>JAKLWX010000011.1:2639326-3958989 GCA_022702355.1 Cercospora zeina
AAAATCTGGAGAAGGGCTGGCCCCACATCATGTTCCGCATCGAGCCAAGGAAGGGGATCGTCAGGATGAAACGGTGCCTGCCAGACGAAACTGCCGTCGTCTTGCAGCTCCATCTGGAACAACGGATACTGAAGGATGTTAACGGAGACGTCCAGATATAAGGCGTTGGAGGTGATGAGGACTTACTGGCAACGAGGTAAAGTTATTGTTGTATATGCCCGTGTAGACAAAGGTGGCAGGAATGCCAATCTGTCTCACGTAGTTTTCGATGGCGAATTTGGTCGCCCACATTGGCAAGGCCCTCCAGTCCTCGCCAAAGGCGCTGTGATCTGGCATGCTGGAGTAGACGTAGTGGGCAATGCCGGCTTTCTTGGCGGCGTCGGCACACGCCTTCCCGATAGCGACTTCATCGCCCCAGTGGGTGGTGTTGATGAAGGCGATCTTGGCGCCGGTGAACAGTCGATTCAAGATGCTCGCGCGCTGGGGACCGGTCAAGTCGCCCTCAACGAGATCGACGTTGGGCAATTCCGCGAGCTCTTCGGCGACGAGGCCATCGCAACTGCGAATCTGGGCGCGGACATGCCAGCCAACAGCGGCGGCGGCGCGGATGAAGGAAGCGGCCTGCCTCCCCGTGGAGTTGATGGTCGCGACTATCTTCGGTGTCATTACAAGCTGCACATGGACACGGTGCGAAGGGCGGCGGCGGCGGCGGGCGGTGCGGGCAGGATTGGGGTGAGGTCGACCCAAGTGGCCGTGCAGTTCAACAAGAGGTTTTTTCAGAGAGCCGTGTGTGGGGTAGTGCAATGACTAGCCTGCGACGCAGCGATGGGCGGATGATGATGGTTCAAGGGCCGAGCCTTCGCGCTGATCCGGCAGAGGCGAACGAGGGTCGGGCAGGGTCCGACGAGGCACGATAGAACTAGGCTGGGCAGTCGCGGCGGTCGAGGCTGGAGGAGGCTCCGCGGTCCCCGCTGCAGGAACAGGCAAGAGCGAAGTAGGCCAGCGGCGGAAGGTGTGGGGCGGGCGGGCAGGCAAGCGGGCAGGCAGGCAAGCGGGCAGGCAGGCAGGCAGGCAGGCAGGCAGGCAGGCAGGCAGGCAGGCAGGCAAACGGCGGTGATGATGTCCCCGCCTGTGGGAGAGGTGACGATGGCGAGAAGTCAGCAGTGGTTGAGCAGGTGGGTTTCTGGCGTCGTCGTTCGTCGTGGGGTCGGTGTGCGGCGGCATGTCATTACGTTATAACGATGGCTAGCACGTCAGACGCTGGAGCGCGACGGGCGTCGTCGAACGAGTTGTGCTGTGCCACCCACCGCCTTCCCTCGCCCCCCAAGGCGCCATGCGAGCAGGTGCTCGTGCTCGCTCGCGCTGGCGGAGCATGGCAGGGAGCTGCACCTCCTCTGCGCCGGGGGGGCGCTGCAGCGGCATGATTGTCGTGCTTGCTTCATCAGTCAGTCCATGGTCGTCATCATCATATGATCATCATCATCGTCGTCGTCGTCGTCGTGCTTCTTCTGTCATGTTCTCCCGCAGAAGATTGCGGGGCAGAGCGGCGGCGCGCCATTGGATGCACGGGCCAGGGCGACGGCGGCACGAGGCTGCTGTTCAGTTGGCCGCGGGCAAACGAAGACATGTCGATACTGCCCTCTCGTCATCACCAACAAACCTCCTGCTCGCTTGGTGGACCGCATGACTGACTTCTGCACGCCCCAGATAGGCAGGTGTGAGCAGGCTTGCGGTCTGGTCTCGCCACCCGCGCACACCCGCCTCGGCCGTGTGCATTCTCCTGGCCTGGCCCTACGAACAACACCGGCACGCGGCCAACACATCTGTCCGTGACTTGTCCGATGCCGCACCACTATTATTGTCGTTATTATGCAGAGCCGAACGCCGCAACCAGGATCCAGTGCCTCCCCAGCTCCTCCGCCGCCTCACCACGTGGGTCCAAGTTCGTCCATCATCACAGTGCATGGTTCGGAAAGGGAAATCCGATGTCGGACGTCGCACGCATCACCAACCGTATCAGGTAAAAAATACTGCCATGTTCATGCACGCTTGTCCAAATCACTTGCAAGGTTGTTTCTTGATCGAACCTTCCAGTGCCTGTGCCTGCAGCCGGTCGAGCCTTGCGCAATGCGTCTACTTGCTGACTGCTGCTAATGAAGGAAATTCCGGCAGTGGTAGTGCTCCTGACGCTATCAGGGCAGCATTCCTGTGAACGCATGGCATCGCTGGTCAGTAGTGATGTTGTGGAGCAAGTCACGTTGGAAGAGCCAAGTCAATTGAAACACCTCACGATTTGTATCTTCACGCTCTGCGCTAAATCTACTTTGCCTGCTTCCCCAAGAGCTGCCCACTCATCATCAGTGGCCAGACTACTGGAATCCAAACACTTATTTACTGTACACTCTGTGACAGCCAGCTTTCCCGGTTTGCGCCAAGCTTTCTCCATCAAGGTGTACAAATGCTTGCAAGTAATCTGCTGCTCGGTGATGACTATGTGCGTACCCATCCTTTCCTTCCGTGTATCCGTGTGTGTGAACTGTCCGCGCCAATGTTGCAAGTTGAGTCGATACGTGATGCTGATGTAGTCATGCTGATGTAGTCATGCTGGTGATATCTTGCGTCCGTGGTCGTGTCGTCCGTAGCCCTAAGAGGGTCGGCAGAAGTAGATGGAGTGAGCGCGAAGGTGTTTGTCGGCTTTGGAAGGGTCTGCGAGAGGATGTGTTGACCGTCCCTCACAACCAGAACATGATGTCGTCCATGTCCGGATGCCATGGGTTCCTGTTGGGGAGTGTCCACCTGTCATCCAGAGAGACTTCTTGCGCGATTCGAGTGCGAAAGGCCAGGATAGCAGCATTCTTGCCATTCTGCTCTAGCAATGCCTGCTCTTGGGGATTCATTGACCACTCACCAACACCGTGTGCGCGCATGTAGAGCTTCAAAAATCCGTGCATCCGGTCGCAAAGTCGGTCGGCGTAATATGCCGGAGCGCAGTAGGAGACACCCTTGGTAGCGCGCGCGTAGTTGTAGCAGAACGCGTGAGTGATGTTGTGGATGGCGGACATGTCCAAGTTGCACTTCTTGTCATTCCGGATGACAATGTAGTGAGCCGACTTGGCAGTGCCGCGAATCGCGGCATGCGACTGCAGGAAGAAGTCGCGGAACCCGTCTTTGGTGATTGGTTGAGTGATCACTGTGTCGACGAGAAGGCCTGGCTTCGCATTTCCGTTGATTCCATTCTTTCCCTGCGTGTAAGAGTCCCTGCTATCGGCACAGAAGAAACGGGTGTGATGTCTCTTTCCGACAACGATGGCTGTGATGGCAATCTCTGGAAGCACTTCCTGAATGGCCTGGACCTCCTTTTCGAGGACTTGATAGTATTCATCCTCGCTCACTCCATCGCGGTAGTAAAGGAGTCGCCTGGGGGCTTTGCCATCGTTCTTCGCCTTGAAAGCCCGGAGACGCTCCTCGAAGAGCTCTTTCGTGTTGGATCCTGTCAGAATCTCCATGCGTCCTGGTTGGAGTCGGACCGAGCCACACAAGTTAGCGAAGTGATGGTCCTCCGTGCCGACCATGGCCGCGATCGACGGCGTGTCGCCACCCGGGTGAACCACATCGACGCCGATGACTATTGTGTCAGTATGGTTTGGGTCAATCGTCTGAGCGGGTTTTGCACCCGGCAGCTTCATGGCTCCTCCTGCTGGACGAGCGCTGTGCAGGAGCGAGAAGGCAGACGCCTTGTCAGACTCGACAGCATGGTTTTGACCACCGCACTTAATGTTGAACTTGAGCGCAAGGTTTGACATGTGTCCAGCAAGCTGATTGCCCTGCTGGCGAGGCAGTTTGTTGTTGGTGCATACCACGGTCTTGAAGCCTGTCCAGTGATCCCCAACAAGCTTGATGGCTGCATAGAGATCAGGGTCATTTTGGTCGATCAGGACCAGCACAAATTTAGGCTCGCCTGCACCCTTCCATGCAGCTCCAATGACATCGAGGAATAGCTCCCAGTCCTCGGGAGAGAACTGCTTTTGAGGACCAAACTGCTTTGTTCTCGGTTTGATATGACGGATGCTGTTCTGGTTGGGGTCGATCCTCAACATCCCGTGATCGCGACAACGATTCAGCAGTGCAAGACCAATGTCATCGGAGGGCACTCCTCCTCTCAGTCGTAGATCAAGAACACCGAGTGGAAGCGCATGTTGCAATGCTGGGTTGACTCGAAGGAATCTGTCGCGTGCCACGTCCCACGATGCGTTGCTAATGGCCGGCTTAGTTGTGCTGAGATATCTGATGACCGGAGCCTTCAGGAATTGAGCTGGAATTTGTAGGAGCTGATGTCCTATCTGGAAGTTGTAGGACTTTTCAAGAGCATCCTGTGTCTGTCGAGAATTGGCACCCAGAAAAACAAGACCTTCTTCAACGATCGCTGCTTGGTTGGCCGCTGGGGGCTTCAACGCGGCACCGAGCATGACCCTCATGTCGTCCGAGTTGAGCATCTTGCCAAAGGTCTGGTAAGGCTCGATCTCAAGATACTCTGCAGGTATCCACAAGGCGCCTCTGCCCCCTGGACGAGCTCCTGCGGCGAGACCAACATTGACGCATGGTAGATTGGGCTCGCGAATGGTCAGACCTTGGCCCTCGAACCACTCCTTCACCGTCCACATACGTGCTCCGTCATCGAATTGCTGTAGACGCGGTACCTTGCCAAACCCAGCGATTTGCTTCTTACGATTGGACTCAAGATCTTGATCGATGCCGTTGTTGCAACCACGCTCGTACATGACGCGGACTGTGCGGCCTTTGAGGATTTTTTCCGCGTCTCCATACTGCGAGTTCATGTCGCCCAGGAAAGTCGACACCACAGTTGGTCGAAGGAACGTGCCATGCATGATGTTGACATTCAGCAAGGGCGCATGCTGACCGGGTCTGACGGATGTGAAGTAGCCACGATTGATCAGTAGAGCTTTTCCGAGGCCTTGTGAACCAGTCTTGAGGTAAAAGCTGTTGGCACTGGCCTCAAAGAGGTCGTTCTGCTGACGTTCCGTGATGCATTTGGTCACCATGCCGTTCAAAGCTTTGATGAGCAGGTTGGGATTGTGTTGCTCTGTCGCCTTCCCAACAAGATTCGATGAGCCATGACTAAAGTCCAACGTGTGCAGGTGCTCAATAGTGACAGACGGTACTGTTGCAGTTCTGCCGCTTTGCTTGACATACTCGACATCGGTATTTGACAATAGTGCTTGATCCAGCGGCGAGCAAGTCCACAAAGTGTCGTAGTCGGTGAAGTAGTCGTCATGTGCCGCAAGAACCGGCAAAGTGCGGAGCGCATTGAAGACGCGCTTGCGCTCGCTTCTCTGTGTCATCTGGCTGGGGCGTCGTCCTGGTGTCGGAGGCAGGACAATGCCAATGCGATATTCATGAACGACCTGTGGAGTCTTGGGCAACTTGACATAATTCGTGATGACGGATTCCCTGCCGTGCCCAACCATGTTGCTCTTGTCTGCAGGGCAGCCATATATGGGAGTATTGCAAGATGGTGCGTGATTGGCTTGAGTATTGCCATTGCGATGAATGGGAGCCACTTTGGGTTGCTTTGCCGCAGTGGACTTCTCAACATGGTTGGTACCGCAGATAGTAGCACGTTGCATGGCAGTCAACGTGTTCTTCTCGTCAGTCACGTGAGGGTGAAGCCAAGTGGGCTCAGCTTTCTTGCAATCTTTCGCCTGGCACTGGATCGTTCGCTTGTCTTGAGTTACAAGTTGCGGACACTTGCCAGCAGCGTGTCCAGCTTGAAGACAATGGTCGCAAGGGACTTTGCTACCGTTGTACGGGCATGTGTTCTGTTGGTGTCCATACCGGCAGCAGTTTTTGCAAGCCTGGCATTTCTTTTCCTTGTGACCAGGTACGAAGCAGCGAACACAATCAGGCGGCAGCGCTTTGTCCTGATTGGCGGCCATGGATGACGAAGACTTGAGTGAGGGTTTAAAGGATGTGAGGATTCGATGAAAGGTGAGTGGAGTGCGAACAGTGATTGAGTGATTCCGAAGTCAAAGATTTTGCAGAGGGTTGCTGGTCTTGGGCTTCCAAACGATGGAGCTGAGGTAGGATGAGGAGAAGCAGACTACAGCCGGACAAGCCAGCTTATATGGACTTCAGGCCCGAAGAAGCCAGCGTCGTCAATTCGAAACTGTTTGTCTCGAGAATTTGGATCACGTTGTCAGCTCCATTGCGGAGCAATGATCGGTGAAGAAAAATGAAACAAGATTTCTTGATCCAGAACGTGCTGCACAGTGCGCAGAAGCGTTTGTCGACTTTTGCCTGCGATACTATCGCAAAGATGTACTCTCCTGCCTGGAAGTGACTTTGTGCTTCCGCATTGGTTTGGCTGTAATGTGGATCAGTATTGGACTAGCTTCTGCGCAAGCATCGAACTGTCCATGCATGTTTCGGGGATCAAGAAGCAGTGACCAGAACACTCTTGCTCGTCCAATTTTATGCTACCTTTGCAAGCATGTAGCACCTTTCCACAGCAGGATTGCTGTCGAGCTGTCTTTACTGCACGCAGCCGTGCCGCCTAGACCTGGTTAGCCGCATGGCAAGACTAGATGAGCGTTTCCAAAAACTGACCGATGCGAAACCCGTCGAGAGCGGGAACCTCGCATGGACTCCGGCAGAGCCTCTGTGGGCGTGTGGCATCGTGAGGGCGCGTATGGCAGCGTCATGGGCGTTGCCGGACGCGGTCGTCTCGGCACTAACTCTGGAGCTTCATCACAGCAAATGAACACTGTTGACGCATCATCATATCGCCTCCCTCAGTCCCTATCGCCAATGCCAAACTCCTCCATCACGATCTTCTGCCTCACGCCTCTACGCTCTGCCACCAAACCCATGAGACCCAGTCCAATGTCCTTGATCTCGTTGTACCTGTGCAGAGCCGAAATGTGTTCTTTGATGACCCCATTGGCGGTAGCAAGGGCTTGCTTGGCACGTTGTTCTTCGGTCCAGTCCTCCGGCATGGCAAGACCTGAGGGAAGAGTAGCTTTGTCGATGTACGCTGCACGCTGCGTTTGAAGGTCGGCAAGCTTGCTCTGCAGAGCCGTTTGTTTGGCCCGGAGCGCTGTGACCCGAGAATTGGTTGCGGAACCTGGTTTGAGTTCCTGCGAGACGCCGACCACTGCACTGTTTGACTGAGCTTGGACGTGCGCGGTGCTGGCGGGAGTGGGTGAGCTCGGGAGAGGTGCGTCGGAGGAGATTAGTGGTTGCTGCTGGTGAGCTAGTTCTTGGGAAGACATGACGCCGTTTGATGAGCGTGAGCAATGGTTTCCACTTGCACCGCGTAGACAGACGGTGCACAGGAGAGGTGTGGTGACTGTGGTCGCGTCGAGATGAGGGAAGGGACGAAGGGACGCGACGTGTGGGTGCTGTGTTGTTCACAAGCCAGGGTCTGATCGGGATGCTTGGCAGATCGGCCGGGACGCTAATCGTTGTCAATAGCGAAGCAGGAAGGAGCCTTTCGGTGGTCATCCACTTCTCACTCTCGAACTACATCTCACGCCATTCGGAAGGATCTCTCGTATCCCACAGCCAGCGTGTACAGGCTGGGATGCGAGCATAGGCCGACATACACCTTCTCCGAGCATCCGGCCCACCTCCCAATCCGCCACGCCTCCCTGTCGACCCTCGACGAGACCACATGCAGACAACAGGCAGCATGGCCACCTTCCGCACGAGACCCATCGCAACGTCTGCCCTCGCCTGCGCCTGCCTTCTCCTCAGCAGCACAGTCAACGCTCACGGCGGCCACGACGAAGTTCCCGAGGGCGAAGCCATTTCACCCGAGCCCATCGACAGTACGCTATGGGTACACATTCTCGTGCAGGCCTTTGCATGGGGCATTCTGTTTCCCACGGGCATGGTCCTCGGCCAGGTTCGATCTCGTTGGCACGTTCCAGTGCAAATCGCAGCCACCGCAATCGCCGTGCCCGGATACTTCCTCGGACACGCCCACAAAGGTCGTCAATTCGGCCCCAATGCGCATGCCAAGTTCGCGAACTTGCTCATGCTGATTCTGATCGTTCAAGTGGCGTTGGGTGTATATCTCAAGTTGCACATTGAGCGTGGATTCCTGGGAACAGTTCGGAAAGCATTGGTCAGAGCTCATGGGATACTGGGTGGCCTGCTTCCAGTGGTCACTTGGGTTCAGTTCCTGTTCGGAGGAATCGCTGCGCAGGGCTACTGTCAAGGAGATCATCTGGGCCAATGTTTGGCGCATTTCATCATGGGTTCGGCTTTCATCGCCTACGGAATTGTCATGATGATCTTGCTGCTGAATGGTCAGCCATTCCTCGCGAGAACAGGCAGGAGTCAAGAGTTCTGGGACAGCTTGATCATTGCGCTCTGGGGATGCGTGAATACATTCACAGAACACAGATGGGGAGGTCCATGGGTTGCGAACGACTTGCAACACACCTCAATGGGTATCATCTGGTGGGCCGCCGGTCTTGTCGGCATCTGGCTTTCGCGGGACAGGCAGGGTCGGCCGAAGAGGAATCTCATTCCTGGAATTGTCATCTTCATGACTGGCTGGGGCATGTCTGGACATCCGCAGACTCTGGCCTTGAGCACCCACGTTCACGCCGTCTTTGGATATACCCTCATGGCCGCCGGGCTTACTCGCATCATCGAAATCTCTTTTGTGCTCAAAGACAAGAACACCTTGGTCGGTCCGGATGGAGGCGATGTTGATCTCGAAATCAACAGCTTTCAGTACTTGCCGCCATTCTTGCTCTTTGCTGCCGGCTTCATGTTCATGGGTGCTACCGAAGAGCAGATGGCTCTACTGGCGAGTAACAACGTCACCCATGTGTCGTACATCCTGATCCTGTACAGCATTGCATTCCTGTTATTCTTGTGTAAGTTCATGGGTCCGGAGGTTTCTTTTTCTCTCTACCGCAGATCATGCTGACATCCCAATAGTTGTAAACATGCTCATAAGCCTATACTCGGCATACAAAGACCCGAATGCTTCCAAAACAATCAAGCTTGATGATGAAGAACGCCCTCGAGCGAATGGCCACGCTAGAATTCCGAATGCAGCAGATCGACGATCTGCAGATGCTGAAGAATTCGAGCTTGAAGGACTAATGAGCGATGATGATGACGATCACTCCAAGCTGAATGGGAATCCCAGGGCCGCGGAGTCATAGCAGGTTTATTTACTTCCTTTTCCAGCGTATGTACAGCATTGAACGAGCGAAAGACCCTTTTCACGCCTTTCCCAGTTGCTTTGAGAGCAAAAAGGGAACAGCCTGAGCAAGGCATAACTTGCAGAAGAGAGTGTACGAAACAACTTGCGGCGGACATCTTGGCCTGAGAAAGAGTTCAGGAAAGATATGTTCTTGTTACGCTCGCTTGTCTGAAACGACCAATGGAGGTTACATTCGGAGGCCACTTCGAAGAGCACTTACCACAGATACGCATAGCACCGTTTCACATGGCCTTCGCAAACTCGCACTGCACGCCTCCAACCCCAAGAAGGCAGGTGGACTTGCTGAGTCTCACAGCTTTGACCTACTGCGCAAGCCGTAAGACCTCGCTCGGCATGTCAACGAGCCCATCAGCTGATTTAAGTCTGTGAACAATACTTGGCCGTGCCGCGGCTGCAACAAACATAGGAGGTATATGAACCTCTCACAGCTGGGCAAGCCTACGGGTTGGGATGCGTACAGCCATTCAATGGTGTCTCTTGCCCGCTGCCCTGGCGTTGCGTTGCCCACTCGGATGTCCGCCACCTTTGTCCCTTCTGGTCCTACTTCCATAGTCTGAGCGCTTTGAAAACAAAGACTCGGGCGTGTACAAATTTGGGCTGATCGAGCAAACTGCCGAACAAAGGGCGACATGTGCTGGAGCCGCAATGGTCGCTCCTCTTCGTTAGGTATCTTGTTCTTGCCTAGGTCTGTTTTCATGGGACTGGATCGTGCAGCATCGTCGTGCTCCCCCGGCGGGAGAGGTGGTGGCATGATAAGTCGCTCAGGACGGACCCGGTACCTGGACTATCGGTCAGCGGAAACGCTTTCGATCTCAACAAGCACACGAGGAGGACGAAGAGGCGAGGGCGAACCTGGAACACGATTTGGAAGGGCCACCGGTCGCTTGTGGTAATGGCACTGGTAAATAGTGCGAAGAGCTAACCCCAAGCCAGGGCCGGAGACCCTGCTCGCCTTGCACCATACCGTACAAAAGCGGAAACCGTGGGCTTCGCAGGGCACACGTGAATAGTGCGTCAATGCTGAAGATCGATCGGGTGACGAGCATCACAATTTGGATATCTATCGCTTTAGAGTTCGTGTAACATCGAGCATCAGGCAAAATATTTCCCTAATTCCGGCGCCGTAATCCACCGGTCCATCGACAATGCACAATGTTCATACCCGTCCTTGTCCGTGGACACCACGCCCCACTGCACAGGAAAGAATCGTGCATCGTCGTCTCCTGTAGGCGGATGACAAGCTGCACTGATGGCTGCACTGCAGGATTCAGTAAGACCAATGTGCACACAATCACAATTGCAATGCAGATAGCTAGCAGTATTAGCAGCATCAGGATGTCTGATCGGGCGTATGCGTACCTATCAACAATGATAGCATGGGCCGATGTGGTACTCACAAAGGCTGTTCTTGCGTTCCCCATGAACACGCCATGCGCGCCGCCAAAGCTCTTCTGGAACTGACTTAATCGCCCAAAGCCTATCGCAATATTTGTGAGATTTCTGATACGTCCAAGTGTGATGCTGATGGAGAAACGCGAAAATGCGCGCGCGCGATGGAGGTGAAGTCTCGGCTCACGTAATCACACCAACAACTCACCTCCTCCACGTTCTCTTCATCTTTCATCCTCAACTCAACAATGCATCAGCGAATAATTTCCACGTCAAGACCCACTTGAGCTGTATCATCAGAAGACATGACATCTGTCCAGAGACCAATGCCGAACGATGGAGTGCCCCAAAGCGCTAACGCTCGGACACGCGAGCCATGCACATGAATCTGGCCAGCGGCGGCATCTCGAGGATCTGATGAATGCCATGTAGAAACAGCATCGAAAGCGCTACTTTTGCTCCTCAACTGTTGCATGTGCCCAGCTCTGCCAATGGCACGCGGCAAGTGATATTGCGAGTCAGCAATGGAATGGCGCCGTCAAGTCCACAGACACAGCAACAGCACACCCGATCAGTCCTCGTGCACTTGGCGCATATAGTACCCACAGCCAGTGCCTCTCCGACTGGTGAGCGCTGCATATGGTGGCAAGCCAGAACTTGGGGTCCCATGGAGAATCCTAGTGTACCAAGTTGAAATCATGCATCGGTTACTTGACCTAGGCAGCGGCGTTATCTGCGGGTCCGTGATGCTGTCTACAAAGCTCGGTTGGGTCTCTCATGCCTCTCATCTGCCAGCTTAAACTTGGTTCACTTCATGTTCTTCCGCACAATGGACAAAGACAAAGCAGAAGTTCTCAGGATCGAGAGCGCATCGCCTTATACCTCGGACAGTGAACATGGCAACAGGCTTGAGCAGGTCGAAGCTCTCGACGATGATCGGGAGTTTTCATATCCTGAGCAACGCAAGATCATACATCGTATCGACAAGCGGTTGGTCCTTATGGCTGGGATCATGTACTGTGTCTCATTAATGGACCGGTCCAACTTGCCAAATGCCGCTGTCGCGGGCATGAATGTTGAGCTCGAGATGAATGTCGGCTTTCGATACGTCAGTTAATGAATGCTGGCTCGTTCGATCTTTTGCTGATCTGATCTACAGTCTACTGTAGCTCTTGTTTTCTTTGTCACGTACACATTTTTCCAGCCGCCCGCCACGATCCTTACCCGCAAGCTTGGGCCAAGACCGTTTCTGGCTGGCCTATGCGTCGCATGGGGAGCAGTCATGATCGGCTTCGGTTTTGTTCAAGATTGGACGATTCTGATACCTCTGAGAGTGTTACTCGGAACTTTTGAAGCTGGCTTCTTTCCTGGTCCGTGCATATTGTTTTGTCTTGTACGAGAATATCTGCTGACACGGTTCAAGGATGCGTATTTCTGATTTCTACGTGGTACGCTCGGTACGATCAACAGAAGCGCTTTGCACTATTCTACATCCTTGGTGTCGTGGCATCTGGTGGAAGTGGTATTTTAGCCTATGGCTTGCAGCAAATGGACGGCGTTTCCGGTTACACAGGGTGGCGCTGGATTTTTGTAAGCCAGACTCAATCACTGGATGGATATCGTATTAGCCTCTCTGACTATCGACCAGATCATTGAAGGCGTCCTCACCGTAATCATCGGCATCGCAGGATACATCTTCCTGGTAGACTTTCCCGACCGCGCGATCAAGAAGCAACACTGGCGCTTCTTGAAAGACAATGAGGTCCTCTTCATCATGCGCCGCATCAAGAAAGACCGGAATGACGCTGAAGCAGAGCCCTGGAACTTCCGACTCTGGTTGAGTGGCGGAGCAGACTGGAAGGTGTGGTCGTTTGCGCTGATATTTTTCGTGAGTTGCCATTTCCGAAAGCAATAAAAGCCGTTTCCTAACATCAGTGACAGTGCCTCACAACGCCGGCCTACGCCATGTCCTATTTCCTTCCAATCCTACTCAGAGAGAACATGGGATTCTCGGTCATGCTTTCGCAGATCCTCTCCGCTCCGCAATATATCCTCGCGGCCATGGTCATCATGGCATGTGCCTGGTTCGGCGACAAGTACAAAGTCCGAGGGCCAATGTTACTAATCAATTGCGCCTTGGGCATCATAGGGCTGCCCCTTCTGGGCTTCGCCGATTCTTCAGGCGCGCGCTTCTTTGCTACGTTCCTGATATGTGCCTCAGCTCAAGGAGGAATCCCTACGTGCATGGCTTATCAAGCTAACAATGTTCGCGGCCACTGGAAGAGAGCATTCACTTCAGCCACTCTGATAGGTGGTGGAGGTATAGGTGGAATCGCTGGCTCTTTGATCTTCCGAACGCAGGATCGACCTCAGTATCTGCCAGGCATTTATGCCTGCTTGGTCTGCAATGTTGTAATCATTATTTTGGTCTGTGCTAACACAGTCTACTTCCGAAGGGAGAATCGGAAAGCGGATCGAGGGGAAACGATTCTAGAGGGTGATCCCACTTTCAGGTATACCATATAGATTAGTAAAGACATCGATTAGTGGGACCACGAACAGTGGAGTGATTGGAATTCTAGCTCTGCTTCAACATGATAAAGCTGGATGAATAGCTTCGTCCAAGTAGCGACAGTGCACGAACCCTCCATATTGGGACTGTGTTTGAAGACATACTGTTTGTCCGTCTCCCCATCTATACAGTCTTACACTGTAACGGTCTATAATAACAAACATGGTCTCTACACAGCTCCAAATTCAATCATACTCCTCGCACTATCCAACAGCGCCACATCCACCGGCCTGGGCTTCCACCCCAATTCATCTCTCGCTTTCTTAAAAGATCCCGCAAGTTCTTTCCCAAGATCTGGCAGACAAACACTCACCACAGGATCAAAATAGCCCGCCGCCCTCATCACAAAATTCGGTAACGTCCTCGTCTGGATCTTGCCCGTCTTCTCCTTCGGCAACCCATCCCTCAAAATCTCCGCCGCCCTCATCACAGTCACAAAATTGCAGACCGCCGACTCCGAATTCACCTCCTCCTCGGTCCCCGAAATCGCCAAATACCGCTGCCCACTCGCCTTCTCACTCTCCATAGCCAAAACATGCAAATCCGCCACATCCCTCGCATCAACCATACTCGTCCCATACTGCGGCACGCCAGGCATACCGCCCATCAAGATCGCAATCAACTTCAAACTCGACGCGAACTCCTTGCTCAACGTCGGTCCATACATGGCCGTGGCATTAATCGCCACCATTTCCAATTTCCCCTGCTCCTCCCCTCCTTCCTGCTGCTGCGAATGAATGAACTCCCACGCAGCCTGTTCCTGCAACGTCTTCGACCTCGTATACACGTGGATTTTCTCCACCTGGCCCGACAAATCCGTCCAGTCTTCTTCCGTGAACGGCACCGTGAAATTCCTCTTCATCCCAAAGCCGTGCGCAATCGCCGCGACAGAACTCGTAAAAACTACGCGTTTGACGCTCTTGGCAGCTTTCGCAGCGCGCAAAACGCGGAGCGTACCATTTTTTAAGAAGGGGAGTAATTCGTCTTCGGTTTTCTCTTTGCCGGTCGCGATGAGGCCCGCGACGTGGAAGACGTATTTCACGCCCGTGCAAGCTGCGGTCCAGGCTTGCTCGGAGTCATCGATCAAATCGAGGGGCACGAAGTCGATGGCTGCGATTTGGGAATCGGTTGCGCCGGCGTGTTGGTACTTGGCTTTGGCGTCTTGGATGCGGGAGGCGGTGCGGACGGTTGTGCGGACGGTGTAGCGGGATGTGCGGAGGAGGGCGAGGACGCAGAAGGCGCCGAGGTGGCCGCTGCCGCCGGTGACGAGGACCAGGTCCTTTTTGGGGGAGGAGGTCATGGTGGTATATGGAGCCCCGGTAGTCCAATGGGTTGACGTTTCGTGGTGGAGAGCGGGTGTGGGTTGTAGGGATAAACTTTTAGGCTAGACTAACTAGTGATAAGGTGAAGTGGTCTTCCCTTCACCTGGATGGAGACTGCGCGTTATTGAGTGCAGCGTTGAACGATATGCTAGTTCTGCAGAATAGGAACGGGAGATGAGATGAGTTCAGAACATGGAAAGCGCCAGCTCTGCGAATGCCAACGGATCGTTCTTTAATCACTAAGATAATAATTGATCCACAGTACAACTTGAGAGAGAAGTGACTCTCAAGTGCCATAGCAATTTCTCAACTTGTGAGCGCGAGCTTCATCACAACTATACAGTCTTCGAACGGAGCAAAGACTTTCGAGGATGGCATCGCATTTACTTGTCGATCGCTCACCATACTTTCCCTGCAGACCCCGCGCCGTCCAACGTCGGGCATGACGAGAAATTATTCACGTGTCCGCAAATACTCCTCACGTGCAGCTCGCCGCTGGTGCATGATAGGATCGTCATCATCGAGCTGAACCTTCATGTTAATCTCTCGGAACGGCCCATGGTATATAGCGTCATGTTCTCCCGTGCCTTCTTTCCACGGTATCAAGATGTCACCAACTGTCAGCCCTTCCCCTTTCACTTTGAGTGGAGGAGTACTTGAGTGGATTGCCGGACCGGGCAAGCGCATACGTGATTTCTTCGAACGATATTGTATGGTGGCCTGCTTCACTGGGGGCTGGCAGATCAACATCTGAAGACAACGCGAGCCAACACGCAGTCGGAATGTATCCGCCTGGACTGTGATGAAAAGCTCGTTCGAAACGGACTTTTCCGGAGGACTCTCAACGCGATGAGTGTACAGGTACAACCCTCGAAACATTTCTTCTGTGTCGTCAAATGTCACGTGGTGCTCAGTATATCTCGGCAGAAGCAACAAGTCTGCTGTTGCCCGGAAACGTTGCATGCTCGCTTCGTTCACTTCGAATGGGGAATAGAACGCTGCTGTGGGATCCGGCTCTAGGCCAAGGAGCTTCTTGAGTACTGACGAATCATTGATCGTATCGAGAAACGCAGTGTTAGTCTGCTGTGCCATGAGCAAATCTTGAGCTGGCAGATTGGACAAGATGTTCTCAAGCAGTTCCGGTGTGTTGAAGACTTGCTGTGCTTTGGCGGCAGACTTTTCGCTGAATCGATACTGAGTTGGAAAGGTGCTCCAGAGCCGGGAAACGAATTGGTCAACCACAGCGGCTCCCTCGACAGCACCGTTGGCATGACGTTGCAGTTCAGGTTTGGTGAGTTCATCGGTGGGCGTGGCGAGAGCGGCAAGGTGGTGTTGCAGGGACTGGTTCTGCATGACCAGCGCTCGCAGTGTTCGAAAGTCGACAGCGATGGATGGCCCTTCGTGACTGGCGTCTTTGAACTGAATTTGCAAACGAGGAGACATTCTGAGCTTCTCGTGTGATACTTTGCCTGTTCACGTCTCCAGGCCGTATCCCCAACAACAGGTGTTCAAAGAATCTCGGAGCGCCTAAGGAGGACCCTTGAGAGAGTGGATTGTAGTCTGCGAGGCTCTTCGGTGGATTGTATGGCGGGCTAAAGTGCTCGGGTTGAGAAAGCTCTGATTGCTCAATTGTACTGTATGGCCGAGATGATGACTACATGCTGCTGCGTTTCTTTGAGAGATGTGAGGAAACAACTCCCTTCTGGACCAAATAGCCTTGCCACATCTAGGACACGGAATGAGCCGTGGGTTAGTCTTTGACACGACGGAGGCAACGCGGTGGGTTCCAAACTGGTGGTTCCACAGCAGTTCAGTCCGCTGCATGCATGAGCGTCGAAGTGCAGGGATATGTGTCACCCGGCGTACAAAGTCGATGTGATGATGTGGTCGGCTGTCACATTCATGTGGCAATGTCGCGTGCAACATGCTGTACAGCTCGACGGAAGGAGGCAGAGGCAGAGGAGGGGCAGAGGTGGTGTCAGCGGCGTCCAATGATGGACAGGAGGATCAGCCGCAATCAAAGCCGCGTTTCATGCATCTGCTCTTCGGCAGCAGATGGAGATCCGGGCGATAAGGCCAGCAGTCTGAAGTGTCGCGTGCACGTCCATCTCGAGCGGGCGGCGAAGAGGGAGAGTGGCACGAGTGGTTGACGGCGGTGATGTCGAATGACGGCGAGTCGGGGCGGTGGAGACTGGTGGAAGTTGGAAGTTGGAAGTTGGACGATTGGCGTGCTGTCGTGCGTCCATGCGGCTCTGCGTGTTGCCGGGCGGAGGAGCTGCAGCCAAGCCTTTGCGTGTGTGTTTGGTGGAAGTGCTTCCCGCCAACAAACAACACGATGAGCCGCGGCCGTGAATCCCGTAGCAGCATCAGCGCCGCCGGGACGACACGATACACGGCGACGACAGCAATTGCAGCCGTGGTGCATGTGTGACCGTCCGAGGCGCCGGCGAGTCTGCGGCAGAACATCTTGCATCCTGGTCCAGGGGGCCATCGAGAACAAACCAAGTCCAACTCCACCACCGCCGCCCGTTCCCATCGCCCACTCTTCACCACCCACCAACACCACTCCTCTCCTCGCCGCACCGCCCGCCCGCCATCCCTGCGCACACCCTCCGCCGCCCGCGCTCGCTGTCGGACTGTCGCTGCCGCAGCGCCGCCGCGCCCGTTCTCTCCTCCGCACTCCCGCCGCGACCCAACATGGCTGGCGCGTACGTTGCTCCCCAAGTCTCTTCGTATTACCCCATAGCTAGCCTCCCTCACGCCAAGCATATCCGTCGCGCAACACCGAGCCATACTGACCATGCTGCGACACAGTCTGGCCTCGCAATGGCGCGCATTCTGGCACACCATGACCTCTCCTGACCGCCACGCCGGCCCCGACACCCCCTTCGGACGCGGCCACGTCCCCGTCTCGCAGTCGCGGAATGCCCTCACAGCCTCACACAACACCAGTGCATTGGACTCAAGAACCGACCTCGATCTGGAAGCCGGCCATGGCTTCGTGAACAGCACCACCAGCACCCCCGCCTCGCCCTCTTCGCGCAACAGTCTCTCGCGACAAGGCTCCGCACAGAATGGCAAGACGCCTGAAGCGGGCTCAGGGGAGATCCAGATGCAGGCCTTCAGCGACGGCCTGCCTCCACCCCCGCCCGTCACTCACTCCTGGAAGCGCATTGACCGCTGGCTGGAAGACAACTACGAGGAGTTGTGGGAGAACTTGGGCATGGGAGCCACGGTGAACGACGTTAATATGTTGGAGCAAGAGCTCGACTGCACATTGCCACAAGAAGTGAGGGAATCGCTACAGGTCCACGATGGACAGGAGCGAGGAGGCTTGCCCACCGGCGTAGTCTTCGGCTGCATGCTGATGGACATTGAAGAAATCATCCAGGAGTGGCAGCAGTGGCGCACGGTGAATGAAGCATACTTGAGCGATCAGAATTCGTACGAGATTCCGCAGGCGCCACTCAAGGCATTTGCCGGCTCATCATCCTCCGCGGTCCCGGTCGCGCAGGCACAGCAGCCCACGAACGTGAAATGGCGACAGGAACTGTTAGACAAGCAGGATTCCCAGCCGCCAAATGCCATCCAAAAGGTCTATGCTCACCCAGCGTGGATTCCATTGGCGCGAGACTGGGGAGGCAACAACATCGCCATTGATCTGGCGCCGGGACCTGCAGGCAGGTGGGGCCAGGTCATCTTGATGGGACGCGACTACGATTGCAAATATGTCATCTCGCGATCGTGGTCTGCTTTCCTCGCCACTCTCGCCGACGATATGCACACCGACAAGTGGTTCATTGACGAGGACACGAAGGAACTCAAGCTGAGAGAGTTCCCCAAACAAGGTGTGGAGCCCGCATACATTGACATCCTGCGATGGAGGGCAGATCAGAAATATGGCAGAAGGCCCCCGAAGAAGCGACCGTTGCGCATCAACAGCAACGTTTCACCAAGCATGAACGGTTTCTCTCCTTATGGATCCCCCACCAAAGAGGATCGCGGCCGATCACCACAACGTTTTGCCAACGGAAAGGCACCAATGCACAACTCCAGTCCGCGAGGCCACGGGGGTGTCGGCAGTCCATTGGCACGCGTGACAGAAGAGAGCTCGCCAGTCAATGCCACCTCGCAGCCTTTGTCGATAGACACGTCGATCGAGGCCAAACCCACGGATAAACTCATCTCTGCCATTGACACGCCCGGCACTGCAAAACCAGACAAGGGCAAGGACAAGGCCGACAGCCCGACCCTCGCAAACGGCGAGACCGAGGACCGACGAAGCAGTCAACCTGTGACGCGCAGCCGACTCGGCAGCAGCATGATGAGCAGCAGTGACGATGAAGAGAAGGAGAACGTCAAGCCTCCCAAGGATTCCGGCGTGGCCAGTTTAGCGTCTGTAGAAGATGAGATGAAGGAGGTCAAGATCTAGGCGCGCATTGCGTTGAAGCTCGGCTGCCACCCACACGCGGGTCCACGAACGAGAAAAAGGGTGCATTTGTGTGTTGTTTGAGCGTTGTATTTTGTGGCTTTATTGTCGATCGGCGGGGCCAAGGGGTGCGAGCATCGCATAGTATGGTGTTGGCGGAGTTGTTCTTTTTAACAGCCTCCTGTCGCGGACGAGAGAGATGCTCCTAGTGAGCGAGCGAGCGAGACAACGACAAGTTGGAGATGGGATAGTAACTTACTCGGTCCACGCACACACAATAACAGATGCGAAGAAGAATTTACGGCAGTAGAAGCAGCTCTTCTCTTACTTATTAGTAGTATAGTGAGCGAGCGCACGAGCGGGCGAGCCAGGAGCTCGTTTGTCGGCTCACTCCTCTTCCTTTCAGCGAGGCAGCCCGGCTATAGGCAGGGCAGGCACGTTGGCGAGAGAGGAGAGAGGGGAATTCATGATGAGGGCCAGTATGTGTGTAGTATACTGTAGCCATTTTACTCTCAATTGAGCATGGGGTTCGGAATCTGCTAAAATTCATTGACATCTTCGCCGGTTCAACGTCACTAGCCCTATGTTTTCTCAGGCTGTTCGGTGGGTGTACATCGTAAGTCGGCCGCTACATGTACCTTTCCTGGCTCTACACGCATATGCATCCAAGTTTCGTTTTGCTGGCATTTGGAGAATATTTGTTTGTTCGGCAAAGACGAGATAAAGTCATGACAGTTGACGCTTGACACTTGACAGCTACTTTCGTATATGCATGCCCCTTGAAAGACTGGAAAAGGAACAGAAAGAAAGCAGGAGGAGGAAGGACATCTCTCTCTCTCTCTCTCTCTCTCTCTCTCTCTCTCTCTCTGTGAACGGAAAAGAAGTTTCGAAGAGTTCCAGTTTTTTTTTCTCTTTGCTCTGTTTATTTAGCATGTGTTCGAGGAGACCACCACCCGCTTCAGAGTTGAGATTTTGCGTTTCGACTACTACTCGAGTATACTATAGCAGACAGAACAATAGCGATGGCAATAGTAATAGCAATTAATCGTATACCGCATCTTGACACACAGTAACAACAAGGAAGAAGCGAAGGTACCAAGATTCAAGAAAGAAGAAAGTTAAAACTATTTTGTTTTTTTCCTTTTGAATTTCATCTCGGGCAAAGCTGCAGAGTGTAAAAGCAAACGAAAGAGTGTATATGCATGCAAGTGTGCAGAAACACGGAACTCAAATCTACTAAATAACTTTCTTTTTCTTCAGCTTTCTCATGTTTGAGCCGGCGGCCCCCCTTTGGAACTCGGATCACTGACCAGTCTACCAGTCCATACCTGTCGACTTTTTCCCTTCATCACAATGACACACAAGGTACTTCTCAAACCCCACTAAGTTACCCTCCAAGCACCGATAGAAAAAAGAAAGCAAACGAAAAAAAAAAGACGGAAAATTTCACAGAATCCGACAAATTCATGCATTGCAAATACACTCTCTTCCAACGATCCCATTTCGAATTATTGCGTACGTACGTACCACGCACACAGCAGTTCCGTCTCTCTTCTCATCTCCTTTCTTCTTATTCTTCGATCATCCAAAAAAGAAACTCCAAAAGCAGCCGTTTCTTCTTGAGCCCATCCATCCATCCGTCCATCCATCCATCAGCAGCACAACAACAAAAACACACGCGCAGGGAAAACAAAATAAGCAAACATCAGAGCCAAGCAAAGCAGCGGCGGAGAAACAGCAGCAGCAGCAGCAGCAACACCAAGCTCGAGTTAATACATGATAGCGTGAAGTGAAGAGAGGTAGAAACAAGCGGGCGTGGCGTAGGAGAGACAAAACAACGCAGATATGGCATGCACAAGCCGTTTTTCCTCTTTCACGCTCTGTCTCTCTTTTTCCGCAAATTAGGCTTTTGATTTTCCAAGCGTTCGCTGATCGACATGCGAAGTCGAACAGGAAGGAGGGGGAGCGTCGTGTATGGGCCTCCGTCTTCGCAAAACGACGGTTCCGTGTACGAGTATAGCCTGGTTGCTTGCTCGCTTCCCCCCTTTTCTTTTTTCCAAATCTGCATTGTCGACGGAAAGGTAAAAGAAACAAACTCCCCGTTGCGCCAAAATGTATACTCTTCCCATCTCACTAAAAATGTCCAACATCTTTGTGTCTTCGTCTTCGTCTTCTTTCTCAAGCCCAATGTGGTAGTGTGCAAAAAGGGCAAAAAAAAGTTCAGGAAACGCAACAAGCCGTTCTCCAGTTTGATTACCCAGTCAATTGTTGCATTCCGGTTTCCTTCCTTCTTTCCATTCCATGCAGAAGAGTGTGTTGTTCAATGCAGTAATGGGGACATCGTTACACGGTCATTGTGGGTCGGTTGTTGCAGGTATGTTTCTTGTGGTATTGATCGTATCGGTGAGCAGCGAGCTCCTTGATATCTTTCTCTTCTCTACTTTTGGTGTTCATTCTCGTGTCGATCGTTGCGATCATAAAGGTTTTGTCGTCATCGTGTTGTCGGAGCGGTCATCGACACATGGTAGTTGCTGTCGATTCGCTGATGATGCTAGTCATGCTTTCGTAAGTCATGCTTTCGTTGTCAGTCTGGGCGATGGATGAATCCATCCTCCAACACTGAGCACATGGGGTAAGGACAGTGATGGCGAGACGTCGTTCTTCAAGCAGCTCTAGTGCTCCACCGTAATCTCGGCGGCACTGCTCTGTTGAGAGAGTTCATCGCTGTTGCGTTGCACATGACCATTTTGTCGGCGAGGGAAGCCTGCGCCACGCTCTGGGAGAGGGCCGCGCGGCTGACGTTCGGGACCATTCTGCTGCATAGCGCTGCGAGATTGAGAACGGTCGTCGTAGTTGGTGCTGAAAGAACGGTTACTTCCAATGGGTCCTGGGTTGCCGCTCTCCCATGACGGAAAGCCGCGGAGGCCACGCGGGCTGCCGCCAAAGCCACCTCCTATACTCATGTTTCCCAAACCATTGATCAAGCCAGTAGCGTCACCGCGTTCGGCGAGACCAGAAGTTGGTGTCATTAGGTTTGGTGTGTTGGATTGGCCGGTCTCTCTGCCAAAGTCTTGAAGTCGTTGCACGTTGTTGCTGAGGGCCGCTGGAAAGCTGGCGGTAGATGGTACGGGAGATGGTGTGTATGAGCGTAGATCAGCAAAGGACTTGGCAGATCGCAGGTTGGCACCAGGATTGAGGCCGTTGGGAGTGTCGTGGTAGCCCAAATAGCCCGATCCTTGGTGTCGCAGATTTTGAGCATAGTAGCCTTCGTTTGCACGCACGTCGCTGAAGTCGGTCGTTGCTGCTCTGTTCAACTGGCGGCGCTGCTCGGTCTGAAGCTGCGAGAGCTGTGGCATGGGCGGGCTCAGGCGCGGTCGGCCTTCCTTGAAGACATGGACTGCTCGGCGGTCTGCTTCGCCCTTCGAAACATGACCCAGACCCATGTGATGGGCCAGGGTATGTACGACTCTCCGCTCGGGAGGCGAGAGAGTGGGGGCAAAGACCATGAGATCGCGGGCTTGGTCCTCCTTGAACAGGAGGAGCTTTGTGTAATACTGCAGGGTCGCAGGATCATTCAGATCGACTTCGGCGCCCGTGTTCGGATCCGGATAAGCAGTAGGGGGGAAGCCTGGTCCGATCTTTTGACGAGCAGACACTGGCGAGGGCGAACCGGCGTTGATGATGCGCGAAGACAAGGACGAGGCAGAAGCTTGGGTCTGCAGCGTGCTGCCAGCCATGGGACGGTGCTGCTCCTCGAGCTGGCCTCTACGTTCTCTCTTCTCGCGCTCGATTCGTTCCCGCTCTGCCGCGGGCAGCATTTTCTTGTACTCCACCCGCAGCTTTCGCCCATTCAACTCGAAGTGATTCATGGCGTCAATCACGGTTGCCGTCTCGTCGGGGTTGGTGAAGTTGGCAAAGGCAAGGCCTCGGAACACGCCGTTGTCGAAGTGGTAGTTAAACGCGTACGGCAAGGGCAGACCCATTTCGGTCATGATGGTCACGAGCTGTTCCTTCTTCACGGCGAAGGGGATGTTCTTGATCACGATTGCGGTAGGAATGAGCTCCTCATCCGGCTCGGAATGCATGTCGTGTCGACCCATTTGCCCGCCATATCCCCCGAGCGCAGGGCCAACGTATTGACTCATGGGCATTTGTTGCTGATCCATCCAAGCCTGGAGTCGGACGTTAGCGTCTGCGCAGTGCAGTCTTTATGTGTATTCTCCATGAAAACCTACCGATGGCAAGCCCGAGCGACCGCCCCGCGAAGGGGGCTTGCGCATGCTGGAAGTGCCCAGTCCATTCAGCGTGTTGTTCTGGGCGAAGGCGCCGGCGTTCCACGACTGGCCGCCCATGTCATGTCCGCCATTTCCGTAGCCGGCCACCGTCGCGTTGCGCATGTCGGCGGGGTTGAATCGGGGGTTTCCGTTGAATGTCTGCGCGTGGTCTTCGGCGGTGTACAGGCCCGAGGGGAGGTGGCCGTAGGCTTCGAATTGCTGGCGCGAGTTCTGCCGGTGCAGAGAATTCTGCCGGGCTGAGGTGGGAGAGCGAGTCGCCGGGTTGTCGTAGTACATGTCGGCGAACTGTTGATGTTGCATGTCGGTGGCGGCGTGTGTGGCACACGAGACGAGATGCGGTGGCAGAAGTCGGGCTGCACTCAGGCCAACGCTGCCCGCCAGGGTCGTGCGGTGGATGGGAGGATCAGGAGCAGCAGCAGCAGGGCAGGCGCGTGTCGAGGACTTCGCAGGTCGCTGCTGCACGCCGGGTGCGGAGGAGGCGGTGCGGACGACAGCAGAGGTGCAGGGCGGGAGAGGAGTCGTGGGCGGGGGAGAATGAGGTCGTGGCAGGCGCTGCAGGACGTGGAAATGGGATTTCTAGGCCGGCTGCCAACCAACCACAGCTGCGCGAGTCGTGAGGGTGGTGCAGTGACGGGGCTGGCGAACAAAGAACGACGGTGCCACGCCGGACGGGAGGTGTCTGTCGGGCACGACAGCGGTGGGTATCGGCAGCGATGGAGAGGAAAAGAGCGTGCAGCAGGCAGGTGGGTGGATGGATGGCCGGATTTGTTTCGAGTGAACGACGACCAGACGACGACGATGCACGCCGCGCACAGGCCCGCAACGCGCTCCCTTCTCCTTAGTTTAGTCCTCACAGGGGTGGTGGGTGATGATGTGTTACGGGCCAGGTGAATACTAATGATGGACACGATCGACCGTCGGTCGGTCTGCATCCCCGGCGACTCCTATCCTCTCACCTCTGCTGATGATGAGGAATGACTACGATGCGTGCGAGGCAGCTGCCAGCCCACCTGCCGTGCTACTACATCCAGCACAGTACGTGGCTAGCGATAGCGTGCAGGTGTGCCTCGCGTATAGCAGGCCTCGCGCTGCACCGCACTCGACCTGTATGTCTCAGAATCGCCCGCTGCGCTCCACTCCACTCCCCCTCCCCTTTGGCCTTCCGCCGCGCGCTGCACAGGGTCTGCTGTGATTCGTGTCGTCTCATTTCGAGATCAGTCCTGTAGATCTCCACGAGGCGTTGCGGCCCGCCCCTACTATCAACTCGCCCTGTTCGAATCTCACTTCTGCTTTGTACTCTACCGTCTATAGCAGGCCCCGGCACTGTCGAGGCTCGGAGCCGCAACGTCGCGGCAGCGCGTGGATGCACCCATCCTCCTCCTGTACGCCGCCCATGATGATGCCGCGTTTGCTCCATCGGCATGCACGGCGGCGCGAATGAGGGGCACGTCGTGACCCAAGGCGCGAGAGGTGTTGCACCGCAGCACGACAAGCTGCACCCAACCTTGAACACCCGGCTACACAACCCACCACATCCGCCCCGGCCGCCTGTCCTGTCTCGAGCAGCGGTGCAGCTTCGGCCTGCGCGGCCTGCTCGTCGCTCCCGCGCTCGTGCACCTGTCGACAGAAGCAGTGCGTCCACGCCGCGCCCATCTGCGTGATTGGACCTGACAGCTACCAAATACCGTCCGCCTGGCGTGATCAGCTGACGGCCTGGATGCTCGTCCCGCGGCTGGCTATATTGACGCCGTCATCGAACGATGGCATGGAACCGCCACCGTCTGCCGGGGAGCAGGAGCAATCGAGCAGTAGTGACACAAAAACGCGAACCCTATCTCGCTGGCGCTCACATCCTCGATATGAGCAATCTCGTTTGCCCAGCGTCAGAACGCATCGCAGAACAGACTGCACCTGCCAGCAACGATCAGAACAAGCTCCGCAGCGCTCTCGTTATTGTTCATGATAGAAGCTCTGATGCAACCGACTTGAAACCGACGTCCGATCTTACGGCGCAGGAAGGAAGGAAGAAAAAGAGGAGGTCCTCGCGGCGGACCAGGACGTCATTGGACTTGCGAGCGTGGATGCATGCACTGAACGCGTTCCAGGGTCGGTGGCCCGCCCGCAAGCCTAGCAAGCATGGCAAGGACGTTGCTCAAAGTATACCAAAACTTCGGCCACGTTGCGGTGAAGAGAAACATTTCATTTCGCTCATTCTGCTCACACGACCGCAATTTGTGCGATCGACACGAAGCGTCACCTCTTGCGCGAAAGGGGAAAGCGCCGCGAGTCCGCGACGACCTGAAGTCGGCACTTTTCCACACGCGCACCGGGTGTCGGTCTGGAGACTAGACAAGGGAAGAGAATGGGGACCACAGGCCCGGTTTGTCGGCGTTGCCTAGCTATTAATGTCGAGGATTCTGCTCCACTCTGCCGGATGCCCTACCCTTCGGAACTCCACACCTACGCCAAAATACCCGGCTTCATTCCACGCGCGCATGGTCGCGGCATCGTATGGACCATGAGACGATCCGCCATCTCTTGCATCGCTCCATCGGTATTCCCACGCGTCTAATGATCCCTCGGAGCCCGCACCAGCTGCTGTCGCGCCTCCTCCAGGGGCTGCCTTCCACTCTTCGCCCGTCTCCCTACCATACTGTCGCATCAGAATCTCCCGCTCTGCTTGGTAGATTTCATGCTGCCCGCGCGAATACAGAGCGTCTGCAGCACCCGTGATGGCTTCCACGGCCTGTCTCCGAGCCTCCTCCTTGGGATCCGCTGCACCATTACCATTGACTTCAGGCTCGTCCAGATCCATGCCGTCGCTCCTCTTCTGTTGCTTCTTTTGCTTCCACTTGGGTACTTTCTTCTCCGTCTTGCCCTTGCCCAGCCTTTGCAGTGCTTCGAGAGGCGTCTCACCAGTTTCAAGCTGCGCGATAAGCTTGGAGAGGACATCGCCAGTCAATACTGCATCGTCCTCCATCGCTTTCCGCCTCCGCTCCTCTTCTCTCTTCTCCTCTGCCTCTTTTGCCTTTTTCATATCCTTCTTACTCAACCCCTCCAACCAGTTGTCATTGACTGCGTCTGGATCCACAGCTTTTCGGACGAAATTGCCCGACTCATCGAACCTCCCTTCTTCCTCTTCACTCTTCAAATTATACGCATCCAACCGTGGTGCATGCTTCTTCTTACTGCCCGCCCCCAACTCCCTCGCATCCTCATCATCCATCTCGTCGGGTAGCTGATCCCTCTGCTCTTCATCTCCCGACGATTCGGACTCTTCTTCCTCCCGCCTCTTGCCCTTCCCTTTCCCCGTCAACAAATCCGCAGAAACATGTCCTCCCCCTTCACTATTCATCACCTGCCCCTCAATCTCACTCTGCTCCAAAAACCTCACATCTTTCCCCTTCCCCTTCCCTCCCCTCCTCACCTCATCTTCATCTTCATCCCCATTCCCATCCGCATTCCAATCCTCTTCCAAATCCGCAAACATATCATCATCTTCCTCATCTCTACTCTGCTCCTCTTCCTCCCTCTTCTTCCGCCTCGCCTTCTCCCGCGCCCGCGCATCAAAATTATCATTATCGGAATCCGACTCGTACCCGTCGATATTCACCGCGTTGCGCTTGGTATTCGTGCCCGATTTGCCTATCACGTCGGCATCGAGAATGAGATCTTCTTCGGGGGCATCGGCGGCGAGGGTGCTGGGGTTGCGGTAGTCGAAGCGAGGTTTCTTGGCCAAAGGGTCGTTGTCGTGGTGGTGGGAGCGTGCAAAGTCTTCGGCTTCGCGTTTGGGGCGCGCGGCGGAGGTTGGGTTGGACATGGTTGGGGGGAGCACCGCTCTGCTCTGCTCCACTTCACGAGAGGGAGCGAAGCGCGAGCCGAGTGGGATTGAGAGAAGGTAGATGGAAGGGAATTGGATTGGAATGGGAAAGTTGCGAAAGCTCGAAGCTGAAGCTGAAGCTTTCAATGTTGTTTGTGTGGAGTGGAGGAGCTTCATCACGTCACAGGGATTTTTACTTGTGCATGACTCGTGGTGCAGCTTTCAAGTTCTCTCACTTGCGCATCTGTTTACACTTACATGTATATTGTATGTATGCGACTATCACGACGTGTCTTATCAGGTCGGTTATACCTTTCCGATGTGCTTGTACCATCCAAGGATCGTTTCTTTCCTTCCATTGCCCGCTTTTAGCACTCGTAATGCCCTCCTACTCGCAACCTTTGGCGATCGAGCTGATGACGGTTTTGAACAAGCGTATTGACTGCGTGAGCGGTGTACTGCTTGCAACTCGCGCGACAGACCTTTCATCGTGGCAGCAGTTTTGTAAGCAGCCCATAGGACCACTCCGTTGAAGGTGCCGCAGACGCAAGCCGCTACCCGAGCTGCATCATTACCCGATCTGTGTCGGGTTTGTGGACATGCGAAGAGATTGCCACAACATCATTCTGTCATGCCCAGATTCAGCATCAATCGTGGTTCCGTCCCACAGCTGCTCAACAATCATCTCTTCTGATTTCTTGCCTGCCCGCGGCATTCTCCATGGCATCATCACCAATGTCCACCACGACTTGATCTTGACGTCGACTGGTCGCTTGGAGCTTCCATATTCAACGCAGTAATGAAGTCGAGCTCCTCGTTCTGATGATGGTGGTGGTTCCCGCTGTCGTGTCGATTCATGTCTAATGCAGCTTCGAGATCAATATGTTCGCTGCCCAGTGGTTTTCCGTAATCCCGTATCATCGAGTCATGCGGTCGGCCGGAAGATTCAACTTGAATCTGCTCCATTTTCTTCCTTCGCGCCTGTTCGACATCTGTGAAGTCACCTCGGATCCCATCGCTGAGGACACTGCCCATCCTTTCCATTTTGATGGCGCTCAAGCGATCTAGCGCCGTCTTGAAGTCGTCCAAGATGATCATATCGGTGAGACATCGGAAGACGAAGGCCAATTTCCAAAAGGGATTGATGCCGTCGGGCAGGCCCGAAGATGGAATGGCGTGGGTGACAGCTAGTATGTCGACGATGAGAAAGCCTATGCTGGTCAACATGGCTGCGAGGAGAACTCCAAAGCGTGGAGAGACTCGGATCAGCTCGATGAATCCAAAGTCGTAGCGAGACTTGATGTTGTAGAAGAGGCTGCAAGCTGTAAAGATCCACCACGGATCCCGAAATAGGGTCTCGTATGGCCGGGTCTTCTGGAACAGGTTGCTCTTCCCGCTGAAATATAAAAAGTTGGCTGCGATTTCCAGCACCCAGTACGGTTGGACCAGAATGACGGTGCCAATGTAGAACCAACTCCCTCGTTTGCTGAGGAAAGGTTTGTTTTTCATCCAGGCGATGACATTGTGTAGGGACCAGCTAATGTTGAGGAAGATTGCAGTCGCACTGAGATACCAATTGTAGACGGGCGGATCTGCAGCGTGTCAACGGCCGACATATGCAGCGTGAAAGCTTGTTCCTTACTGGTGAAGATGAATGTGCCATGAAAGGTACCGAGAATCAACTAAGCTCTATCAGCGTCTGAAACATGTCCGAAGGTGACTGAAGCATGCGTACCTCGATTACAATCAATTTGTGCAACAGCACCCTCGACCTCATGTTACTGAATGCGACGCAGGCCATGATGATCAACGACCCAATCATGTAGCCTTGCGCCCATGCTTCAATCACGATCGCCTCGCGAGTTGTCGGCTTCGACACGTCCATGGGCATCATGTGCGCGGGAGTGGTGGGGACGTGAGAGCGCGCCAAGGCTCGCAGGAATGTGCTGTCGGCTAGGGTAGCTTGCGCTCGATATATCGAATGTCGCTGCGCGTGCCGCCCATGACACACGCTGCGGTCAGTCGGGCGGCTGCAGGCAGGTCGAATGTACGGGCAGGAAAGAGATGTGTTGAATGTTCTCCGCAAAGGGAAAATTGGAGTGAGAAGGGCCATGTGGTCCACGGAGCTAACTGAGAGGTGGAGTAGCGTCGCAGCGGGAAGGGCATGGAGAGTGGCCACACCGGCCAGGCGCTCTCGCACCACCACACCTTTTGCTTCCTCGACGACTCCGTTCGACTGGCGTCTTCCCGCGGCGCTGATGAGCTGCTGCGGTGTCGTACCGCTCTCCGTGCTCGTCTGCGCGTCCCTCACGGCCTCGGCATCCGCAGCGTAGAATATGTGACCGACAGCTTTCTCCGGATTCCGGAGCGGCGACGTCAGAGGGGCAGCGGGAGCTCGGCAGTGAGTATGTAAGCAGCCTAGGAGGTAGCAAGATGCGCCGTGGACATTCCGGCCGTCCATCTCAAGTTCAATAGCCGACAGTGCTCCAGTGGCTCCAGCCTCCAGTGGGTACCCTGATCCAGGACATAGTGTTCGTATCGAGCAGTTTCTGCATCTCGCGACGCGCGACGATTCTTGCACCGCAGTTCTAGCGTGAGCGCTAGCGGCTGACATGTACCTTCGGAGCCCGGACTGCGAGACCTCACCTGCACCGTTGCAATATGAGTGCGGATGAGAGCGAGTGCGTGATCGCAGAAGGCGACGTCGAACGGCCTACAGTACCCGGCGGCTTGGCCCGGCTGGGACGCTGGAGAGGTTGGAGGAGACATGCGCGGGGAGCAGGAGCGTTGGCGCCGAAAATGCAATCGACTCTGTATGCGCTCATCAGGATGAACTAACTCGGCCGGACGTGCTCAAGGGGAATCTTATCCAGGCAGAGAAGAGATACAAGATATGGCCAGATTCCCGAGTAAACGGTATCTCGGCACTAGTCACGCGTTGCGACTGCGAATGAAGCCGTCCGCACTTCTGCAAGTCCTCGCCGACCTCGCCGCACCTGCATCTAGGCTTCATGCACTCCTCGAGCACGTCGCCTTCACCGCACCGCCTTCACCATGCGCCTTTTCGGCACAGACACAGCTTGGGCGGGCTGATGTCGCAGCTGCCGGCCATACAGAGCTGCGGGAATCCGCCGTCTTCTCCGCCCTGCGTCTCCACGCGCGTACCAGCCTAATAAAAGGGCTACCGTCCATCCACTAACCGCGGGTGATCTCTGACCCGTACTCCTACACTGCGCCATTGCGCCCAGCGCGCCGTCTAATCCGCTCCGGGCCAACACATAGCGCGCCGCCTGCGAGCTCTCGAAGTGCACTGTGCGCCGTAGAAGCCGTTTCGTTTCCACATAAAGTTATCCCAACTTGGTCTGGAATACTGACCCGACACCCAGCTTTCCCCCACCAGCGATCCGCGCTCAAGCACCCTACCCTCCCTCTCGTCTGTCGTGTTCTGGATCGTCCATTGCGGTCAAACATGGTGCTCTCAAAATGCTTGCTCTTGACCCTCTGCACAATCCTCCGCACTGCATTGTCAAGTCCGATGCCCGCGGCAGATGTGTTCGAAGGAGCTCTGCTCAAGCGCGACACGATATCGGGCCCTAAAATGAACGGAGCCAACTTCCCTGGTGTGTTCGAGACGCTCCATACTAAAGCTCCAGCTAATCGAGTCCGATCAGATCCGAGCATTATATTCGTCGACAAGTGGTATGCGTTCGCGACGAGAACGATTGGAAGCAGTGTACACATCCAAGTCGCCACATCGACCGATTTCAATACTTGGACACTACAACGCAACGCCGATGGCTCTCAATACAACGCGCTGCCGAATATACCAGGGTGGGCAGTGCAGGGAGACCCAAACACATGGGCGCCTGATGTTAACCAGCTAGTGAGTATGACCATTTTGGGGCGGGATATGCCTGTCTGACGGATGACAGGACGATGGTAGCTTCGTGATGTACTACAGCGCCAGCACCACCCAGAACCGCTCGAAGCATTGCGTTGGAGCTGCAGTCTCCAGATCACCTCTCGGTCCATACACACCAACAAGTAATCAGCCGCTCGCCTGTCCACTACCACAAGGCGGCGCAATCGATGCATCCGGCTTCAATGACAACGGACAGCGATACCTTGTGTACAAAATCGACGGCAACTCGCTCGGCGCTGGTGGACATTGCAACAGTGGCGGTAAGTCACACCCACCGATTTGAAGAAGAAGAATTCCTTTTCTAAACAAGTCCTAGTTCCTCCCCTCAAACCCACTCCATTGGTACTCCAAGCCGTAGCTCCAAACGGCTACACACTGCAAGGCAACCCCACCACACTACTCGACCACCGCGGCGCTTCAGACGGCGGCATCATCGAAGCACCCGTCCTCGTCAAGAAAAACGGTCTCTACTTCTTACTCTTCAGCTCCGGATGTTTCACAACAACAAATTACAACGTCGACTACGCTACAGCGGACTCCGTCAGAGGTCCTTATACTCGATCTTCTATTCCCTTGCTTTCCACAGGACGAAATGGGCTGTCCGGACCAGGCGGCGCCGATTTCTCAAAAGATTTGAAGTTTATGGTTTTTCATGCGCGCACGGGTGGTGCAAGGCCCTTGTACACTGCCATGGTCACAGTCAATGGCAGACAGTTGACGATATGACAGAGAATTGACAAGCGACAGAGCCAATCCAGGCACGGCCTCGGAAACAAAAAACGAGAGAGAGGGGGGGGGAAAAGAAGAGAGAGGGTAATGTGACAGCCGAGATATAATACCCATAATGCATTTTCGTAATCCCAGGAGTCTATCGCTTTACGATAGAACTCAAAAGAAAAAACAAACCCGACATTTACTATACGCTATTGATCCCAGTGCTCGAAATTCCGCAGAATCACCCCCTCGTCTTTCTTCGCCACGAGTCTGCCGACCGTGTACACTTTCTCGCCCGCGCTCGTCAACGCCTCCGTCGCAGCCGCGACATTGGCCGCTTTCACAGCAATCACCATTCCGAGACCCGTATTCCATGTCCGAGCGAACTCTCTGCTGCTCACGTTTCCGGCTTTCTTCAACCACTGCAGCACGTCCGGCACGGGCCAGGCTTTGGCGTCGATCTCGGCTGCCAAGTGTTTCGGCAACATGCGAGGAATGTTATCTTCGAGACCTCCGCCTGTGATGTGTGCCATGCCTAGAAGTAAGTCTTGTTGCACTGCGGCCAGGAGTGGTTTGACGTAGATTCTCGTGGGCTCGAGAAGGCTGTCGCCGACTGTGATGTTCTGCTGCTTTGCCCAAGGAGCTTGGTCGTGGAAGCTGAGATTTTTCTTCTCGAGGATTTTGCGGACGAGGGAGAAACCGTTGGAGTGGACGCCGCTGCTGGAGAGACCTAAAAGGATATCGCCTTCGCTCATGCCGTCGAAGTCGGGTAAGACTTTTTGGCCTTGGCGGATGACTCCCGTTGCTGCGCCGCCTGCGTCGAAGTCTTTGCCCGAGTACATACCTGGCATTTCGGCTGTTTCGCCGCCGACGAGGGCTGCGCCTGCTTGCTTGCAGCCTTCGGCGACGCCTTTGATGAAACTTGCTGCCTCCTCTGGGATGAGTTTCGAGCAGGCATAGTAGTCCATGAAGGTGATGGGTTCGGCGCCTTGCACCACGAGGTCGTTGACGTTCATCGCAACGAGATCGATTCCGACGCCTTCGAATTTCTCCATCTCGAATGCGATTTTCAGCTTGGTGCCCACGCCGTCAATGGCTTGGACGAGGATTGGTGCATCGTTGCCAAAGCCTGCTGCTTGAAGATCGAACACGCCACCAAAGCCACCGATGACTGCGTCTGTGCCTGGTCGGCTCGTCGACTTCACAGCTGGCTTGATGAGCTGGACGAAGTCGTTGCCGGCATCGATTGACACGCCCGCATCTGCATAAGTCATTCCAGCGCCGTTGTCATTCGAGCTCGAGGCCTCTGACACAGTGACACCATCGAAATCCGGCTCGAGCAATTTCCATGTGCATGTAATGTTCTCCTGTTTAAACTGCTCGAGTAAGTGGTTCGCAATTTGCTCGAAGTTCTCAGTAGCCAAGGCTAGGATGGTTGGGCCGGCGCCGGAGAGGCAGATGCCCAGCAAACCGGGGTGTGTCACGGGCGTGACAGACTGTAGTATTTCCGTGAGACCCGGGATGAGACCTTGACGGTATGGCTGATGCAGGCGATCCTGCATGCCATCGTAGATGAGCTCTGCACTTGGCGGGCTTTGTCCGAGTGCTGTCGTGAGTAATGCTACTCGTTGCAAATTGAAGATGGCATCTTCTTTGGTGTATGCTGCTGGAACAGCCTGACGGGCCTTCGCTGTTGCGACTTCAAAATCTGGTATCACAGCAATGCACTTGATCTCCTTTGCCCAAGGGAACTTGATGTGCTTGGCAATGTTGTGCGGTGGCACAGGAGGCTTGAGACCAGTGTCCTCGCCACCTTGAGGCATGGGCAGGACATCCGACATTGGGACTTCCCTCCGCTTCACGTCCACGGGATCCAATTTCTTGGTGTAGCTGCCAACAAAGCCGCCGTACATGGATGCGGCCACATTGTCAGGATGCCTCTCAATCATCAAGCAAAAGTCCAGAAGACGATCTTTGTCGAGGTTCAGGTTGCCGACCAGATTTCCCAGTGCTACACCCCCAACAATCGCAGCACCCGAAGAGCCAAGACCTCGCCCAAAGGGAATCGCATTGTTGATGTGCAGATGGGTCGGCGAGGGAAACGATCGCACATCGTGGCAGCGAAGCACATAAAGTGCGATTCTTGTAATGAAATGACGGTCAGCATCAAGATCGACCTGGTCCGCCCCCAGACCTTCTTGCGTGATTCTGCAATTTTGCGGAAATCCTTTAGACTGTTCGTCGTTCACGGTGACTCGTAGCTCAAGATACTCCGACAGCGCGAGTCCGATCACATCGTAGCCAGGGCCTTGTAAAAATCAGCACATCACCAATGGCACTGAGAATGTCGCATACCGATGTTGGCTGAGGAGCATGGCACCCCTACAATTGTTAGCGAAGGCTTGCTAAATTCGCGATGCTCGGTGTGGTCGTACTAATGACTGTGGTGGCCATGATTGGGCTTTGAGAATGAGTGTGAAGGGCAGAGAACCCAGCAAAACATTCGTCGACGCTGATATTCACTCACAGAGTTGACATGGAATTTACGGCGAATGTAGGATGAGCAATCGGAGTGGACCGCCGAATCATACAGCACAAGCGAATTTTTGGAGCCAGAAGACAGAGACAGCACAGCCACACTGGTTGTGGCGCTGTGGCGCACAAGCGAGGATGACCAATGAAGCTAGCATCGCCTCGGCACCGATCGTTGTTGACTCTCGAGATTCGCACAACAGTTTGATGCATTGGCTATCTACATGATCGTTCGCACTACATTTCAGTGTCGTCACTACCATGGCGTCGTTAATTCATCCATCGTCCAAAGCGCTCCTCGAAGTGCATGCGGCCCGCGGTCGAGCATTGTGATTGCTCCATCTTACTCACTTTCTTCTTCAGCATCGTCCTCCACGTAGGACTGATATGCCATGCTCGGCTTATCGTCAAGACGTTCTGCATTCTGCTCCATGATGCTACCATCCTCACTTGGCGAGGTACATGTGGTCTCTGCTCGCTCGCTGCTGGCCAGAGACAACATGCAATCAGATCCTGAGCTTGATTCGGTCTTCGCTGTTTCAACTTTGCCCCCAGGATATCCAGCCTCTGATCCCTCATGCTCTGAATGCAAGATCCTCGACCGAACTGAAGCTTCAACATGCTCAACGCCCGCCGGCGTGGTCCGCCTGAGAGATATGACCGAGCTGCCTCTCGGATCACCCAATCTCCCCGCACTGGATGATTTCCCGCTCGAAGTATGGTACTCCCGATGGCGACTATCAGGAAACAATCTTTCATCAAGCTTGGCATCTTGGACCATCCGATGCAGCCCAGAATTCTTGCGAAATCGATGCGTGCTATGTGGCTCTCTGCAACGCACTCGTTCCAACTCCGTCCTGAACGCGCCATCGGACATCAACTCGGGAAAGTGTTGGCCCAGAAGTGTGAGCATGCCGGTCGAAGTCGAACCACTTGCGAACCTCACTGATGGCTTCGTTCGGAGTACACGCTCCAGACGAGTCTCACCATCGAGTCCCGAGCCACTTCGTGATTGAGTGATGGTGACTTTGGTCACTGTGCGTGAAGTTCCTGGCGCGCTGCTGAAAGTGCTGCTTGTACTTCGTTGAGATCGGATCGTTGATCTCTTGCTGATTCTTCGCTGGCCGTCTTCTTTCCAGGAAGCTTCGAATGGTTCAAAGGCGTCCGGCACCTCTAAGAATGACTTTCGTGCTGGCATGAGGATATTGAGATGAGTGGTGTGCTTTGAAGCATGAAGTGGCTTGTGGTTGGCAGTATATAACTTATCTCCAGGTGTGTTTGTTTTGAGCCCGAGCGTAGGGCACAGACCGTGTGATCACGTACACAACAGGCAGACACGCACTTTGGTCGCAGCAACGGTGACTCACGGACTCAACGACGGCGGAGAAACTACCCTGCAAGCAGATTCTCGGGTTGGAAGACAAGCATTGGAGGCTTTGATCTCATGGGCAGGATAACTCGGCCCAGCATTTCTATGAGCTAGGCATGTGCTCTGACAAATTTTCTCTATACACAATCTCTCTCCCAGCAGAATCCCAGAGCGTATGCCAGCCGTTGCCATTATAGCTACCGCTGAGGCAAACGGCCAGCTGAACAGACCGTTTCCAAAGTTCTAGGCTCGGCTGTTGTCGCAGCGAGCTCTGCTTGGGTACTTGTCGCCACTCTCCCTTACAAGAGGCGGTTTTTAGCAAGCGCAGCTTCCACTTCCGGCCAAGTCAATCTCACCAATGACCTCCGTCCGCAATGGCTTCTCCAATGTATGTATTGTCGTGACGCTCTTCAAGCTCCCTATCCTCTTCAATCCACTTTTCAAGTTTTCTTCCAGTCTGGTACTGCAACAAGCCATGGGGCGATTCCCTCCTCGCTCTCTCCCACGCGGTGGCATGCTCCTCAAAGTCTTCGATGAAAGCACGCATCACTTGAGGCCATCCTGTTCTGTTGTTCCTCCGTCGAATCCTCTTGACATTCGCCGCGAGCATCTCCACAAACTGTCCATTCTTGGGCAACCGACTGCTGGGGAGCTTCAGAACCTCCTTCGCAGACTCCACGTCCTCTTCCCAGACCAGCGATTTCCTACTGAGAAATCGTCCCTTGTTGTCTTCAGAAGCCTTTTATTCGTATCGGAAAGGCACCATCTCTGCAAACACTTCAGCCTGCTTCACCACAAGCTTCGCTTCGATACGCGCAATGCCCGGCGACTCATGCAAGCCAGAATCGCGGATGGGAAGTCGAACGTCGGCCCACGACTTCACAGTGTGTCCGCGACGCTTCAAATTCTCGGCGATGTGGACCATCTGAATCAAGACATCATTGACATCCTTCGGTCTGGCAGCTTCGACCTCTCTGTCGTTCTTCTTCCGCGGATCACAAGAGGTCCTCGTCGCCTTCATAGACTTTGTGAATGGGTGCAAGGCTCGCACAGCCGTGGTCGAGATACCACTCCCAGCGGCGGTCAGTGAAAGTTTCTTTGTCGTTCCAGATGGCCGGTAAAGAGATTCGGTGGAGAGGGACGTGTTTGTGTTTGACGTATGGTGACCAGCGAGGGACGGCGTTGTTGTCTTTGTGAAGCGCCATCGCTGGTCGGATAGGTGTTGTGAGGTCCATGTCGCGAGAGAGGCGAAGAAGGAAGAGGGAGGCTGAATAGCGTGGCTTCGTGCGCGCCATCCGGTGCAAGCGGCTATCAAAACAACGCGAGCTTCACTTGCAACGGCGGTGGGCTCAGTTTATGCGCGTCAGGAGATACGCCAGAAGATGGCATGAACTGTGTCCACTCGAGCTTTTCTCCCAGATAAGTACGGCGGGTCTTGCCAGGCCATTTCTGTAAATTCGTAGTAGGCTTCGTATTCTTATGTAGCGTCTCTACCAGTGCGGCTTGCTGTCATTCTCATCGCCCTCTTCTCTGACCCTCCTCGTCAGCCACGCAGCGACCAGCGCCAGAAGACCACCGAATCTCAAGACCCATCCCACGCTGTCATCGCCAATCGTTCCTCTTGGCTTCTGCAGCGCCTTAAAAATGGCACTACTGACAAGCGTGGCGACGACTTGCGGTGCGGCAACAGCAACATTGTGTATACCGAGCACCACTCCAGCTTGATCGGCCGCATCGTCTTCGCCCCGTGCAAGCAGTTCGCCATCCCGAGTGGGCGGTGGGGCGATGCGACCGCGTCGGATCCGATCGCGCTTGGAGACTTCGGCGGCAATGAGAGCGAAGGGTGCCCACATGGTCATTGCCCAAGGAATGCCCACTAACCCTGCAATAATGGTCGCAGTAGTTGTGTTGTGTACAAGAAGCGTTAGCCACGTGAGGATAGCGAAGAGAATGTGCGAGAGCATCCATGCGCGCCGCAAAGTCAACCATTTGATTTCAAGGCTTGGTAGACGTCTCTTAGTTCGTGAGAGCCAAGTCTGTTTGGAGGCTGATGCGGTCGTCGGACCAGTGTCACGTAACGTGGCCCCGCCATCGGGCGTGAGTGATCTTATCGGAGTATCTGGCCGAACGTCAAAGTACTCCCCACTGTTGTCGTCGTCATCTCGTACGGTCCTCGGGTTCCGAGCCATCGTGGGCGAGGCTGTCATAGGCGTTCGTGGCTGTGGCTCGGGAGGCTTGTAAGAACTCGGAATGAGCCACGGTATGATGACACTCGCGGCGAAGGATACGATAGCGTAGATCAGCAGGGCAAAAGTGCCCACTCGTGTGCCGTGTTCGTAAGCGTCGTCGATCTCCTTATCCGTCATATTGGGGTTGGCGCGAAGCTGGCCATCAACGTAAATGCCGCCGATGTAAGTTGTGATGTAGAAGAGGTATGGAAACCACCCAATCCATGCCGCCAGCTGCACAATGCAGACAGCCTTGATCTGAGGCGGCAGGCGACGTACGGAAATCCACAACTCTTTGAAGAAAGCAATGACTCCACTGTCGTAGTTCGCAGGCTCACCTTCTAGGCGCGGATCTCGCTCGGAGACGAAGTAGCAGGAGATGGCTAACGTGCTACCCATGCCAATCGACGCAATGACGCAAAGCACTTTGAACTGAGTGTCGCCAAAGAACCATAGGTACTTGGGTAGATTCGCGTATCCAAACAGGTACCCGATGATGTTGCCAATGCCCAGCAGTCGGCTCGCCCATGCATTCGCAGTATCTTGCTGATGTGTTGGCGCGTTGTCAACGACGAATGCTCTCAGGCCAGCCTGGATTACGTTGATACTGAAGTCGAGAACATAGACCATGATCACGGCCAGTACAATGGCCACAGTTTTGGTGCCTTGGCTGTCTCTTGCGACGCCAAAGATGGCCAGAAAGCCTCCCACGAGTTCACGAGCCCAGGCCAGGATCAGGAGCGAGATAATGGTAGCAATCGCGCCTCCCACCATGAACGGGCGACGTTTGCCGAAGCGTGAGCGACATCTGTCGGACTTGATTCCGACGTAAGGCTGGACCAGTGTTCCGGACAGTGGTCCCGCAATCCAAACAAACGCCAACAGGCTTTTGGTGATGCCCAGACTCAGCAGATATGGTGACCCGTTCGAGAGTTCGACTGACCATGCTATCTGCAGGCTATTGGACGCATCAGCGCTGAGGTCACGCCCCACGGATCGCAACTCACCCTCCGAACGCTATTGTCAATGCCAGTAGATACCAGCTGCTTTTGCTCTCTTCATGCGCGCCCTCTTCTGCGTTCCACGAGTCGCTACTCCTGCGATCATCACTGAAGATACTCGGAAGATGCGGCACCTTGCCCTCGTCGTCGCTCGTGCGGGCTGGCAGTAGTGGTGATTGCTCGTTCAAGACATCGTTCTTGCCGTCGACGCTATATCTCGCCCTCCCGCCATGTGGCTGCGGGTTCGAGAGCGAGGATCGCTGTGATTCATCCAGGATGACGGAGGAGGTCGCGTCGGCTCTGAAGTGTACGTGTTGGATGTTCTGCGCTGAAGTGCCGGCTTGTTGAGAGTCTCGACGCGAAGCTTCGGAGCTCGAGGGCGAGAGCGAATGCTCCATGACTTATGTGTTGTATTGAAGGTTACTCAGGATGCGCATGCTTACGGCGGGAGGCGTTCGGTGGAGGTGAGCAGTGAGACAAAGGGGAAGGCGCCGCTTCCACGCATCGTCGTGCGGTGATGATGAGTGACTGCTGCGATGGAGGTTTTGTGCGGACGGATCAGGTCAGAACGGTCAGATGCGAGGTTTAGACGTGGCCAGCAGCACCACCGCCGTCGCGCAAGGAGTCGTCATCATCACGCGCTTCCGGTCGCAGAGACGTGGCTCGTGTCGGCTTGCTCTACACTCTCTTTCGCAGCAGATGCGTCCTGCCAGGCTGCCACTTGGCCATGACTATGACCCGTGCGAGTCAGTCTCTGCTCGACACGGAGGAGACGACGCGCAGAGACGTCAAAACGTGAAGCTTGTGCGGGCCCAGCTGCAAGGCACACGCGTGGGAGCGTGGAAGAAGCATCTGGAGAAGCTCGTGCCCGCACCCGCTTGGACACTTCCGTCTCGCCTAACCCTGCCGTCCCTCACATGCAAGCTGGCACTACCACTCCACCACAGGCTGCACTGTGCCCCTTCCACCACTAGGCAATCACCGTGCGACCACTGGCCACCACCGCGATCCACCAGCCGACTGCGTCTACCGAACTGCAGTCCCTCTCTGCCCGCCCTCGCCGCGAACGCTCTGGGACGTGTAGCGCGCCAGCCCCGACCAGCCACTCGAGTATGCGATAGCACCTCCCGCTCGCCAATATGGGCTTCTCCCATTACTTCGCCCGAAGCGCAATCCAGCTGGCGGCGAGACAGACTTCGGACTCGGACGAAGGCGACGATACAGAAGCGGGCCAGAAGGAGATCTACTCATCATGGGCGCTGTTGATCCTGATCTTTCTCCTGATATTGGCCTTCTTCACGAGCTATGTCCTGCGCAGCAAAAAGATCCAGGCGGTACACGAGACAGTCATATCCATCTTCGCTGGAATGGTCGTGGGGCTGGTCCTGCGACTGACGAGCGTCAATAGCGTGCTCGACGTGGTCACCTTTGACTACCAGTTCTTCTTCAACCTTCTACTTCCTCCCATCATCCTGGCCAGTGGATATGAGCTGCACCAGGGCAACTTCTTTCGCAACATTGGCAGTATTCTGACTTTTGCCTTCGCTGGTACCTTCATCTCCGCATTGGTTCTCGCCATCATCTTATGGCTGTGGACGCGCATACCTCTGGAAGGCTTGGACATTTCTTTCGTGGAAGCCATGTCTGTGGGCGCAACGCTTTCTGCCACCGATCCTGTCACCATTTTGGCCATCTTTAATACATACAAGGTCGATCCGAAACTCTACACTGTCATCTTCGGCGAGAGCATCCTGAACGACGCGATTGCCATTGTCTTGTTCGAAACCGCACAAAAATACAAGGCTGGCGCAGAAGGAGGGAAATTGACATTCTTGAGTCTGTTCGAGAGTATCGGCGTCTTCTTGCTTGTGTTCTTTGGCAGCTTGGCCATGGGAGTTGTGATTGGGCTTGGCACGAGTCTGCTCTTGAAGCTCACACACATCAGAAGGGACCCGAAGATTGAGAGCTGTGTGATCTTTTTGATCGCATACGCGTCCTATTTCTTTGCCAATGCGATTCACATGAGTGGTATGTCAAGTTATCCCTCAAACTTTCACATCGCTAACACTACGCAGGTATTGTCGCCCTGCTATTCTGCGGTATCTGTCTCAAGCATTATGCCTATCACAATATGTCGCGCCGCACGCAGCTCACCACAAAATTCACCTTCTCGCTAATGGCGCAATTGACGGAAAATTTCATCTTCATCTACCTTGGACTGTCCCTCTTCACCGAACGCGCGCTGGAATACAAGCCGCTGTTTATCCTCATCACCTTGATCGGAATTTGCGTTGCAAGATGGTGCGCCGTCGTGCCTTTATGTGCTCTAATCAATGCCATCATTCGATACAAGGCGAGGAGAAGAGGGCAGGAGGTCGCGGAGGAGATTCCGAACAATTGGAAGATTATGCTGTTTTGGGCAGGGTTGCGTGGAGCGGTTGGTGTTGCGCTGGCTGCAGGCCTGACTGGCACAAATGGCTATGCGCTGCGAGCTACGGTTCTCGTGACAGTCGTGTTGACCGTCATCATTTTTGGCGGCACAACTGCGCGCATGCTCGAGATTCTGCACATTCGTACGGGTGTGGTCGAAGAAATTGACAGCGACGACGAGTTTGATATCGAGCCAGTGCCACAAGGAGGATACGCAAGGAAGAATGGCGCAGCTTTTGGTCACGTTCCCAAAGTCAGCAACGCAGGAATTGGAAATGGCAGCATCGGGCTTGGGAATGTCAACGCGAGAAACAGAAACAGGGGCGACACGTCCAGCTACAGTGGTCAGGCAGGTCCAGAGCTCGAGCGACGTGGCAGTTCGCGCGTGCGAAGGGATGAACAAAATCAAGCGGAACAAGGGCTGCTCTATCAAGAGGATGAGAGCACGCACTTCAGCGATGACGATGACCTCGACCTGCCGCCTGAGGCTCGAAGATCTACACCGCAATCTGGTCGAATCTCAACGGCAGATGCCTCGTATCCCGTTTCTGGCACCCGACCAGGCAGCGAGCCTAATCCGGATCGTTTGACAGCACGAGGAGCATTGAACTCGATTCTGAACGTCACGACTGAAGATGCTGGGACACTGTTCAACCGGCTCGACGAGAACTTTATCAAGCCTCACCTTCTGCTGGATCCGGGCGGGTCCAACAAGCACGGCGGGGGGAGCTCATAATTGGAGCTTTCTGTTTGCGGGTTTCCTGGGGTGTATGTAGATCAACGAATGTCACTCTTACACCTTCACTCATCTTCGAAAAGTTCAAGTCAGCGGAGGCTGGTTCGATCATGTCGAGTTAGGTTTCCATTTTTGGGGGGCCGGTGGTGGGGGCGTGTTAAGGGAGTGAGGGTGATGCTGGAGAGATTTTGTATAGATGTTTGTACTACTGTCGATGGCATTGGATGGGACCGCTCCCTCGCGAGTTCCCTCAGATATACATGCGGCTTATTCTCCGGATGCTGTTCCACGTCGCGATGCCGTCGGTGGGGGGCTGAAAGTGAGGTAGTGCCTTATCAGCGGTCCACCCATTAGTCTGGATCATGCGGCAGTTTGATGATATTTGCAGGCTGAAACCCGGCACGTGTGTGGTTGTCGAGCACGTCTGACGGCGCTGCGTCATCCGGGCCCGCTTGGCAGGCGCATCCCACCTTGGGCCATTCACCGGCAGAGAGTAGGGTCTGGCGCTCATTGTGTTGCCCCACCACGCACAACAAACCTCGACAAGTAGTCTCTACAACGCTTCTCCCCCTACAATTCACCCCAAACCCGCTCTCTCCGCACACCCACCGCCGCGCACGCTTGCAATTGTCGCTGCCTGAGAGACGACGTAAGCCCCTCCTCCCCGCTGTGCCATCGCAAGGCATCCACCATCGGGGTATTGCACAAAAGTTCGCTGACCTCCCTGCTCAGCTGCCGATTTCTCTTGGATTTGTCCCAACACCACCACACTTGTCTTCGCAAACATGGTATGTGCGCTGTTGGCGAGGGACAAGGTAGACGTGCACTGACGCATCCCACAGGCAGCTTCCGGGTAAGATACGGCGACGAATGACTCGAGCATCATCGCAACTCCTGCGCGCATCCACCAGCTGACACCGCCGCGCCCACAGTGTTACCGTCGCGCCCGAGTGCATCACAGCCTTCAACGAGCTGAAGCTCGGCAAGGACACAAAGTGGATCATCTACAAGATCTCTGACGACTGGAAGGAGATTGTTGTTGAGGAGACCAGCAACGACCCAGACTACAGCAAGTTCCGCGAGAAGCTGGTCAGCGCACAGAGCAAGAGCAAGCGCGGCGCCGACGCTCCGCTGGGCATCGGAGGCCGGTACGCTGTCTTTGATGTGCAGTACGAAGCACCAGGCGGTGCCGGCCAGCGCAACAAGATCACCTTCATCTCATGGGTGCCAGATGATGCGCCGCAATACGTGAGTCGACAAACACTGTGGTGGGATCAATGAAGCTGACAGAAAACTAACAGCCACGCATGATGTACTCCTCCTCAAAGGATGCTCTCAAGCGGGCACTGAACGGCCTTGCTGCTGATGTGCAGGCAAACGACGCAGACGACATCGAGTACGACACCATTGTTGAAAAGGTTGCCAAGGGAGGCCGCTAGATGCAGCCCGATCACGGACATGACTACCAGTCGCATGAGGCACATGAATTGAAAGGAACGTCAGGACGACATGCAGGAGCGAACACGTACCGGAAGGAGTGAAGCGCAAAGCACGGAAGACGGTGTGCATAGCCCAGGCCCTTTACAGTGGAGTGGTGGACAAGCATGAGTTACAGCGTAGATGACTATCATGGAGATTGATTACCCCAAAGTTTGGTCCTCGAAAGCGGCCTCATTAGTTAAACAGTTTTTTCTTGCTCTCAGCCAATACACTTTCTGCTGACCCAAGGAACAGAGCCCGTCCTCACAAACAGAATTGTCTATTCTTTTGCAAAACAAAAAGGGCACCTGCGTCGCAATTCTTCTCTATAACAACTACTTCCAGCTCATTCACTCGCCCCCACCAAGAAAAAAGTGAATAGCCAATCGACACTCTTTCAACATGGGTATCACTCGCCCTTTCACAACCACCAATACTCAAGACACACTCTTTGACAATTCTTTCAATCCACAAGACGCTCGATCGAAAAATCAGAAAACAGGTCTCGGGACTATCGCCATTCGGCGCGGCTCGACCTCGACTAACTCGACCATGCCTTATCCTGTGACATACCTCCGAGCGACAGCAACAGTACCAGGAGAAAAAGTGGAAGCTCACAACGACTCGAAGACTTTTCCCGAGCCTCAGACCCCACCGCGGAAGGCTGTCAGTCAAACAAGCAACACAAACACAAGCGAATCAAAGAACTCGAGCTGGTCCTTTTCGCCGCGCAAGACCCTCCGGAAGAAAGCGAAAGTGTCCCGAGACCTGAACGAGTCCTTCAACCAGGCGGAAGATAACAAGAATGACACGCCTTACATTTCTTCGGCGCAACGTGCTGGAATTCGATGTTTGCTCAGCTGTGCCAAACCCGATTACGACAGCCCTGGCGAAGATTACTATGCCTGGGTTCCGAGACCTCGCACTATCTCACTGAAGAAGGCTGAGGACCAGGAGCACAAATTGCGGCGCATGAGAGGATTTTGTCAGTTGAGGCCGGAGAGAACCGCGAATCTTGTTTCCCCTCGGAAATGGACGATTCGGCGGGTGGATGTGACAGATGAGGAGAGTGAGGATGAAGACGAGGAGAAAGTGGAAGACGAGCAAGGACGATCCGAAAACGGCGACGACGAACAAGAAACATTCTGGGATGTCAGCGAAAGCCTCTCCTCGCGAAAATCCGAGCCTCGTTCCCGTCGCAACGCCTTCGATGCCTCTGGACAAGAAAATCACGGCCTTCTATTCGCTCACGAGGGAGGCGATGCGCGAGATTTCGCTGATGAGAATGACGAAGAGGACGACAACGACAACGACGACCCCTTTCTTTCCAATCCTTGTCTTCTCCCGGAAATTGACAGCAAAATCGACTCCGGACCGAAGCGACCTTCATTCCGCCTTGCTACGAACTGCGGCGGCAGGAGTCGATCCAGCCACCCAAGACCTCTGACGCCTGTGGAGGAGGAAGACGAAACCGAAACGGAGACTGCTACAGAGAGCGATGAGTACGAGAGTTGTCGGACTAGTCAGTATAGTGAGAGTGCGGAGATTTGTACGGTGGAAAGGCAGGAAGTGAGAGTTTTGAGGTTGTCGAGTGAGGCGAGAGCTGAATTGAAGAGGTTGAGAGGGGAGAGTGATGAGGAGGAGGAGAAGGCTGCTGAGGCTGTGGAGGAAGAACATGATGAGTGGAGGGTGGGAAGTATTTGGGAATGAATTGGGATGAGGAGAGCGAATGGCGGCCGTCTATAGGCGTCGCTGCTCGAGATTGGAATGCAAATGGAGGACTTAATGGATTGTGGACGAAGCGCAAGAAACAAGAGGCACATTGGAATGGGAAGTGCTCGCAAGGACGATTTCCTTTGGTAATTGTTCACACTCGTGTCTCACGTTGCTTTCATACGAAGCTCAGATACTACAGCTTCATGTCATACAATTTAATGCGTACAACCACAACCCATATCGTCCCTCCTTCCCAGGCGGGCTCTTTGCACTGTAGTCAACCCCTGAGTCTTTGGCAAAAAGTCCTTGCCACTAAGATCCCTCTTCTTCATCTCAGCATGTAGTCCTCTCCTGTAATACGATGGAGCCTCAGCCTGAGTCTCAGCAATGGCATCAAGATATGCCGCAAGTCGATAGCCTGCCTTGGCAATCTGCTGCTGCACCGTCGCAGTGGCACTCTCATAGTACTCCGGATACAATTCCTTTCCCTCAAGCACCTCACCACCATCTGGCATCACCACAGTACAAACGTACGAATTCCCATCTCTCGCCCACTTCAGAGCCGTGGCAACCGGATCGTTCACATCAATTCCCTCCAACCACCCACTCGCCACATCCTCGAACGCCCCTTTCTCAATCTCCCCCGCCAAATCCTCCGCCCACTCCCTCGCCTTTTCTAAGCCATATCCGCCTCGGAGTTTTTCGGGAATATATGTATCCCATACTGCATGCAAATTCGTCGCGTTCCCGTCAAATGTCACCGCGACTCCGTTTCCGCCAATTTCGTAATTCTCTACGTGCAACGGCTGCGCGATATCGCCGCAGAAATGCACGATCCAGCGTAAAGCGTAATTGACCTGTAGCGCGTCGAGTTCGTCTGGACTTGACACGCGCCGCGTGTAGTTCGCGATGGCGCTCACGATGCAGCCTTCGGGAGGACAATCACGTTCGAAGTCGACGTTGCAGGCCGTGGGCGGGGTGTCGAGGGCGTCGATGAAGTGGAACGGGCTGCTGAATTCGCCTTCGGCTGTGTAGCGGTAGCTGTCGGCCCAGGTGGCGATGTTGGCGAGGTAGGAGGTTGAGGTGTCGCTGAGGATTGCTTGGGCCCAGTGGGCGGTTGTGTTAGAGACGTAGTGCTGCGCGAGGTAGGCTACGGTTTGGTGGCCGAGAGAACCCCAGGCGTGTGCGGTTTGGGCTATGAGGCCTAGGGTGGCGAGGAGAGATGTGGACTTCATGATGCTGGACGGGAATGATGATCTGGGAACGAGGTGGAGGAATAGAAAGTCAAGCATTTATTACTTACGGAGAGGGAGAGGTGATAATTGATGGCACCCGCCTATCTCATGCTTGGCTATGTCTTATCCCGTTGATCATCCTGCAGGTACGGAAGTCTTTCTGGATGGAGGAGGAGGTTGGAATCTGGGTTAGATACCCTGATTGCTAAGCGGCTAAACACGGCCAATCATGGTTGATGCCGTGGTCAATCAGGTGCCCTTGCGAAACCAAGATCAGCAGCATCAGCGTTCTGCGGTTCTATCGGCGAAGGCCGTCACGCAGGGCCATGTAACGCGACGGCAGCTACACACTTGGATGTGCGGCGGTCCGTTCGTATACGTCTGAGGATCATGAGCAGATGTGAGCAGCGCGCGTTCAGACCAACGTATCTTGAGATTTGCCATATGCTCGAGAGACATGCAGAGGTATACATTCATCATCCATATCATAGTCGCTTGAACGTCATCCATGATGCCAACTCAGAATACTACTTCTTCCCCGTCGCAGCGTCTCTGAACACAGTGGCCAGGCGTTTCCCCTCTTGCTCATCCCGCAGACGTTGCGACAAGAACCCTTGCAAATCTGTCCAAAATTCCTCAGTCTTCAATATGCCCGCTGGACCGTTCGTATCTGCCTCCTTCTGTGCCGCCTCTCGCGCAGCGGCTTCGCTGTCAGGTGCACCCGAGTTCTCGTCCACGTCCATCGGCTCGCCTCTTGTTTCTGCGGGTGCTGGAACCGGAGGAGGAGCGAATGCGCTTGGGCTGCTGACTGCAGGACTTTGCGCTCTGGGTGTTGCTCCGCTGGCGCCCATGATCATGATGCTGAACTCCACATCGTTGTCCACTCCCAGGTCTTTCAACGTCTTGAGATCTGCCGCCGGCTTCTTATTAAGCAGCACCTTGATCTTATCTTGCGGTATACTGATCTTTGCGGCGTATTGTGATTTGATCTCAAATATTGTGGTGTCAAGCGTAACATCTGGTATCGTGATCGTCTCGCCGGCTTTCATAGGCTTCAGTGTAGCAGTGATCGTCTTCGCCTGAGCTTGCTGGGTCGACGTGGGGCCTGTCTTGCGTGGAAAAGGATGTGTTTGCTTTGGTAAGATGTACTACAGCTCATCAGACATATAACCACATGGTAGAAGGGCTTCTGAGCATACTGGACTCTGGTTCGGGTACTTCCTAGGATCGCTGACGTGGTCGGCGGGCAGCTTGATGGCCCTCTTGTCGATGGTCGCCAGAAACGACTTCGCAAACGTGACTTCCGACATCATGTGCCTCTCGAACCGCGCGTACAAGCTGTCGTTGGCGAAAGAGTCCAGGGCGTCGGTATTGCAATGTGTTTTGGGTTTGTAGGTCGAGCAAGGTAGAACAGTGGGAAGCTCTGATGACGCTGCCGGGGACCAAGCTCACTCGGAAAAGCGCGCTAACAACTTCAATCACATGCAAGTCTTGACTTCCTCTCCTACAATCCCACTTCCATGTCGCGATAGCAGCGTCTCCCCCGCCATGGCCGCTCTTTACAACCTCGAACCACAACCGACGGCGAAAGTCATCCTCAACACGACGTCTGGTGATTTGCAGCTCGAAATCTTCGCGAAGCAATGCCCGCTCGCAGCTCGCAACTTTTTGCAGCACTGCCTTGATGGGTATTATAACAATACCGTTTTTCACCGCCTCGTACCTGGTTTTATTGTGCAAGGAGGCGACCCAACAGGAACAGGCTCAGGCGGCATAAGCGCCATCAACAACGGCGATGCATTCGAAGATGAATTCCACACGCGACTCAAATTCAACCGGCGCGGTCTGTTGGGAATGGCGAACGAAGGGCCAAATACCAATGGATCGCAGTTCTTCTTCACATTGGGCGCTACGCCGGAGTTGCAGGCGAAGAACACGATGTTTGGGAGGATAGAGGGCGATACGATATACAATTTGATGAAAATGGCGGACACAGAATTGGTGGGGCTGGAAGAGGGTAGCGAGAGGCCGATGTATCCTACGAGGATCACTGGAGCCGAGGTCCTGGTCAACCCATTCGAGGACATGGTTGCGAGGGTAAAAGAGGCGCCGAGAAGTAAGGATGAGGGCAAGAAGGAAGTGAAAAAGCGGAAGAAGCCACTCGGAAAACAGGTCTTGAGTTTTGGCGATGACGACGAAGATGCTGCGCCGGTGGTGAAGAAAGTGAAGGCGAACCCAAAGTTGGTGGCCGTAGAGGAAGAAGCGCAGGATAAGCCAGTGGAAAAGGCGCTGAAGCAAAAGAAGGAGAAGCAGTCGCGAAAAGATGAACCTATGCCTGATGCTGTCGAAGTGGCTGCACCGGCGAAATCAACGGCATCCAAATCGAATGAGGAGTTAGAGGAAGAGCATGACGAAGAATCAGAGGACGATGCAGAAACCAGACGACAGAAGCAACTGGAATCGACAAACGCAGAAATTGCTGCGCTAAAAGCCAGTATGAAGCGTACAGTGGATACTGGGCCAAAGCAGAAAGAAAAGCCAAAGAGCGCTCTGGAGGCCATGATCCCCGCCACATCAATACGAGGCAGGAAACGAGGCAAAGCGACAGACGAACGGGGAGCGCTAGATGGTTTTAAGCGGTTCAAATCGCGTCTCGAGGACCTTCCAGATGATGAACCTGCCGAAACAAAAACGAACGGCGACGCAGAACCAACCAGCGGCCAATCTGACGGTCCTGCCGCTGCAAATGGGGAAGATGACGAGGCTGCGCTGTGTGATCTTCACTTCATAGCCAATTGTGAATCGTGTAAGAAATGGGACGAGGAGAAACTCGATAGAGACGCCGAGGATGACGGGGACGAAGATATGAGTTGGATGGCCAAGAAGCTCACATTCGCCAAGGACACCAAGGGTAAGGACCTGGAGTGGAAGCGGAAGATGGAGGAGATCGAAGTCATCGATCCGAGGGCGAAAGCGCAGGAATTGAAGATGGAGAGGAGGAAGGGGAAGAGTGAGAGGAAGTTGGCGGAGGAGGATCGAGTCAGGAGTAAAAGGTAGTGAACGTTGAAGGAAGTCGAAGCCGTTTCCAGCCATCAGCGACTTTGCAAAACAACTGGCTTGACTGATGCTGCCATGGTCTCCGAAGCCAAGGCCGTAACAGATCGTGCGGCTCAGAAGGAGGCGCTCGAGAAGATACAAAATCAAGACGTTCAACTTTAAGAGACCAAAGCGGCACTGGAGATAGCATCGAAAGCTCCACCACCAGTAGATGTGCAACTCATGCAGAACAGGGACGCCGAGATCAAGGAACTGAAGAAAGAGGCTGTCGAAGGCCAGTTCTCGCTCCCTAGGACACAGATAAATTATCCGCAACCGCAATGACAACACAGTCGCAAACGCGTTAACCCGCTCGATCATCACATGCAGCAAGTGGTGGTGGCATGCATATTCAGTGTCGGGCTTTTCTTTTGCCACAAAGAAATCCCGCCTTTGCCCTCAAACCATTCTAGATCCGAACCTCCCCAGCGATCCACATGTAAAACCAACAAGAAACAAAGCAAAAAGAAAAAAAGAAGAAGAAGAAAAAAAGGCATCATTCATCAAGTCGTAGTCGGAGGGTGGTGGACAAGGAATAACATGCCAAACCCATCACACATCTTCATCCTCGTCCGGAAGCGGAAATTCCGCCAGGATCTTCTGGCAACGTGACAAATTAATGCCGAGGCCTCATTTCCCCGTCGTTTGTGTATGAGTCATGAGTCATGCATGACAGACAGGTCGTGGAAGGGGAGGAAATGGAAAGAAGGGATGAATGAATCAGGAAATCACCTCAGAAGGGAAGAAAAAAAAAAGAAGGGAGGAGCAGCAGTTCTTCTCTTCATACTGCAGTATCTCTGAAATTCCAGCGTATATTCCCTCTCGCCGCGTTGGAGCGCCGCCTTGCCAGCTTCTACCACTGCGATGGCTGGGATTGGGATCGGTATCCCCTCCCAAATTCCCTCGTAGCGAACGAACAGCCAAACCATCAGGCACGATATATATATGCTCATCGAATCGCCCATTGTCCGGTCCAGTCAATAAATCAATCAATCAATCAATCGGCACAAGCCGGAGCGGTTCGCGCGTGCGTGAACGCTGGTTCTTTCATGCCAAAAAGAGATTGCACCAACACTCCAAATCGAACGCCGTCCAGAAGCCACGACCAAAAATCTGTCTGGCGGACATGGATCCCCCTTTCGCCCCGCTCCCCAAAAGAAAGGAAAGAAAACAAGATGAGCACCATCTGTGGCGCCCAGATAACATCTGCAAGATGATCAACAGACAAGCCCACCAGCACTGACAAGAACAGCACTCAATCGCTCAAATCGGGGTTCGCGACGAACAAGCGTGGCCCACTCATGGTCATCGTCCGCTCATCGACACTGCCTCTTCTGCGGAGATCGTCGGCATTCTTCTGTTGTTGCCGTATTTGCTCTTCCGGCGTAATTTTCCTGGACGGTAGCGTGCCCACGTCGCCGAACTTCTCTTCGCTGTCTTCGCCTGCCGTCTGTACGAAGTAGTCGTCTCTTTGCAAGGAGTTTGCTCGTTCTCGCGGCATGGGAGTTTCTTCTTCCCCGATGCTGTCGACGGGGCTGGCGCCGGGAGGGGTGTTGCCATTGCTGTAGTTGGGACTCAGATAGCTGTGGCCTCGGCGACCGCTTCCGCTGCCATTGCTCCTTCCACTGCCTTTTCGGACGTGGTAGCGGGGGCCGGTCTCTTCGTCGCTGTTGTTTCCATCGTCGACTTCGGACGCTGATAATCGCATGGGGACGCCCGCTCCGCCGACTGCGGTCTTGTATGCGCTCGCTTTGGGTGCGCCGTGATGTCTGATCTTGCTCCGTACACCGCCCGTTATGCCTGCGCTGCTCGTGCTCGTCCGCGATGAGGCGGCATAGCCCTGGCCGCCTGCCACTTCTGCCGCAGCTCTCATGCGTGCCTGGCGTTGCGCGACGAGGATGCGCGGGTCTTCGTGCTGTGCTCGGTCACACCACACGGTGGCCTTTTGCTTTCGCATCAGCGCCACGTACGACGTGGGCGAGGCAGAGCCGTTGCTTCGGGAGGAGGTCGATCGGCGCACGGTGTCGTTGGTGGTGTAGTTTGTATTGGTGGGAGCGCGATGGAGGTTGGTATTGCTGGAGGAAGTCGACGAGGTGGCGTTGGACAATGTTCTTCGCTGCTGGTATGGGTGCGGCTGTTGCGCCATGCTGTAGGAGGCGGCGGTGGTGGTGGCCATGGGCGGGTAATGCAAGGGCATCACACCCGAGCTATTGGTGCGAGCGCGCGAGTGGACGACGGCAGTGTTTGCGGCGTTGTGGTCGGGCTGGGAGGCCTGCGACGGCTTCGGCGGTTGCTGCGTGATTGCAGGCGCGGCGGCGGCGTCCGGGTGTCGACGGGTGGGAAGCGGTTTCCGATGCATCATGACTTGGGTCGTCGCGGTCGCCATGGACGAGCGGTCCTTGTGTTGCGTGGTGATGTGTCCGGTGGATGGACAAGCGTCGGATATCAACAACACCCGGTCGCGCGGGTGCTGCAGTGTGGTGTGGTCGGCGTCGTGAGCGAGGGCGCGGACGGGTGCACCACAACGACGTGATGATAAGGACAATGGAAAGGCCCGACTGGGATGAATGCACCCTGGCTTTAACGCTGAGTGGCACAATCCCATCCAATGCGCTCGGGCCGTGCAGCAAGTGTACACATGTCGCTCGTGCTGCGAGCGGGCATGGTGTTCGCGCGCTCCTCTCGCTCCTCTGGCGGTATTGCTCCAAGCCTGCCGCTGCACTCCCCAGCCATGGAGAGGCGCATGGAGAGGGGAAGTCCTGCCACGGTGCGAACAGACGTCGCCTCTGCAAATGGACACGACACGAGCTGACGAGAAGCGCTTCCGACGTCACCCAGCACCAATACGAGACTGGTCGACGTCGCACGCCCGCCCGGCCGACGCAACAACAAACCAAGTCTTCTCCATGAAATGGCGACATGTCCCATTTGATACGTGTCTCACATGGGAGCACCATTTTAGCCGCCGTCAGCCATGCATGAAATGGTGCTTTGGTCACGACCAGGGCGTGCCCTGGTTGCGAGACCCAGTGCAATGGTTCCCGTCCCACGTCTTGGAGTCTAACTTGCTCTACCTACCGGAGCGCTCGCATGTGCCGCTTCCGACACGAAACGAGGAGCGCGTGGTGTGGTCGTGCAATTCGTGCATACACGCATGCACCGCGCCGTGTGGGAATCGGCCTCGCTGCCTTGCCACTTTCTCTCGCGATATCCGTGCGCAGACTGGCCGTCTCATCCGTCCGCCCATCCGTATCAACGTGATGTGCAGCAAGGTTGGAGCGAATCGTCGCAATTGCTAAAACGATGCTTTTTGGGGGCCCGGGGGCCAGTGCAACGTGGGCAGGGATAAAGATAGAGGCAATGCGCCGATCCGGTCGAACGACGCCCAGGACACGAACTGCTTCTCCCACTCGCGTGAATGTCGTACGAGATGCACGCCTGGCGCCACGCTGCCTCTGCCCGACTGCTCCTGGACGACGATCGACACACGGTGTGCAATCCCCAATGTGAGGCCTTCTTCCCGCGTGTTGCTGACTTCTGACACGCGCCGGGAAAGCACACGCCCTCACCCAAACATACCGACCTCCTCCTCATCACCAACAAGTGCTCGGTCGCATCGGTCGCGCCTGCCTTCACACATACCGCCCCAGCACGGCGCGAGCACGATGCTGCTACCCGCGAGATCGGGTGACACTTCCGCCGTTTCCAGACCAGCGAGGCGGACCATCTCCTGGAAACGTGGCGCCCGACCGTCACACAAGCATACCAATCTGTGCATTGCACACCGCAATCGACGCGCCCCACCGTCAATGCAAGACGAACGACCATCGCTCAACACCAAGTCACCCTCCTCCGCCACACCCTTCTTCTCCTGCTGGCGTGAATCCAGTGGCAGACGCTCATGTTTCCACGCCCAGGCAGCAAAGTGGAGTTCCTTCTGCAGCTGTCCGTCGGTCATGTTAAGTAGTGACGGCCGGGCGGCATCGGACCTGGTGACATGTCTCGATTCGGTACAATGAATGATCCCATCTCGTCCATCACTTCGCCGTGGCGCTGGCTCATCTGCCTGCGTGATCTCTCCCGCCGTTTGCGCGCCCTCTGCTTCTTGACGACGTGCCGTGACATGCGCACTCCGGTGCCACAGCGACCTGCCATGGCGAGCTGTACGATGCTCGAGAAGCTGCCACGTAAGTTCGAAGCACACACATGTTGCCCGAGCTGACAGATCCAAGGCGAGCTCCGGGACATCATCTACGAAGAAGCTCTCACCAACGAAGCGGTCGTCGTCAGCGCAGCCACGAATCGAGGAGCCTACATTCCCGGACTTTTGCGAACATGCAAACAGATCCGCGCCGAAGCCACAAAGCTGTTCTACGCGAAAAATCATTTCCGAATCACCACCCCGCAAAATGCCATGTTCACGTCTGCAGACTGGCTCCAATCACTGGCAAGTCGAAATCGAAAGCAATTGCGGACGGTGACTGTGCATTTCGAGATCACGAAATATCATCCCGGATGGTCCTTTGCTCATATGCAAGAGTTGCACAAATCGGAACTGCATTCGATGATGATGACTGATTCTCGATACTTCACCGACAAGCGGAGAGTAGAGACGTTCGACTTGCTGGAACAGCTAGCCACTTTTCGACATGTGCGGAGAAAGACGGTGGCCTTTGAGATTGACGACATTCCGGCTATTGGGACGACGACTCACGGATGGGTACATGATTTGGAGAACCGGCTGCACGACCTGAGGGATATCTTTGCGGATCGCGGGCTGGTGGTGAATTGCAGATGGTGCACATATCTGGAGGACAAAATGGCTCGTCTGCGTCCGCCGGTGAGCTGCGTGTGAGGAGCGAGGCAGGACGACGACGCGCGTTATCGATTGTGTGACCCGCGCACAACGAGACGTGGAAGTCAACGTCGGCTGTGAAGGCTGACAATGTCAGATTGACGCAGTCGATCGCTGGACCATCGAACTCCGCTGCACGTACGTCGATAGGGTCCAACACACGACTCTGTGGCAAATCTACTGCTATCGATATGCTATAATTCTACACTGCGGTATATCCGCCATCAACGACGAGATCTGACCCCGTGGTGTATGACGAAGCGTCAGACGCAAGGTACAAATATGCACCTTTCAACTCAAATGCCTCTCCTTCTCTGCCCATTGGTATCTTGCCTCGCCAGATCTTCTTGGTCTCAATGGGAATGAAATCACTGATCTCCGTCGCCATGTATCCAGGACTTACACTGTTCGCCCTCGCGAATTTAACCCACTCAACAGCCAGCGACCTGCAAAGCTGAATGACGCCAGCTTTGGCGGCATTATATCTGGACGAACACAACACAAGTCAGCTCCTTTCTCCAACTTGCGATCCGCACCAGAACGACATACGCTGACTGCAACTGGGGAACATTCGCGACATGCCCACTCATCGACGCCGTCGCAATGAACGACCCTCCACGATCATTCTCCAACTTCTTTTCCCGTCGCTTCCACCCCGCCAGCCTGGTACTGCCTCCTCCACACCTCCCCAGCGGCCTTCGCACAATAAAACACCGAATCCAAATCCGTCGCCACCACCCGACGATAATGCCCCAACTCCCCATCAATCATCCTCCCCTGCGTCCACGGAATCCCCGCATTCGCCCACGAAAATGTCCAACCGGCCATTGAAGTCTCGCACGACTTCTTCAATGACGCGTTGCGTGTCTTTGAAGTCTGTCACGTCGGTTTGGTAGGCTTGGCATTTGACGTGGTATCTGTCGGCCAGTTCGTGTGCTTTGGTTATGGCTTTTTTGTTGCCGTGGTACCAGATTGCGACATTGGCGCCCGCTCAACTGCGAGGGCTTCCGCTACCGCGTAGCCGATTCCTGCGCCGGCGCCGGACACGATGGCGGTCTTGTGGGTGAGGTTGAAGAGCGTGTGGATTTGGGTGGTCGGGGGTGGCGTGGTGTTGTCTTGGGGAGGGAGGGAGTGTCAGTTCAGACAGGATTGTGAGGTATGCAAGATGTGAATATGTAGCTATTGCTTGTCATGCGAATAGAGCGATCGGCGTACGTTCGTTGAAGATGCCATTGGTCATGGACGAGTCTTCGGGACTCTGCTGCGTGCGGGGACGGAGAACCATTGTGACGATTGTCTGTTGCGCTTGGAGTGATTGCAGCAATGTCAATCAATTGATGATTGATGCGGCTCGTTCGGGATTCATAATCAAGCAGTTGCAATGGATGGCGTGACGAGGGAAAGTTGAGTGGACGGAGCACAAAGTTCCGCTTCCGGATCCGAGGGATCTCCTCCTTACAACCACAGTCCTCCCATCGTCAACACCATGGATCCATCACTTTTCTCCTGCATTTCGCGGCGTCCTTGGGCTGTCTATATACTCCAGATGATAGAGGCGCCCGATCTCGCGAGACGTTGGAAAATCTCATCTCTCCGTTGGCGTCTCTCTGTCGAACTCATCGTCTTGCTCTTAATGTACCGTCGTGAAGTCGACGAGATCGAAGATGAGGCTGCTGAAGAGGTCACTATGGCAGGAACGAGATGAGAGCGCTGCAACGACTGCGTTGTGAACGGTCATTGTTGCTAGCTCACAGTTGTGAAAGCAGTTTCTATCTAATCCTCCCATCCCCTTCGAGGCTATAATGTTTGTTGTCGACACACCACCACGCTCATTCATTCTACAGTTACAACGCTCATTGCTAACTTCCTTCTTGTCTCTAATCGCCCCCATCACGCTCACTACAGTTGCAACGACGAGTAATTTTAATCCGCCGAGCGACAACTTTGTCAAAGACACCACGTGAGAAGGCCATCTTAATCGCATTCCTCACATTCCAACCCAGCAACGGGCCGCATACCAGGCCGGGACGGATCACAACAGCAGGACTCTACCGATACGAAGGCTCCTTGCGCCGCGACTTTGCAACTTGCGACAACGTTTGAACTAACGACAGGAAGAAAGGCCATGCGCCTGCGTGCAACCACGAGCATCTGAGCAACTTCAACGGCCACACGCGAGAATTAGCGCTGGACTGAGAATCTCCCGAGACGTCTGCATTGCACTTCGCGACCATGACGCGACACGATTTCGAGGAGCTGGCGCGTCGAGATGCAGAAACAGGGACTGGTTTGCCCACAAGGACTATCGTTGGGATTGGGCTCGGCATTGGCACCTGTATCTTCGTTGCCATCATTGTGGTCGCTTGGATGATGTTTCGCAAGCGAAGTGCGCATCGCAAGTACATGGCGCAGCTCGAGGCTGGATCGCCAATCCTGCAAAATTCGCCGCAGAACATGCGTGAGGTTTCACGACCTCGCACCGCCACATCTGCAAACAGATTCTCGACATGGGGCCACCTCGGCTCGAACGATGCGGTCGATTCTCAGCAAACGCACGATCAACACAAGCGGAAAAGGGACACTGTTGCCCTGCCGAAGCGTATCAAACAGAAAGGCGTGACTCCGATAAGGACCTGGGGGAGAAAGCATCTCTCTGTCATTGCGGAGGACCCAGCCAATGGAACTCCTCAGCGCGACTCTCCACTGCCCATCTTCGAACAAATGCAGACATCATTATCCAAGAAGGACCAGCAGCCTGTGACCAAGGAGGTCGTGCTGCCTCGATCGGGCAGTCCCAAATTCGATGTTCATCCTTCTTTCGCAATGCGATCACCAGGCCAATTCCGAAGTGGAGTCTTCAATGGCAACACGGAAGTATCAAAAAACTCCCTCAACCCGCGCTCTGTTTCCATGGGGGTTCTGACGGAAGACGGCGCGGTGTTTGGCGCAGATTCTCACTACCTGTCCGACACTGGCAAGCAAAGACGACCTGAGATGCGTGCACGATCACTCAGTCTCGGTGCTCCATCCACGACGCCACCGTCAGGACCCGTACCGCCACTTCCAGCTATGTCAGTTGCGAGCACGTCAGCTTCTAGCAAGTGTACAAGTGCACAAGTGGGCAGCTCCAGATTTTCGTCATCATCTACCAACTCGACGAGCAGCTCAGTCCTCGTGACAAGTCCTATTCTTGCGCGTCGCGACACTGATCAGCCACTTCAATCGCCCACTATTGAAGACCTCGTCGACGGCAACGACCATGCTGCGCTCAAGAGTGTCGCCAATCGTCAATGGCAGAATCGTCGTCCTTCTCCATCCCGCTGCTGCGCTGCCAACTCACGGGTGCAGAAGCCCGGCTCAGTACGAGGCAGGCTCATGCGGTCGAGCACCGAAAGTTCCATCACACTCTGGCGCAGCAATTCTGCGTCTACGTCCAGCTCTTTGAGCAGCGGCAGGAACAGGCTGTCTGTACCTCAGATATGCAGTGCTGAGAAGATGAGCATCAGCCGCGTGTCATCCTCGAACTCGCTGCTGGGTAGTGGAAAGCCTACTACTCCGACGAAACGCGTCAATACGGTCAATTCCTCTTCTGTGTCTGTCTTTGGCTCTCCCGCTGAGCGCAAGCGGGTCAGTGTGCTTCGAGAGGTCTCAGGCAATGCTCCTCCGACCAAAGGCAGTTCACTTCCGCGCGACCCTTCGGATTCGACCCTGGTCTCTCGCAGTAGCAGCAACGGCAATCCATTCCATTGGGACAATGCCAGTGTTTCGAGCGTGACCTTGCCCAAAGCGAGCGCTCTCAAGGGATCTCCCAATGCTCGCAAGGGCCATCGCCGGCAGAACTGTGTTCGCATCAGCACTCTCACACCACAAGTCTTGGGACCATCTACGTCGCGAAGGCGCAGTCGATCAATCAGCCCTGCAAATCTGCTTCAGGGCGTTATCGAGGAGCGTGAGAGCGCAGAGATGCAGCGACCACGCACGGAGCCTGTGCTGACTCCTACGGAGGAGAGGCAATCTTTCCTACTGGCATGTGGAGGTCGGGCGCCCAAGGCCAGTGCTCTTGAACTTGGCGATCTGCGCGTTCAAACTCTACGTGCATCGTTGACGCCGAGCTCGCCCACCTTGTCCAACTGGAACACTTACCAGCCCAATGTGCCCGAGCGACCACTAACACCAACAACTCGACAGGCCTCGAAAGACAGCGTCTACTCGGTGGCATCCAACCAGGAGCGCAGCGCTTCCAGGTTGAGCAACGGCTCTTTCAGCATTCCCAGATTTCCCTCGCCAGCGGGCAAGTCACGGCCAACTCTTGCACCAATTCAGTGCGACACGGTACAGGGGCCTCACTTTGTGGGCCTGTCTCCAGTAGACGCTGTTTCGCCCCTCGATAATCTCTCACCTACGGACTTTCGACCAACTTCATCCACCTTCGGGCTTGCCATCTCTCCAGAAGATGTCAGGCCAAATCAGAATGTCGAGCTCCCATCGAGCCCGCCTCTTCCGGTTTCCAAGGCCGCTGCGTATGATCCAGCTTCGCCACAAGTGTTCGATATGCCATCTCAAGCCGGCGCGGCGCAGGAGTACGATCCAGCCAGCCCACCCTCGACTATCAGACACGAACAAGTCAAGGATGCTAAGGACACCGGGTTCTTCCTGCCATTCGCTCTTGGAAGCATAGACCTCATGGGCGATGAGCTCTCCGGAAAGCCCAAATCTGATGGCCCACCGTGCTCGCCAAAGACTGTTTCGCGCACGCGCTTCGACACTTTGATCGATGCCGAACAGCCTATGATTCCAGAGAGGAACCGAAAGCGTACGAAGACAAAGCTCACGTCGGAGAATGCTAGCGCCGTGATGGCATCCAACACCATCAACTTTCCTGGCGACAATGTCCCCGTACTCCTGCCCACGCTGCGTTATGATGATGAATTCTGTCCGCTGCCACGATGGGAGGCGGAGACTTCTTACGAGGACATTACTCTCGATAACGAGCAGCAAACAGAGGAGACTTACGACTTCTCGCGACGCGCAACCCTCGCTCGCCCCCCTTCGCTCTCGACCATCCTCCAGGAATCTTCCTCACCCCCACTACTCCCACAAGCGCTCAAGGGTGCATCATCGAACAGGTCGTCTCACATCCGAGAACGAACAGCCTCACCCCTTGGCCCACGAGACCTGCCAGCCAAAAGCCTTCTCCGTAACGTGACGGAGCTGCGCCGCATGAACAGCGACGCAAAAGGACAGCCATGCCGCGAAAGCAGAAACTACGTCCGTCTCGGCCGCGAGCCATCACCTCTTCTACCTTGGATCCCTTCTACGGCCGGCGAGACGGAAGCTGGAATGCTGCAAGAAGGATCCCAAAACAGTCTTTGCGATTTTGATTTTGAGCACAGCTCTTCTTCTCACAACTTTTCTAGCACAGCTTCGTCGAATGCCCTGGGTGAGATTGATTTCGAGGCTCTAGAGAAGAGCATCGACAAGGCTGTCAGGGGTCTCGATGAAGATTGGAGACAATCCATCAACGAACAGCAGACTGCTCTACAAAGGCGAAGAGACAGCAATAAAGAGAATCACGATGCGAACCAACAACAGCAACAACGTAATAATTCTAATCACAACGCCAACAACCACCATCATCAACGAAGCTCCAGCGTATGGGACGACGGAGAAGAATTCTGGTCCTCCCACTCCAACTCCAAGTCCATGAGTCCTCAGCAGCAGCAGCAGCAGCAGCAGCAACAGCCCCAACCACTCTCCATAGCAAACAACAACAACAACAACAACAACAGCAGCAGCAAATGCAGTCCGTCCACACGAGCACCAACGACCACAACAACACCATCACCCAAGACGGCGAAATACTGGGCTGAGCAGTACCAGCAGACCCTCGATCCGAACCTCTTGAGCACTCCTGTACGGAAACATGAGAATAATGGATTATTGTCTGGTGTGTTGATGGTTGCTGGTACGCCGAAGAGTTTGTACGATGCGGATGGATTTTTGAGGACATAGCGAGGGGAAAGCGAGAGAGAGAGAAAGAGAGAGAGAGAGAGATGAAGAGAGGAAGAATAATTTCATAAAGTGTAGTGTTTCTTTTTTTTTTCTTATTCGTTTGAGTGATCGGAAAGGGAGTGGAGGGAGTTTGGTTTCAAGGAAGGTGGTGTTCGATATATGTGCCATTGAGTGGGAGGGAACATTTCACATCAGGGCTCCGAGGGCGGGGCGAAGGAATATGGCCATTTTCTTTTTTTTTTCTTTTGAATATTTCTGGGTGGTGTTTGGGATTTCCTTTTCCCGTACTCATATCATGATACCCGAAGGTAATCTCTTTGTACTCTGTTGTGTCTAAGATTGGATCGATTGGATAGTACTTTTACTACTACTACTACTACTACTACTACTACTACTACTACTACTACTACTACTACTACTACTACTACTACTACTACTACTACTACTACTACTACTACTACTACTACTACTACTACTACTACTACTACAGTTCAAAATGAGAAGTTTTACTTATTGTTATTAACTGCATACGACTCGAAACTCCGGGAACTCCAGAACTCCCATTCTGATCGCAATTTTTTTTAATTTTTTTCCAATTATTCACCTCCGGGAAACTTGCCACTCTGCAAATTTCTCAACTTCCATCAACTTTCCATCATCAATACCCAAGATACCGCATCGCAATCCCTCCCGGTCCAAACCCTATCGCCGGTTCCCCCCGAGCATCTTGTCCAGCGCTCGTCGTGCCTCCGGCGCCAGTGCCAGACCTCCTCGACGCGCGACTCCCTGCTGCGGAGGCCGAACTTGATCCGCCACCTGAACCGGCACCGCGTGATGATGATGATGATGACGACGACAGAGGTACTGCTGCTGCTACACTCCCCCCCGCTTCGGAAAAAGCACTCTGTCCCACGTGAATGCTGCGGGAAGCGGATGAGCGATGGGTAGTAGTACGACGAGGTGCGACACTCGGAGTCGCGTTGCGACCTACTCGGGAGCCCGAAGCGATACTCGGAGCAGAGCCTGCGGCGGAGGCGATGGCGGTGGCGGTGGCGGTGGCGGTGGGAGCTCTTGATCCGGGAGCGGTGGTTGCAGCTGCTCCCGATGAAGGATCAACTCGACTTCCGCCTTCACCAGCAGCACCACCACCACCAGCTGGCGCAGCGCTTGCTGCTATGCTTCGAGCGGCGAGGTTCGCGGCTGAGAGGGGAGGAGGGTGCTGTGATTGTGATTGTGATTGTGATTGGTGCAGTGAGGGAGAAGGGCTTGAAGGGAAGTTGGGATGAATTGAAGGCGAGAAATTTCCGACGAGGTTCGAGGAAATGTTTCCTGGGTCGTCGTGGGGACTTTGACCTGGAAATGTTGTTGATGAGGATTGGTAGGAGACATATTGGGACCAGGCTGGGCCGGGGGCGCCTGGAGTGGATCTGGAGTAGTGCCAGAAGCCGTTTGGGGTCGTGCCGGAAGTAGATTGTGTTGGCATGATTACTTCGATTGAGGGTTAGATTGTGGGGGGAGAGAAGAGGTAGACCAGGTTGGTGAGGTTCGTGCAGGGTTAAATGAGTCTTGTAGGTTTTCGTGAATGCTGAAAATGCTGATGAAGTGGGCAATGGAGAGAGTGGCGAGGAAGAATAGCAGGCTGCGGCGGGAAATTAAGTATGAGACATGATAGAGAGGAGTTTTGAAGACTATTTTGTATTCACATTCTCAACTCGCCACTTACGCTCCTACAATGCAGAAGTCGATTTCAATTGTAACTCGTCTGCTGTGTATGTGGAACGCATTTGTGCAGGAATGCAAACCTCATTTTCCAGATTCTTGTTTTACCCAGAGTTCTTGCCCGCCAAATTCATTCAACGTTTTGGCCTTTTTCCCGAACGACCGGAATGAGAACTAGATGCGCAGCTCAAGCTTTGACTCGGGGGCTCTCGTCCCGACCGTGAGCCTTGTAGGTCAGAGTCCGACTGTGCTCGAGACTCTTCTGGCGGAGTTTCACTTTGAGAGCCAGCATGAACCCCATGCTCGCTCGCACCGTTCACAAAAGTATCGATAGCGTGATCAGATGCTGGATACTGCTGAATACTGCCTTGACCGACAAATTGGAAGCCGGCATGCGAATTCACAGTATGAGTAGCTGAATTCTGCCGCATCTGCTCCAACTGCTGAATCAGTACGTCCTGCCTCTGAGCATACGCTTCGTGTTGCAGTAGTATTTCCTGTCGCAAGATGGCCCATGGAGTAGTCTGGCCGAAGGTATGCCGCTCAAGTTCGAAGCGCTGTTGCTGTTCAATCCAATGTCGATAAGCTAGAAGTTGCCGTTGCAGCCGGAGCCGCGTCGCAAGCAGCACGACGTTCGCAGGGGTCTCTTGAGGCACTCTGATATGAGACCATGGGTCGAGCGGGTCCATGATTGACACCGAACGTGTGTTTCGTCAGTTCTCGAAGGTTCGTTGCTTGCGGTGGAGTGCTGTTTGTTTGCAAAGAAGTAGGGTTTGGGGCAACGGCTGAGATGATACAGCTTTTGTAAGTCTGGACATACTTTTAGCACTTGTGAATACGCATCCGCGTCTTGGAGCACTCTTTGTATGCAGCTGAACCCACTGCGTGCGACCACTCCTTTCGAAAGCAGGAGTTCTGGCACGACTCAGCATGGAGAGAACAACTTAGACCTGGCGCTGTGAAATTGGATCAGCAAGTATGAGGGAAGTGTTGCAAGCACGATTATATATGTGTGCAATGAATCCCACTTCGCGGAAGGGTGAGTCTTGCTTGCTGGCCGTGTAGGAAGGAGCGAAGAGCATTCGCCCAAGCGCCACCTTCTCTCCATCGCGAGCGTGCCTTCCAAGCACCATGTAAGACATTCGCTTGCAATGTATGTGCTTTTCCATGTTGTTTCTCCTCTTCCATCTCCATGAGTCGCTCATCTTGAGCGCAATGATTTTCCGCTGACGCAGCACAAGATAGTATCAATGCTGATGACATCGGAACCGGCTAACGGCAGTCTGAATCGTATCTTGCCCGGACGACGCGTCTGGTAGCCGTATCATCTGTGACATGGCATTGCGGACTCGGCGGGAATCGATGGCGCGGGCGGAGGTGGAGATGAAGATGGAGGCAGTGAGCGGAGGTGGAGATGAAGATGGAGGCAGTGAGCGGAGGTGGAGATGAAGATGGAGGCAGTGAGCGGAGGTGGAGATGAAGATGGAGGCAGTGAGCGGAGGTGAGGTCCGGTTGGCGGCGGGAGAGTCGACGGGTTTTGCTTGGATGCCGGTGGAGCAGCCGTCGACATTCGGGGCCGGTTTGCCAGACGACCAAAACCGCCGGCGCCTGCCTCGACGACACGTGCAGTCACAGTCGTCCATGAGACACCTTCCGGACGCGACAACGCTCACCCATATCGCCCCCGTTCGCTCGCGCAGTCGACCGTCACGATGAGGGCGAGCTGGTCTAGAACTCGGATGTGCCACTCGCTTGGCAGCAGCACCCTTGCGCCGATTCGATTCGCCGATTCCGTGTGAAGCTGCGCGCCTGCTCCTCCATCGCCCACCACCAACAACAACAACGCCGCCGCGTTCTGCCGCTGCCACATCGGCCGCCTCGTGTTGCTGGTATTGCCTGCCCGGCGACGTCGGGAGCCATCACCTGCCGCCGCGCCGGCCTCACATTGAGCGGCATTGTGCATCATCCGACGGCGCCACGACGCGCTTGCCCGTCCGAGTATCTCCATCCACCCAGCAACATCAACACCACCAACATGCCGCCGAGGTAGCGCTGCAAAGCGTTCGACTGCCCGCACACGTCGAATCCCTCCTCCCACCATCCTCATCCACTCATTCTCACGCTCGCCATGTCGGAAGCCATTCTGCTGCAGAATACTGTCAACAAGCCCGGCACATCCTGCCTGGGCTGTCGCCGGAGAAAACTCAAATGCAGTCGCGAGCACGAAGGCTGCTTCAACTGCATGAAAAGCGACCTGCCCTGTGTGTATCCTACCCCCGACCTCGGTGTCAAGCGAAAGCGAGGTCCCTACAAGAAAGACAAGCCGCCCCGCCAACGCCACCTCGAGGATCTGGTCAAGTATCTGGAGCCCAAGGCCGATCAGGCCGATGTTGCACAGCCCGATGAGTCCGTCAGTCCTGGTCGTGCCTCGTCGTCTGGCACCTCAGGCACTCCCTACGCCCCCGCCAATGCACGTGCACCTCCTCCGCCTGCAGATCAGCAGGGCCTGGTCAGAGACGCCTTGGTAGCTCTCACAAAGTCCGCCGCGAAAGACGAAAACCTGCGCCAGGACGATGGGGGCTACGGCGTGCATGGAAGCACGTCTGCCACTGCGGCATACTATTCGAGCAGCCATCCTCATCCCACCCCGGCACGGATATTCGAGTACTGGCATCTGTTTGTGACGAGAGTAGATCCCATGGTCAAGATCATCCATTGCCCCTCGTTCTATTCCAAGATCGTAACTCTCATCAACGATCCCACCAGCGTCCCCTCTTCCACGAGCGCATTGATTTTTAGCATATACTACGCCGCACTGAGTACGTGTTCTGCGCAAGAGACGCGAGAAAAATTCGGAGAAGGCCAAGAGGTTCTGATTGCTCGCTATGGAAAATGCATCATGGAAGCCATACGCAGCAATTACGAGATTCCGCAGCTCGAGGGCTTGCAGGCTTTGACTTTGTACATTGTACGTCGCTCGCCAACATATTCTGCACACACACACACACACACAACTAACATGACTAGGTCTGCATACGGCGGTCCGACAGCATGTCTGGAATAGCAGACCTTTTCCACGAAGCCGTACGCTGCGCACAGCTCATCAAGCTAGAGGAAGAGCCCGAAGGACGTTACTTGCCATTTGAAGTCGAATATAGGCGGCGATTGTGGTACCATCTCTGTGGACTTGAGTCTCGAACTGCGGAAGAGGGCGGATCGAGAAAGTACAGCATTTTCAAAGACAAGCACGTGGAATTGCCTCGAAATCTGAATGACTGCGATTTGAACCCGCGAATGACAGTCAGGCCAGTTGCGCGATCAGGCATTACAGACGCGACGTTTCCAATACTCAGGTTCCAAATACATCGTCTGGTCTTTGGAATCTGGAACATCGGAAGTGGCTCCCCACCGGGCACACCCGGCGTGACTGAGCGACAACAGCAATTCTATGACAACTCAAAGTTCGAGCTTGACGAAGTCTACATGAAGTTCATGGACGAATCAAGACCATATGACTGGCTGTGTGTCAACTTCATTGAAGGCATGCTTACCAAAGCTCGCCTCCTCATCAACTTTCCTCGTGGCACTGTCCCCACAAAAGATATGCCCGAGGAAGAGCGCATGACTCTGCTGGAGTCGTCTGTGGACATCATCAAGCGAACCCATGCACTTGCTGTAGACGACCGCATTGCCGACTGGGTATGGTACTTCAGAGGCTATGTACAGTGGCACTCGTTGGCCATAGTTGTTGCCGAGCTGGCCTGGAGTCGCGACGAGAGCTTCACGGCCATGGCCTGGAGTGTGCTGGACAGATTCTTGGCGCAATGGGACAAACTCTATCAAACGAAAAAGGACGATCCTGCATGGACCCACGTGAACGAATCGATTCAACGGGCGAGGAAAGCGCGCCAACACAAAAGATCGGCCGGCAGCTCGCACGCGCAGAGTGTGCATAAACGACCGCGACACAGTGCACCTCAAGTCCCACAACAGCCCGTTGCGGCACCGCAGCAGGCCAGCATGCAGCAGCAGATCCTTCAGCATCGCCCAGCGTCCATCAGCCACGCGACAGTGCCTGCACAACCTACTCACTATATACAGAACCCTCATCCGACGGTGCCCATGTACAGTGACGGACCCACTCCAGAATCGCAAGTCTCGGCCGGCTCTGGGCCGTACGAAGAATATAGTCCCGTGGACTGGAGTCAGGATCCATACACCATCATGGACTGGAACGCGTTCAACCAAGTCTTCACTAATGATATTTGGGACGACATGGTGAACATGCAGAGTATGGGCATGGGAATGCAAGATGACAACTGGTGGAGCCCCGATCCGAGTGTCATACCAAATTATCCGCACTTTCAAGCTCACGGGCAGTACTATGGTTGAGGCAGGTTGTATGTGGAAATCATACTACGTGCTTCGCCAGGCTGGCCTTGTGCTGCCTCATCCGGCAGCCATCTGGCTTCATTCGGAGGAATCTACGAGTGCTCGAATCATTTCCGATGCGGCTGCAAATCTGTGATTTGCGAAGCTTTGTGTGTGAGAGAGAGATTGCAATGCTGGGAACCTGCAGAAAGCGAACCACGTGCGAGACTCTACGCCACAACATACCAAGGCCCGAGGACAGCAGACGGCTCTCGTGAACGTCATCGTCAATCAGTTCCAGTCCCAGCTCGATGACGAGCAGTGCAGGCCTTGCAGAACAATCCGCGATACCAACGAGACAATGCTATATGAAAAGATATCACGTATTTACGGGTGGTGGTGCGTCGTGCTAGAGAGAAAGGAGTATATAGGAGTGATACCCGTTCCTTTTGTCTCTGCCTCTCTCCCTTTACGTTTGTCTATTTCCAACTTTTTTCCGCTCGGCAGCGCAGCAACGACGAAGGTCTGATCTGCAATGATGAGGCCTGGTCAACAGCGACGAGGGCTTCATTGACCAACAGCAAAGGCCTCCATCGATCAAAAACGAGGAGGTCTTGGCTGAACAGTAGCGACTAGGCCCTCGTTGGCCAACAGTAACGAGGCCTTGCGTTGGCATATAAGTCATGCCAGACCGATCGCAATGAGCTTCTTCGCAACAGAGGCTTGGTGAAGCATGGCCAACCCTATGAAGTGCTCACGAATTGAGATGGAAGCCGACTTTTCTCTGCTTTTTCTTTTCTTCTTCACTGTCATCAACTCACTTCCACAACTCTCTCACTCATCCAGTGCAACTACCACCACATTCTTCAACTCCTGCCGACAGCAGCTTTCCTTTCGCAATCCAACCATCGATTCAGTTTTCGCCACGACCGCCATAATGCCTGACGCGACCGACGATCTGGCCACCATCGCGCCAATCGACGACATACCATTCGTGCCACAGACAAGAGAAGAGCGTCTCCTGTGCCGCCTCATCAGCGCAGATGAACGCGCATACTCCAACAAACTCTTCCGGTCCATGAGCGATGAAGATATCAAGATCCGATGCCCCACCAGCAGTGGTCTTCGGCCATGCGTGTGGATCGCCACCCTACACGACGGATCCAACGTCTACCTCGACATCGCAAAAGTCAGCGGTCGTTTCTGAAGGAATTCAGTACCGTCCGAAAATTTACTACTCGGACAGCACGCTTTCCACTGGCTTGACTCCAGCGAAGCGCGTGGTACGGCATATGGATGCTGAAGTCGCTGGATACAATGACTTGCGCCTGTCGCTCAATCACTGGGAACCGCTGCTTCGGAATTTGGGCTGGAGTAATAAGACGGAGATGCTGTGGATCTATGAGAAATTTTTGGTGAGGGTGTGGCGTGTTTCCTGGCCTGACGAGCTTTTGCCTGGGCAGAGGCGTCGTGAGCGGGAAGATAACCCACTGCGTCTGGGGACCGGGGAGAGATGATCGCGAGGAATGCTTCACGTCTTGGAGAACGTATGACACACGGTCATCGATCTGATCGGTCTGAGCGGGAACAAGACCTCGAAGCTGTCTGGTATGCTCGTCGATCGGAAGGTTCTGACCGAGAGGAATTTGACGAAGACGAGAATCTGGGAAAAGATGAAAACTCAGAAAACGATGTCGAGTACGACATGAGCGAGCAACGAGTACGGTCGAGGCGAAGAAGCCGACGGCGATGAGGATGAAGACACGGACGCTGCTTTGTTCATCAACAGCAATGGGTCCACTGCTGATTACGACGATGGAGATGCTGAGGTTGACCACTACAAAGGCAACGATTACGGTGATCCGGACTCCGATGGTCAGGAAATCGATGTGGGATATTGCTACGAAGGATTGATTTACGAGACGGATCAAAACTGAGCCTTATGGGACACCTCCAGAGGCCACCAGCCAGGCCAGTGGAGGCTGACGACGATGGTCATTTCCAAGACCTCGAGACAGATGCCACCGACTCAGACGAAGAGCATGCCATGCGCGTGGATTGGCAAGGTACTGCTTGCTATGATACTCATTCTGACGAAGAAGACGAGTGAGTAAGCCACGGAGTGAGCGACCGTCACGTAGCTTTGACTCTAAGCACCGCAGTTTCTAGCCCGAGTCCTGGCAGAGCGAGTGGGTAAGCTTCCCATGAGCAGTGGGTGCATTGTGGCAGTTACTTGCGTGGCTGACGATCGTGAAATCCGACGAGAAGGTTTAGCAGAAGCAAAAAAAGCAGCAACGTGTCGGTGCTAGCCTCGCTAGCATAGATTGACTGATTTAGATAGAGGGAAAGCGGCTTTTGAATTTATTCTCTTTTGTTTCCAGGGCAGGTCATATTTAATGCGAACTTTCGCAATGAGCGCTTGGGCCAACATAGCTGTATCCACAGTATGACTTGACGTAATGCCCCAGGCCTCAGCAATAGATCGTAGCAACCGATCGTGCTGCTGTAAAGTATCGACGGTGTTGCCACTGCAATCGGAGAGGTTGTGCTAGTGCTAGGCAAACAGCTGTGCGATCCGCTAGAGATCTGGCAAACAATTCAGCAGCAAGGCATATGTGACTTTCTGGTTCTCTCAGAAGCCGGCGCAGACTGATCTACCAAGCCTTACAATCTTGCAGACAGCATTCTATCTACTCAAAGATTCTGTGTTCGAAGGAAATGGCAGAACTACGACGCTAGCAAAAACTCGCCGAGCTAGAGCAGCGCGTGGAAGCGATCGAGAAGTGTGTCAGCGATCTACAAGCCATTCCGCGCCCGTCACTAGGCTCTCCTCAACAACCGCATCCTAGAGATGTTCCAGAACCGCAAGCGGGAAAAGCTGCTGCGTCGCAGAGCTCATCGTCTGCCATCGCCTCGAGCAGCCTACGGGCGTCGGACGACCGTATTACTATCCCGAACTTGAGGCGCGAGATGGAGAGGCTGAAGAAAGTTGTGGCTTCGCATTCGCATTCGCAACGCGCGGAATCTTCTGCTTCCTCTTCTCGACAGGCGGATTTCGAAATTGTTGATGGTGGGACGGAGGCGGAGAATGGGAAGGCTGATGAGCCACCGGTGACTGCTTTACCGCCGCCGCCTTGGCCATTTCGGGTCATGTATACTCGTAGACCGAATTTGGCGGATGGGACGGGGTAGGAGATGGGAATATGTGGCATAGGCTGGGACAGGAGGAGGTGTGGTTGGGAGGTGGAGTTAGGTTTGGTTGTATGAGCTTGTAGGCAGTTCCTGCTGAAGACGCGTGAAGATGTTTTGCTCAATTTCATGTTGGACAAGTCGTGCCCCTTGAGAAAGTCTTCTGTCGAGACAGAGCTTGCTGACGGGGTCTTCGAGGCTGAAAGAAGTTCATATCTTGGTGCAAGGAGGTGATGTTGATAGATGAAGGAAGTGAAGCGCAATTGCAACAGGTGACGCGTGAGACAAGCTCCAAGCTCGGACACGGCAACGTCAGATCACGCAGGACAGTACTGAGCCGCTCTCCAGACACTACAATGACCCGATAACACATGGCTCTGGATCCGACGAGCGGCTATGCTGCTGCTGGCGGCGCACAGGATGACGCGCTGCCCATTTTCGAGGTGCAGCGCGTGCAGATGAAGTTTGACATTTCCGCCGACTTCGTGGCCGCGCAAGTCGCCAATAACGTGCTCGTGCTCGCCTTGTCTACCGGACGACTGCTGCGATTCGACCTCGACAATGCCGCCGATATTGACGACATCGACCTGCCGAAACGCCCAGCGGAGATCGGGGTGATCCGGAAACTCTTCATCGATCCCTCCGCGTCGCATCTGCTCATCTCGACTACGCTGGGGGAGAATTATTATCTGCATGTGCAGTCACGGCAGCCAAAGCCGCTGAACAAGTTGAAGGGCGTCCAGATTGAGAGTGTGGCCTGGAATTCGTCTCTGCCGACATCGTCTACGAGGGAAATTCTGCTGGGCACGACAGACGGAAACATCTACGAGACATACATCGAACCCAGTACCGAATTCTACCGAAGTTCGGAGAAGTATCTTCGTAATGTCTACAACCCTCAGGATGGAGCTGTGGTGGGGCTATACGCAGATGTGGTGGTACAGAAGCCAGAGACGCGGAGGGTCCTCGTAGCGACACAACACAAGCTGCTACATTTGGTAGGCAGGACGGGAGGACGCGGATATGAGTCCGGCGGTTCCATATACGCAAAGTTGTTCGAGAGCGAGACGCCGAACGAGCATGCTATTGGACATACCGGAGGCCAGGCACCTTCCTGCCTGGTCACTTCGCCCGACTCTCCTGACAGACGTCACGCCAGCTTCGAAGGGCACGATGCGGAGCGGGCATACGCTTGGCTCAATGCACAGGGTATCTATCATGGGAACCTTATCACTGAAGTGCCCGATCTTGTCACTCTGGGCAAGCAAGTCTTCCGCGAGTCGAAAATGTTTTCACAATCTAAGCTGCCACCCATGCAGGCGGCAAGTGGCCGTAATCGAGCGACGCAGCCGAACATTGCTTCCATGATCCTCACACAGTTCCACATGATTGCACTTGTGGAAGGCCGACTGACTGGCATCAATCGTCTAGACGAGTCGGTCGTGTACAATCAGCAAATCCTGGAAACTGGTCAGAACAGCCTAGGCTTGTTCGCCGACCACCAAAAGAATACATACTGGCTATTTACGCCTCAAGAAATATTTGAGATTGTGGTCAATGACGAAGCGCGCGACGTCTGGAAAATCATGCTCCAGCAAGGGCAATATGAGACAGCACAGCGATATGCCAAAACACCAGAACAAAAGGACGCGGTCGCCACGATGACGGGCGATCACCTCATATCCCAGGGCAAGTTTGCAGAGGCCGCTACAGTTCTCGGCAAGAGTACAAAGGCATTCGAAGACGTGGCGCTGAGCTTCATCGACAAGGGCGAGCATGATGCTTTGCGCAAGTACCTGCTGGTCAGACTTGGTTCACTCAAGCGCAGCACTACTATGCAGCGCATCATGTTGGCCAGTTGGATGGTAGAGTTGTTCATGACCAAGCTCAATCAGCTCGACGATGCAATTTCGACCAAGGCCGATCTTACGGCAAGTGGCACCACAGCAAGTGACACGGAAAAGCAGCTGCCTACTATTCGCCAGGAGTTCCAAGATTTTGTCTCAAAGTACAAGACGGACCTTGATCGCAAAACCACTTACGAGATCATCAGCGCACACGGCCGGGAAGAGGAGCTACTTTTCTTCGCAAACGTGGTGGAGGACTTCAATTATGTCTTATCGTACTGGGTGAACAGAGAACGATGGAATGAAGCAATGACCGTTCTAACCAAACAAACGGACCCGGACATGTTCTATCGCTACAGCACTGTGCTAATGTCGCACGTTGCCAACGACTTGGTCCAGGTGCTCATGCGCCAAACAGCCCTGGACACGAAAAAGATCATCCCGGCTCTGCTGAACTACAACAAAGTGCATGGCGGCAATGTGTCGCTCAATCAGAATCAAGCGATTCGCTATTTGCAGTTTTGGATAAATCACACTCACTCCAACGAGCCTGCTGTTCACAACACGCTCATATCGATATATGCCGCGCATCCTACACAAGACGAGACTGCATTGCTCCAATACCTTCAAGCGCAGTCTCAGAATAATGACCAGTTCTATGATGCCGACTTTGCTCTTCGATTATGCATCACCCACAAGCGCGTGCGGTCAGCAGTGCACGTGTATACGACGATGCGACAATACGCATCTGCAGTGGATCTTGCACTCAAGCACGACCAAGTCGACCTCGCGGCTGATGTCGCTGATCGTCCTGACAATGATGCTGCGCTTCGAAAGAAGCTGTGGTTGCGGGTTGCTAAGAAAGTCATTGGACAGAACAAGAGTATCAAGTCGGCGATCGAGTTTTTGAAGCGGTGTGAGCTCTTACGTATCGAGGATCTCATCCCTTTTTTCCCGGACTTTGTCATCATCGACGACTTCAAGGAGGAGATATGCGCAGCTCTGGAAGAATACTCTCGCACCATTGATGCACTCAAGCAGGAGATGGATGAGTCGGCGAGTACGGCGCAAAATATCAAACAAGATATTGCCGCGCTCGATCAGAGATATGCCATAGTTGAGCCTGGGGAGAGGTGCTGGGAATGTCGGCTACCATTGCTCATGCGGCAATTCTTTGTATTTCCTTGCCAGCATGCTTTTCACGCGGACTGCCTCGGGGAGAAAGTCATGAAGATGGCGGGTATGGGGAGAGGCAAGAGGATCAGAGAACTGCAGAAGGAGATAGGAAGAGGTGTTGCGTTGGGCAAAAAGAGAGAGGGGATGGTGAGAGAGTTGGATGGGCTTGTTGCGGGAAGTTGGTAAGTCACTTTTGATTCAAGACTTTGATGTCACTTTCACTAACGATTTTCACAGTATTTTATGCAGCGAACTTGCTGTCAAGCAGGTCGATGAGCCTTTTATAACTGCTGCTGATGATCCCAAAGACTGGGCGGTATGATCAGATGCGTTGTGCTCCGAGAACTCACTGCAATTAATCCAATATGATACCCCGAATACATCAGGTCCTGTCACGAGAGGCACAATGAACGATCGCCGCCGGACTCCCAGCCAACCTGCTTGCTGTGAACAGCTGAAACACGGAGACGTGGCAGGGGTGCAGCACATTATCCCAGCCATCAAATATTGATTCATCTTTCGTCAACAACAGCTTACGTCACGCTGCATTCCGCTGCAAGGCATAGCACCAACCTAACTTGCGCGTTCTCAGCTTGAATTATCCCATTTCTCACAATGTCTTGTTGAGTCTTCTTGACATTGGATTGTTATGCTATCCTTGCAATATGGCTTTGAACGACAACTACGATGACGATGAAGATACAGAACACGGCAGTACTAGTGGCACCGCTACGCGTGCTCCGCGCTACGAGGCAGAAGACATCTCACCGACTTCTGAGAAGGAATTAAGAGGATGGTATTCTTGTGGCTTAGCGGCGGAGATTTTTGCTGTGTGCGGTGTTGGTACGTTTCCCATTGGTTCCTTCCTATTCAATCTGAAGCTTAAGCTTTTCTCTCTCTCTCTCTCTCTCTCTCTTTCTCTTCATTTAGCTGCTTCGAAAGGCTTGGTTGGTTGCTTGGTGTTAATGATTGCGTAACAGGTTCTTTCTCTCCGGTTTTGTTGGAACAGCTTGCGAGAGAAGCTGGGGTGTTGAGGGAGGATGGGAAGACGCCTTGTGTTTTGCCGCAACAGCAGCAGCAAGATGGTGCAGGAATTACGAACTTGGCGAGATTTGCGGTCCGGATGGTCTTCGAGACACCTTCTTCCGCCCTCCGACGCGACGCCGATGATACGAAGAGTCAATGCGTTATTCGACCTTTTGGACGGGATATCGCTACGCCTTCTTTCGCGATGTATACTTTCTCGCTCGCGGTCTTCACTCAGGCTTTGGTCATGATCTCCTTCAGTCCCGTGGCCGATTACGGAACGTACAGGAAACGATTACTGCTCACATTTGCCTTCGTGGGCTCAGGAGCGACAATGGCCATGATTTTTGTTTCGCCGAACATGTATCTTTTGGGATCGTTGCTGACTATTGTGAGCGTCGTTTGTCTGGGCTCGACATTTGTTCTGCTGAACTCGTATTTACCCCTTCTGGCTGCCAACCATCCACAGGTGCGAGCCAAGGCTCGCGAGGACGCTGGGGGATACCTGCATACCAAGGACTCGACGTCGGCGGAACTTACAATGTCGACGCAGATCTCGTCCAGAGGCGTGGGGCTGGGGTATGCTGCAGCGGTTTCGACCCAAGTGATGAGCATTGGACTGTTAGTGTTGCTGAAGAAAGCACATTTTGTCGCTGAATCCACACCTCTGCGATTCGTGTTGCTGTTCGGGGGAATTTGCTGGTTTTTGCTCACTTTGCCCGGCGCGACTTGGCTCCGCAACCGACCAGGACCTCCTTTGCGAGCCATTGAGCCCTGGAGATCAAAGTTGCCCGTCGCTTTACAGTATATGAACTTTGCTTGGAAATCCGTCTGGACGACAGTTAAGACTGCGGCCAAGCTGCGCCAGACCTGGATTTTTCTGATTGCGTGGTTCTTGCTATCCGACGCAATCGCCACTGTCAGCGGCACGGCAATCTTGTTTGCGCGCACAGAACTGCACATGGGCACGATCCCGATCGCTCTGTTGTCAATCACGTCGATTGGATCTGGACTTGCGGGAGCTTTCGCGTGGCCCATCATTTCGAAACGCTACGGCATGCAGACCAGACAGACGATCGTCGCCTGCATGCTGTTGATGGAAATCATCCCCTTCTACGGCATGCTTGGGTTTGTGCCATTCATCCGGTCTCTCGGCTTTTTGGGCTTGCAACAAATTTGGGAGATTTACCCTCTTGGATTCATCCACGGTTTTGTTATGGGTGGTCTGTCATCGTACTGCAGAGCCTTTTACGGAGAAATCATTCCGCCCGGATCAGAAGCTGCTTTCTACGCCCTCTACGCCATTACAGACAAGGGCAGTAGCGCAGTGGGTCCTGCTGTTGTGGGGCTTATAGTTGATGGTGCTGGATCGCTTCGCCCGGCTTTTATATTCTTAGCTGTGCTGATTGCACTTCCGATTCCATTGGTCTATATGATCGATGCCAGGAGAGGGAGGGAGGAGGCGATCGCGTTGTCTCAGCATACGGGGTATAGTGGAATTGAGCCAATCGCGATGGAAGATTATGATCGCGTTGAAGAGTATGATGTTGGGACTAGGCTTTTGAGGTCCGATGAAGCAGAAAATGAGGTGAGGTGAGACGGAGCCTAGAGATTTAATTTACCGTGCTGGAGGGGCCTCTATCGGCTCTCAATGGCGCAATATTGAATTCTCGCACTGCATTTCGGTATGCCTAGAACTTGGGGGTATGACGCAGTGGCAGCGCATCCGCAGTGTATCACCCACTGGGATGCCACTGGCTGCCCTGCTGTCCTGCTGTTCTTGTATGGCCCGGCTTGACCGACGTACAAGACTGCACGCTGCACGAGCGGAAGGTCGTCAGTTCAATTCTGACTATCTCCAATTCTCTTTTTTTTGTCTTCAGCCACGAGCTTTCTGCATACGGTCCAAGGTTGGTGCCAGTGACAGTCCATCAGAATCTCGTCAAGCTTCGCTGTAGCTCCCGCATTCATCATGCCACAGGCGTTGCGTTCATGCGCTCTCATTCCGTGCTCTACGCATTCATATCTCATTGATCATAATGATTCCATCCCTTCCTGCCTTCCAGTTGCGCCTCGCTCAAACGTATACGTGACAATCTGTTGTCCACTTCCAGCAATCCTCTCACAGACCCAGGCTCCTCCTCACATCTCGTCTCACTCGTTCCTCGAACTCCGGCCTTCGTTCCCGCCACATCTTTGCCGCATCGATATTCGCCGGAGACTCATCATTCGGCTCTGCAATCATGCTCATCACAGATATCAAGATCTTCTCCACGCTCTGAATGGGACTCCATCGCTCGGAGGCGGATTCGTAGTGGTTCGGGTCGTCGCCGGGAGGATGTAGGATCGATATGCAGACTACGCCGTTGGGATAGACTATGAATTGCAAATGTTAGCGTCAGGTCACGCTGGGTCTTGATAGCTCGTTACATACCGTTCGGATGCCAGAGGTCGCAAGTGAATTTCATGGTCGGCGGCATGAGTGGATAGTCCTTGGGAAACTTGAGCTCTGCTGGGAAGACGCCGCCCTCGAAGGGCGTCCCCTCGGGACCTTGAATGATTGCTTCCCATACGAAGAGGTCATCTTCGTTGACTGGTCCGGCGGTGATGCCTTCGGGCGGGTCTACGGTGAGCGCCTTGTACTCCTGAAAGAGTCGTTTAGAGGCTACGGAATTCATGATGACTTGTATGTGGTACTTGTGTTCGCGAAGAAGTGGTGATTTATCTCGCGGACATGCAGGAACAACTGTCGTGAGTCGTTCACGATTCGTCGGGATCGGCGCAAGAGTTTCGCCGATCCGAATGGCTATGACGACAGCTCAACCCACGAATAATGGCGACAGGAGTTTAGTTAGACTCATGTGGTATGGAGGACGCCACAGACGCTAACCGACGGACGTTCCTTCGCCGCAGAATCTAGGAACAGGCTGTGCTGTGCCACTCCGTTGCCTATGGCATAGCACAAACAGGTCCCTGTCCTTCTAATGCAGCCTGTTCGAAGTAGTGAAGCCTGCACGGGCGGCAAAATGGGTACTGTGAAGTTTACTTGAGCATAGCATATTCCTGATACAAGCGAATAGTCGTCTTCAACTATTGAGTTTCTCAAATGTTTTATTGAGAACTCATCTTCCTCGCATACTCCTCCTTGATCTTCAACATAAACCCATCCCAAATCCACGTCGGCATCCACCACTTCATATACACAAACAAAGGCGTAAGCGGCCCCACAAAAAATTTCCCATTCTTTCCACTTTCCACTTTATTCACCATCAGCTTCGCATACTCCTCCACTGCCATCCCGGGAGGACGGGTGCCAGCTTTCCGCTCCTTCAGCCACTGACCAAGAGGAGCATAGTATGAAGTTGAAGGCAGCTCAGTCAATTTCTCGTTCTCGTGAAGTTTTGTCTCGATGATTCCCGTCACGACGGTAATGACTTTGACTCCCAGTGGCTCAAGCTCCAGTCGCATTGTTTCGCCAAGGTTGACAATTGCGGCTTTTGAAGCGCCGTAAGCGCCTTGGAAGGGAAGGTTGGTTTCTCCTGCGATGGAAGAGTTGTTCAGGATGGCGGCGTTCGTGCTTTTGATGAGTAGAGGGAAGAAAGCTTTAGATGTGGCAAGCGGAGCGATTGACGTGAAGTTCGTATTGTAGTCGAGCGTCTGAGATTTCGGTGTCGAGCACAGGGCATGTGAGAGATGTGCCGGCGTTGTTGAAAAGTATGTCGAGTTTGCCGTTTGTGATTTTGGAGACTGTTTCCACGCCAGCGGCGATGGAAGATTCGGAGGTGACGTCTAGCGTTATCGTGGTCACATTCGGCGGAGATGTGAGGGTCGATGGGATTTTGGACGTGTTTCGTGCTGTGGCGAAGACACGGTAGCCTCGCTTTTGGTATTCAAAGGCTACTGCTGCACCAATGCCGCCTTCTGAGCAGCCAGTGATCAAGATGGAGCGTTTGTCGGCTGCCATTTTGGCGAGAGAGCTGTTTTGAATCTCAGATTCGGCTGTCGTTGGGCAATATCAGTAGGTCGTGAAAGTGTAAAAGGCTAGGGGACTGTGATAGCAGTACTTGAGCTCAGAGAAGACCTACTCTGGACGCCTTGATATCTATGTGAACTCTCGCTTTCTCGCATGAGCAAAAGTCCAGCGATATGGTGAAGTCGGAGCTTCGGATTCGCTTTGCAGAGAGCGAGACACTTCGGTCTTCGAAAAATCCGGGCTCGGCATCCTTCGGAACTTTAAAATTGCGTCATATATTTCTGGGAGATACTCGGCACCATCAAGATCTACGAATAGAAAATATCGGCCTGCTAATCGCACAAGTCAGTGGTATTTGGCTGCGGTCTAGAACGGAATCTGGACAATACGCTGCTAAATGTAGAGACGAGCAATAACATGTTGCTCGTTGTTATAGGACATATCTAAAGCCTTTGTTGTCGATCTCTGTGATACGGTTAGCGAGACACTCTGCGAGAACAAACTCTTCTTGTGCACCCCTACCTGTCATATCGTGCATGCCGCTCTCTATGGCAGCTCTTTCTTCGTCCTCTTTTGTCGGCCCTGATGCTGCCAGATCGCGATCTCTCTTCTTGTTGACAGTCCACATGTAGAAGTACAGCACACAAACTGCAGTCAACTTGACACAATATCCGACAAGCATGGCAATGTAAGCTGAGTGGTACCCTGGGGCCTCGTCTTTCTTGAAGGTCTGTGGTCTGTCGAGAAAAATCAGCTTCGTCAATGCAAAGACACACACCAAACTGCATCACTCACCCAATGATATTTCCGACACAGTACCCAGTAAAGATGATCGCACCGGTCAACTGCTTTTTCGTGAAGCCGCCAATATTACTGCTGATCATGGTCAAGGACATCGAAAATCCAAGTCCTTGAAAGTAGCAGAGCCAAATAGCGACTAGGCGGCCCCATTTGTTGCTATCTGGCAGACCCACAAGCATTCCAGATCCAAGGATACAGATCAAATTGGCAACGATCATGGTCGGACATCTAATGTTGGGAAATTTCGAGCAGATGAAGCCACCGCCAAGGAGCGACAGGAACTGTACTGCTCCGCCAGGAATCTGCAAGTACCGTAGATCAGCCACTGCGTGCAAGAAGTGGGAGCCCTCGAAGACATCCTACCTGCAAGTATTGGGTACCAAGCGTATCAAATCCGAACGATTTGATAACTAATGAGGTAAAGCTCGTCAATGCCGAATTTGGAACTTGTGCGCCAACCGCCATAATGAACAAGATCCAAGTCTTGGGATCATATATTGTCTGTATCGCCTGATGGCGGGAGAAGTGTGAGTTTTTGACGCCTTGTCGGTTCTTTGCAACGCGCTCAACGGCAACATAGCGCTCACGCGGCGTTAGAAATTTGGCTTTGGAAGGCAGATCTGGTAGCACGATCAATGCAAGAATGCCCGCTGCGAAGGACCAGCTGCCAAAGATGATGAAAATGTACATCCATCGATCCAGTCCTCCATTGATGTGGCCAACGGCGTATCCAATAAGTCCACCAAACATGGTCGCGATTCCGTTGGTGCAGTAGTATGTTTCCAGGCGAAGAGGCTGCTCAGACGACACGTACCACATACCCATCATGATTACGAAGCCAGGATTGACTGGCCCTTCAATAACACCAAGCAGAAACCGGTTGGTGGCAATGCCAGCGAAGCTCGTCGTTGCCGGTGTTGTTAGCAGAATGATGCCCCATGCTATGCATGTCCCAGCTGTGTACATCAGTCATCAGCTATAGAGGTGGTGACGAGGTCACATACCAAGGAATTTGCCAATGGGCAGTTTCTGCATCAGGACTCCGCCAGGCCATTGTCCGGCTAGATAACCTAGAAATCGAGATAAGTCAGTCATCGTTTCGGAGGAGAGGTGCAAGGATTATTCCATACCGAAATAGAATATCGATGCCAGCCAGCTGTATTCATCGCCGTGTAGATTTGTGCCTTTCTGGAGGCCGTATGCAGATACATAATTGATGCCGTTCTTATCCAGATACTGTAGCAGGTATAGGAGCCAGAGAATTGGCAGCAGTCGCAAGTCAATCTTTCGAAGCACTCGCTTCGACTCTGCAGGATCTATCGGCTCCCCTTCGTGCTGCCTGTACACTTCATAGCTGTCGTCTACATCCGATGTAGCGGCCGATGATGCCTTCGCCGCGTGATTGTCTGCCGCAGGCAGACCCTCTTTTGAGGCGACCGAGTTAGCCATCTTGTGAACTCGAAACGGAAATAGTATATCAACGAGAGCGAGCAGGCACGTCCAAGAACAACAAGAAGAAGATTTTTGACGACCCAGCGGCATGGCGCAGTCCTAGCAGGCAACGTGGGCCACACGTGTCTCGGAAATGTAGAGGAAACACAGAACATTCTGCAACTATGGAAAGCCGGACGGTCGCAAGTCCTGCTCTGGACGTGTCGCTTCGGTTCATCGCCCAGATCATTGTTACTGCAAGAGCCACGGTTAAGCAAGAGCCAAGACGTGATTGGCTCTCTTGGACGATCGCAAGACGATCGCATGCTTGCATGCATCATGGCCATCTAGCGCGATGTCGTGCTTTCGCGTGCATTCTTCTCATCAACTTATTTGTGCTCGGTTTTCTTCATCTGGGGTTGAAAGTCAACAGAGCTCCCGCAAATCGGTACAGAGGCGGCAACATCGCGCTCGGCTCGGTATATCGGCGTATCGCGTGTTAACCATGTCGTGCTCCTGGAGAAAGAAGTGTTTGAGAGTGGGAAGTAGAGGGAAGAAAGATTCGCTTGGGGTGTCTGCCTGAGGCATCAGTCAACAGCTGGGCGCTCTGAGCGATGGCATCCTGCCAAGCTGCCCAAGCTCGCTCCGTCTTCATCATCAACATCACCATCAGGCCATTCGACCCCGAAATGGAGCGATTTTCGAAAGGTGCATGCACTGGACAGAGCACGTGATGCAACGCTGTACCTACATCCTAGGGACGACAGTGGAAACTCGCCTGGGTGGCTGATAGAAACTTAGAAAGTAATACCTAGCGACGACGAGGAACTTCCATCTCGCTGGCGGCCACATCCTCACTTCCAAGCTCATACCTATTGAAACCCTGAAGTTCGCACATCTGCCCATTACCCCCAGAGAGCTCAGCTCTACGACGGTCATGATCATACATAACCGGGAGCTCGAGCATCTTACTTTGTCGAGAGTCTCCTCGAAGTTCTCCACAATCTCTAGCATCCACTTCGGCTCTATACTCTGGTTTTTGTTCGTGCCAAGTCTGGATATACGGCTTCTTATCCGTCGGAGCTAGACTATACGCTTGCCATTTCGCGCGCCTCCGTTGCCTTCGGCGCCATACGATGAGGGCAACGACTATTATAAGTACGGCTGCGATAGCTATTACGGATACCACTATAGCGCTGATGCTAAGGCCAGAAGACGATCCAACGGGAGAAAGGTCCGGGGGCAAGATGGATACAATGTCTTGTATTAACGGAAAGAGTGCCCGCCCCACTATGAAGTCGCGCCTATCATAATCGGCGATCACGTACGCTTCTTACAGAAAGGCCCTTCCGAGTATGTATTACATATCGTTTTGAGCCCGCTTTAAAGGGGAGTATCGCTAGCTTTAGTTATAGTACGGAGTGCTAACGTTTAGGTCAAATGCAGCGTAGGGAATTTTAATACCGGTATTACTAGTTCCCTAATCTTTTAAGGCGCTAATAGTAAAAGCGAAACTCGGATTCTAGGCAATTAATTTCGCATAACTTTCTTCGCTTATAGTATAGAATTCGGTTATATTATCCTACTCTAGCTCGAATGCCGTCTTAAACGCCTAGCAAACTTCTAGTAGAAGCTATATCTACGCTACTAAAGAGTCGAGGAAGATATAGATTCTATCTACTAGTAGGGGTGTACTTCCGAGCGTATTATACGTTATCGACTAAAGTCCGATTAAGAGATCTCGCGATAGGTCTATCTAGAATAGTACGCTTATACTCCCGGAGTCGCTCTAATTAATTCGCTTCGTATTATAACTACTAAAGGTTACGCTTCTAAAGACTAGTAGGCTCTTATATACTATACTATAGCTACGTCCGCTTAGCCCCGAAGACGATAGGTTTACCTCTAGTACTATAAGAATCCTCCGAGAGTACTCTAATTAAAATCGGCAATCTAAAATCTACCTTAAATACTAATATATCGCCGTCGTCGACCTTAATAAACATAGCCTAGCGAACGACGGAGCCTATTAAACAAACTCTTAGTAAAGTAATAGATATCGCTAGTACGATAATAGATATACGGCCTATATAAAAAAGCGTGCTATAGCTAGATATAAAGACAATAGAGCCGCCTATAGCTCTAAGCCTAACGCTATTAGTATCGTACCTTAAATAGGAGATAAGAATAGTAGAAATACCGGCTACTCTAAGTCTAATACTATTAATACCTTACTCTTAATTACCGATATAAGTTTAGAATATAGTAAATAGGCTAACGAATTCTACTATTATAGAGTTATTAAGCCTTACTATTACGACTAAGCCCGAGAAATCTATACTACCGCCCTTAGTCGTACTAACTATTATAGATAAGATAAGTAGCTAGCCGGATAGGGGTTATAGGCCGAAGGCTAAGGCTACGGGCCCGGCCGCCGGGCAAGTACTTTAGTATATAAATAGCGAGATAGTAATAAGACAGACGTTACTAACTTAACTCGGCTAGGCCCTACCTAGACCCTAATAATTAGTAGCTCGAAGTAAGTTAATACGATCTAGCTAGTCCTACGGACCTAAATATCTAAAGGACGGCCTACCGACTACGATCTTCTACCGATTACTTAGCGACTTTCCGCGACTAGCGCGTCTAGTCTACCGGCCGCCAATCGCCTACCTTTTCGCCTAACCTAGCTCTCGGCCGCTAACTAAGCCGCGAGGGACTTATATCGCCTAGCTACTAGAAGCTACCTACTCTACTTCCTACTAGCTACGGCCTACTACTATCTCTCTAGTCTAGCCTTAGGACCTTTATTTACTCTATTATACCTAGTTTAGGAAGGAGTTTACCGCTTCGCTAGTAACTACTATATTGCGAGCGGTGCTTTCCTTATATAGTAGGGAGCGCCTTTAGTCTAGTTAATACCCTATTTCTCGTCGCATTCTAACCGACGACTAACTATTAACTATTAACTATTAACTATTAACTAGACGAGTCGATAGAATAACTATATAAGGTACTAGAACTCTATAAACCTACCGAACCTATAGTAGCGTAGACCTCTATACCGTTAGAAGCTTATTAGCGTTCTTAGCGCTACTTATCTTCCGAGCACGCCGTATATAGCTAATCTAGCTCCTAAACTTCCCGAGGTTAACGCCCTTACGCTTACTTACGCTTTTTTATTCTCGATCTTCTTCGAGAATTTTAACCTATCTAGGAGAATTAAGCGCTTAAGACTAGCTCTTTAACCCTTAGTCTAGTTCTTAGTCTAGTACTACCCTTAGCCGCAGGAATACTCGCCTCCTAGATAGGTAGGTAGGGGAGTAGCTACCTTAGGATACCCGTTAGATTAGCTAATAAATACGTCGGTAGTAATAGAGGCCGCTAAGTAGGTTCTCTATTTATAACTAGTAATTAAACTACTCTAGTAGTTCGCGGCAGATATACGGCCTAAACCTCGGCTATAGCTATTTTCGTAGGCGAGCCCGCAATAATAGCTAGTATAACCTAAATTAGACGTCTAGATAGATAGGTAGATTTACTATCTAGTCTAGAGGCCGTAGCTATTTCCGTAGGCGAGCCCGTAATAATAGCTAGTATAACCTAAATTAGACGTCTAGGTAGACGAGTAGATTTACCGTCTAGTCTAGAGGCATCGACCGATCCGCTTACTTAACGCGATCCGTCGACGGGTAGTAGCCTAGCGTCCTCCGCGTATCCGTCTATATACCTAGCTACCGAGGACTCTATCGCCTAGAACTCCCCTACGTAAGCTATTTGCCTAGCTACTAGCTCTATAACGTTAGACGTCTAGTTCGGAAGCTAGCTTCTAGTACTCTCTACTATTATTACTAGTAGGCCTCGTATAGTCTAACCTACCGAGTTTAGAGCCTCGGCTAGTATAAGAGGCAGAAATAGACAATTAAGTACGCATCCCTAAGTAGAGACGTTATAGTTACCGCGCGTATTTACTTAGTCCTCTACTACGATAGCGTAAAAATATAGAGGATATTAACCCGGTACTAGCTTATCCCGGCCTGCCTTAATACCCTAGCCCGTAATAGTAATAGCTAGTACTACCGCGTACTAAGATAGAGCTAGAAGAAGAGCAAGCCTAGAAGTAGGTATAACGCTATAGCTTCTATATACGTCCCTCTAGTTAGCTACTACTCCTAAGCTCGCGCGAATTCCTATAGTAAGGCCCGCGGGCACCTCTACCGGCAGCCGTAGATCGGCCGGCTACTAAGGAGTATAGCCGCTATCGACGCGAACTAGCGCTATAACTAGCGCTAGCGCCCGAAGAGTTAATAGACTAGATCTATAGAGTCTTAGCCGAATAGACTACTATCTAGCTTTATCGTATCGATTAGCTTAGAGACTAATAGAACGAGAGAGTAGTATAATTAGAGAACGGCGTAATAGCCCGTCTCCTAGTATTAGAATAGCGCCCTCTAGCTAATACCTTCCCTCTAGCTCCGGCTTCTATAGTTATTAACCTAGAACTAAATAACCGCGCTAGACGAGCTTAGCGCAATTTAGACGACGGCTACTAGTAACGCTTATAGCGTACTAGTCTAGTCTTAGGTAAAGGATAATAACGCGCGGATAGTATACGGCTACGCCGTAATCGGAACCCTAATAGTAGCCCTCTGCTGCTAGATAATAATAACTCTTAGCCGAGACGCTATAGTCGGCGTAACCGTAATAGGAATAGTCGCGGACGCGATAAACGCCGCCGCCGATTACCTTTATCCTCGCCTTTCTTATTAGAAGGCGACTACTATAGGAATAGTAGCTAGGAACTATCGCGTTCTCTACGCTATAGCCTACGTCGAACTACTTAGTTTAAGGCTAAGGAAATTAGCTATTTCTATCTAGACGCTCCGGCCGCTAACCTACTAGAGAGCGATATTATAGATAGGAGTAGAAAGATATACTACTACTCGGTCTACCTATTCTTAGACGTAGCTAAGGACTATATAGTACTTAATAGTAGTAAGTTTACGCGGACCTACCTAACTAAGTATTTTCGAGGGAATGCCCTATAGTAGCTTATAGGCGAACTAACTAAGGTAGACCGCCGTACTCTACGTAGTAGTAGTAGGATTAACCGCTAGGATAAGGCTTTAAGGGACAAGTTTTAGTTACTGCCGGCTAAGGCGTTAGCTAAACTAGAACTAGAATATTACGACTAGAGTAATATCTAGGCTAACCGGCTACTAGAGGATTTCGTCCTAAATATAGTACGATAGGCTAGAGAGGCTAGGACGACGGACCGATAGGCTTAACTTACCCTTACCTAGATAAAGCTCTACGAAGAGTTAAGAATAAATATCGACTATCCGACTCCTAGTACTACGGTCGACTAGTTTACTACGTACCTAAAGACCTAGCTATTTAGTTAGAGATAGCTATCTAAGGGTCGCCCTATAGGTAAGTATTCGCGCTCGATATAACGGGAGCTACGGCGCTTAGATATAACGAGATCCGGGTAGTATAGAGACATTAGACGCGTAAGCGGCCGTAACTTCGAGCCTAGAAACCGACGTAGACCTAGTCGTAGCCGTAATAATCTATAACCTAATAAGTACTAATAGAAATACGACGAGCGCGACTACTTAAATAATAACGATCGGTATCGCTAACCTCGCGAACGCGAAAACGACTATATTAAGCAAGAGCCTAGCCCTAAGCTAAAGATTAAGAACGAGCCCGGTATCTATAATAGGGCCTACTATAACTACGGGGACCGTAGCTACTACTCGAGAGAGTATCTAAAGCCGCGATAAGAATATAGACGACGACTATAGAATTACTACCTTAACTTATTACGTAGCTCGAGTCGATACCGCTATAGATTATCTTCTCGGTCTTATAGCCGCGGTTATAGCCGTATAACTAGTAGTCGTAAGGCTAGTAGGCCTAATATACTTTAGTTCTTTAACGATATTATAGACTACGCGGATTTAGAAGATAACGGGGTTTTAGACCCTCTCCCGGGCCCGTCTAACTTTATAGTCCGTACCTCGGATAGCCTTACTTCTAGTCTCGAGCTATTCTTATCCTAAGGGATAGCCTAGGGCTACTACTATCCTATTTACCGAGCCGATTTTCCTTTAGTAGCCGCATTAAAGGCCTACCGCTATATCTACGAGGTAGCTCCCCTTAGTACCTAGATTAATAATATTCTAGAATCTAAAGCTACCTTTGTTCCTAAGGCTAGTTTCGCTTTCTATATAGCCTTCTATCTACGGATCTACCTCCGTCTAGTAGTAGACGGGGTAGATTACGCGGTATACCTAGATATAGGCGCTATATTATCCGTAATCGATACGAATTTCTTAGCTAGCTAATTACCTAACTACCTCTAGAAAAAGTTAGCTTAGCTACTATAGGTATCTAGCCTAGCGGCGAGTACCTATACTTCCGAATATATAGAACTAGATATATAGGTTCCTGCCCTCTATAACGGCAAGCGAGTCTTAGTCTATATATAGTATAAGGTCTATATAGTAGAATCGCTCTTGCCTAAGATCCTAGTAGCTATAGATATTATCGGCCTATAGAGTATAAAGATCGACCTAACTCGTAAATTAGTTACCTTAGAAGCCGCTAATAATACCCGTGCCCCTCTACTAGTTAAGCGTAGAGACCGCGTAGCTTTTCGTACTATCCTATCTACCTAGTAGTCGGCTTTAATACCGGCTAGAACGGTAGCTAGAGTAGCTATTAAACTACGAGAAGCCGTTCCTATAGGTAGAGATTTTTAGTTTACTTTCGAACCTAGTAACTTAGGTAGCCTTTAGCGGGAACTAGCTCTATATTTAGCTATCGTAGACTCCGATACCGACTTTATCTTTATCCGTAATAATACGAACCGGCTAGCTACGCTTACTAAGAGTATACGTATAGGAAGTATATCTAATATTAGCTACTAGGGAGCGTACTATTTAGATCCGGGCTAGTATAAGCTAGCCGCCCTTTCTAATTATTAGCTTAAACTAACTAGTTTATCGGATTTTTATAGGTAGAACCCCTTAGTTCGTAAGTCTACTACGACGAGTCTAGTATCCTTACTAAAACTAGAGATACTAGACGATACTCTTAAGTAGAAATTAGCTAATAGGGCGACTATCTATAGTACTACTAGATAGAGGACGTAGTATTAGTAGATTATATCCCGGCACGACCGACTATTCTAGGATAAGAGCGTTACGATTAAAGTGCCGGACTCTAAGCACATACTAGTTATATTACTACTAGGTAGTAAATCGTACCGGATGCCTACTATCGCCTATCCTTTATTCGTACTAGATCGTATAGTAGTCGATAAGGCTTTCGATGCCCTCTACTAATAAGGGAAAATATCCTACTCTACCTAGCCTATACCTTTCGAGTTTCTAGTATTTATAGTCTAGAAGACTATAGAGGTCGGTAGCTAGCCTATCCGTAAAAGCTAAGTAGTAGTCGATATCCGTAGCCTTAATAAACTAGTAGTAAAGGACTCCTACTCGTTACCTAGGTAGGAGGATATTATAATAGCTCTAAAGAGAAGCCGTTTTATTATAACTATCGATATAGTTTCCTTCTTTTATTAGTAGTAAGTAGCTAAGGCCGACCGCTATAAGTTTACTATTAATAGCTACCGAGGTTAAGAACAACTAGGTATAGCTATTATAGGTTTCGCTAATAGCGTATAATACGTCTAGAGACAACTAGACCGTATCTTAAAAAAGTTTAACTACTACTCGCGTACCTATATCGACGATATTATTATTTTCTTTAGGACTTTCGATAATTATCTCTACGACCTAGATAGGGTCTTCTAGGCGCTAGACGAAGTCGATATTAGCATCGCCCTAGCTAAGACCTTCGTAGGTTTCCCTTCGATAAAGCTTCTTAGCTAGCGTATTAGTAGGCTAGGTTATACGACCTACGAGGAGAAAGTTAAGGCTATCTTAGACCTGCCGTTTCTACGCTCTCTAAAAGATCTAGAATTCTATATAGGGATTATAGGGTGGCAGCGCCACTATATCCTATACTTCTCTTAGCTAATCGTACTATTTAAAGACCGGAAGAAGTACCTCCTATAACTAGCTCCTTCTAATAAAAGAAACCCTCGTAAACGATTTATAGCTAAGATACTAGCCTAGAATAAGGCAGAGAATCTCGATTATTAGTACCGTGCCTATAATATACTATAAGAGCTCTACCGTTACGCTACTTTTCTCTACTATATAGATACCGACCGACTACTATACGTAGATCTAGACTCTAGTCGTTATAGCTACGCGGCGGTAATCTATATAGTATAGGGGGACCCGATACCTAATCTAGCGATACTACTACGGTTTGCGCCGACAGCCGTCTAACTAGTCCTCTTCCTTAGTAAGATACTCTTCGAAGTAGAATCTAGATACCCGGCTACCGAGCTAGAAGTCTCTAGCCTTCTTTAGACGGCCCGTAAGGCTAGGTATATCCTCTAGGCCTATCGCTAGCGGATCTACGTATTTACTAACTATACCGCCGCGCTTAATATTACGACGGCTAGTTCGATTACTACTATAACTTCTATAGATAAGCTAAATTTGCGACTAATTAGGGCTAGGTAGTACTTGTCTTAATTCTACGGTCTCTAAGTTATTTACCGTCCTAGCCGCTTATACGCTATTCCGGACGCGCTAAGCCGGTTTATCTTTAATACCTACTAAGACCTAGGTACGGACAACTTAGACCCGCTAGCGTATAACGATAAAGACCTAGCCCGGGACACGATCTAGATACTAGATAACCCGACGTGCCTCTAGTCCTATAGCTACGCCGACGGCTACTATTTCTACGTAACCTTATTCGACGAGCGAACGAGTAGGCCGTTTACTTCTATAGACGTATTAATCTTCTATTCGGTCTTAGTAGAGTTATCCGATAAGTTTAAAGCCGACCTTTGCCGCGAGTACGAAGCCGATCTCTAGTAGGCTAGTCGGATATAGTAGCTTATACGTACGGAATAGCGTAGATAAGCCGTAGTAGACGTAGATACGCTATAAGGCGAGGACGCTATCGATCCTAAGATAGGGGAGCTCGAGGCCGCGCCGTTAGGCCTATAATTCTTTCTAAGGAACGACCTAATTTACTTTAAGGATAATTTAGATAGCCGCGAGCGTCTATATATTCCTCGGCTCTTATATAAGGAGATTTTTAAGATAGCCTATAATAATTACTACTATTCTAGGTTCTATCGGTCCTATACTAGGGTCTTCGCCTCCTTTTATATCTAGTATTTAGCTAAGGAGCTACGGAAGTATATTAAGTTCTACCTAGACTATCTTCTAAACTAAACCTACTACTATAGGCCTAATAGAGAACTATAGCCGATTTAGGCCGTCGCCGTTCCGGACTATATAGTAACGGCTAACTAGGTCTTTAGCCTACCTATAGACGAGAGCGGTTTTAACGGTTTCTTAACCGAGACCTATAAATTTACTAAACGAGTAATATTAACGAAGTCTAAATCTACTTAGACCGCGGCTAACTATAGGGCGGCCTAGATTTATAGCTATATAGCTAACGAGCGGTCCCTGCCCTCTATTATAATTAGAGATCGGGACCCGATTTAGATATTTAAGTTTATATAGGTAGCTTTTCGTAAGCTAGGTATACGTTTCCTAGCTACTACTACCTATTACCTATAGGCCGACGGCTAGAGTAAACGTACGAACTAGACGGTTAAAATCGCGCTATATTTCTTTATTACGTCCTTCCTTAATACTTCTTAGGTAGAGGCGCTACCCTATATTTAAGCTAACCTTAATAATAGCTAGAACGCGTCTATAGAGGAGGTTCCTAACGTGCTAATATAGGGCTTTAAGAACAACTTAGATATATTAATCCCGTTATCCGAGCTACCTACTATAGACTATACTACTCTTAAATAGGAAGCCCGCGACGAGGCTACCGACTCGATAGCCTAGGTAGCCGCTATAATAAAGGACTAGTACGATGCTATCTATCGGCCTATTATATTTCGTCGTAGCTAACTAGTTCTCCTCTACCTATATAAGGGATACCGCCCGGCCGGCATTACGTACTATAAGTTCTCGTACTAGAGAGTTAGGCCCTTCGAGGTCGAGGACTAGGTAGGCTAACTAGCCTATCGTTTAGCTATTCCTTTAGTTTAGCGGATCTACTTAGTAGTGTCCGTAGTATAACTCGAACCTTACCTAGCTAGTAATAACTCGTACGACCGCTAGGTTCTAGAGCCCGGCCCTATAGAGGCCGACGATAATAACCCGGCCTCCTATTATAAGATTAAGAGATTAATAGGCAGACGTAAGGTCTATAGTAGAAGGTAATACCTAGTTAAATAGTTAAACTATAGTTATACCTATAACGTTTAGTATAATATAGAAGACCTTCGCGACGCGGTAGACCTAGTCTAGGAATATAACCGTACGCACCTAGTAGACCGCCGTCGAGGCCGCGACTATACCTAGGTTCGAGCTAGGATTCTACGAGACTATTCCCCTATTCTATAAGCCGAGATTTTATATTCTCCTATCTACTAAGAGGACGCTACTATAGCCCGCGATAGGCAGGTAGCGGCTAGGCGCCGCTCCTAATTCCCCTCCCTTACTTACTAGAATATTTTTAGGTAGTAATAGCGTAATATTACTAGGCGTCGCTCTTAATTTCCCCTCTTACTTAGTAGAATATTTTAGGTAGCAATAGCGTAATATTATAATTTAGGTAGTATTCGATAACTAAAGTTAACGAATAATAGCGTACGAACTATCTTTTCCGTTTACTAAACTATTAGAACTTTAATAGCTATAGTCCTAATATTAACGCTATAATACTACTACTACGACTTGCGTATCGTACGTATACCTCCTTAGTACCTTATTAGGTATTCGATCGCTATAAATAGTAGTAGAAGAGCGGCCGCTTACTAAGAAACCGCCTGCGCGCGCTCCTCTACTACTTCGAATAACGCTTTCGCGCTCGCTACGCGCTACCGATCTTATATTTCTAATTACGCTATCGCGCCCTCTTGCTCTACCTTACTAAGATAGATAATCTCTATCTACGAGCGAAGAATAGCGAGATCGCCGGCTAGTATACCGTCTAAAACTAGCTTACTACTAAGTATAATAAGAAGGATCTTCTTAATCTCGGCCGTAACGAAGCTAAACTCTAGTTAGCCGTAAAGGGCTTAACTAATATCTTAGGATATAAGGGGCCCCCGCTAGCCGGTATTACGTATACCGATATAGCTGCGGTTATAGCTATTATCCTAATATATATAAAGAAGTACTATATAGGAGTCTTAGATCCCTTCTTCTTCTAGACTCGCGAAGCTATTCGTACTAACCTCGACTTAGCCCGCGCTATAGTACTAGTATATTACTAGTACGACTAGAGGGAGGCCCGGGAAGCCCTTAAGTTTTAGCTCCTAGATACGGAATAGTAGCTAGATATTACCTAGAGGATATTTAATTAGGAGGCTACGCGTAAGGCTATAGTAGCTACTAATAAGGATTACGAAGATCTCCTAGCCGCGTAATAGTTCGAGAAAGACGCCTATACTAAGGTTAGAAAGTAGATAACGGCCCGTTATAAGGACTAGACGAACTTTAATCGTAACGAGGTACCGTCCGAAGGTTTCGTCCCCCTCGCCCTCTTAGCTATAACCGTACTAGCGTAGATTGCTCTATAGATATAGTCCTATATCTAGTCCTTATATACTAAGGTACTAGAAACTACCGCGAGTACCTACTATATAGCTAACTTATCGGCGTAGAAGTTCCTACTTAACTTAGACGTAGCCTATAAAGTCGAAGCGGACTAGCTTAAGATCCTTAGCGATGCCGACGCTATAGCTAAGGCTATAGGTATCGACCTCGGCCGTCTTTAGGTATTAGGATTCCTAAGCCGTTCCTAAGAACTATATATCTAGTACCTTACCGACGCGGCTATATTATAGATAATATTATATCCGTCCGCCGATAGATGGCCTAAGGGCCTCCCCGAGATCCTAGCCTATACCCGATACTATAACGTCGGCCGATTAGCGCTATTATTCGACGTTCGTAGCCTAGCTAACGAACGAGTCTCCTTATTAGTACTATTTATAGGCGCTAACGCTAGTATCTAGCGCCTATTTAGAGAAGCGCCGCAGCTATATATAGTTCTATAGATCGCAGATTATATATATTAGAAGATCCGCTAGCTAGAACTACGAGCTAAGCCGGCCGGTACTCGCCTTAAGGCCTATAAGCCGTCCGCCCCTATCGCTATATATATTCCGGACGACCTACGCTTAGCTAATAAGCTTCCGCCTATAGTCCTAACCGAGCCGCTACCTAAAACTAAAGTATAAATTATCGCTAACTAGAAAGCTACTAACTAGCGGTACGCTAACTTTAAGGCCCGGGTAGTACGACTCTAGTAGGAAAAGGAGGATAAGATAGCCCGGGCATAGGTAACTAAGGTTATATAGGAAGCTAGAGCTACTATAGAAGCATAGGCAGCTAAGGACGTATAAGCGGCTAAAGATATATAAGCGGCTAAGGACGTATAAGCGGCTAAGAACGTATAAGTAGCTAAGGACGCATAAGCTATATAAGATATTTAGATAGCTAATACGCCGGGCAGCGGCCGATCTAAGTTCTAAGATCGCTTAAAGGCCTTACGTACGTAGTAGGCGACTAAGAAGTCGGAGACTATCGAGTCTAAAGATAATAGCGATACTACTCGAGGTTAGACGATGCTGCCTCTAGCTACGACACCTATACTACTGCCGCCTTAAGCTCTCGGTAGTACGAGCTTCCTAGGCCTAACTATACTACTATAAGCCCCCTAGCGTAGCTAGGTAATACTACCCCTAGACCTCTATACTTTAAGTATAATAGCTAGCTAGACACTTAACCCGCGCTTATTCGCCTAGGGTTTCGGTAGTATAGGCACTCTACCGCCTAGATATAACTTCTAGCTTAACGCTTAGGTATAATAGTTTTTCCTAAACTAGCTATTTCCGACTAGCCTACTTCTAACTAGCTTACTATTCTTACCTAATTATAATATACGAGCTAGTTCGATAGAATAGTCCGTTAGTAGCCCCTTAAGCATGCGTACCGCCTCGATTAGATAGCCTAGCCTACTTATACCTAGTAAGCGCGCGGCCGAGGACGCGGTAGGGAAGGTAGCTAGGAAGAAGAGCGTCCTCTAGACGCCTACTAAGGCGGAGATACTCGAGTACGTATAATAAAAGTAGACCTGCGCCGACTATAATAATAACGGTAGGGCACTACTACTCGGCGGCCTCTAGTACCCGGGTATAAAGATTAACGTTAAGGCCGCTACTTAGAATATTAATAAGTATACCTATACGAAGGCCGGCCTAGAGCGTACTAATCGGTTGCTACTATACTACGCCCTTAGCCGCGTTTTACTAGGTAATCTACTACTTATAGGCGTCCGACTAGACGACTATACGGTTAGAGCCTTACTAGATCTTAAGGACTATAGTGCCTTTAACTGCGACGACTTAATAAAGATATAGCCCGCTAACTTTAGGTCTAAAGACTTTATACGAACATAGCGCGAGCTAGCTAGCTGCTCTTATATTATAGAAAAGAATAATAATACCTTCTACGCTATCGCTTATACTACCCGCATTTTATATAGGGCCGGCTAGCCTAGTATCTAGGCCGAGATTAATAGTAATAAGCGCTAGGCCTCTAGTAAGTAGATTCGGGCATCTAAAGTTCTAGTAGCAAAGAGTATAATTTAATAGGCTATAGTAGTAGACCTATACGGCTTCTTAGGATCTATACGTAAGGGCATCGATGCCGCTACGGCTACCGACTAGGCCGTCTAGCATCTGCGAGACACTCTAGCCTATCTCGATAGGATCGAAGATAATAGCTAGCGTAGGGAGACCTCTCTTTAGCTCTCTAATAGTTAGGCTCGGCTACTACCCTAGAAGGATATCGATTAAGTTAGCTAGCTATATACTATAGCTATATTAATACTAGCTATCGCTAACTAATACTAGCGTCTCCGTGTCCTCGAGCGCCTTAACCCCGCTTACTATTTACTACCTCTAACGGGATTATACCTATAGCTAGCCCCGGTAAGCAATCCGATAACTAAGAGTAAAGGTAAGGCTAAGAAGAATCTTATAGTAATAGTTACGTTATTAGAAGATAAGGAACTCGAGAAGACTACTAGAAAGAAGAAGGCCCTAACTAAGAAGAAGGCTAAGAAGAAGTTAGATACTATAAAGCCTATAGTTTAGGCCGACTCGGACTTTAACCTAGAGACTAAATAAGGGACGGGCGGCTAATAGATATAGCTAGGGACAGCTATCGGACTTAAAATAGCGCGGGCGGGTAACTATTATAGATAAGACAAGCAGCTAGCCGGATAGGGGTTATAGGCCGAAGGCTAAGGCTACGGGCCCGGCCGCCGGGCAAGTACTTTAGTATATAGATAGCGAGATAGTAATAAGATAGACGTTACTAACTTAACTCGGCTAGGCCCTACCTAGACCCTAATACTAACTTTAGTTATACTAACCTTAGTTATACTAGAGAGTTTAATAGATCCGGCGCTACTATTATCTAAGAATACTCGACTTTAAAATCCTCTAATTCTAAAAAGAGTACTTCGCGCACGACTATTCGCCCGCTCTCTCGAATAACTACTACTAGTACTACGCAATCCTCGTAGATATAACCCGCTACGGGCGACATTATAGCTTCCGTAATAGGGATTAGGAGGCCGAGTCCGGGGTTAGCTAGCGGCGTAGAAAGTAGACTTAGGTAGCGTAGAGGGATAGAAAGAAGCATTATCGCGGTCGGCTTACTTATATTATTATAAGTCGTATAATTTAAGTAGAAAACAATTATTAATATATAAAAAGAGCCCGAACGTAAACATCGTCCTATACTCGATTCCGTATTTTATTTATTAAGAAGAGGAAGGTAGCGTTAGTAAGATAAGCAAGCTATAAGACCGTGCCTTTCTCCGCTATCTTACCGGCAGCGGCCTAAATATATAGATATATTAACCTCGCAACTTTATATTTTCGTAAACTTACGAAAAGGCTACTTTTTCGGATTATTTCCTCGATTGCGTACGCAACGATACGTTATTATATTCGATACTATAGCTAGTATATACGTCGAGAGTCTCTTCTTCGATTCCTAGCTTATAGAAATATAGATATATAGTATATCGTTTATACTTTAAAGAATATTCTTAATTAAAATCGACTTTTTATTATATTTCTTTATTTTAGATACGTAGGGATGCTTATATCTACTAAATACTATAGTCCTAGTATAGAAAAAAGCTATCTTTATCGTTTCTAGAGTTTCTATAGCTATAAAGACGATATAGCATTTATATTTCGAAGAAATCTCGCGATCGAGAGCGACTTTTCCTCGTCGTAAAGTTATCGTTCGGCTGCCGAGAATTTTAGGGTCTAATTAAAATTTTATTAAAAGCTAATTAATATTTAATTAGCTTCTAAATATATAATATTTTTAAAATCCTTCTTATAAAGATTCTAGCTAAATTTTTATTAATAACTAATTAAACTTTAATTAGACCCTAAAATTCTCGGCAGCTAAACGACAACTTTGCGACGAGGAAAAGTCGCTCTCGATCGCGATATTTCTTCGAAATACGAATACTATATCGTTTCTATAGCTATAGAAGCTTCGGAGAGGATTAATTAAGAGTCGCTTTATTATATTATACTCGAGAAAAGTATATAAAAGTAGAGGTGCATGCGCAAATAGGGTAAGTATATAGAAAATACGAAAAACCGAAAACACGAAGTTGCGAGGTTGATACATCTGTACATTCAGGCCGCTGTCCACCTCACCCTCGCCACCAGCAAGCATTCTCCACGCCACAAGGACTATCGCCATATGGTCTTCCTCATTACCACGTCAAATCTTTTCGCGCGAAAAGATCTCAGTCTACATACCGCCTCACACCTGCGGTCTGGATGCATAATGAACGACGCGTGGACAACGAAGCCATCGGCCGATAGCAGCCGCCACGAAACGCCATCGCATCCTTCGCGATATCCCATAAGGCCAGCGACCAAGAGTGACCAACGGCCGTATCGTGGAAACAGTTTACCCGATGTTGTGTTGGCGACTCGTAGGCTGAGTGGATTCCTGCAAATTTGCCCAATGGAGTTTCTAATCCCGCGTACAAGTTCAGATACGTTGGCGGCAACTGTGCGAGCTTGTCCAGCATCGCGGATTCTGTGGCTTGATAGCTCGAATCAGATCGAAAGGTATAAAATAATGATTACAGGTTGCATACACCCGCCTTGAATTCCATCCCAACCACATTCCACCTCAACCACTTCTGATCAACAAAAACCTCGTCATCAAACCAACAAACAAACCCATCCTCCCCCTCCGAATCCACCAACCATGAACGAACCATCAACCGCAGCAGCAGCAATCACAGCCTCCAAACTCATCGCAATCCCCACAGCCTTCATACTGTCCGGCTACAACCTCGCCTTCTCCCAAAACGGCCTCCCAAACCTCCTCTCCCAACCCGTTTCAATCTCCACTCCCACCTTCGCCAAAATCTACTACAGCGGCCTCGCTTTCGTAACACCAGGCGCCATCAGCAGTGTTTCAGCATTCGCTTATCTCGCGTACATCCATAACAACAACAACAACAACAACAACAACAACAACAACAACAACAACAACAACAACAACAACAACCAGCAAAAAGCAACCCAGAGGAATTTATATCTCGCCGGAGCAGGCTTGGTCTTGGGGGTGGGATTGTATACAGCAATGATCATGAAGCCGGGGATTGCGAGGTTGATCGAGATTAGTAAGAGTAGTGCGTTGCAAGCTGAAGCGGAGCGGAATGGAGAGGCGGCGAGGTTGTTGCGGGAATGGGTGGTGCAGAATTGGGTTCGTGCGTCGTTGAGTTTTATGGGGGGATTGGCCGGGCTATGGGCTGCGGTCTTGTAAGGAGGAGGATGAATGTCGCCACATCGTCGTTCTCCTTCCCTAGGTGATGCTCGAATACTACCTCAAAGACCATAGAACGCGGCCTAGTCCAGTCCGTAGCTGGCTTGATTGATACGGGGTGTTTTGATAGTTAGACTAGACGTCGACGATGGGGGACATCTCAATTGTCGTCATGGACATGAGAAAGAAGGTTGCAAGTTCAGATGGTCGATCAATCCCAGGCGCAAACCGCCTTATCAACAAAACTCCGCAACACCATGCTAAAAACTACTCGCTGATAAGTAAGATGCATCCATAACCATGCCCCCACTAACGCTCATGCCGCTCATGCCCATCAGCCATAACGTACAAGCATTCCAAACTCATCATGTCATTCATCTATGCAACAAAAGTTGCCAATCGCTCACTTGTGCTCACCGAAGCTGCTCGTACAACATGTGAAAAGTTCTCAAAGACACTCCCACTCAGCAAAAACACACCATCTCGCCGACCGATCAGCGAGCACAAGACCTCTCCAAGTTCCTCTCTCTCCAATTTTGATGACCGTTTCCCAGACCGTCGTGAGACCCATATCTTCTTCCACGTTTCTCGTAACATTATCCTGTTTCCTTGTCAATCGGATGATCTTCTGACTAGGGCTCTGGATGGCCAACTTCGCAGGCTTCTGCTGCGCGGCAGTCATCGGGTCCGAGGTCTCAGAGCTATAATTACTGCCTTGGTTCGAAGTGGTCATCGAGACCATGCTCATTGCGCTGGAAGGGCGCGCGTAAGGATTGGGAGACTGAGGCCGGCCAGCTCCAGCGTTCGAGGAGGCCCACGTGTCGGGGCTGTAGCGGGACAGCGACGAAGGGTGTTGACGGACGCAGAAGACGAAAGTATTGTTCATCGTCAACTTCGCGCACTGTGGCTGTGTCACGTATAGATCGTGACGCTGAGCATGAGGTGTCGGATGCCGGGTGTGGAAATCGTAGGGCGGATTCTGGCCGGTATGCGTCAATGGAAACGCAAGCGCCATGGCGTGAGGGTTGTCCTTGATAGAATGCATAAGCCCTCGCTTGCCAGCATAAATCTTTAGCACGCCTTGTGCATCGTCACCAGGCAAAAGTGCCTTGATCGTGAAACGCTTGTGACCACCGGCCCACTCTGCCTGCGCAAAAGCCTTCTTCGTGACAATTTCGCCACTTTCGAAATAGTCCCCGTCTGCGTCTTGAGCATATGCTCGAGCTTCCGTCATGGCAACCACTTCAACATCTTCAGGCACATGGACGTGCAGATGGGCCATCTCAAGGTTCTGGAGATGTAGCATACTCGTGTCAAAGTTGGCAAGCTCGAGCCCGTGACGAAAGTATGCCGGACAGGCACATGGCAGAGAGATAAGCACTTCATGCTCGACAGGGGGCACAAGATGTTGCTGCTCGGGGAGGAGAGGTATGTGCGTATAGCATATTTCCATTGGCCGTGCCAGAAAGTACCATGGCTCTGCGACTTGGCTGCTGGCGGTGCTGTAGGCGGTCCGGCGTGGATGTGTAGGACTAGCAAGTGCGCAGTCCATCATGCGCCATTCTCCGTCGACAATCACTGCGTTCCACCAATGGTTGGGGTGGGCGATGGTGTCCAAATCCAGTAGCTCGCCAGGCCCTTTGAGATAGCCACGGATCACTTCTGCATGCAGTCCAACCGCCGAGCACATGTCCCGAACCAACAACGCGATTTCCTCGCTGCAAGCCCGCCTGGTCTGGATTGTTCTCCGTGTATCGATCTGCCCTTCAAAGTCATCTTCCCAAGTGATGCGCTCAGCAACCCAGGTGAAGATCGCTCGTAACCTCTGAGCATCGCTCCGATGCGGCCGGCACACATAGTTTTGTGCCAGTGAGGCGGCATTGATCATTGGCGGGGTGCTCTGAATGAAGCGCGTGCTCTTGTCCACCAGCTGCAGATTCGGCAGGTTGAAGTCCGTTGGCTCTGATACGGGCAGTCCATCAAGACCTTCGTCGCCTTCGACATATTCATAAAGCTGGTCGATAGGGCGCATGACTGGCAGATCGTGCATTTCGCAGCGTTCAACGCGGTCCTCGCGCTCACGTTGACTGAGGGAGTTGGACCGATTCACATCGCGACGCACTTGCATCCAGTCACTTCCGCCTCCAAGTCCCATGTCTTTGGCCGCCGAACCAGATGCAGTCTGTGGTCGTGCGGCCAGCCCGCCAGCAATACCTGTAGGTCCATTCATCCCGATCATACTCTTTGTTGGGCTGCGGCTGCCCGCTCGACTGGCTGGACGACTGCCACTAGCACTACCAATGGTTGATCGAGCATTTGCAGCTCCGGTCCTCGCTGTGGTCTTGGCCGTCTGGATCATGCGCTTGAAGAAGCCACTTCGCTTCCCCTGCGGTGAGCTGAGTCCGCCTAGGATGCCTGCGTCCTCCATTGGGTCCTTGGTCCAATCTGCAACCGGGGTCAATGCGGGCTGGTTATAAGATGCGTGGCTTTCATGGTAGCTGGGACCCGAGATTGCGCTGGCGCTATCCGTCACGCTCCTCGTGCTGAAGTTGATGTCACCAGTCGACTTGGTGTGGCCCATGTCTCGCCTCTCTCGTTGACCGCCGAGTCCAAATTTGCGTCGTGCTAAGCTTCCTGCACTCGTCGCGCTGAAACCGCCTGCAGAGTAACCGGACATGATACTTTTGCTAGTCAATTGGGTACTCGTGCTGCTCTGTGTCGCAGAAGAAGTCTCCGTTGAGTTCGTCACATTCGTCTTCGTCGTATACGTTCTATCCAAAGCCCTCGAAGCGATATCGTATGCTGATTTGCGATGTCGCAGTTGGGGATGCTGCTGCCGTGCATGTGCATGGCAAGTATTCGAGCCTTGGCTTGACCCGCTACTGGATGTTGCGGGTCTCGACGAGTACTGCGCGTCCTTCAGCGGCGGCTCAGGGGCCTGCTCCGTGAATGATCTTGCATGCCTCAGTTGCCGTTCCATGCGCTCCATATAGGTGTTGACTTTGTTCCCCTCGTTCTTGCTCAGTGAAGGGGTGAGAGACTTCGGCACGTCGATATCATCATATCGATGATGAGTTGCAAACCCCAAAGATGACTGAGCCCTTGTTGATGACCTGATATCCTCAAAGGCTTCAGGAGACCAAATGCCCGGTGGTGACTTCTCTCTTTCCAACGGAGGCGGCGACTGTGTGAATGAACTCATGTCATGCAGCGACGACATAACATCGTTCATGGCTGCTCGGAGTGGCGATGGGGTCATATGGCTCCCGCTAGGCGAAGGCGGCACAGGAGTCTGCGTACGATTGTTGGGGAAGCCGGGATGGACCGAGTCCTCCAGCTCTAGCGACGGCGCTCGATTTTGTTGGTAGGCAACGCGATGCGCGGGCGGAGGCGGAGGGGGCGACGAACCGGGATCGTCATCGAACTGATCGGGCGAAGGCTCTCTTGGATACTGTTGTTGCACATGCTCATATGGCAAGGGAGATGGAGCTCTTGCATAATGAGCTGGCTCCTCATACGGTGATGGAGATGGTTGACGACCGATCGATATCACTTGTGGGTAAGCGGAGCCATCGTGGTACGTGGTAGGCAAAGGCGAGCGTGTTCGAGAAGGGGCATGCTGTGCTGGCTGAGGTGAAGCTGCGCGAAACGACCCATATCCAGGATGCATCGGTCCGGGCGTCGGGGTAGGCGAAGCAGAGTGCGAAACGTTGTACCTTTCATGGGCAGGCTGCGGGCTTCGTGGACGACGCGATGCGTTGTATCTCGGCACTGGGTCTGGTATGCGTGGGCCATTGTCTTTGGGAATCACCGCAACACCATTCTGTCTTCGAACAGTCCCCGTGGGCGCCTGAGCGGTTTTCATGCTCGAGTAGGGCTTGAACTTGCTCTTGTCTTTCTTCTTCTCCACCTCGCTCTCCGGGGTGGCCTCTTTGCTATGTTCCGCGCTGCCTCGCTTTCCCAAAACTTCGTACGCCTGGTAGGGTTTCCGAAAGCCAACCTTGCCTTTGGAAATGCTATGTTTCGGCTGCTGGGTCACCGGTGTCGTGTTTCGACTGTTGGGGGCTGGCGTGAAAGACTCCTCTAGAACGGTCACGAAGTTGGAAGGAAACAGGCCGATTGCTCGAGGGTCGCGCCTCAGTCTCCCCATCCACCACGATCCATCTCCCGCGTTCAACGCTTCGATCAAATCGCCCTCAATAAAGCCCAGGTCTTTCTTGGTCTCGCCGCCCCATGAATATGTTGCCTTGCACCAGCAGGGAAAGCGAGGGAGGTCGCCGGCCATGGCCATGATCGCGATGCGACGCGACGGTCGGGAAGGGGAGTGCTATTGCAGGGTATGGCGCATGTCGAAAGGCGAGCGACGCGTGGAATCGACGTTGTCTGCGTGGGTCTTCGCCGTTGCTATGGACCCGAGCTCCAGTGCGTGCAGAGCAAGCGCCGGTCGGTGGTGAATGAATGAGCGAATGTATTGCGTGGCTGTTGGGTACCAAGTAGCGGTGGCTCAGCCCAACGATGCTGTTATGGATGTGATGGATTGCCGGGGATGTAGCGCAGCGTAGCGTAGAATAAGTGTAGGGTGTCGAGGCCGGAGCAGCAATGTTTGTTTCCGGCCCAACATGGCAACAACACGCCGGCCCTGCCAAGCCCCACCTCGAACGTGCATTTCGCGGCCCACTCCGACGCCGACTCCCCAATGACAACGAGAGACGACATGTTCTGTCGCGAGGCTGATCTCCTAGTCGCACGTTGGCTTGGGCTGCTCGTCGCCCTTGCCTGTGTGCGGTGTTGTTGATGCCTCACCGCCTGCCTGGTCGTCTCGCAGTCGCCGATTTCGTGATCACTCCTCGTCACTCGTCCATTATTTTGACTTCGGATACACTGCACGAACGACATGTCACATCTCGGCCATTGTCCTGCGGCCGCCGTTCCACGGACTCTGCAGACAGCAGCTGCGGCGAGATGGTACCTGGATTCCTCCGCGCAACGCCTTCGGCAGGATCGTCGCTCTCGTCATCGCGGGGCTGAGCCACCACCACGCTGCGTGCAGCTGTTTGATGAGACGGATCGATAGTGCTGCATAACAAGGCCGCCTGTTGCGCAGACCGCCAGGAACGGGACGGGCGTCGATTGTACCGCATGCTGGCCATTTTCTCATGATGAGGAGAAGCTGCATCCGCGGTGGACATGCTGCTGGTTGGAGGCCCGCTACGAAGCCCACACGGTCGTCCATACTTCACCCGGATGCCATCGCGGGATATGGCGTACTCAACAGAATGATTTCGCCTCCGAATGCTCGACTGACCATGTCGCATGGTGGTGTCGTACCTCCTGGTTCAGACAGGCCTCACACCGGTTCGCCGGCAACCGGGACGGCACGAGGACGCTACACAGTAGCTGTTTCAGCCTGGCTGACGGCGTCCAGTCGCTCGCGTTCCAGCGGCCACCACACTTCGTCCATCCCGTCTGTCAGAGGGCGCACTTCCTGCACCAGCTGCGCCCTCGAACCATGACTGCATTGTGCGCTATGCCGACCCGGCCAACATCATCTGTACAGTCCCAAAGCCACCAGATAAGTATCTCGCTCCACATACTTCCATCGACATGCCCAGATTCCTTCGCCTGTCACGATCACTCAGTCGCCCTGGAGGCGTACCGTCTTTACCTCTGTGTTATAATTCGACATTCGCTCATCTTCAATCCCGCCGCTACTTCTACCATCGATCTTGCAGAGCACTTGTACCTTGACGCAGCATCGACCACACCATGGCCTTCTGCGACAGCGACCAGTATTGTAAGCGCATGGTGTCGATCGATCACCAGCTACTGACACAGTCAGCCCGGGACTCCATCGGGACCTTCGACAGTGAGCGGAGCATCAACACTGCGAGCTCCATCTTCAGCCTTGCACGATCCACTTCCCGAGCATCCACGAACACGGCCTACTCGTCGACCTCACTACCACATCCCCAGCCAACCTCTGTTGATGCGCGGCATGCCGGGCCACCTTCCTTTGGACCTGAGAAGCAACGTGCAGCACAGAATATCACTGATCCACGCCGGCTTGCTCTACACACAGCAGCACAACGCGCTCCGTCGCAGACGACAGAGGCCAATACCTCGCCCATCAGTCCTGCCACTCGTCAGCATACACCACTGGCAGAGAAACAAGTAAACAACAAGTTCGCTTGCTCGCATTGCCGGGAAGTCTTCACCAAAAAATCAGACAGGAAGAAGCACTGGCATCACCGCTGTCAGTACCTCGGCGATCCGAAAACACCGGACGCCGCTGGTGACGCTTTCGTCTGTCCGCAATGCGATCATGTTGCTCGGAATGAAGACCAGCAGCGGAGACATCAAAAGATCAGCGGCCACAAGGGTAATTGGGAGCCCATTCGCTTATGTCAGAAGGCTCGCTATACTTGCTCGAACCACGACACAATCTTCCACAATGCGCATGCCTTCTACGCACACTTTGAGCGCGAGAGCTGCCCCCTCAACAATCACAGTGGCGGCAAGGATGGCCACAGGCACCATCACGCCAGGATCAACGTACTACTGCAAGAAGGCGGGGACGAACTGCGCGGTAGACACACTTATCTCTATGCCGCGCTCTTGGCGCATTGCCATCATCATGGGATGCGCTCGGATGCATGGCGATCTGTTGTGCAGAGACTCCCTGCCGAAGAAGCTCTCAACATTGCCAACAAGCTGGAATGGGGACTCCAGAACGCCGATGGGTCCGCAATAAGCCGTCTCGGCTTTACAGATGTGATGGAGATGGTGGTCAACGCCGTGCCTCTACCCGCGCTCATTGCCGCCCGTTTCCTTGCAAGTGCGCAAAGCAATCTCGGCCCAAGTTCGTTGAACGCAGCACCAGAGTCTGCACGTGCGAAAGCTCAGTCGCAGCAGCGGCGGCAGGGAGTGGGCTATGCAGTGCACGAGACGCAGCCGCTCCCTCAGGAAGACAACCAACCATTTCCAAACGCATGGATCGAGACGAGTTACGACGAGCACCGGCTTCTGCATCAAAGCGACGACATGCCAAGCCAGCACTTCGTCGGCAATTTGGATGATATGCGACTGCCGGAGATGCAGGCTGTAGAGAACGCCGCGCCGCTGTTTCTGGCCGGAATGGCGCAGAGAGGCTTGCCTGAACAACATCATCAAACATACTGGAATGACGACGACGGGGAAGAGAACCAAGTTTTAGTGTCTCCGTCGAACAAAAGTTCTGCCGATTTCGATCACTACCCCGAATTCCAAGCCCTTACACCGTCACCCACGAAAGACGCACATACTGAATGGTCGTTCCCAGCGCCACCATCAAGGAAGCGGCCCATCTCCACTAGCAGTTCAGTACTACCGGATTCCATCGCACGGTCGAGAGCAGGCCCAACGCGCAGCCTTGCGCTTCGGCCAGCCTCCAAGAACTTCACTCCGTCTGCACAGACAATTTCGATCCCCACCTCACCCAGATCGAGCCAGCGTAGCTCCGGGGAAAGCATTGTGGGCAAGTGGTTCAATTATGCAAACTACTACGAACAACCTCCAACCCCTTCGCTCCTTCTTCCAGGCACCAAGGGAGCGAATTTTAGCGATGCGATGATGCATCAGCAAAATCCTAATGCTCATCTAGACCGCAGCAGATCAGCTGGTCAGGCAGTGAAGGCTGTCTTTCGGAAGATGAAAACTCCAAGCGTGCGCGAAATCGGCGAGGCTGCCTTTGAGCTAATGCCAGCACCACCCGCGCGTACGAGGCTGATTCCACGCTGCGTACACTGCGGTAAATTGAACGATATATCTTGCCTCACGACTCATATCTCGGACCAAGATCAGGGTCAGTCGCGATACAATCGCAGGAATGGAAGCGTACTAAACCCTACTGCTGTTGCTGAAGCCTTTTACGAATTTGACCCAGCCTTCGACTTGTTTGCCACTGCCAACGATAGTTATGACTTTTGATTTACACATCGCGAAACAACCTACCATGTACATTAGCAGACTCTCGCGGCTGAGGCCGCCAGCAATTGACCCAGGAACCACGAAGAGACGACTTACCATTGTAATGATTTTGTGATATAGATATTTGTATTATTACCTTCAATCAATGGCACGATGTTTTCGGCATGTCGGTGACCTTCATCTTGGAATTTGGTCTCTGCAGTAAGAGGTATATGCCAACGCTCAGCGGATATACACCAGCCACGATTTGGAACGCCACAAAGACCCACTTTAATGAACAGCTGATGGTGTTTCACCCGGAACCCCAGCAACGATCACGCGTATCGCCTCATAGATAACGAGCCACGCCTCTCTCTCTCTCTCTCTCTCTCTCCCTCCCTCGCGCGCGCTCTGCTTTTCTTTATATCCATTGTACAATACGATAGCCATCGATTCTGAACTTTCCATCGGTCCTGAGCTCGTTATACAGCATTCGATTTGCACTCCCACACCATGGTCCGCAACGCCGTCTCCATGCAATCACTACGGAACAGCTATCTGCCCGATCGGACGATCGAGAGACCTCAGTCGAGCTCGCGACGAGATGGCTATCAAGCTCTCGGCGCTGTTCCCGCGAGGTCTTCGCCTTCGATACGGAATCTGGTGCAACAGGACGATTTGTCGGCGCAGTTGGCGGCTGCTGAGGCTCAGATTCAGTCGCTCAAGGAGGCTATCAATGTCACTATGAAAGAGTCGGTAGAGACGGTGAAGAAGGAGCTGAAAAATCAGGAGAATTTGCCGTCGATGGCATACGGGACAAGGTCGCAGGCTGGCAACCCGCTGTCGGAATCTCAGAACATCCTTTGGAGATATGATGCGCAGACTACGGAAGAGCGGAGGGAAGCAAGACGAGAGAATGCAGCATCGTACACGAAGCCGTTCTGCGATTTCCTTACTGAGAACCCGACGGTTTTCCATGCGGTCGACGCACTGAAGCGGGATTTGAAAGATGCTGGTTTCAAACAGCTCTCGGAGAGGGATGCTTGGAAGATTGAGCCAAAGGGGAAATACTTCGTGGAGCGAAACGGTTCGTCTATGATTGCGTTCGTGGTCGGGGCGATTTACGAGCCTGGAAATGGAGCTGCGGTTTTGGCTGGACATGTTGATGCTCTGACTGCGAAGCTGAAGCCTGTTAGCCAAGTGCCTAACAAGGCGGGTTTCGTGCAGCTTGGTGTTGCTCCGTATGCTGGAGGGCTTGGAAAGACATGGTGGGATCGTGACCTGGGGGTTGGAGGTCGTGTTCATGTCCGAGAAGGAGACAAGATTGTCACTAAGCTTGCGAAGCTGGACTGGCCCATTGCAAAAATTCCCACGTTAGCTGAGCATTTTGGAAGTCCCTCGCAAGGACCTTTCAATAAGGAGACTCAGATGGTGCCAATAATTGGGCTGGAATCTGCTGGCGAGCCCAATATGTTGGCCAACATGCCTTCCGCCGCCCCATTCGCATCACCCTCCCTCCTTGTCAGCAACGAGGATATGAACACCTTCACCAGAACGCAACCACCTGGCCTGGTCAAAGCCATCGGCGCCTCTCTCGGTCTCGGCAGCAACGAACTCCACAAAATCGTCAACTGGGAGCTCGAACTCTTCGACACCCAACCCGCCACAGTACTCGGTCTTAACAAAGAATTCATCTCCGCCGGCCGCATCGACGACAAACTCTGCTCGTGGTCCGCGCTGCAAGCACTGATCGAAAGCTCCAGCTACGACACCGACTCCAGCTCGCTCCTCAAAGTCGTCGGCCTCTTCGACGACGAAGAAATCGGCTCTCTCCTCCGCCAAGGCGCTCGCGGGAACTTCCTCCCTATCACACTCGAACGCGCCGTCGGCGCCCTCTCAGGCCACACTCCAGGCTCCGACGTCATGGGCCGCACCTACGCCAACTCCTTTATGGTCTCCTCCGACGTCACGCACGCCGTGAACCCCAATTTCACCGAGGTCTACCTCGCGAACCACGCACCGCACCTCAATGTTGGAGTCGCCATAGCGGCGGATTCGAATGGGCATATGACGACGGATTCGGTCTCGACGACGATCCTGAAGCGTTGTGCCGAGAAGGTCGGAGCGGAGTTGCAGGTGTTTCAGATTAGGAATGATAGTCGGTCGGGTGGCACTGTGGGGCCTATGCTGTCTTCTGCGATGGGAATGAGGGCGATTGATGCCGGGTTGGCGCAGTTGAGTATGCATTCTATTCGCGCTACTACTGGAGCGTTGGATCCTGGGTTGGGGGTCTTGTTGTTTAGGGGGTTCTTGGATGAGTTTGAGGAGGTTGATCGGGAGGTCAGGGATGAGTAGAGGATGAAGTCGTGTATAAGAAACGGATGGTGTATGGCGTGTAGAGGAATGTATGAGTACTGATCTACTATTTGTGGACATGGTCTACAGTAATCGCTGTGAAGCATACCTCTCTCCGGATCATGAGATGCTTTCACGGCCTCTTTTCTTAGCCCCGGTCCAGGTTTTGCCGCAGCGATCTGTCCGAGACACGGCTCTATTTCACATGGAATAGAGGCAGAATAGAGTCAGACTGCGGACTGAACCTTATGACGAATTGACCCGCTCTCCTACCCATAAGGGTGCTGCGATTTTTCAAAGTGGTGGCGCGATCACCCACGGTGTATGGTTTCATGCATCTGAGTCGTTGGCATGCGTCGTGGATCAAAACGACTTCTCCTAGGCGTCCGAACAATTGCGTATTCGCAGTGGCGACTGCATCGTAGCGCGGAAAGCTTTGCCCTCCTACATGCTCTCGCGTATGGAGTCAGCTTCTGCGGCTAATCTTGATTTGACAACTGAAGTCCAGTTTCATGGTTGCGGGCAGCATGGGAGAGGCCGGGTTGATATATGTGAAGTCTTGAAGCTCCTTTTGCCTGGGTCGTCTCGCCAAGAGATCATGCCACGGCAGCAACTTGCAGTCGACCACTGTCTAGTTACTCTCATCCTCTCACCAACATACTTCACGCGATGACGACAAACTTGATCAGGTCAGATCTGCATCATGCACGTCCCGAATCACGACGATGGCGCGTGTATCTGGCAAAAGCGCGGTCGTGAAGTGAGCGACAGCAAGGAATGGACGTTGCTATGACGTTCTCCTGCTGTGTTCCATCCCGCAGCGAATCACTTCCAAGATGTTGACATGACAATCTCGAGACATTGTCGTGATGCTGCCACGACCTCGCAGGCTCTCTCTTCGCTAGCAACACCCCCGCCATGGCTGCGACAACGGCGTACGATCTCGCGAAGCTCGTGACGACCGTGAGCTCGGGGGTACTGAGACTGAGCGCGTTCGTGTTTTTGAGATGGGTGCGTTGAGCAGACAATGCGCCGGAGCTGGTCATGGCAGTTGTGAGCTGACTTTCGCCGCGACAGATACCAGGACATGTACGTTGCCTCTGACAGCGACCTTCCCGATCCCCCCGAGCTCACCTCTCGCGCAGCATTTCCCGCCACTGATATACACGTCCTTCTTCACGTATCTCCCGACCTTTTGGTATATCTTCACGCATACCAGCCCCTGGAAAGTCATTGCGGATAATGTCTTCGTGACGGAGAGACCGGCGACGCCTGAGCCGGTTCTAGATCAGAACGGCAACGTCGTGATTGCGGATGAAGAGCTGGTCGTCGAAGAGAAGATTGATCTCGTTGAGAAAGACCCCAGAGCTCTCAAGACACTGCTTACGGGCCTGCCTAGTCCTTCGAGCACACTGCTGAGCTTGATTACATGCTTGATCAATGTGTTGTTGGTGTTGTTCAGTCTGCACCTCGTTCATGGAGCTCGGCAATTCTACCCAGCGCACGATTTGTCTTTCGCCCGGACAGGTTACGTCTCTGATACTGCGGCTAAGATTGTGGTCAGAGAGCCGGATGCGCATTTATATCCTGTCACTGCATCGTATCGCTATGCTGATGCGCCTTTGCATGCATGGAGAACTGACACTACCTGGAAGTCCGCCGGACAGATCGACTGGTTTGATGAGCGAACAGACTTCACGGATACATTCACCTTGAAGCGACTGTCACCCGATACCCGATATCAATGGGTGACCAGCAACAACAATACTGGCTTCTTCACGACTGCTCCCAGAGTTGGACAGATCTCAGCTAGAGCCGACAGCCACAGCTTATTCACCTTCGTCCATTCTTCATGCATCAAGCTGAACTTCCCATACGCTCCTTGGAATCATCCTCTGTCAGCACCAGGCTTTCGATATCTGGCTGAAGTTCTGAAAGGGCTCAAGGCACAGTTCATGCTGTTCCTAGGAGACTTCATCTACATTGACGTCCCGGGCGGCACTGGCTACAAACTCGAGGATTACAGACGTCAGTACAGACAGGTCTACGCGAGTCCCGACTGGCCAGCTGCATCGACAGAGCTCCCTTGGATTCACGTCTATGACGACCATGAGATCAGCAATGACTGGGATGGCAATACTACAGGCGTGTTTCATGCCGCCAACGATCCCTATGAGCATTACCATGTATCTGCCAACCCTCCGGCGCATCGCAAAGGCGAAACCTACTTCTCCTTCACGCAAGGCCCGGCATCCTTCTTCATGCTGGACACCCGCCGCTATCGCTCACCAAACGATGGCACGAATGGATCTGATCCGATTACTGGCGAGCCGACAAAGACTATGCTGGGTGAGCAACAACTCAGCGATCTGCTCGGATGGCTTAAGAGCCCAGAGCGCGACGGTGTTCGTTGGAAAGTCGTTGTGTCGTCTGTTCCTTTTACGAGAAACTGGTGGTTTGGTGCACAAGACACGTGGAGAGGATATCTTGGTGAACGACAGATCATCCTGGAAGCCATGTGGGACGTAGGTCTTCGCGGCGGCATTGGTGTCATTATTCTCTCAGGCGACCGGCATGAATTCGCTGCCACCTCATTTCCCCCACCGCCAGAAGGAAAGGAAGAAATAATCGGCCTGGGACAACTTGGTATCGGCGCAAATCCATTGTCTTACAATCGCAACGCAGCACATCTCTCACCCGAGGAAAGATTCGCACTTCGCACACGGACTAAGCGCTGGCCGCTAAGCGCAACGGTGCACGAATTCAGTGTTTCGCCTTTGAATATGTTCTACTTGCCGGTACGAACGTATACGGAGTCCTCGACCGACGAGAGTTACGTCAGCGACGTCTGCATCAAGTACCTGCCTGACGGCAACAGCAAGTTTGGGGCGGTCAGTATAAGCAATCCCAAGAATTCCGATCAGAGCATCCTGACGTATCGCCTGTTTGTGGATGGCGTGGAGACGTGGAGCTACACTTTGACAACGCCGCCCGACGTGAGAGGCGGCTCGAGGAGCAAAGACGCGATTTGGGGATGAGGCTAGACCCAGACGGTCCTCTCATTAATTGCTTCTTGGAGTGCAGGATCGTGCAGGCAGATGTTGGTTAATTTACTTCTTCTCGTTGGCGAGAGAAGTCAAATCTGCTGGAATATGGGTTGACGTATGCAGCCAGCAGGCCAGAAGGACCGAGCTTTGTGATTGGATCAATTGGTCCCTCCGTTGACCCAGGCTCAATATCACTTCCGAAATGGCCGAGGGAGCAGAAAGAGCGTTCTGACGACCCAAATCATTTAACAGATCACCGACAGGTAAAACGTACACGTAGGGTATGCTCACTCAGCAACTCCAGTGCATGCAGTGCCTGGACATCGTCTTGAGATTCTTGCTTCTTGATCCTCTTCGCCTCTCCGAACTCTGTTTGCTGACTTCGACTCCATCAGTATCACCGCACACACAGCGAGATCGGTTCGCCGATCGGCATGGAAAGTATTGTCATGCATGGAGAATCCACTGATTGGCATGCTCAGACTGCGCTGGGGAATGATGAAGAACGACATCCTGCGCCACGTCAATAGCAGGGCTTGCATTTCGTGAAAGCTTGCTGGGCCATAAGATGCAGATTGCGAGTTGCGGCGTGTTGTTGGATATCCGTCCAATTCGGCATAGCAAATGACAGCAGAAGGACGCCACAAGACTTCAGCCAACGCCATATGCCGCTCACTTCACTGCGAGGTGAGTGGAGAGTGGCCCTATGGCAGCAGCTTTCAGCTCTTGCAGGATTCGTCGAATTGCTCCGCTCCCCGTACGCCACTCTAGCGTTCACTGCCTCGACTGCTTACTGCAGATCTCAGAAGACAGCGACGAAGCTCGTCTCGGTGACATCCTCCCGGCTCCTACAGGCACCAGCAAACGCCACTGAGTGGCCAGCGACTTTCTCCTTTTGAATCATACTCTCGCTGTGTTCTAATTCTAATGCCTGGTGCACGCTTCATAGGTGGCTGCATTGCTAGCTCAATGCCTCTCATTCATCTTGCGCAGGATCTAAAGCAACGCTGGAGTTTAGCTCATCTCCGGCCAGTCTACACCGGTGCATACGTGCTCACGCACGAAATATAGGCTGTGGGTGAGCAGCATCCTCGTCGTCTACTGACCCGGTCAGATCACGTCTGTCCTTGCTGCATGTACGTTGAGAACATGGTGACTAAGCCCTCCGCGCATGTGTGCATTGAATGTGGCCGGGCTTACAAGGCTGCCGAGACTCTGAACCGACATAAGAAGAACCATTCTGCCACCACCAATTACGCTTGCGACATCTGCAATGCAAGTTTCAAACGGAAGGATCTTCTCGACCGGCATTACAACATCCATTCTGGAGGGAAACTGCCACCCAACAGCAGTCGAAGTCAGCGAGCTTGTGATCGATGTTCAAGGCTAAAGACAAGATGCGACAACATGGTCCCGTGCACGAGGTGTACTCGAATCGGCCATGCGTGCTCCTACAAGTCGACATGCAGGCGTGCCAGGATGGACCGATCTGCCCGAGCGTCCCTGGACCGCGGTACATCTGCTTGTAGTCACAGCAGCCCTTTGCCTTCGATTGAGACGCCCGCGACGTCTCCCGCGCTGCCAGCTTCATTAGAGGCGGCAGCGCAATTCGACCTCCAGTGCAACTGGATGGGGAATTTTTGGCTGGAAGAGCCGGCTTGGCAGTGGCCTCTCCAAGAAGCGATATTTGCACCCGCCGAACGCAGCTCAATACCGATGTCAATGCCAGCTTCTTCCGCTCGTACGGTGGAGTCATGGCAAGGCAACATCGACCTCGAGTTGACAGGAAGCTACTTCCTGCCTCCAGCACCACTTTCCGATTCAGAAAGACACAGCCCCTCGTGCTCAGTGGCTTCCGTGAGTCCTTTGCCTGCTACAATGGCAACTACTACGCAGTACGACACGCCAGGGGTGACGGATCGAACCTGCGGGCAGGACATCCAGATGTTCCTCCCAGATTGGAACCTCGACACGAATGTGGACGCTATTCCTTGACGAAGCACTTTGCCATCGTGTACCTCCGACTGCTGTTTTGGATACCAACAGACAACATCAATAGAACGCAGGACAGTGGCCACATCTTTGCTTCCAAAAGGAGCCACCATCTGACGCAATGGAGGTGCCACCCGATGATGAGAGGGACCTCGATGACGAGAGAGAACTCGATGACGAGAGAGAACTCGATAACGAGAGAGAACTCGATAACGAGAGAGAACTCGATAACGAGAGAGAACTCGATGACGAGAGAGAACTCGATGACGACGAGTTTGATAAACTGGTCGATTTGAGCTACGGGGTATATTGAACACATCATTGCGTGATTGCTGCCTGTTAACGTAAATGCAGGACTGTCCAAGTATTGATGGTGGGTCTGACGAGTCTTCGAACGTGTCGAACGACGAAAGCCCAGCCGATGACCACGATGAGCTCCGTTCCTCGTCTCAGCAGCCTGCGCAGCCAGAGTCGCCGAGTGACAGAAAAGACTCGGCGGCAACCCCAATCCTGCGCCCGCCAGACAAACTCAATCTCCGCGCCTTTCTCGAGCAAAACGTAAACTTCAATAAAGAGAACAAGATTCTGCGTGGCAGGTCAGTCCGAGCAGACGACAACCAAACCAGATACGAATTCATGCTCATGATGGCACGATACCCCCATGTCCGGCTTCGCAAGTACGCTAGGAAAAGGAAAGACAACAGACATTCAGTCACCAACGAAAATTTAGGACTTCGCCTCTGGAAAACCATATGCGAGATCAAGAACGATGAAAATGGTCTCACTCTATACGACACGTTCCGCGCCGTCAGGGTTGCGTCGGAATTTTACCAAATACCCGTGAATACATCCATCAAGTGGCCGAGTGATCGGCAGAAAGCCGATATAAAACTCATGATGGATGCCGGGCAGGATGACCCCGATTGCATGGCCATTGAGACATCGAAACAGGAGATGAAAAGAAAGAGTGACTCGATCAAAGATTTGAATGCGCTGCAAGGAGGCGAGATGCCAGGAGAATCAGGCACTAGGTCAAAGAAAAAGGCGAAGACATTCTTTCTGCTGCCTGGCACTATGTACAAACCTTGACACTTTGAGTCCGCATTTTCGAATGGTACTCTTTTGTCTCCAGAACTTGTCCGATCTTAGTCGCGGACAGCAATACAGGAACTTAGGAGAGTGTCATCCCTCTCCGCGAGGCTCTGAGACTCCTTATCTCTCTTTTGGCGACAGAACGCCTTGGACTCGTTGTAGATGGCAGAGATACGGAGCGACGAAGCACTCGCGATCTCAACTATATGACGCACTTTGAATGGTACTCTTTGTCTGCAGAAAATTGTCTGGTACCCGTCGTGAAGTTGAAAATGAATCGTAGAAGCTTCCTTCATTCGCGCCTGTCATGCGATCAGAAACGACGCTCGGTCATCTCCTCGACCATTGATGAAGATCACACGTTTCCGCATTGCATGTCGTCGCCAACGGGCGATTTGGGAGTTGGCTTGGATGGAATTAAAAAGGGAGAACTACATGGATGCTTTTCTTGTATGTGGAGTGGAAGTTGTGGTGATTAGGTAGGTCGTTTTCTCGCGAGAGGGCGGATAGTCATCGTGGAGGGATCTTCCGCTGCTCACTGGACTGCTTCGGAGGAAGGATTGCTGGAGAAGTTCCACAGATGGGAGGAACGAGGCGCTATTGGTCGCAAATTGCAGTTCTTCTCAGAGGCTACTATAGGTATAGAACGGATGGAAATATCTTTTCAGCGATGAATTGAGAAAACGAAGGCGAAGAGAGAAAGAAAAGTCAGGAATTGTAAGCCAGTCTACAAGGCATATATAACTAGGTAGCTGCACGCTTCCTCCATGCATGGCAACCGTGAACAACAATGGCGAGTGCACTGTATAAGCGTCAGACAGTGACAGCACCGCCATACTTTTCTTTTCTGTACGCCCGAGCCAAGACATTGACGACTGTCGCCCTCTGTTGCCGCCATAGATGATAGTCCACACTTCGAGCAAACATCATTCCCATCTCGCGAAATAATTGAGAGTCGTCGAATTGGTATCATGAAGTGGTCATGCGAATGAATTGTCGTTAACTTCGTGGCATGCAGAACTCTCTGCCTCAATCGACATACTACTGCGATGAAGCGAAAGAGCTGGCGGATTCTGCTCCGGTGCTACGCCGAGCGAGAGTCGAGAGGACCTCGGCAGCTTGTTTCTCTTCAAGGTCGAAACCGCCACCGCTTTCGCGCGGGTATGCATTGAGTGGACGGCCTCCGAATAAGTCGCGGATGGTTGAGGTTCGCTGGCCATATTTGTTGAACTGGTCGAGCATGGCCGAACAAGACATGCGCGGTGGCGGCATCGAAGTACTACCGCTTGGGGTGCTTATGGTCGACTGAGCTGCAACTGCGCGAGGCGTCTCGCCGGTTGGTGTTCGGGTCTGGGCCGCCATTTCTCTACAGGCGCGCGCTCGTGCCGGGTCAGAACGGCACATGTCGCAGCTGCCAGGCATGGTCGTGATTCTTGGCTCCATGGATGCTGGCTTCGGACGCTGGCGCTGCTGTTCTTGTTTGCAGGCACAATTCTGATCATCTGTACAGAAGCCGCAAGGGTCTTCATTGTCAACAGTGAATTCGACGTCGTTGCTATCATTGAGCACGTCGGGGATGGTATGTGCTGCCGTATTGTTGCTGCGGCCGTAATTGGTAAAGTCGATTTCGTACTCTGAGCTTGGTGGTGTAGGACCAGTGGTGGGATCATGAAGAGAGGCGTGACCCGTCTGGCCACGACCACCTTGTTCCACAGACGATTTAGCCCTCAAGTTGGTGTCGAGGTCAGCGATTCGCTTGTCCTTCTCCGTGATCTCCGTTCGAAGAGCGGCGGCTTCAGCCTTGAGTTCAGTGATCGCTCGGTCCTTTTCGGCGTTCTGGGCATTCAGCTGGGCAATTGTGTTGCGGTACTGAGCATCTTGCTGCTGCAAGGTCGCCTTCAGGCCGGCGATTTGCTCCTCCAGCTGGACATTCTTTTGAGCCCTCTTGTCGCGGAAGTTGCGCTGGGCGAGACGGTTCTGTACACGACGGCGGTCCACCGCATTCTCCTGCCCCAGCGGCTTCCGACCAGGCCGTGGCCGCGCTGGAATGGTGATGTCCGTGGACATGGGGCCACTCCGTGCGGCGGTCATGCCGGCGTCGGCGCTCTGAGTCGGCGACAACTCGTCGCTTGCCTTGCGCTTCAGAGAAGGTATCGAGCCGTTCTTCGGAATGGCGACCTTGTTGCCGACACCATTGCTGCCGACGCTGCCAAAGCTGTCCACGCGCTCGTGCTTGACCGACGCACTGCGCTGAGAATCGTCGTATGCGCGGAATCCGGGGGCTGCGGCGGCGGTGTGCTGCTGGTGTTGCTGGTGTTGCTGTGCTTCGTAGTTGATGCAGTCTGCCGACTCGTCGTTAGCCTCTGGCGTGGAAGGTGTTGAAGTCATGGCGCCGTGTGCGTCGGAGAGATGGTTCTCATTCGCAGAACAGAGATGATCTGATAAGATTGTCGTGCGACGGGCGGGGAAACTCGGGCGCGCCGGCATCGGCGGCCAATCTCGGCTTAGCGACAAGCTTGCCCGATCACGTGCCGACGTGAGGTGAGTACATGTGTATATACACTTGACAGCTTCACTTACTTGGAAGTTGTGGGGTCTGTGGTGGCAGCAGCATCGGCTGTGTATGTGGTATTAGGTAGGACGTCCACGAATCGTCGATACTGTCTTGTGGCGGGCCAAAGGGAAATTCATTGTTCCATAGTAATTGATTATTCTCCAGCATGTCCAGATCTGCCTGATCGGAATCGAAAGTATCCTGCTGCTGTTGCTGCTGCTGCTGCAGCAACTGGAGAGCCTGCTGGAAGTGGACCTCGTTCCCGTCCGCCATATTCGCCATGTACCGATAGATGTCGATCCGAGGCCGAGCAGCTGTTCTGGCACTCAGGAGCGCGGTTGCTGCTTCGTCGTCCAGTGGTGTCGGGCTGACCATCGTTAACAGATGCTCTGGAAGGAAGACGATGACCACAAGGAAGTGACGAAAGGCAGGACAGCGCTCTCTCTTACCTCGCCGCTCGCTGTGGTCGGAGCGCCGCGAAACTTCTGCCAAGTCAACAGGGTGATAGGTAGCTCGACACTGGTTGTAGCAGTGGGTTCTAGATGTGCTTGATGATATGCGATGCCGTATGTAAACCAGTGAGATGAATGGTAATTCTGAGTACAAGGAGTAGAGGAGAGGAATTTTCTAGCTCCACGATCATTTTGTCCAACATTTGTGAGGCCCAGCCAAAATGTGCACAACTGTACCTGGTAGAGTCCTCGGAGCTTGACGGATATTGCACCAACACTTTCACAGTATTCCATTAGGAAATTTGAAGGTAGCTCAGTCTGGACTGCAGTTTGCGGCTCATGCGTACGCGAGCTTGGAAGCCGCCGAGGTAAGCAGCTGCACATGAATGGTCCCGAGGCGGCAAGTAAGAATGTACCGCATCTATCGTGTGGTCTCGAAGCTGTATGGCCAAATTTGATCAAGTCATCATCGTTAACCTGGTCCCCGGGTCTGACGCCGCACGGGAGCATATCTGAGATCGGCCCACCATCGATTCCTGTCAAAGAATATTCCTCTTCAGGCCTGTAAGCATGATCATGCCAGTCGTGTGTCCTTTTCCTCAAGACCGGCCAAAGTCCCCTCTCCCTCCCCGTACATGCAGTACTGAACACCCAGGTAGCAGTCACAGGCCGCTTGGAATAAACCGCAGAGCTTGAACGCCCACGGCACATTGTTGTCCGAAAGGAAAAAGTAAGTCATCTTGAACGAATCACCAATCAACCAGTTCAGCAGCACACTCAAGCGGAAACCCTTGCAAGATCGCATTCGCTGGTTCTCCAGAATCTGCGGTATTGGCAGCGTGGCCTCAATGCTCAAGGCGACGTAACCTTGAAGGGCAACATATCCCGAATTACCGCCAAGGATGAGCTGCAAAGCGGCTAGTACCAGTGTAAAGTAGGCCAGAAATTCCCAATACGACCTTCGATGTCTCCACTGCCAGAAGTTAAATGGTCGGGTACCGTAGCTGTCTCCGGTCGCGCCGGCGAATGGCTTGTGTAAGCTGTGTTGAGCCCCGAAAGGTGGTCTGTTCACGAGAGCGATGTGTAGCAACAGCATTTGCACCACCACCATAACTGCAGCTTGGATGAGGAGAGCAGTGTCGAAGCGGTCGCCAAGCCAGAAGAAGAGCCTGCTTCCATCAGCATGTGTTGCGCATGAGAAGTAGAGAGAAGCGGTAACTTACTTGAGAATCGAGGCAACGAGCATAATGAGTGGAATATCCAGCGAGAAGCCCCCCGAGGACCGGTTCCTGTTGATCGATAGAATCTGGTCGGCATAGCTTGTGACGGGCGACGTGACCAGGAAGATGGGCGCTAGATGCGTCACCATCCATCGAAAGATGGCCATGGCTCTGACGGGTAGTTAGCAGATGTAGAGTTGGTGATCCGTGTCGACTTGCTCTTCTACGTTCGTGGGGACGGAGAAGCTTAAATGCTCCGCCAAGGCGTTGCCAGCGGGACCGTGCGACGTAGCCATGGTCGCGAATGAAGAGGATGCCGGAGTAGTGTCAAAAGGACATTGGCCTGTGCAGTGGATGTTGGTGGAGGCTGGGGGATGAAGTCGCACTCACGTCGAGATCTTACGCGCTGATCGTGCTCAGCTCGGCAGGCGGCGGAGGACGGAAGGAATGACGCTCTTGATCGTGTGCCTCAAGCGATCCACATCTCTGGTGCAAGTTTTCGATGTTCTTGATATGTGAAGTGGTTCCCGAAGGTGCTCTCGAAAGATGAATGTCCCTGAATGAACGGGAAGGATCCGTCGGCGGTAGAAAACACAACATGAAGTCGAAGGCGACTGGCCAAAAGGAGACAGATGCGACAAGCTTTGCATCGTGATCGGCAGCAGGGGTCGGCCCCCGAAGACGCCACAAGCCGAGGACCTCATGCGGCTGGTGTCTCGACGAACAATTCGCTATGGGAAATTCGAGGTCCGTGTGTGCAGGAAATGTGTTGACCGTAGAGCTCCTCTCGTAGTCTGCGAAAGATCATTGCCCAACACCAGTTCCCAAGTCTTCCTTGAAACTAACCAGGCGTATCGGACTGCCCAGAATCAAGATCAAGAGTCATTGTTTTAGATAAGCCGATATCGTTACAGTACTGCAAAAAAAGACACACGCGCACAAGAAAAGCACTTCAAGCATCAAACATCAAAACCCTTCTACGAGACGACAGATCCCCTTCCAAAGCTTCATCCCAACCCCAAACCACAAACCTCCACCATCAGCATAACCATGGCCTCATCAACCCCCATCGAACCCACAGGCCACTCGGCCTTCTTCTACGGCACCCTGATGGCCCCCTCAGTCCTCCATCGCGTCTGCCACGGCATCGCAGACGCCTCCAACCCCCTCTACGCAACCCACAACCTCAAGACCTATCCCGCAATTCTCCACAACCACCGACGGCACCGCGTCAAACAAGCCGACTATCCAGGCGTCGTCCCCTGTCCCAATTCCTCCGTCCGCGGAACATTCGTCACAGGCCTCACCGAAGCCGACATTTTCCGCCTCGACATTTTCGAAGGAAGCGAGTACGAGCGACGTCCCGTCAGCGTCAAAGTATTGAAGGAGGAAGGCGACGCTGAGACTGGGGAGGGCAATGTTGAAGTAAAAAAAAAATCCTCATCTGACATCAAGAAGTGTTCCTATGACTAACACACAAAACTCCGATTACAGGGCGAAGCATTGCCAGCCGAAACTTACATTTGGACGGCCTCACGCGATGACCTCGAAGACTGCGAATGGGATTTTGCCGAGTTTCGTCGCGAGAAGGAACGGTACTGGGTCGGAGCGGAGGGGGCGGGAGAGTATGCAGGTAGGCCTTCCATTATTGGTTAGTTCCGAGGGACCATCCCCAAATGGTCTTCTGGCGATATGAGAGAAACAGAGAGCTGACTCGTGATTGTCATGAACCTACAGAAGTTGACGAAGCTGTAGCAGCAGCTCAGGAAATGACTGATGGGACGAGAGGGCGCGCCGCGAATGGTGGCCACATCACAGAAGCTCTGCTGGAGGAGCAGAAGAAGAAGTCTTCTGTTTAGGTGGTCTGCCCACGATTTTGTTAACGCGTGGCGTTAGGTAGAGGCGCGGCGGCACGACAATAAAATTAGATGGAACATTTCAGAGGCAGATGGAATTTCGTACTGTATGGATACCGAACTATGTGGCTGTACTAAAGCAGCGAGTCTCTCGTGCATTTGCATGCGCTACACCGACGCAATGCTAAACCCTCATCAGGAGAAATGTTCGCCTCGCCGCCCAGCTTGGCCTTGCTGCGCATCCGGCTGCGAGTCGGGGACCTCGGGCTCGTTGTTTCCAGCGTCTGCAGTGGAGCCACCGAAGGACGAATCTTCTTTTGTCTTCACGGTGGCGGCTGGCTGAGCTCTAGTGGCCACGTTGATATTGACGCGGGTAAAAGGTGGGCAGCTGCGCGGCCAATCTCCAGTGTCCTTTTCCAGACTTGATAGCGGGCTGAGACCTGCATTGTGTGCCACTGTGACTGAATGCCTCAGCGGCGTGGCTGGCCTCGGAGCATCAACATTTTCCACAGGTGGGCCAGCATTATCCAGCATTTCTTCGTCATCTCCATGATCCTGCTCCGCCTTTGGCTCGGCGATATGCGTGGATCGAAGTTCAGGAACGAGCGCCTTGTGAGACTTCGTCAAAGGCTGTGGAGCTTCGACTTCTAGCTCATCTTCGGTGCCTCCAACATCGCCTGCACGGGGAGAAACCTTTCGTGGCGAAAGCCTCACTGTCGAAGAGCTGGGCGGGGCCTCTTCGAGAGCTGGTTCGGCCTGCGCTCGGTCAGACGTTGTGTGACGAACGAGTCTCTCGGCCGAGGGACTTCCACGTGTTGGTTGACTCGAAGTCGGTGGCACTGATGCATCGGCATTTGTGACTTTTGCTCGCGCAGGCGTGGACGCTCCGCTGGGCGTGTCACCGACTTGCAGAGTTTGCCCGTTCTTCCTAGCAGATGCTCTGGCCAGTTTATCCTTCCTGTGCTGTTCATTCTGACCATTGCCAAATTCGATCAAGTTCTCGCGAATCTCGTCTCTTAAAGCAGTTGCGCTGAACTCCTTGAAATCGTTTTCATCGATTTGCCGCCCGAGGATCTTCGCGACGAAGCGATCAGGATCTCGCGCGAACTCCTTCATGTACCCGATCAAATAAACACCACAGTCCCAGAAGTTGTCCTGTTGAGGAATACCCTTGGCATTCACGCCCTGAAGGTCATCCAATGCCACGGCAACCTGTCGTTTCTCTCTTGCCTCTTCGATGACGTATCTTTTGATGATGCGAAGCTCGGTGGTACGGGTGAGGCCAAAAGAGTCCAGCGATATAATCATGGGCTGGTCCGTTGCGAATGTCCTTATTGGTGCACCGCGCCTTTTCTTGCCCTTCTTGCCCTTTATCGTGGTTTGGCTGCCAGCTGTCTGTCCGGCGGGCGCGAGTACCTCGAGGGCTTGATCCTGAGTCACATGGCGTTCATCCATACTGACATCCGCGACGTCATTCTGAGCCATTTGCTCAGCCGTGGCATGTGGCTCTTCTGCTCTCGCAGAAGTGACCTCGCTTTCCGAGCATAGATCGACTGCATCTTCTGGTGCCGGATCGTCGTCGAAATGTATCATTTTACGCTGCAGTGCAGGGAGGTTATAGATGATAGCCACAAACCAGTGAAGGTTCAAGTTGATCGGCACAATGATGTAGGGCTTCGAAAGCAGATCTGCATTCTTCGTCCACTTCTTTACAGCATCGTAGTTGAACTCTCTCTTGCCATTCTTTGTCGTGAGCGAGGAAAAGAAGAATGTGTTGAAGAAGTGCACGCGGTCTTTGTGGGCGGGGTCCATGGTCTCTTCAATGTGTCGTAGAGCGTAATTCACGATGTTGTCATTGAGGAACTCGCCGGCATCCAGATGTCGAAGATCGTCGACATCAACGGTAACGCGACGAGTGCCCACCTGAGGATATACGACGGATTTCGCCCATTTGGGCAAGCCATGCTGTTCCGTCCATCTAGTCAGTTCTGGTGACGGCTCGCGGTATTGCGGTGCTGGCTTTGATTGGCGTGTTGACCTTCGTGTCGACCCGTTGACGAAGTGATGTGATACTGTTTCAGCTTGTCGTGAACGCGGCCGGTTGACGCCATCCTCTTGTTGCTTGGTTGCTCGCAAGACCTCAGATATAGTCTCAGCCTTCATTTTACTCACAAGTTTCTCACGCTGCGGTGGCTGCTCGTCGCCCTCGTAGATAATGGACTCCTCATCAGCCCGACTCTGTGCGTGAACCAGGGCACGCCGTGTTTTATGTGCATGCTTCTGAGCCCGGTCCCGCGCCCGTAGAAACCCCTCCCTCTCGATGTTGGCGAGGTGTGTGAATTTGGCATCGAGTTGCTCGTGATCCTCATTGATCATTTGCGTGCCGAAACTGTCACAAAATGCACCGTAAAAGAAGTCTTTCCCAGCTGCGGTGAGGAAATCCAAGAGAATTGTCCCGTTGCTCATCCAGTCCGCGGAGCCTTTGAGTATGACTTTCAAGCTTGCGTTGTTGGTAATCAATCCGTGTGTGACAGCAGATTTGCAAATTCGGACTGGCAGCTTCTGCAGTGGCGAGTAGACATAACTGCCGGACGCATCTGCCAGCATAAAGCACTCGTTATTGGCGTCCCATACCAATCTGTTCCCCGGTTTACTGTTTACGACCCCTTTGCAGATGATGGCTGCCATGTCAATGCGACCATCATCGGCATCATCACTCGGCTCCCAGATATCTTCACCCGTATTCTCCGGGATCGCTGGTCTCTGGTCTGATGCTCGTGTGAATTTCGTCGGCTTGAGACTAGATTCGGAAGGTCGTGCCTTCACATAACCTTGAACGACCCCAGCATTCCCCGAAGTACGTGATTGCGCAGACTTCTTCGGTGAGGCGCTCCGAGACCTCTGCGATCCGATGGTTGTCTCACCATCAAGGACATCCGGGCTATGGTCGCGGGCTTGAGGTCGACTTGAAGATATTGGCTGCGGGATGTGCGTGCGGCTGTGCATTCGAATCGTTCCTACGCGTTGGTCATCGCCGTCACCTCGTGCGGTGTCCCGGGAGAAATGCCATCGCGTGTCGCCTGATGGATGTTCCTGTCTTGCATTTGGTCTTGACATTCCTCGTGCAGAGTCCTGCTCCGAGGGAGGAAGTTGAGATTGTGGTATTGACCTCCTCGTGGGTTTGGTCGGAGCAGTGCGAGCTTTAGCGTTAGGCTGCCTGGAATAACCTGCACTTTCGAAGACATCTCCAACCTTAGCCATGTCGTCTGGACTCCCTTGCTGAGCTTCCCGTCGTTTTTGCTTATGCGCGTCCCCAGCTTCTTGTACTCCCTCCATGAGGTTCATCATTGGCGGCGCGATCCGTAGCTGGCTGTCGTCTGCATCGACATCGACAGGGTTTTGCGCAGTGCCGTTGGAGTCATGGTCACGTTCAGCGTGAGATTGCCCATTGTGCACGAGGCGCTGCGGGGCAGCGATGCGGCCCTTGTCCTTGGGAAAAGGATGATTTGGTTTTGGTCCCCAGTTGCCGCTTTTCTTGTCCGCCGTGTAAAGCTCATTGTTACCAAAAGCATCGCCTCCGCCTTTTGCCTTCTTCCGTGATCTTTCAGACACTTCCGTGGCAGATCCGTAACTAGTAGACCTGCGATTTCCCGGCCTGGCAGGCATTGCCTCTCCATCGATGTAATCGAAATCGGTCGAGTCGACCAGGCTCGATTCCCTTTTACTCTTTTTATGTGGTGGTCTTTCAGCCTCGAGGTCATCTTCCAGCTCTAACGGGGCCACATTGCTCCCTCTGCTTGTGCTCAGCAGAAGCTGCTGCTGCCGAGACTTATTTGCGTTTGTGAATTGCTTGAAACTCGCCAGTGCCTGTGCCGATGACTGCTTTCTCTGGTTTCTGCTCTGCACTGACTGATGACCAAGGGTATTCGTCGGCCTCACAGCAGTTGGAGGGCGATATGGGCCACCCATCTTCGGTTGCTGGCCTCGAGACGGAGGTGACGTATTCCAGTCGGCTTCAGGATCGTAAACTGGCGCCTTTATCTGTGTAGCGTCCGTGGGTGTCTTCTGATAGTGCGGGACCAAGGACTGCGCGTTGTCCGAGTTTCGACTGCTCTTTCTGTTTCTGCCAGGACTATCTGCCTCTTCACTTCGGCGGCGCTTGCCCGACTGCGGCGGTGACGATGACGCTACCTCCTCCACAGGGGCCGGCATTCGGACGGTACGATTCGACGATGTTCGGTCATGGGGACTCTGTACTTCGAAGTAAGCCAGCTGCGCATTTCTTTGTGCGAAGCTTCGCTTGTTCCAGGCGAAGCCGCGTTGGAAGCCGCCGTAGGCCATGTCCGCGGGCAGGTGAATAAGAGCAAAGAGGAGAAGTCATACCGCAGCCAAAGTTGAGGACGATGCCTCACTCTGTGGTCTATGTAGTACTCCTGGCACTAACCCGGAGAAAGCCTTTGGTATCGCCCACATTGATTGTCCACGTTCATTTGCGGCTGCGGCCCTCTCCGTCTATTGTGTCCGGAATGCGCGCGACTATTTCGGTATTGTTGGAAGGGATGAGCATATTCTGTGCTCCGCCGCCTCGATTGCGCTGGTATTTACTGTCGTGGTGCTGTGGCGAAGGCGTGCTGCAATGGAGCATTTCAAGTTTGTCTCTTGATGCTACCTCGTACGCGCGTGGAACGTGAAGCGGGTCCCGCTGACTTCATTCAAGGGTCTACCTCAGTTCACTTGCTTTGTCCTTTCCCTTTGACACCAAGTACATATGTACACGTCGCCAGGCTGTGCATGGAGACAGTCGTCGATGATGCTACCGCTACTCCATGTGCTTCACGTGCAGTCTGCCGGAATGCTAAGATATTCACATTTGAATCATCCTTACACGAGACCAGTTCAAGCTCCAGTGCCTATCAAACTCAATAAAGGGAGCTGGATGCACATTACGCTCAACATTACAAATGCTATACACTTCAGCGAAACAGCGCCCAAAATGATGCCACAGACATTGTGCGTTGATGCGCCCTTGGTCGGACCATCGCAGACGCGTTGATCTCGCAAGACGTGGTATCTTCGTCCACCAAACAGGAACTGTCAGCGCGCATCGATGATGTTCCTCATCCGACCACAGTCTTTCACATGGCGGACTACACGGACCTTTCGACTAAGTCGTTCAGCATCGACAGACTCGCGTGTTGCTAGGGCACGCTGATTGCCAGCATTGGCCAGGTGCCACTTCAACGTGCTTGTGAAGGCCGCGGGAATAGAGATGTTTTAGCTTGTGCTGTCCGGTGCAAATCACCAGGCACTCTTGCTCCGAGCAGCGACCGTCGTCCAGCTACAACCACGTCTCCGCCGAGGAGGTTCGCACTATACGTCTGCTGGGTTGGTCACAATGTTCGGTTCTGGACGTCCCACAATAATCATATGTTCGCTTCCACCAGCGGCATCGGTCAGCACGCCAGCCTTTCGTAGAATCTCCGCTGTTTGGTCTATTGTGCTGGCACTGACACCTCGCACATCTTCTGGAAAGCGCACTGTCTGCATCCACTCTTGTGCATCCTCTCTCGAGTATTGCATAGTGGTTGTGATGTGATTCACTGCCTCCTCTTTGTTCTCGCGGTAATATTGAATGCCATCTGATATCCTCTGCATCATGTCCTCCACCTCAGCTTCAAGATTCTCGTGCGTCCGCGCCACGATCATCCAGCTCGGCCAGGGCGTATAAATTTCTCCAATTCGTTTTAGCTCGCCATTGTCCCAGTAGTGTTTTGTGGTGAAGTGCTCCCACATGAAGAAATCGCTGCTCTTGTCCTGGCCAACAGATTTGCGGAGAGCAGCAAAGTCTCCGATTGGAGCTACCTCAAACGGCTCTTTTGTGTCTTGGAGCCAGCCTCGCTGATCCGCAAGTACGAAGGACATGACATAGCTGCCACTTCCGATTCTGCTTACGCCGACTTTCTTGCCCTTCAGATCATCGACACTCTTGATCTCACTCCTCTCCGCTCCAGTGGAAATGGCCCAGCACAACGGCGAGTCCACATATGTCCCCACGAATCCATAGCCGGCATGTTGCCCTGCAGCTTTCGATTTTCCTAGGTCTGCGACAAAGCCTTCCGTAAGGCCAATGGCGACATCTATGCTTCCATTGTCCCCTCTTGGAGTCTTCAAAGAGGCTGCTAAAGCTCCCGTTCCAGTGGGAAACGGTACCAAATCGGCGTTGAGGTAATATTTGTGAGCCGCGAAAGCCAATGGCGTACTGAAATGTTCGGGGATGAATCCGATGCGGAGTTTCGAGAATGTAGTCGAGCTGGAGGAGAAGTTACGGAGGCCATTGGAGGCTCTGGGTGATGTGGTTCGAGCGAGCATGTTGAAGCATCCGCCCTTCGCAGCGGGCGCGAAGTGGGAGCTGTCTGGATCAGTTGGCGATCCCCCGCTGGAAAGCAGAATACTGTAGCCTGTAGGAACTAGTTAACTAGGACTTTGCACTTCCAACTTTAAGACACTGCGTCCCGCATCCGTAATTCGAAAGCCTCGTCGCTCTACCGCGAGTCTGAGGCGTCCGGCTTACGGAAAGAAGCAGACAACATGAGAAGCTCGCGGCGACAGATGAAGCCCTCTGAGTTTTCGTTTTGCTGTCCGCAACTCGGCCGATGTCATGCCCAGCGCCCAGCGTCTTAACAAGACTTAGCATGCAGCCTTAATTGAAACTCTGAACAGCTTAGTCTTCCACGTCCCGCAAGAGCCCTTCCTGATTAAGGATGGTTTCTCATCAACACCTCAATGGTTCCGTGAAGCGGTGCGAGATCCTTGGATGCTCTTATCTATACGCAGCGAGAAGCTGATGGATATACTGCGATTTCGAGCATGAGATCACGCAGCTTGACCGCACGGTAGATGTGGCTTGGTGGCGTCACCAAAACTGGAACACGGCTGAATTATACCTCTCCTATCACCCTATGCGAGCCTAGTCTCATACGAACTGGGCAACAACTGCGTTCAAAAGTCAATCAATGTACCAAAAGCCACTTCATTTCGGGCCAGGCGAGGAGATCTGGTTCCTGGCGTCTAGACTGCCCTGAGGGCGTACGCGTCCAGGCATGGTCAAAACAGATGAGGGCTACCCTTTCGAAGCAGTTCCTCCCGACCATCTCACTCGGCACTTCACTCTTTCTCATCATCTGTCGACAAGATGGGCAACGTCTGCAGTTTCGATTCGCCAGATCTGGTGAAGGCAGTCCTTGTTGGCGCGGCGGGAGCAGCAGTTCCTGTAATTCCAACTTTCGCTGTTGCTGTTGCAAATGCGGCATTCCTCTCGGTCACTGGCAGCTTCACCTACGCTGGTACGTGGCTCCACCGCGAGCCCTCCAGATTTAAGCTGACATCGGATTGAAGCTGGCAACAATCTAGGACCTGAGACTACCAGCGGGCCGTGTCAGATCCCAACAGCAACGACCACTACTGTTGACGGCACAATATCGACTGTAACTTACTCTGTAAGCCCTTATATCTCTGGACCGGACGGCCGTACCAATTGTGCACTATTGACTCCGACAACTGTCGACGCCACTTTCGCCCCAACGACCTACACGGTCCTCTCCTGTCCCAGTGTCACATTGACTGCACTTGCCACCGGGCAATACGTTCTCGGATTCGATTACAACGGCCCTACCACTATCGCTGGCATCCAAGAAGTCAGCTTCGAACAGAACACTTTCACCATTGGACTCCCTCCATCAACTACTACTCTGTCGCCGAGTCCCGCTACCACTACGACTGAGACGAAGACTTCCACGGTCACCACCACAACGACGCTACAACCTGTAAGTCTCCCGAATCGTTTTTGATCACACGTAGACATTTTCTCCGCAATATGTGGCTTCTCTCAACCATCAAATGTACATACAGTCCTCAATCAACGAGCTCTTGTATTCAGAGCTGCAAGCCACCGCCTTACAGATGTCAAACTGAAGCACAATCTCAAACACCTGACAATTAGCTCAGCTGACATTGCTTGGGAGGCGGCCATTACCACGATCACAGTCACTGCGCCGACGGCAACGACAACAGTGACGAGCACCAGAAAAGTCCAGTCGGTCAGCACTACCACTCAGACAGTCTACACGAAGACGATCACTACCACGACTGTAATTGTTGGCAAGCCATACGGCACTTCTACCTCGACCAAATACACTGGTACCACTACAAAGAAAGCGACTCGCACAGTCACGAGCACTACTTCAGTCTGCAAGAATTCGTACAACAAGAGAGGAGTCGCAATGGCTCGCGACGGAGGTCATCCGGATTTCACGTACCCGCCGGACCCAACTACTGTCACGGTCACCGCTGAACCTTCAGGAACAAGTACCGTGACCGTATCCCTCACAACCACAGACACAAGAACAGTCACTCCTGCTCCGACCGGATCTGTCGTTATTGTCAAGTCCAATGAAGCGACGGAAACAACCACAGTTACAACTACCGAACTTTCGACTACGACCTCGACTTTCAAGACTGGCAAGACCGTGACGACAACGAGCACAAGTCGCAAGGAGGGTTGCACTACTACCATCTATTGCAAGAAGACCATTTACGTCACCACAACCAAGACTGCGAAGGCTACCGCCACTCTCAAGGATTGCAAAGGCAGATGATATTATTGAACACGAGGAGAGCTGATCGCCAGAGCCGTAGTGCAGACCGGCTGCCACTGCGAATATATATACATTCAACCTATGTATGAAGATGATTCATTCCTCGTTGTTCTTTTCCACATATACATCTTTCCACGCAATCTAGGTGACTTCCTACAAAGCGAAAGCGGCAACACCTGCAGCCAGGGCTCCGACCATGGCGAAGCCAGAGTGCAGGCCAGAGGCGGCGTTCGCTGGAGTCTGAGAAGCGGAAGATGATGCTGAAGGCCTGCTCTCAGTCGAGGATGGCGCGTTGGTGTCGGCAGGCGCGGAAGCGGTGGAGGTTTCGGACATGGTTGGGGCTGCGCCTGAGGTGGAAGCTGCAGACGACGTTGGTGCTGCGCTCGAGGTGTTGTCGTTGTTGCTCGAACCGGCGGGCTGGACGACACCTCCAGCGGGAGCATCTCCACCTTGGCCAGATGAGGCGCCTCGAGAGTTTGATGCGTAGTTGGCGTAAGTGTTGTCACCACTGGAATGAATATCAATGCTCTGTCCTGCGATCTCTTTGCCGTAGCTCAACGGAGAAACTCACCTTGGGTTGACGACAAATGCCATACCAGCCGCGCAATGAGACCCGACTGAGCAGTAGTACACCGAAGGATCGGTCGAGTTCACTCTGAAAACAAACTCGCCGTCACTGGCAGTGAGAACGCCCGAGTTGACACCTCCCTGGCTGTTGTACTGGCACGGATCGGCGAACGATCCTGACATGGCATCGTGAGGGATGCTCGGGTCGAACGACACTCGGATGCTGTCGCCTTCGGCAACATTTGACAGTGAGTTGGGCTCATATTCCAATTGTCCCTGCACAACACGAACGTCGTGTGTAGTCTGCGCAACAGCAGAGCCAGCGAGGGCCAAGGCAGCAGAGACCAGGGTAATCTTGGACAGCATTCTGAGAAACGGTTCCAGTAGGGTGTTTGGTGGGTAAGAAATATTTGACTAAGCTGCGCGAGTTTGAGCAAGTTCCAATGGGCTACTTTTATATACCTGCCCGCTCGATCGTCAGCCTCCTCCTCGTTCTCCAACCTTCATCTCTCTTCACTCTTCTCGTCATGGCGCCACGGACCTTGGGGGAACTCATCTTACTGGTCGAAGACGCTACCAAGCCCTGGCTGACACGCCAACGTTGTCCGGATGTCGAGCTGCCCGGAGAGGTTCTGGGTTGGGCCAATGGAAGCCAGAGCTCGACCCCGCTACTGTGACTCTGTGAGGCTATGTATAAGGTTACTTCTTACTAGCCACTGGGCCATTCTAGGCGGGCGTCAGTGTTTGGCCTGCATCCTGGGCAGCCGGGAAAGCCGCAGCTGCGTTCGTTCGCACAGCACTGCCCGGCCCGTTTCAGCTTTGCCGCGGCATTCCAATGCGGTACTTAAATCTGAGAACAATGGTCGCTTACTTATCGGACAGGAATGAGCTCAAGAGTACTAAGCGGTGTTGACCGACCTGGAGAAGGTGAGGCTATTGACTACAAGCAAGCGCGAGTGGTGTTGGTTTCACGATGCGGGCCAGGCCTGGCCAATCTCCGGATTGCATCCGACTCCACGTGCCAGCCGCCGACGCTCTCAGGTCTGACTGTGCCTGTTTTGTGGTGCACCTCGCGCAGTATGAGGTGCGACTGCGAACGAATCGGTCAACGTGCTGTGTTGTCAAGATTTGAACGATTCTGTTTTCAGCCACTTGCCTCTACAACGGCGCCTAGATGGCCATACGGGCACGACTGGGCCACTTTCAAGTACGTTCTTCGGCCGATTTCATGCCTCGCATCTCGTATGAAATTCTCTTCCTCCTAGCGGTGAGAGCGCCGACTTCACTGCCACAACAGGTGCCGAGGTTGATCGGAGAGGGAAAGCCCTCTTACAGACAATCCAGACATGTGTTATTTTCGCTTTCACATTGGCCAGCGTCTCGGTGAGTGTGACATCGTGATCGCAAAGCCAGACTACGACGCCGCCTCGTCCATATGGCTGTGTCGTCGCGCGAGGTAGCCTGCGGTCCCCGGAAAAGATGTCTCGAGGTATGCCCTGCGAGCTGAGATGCTCATCTGTGAACGTCCACATCTCATAGCACACTTGCACTAGCTAGGGCGGAAAAGAAGCATATTTGGCTTCTGTTACAAGGGCGACTCTGCTCTACTGCCGGATAATATGTGGTTTGATTTCCCATGGCATATCAGCATTCTGCCACAGTCATTTCAGCTCCATCTGGTGGTGAATATTGATAAGTCATGTACATCAGCTCGGATCGCAGCGCAGTACCGACACATCTCATCACCGTACCAGAAGACTTTGCGCCTCTGCGTACCGTTATACCGACTGTAGATCAAGCGACAAGACGGTGCTTGTGCAATAAGCTCGTTGGGTCGAGTGCAGCACTCTTTGGGGAAGAAAGAAGTCGGCAGTGGTGATAATTTGAGGCACACTGGCCGACGAGATTGATGAGAGAGCAGTACGAAAGCCGTGTTCGCTTCTCTTGGGTGCTTTTCCTTGGTCGTGCCAGCGAATCGGCATACTACAAAGTATAGAATCGGTCGCCAAAATCGCCCAGGCCTGGCACGATGTAGCTAAGTTGCAGCTGTCAGCAAGGGAGTCACGAAAGCCAGCAATGTCATTGCCCTACTTTTTCTCATTCAAGCCCTGATCAACAAAAGCTGTGACAACTCTGAGCTTTGGGTACTTGTCGGCGAAGTTCTTGGCGCCTTCGGGGCTGGCGATGAGGTTGAGGAATAAGATCCTTTCCTCTGGTACACCTTTGCTCAGCAGCACGTCGACGGCCATCAAAGCACTGCCTCCGGTGGCCAACATTGGGTCGAGAAGGAGGACCCATCGATCCTTGATATCTTCTGGAAGTTTGTCGTAGAATAAGCGCGGCTTGGAGGTCTCCTCGTCACGCTGGATCAGGATCTTGCCAATGCGAACTGACCTGCAGCATTCGCGAAGGGCTTGCTCCATGGCTTCGCCCGCACGCATGATGGAAACGCCGCAGATTTTCCCCTCGAATTTCACGCCATCATACGTGCGATCTTGCACGGGAGTCGTGACGGCATGGGGCAAGACCGGCAAGTGGTTGAGTGCCTCTTCGACCAGGAGCCGGCTGATCCTGTTTGAGTGGAAGATGAAGTCCGCACGTCCCGTGTTGACATCTCGGAGCATCCTGCCTGACTTTCAGTATAACATTCAATTTCATCGAGCTTGAACGTTTCCTCCGTACGTGAGAAGTGCAATGAGTTGCGGTGTCTGAGGCAAAATGTGCAGACTACTAATTTTGGGTACTGTCGACACCGTCGCCGTCGGCTTCTGCTCTGCCGCTCTGTAGGTTGGGCCAAGCTGTTGGCTGGGGCCTCTGATAATGGGAGAATCGGTAGCCATTGTGAGGATTTGGTCGAGTCCTTTCGATGCTGTCGACGGGATGGGTTTGTGACGGACGGGCGAGTAAGCTGCGAGTTGGCAAGAAGGATAAAATCGAAACAATGCCCTGTCGCAGGCGAGGCTACATAGTGAAGAATACCGAAGCCGCAGCGAAGAACAGAAGTCTAGGGCTGTCGCGTGCTGCCCTATCAAAGTTTGCGGCCATCTCCGCCCGTGTATGCCGCCCGGATCAGGGCTCACATTGTTCCGACAAGTTGATCCGGTCCGAATGTTGTCGTGACATGCGTCCGCTGCCACGGACGTTCCACTTTCCTTCACCTCACCACTCACACTTCTGCTCCGCTCTCACATCTGCTGTCATTGAAAGCGAGTACCCACGCGACAACGATGCCAAAGTGAGACGCACATGCGGCCTGCACAGAGGGAGCTGGAACGCTTGTCGCATTGCATCACACAGACCAGATTCCGCTCTGGAAACCATCTGGACCATGGGACCAACGACATAGCCTAAGTCACCCTGACAAACCCCGTCGTCCTGGATAGGTCTCTGAGCAGACCACATTATGGCGACAGCCTCGACGATCACCCATGCGCGCCGGCGCAAACAAACGACCTATGGCAAAGGGTCTCGCAATGCAAACGCGTGGAACGTCAGCGGCTTCGACGACGAGGCTGACGACTTGGCTTCCCTCGCCAATGTTGTAGCCAACCCGAAGGTCGTCGTCCAGCGCATTCAGTCGCCCGTCAAATCTCCTCCGTCCGATCGTCCACGAGCGACCGTGAAGGAAACGTACCGTGTTGAGAAGCATGAGCGGGACAAAGGTCGATTGCACGCACTGGTCAAGCCGCGCAAGAAGGAGCAGGATGACTGGGATGTGCCGTCCTCGGACGATGAGGTGGGCAACAGCTTCACGCGACATACCCTGAAGAAGCTGACAGCAAGACCACGGGTCGTCAATGTCGTGGAGGAGAAAGAACCCCCGCTAGCCCCATGGGAGAAGAAGAAGAAGACTGTCGGCGCAGGTGCTTCAAGGAAAGTCGCTCCAAACCAGATCACGAAGCCCTCGCAGACGCGCTTTCAAGAGGCTCCTCAAAGTCCACCACAAGATAACGGGAACGAGCTTGAGACCGATGCGCCGCAAAGCCCCGGATTGTTGTCACCAAAAAAATTGGTCGGCCCTGGTATCGGAAGTGCTATCGAGAGGTTGAAGGCGAGACGCGCGAATCAGAAGTGCACGGATCAGAGCAGCTCCGATTCGAATCCAAAGCCATCGAAACGCATCAAATCGCAGGATGGACTGGAACCTGAAGATCAGGAAATGCAGGACGCACCAAGGTGCGAGTCCGCGGCTGCTGCGATATCCGACAGTCAAAAAGACGAAGGCGATATTTATGCATTTCCTCAGTCAAGCGCCGGCGATATTGTGTCGCTCAAGCGAAAAACGGGCGCTCGAAAGCACATTCAGCAGCACAGTCGACGTGGGAAGCTCCCATCCTTGGCGCATGCGTCGCCACGTACAGTGACCTCCGCCCCTGCACGACTGACTGAGATGCTGCTGGACGACACCGACACCACTGAAGATAGCAGCCGGTCGCCCACCGATTCGCTGAGTCGGCCATCAACGCCTCAGAAATCTGCAGGATCAGATAAGCATTTCGGCACACAGATGCCAAAGAAAGCCGTGGGCACTCCAAAGCAAGATCAGATGTGGAAAGCTTTGCTGTCCGATGAGGCTCCGTCGAGTTCCCTGAGTGTGCTTCCTATGCAACACCTCACTCTAGAGAGCACACGACGTACCGCTTCCTCAAGGCCATTCGCACCCCGAATCTTGGCCAAGTCAAGCTCTGACGTTGATCCACCGCGGCAGCGCACGAGGCTTGTTGATCAACTGAAAGCATCAGCACCAAGTTCAGAGACGGAAGACACAGGTAGTGATCAGGATGAGTCGGACGGCGATGACATGGATACGAGCAGTGATGGGCTCGAAGACGACGAAATTGCAAGCAGCCAATCACAAAGTCACAGTCAGACAACAGTCGCATTCGACAGCGGCCCCAAGATCACCTACTCCCGTGTGCGATCATATCTCCCGGAAGACAGCTTTGAGGACGGCTTGATGCTGAGTTTGCCTGAGCGGTCCACGCCGGTCATATCGAGAAAGACTCAAATGTCCAATCCAGCTTCACAGCAGTCTGCATTCGACTTTCCAGACAGCGATGATGACGAGGATGGAGGTAGGCTGCGCACTGTGCATGAACTACGAGCAGCCGGTGGAAATCAGCGATTTGTGGACGAGACTACTGGCCTATTAGACGACATCGCCGCACATGACAACTCTGCGAGGGGCCGTCGACGAAGCGCGCTGATCGAGCTCGCCAAGATGCTCTTGGGCAGCAAGGCATTCGTGGAGAAGTTCTTTAGACAAGGCTTCGAGCAGAAGCTGCTGGCTGAATTGCGAGGCCCATCCGATGATATTGCCAACTTTGTACTTGCTGTGGCCTCTACTGCGCTGCTAAATGATGATTGCCCGGATCATGTTGCGCAATCTTGCAGGGAGAACGATGCCGTGGCATGGTTGACAAAAGTGCTGGAAATTGATACCGATGCGAAGAAACTCGTCAAGGATCGAAAGTACAACATGTCGAAATCAGCACAGACGCTTTTTGTTGATTTCGTCGACAAGCTCAGCACACACGAAACTTTCTGGCACGAGCTGAGCCCAGCTCTCATAACACCTCGCACGGTCGCGCTGAAAGCTTTGGACAGTTTGGTGGGCAGGCTGCGACGCGCCGGCGACCGATCAGAATTGGCAGGGCGCCATGAACTGCAATTAATACTGTTCTCCCAGCACGAGCTGGCTCTGGTCCGTCACGATGAGGCACCAGCAGGCGTTAATTTATCTGTCTCTGCTCTGGAGCGGCTGGCATCATTGGGTGCGCCTGTTGCATGGCCGGTGGAGGTTTTGCAACGTCTTGGGGAGTTGCTTGTCTTGCCGGTCCTGGGCAGCGAAAATCTGAAACATCTCCGATTCTTGACTTTGCGGCTGTGCCTGAGCCTCACCCATGATAACATCAGAGGGTGTAAGCAACTGGCTCAATTACCGCTTGTACGCTGCTTGTTTGGTTACATCAACAATGGCTTCCGAAATCTGGAATTGGAAGTCCAAGCGATCGATCTGGATCTACTGGTTCTCGAAATGGGTGTTGTGGTCAACTTGACCGAGCATGCCGAAGCTGCTCGACAAAGTGCCGCAGCTTCGGACGCTCAACCACTGCTCACTGAACTAGTGCATGCTTTTAGCATCGGCCAGAAGAGGTTATCTGAAGCCGAAACGGAAGAAGAGACCGCAGCGAATGTAGCATACGGGTATCTCGCCGTTGTGCTCGCCATCCTCTGCAGGAACCGTGATGCCAGATCAGTCATCACCGACAACTTACCGCGCAAGAACCTTGACAACCTCATCGAAGCCGTCGATGAATTCATTGAGCACCACCGCAGAGTCGACAAATTAGCATTTGGCGGCGAAGAAGGCGGGGATGTATGGAGTGCTTTCACCGAGAAATTGAAAGGCGTGCTCGACCGTCTCAAGGCCGCAGCGCAACAGCACTAACTTCTTCCTTTGTATACTTGGCGTCTAGGCTACGAGAGCTCCGCGATAGATTGTGATGCTTGAGCTGGCATTTTTTGGTCTTGCGATTGTACAAATTTCTCCGCTCAGAGAGATTGCATGAACTAAAGATGCCCCAATAGAGTAGCGAAATTGCTATTGACTACGAACCACTAAAATCTGCCAGCACTTGCCGATAGTCGATACTGCTGCATCACGAACATGGTCAACGTCCTATCCCCGTGCGCGTTCGATCCTCTGTCGTGACTTGGTGGCTTGCAACCAGCAGAGAATGGGAAGAATGGCTATCTCTGTAACAATCTGAGAACGTGTCGACACGGCTCGTACTGGCCAAAAGACCAGATTCAGCCTGCAGGCTGACTTTGGCCAGCATCATAAGCGGTCGAAACAAGCACAGATTGAGCCTTCCACCCAGACGGACGCTCGCATTTGTGCTAGCAGATGGCATGTTGCAGCTTTGCCATACTCCTCGGCTAGCAAGCCAATGGGGAAAGAACGAAATCACAGTGTTCGAGGACTCTGGCACGCTAGACGCAGCGCACCTGTATGAATCTGCAGAAGTCACAGCGTCGGTTTAGAGCTCGCAGTACTTCCAGAAATGCCACTCCATTCGCGAGGACACGATCTTCGCCCTCCTGAATCATGCTTATTGAGCTTGCGCTGGAGGAAGGGTTCGAAGAGCTCCGAATTCCGGAGGACACAATCGTCACGGAGTTGAGCTTTCGAGCTTTACTACGGCTGCACGACTGGTGAATGAGGTATATCATGTAGCCGGCATACGTTATGGCGATGTTGTGAGGCGGTGCATTTGGTGTGATTTTGACCATCGCCCAACTAGTCTCCAAGACGCGACGTTTCGAGGGAAGGTATTCCAGGGCGTGGTAGATGAACTTGAGCAAGAAGTACAAAGCTTGACAATGATTTGAAGGTATGGCTTGGTTCTGAGGGGTGAAGGCTTCTCTGCCTACGAGTGTAGCCCTGTGCATGACTTTACGGCAGAGATCTATCTGAGATTCGACCGCTGTTCAGAGAGACAAGAGCTTGCCGTGGAAAAGAAAACGAGATATTCGCTTCTTGACCTAACGAAGGGGAAAATTTAGTCTCAGCCCCAGTGTCTGGTGAGCGACCTCGCAGATATATATCTTCAAATAAACGCTTGCAAAGTTCAAATCACCTAGAACGCGTGCGACGAACCGAAGGGAAAATCTCGTTGCTGACGGAAGCGAAGATGTATTAAGGCAAAGTAAGTCCATGTAAGGAATCAGATACCGTGTGTGCTGCAAGATCCAATCAAAGGTTCGCATTCTGCACTTTTGTTTCCAATCGCATTTCTAATTCTCCCTTCCGAGTCCACGCTTCCCTCTCAACCGATAAGCCCCCATCCTCTGTATCAATCTCTATTCCTCACGCAGCTTGAATGCATCATTCCGCGCCGGAAACACTCGTTTCTTGACAAGCTTGAACATTCTCTGCGGTGAGCCCGGATTCGCGCACGAAGAATCATTCGTCCGGAAACAGACATTGCCAGCGCAGGTGTTGAAAATGCAGCGGAAACCGGTGGAGGTGCAGTCGGCATCAGAGGAGCACTGGTTGGAGCCTTCTGGTGAGTTATTGGCGTTGACGCAGGTCATACCGTCTGACACTGTCACGCACACGCAGCTGTCTCCCTGACCGCAGGCAGCTCCTGTGTCTCCGCTACCGCAATTGAATGCTCTCGAACAGGAGTAATCTAGCGCGGCCGGTGTAGTCGTTGCTGCGCTAGAGCTTGAAGTCGTGGTGCTAGAGCGGATCGATCAGCCTTTTTTCGGACTCTGCGGCAGGATTGCGGACGCAACGAAGCGCTGAGGGTCGATCCTGGGCGCAGATATTGAGCGAAACAGGATGGGAAACATAGACGTACCTGGGCGTGGTGGAAGGGGTCTGTTATTGTTAGCCACAAGACCTTGATCAGCATAATCAAAAGCTTACCGTTGACGGAGTCGTAGATGGGGTCTGCTGTTATTAGTATTAGGACAATAGAATCAAATAACTAAGAGCTTACGGTTGATGGAGTCGTAGATGGTGTCTGCTGTGATTAGCATTAAGTTGTAAATCGAGATTAATCTCTAGCGATCTTACAGTTGACGGGGTCGTTGACGGGGTCGTTGACGGGGTCGTTGATGGGGTCTGCTGTTATTAGCATTAGGACAATGGAATCGAATAACTAAGAGCTTACGGTTGATGGAGTCGTAGATGGGGTCTGCTGTAATTAGCATTGAGTTGTAAACCGAGATCAATTACTAGCGATCTTACAGTTGACGGGGTGGTTGACGGGGTCGTAGATGGGGTCTGCCATTGTTAGCATTAGGACAATGGAATCGAATAACTAAGAGCTTACGGTTGATGGGGTCGTAGATGGTGTCTGCTGTTATTAGCATTGAGTTGTAAACCGAGATTATTCTCTAGCGATCTTACAGTGGACGGGGTCGTAGATGGTGTCTGCTGTCATTAGCATTAAGTTGTAAACCGAGATTATTCTCTAGCGATCTTACAGTGGACGGGGTCGTAGATGGTGTCTGCTGCTATTAGCATTGAGTTGTAGACCGAGATTAATCTCTAGCGATCTTACAGTTGACGGGGTCGTAGACGGGGTCTGTTGTAATCAGCATTAAGACACGAGACAGAATAATTAGGAGCTTACGGTAGATGGGGTTGTAGATGGGGTCTGCTGTCATTAGCGGTTTGTCATGAATCGAGGGTATTTGCTAGCGATCTTACAGTTGACGGGGTAGTGGACAGGGTCTGGCAACAAACAATCAGCTATGCAAGATCAAGGAGGCGAACCGAAGAGAGAGATATCATACAGTTGTCACAACCTTGGTGGTGGAAGCCGAAGTTGTCGTGACAACCGGTGATGATTTCGTCGTCGATTTCGTGGTGGTTGTGCACTTCGTGGTGGTCTTTGGCTTGTCACTGCACTTCACACCATCACCGTGACCGGTCTTCTGCCAGTAGGGAGAGCTGTTGGCGTTGTAGTAGCATTTCTTGCTATTCATGCTCCACTTGGCCGACTTGCACTTCGAGTCTTGGGCGCAGGCGGTCACGCAGTCATCGAAACAAGATCGATAATCGTTCTTGTAGCTTCCGCTCGGGAATTCGTAGCCGCAGTAACGGTCACAACGGCGGCCATAGAGAGTGATGGCTCCGCCCTGACAGCTCTGTTTGTTGGAGAATGGAACTGGATCTGCGAGCGCTCCAGCGATTGGGAGGAACGCGAGGAGAAGGCGGTTGAAAAACATGCCGGCGAGAAGAGCTGCTGGAAGCTCGACTGGAGGGCGACAAGAAGGTGCGATGGGAAGCTATGAATTGAATGAAACGGCATGGATTGCTGCGTGGGGGAGACGCTCGTACTTCTAGGCTGGCGCTGGCAAAAATGCTTCTGGCTCGATATGCCTCTAGGTGACGCCTGGCGGAAGTCTCTCGGCGTCGGTGAACATCTAGCACACGGAAGGTACCTTGTTGCCAAATTTGGACAAGCTTCCGGACGACTTTGCTTATCTCTCAGCCATGTGTGTGATATGACTCGGCGCGCTAGTACGTGGATGTGAGCGAAGAAGAGCGTTTTCCTCGAATCGGAAAGAGGACACAAAAGCCAATGTCCAGGACGAGTTAGTGGTGGATCCGGTCTCGCCAGACGCCAACTCGGGAGTCCTACCACCTGCTGGATGTTGAGATTTCCCAAGTAAAGCTTTGTCTTGGACTTACTGAGAATCGCCTGAGTGAGAGAGCGCACCTTTTCTTCATCGCCTGTGAGGCTGTGAAGCAGTCCGACTCCCAGAATGCAGGAGCTTGCTTCGTACATTCACAGCCGTCTGTAATTCGGTGGCGCAGATTCCAACTTTTCTTCGGTGCTAGCGTAAGCCACGAAACACGTGGCAGAGGTCATCTTCCGCGTCCTCAGCCTCCGTGCATGAAATCTATCGCTTCGTTGCTCTTCTGATCACAAACACGCTGGCCGTTTGGAGCTGATATAGTGGATTGCTTGAAGAGTCCATGTTTCGTGAGCCGCGATGCCAGAGGCTCTCATCTTCATGTAATTCCACTGTTTTAGTGTGCAAGCTTCATTGAAGCGCCCACACGTTCAGCCCGCAGTGCCAGGTCAAGAGCCCGTCTGGTTCGTGAATTCCAGGATTATTCAGTGGCGCAATGCACGGACATGATTCACTCATTGAGTTGATTTAGCGTAAGCCACGATAATGGAGTGAATAATCGTCCGCGTTCGGTTCCGGCGTGGCATGTCGTTTGATTGAGTGGCGTTTATAGCGCTGTCGCGACTACACCTCTTCAGAACCGTCAGAACCATCAGAGGGTGGAAGGGATAGCCATGGAGGTATATACAGCCGGTTCGCGCACGCGCGTGAGTCTTCTAGACAGCCATTTTGTGCCGTGAGAGTTCTTGAGATTCTTCCATACTGCAAGCCGACGACGCGCCACCGGAATCGCGTACAGAATAATCGCAGGGGTGTATTCTGACTGCAAGGAGTCTCCTTAGAATCCCCGCGGAGGTCTCGAATCCCCTTAAATCCACTCGAGTCACGTGTATTCGCGCTCAACCGCGGCGACATAGAGGTACCTCCCTATATGCTGCATGCTAGCGTCAATTTAAGACATAGTAGGTACATGGCGGCTTCTATAGCTAGCGATTGGATTATAACATTGACTTCTAATGGCAGGAAGTCAAAACGTAATTGTGGCTTAAATTAATTCACTTTAGAGCGAACGAACCGAACACGAGCCGAATATCAGCGAATAACTGAATTAATTCGCCAAGAAGCGCGATAGCGCCACGATAAATTCACGAACCAGACGGGCTTCAAACTAGTCGTGCAACGAGGCGTTCGTGCTAGGAGTAGGAGGTATACGTGATTGTAGTCCGGCCTACTTGTTCCACGCTTGAGCAGGGCTGGAGGCTATTCTACTGTTCGCTCATCGTCAGCTGCACCGTTCATCAGGAACAGGCTTGACTTCAACAATACGCAATTGCTGCACAGGGAGCGACAGCCGACTCGCGACTCATCTGTCCAATTGTGACGGCCTTGTTTGTGTCAACTGTCCAATTGTGACGGCCTTGCTTGTGTCAAGGGCTCTGTACGAATCACTCAAATCGTTCTGGAATGACAAGAAGATTGGCACCGCATCGTATCATGTATAATGAACCGCATGAAGTCTCGAACGATGCACGATGCCCTGCGCAGACAGGGGCTATCTCCTTCTCAGACCGCGTGGATTAGCCTCAGGCACTGGACCCCTAAAATCTCGGCCAACCACAGCCCATCACATGATGTCACCGCAAGAGCGAGCTCTGGTGAGTGCCTGAGGCAGCACATGAGCAAGAGACGGGACAGGGGCAGAGACCACAGACTACCAATGCCTCAGCCTGCCACCGGCGGAACGTGCATCCGATGCACCAGCTCACCCGATTTCGAGGAGGTCTCACATAGAGATTGTATCACTCAAGAGACGGCGAGACGAAGGGAATCGCTGATCACAGCACATGCAGTACGACAACGACAGCGTTACCGGGACCCGACGTCTCGCTCACATGAGTGACACATGGTTATCACATGTCAGCTCGCTACTGTAGGCTCTAGTTAGCCATGTGTCCGGCAGTTCTCAGCTTCCACGGCCGTGCGCGCGCAGCGCGTGTGCAGGGCTTTGCCTGTGTCCGGTCTAGCGGGCCGGGACTTCGATTCGTTTCTGGTGTTCTTCTTTCCCGTACCAGCCGAGCAGCGAATCAGGAGGCGTAAAATTACATGATTGCAGAGACTGTGCGGGACTCGAGCTCGGTGGTGGGAAGGGAGGATTCGGGAATGTGAATAATGTGAAAGTGATGCATGAGAGGGGAGAATCGTCACCCTGGCACAGTGGATGAGCATGAGCCAATCGTGCAGACGAGCCCTTGCTGGTGATTGCTCGCTGATCGCTGAGGGATGATGATGGTGAATGATGATGTCGTTGACCTCATCCTCGCGTTATTGGCTTTTGTTCCACGGTTCCCGCGAGAGCGAAGTGCTTCGAAACACCTGCAGCAATCGTCCTACTCTCCCTGCATCGACAAGGCGATTAAAGTTCGAGTCGCAGCATCGGCTTCTTGGGCACTGCGCCGGCGGAGCTGATCCGAGTCGCTGGGCTACTATAGTCGAGAGCTAGCATCCCAGACTTACGTTATTTGAGCCACCTCTGCTTGTTGTCTCCTTCTCTCCCATTCCCCCTCGTCTTTGCGATTCGCAACGCGACAGCGACATAACCACAACAAACGCTCCGCGATCCATTCATCACAGCAAACATGGCCTCCAAAGAACCCAAGCAGAAGCAGCGCAAAATGGCCATTGTCGGCAGCAGATCTGTTGGTACGTTGCGACTCCTATCTGTCCATGAGACCGCCAAAACACGCGCATTTCCCATCCACCTCCCTTCGTTGTCCCCCCTCTAACGCTTCTCCCCTCCAGGCAAATCCTCCCTCACAGTCCAATACGTCGACGGCCACTTCGTCGACTCCTACTACCCCACCATCGAGAACACCTTCAGCAAGGTCATCAAACACCGGAACCAAGACTTTGGCGTCGAAATCATCGACACGGCGGGACAGGACGAATACACCATTCTGAACAGCAAGCACTTCATTGGCATTCACGGCTACATGATTGTGTACTCGGTGGCCAGCAAGCAGAGTTTCGAAATGGTGCGCATTATTCGAGACAAGATTCTCAATCACTTGGTGAGTACCTTCTCTTTTCTTGTCCAGCGTGTTTTGGCGGCGGATTGCGAATTGGGCGAAGCGCGCGGCAGGTGCGCAATGGCTTTGGCAGGCGAGAGCGATGTCGAAGGGAGGAAACCTGCGACAACAACTCACGGAGATTGGGACCCCGAGAATTGAACATTGGAGAACATGGCAAACTGGACGAACGAGCGCGCACCTCCGCCTCGCGAGAACCCAGCAGCTATGTTCCGCCAACACCCCACACCAACTCCCGAGCAACTCAGCGTTCTACACCCACCCACAAAACCCCCTCGAATCAATTCCTGTGTGTACTAACCTCTTCCCCTTCCCCACCCCACAGGGCGCCGAAGCAGTCCCCATCATGATCGTAGCCAACAAATCCGACCTCCGCCCCGAACAACGCCAAGTCTCGGCCGCCGACGGCAAAAAGCTGGCCGAAGAGCTGGGCTGCGGCTTCGTCGAAGCCTCAGCACGCTACAACGAGAACGTGGGGAAAGCCTTCGAGGGCATGATTGCCGAGATTGAAAAGGGTCAAGAAGCCGGGCAGCCCAAAGAGGGGAATTCCAAGTGTGCGGTCATGTGAAGTGTGGAGAAAGAAAAAAAAAGGACAGATGCATGCATACCATGATGCGAGGGCTCTTTGTTGTTTTGATGACGGGGTCAGATCACGAAGGATCAGAATGAGAATGGAGAATGGAGAATGGAGAGAATAAGAATGAGAATGGAGAATGGAGAATGGAGAGAATAAAAATGAGAATGAAGATGAGAATGCGAATGAGAGTGAAAGGCTTTCTTTCTGGATGCGAGTCGAAACGAGCGAAGATATTCGAGGACAGGCAGGCTTTGGTGAAAACGAAAGAAGAGCCAGAGTAACAACGTTATCTCCGAGGCAGCTATCGAGGCCATGATTCGAAGCAAGTGTGAAAGGGCAAAAGGACATGCAAGCTGTACTGTCGTGCTGCAACGCAAACACAGCAAAGAGTCGGCCGTCTGCACGCAAGAGGAGATTTTGAGACGCTGTTGTCCCTCGCACAGAAACGTCAAAGATCGATCCATGGACAGCGCTCTACACACGACAAGACTGAGCTCAACAATGAGCTGCGTGCGAAAACTTTGTTTGTCCGCTCTTCGTGGAGCAGCAAAAGAGAGATGCCCTACCACAGCTGGTTGGTTGTTTGTTGAAGGGCAGCGCAACGCGTCACTTTTTCTGTATGATCACCACTGCATAAGGGTTTTTTTTCAGGCTGGGATGTTATAGAGGGCTTTTCTTTTGACTTCAGTAATGGCGCAAGGAGATACCAAGGGCGCGCGAGAGTGGTTTCGATGAGGCGCGAGAGTGGTTTCAATGGGTTCGGGATAGACTTGGGTTTCTCTGTAACAATACTACTTACTGGTGGACTTCAATGACAATTCGAAAGCAGGAACAAACCTACACGTACAAATACGCACGGTGACAGGGCTCACTCACCAACCACAGGGATAGACTTGGAAAGGCCAGGATATGCTTGGTTTTCTGCATGGTGATGACGACGAATCGTCTTCCAACACGTGGATAACATATGCTTTCATATGCGGTTGAGCAATGTTAATTGAAGACTCGGCGGGAGACTGTTGTGCATCACCTCTGGGCCTTCTCTGCAGCTTCAGCATCGCCCGACACTCCTTGCCACCACTCCCTCAGTTCCTTCGCACGCTGTCTCTCCTCACTCCCCAGCTCAACAGGCGGACCTTTCACCTCCTCTTTCACCCCCAGTCCCACAAGGCTACCTCTTCTCCTTGACCGCTTAGGACTTCCAGCACTTCCCGGTCGCTGCGCGTCTTCGCCAAATCGCCAAACAAGCCACGCACTCGCATCTGTGGACAAGAGATATGGCCGGCGTTTGCGAGATTTGACGCCGAAGCCGCGTAGGAGCACGACATCGCCTTTTTGAGCGACGGGCAGTGTTGCATGCCAGGGACGGAAGACCTCGACGCGACTATCGGCCATTTTAGTGGGCGTAGAAGACGAAGGATCAGCAATCTTCAAAATGGTGAAGAAATCCCTGGGGCCGCCCTTGGCGCGTTCGGGGGCTTTGGTGTCGTCTACTACGACTGCAAGGATGTCGATGGTGTTGTCAACGCCGGGCTGGCTCGATGGATTGAGCTTTTCATGGAGGTTTGAAAGTGGGGTGTAGTATGCAGCGGAAGTGATGAGACCATTTGAAGCTGTACTCTGCAACAGGTCTGCTTTCTCGCTCATGGCATCATCCACCAGGGTAGTGTCCTCTTCGAGCTGCTGTCGTGTCGAGCGACGAGGAGAGAACCAAGAGGAGATCACTTCGGGCACCTGGCCTATTCGAGAAGCCAGAGATTTTCTGCTGGGTATTTTCGGCACAGCAGCACTTGGAGGAGGATTCATCACAGAACTCGGTCTGACATCTGCGCTCTTGACATGCGGCTGCTGAGCAGAACTATCTTGTTCTGAAACCAACGTTGCGTCCTCATCGAAGCCTTCCTCGACCTCGTCTTCACACTCTTGTTGGCTTTGCTGCTTCCTCGCCGACTTGCTTGTCGCTGCCTTTCGCGGCTTCACGTCCGCGGTATTTTTCTCGCCTGGCTCCATGATCTCGTCGAACGACTCCGTCTGCGCCTGCGACTTCCTAGGCGACCGCCTCAAAGGCTTCACAGGGGCTGGAGAAAGAAAGGTGCTGTCAAAGGAGGCCGCGCTTGATCTTGTAGTCTCGGGAGTCGCCGTGCGCTGAGACCTTGTCTGGCGCTTAGTGCTGATCTGGGAGGGCTCAGGAGAGGCTGTACGCTGCGATCTGGTCTGTCGCCTGGCAGTGACTTGAGGAGGCTCAGGTGAGGCTGTCCGTTGGCTTCTTGTCTGTCGTTGGGTGACTGCTGTTCCTTGTACTTCGTGCTCGACTTGTGACTCGGCATTGCGGGGCGATCTTCGCACAGGGGGGCTGATTCCTTTTGCGGATACTTTGCGTGTGTGCTTCCGCTTAGGAGTCACAGAGGGCGCTTCCTCCTCCACAGGTGCGTCTGCCGCGAGCTCCAATCCCTCATTGGTAATCTCAGGCGTCGGCAGGAGAATATGCCGTGAATGCAGCGGAATTGGCAATTGAGTCTCAAACGGTTGCGTTTCAAGTTGATGTTGTGTCTCAGCAGAGAATGCTTGCTGCAGCGGCTGAGAATCCATTGGGCTAGGCAGCGTTGGCTGTTGCGACTGCTGCGGGCCAACGATGTGAGATGGAGCCGATGATGGCTGAACGTTGGCGCGCGCTCGGCTATCCGGCAGATGACGCTCCTGTTGCGTATTGTACTCGAACGGTTTGTCAAACGACTGAGGTGCCTGTTCAGTGAGCTCCGCGGCCGTGTTTTCATCCTCAACATCAGAAGACTCGACATCGGAGCCCATGGACTGAAATGAGAAGTAGTGATAGTGATCGGCCATTTTGTTGGTCTTCGATTGTGTAGAAGGTGCTTCAGTGACCTGGCTTTGAGACGGCCGACTCATCGGTGTTGCTGCAGGCAAAGGAACCTCATTGGGCTGCATCTCGTCCGCTACGAGGTTTTGCTGATCCTCAAGGGATGCTAAAGCATCCGTGCGGCGCAAGTCTGGCTCAGAAGCCATCTCGTGCGAAGCGTCTGGTTCAGCCACCACATCGAGCATCTCGATGTCTGCAGACTCTCCGACCGCCGGCGAAGATGCGACCTCGGTAGAACTGTATGATCGATCGTCGAGGTCATCAGGGTCAGCTAGCACATCTTGCGATGTGAACGGATCGACCTGCATTGACTGAGATGGGAGTGGCAAATTGTCCTCAGCGTCAGACTCATCACTTGTGTCCAGGTCAATCACTGCCACGCCAGGCCTTTTCGGCGCGGTGCTAGGCGGAGCAGCAACTACTTTTTCAGATCCCAGTGATCGGACTGGAGCGGTACTGGGGAACGGAGCATCTCGCTTGGCCTTCTTGGTAGCCGAGACTGCAGATTCATGGATGGCTTGCGGGCTCGCTGGAGGGATTGACGACATGTGCTCGTCTGCAACGTCTTCGAGGTCTGACACGTCACCTATTGATTCTTCAAGAGTTTGTGGTATCGGAGTCGCATCTCTCAGCATCGATGCCACGAGCGCCTCGTCGTCAAATGGTACATCACTCTCGGCAGACACCGGCGGCTGTGGCGCGGACTCTATCAATGCAGCGCCTTCTAATGACGGGGAATCAAGGGCGATCGCAGTCTGTGAGGTCGCCTTATGAGATTGCGTTGGCGCACCTGCCGAAGGAACGACCTCTGGTTCTTGTGACCTTTCGTCCTGAAGGGAATGGTCCTCTCGTCGTTGCTCTGGCTGAGAAGTCTCGGACAGTTCCATATCATGCGAAGGAAAGATATCCTGACTATTCACAATTGTGTCGCTTTCAGGCTGTATTGGTTCCAAGTCCACTGCTGGGACCGACTGAACCGTGTGGCCCTCACTTGCAAGTTGAGAGTCTGATTGGGACTCCTCAACGTGCGCAGTTCCATACTGCGAAGGTACAATCATAGCAGCTGAAAGAGCAGCTGGAGAGACGTGAGCTGCATCAAAGGTAATTGAGGGACCAATCACATCGGCCGGCTGGGCCACTCGAGCAGTCGGCGATACAGCAGATTGCAGCCCCCCATCTGGGGCCTCTCGTGGCACAGCACCAAACGGTGTTGGCGTCTCAAGAACCTGTGAGGCAAGCGCCCGCTCTTTCTCCGGCGAAGGAGATGCTTTGAATCCAAACAAGCTAATGTATGTCTTCGTCATGATGCGTTCCTTCTCCAATTGTGGTGTTGGCTTAGTAGGTTCCGGTTGAACATCGTCCGTGCCATCAAAGCCAAACCCGAATAGACTCCGAATGGTCTTCTCCGGTGTCTCCAGTGGCAGATTGCGCTCCTGCACGGATGGTGTGCTATCATCCGTTGTCTGAACAGCAATCGCCTCGCCTGAAGTAGCGGTACTCTCTTTTGCTTGTTCCTTTGATTCCTGCTCTTTAGACATTAGGGCAGATTGGGATGTCATCACTGAATTTGCAGCTGAGTCTCTCTCCATCCAATCACCATCATCAACTTGTCTAGGAGACGAGGCCTTGATCGTACCGTGCGCACGTTTTTGCGAGGCCCGGCCCGGTACATCGACGGGAGACTCGCTTGCTTCGTCTGCAATTCTCTGGCTAGCTGTAGTCTGTGAGAGGTCCGGAGAACGCAGGCCAGTAACGAGATGAACATCGATATGCTCATCTTCATCGTAATCATCCGCAACATCTAGCATGTCGTCATCTTCATTACTCTCATCATCATTTTCATCATCGTTTTCTTCATCGGAACTCATCTCGGGCCGCTCGCCCATATCTTCGATAACTTCAGCGGCATCATCCCGATGAACCCAATCTCGAATCTTTACGCCTTCACGCTCAAGCATGTCGCGGGCATAGCTCAATGCTCGTTGATCATATACTTTTTGCATATATTCGTCTTCCTCTGTATCAGAGCCTGAACCATCACGGTCTGGGTAGACATCTTGGTCGCTCTGCATATTGATCGGTTGTGAGTGATGTACAGTCTGGCTACCAAACAAATTCAACTTTGTGCTTGAAGTGGCCCCAGATCTTGGACTCTCGGAGGACCGCGGTGCCTGCTTGCGACGCCGAGCACGCCCCGACGCGCTCTTCGTAGACCTCTGCGGCGACCCCTGGGATGCTGCCCTCGCGAGAGCAGCAACGGTGGGGTTGATCTGAAGCTGCAATTCGTCGTCGACCCTGTCCTGCATCTGCTGCGAAGTTCTTGATTCTTGCTGATCACCAGTTTCCTGCATTGTGGCCAGTTCGGATTCAATTGACGGCTGTGCTATCTCTTGAGGGAACGGCGATGGCATCGGGAGTGTATAGCCCGGGACAGCTTTAAGCTCTGGCGTGGCAGGGCGCTGTGGTTCCGACGGAGAGTCGCCATGATTGTCCTTGGGTCGCACCAAGAATGGGTTATCCGGCATCCGCAGCTGTGGTAAAGGCGGTGGTAGCATCGAGGCGGGAGGGTCTGGAAGATTGCGTGCAACATCGGCCCTCGGTGGTGGCAGTGGCGAGAGTTTGGTGGGCAGAGATGAAGCACTCGGTGAAGCTTGCGAGACAAAGCTGGAGTTCCCGTCTTGCCCATTCACTAGATCGACGAATTGTCTGGTCGTAGGTGTTGCGGCATCTGCATTGATCTGACCACTTTCCCTCTCTGCCGCAGTCTGCTTCTGTGGACTAGGCGTCCTGCTCGCGAATCTCCAGAAGCTCACATCGCTGATACGCTGTCTCTTCCTCGGCTTCTCATCAACCAGTTCCCGATCGATGTCCGCGAAAGGATCATATTCAGGCCCATTGCCGGAGCTGTCTCCAGATAGCCTCTGTCTCCGGATGAAGGCCGGGCTGGAATATATAGGCACCAGATCCACAGCACCCAAGCTATCTCTCAAGCTGGACACTCTTGTATGTCTCATTGGAGTTTGGGTGACCGGCTCATCCTCATCTGGAGGTGGCGTGGACACATTGACATCGACGCGCTGATCGATTGCGTCGCTGCTTCCCGCCTTCTTGACCACCCGCAGGCTCAAGTCTCCTCGATAGACGAGCTCGGCTTCCACGCTCTTCCCTGGAGTCGACACTGTCGAACTGTAGCTGGACCAATGTGCACCTCGCAAATCGAGCAAGACCTGGTCTCCGATGCCGATTCTGGCCTGTGCCACCGCTGTCGCGCTGGCCACAGTGAAGCGGACGCGGACTTGTCCTCGCCGGCTCCTCAAGCGAGGGTCGGGGTCGGTCAGCAGGAAGGCGCATTGCTTCGTCGAAGAGCTGTAGGGCCAGTACAGCGACACGACAGCACGAATCGTCTTGTCCGGCGGAGGAAGCGTTTCGGGATCGAGCGTGGTGATGGGCGTGAGAGCTGCCATGGTGCGCAGCGTCGTCCCGGTCAGTCGTTCGGCGACATGTCATGTCTGCTTCGCCGGTCGTCAGTCGGAGAGCAGCATGGTCGGTCTTCTCTTCACCTCCGCTCGTCGCGAAGCGTGAGATTCGGCGTCGAAGTCGCGAAGCGTGTGGCGGCTCGTGCTCTGCGCAAGCTTGATTCCGACCGATGCTTGGCTGGAGCAATGACGACGGGCGGCGACATGGCTGGAACATCACCAACGAAATAACATGTACGAGACAACTTCACTTGCTCCAGCATAGCGAAACAGGCGTATACACCAGAGAATGACGTCCCAGGCAGCCTTCACCACCTTCGACGGTCTAGTCTCCAACGTGACAGCCACAGACCGCGAGGCTGCCTGCTGGAGGCGACAAGACTGCCATTCCTGCACCCACGACAAGCACGGCTGTGGCTGGTGTCCATTCTCTTCAACCTGTGTGCCTGCTTCGTCCATCGCAGATCCAATATCGAACAAGAATCTATGCGGCCTAGCTTCCGAAAGATGGGAACTCCGAACCAAAGCTCTCGGATGTGGGTGCTCGACCACAACGCTTCTCAGCATCATTGTTACCGTCTTCGCGACCATTGCGGCAGTCATCCTCGTGGGCGCTCTGATTTGGATCCTCAAGACTCTCAATCCTTTCTTCGGCTCTGGAGTGGTCGCTGGCACGGAGCTGGAAGTCAAGGAAGACGGCACTCGTGTTGAGCATCAGTGGCACAGGCCGGGATTGGGCAGTAAACTACGGGCTTGGTGGCGGCCAGAGCCTGATCTCTCAAAGCAGAGCGAGCAAGAAGCTATTACTGAGCGATCGAGACTTTTGGGATGACGTGACGACGGATTACAAAAGACGTGGAACGAGCTAATGACTTCGAGTATCAGACTTGGTGGCTTTCTACGCAAAGAGCCCCTCCTTGGTTTCCCCTAAGCACATGTTATGAACACAATTGGAAGGCTCGATCGATGTGGCACTTAGCATTTGCGACACGGCACAGCACGAAGAACAGTAGACAGAAGTACCAATCACAACGAGCTTCTTATTCAAGAGTCGCAAACCTGTATATCTTCATGCTATCGACCAACATACCGATACTCCAGATAACGAGCAGGCACATACGCAACCAGCGTCACAACCAAACACAACTCATTCGACACATCACCCCCCGAACTGCCAATCTGGCTAGCAATCGGTCCCACAAACCACGTCTGCACCATTCCGCAAACCCACACCACAATACCCAGTCCAAAAGCCGTAGCTCCACCAATTCCCACCGGCAACCTCGCAGGATCATTCCACCCCGCCAGATCATAGTTCGCAAAGTCTCCTTTGCGGAAGAAATAATGCTCGCTGAAGACGATGACAAAGTACGACGTGCACCAGTATCCGAGCAACGCGAGAAAGTTTTGCAAATAGGCCAACAGGCTATTGCGTCCGGCCAGTGCCAGAGCGATGACGACTCCATAGCACAAAACCGTCCAGAAGATGCGCGGGACCTTGGCGAAAGGACGAGCGAACTGCTGACAGGAAATCGACGCCGAGTAAGTGTTCATGATGTTGTTGTTGATACCGGATAGCACCAGCAAGACGAGCACAAACTTTGCCCAGCCGTTGGGAGTCAGCATGTCGTTGATGAGATATCCGAGGCCGCGGTTCTCATACGCATCTTTCCATTCGGGCTTGTTATTCATCGCGAAACTGACCACACAGCCTGCGATCATGCCGATGCTTGTCGGAATCGCAACGCCGAACGTCGTCATCAAGAAGACCTTGGTCCGGGACACGTCGACCGCATAGTGGACGTAATAATCGCTCGCAATCGTAGCCCACGACGCCGAGGATCCATAAACAATCGCCAGCAAATTCAGCACGGTCCCGCTGAAATCCGCTCCGCGGAGAGAAGAAGGCGTCGCATTATCCGTGTGCCGTCCCGTTTGCCCAAAAATCGCCATGAAAATGATGAAGTAGATCAACCACGCATACTTCTCGTACACCAAGATCGCGCGTAGTCCGATAAAACTGACAATCAGACTACACGTCGCAATGATGATGATTCCCACCACAATCGAAACACTCCCATTCGAGACGGCCGTCAGCGCGAGGCCGCCGGTGATACATCCCGCGGCACTCCATCCCAACTGCTGAATCGTATTCAACGCCGCGATGATTTTGTTGGGATACCATCCAAAACTGTACCGCGATATCGAAATCTGTCGGAGACCTGTCGGAGCTCCCATTGTCGCGCAGAAACCTGGCAGAGCGCCGCCGAGGAGAGATGCGAAGATGACGATGAGGATGGATTGTTTGAGAGAGAGGCCGAATTGCCAGCCGAGGAAACCGGTTGCGAAACAGCTGATGTTCATGGTGCCGCTGGCCCAAATCAGTGCCATGTTGAGTTGTGCGTGCCAGGGCTGGGGTGTGCGGTCCTCGGGGAGTTTGCGGTCGATAGCTTCTGATTCGATTCCGAGTTTCCTGTCGAGTGTGGCTTCGAAATTCCGCAGTTTGGCGAAGATGTCGTTTTGGGCTTCATTGTGGTTTGCGGGATGTGGATGTGCATCGTCGTCGCCAGCGGAAGACGCGTCTTGGGAGTTGATGTCTCGTGAATGAAATCTCGTCGCATCCAGTTTCTCTTGCATGGTCAGCGGCCGCTGAGGAAGCCTTGTCGCCGGCGTGGCGGATTCAATCATGATTTCCTGGGGCTCGCCATGCTGGACTTGCTTCTCCAAGTCCCGCGCCATCTTTTGACCAGTCTTGTAGTGCACCGATGGCCGGAGACTGCGACAGTGATGACTGCTGCCTCTGGCGCCCCAGTGCAGAGCTTTGCGGTGTCGTCAGACAGTGCTGTGACCGAAACCTACTACTCGAGCAGGAAAGAACGTGCCACCACACCATACGCCGCGCTACGCTATAGCACACACCCCTCTCACACACCACCACGCAAGCATGTTTTTGCTTAACTAACAGCTCAACAACAGCCTTCCTATACTAGGCAAGGTGCGATAAAGCTTGTCCCGCGGGTCTTGATGTTCGACCAATAGATGGCTCACGACAACGATCTGCCTTTTCGGCTTTTGAGTAATGTACGGGCGACATTTCGGTAGCAACGGCTGCTGGGGTTGTTGGTGGCGAGATCTTCCCTGCAGCAGATGGTGGGGGCGCAGTCGAGAACGTCTTTCCACAGTTCGGCCCAGGAACTCCGCCGGATCATTTGTGGTGTTGATACCTGGTAAGGACGGTACACAGTCACTGCTCCCATGATGGAGAGGAAATTGATTTGGACATGATTGTATTTCACAGTATATATAAGAGAGAATGCTTCGGAGACAGATTTTAATCAGGTCCACGTATGTGCCACGCTAGGCTGTGATGCCCTGGTCTGCGCTGATGTTCTGCATTGCGAAGTCGGCTGCATCGCGCGGAAGGATTGTTCCTTTGAGATCAGCATGCGACATCTTGGAATGCGGTGGGCTGTGTCGATTATGACCGCTGTGCCAGCAGAAAGGCGTTGATCATACCAAGGCGCGACGTTTGGCTGCACCAATGTTCGTTTTCGTGCAGGTCGCGTTCGGCATCGCCTTGATCTCAGTGGTCATTTCTGTTCGAAGGAGCCCTCCAACCTTGATCTCCCGATGTCCGGATACGCTGCGTCACACAGACAGTGTACGAATCACGCTGGATACTCTTCTGTACCGATGATGACGCTTCGTATTCTCCAATTCACTCAGGCTCTGACGCGTCGCAATGGTGCGCTCGGCACCAGCAGTCACCGTAGAACTGTGCGCATCACTTCTCTATGCATGCTCGGTGGGCAACTTTGATCTGCTCGCGCCTTGGAACTCGTGGTGTCTCACAGGGCCGATTCGCGTCCGTGTAGCTCCTGTATGCACGAATGGGAGGACGCCAAAGGACCCGAAGACGTTGGATCTGCATTGCGCCTGGGCTGAGAAGTCTCTTCATTCGTCAACACTTCGAGATGTGCGTCACGAAGAGCGATCCTCCTGACGGGCTGGAATCGCACTGCTGCGGGAAGTGCTTTTGTGAAAAGTCGTTGTAGCAAGCATTTGCTGAACAGGTTCCATCGTTCTATTCTCCCAGACCCGTGTAAGTCAATTCCTCTCCATTGTGCGCAAGCGGGCATCATCAATGGTGGATATCATAAGTCCAGATTCATAGTGCGTAGGAAATTCGAGGTTACGATGGTTTGGGTCGGTACGGGTGGTATTTGTGCGCGCTTTCCATTTCGGCCACCGGCTCTGATGCAGGCAGCTCGCACAACAGTTGCCTCGTGTCGCACTCGTCTGTCACATATATCAAAGGAGGGGCAGGCAAGTGCGCTGGAGGTCTCGCGCGAGGAGGGGTTTGAGGCCGAGAGTCCCACGCGAACTCCGAGTGACGCGACTCTATAGAGGGTGTTAATGTATGGGCGCAATGCGCGCAGAATTCCAGCCAGGCTCACCTGGAACGTCTTTCCCATATGCCATCAGACTGACCACTGAGCCATGATGTTCGCGCTGCCCTTCGTTTTTCTCATTTACTGTTTTCCGTGGACGCCGTAGCAGCCATACAAGGCCCAAAGTCAAGATTGCCAACACGGCAAGACCGCCAACGACACCTCCTGCAATAGCACCCGTGTTCACAAGATTCTGATTCGGAGGACCTGATGAGATTGCCGCCGGCGGTGCAGAGCTTGTCGTACTTGCTGGGGTAGATGCAGTGCTCGAGGGTTGCTGCAGAGACGTCGATCGATCTGCTGTGCTCGTAGGGCTGGAAGTCACCACGCTGGTGGGTGTCACCGCTAAAGCGGATGTCACAACAACGACGGTACTTGTCGCTGGATCGGAGGAAATGCTCGCGACTGATGATGGTGTTGTTGGCTCGATCTCCGTAGTCCGCGTCCGTGATCGTCTGGTCCTCGTCGTTTGATCTTCATCTGCATTCTTCGTCTTGGGTGGATCTGGGTCAAGCAGGCTTGTGAGGAAGCCCGCAATTGGGCCTAAGCCATCATCAGCCATGTCAGAAGCCCGGTAAGGTCATTTGTGACTGAGGACAACCTGCGACAGCAGACTCCGTAAACATCTTGAGACTCTGCGGTTGGTGATGGCCGCCCGTCGCGCCGCGCCATGCCAAGGTCGATAGTCTGGTGGCTTGAGAATAATTTCATTGACTTCAGGACGAAGGATGGCGATCACGGAAAGAGAAACATGCCATTATTGATTGGTCGTGCACCAACCTCGCACAGCTCCAGATGTCGCAGCGTCGCAGCGAGCACGTCTTGCAGACGCTACAAGTGCCGAAGCGGGTGTCGTGGTGAGAGATGCTTGTGTGTCTTGACATTGTGATGGGGACAGATGTTTCCTCACCGGCGAGTGCTACAACTAGTGCCGAGCACACTGTGAGGGACTGTTGGCTTGCATTCATTGTCCGCTCTTGACACGAAACGACTTGTGCTTGCCAGGTTCGAGCGGGCGCTTAGAATGCGGAGTGCGGATAGCGAGTCGAGTGTTGCGGGAAGGAGGTGGAGGGCGATCCGATGTGAGAGCCAATAGTAGATGACGGGCCGCAGCAGCCACAACTTCCTCACTGTGGCTGCGCTGTTGGCCGAACTGAGCCACAGCGCCAATTCACAACAACCACGCATTTCTTGTTCATCACCTTCTGCGTATCACCAAGAATGTCAACAACCATCGCGGACACGTCGCATGCGAGCTTGCTTCTCGCTGATGCACAGCACAACGACCATGTCGTTTGACGCGACGAATCGGCCGGAGCGCGCAGCCCGAAAACACCGCGGAGGGACAGAACAGACTCGTACTCACTGCAACTGGTAGTCCTGTTCATCTGCTCCCCGTCAGTGCCCGGGAACATGGACCTCCGCCGGCGAGTCTCCAGGTGTTGCTGCGGCGCTGTAATAGTGCATACTGCTGCAGCGTCCCGCAACAGACAGCGTCCCACGCCTCCACGCGCTATCGCGGCCAAGCTCCCCGCCGACCGCTAGTTGTTAGCCACATGCAACACGCACGCAATCCCGACTAAGTTAACGACCATGTGCGTCCAACCAGACTTCTTTTTCCCTTTGCCTTTCTGCTTGCGTGGAGGGTCTCGCCATCTCATAACTTTCGCTCTCGCTCACCATGACGGCAGCAGAAGAAGCTCGTCCTGCCCATCGCTCCAAATCAAGGGACCAATCGACGATATCGGAGCGCTCGCCACTTCTTGGGAGCAGACCACATGATCAAGTTCCAGAACAGCCAGGCGATGCTGCAACATGGCGTGCAAGTGTGGTGTTGAAGCTGTTGTTCACCAGCATCATCGTCAGTCTCTCATTCGGCGTGACGCAAGTTCCGTGAGTTCGATCACGATCAGCCGACCAGCACTGCACGAACTGACGAGAACAGATTGATCCATGTATTCGGGACGATGACATGCGAAGCATACTACAAGCATCACAGTGACCCTGGGACATTACCTGATCGATGTCATCTCACCGAAATTCAAGCCAGTACAGCGAGGGCAGTAGCGTTACTTGGAGCCGGAACAACCCTATTCGGAGTGCTGAATCTTTTCTACACCACCTGGACCATCAAGCGATTTGGCGTCAAGTCTGCTCTCCTGAGTAGTGTCTTTTGGCCTGCCGTCCGACTAGCTGTACAGAATATTGGCGTCCAAGTCGGCGGTGCATTGGGCATTTGGATTATAGAGGCTTCGCAAGCGATCACGATCGTAGGTGGCCCTGCAGGCTATCTTTTGGCTCTGAACTCATTCGCAACCGAGGTGGTTATATACTCTGCGAGAACAGCCACGCTTGGTCGTCTACAAGGATGTGCCTTTTTCGGCACAGCCCTTGGCTACTTGCTGGGAGGCTATTCTGCTGATCTGCTCGGCATCATCTGGCCCTTCAGGATCACTCTCGGGCTATTCCTGCTCTCTACAATTTACATCTTGCTCTTCCTGCCATGGATCAAAGTCGACCTCGACCCGGAAATGCAAAAGCGAACCAAGTCACTGTCCTCCTTTTTCGACCCGCTGCGCATGTTTGTGCCATCAAAGTGGAGGTTGAAAGATGGTCGTATCACGACAGAGTACGGAATCATCTTCCTCGGCGCGGGGGCATTCACCGCATTGCTTGCCACAGGCTACATCCCTGTCTTGCTCCAAATGTACGCAACAGACGTTCTCGATTTCGGCACGACAGAAAACGGCTGGCTCATCTCCATCAACTCTCTAATCCGAGGTTGCTTCTTGACATTTGCCTTCCCAGCCATCATCGCGGCCGGCCGACGCTGGACGGAACGTCGCGATCGCGACAGCGAAAGGGTGAAAATTGAGGAATCCGACATTCCCGACCTGCCCACCGACCCTCGTGAATTCGAGCCAGAACCCATCGCCGGCGGAGAGGAACCCATCGAGCCTCCGAGACCCCACAATGGCCAAGAAGAATCTTTCGTCTTCGATCTGTATTACACACGATATAGCATCCTCGTCGACGGGATTTTGACCGGCCTCGCAACCTTCAGCTCCAAAGGCTGGCACATGTACGTCGTCTCCATCGTGCTACCTTTAGCCGCTGGCACAGGCTCCGCAGCAAAGGGTACCATTCTGCAAATGTGCTCTCCTGCACAGCGCGCAGATGCTCTGAGCGCCATCAGTTTGGTGGAGATGGCAGCAAGGCTAGCGACGACAGGACTGTTTGGATACATTTTTTCCGCTTTTGCAGCGATTGGACAGCCTTCGTTGACGTTTGCCGTCAATGGTGGTGTTGCCGTGCTGGCGTTTGTTATTCTGGTTTTGGCGAGGTTTGCGCCGCATGGAAGTACGAGAGTGGAGGATGAGGATGGAGGGAACTGAGAGCGATCAGAGAATCATTCTCGATCGAATGCACTGGACATGTTGCGCGCGCCGTTTGCAAGGGCAATCAGCTCTGGGTTCATTGCTGCCTCTCGTTGACTGCAGCCATGGACAGCGGGACACGTGACAGTCCCAGTCCCCATCAAGACTACGAGCGCACGAGGACTCTGGCACCGCTCGAGCTGAGCGGCTGGGAGACAGTCCTTCCTTGACTTTTCGGCTACGACGGTTTGATCCAATACAGATGCTGAGTGATACGCGCACATGCCATTGGAGCCATGTGAGCGTCGTCTCTCCAGCAGCTTCAGTGTATGAGCTTCCTGGTGGAGGTCTGTTGGACTTCAGAGATCTCACATTCGAGCTTCTATTAGCAGGCTGGACTGTCACTGAGATAAGCGTTTCGTGTGATGAGGATCGCATACAACCTTTGCAGGGTGGATATTTGCAATCTGGGCAAATGCAAATAGAGATAGACTTTGATAAAGCACTGATCGGCCATGTATAAGCCTCCGGTGCTGTCCCACCATTCCTTGAATGAGGCCTGATTTCCAGCGCCCAAAAGACCGCTTTGTCACGACCTTCTCACTAGGTGGAGTGGTTATTCATTACACTTGCACCTGCCCTTTTGCAGAGCCATAAGTGTCCAGTGCCTTCTGATGATAAAAAAAAAGTAAATTCGTTCACTCCTGATATTTGCAAGACTGTACTCAACCGACATTCGGCACAGCAGGTGCTGCAATGTCTCTGTTAAGCGCCGCTGCATGCACGTCTGTCTCGCGAGGGGCTAGCGCTCGTCTGTCAAAGAGCGAAATCCACCACTGCGGTGGATCGAGTGGTCGATGCCCACCGTGCGTCGAAGGGTATATGTCGTTGAAGAAGTACACGACTAGAAACGCAGTCAGTCCTGCTGCTCCGAACCCAGTCTTTAGGCAGAAGCTTACCATGTCCTACTGCAACCCCGCACAGCTCGTCCTTGGGCCAATGTCCGTGCAACACCACATTGAACACGATCAACACCCATGGCAGCCATGGGGCAGTGAAGGTCAGCAGACCGAGGAAACTCAGCCGCGTGTCCGGGTTCCTCCTCGCCCAAATGTAGACCATTGTGCTGCTTAGTGTCGTTCCGAGAAAGGCTTGGCTAAAGAGCGGCTGCGCGACGACGAGTAATGTGATGGCGGTGTATGCCAGCATGTAGCTGAAGTGTGCCACTGACGCTGCCGACTCTTCCAGCATTCGCGCATATCGTTGAATAAAAAATATGTGGAAGACGAGGTTGAGCGATAGAGGGCCAAAGTAGATGAATGTGGTTATGAGGCGCCAGAACTGGTGGTATCGAGTCAGTTGCTGGACTTGCGCGTTGCCGCAGTGTATGAAGATCGCGGAAGGATATATACCTGTTGCTTGTGGAAGACAGCTCGGAAGCTGTAGAACAGCTGGAAGGGCGTGAGAACTTGACATTGCACCAAGACGCCTGTCACGACTGTTGCTGTTGTCCACCATCGCGTGCACACGGGCATCTCGAAGAACCATTGCTCCAGCGGCAGAGCACCCGCGCCATCTCCGCCCATTATGGCGGCCATGCTGACAGATGCAGTCCAGGCAAAGGGGGTTTCGTCGCGATCGAGGTGGCAGTGAGGGTTCGGTGTGAGATGTGATATCGGTCGTTGGTCCACTGTTTGTCAGGGTTCCGACGAGCAAACAAGGCTGTTGTTGCTGTCAAGTGATAGTGATGAATGGCCAGCTGTCGTCGTTCCTTTGTTTGGAGAAGCTTCATGCAACCAACGGCTGTGCCGTCACCGTCACTGCCACGTTCGCGCGATAAGCCCTATCGTGCAGGATTAGCGCGCACCAGCCACCGATGAACTGGGATAGGCGCGCATTCCAAAGCGTAAACAGAAGTCGTGACCGTACGGCATTGAATGCAGCAATCATCACCACAACCCCGCGCCGTCGCTTGATTCATCCAGCATCTCGCGCAGCATAAGCATGCGATCGTGATCAGCTCGAAAGCCCGTCTTGGACGACCCTGCATTCACCTTTGCGACGCGTCTGGACCTCCCTCGACACGACATCGACACCTAAACAAGACCCGCCCTTGCGGCATTGGACAGTACGATTGGCACACACAACACACTTGAGAAGACTCGAAAGACCGCATTCCAACCATGATGGCACGTACAGCGGGGTCATCATCGAGGGGTGGAAGGACGAGCACAGGCTCAGCCGCGACTCCTTCGCGCGGCAGGATGGTACCCACGAGAGGCGGCAGAGGAGGACGAGCAAGTCGAGGAGGAAAAGAGCCCAGAAAAAGTACCGGCACAGTAGAAAGTCCGCGGAAGAAGCGTAGATATAAGCCTGGCACGGTGGCTTTGAAGGAGATTCGCCGATATCAAAAGTCTACGGAGCTGTTGGTTGCGAAGCTACCGTTCTCGCGATTGGTACGTACATTGCAGTCGAGATACAGCGTCCGCGTTGGAGAACTAACGAGATCGAACAGGTGCGAGAAGTATGCATGAACGTCGCGCCTCCTGGATCCGAAGTCACGCGGTGGCAATCGCAAGCTATTCAAGCGCTACAGGAAGCTGCCGAAGCATTCCTGGTGCATCTGTTCGAGGACTCGAATCTTTGCGCTATTCACGCGAAGCGTGTGACGATTATGCAAAAGGACATTCAACTGGCACGAAGAATTCGCGGTGCTTGGGGAGGCTTAGGCTGATGCTTGGAATGGATTCAGCAGCTGTTTGTTTCTTGTTCAGGAGGACTGTTTGTTGTTGTGCTCAGCGAGGCGCCTGGCGAAGATTTTGTTTTGGGGTCTCGGAATGTGATGATACCAGACTTTGGAGGTCGGCAACGAAGGCATGGATGTGAATGTGGCTGGCTCTGTCGAACATTTCTTGTCCTGATATATATCGCATGCTCGAACTAGAGTATACAGGTCTATAAAATGTGACTTCAGATGTCGTTTTCGCTTTCGCATCTTCACCGTAACTGCAATATCTCGGAGCGCCAAGCCCTGACGTAGGGAGGCTTGTTCCAGCGGATTTCTGCCGCATGTTTGCTTGTCAACTTCTCTTGTCTCACATTTTCGTGCCCGCCTAACATACAGACGTGCTGGGAAGCACTCAACGTGCGGGAACAAGTTTGCAGTTGTGCTATGGACTAAGCAACCACCCGAAGGACTGCTTTTAACATCACGAACGGGCCACTCGGCTCGACAAACAAGCGGAGATGTTGCCATACATCAACACTCGTAAGAGACAGCGTCATGTGCCTTGAGTGCCGTGGTTTCTGATACTGGTTAGCTTTCGACTTCGTCGCGAGCAAGCTAGGAGCCTCGACCGATGAACGTACGTTACTTCTCGTTCGGGACTGGCCCCTCGCTGAATCCAGTGACAGTCAAGCTCATTTCATCCTTCCTCTTCTCCTACCCACTGGCCGCCGTGCTTAAGCGACTTCCTGACGACAAGCCACATGTGAAGAATATCTTCAGCATATCCGTTGCATTGTTCTACCTCGTCGGTCTCTTCGACCTATGGAGCGGTCTGGCCACCGTGCTCTTGGACGGAATTGGAACCTATCTGATCGCTGCGTACATTCAAGGACCCTACATGCCATGGATCGGCTTCATTTTCCTCATGGGTCATATGTCTGTCAGCCACATCTATCGCATGATTGAGAATAGTCCAAGTTCAGTCGACATCACTGGCGCGCAAATGGTTCTTGTGATGAAGCTTTCTGCTTTTTGCTGGAACGTCTGGGATGGCAAGCAGAAAGATGCAGACCTGAACGACGTGCAAAAGGAGCGCGCGATTAGGACGTTGCCAGGCCTCTTGGACTATGCTGGATTTGTGTCGTTCTTTCCCTCGATCATGATTGGCCCTGCCTTTGACTATGTCGACTACGAGAGGTGGCTCGACACGACCATGTTCCAGCTTCCACCAGGCACAGATCCAGCAAAGGGCCCAGCAACGCGAAAGAAACGAAAGATTCCCAGAAGTGCCACTCCGGCAATGTCCAAACTCGTTACTGGCTTGCTCTGGACACTGGGCTTCCTCCAGCTGTCAGCTTACTTCTACCCGGAATTGCTTCTGAGTGACGAATATGCCAAGATGAACATCCTCAAGCGCATCTTTCACATGTACGCGATGAACTTTGTGCAGCGGATGAAGTACTACGGCGTGTGGACGTTAACCGAGGGCGCGTGTATCTTGTCAGGAATTGGCTACAAAGGCATCAATCCAAAGACTGGGAAGCCCGACTGGAATCGTCTGACCAACATCAAGCCGTGGGGGGTTGAACTTGCGCAGAACACACATGCGTATCTGGGACATTGGAATATCAATACCAACCACTGGCTTCGGAACTGTATCTACCTGCGTGTCACACCAAAGGGGCAGAAGCCTGGCTTTAGAGCCAGTATGGCCACTTTTGTGACCAGTGCTTTTTGGCATGGGTTCGCTCCGGGTTACTATTTGGCGTTCGTGCTCGCAAGCTTCATCCAGAATGTTGCAAAGAGTGGGTTAATTACCTCCACTTCGCGAGCTTTGCTAACATCTGACAGATGCTCGTCGTCTCATACGGCCCTTCTTCATGACCCCAGACGGCACGAAACCGACAAAATACAAACCTTACTACGATGTCTTCACTTGGCTAGTCACCCAGCTCGTCTTTTCATTCACCACCACCCCTTTTATCCTGCTCTCGATCCACGATAGTCTCTTGGCCTGGAGACGCGTCTACTTCTACGCCGCCATTGGCGTGGGACTCTCGAGCGGCTTCCTCGCCACACCCGGCAAAGCCTGGCTGTCGAAGAAAGTCAAAGCGCGAAGTGGCAGACCACAGCTCAAGAAGACGGACAGCTACGAGCACATGTCTGGTGCAACGCTTGGTGTGCCTTCGGAGCCGGGTAAGGAGTTTGACGAATTTGTTGACGAAATTGTCGAAGAGGTAAAGAAGAGGAAAGGTTCGCAAGCTGCTACTATTCCTGACGCGCAGGAATTGAGGAGAAGAGTTGAGGCTGCGTTGAAGAGTAAGACGAATGCGAAGGATGCTAAGGAGTTGTGAGGCGAGGAGATGTGGTTTTGCAAAACACAGTCAAGCAACATGATGACTTAGACGTTCAACACTTCTGTAGCACGAATATGCTTTGTGATGAGTGCTGCCAAGGGGTTTCTCTCTGTCCCCATGGTCACATGCCAGTGCCGAATCCTTTCGCTGCGTACCAGCTGACCGCGTGAAGGACGGGACTACGCGCCTGCGGACGTCTGCCCCCACAAGTGACAAAGCGTTGTATTGCCTTGCTCTGATGCAGCCAGAGACTAGGAGGTAACGATGCATTACCGTCTGAGCTGTGCCATTGATCAGCATCGATCCATCACCCTCGGCTTTTTGCCGACATGTTCGCAACATGGGAAAAGTCTCGAGGTCAAGTCACGTCAGCGACTGTTGTCAGAAGTATACAGAGAGCCAGGCTGAAATCCGGCCTTCGTGGTCATGAACCATAGGTGAAACGATATTATTGCTCAAGGAAGAACTAACGGCACCTGCAACCCTTGCAACCCTTCCTCCACGCGCTATGTAGACGATTAATGTACAGTGTTGACCTCGTCCTCCATGACAATTTCAAAAACAAACCGGCCCCCATCCCTTAATAATACATCGCCGTCGTCGAATGGCCTCTTCTTCTTCCTCCCCCTGGAACCCTGCCCTGAGTCTTACTTGACGGTTGTTCTTCTCGCAGCAGGGCATGTATAGCATCGGGCGTTTAGTTTTCTGAGGAGCACCCGTGGTTCGGAGCAGTCCAATTCACGCAATTGGGCTGCGGTGCATCCTGTTTTAGTAAGGTATTAGTACAAATCCAAATACAATGATCATCAATGGAGGCACGTACAGGCACGGCAATTGGGGCGGCGAGGACTGCCATGGCCATAGCCAAGAGAGTGGCGATTTCGAAACGCATGTTGCGGGTTGGTTGGTTGGTGATGGTTTTGGAGTGGGGGAGTAGGTCTGATTTGAGAGGATGTTGGTATCGGAGGATGATGTTGCCGAGAACGGCGACTGACGAGGACAGTATTATACAGTTTCTGAAGTCTACTCACCGGCCCTGCCGATACTTCATCTTCCACGAACGACATGAGAAACTTCCGAAATGATGCAGGGCTCTTTGGACTATCTCATTAGCCGCCTTGTGCCTATCTGGCTTTCCAAAAGTATGTTTCTCACTGAACCCGTTTTACAGCCCCAATCTTGCAGCCGTGCATCCACTGCTAGGATGAATACTGGCTTCGAGGCTGTAGTTGCAGTCTCTTGGCTGCGTTCTAATTGGTGAACACGGTCACTACATCGATTCTTCATCAACTTCTTGAGATGCACTGCCGCCTCTTTCGCTACTCGCCTTCGGCTTGGGCTCGTTCGTTGCCTCATAGAAATAATGCTATTCCTTCGAGGGCCAGGTGTCTTACTATCGTACATCGTCGATCCGATCGAAAGCTCGCCTTGCTTGTTTAGAGATAGTCCAAAGCGTCGTTAAATTGGGTAGTATGTCTCTCCAGGGTCGAACTTTCTGTCTAGCGGATGACTAAGGCAGAAAATTCCGGGGCCGGGTAAGCTCGTGCAACCTATGACCATAGCGACCCTCAATGCAGTCACCTCTGAATGCAAGCGCTAGACCCAATACAGAGAGGGTCTTTCGCGTGATAATAACGGATTTGGCCGCTTCTCAAGCGCTACTGCCCTTCTGCATTCGAGATAGGCTCAGCGGCTTCGCACTTCCGTTAAGAGGTAATTGTAATGAAATGCCGCGTGGCGGGGGCAAACGTTTTTTGATGTAATTTTTGACGCGTTAAGCAGCCTAGAGTAAGGGCTATCCAACGCATTTTGAACTGCGTGAATCGGGTCTATAGTGCAGGTGTTGAAGTGCTCTGAAAAAGCTGGCGCCAAGCCTCGGATACACAATCTTCCGACCCGCCTCGTGATAATCTGCAACATCGTTGCAATCTGCTTTGTTATAATCTAGCCAAAACAAACGACACTAGAATGCAGCGGCAATACATCGACGATGACGCTAATCGGCCCGCGAATCAGGCTAGTTTGAGCCTCTAAGTTGTCATGTAAGCTGGTGCTAAAAGGGGAGCGAAAAATGGCACTTTGCAGGGCCAAAGTGCCAATTTGAGCCTGACTTGACAGCTTATACGGGATAGAGTATGGCCTGAGCGGCTTCAATCAGTAGGACCTAGCTTGGCGGCTTACGGGGATAGAGTTTGGCCTGAGCGGCGCGGCTTCAATCAGTGCGACCTCCCTCTCCTCAGGGCGCTACAGAACCCAATGTGAGTCAAACGGAACGGCCACGACCGAAAATCAAGACGCCGCTTCACACATTCAAGACCCGATCGCATCATGTTCGAACACACAAGACACAAGTCTTCTCTAGCAATAGGCCATTACGGCTTAAAACTAATAAAAAGACGGAGGCACCAAACTGTTGAAGCTCGCCCACCGAGCTAATAAGCGCCTTTGAAGAAGGAAATATGAGCTAGCAAGCAATACACCATCCTACAACTGGATTGAGATCAAGGGCCCTACGCTGCCACAACTAAAGACGGCCAACCCGTATCAAAAGGCATGCTCGTGCCCTACGACAGATTAGGGAATACTTTGTCAGATCCCACCGCCAGCTAACAATTGCATAGGACCGTTCCAGCCATCTATTTGCCTCCTCTGCAACGAAAGCGGCACGAGCCTCGAAGGAACCCGTGACTGCAAGGGCATACCTAGTGAGCTGCGGTTGTTAGCCGGAGGGAACCTTATAGCGCCCCATGCTGAATTCGAACATACCCGGCGCCCGTATTACCCGCCCAATTTGACAAGAGTGGTTGCACACTCTGTGGACCCAGCACGACAAACGCAAGCCCTACGAAGAATCTCACCGCTCCCTTCTATCTCGTATCTCTTCTCTTCTATCATTAACCTAGCCGTCGCTAACACGCGCTAAATCGTTCGAATACGCTGTCTTCTTAATTAATACCTCTCGTTATCGCACGCCTTTATCCTACCTCTAATTCGCTGCCGCCGCCGCTGCCAACCTCGCCGCCGCCGTCGTAATAGAGTTCTTCGATTTCGATGCTGCCGCTATTAACGCTAAGACTAACGCGATTCTTAATAGAATAGATAATATAGTATTCGACGACGCGTTCGGCGAGGTACCTATATTGCCGTATAATTTTAATATTAACGCGCTCGGTAACAATTAAGGTAAACTAGTAGAATAGTTAGCGTACGCTTACCTTATAGAGGTAGTAAATTAATCGTCTTAACTACCTTAGCTATTAGAACTGCCTTAGCTATTAGAACTGCCTTAGCTATTAGAACTACCTATAAAAGTTAATATATAGCAATATATTAAGCGCCTCTAACTATACTCGTTAGAGATATTAAGAGACTAATTCTTACCGATTCCTCTATATATATTTAGCGTACTTTTATCTTACGCCGAGTATATATAGTATAAGCTAGATACTTCGGCGTTTAACTTAAACGCCCTCTACTAAGCTATTAGCTCTTTAAGCTATTAGCTCTTAAGCCTCTCGCTCTTATAATTATCTTCTTACTTTTATAGAGCTATCTTAGCTCGTAGAAGAGTCTATATTAATACGATAGCTAGCCGCTTAGTCTTTAGTACGTTTAGAGGTTAGAATAGGTCCCTAACTTTAAATTAGTTCTAGGTCTAGGTCGGTTCCTAAGGGAACCGATCTAAGACTTAAATCGATAGAGTACTCGACCTAATACGAAATCGATAGGTCGGGTCTAAATACTACCGGTTCCTATATAGGTCTTTATAGAGACTTAAGTTTAAAAAGATAGGTCTAATAACGCGGAATAAAACTAGGTCGCCGCGAGGATAATAGAATTACTCTAATACTAAATATACGTATATATAGAACTAAGCGTAGTAGTATATTAGAAGCGCTAGTTAAAGTAGCGACTATAGTTACGAAGAAAAATAAGGCTACTAACTATACTTACTAACTACGAGATACGGAATTAAATACTATATATAATATCGACTACGAAGTCTATTCTACTCTACGAGTATAACGTAAAAGCAAATACTTCCTTTACTAAGTACTATAGCGAAGATATATTAGTACTATAACCTTCTTATTATTACTAATCGAGTCGAAGTTACTTTATTTAGTACTTACTAACGCCTCCTAATCCGCCTCTAGCTACTTCTACTACTAACTAACTATATTATTCGAAGGCTCGAACGTAGTTAATATCGGTAGCGCCTCCTTTATAAGCGAATCCTAAGCCTATTACTACGTATTACGCTCTTAGGAACGATAGTATATAATATTACTAAACGTCGAGAGATTATAGGACCGATTATATTAGCTCTAATAACGCGCTATACTAAAGTCGCGCTTATAACTAGTTCTAGCTACTAGAATAGAGAGAATATCCCGAGCTATTAGCGCGTAACCTAGATATTCTAATACGATTATCTTCTATAACCGGAGTAGATACTCTATAGAATAGGTAGCTAAGTTCTTAAATCTAGCGTAACGATAACGAGATACCTCGTCCGAATTAGCTAATAGCTATATAGTCTACTATAGCTATCTAGATACTCTTTAATTAGAGTTAAAGTTATTACTATCTAATCTACTATAGATACCTATTACGAATAATATCGCGGAGTAGTATAAGGCCTTTTTCGGCCTAGACTAGGACGTAGCTACGAGAGGCTTATATCGCGTATATTCGACTTAGAATTTTAACTAGTAGTAATTCTTAAAGGAGGAATCGAGCCTCTTACTAAAGAACGCCTCGCGGTCTTAGAACGCTCGTTTTATTACTAGATTAAGAAGAATCGTAATACTATATATATTACTAAATCGCTTCTAAGTAGTAGTATAATACTTCTTAAGCTTTATCTATATAGCTTATAGAGTAGAATAAATCTCCTTTTACTAGAATTATATTTTATATTTAAGTTTCTTATCTATAATATCTAGGATATCGAATAAGATATTATAGTAGCTAAGAACGAGGTAGATTATTAGCTCCTTTATTATACTAATTCGTATCGTAGCCTTAGTAAAAGGAGTAGTAAGGTTAATAATATATTTAACTCTCTTCTATTCTATAGCGGTTAGCTTAAGTTCGGGCTAACTCTCGTTCTTAATATACTCGTTAATAATATCTCGTAGTTAAGAACTATATATTAGTATAATTATAGTTAAGCTCTAATAGGTCTTTATATCTTATATTAGGCGTAAAACTCTATTAGGTATCTTCTTCTACTATTTATACTATTTCGAGTATAGATATAGATCTACGATTCTCTTTCGCTATAGTACTATAAAACTCTTAAAGCGTTAAGTACTAGAGTTTACCTTAACTATAAGTTTATAGAACTTTATAAGGAGCGGTTATTAGTATAGCTTCTACCGACTATATTTACTAACTATATATACTTCGTAAAGAGAATATATAGTACCTTTATTAGAACCGTAGCTAGACTTCCTACTTTAAGCTAACGTAAGGCGTTCGTATCTATCTTCTCGTTCTATCGTTCCTATTCTTCGTTTCTTAGCTCGATCTTAAGAGTAGTAAAGAACTTCTTTAAGAAGAGCTAGATTATATATATAAAGTATAAGAACTATTCTAAACGGGAGAACTCGTAGTCTTTAGTATCTAATATCTCTTCTATATTTCTATCTATTTCTTAAAGAGGAAGTTATTTAATTAAGACTAATAGCTTCGCTATATATATACGCTCGTAGGAGCAAATATTAATAGCCTCGACGCTAGAACTCGTTAGTTAGGAGATATATATATAGGAAAGAAACGTATATAGTAATATATAGTATATTATTATTAGAAGTATTATCCGCTATTAGCGCTATAAGCCTATTAGAGATTTCGAAACGAGTAAGTACGTCGAATAGTAGATCCGCTAGGACTTCGCTTATATAATAGCTCGAAATATATAGAAAAGCTAGTATAGCCTTATACTAGGCCTACTCGCTATCGATCTAGTAGTCTTATATCGTAAGGAATAATACTTAGAGCACTCTAGTATACTAACTATTAAGGGCGATAGCTACCTAGAAGGTTCTAGATAACTAACGTTTTAGATTATCCTCGGAGTAATTAACTACGTCCTAGATATATAACTTAATCGTAGCGGCGCTCTTAAAGTCGATAGATCTAGTCTCCTCTAATAGATATTCGTAAGTACGCCGAACTATAGAACTTTTAAAGAAGTTTAAGAGTAATCTAAGCTAGGAAACTATAAGCCTATATAACTCTAGAAACTTTAACCGGTCTAGGTACTCGGTTCTAGTAAAACTTTTCTTAAGCCGTTCCTATAAATAAGGACCGTTAGTATATCTACGTTATATATCTCTATAAAGCATAGTCGGCGAGCGTAGTCGGGAAGCGTAGTTAATAAGTATAGTTAGAAAGCGTAGTTAGTAAGCGTAGTCGGCACCTTATTTTCGTAATAATAAATACTAAACTTATAGATTAATCTTTAGTAGCCTTAATAACTTCTCTAGTAACTCTACGCTCCTAGGAGGTATCTTCGTAGCCTACTAAATCGAGGTGCTTTTATAGAGCTTTTATTCCGTTACCTAGTCCTAGGTATTTAATAACTCTATTATATCCCCTATAAATAACTCTTAGGGCGTACGTTTCCTAGTTTATGCCTTTAATAAAAAATCTTTAGGCCTATAACGTTCGCGTATTCGAGTTCTATTTTATAGGGTTTAAAGATATTCTACTATACTTATCGTAATACCTCGCCTCTTCGAGCTACTAATAGTAGTAGTAAAAGCCCTCGAACGACTAGGTATACTCCCGCCGCTATATCTATATACTATTAGTTTCGACCTAGTCCTTAGAATCCTCTAGTAGCTTAGTAAGGTTAGCTAGAAATAGTATTCTATCTTATATACTAGCTCGACTACTCGAGGTATTTATAATTAGATAGCGTCTCTTCCTCTACTATTATACTACCTTCTTAATCGGACTAGAGTCGACGAGAGATAGCTATAATTTAGAGTTAGTCTATCGTTCGCGAAGCTATATACTTATATATCTTAAGGAAGAAGAAAGTATAGTACTACTACGTCGTATTAGAGTCGTAAGATATACTAGTAATACTATAATATAAAGTATATAGTACTAAGAAGGAATCGTAGAACTAAAGAGTAAAAGCTAGCGGAGTAATAGAAGTAAATAATATTTATAAGGGCGATTAAGTTTTATTAGTATAAGTACTAGCGAGGTATCTCTATTATAGGCCGATAGCCTATCCTAGTAGCGTTATAGAGATAGGTACCTCTAGTACTCTTATTAAGCTCGTAATAGTCGCGACTAATAAACGTACTAAGTACTCTTTAATTATAGTAATACTATAGTCGCCTTCGAGGGCAAGTATCTTACTAGTATAAGAGGCTAGTAGTATTAATAAAGCTTAAGTCGAAAAAGTAGAGTTAGACTTAGCTTAAGTAGATAAACCTATCGTAGAGAGAATTTAAAAACTACTTAAAGACTACGTAAAGCGATATAATACTATATAATAGAAGGCTAGAAATAATACTAAAAGTAAGAAGAGGAAAAAGAATATAGCGAGCTAGAAGTTTAAGATATAGCTAGAGCTCCTAGATCTAGTACTAGCTCTAAAGATAAAGTAGTAGTATATCTCCGAAGGCGTAACTACTACGTAAGAGAATAAGGCTAGTATTAAATATACTTAGCTATCGAAGGTAAGACTCTAGCTATCTATAAGAATTATAAAGGAGAATTATATATTCGGTAAGCTACTATAGAGTAAGAGGTAGAGATAAGAGATATAAGTTAAAGAGGGCCGGCTAGTACTACGACGCAAACTATAGACCGATATACTATCGGCGGCTATAACTAATCTTAACTTACGAGATATATCCGTATTCTACCTAGCCTAAAAGGAGTTATAGAGCTTCTATATAAACCCTATCTCTAGCGACTAGAATTTACGTATAAAGGTCTCGGAGATAGCGAGCTTATTCGTAGACGTACCTAGAAGCTACTCGACGATATCCTAAAAGCTAAGTCCTCCTATAAAGGGCGAAGCCCTAGTTGCTAAGTACTAGCTTCTCTAGTACGAAGGCTTAGCGCACCGACTAATATCTCTCGGACGCCCTAGTATAAACGTCTCCCTTCTTATCGAACTTATTAAATACTACTACGAACTATCTACGTACGCGTTATTCGCCCGTAATATTAAGTTCGATTAACTATAGAAATAAATAGGCTATCGCCTAATAATACGCTCTCGGCGGCGACGCCGAAGGCCGTAGTAAACTTACTAGGGAACGTAGTTCTTATACTAGAGATAGCTATAGCGGAGATATAACGTATCGTCGAAGAGCTCTATACTCGGCAACGTAGGCTTAAAGGCGAGTTAGAAAACGCGCTTCGTAATAGAGATACTCGGGATTCTACTATATAAAGGACGGACTTAAGCGCGGTAGCAGATGCTCTCTACGCGCTACTAGAAAGGCTACTAGCTATATCTTTACTAGAGGCCCGAAGAGAACTATCGGGCCCTAGAGATTAGAAGCCGCTAACCTAGGACGGACGCGTAGAAACCTTTCGCGATTACTTACTATATCTACGGAGTTCCTATCGCGTACGATCTATAGCGATACTAACGCTCTTCGTAGACTACTACTAGGATGCTACGTATAATACGCTGCCGTTAAGAGAGAGAGCGAGAATAAGGCATTTCTAGAAGAGAGGAAGCGCGATAAGAGATAAGGATCCCGAAGCTTTCTTTACGTAGCTCGAGTACGTTTTTATAGATAGTAACGAGAAGTCGAAGGCTTTAGAGTAGCTTACTACTCTTCGATACGTATAAGGATAACTATAGTACGAATACTAGCTAGAATTCGACGGACTTCTACTAAGCGTAGGTAGAGAGAACTAGGAAGGCGCTACGAAGATTACGATATTAAAGAATACGTTCTCGAACGCTACTAAGCTTTATATAGTATCCGTACTAAAGATAGAGGATTACTACGCGTACTCTAAGGAGGTCGAGAGAATTATAACTAATCTCGAGACGACGGATTAGTTTAAGACAGCGAACCGTAAGTAGGCTAGAGAAAAAGGGAAGGCTTCTATTAGTAATAGCGCGGTACCTACGCCGAATACTTAGGCAGTCCCTACGATTAATACTAATAGCGATACTCTAATAACTACGATACGTATAAGAGAAAGACGAAGGAAAACTTAAGCAGACTATACGAAATCCTAAGGGAAGCGACGGGCTAAGTAGGTAAGTATAGAAGAGAGAGAGAGACGCTGCGAAAACAAGCTCTATTTCTGCTATAGAAGTAATAGATACTATATTAAGGAGTGCCTCTACGTACCGGCCGTTTAGCCTACTATAGTTAATATAGTAAGCATTAAACCGTTATTAGAAAGCGACGCGGAATACTTAGACTCTATAGTATCCGCTATAAGAAAAGCGTAACTCTCTCTTAAAAGTAAAAGAAGGAAGTAGAGGAGGTATTAGTATATCGTAAATAGAAGAGGATTAAGAGAAAAATAAATAGGGAGCTAATATATACCGACGTAGTCCTATAGAATAACGTCGGAACATCTACTCTTATTAACGAAGAGTGCTAATATTACGCTATAATTAATATAGGCCTAGCGAAAAGCCTTAGCCTTAACTTTATCGACCGCGGGAAGCGGAAGATAAGGGGAGCGTCTAAAGCTATAGATAGCGTAGATATAGTAGGAGTAGTCGCTTTCTAGATAGAAATTAGTAGGTTCTAGCAATTAGTCTACGCGTATATAGTACTAGGATTATAGTTCCCTCTTATCTTAGGAAATCTATAGAAGGCGCATAATATAGTCCGGACCGCGCTAGAAGAGAAGCGTTTCTTCTATAGTCGAGCGAATCGCTAGGTTATAGAAGGGAAATACTATTAAAGTCTCTAGGACCGTAGTAATTTTCGAACGTTCTTCTTAAACTTTATAGCGATAGCTACCTCGACTACTAATAATATTAAGAAGGCCCTTTAGGATAAGGAATATCCGACGGTAGAGGAGCTTCGGAATCGACTACTACTAGAGATTCGCGAGCTAGCTCCCCTATTTTATTAACGGAAAGCCGAGAAGCTTACGCTATATCGCGAGGGAGTCGACTACTATATCGAGCTCTATAAGAAGGCGGACGGGAGCCTGCTAGAATTGCCCTATAGCCCGCTATATAGTATATTAAAGGCTAAACTACTAGTCCTAAGGAAGTCGCTAAACGAGCTCCTAGCTAAGGAATATATTAGGCCTACTAGTTCCGAAGTAGCGGCCCCTATACTTTTTATACGGAAACCCGGCGGAGGTCTTCGTTTCTACTATAATTATAAGGTATTAAATGCGATTATAAAACATAACCGGTACCTCCTACTATTAGTACTAGAGATACTACGAAATCTTATAGGAGCCTACTAGTTAACTAAGGTTAACGTAGTCTCGGCCTTCTACTAGATCCGTATAGCCCTAGGGCATAAGTATAAAACCGCTTTCTATATAAGGTTCGGCTTATTCGAGTAGTTAGTATATTCGTTTAGTCTATCTAGGGCTCCCGCGACTTTCTAATAGTATATTAATACTCTCCTATAGGAATTCCTAGACGATTATACGTTAGTATTCGCAGATAATATAATTATCTACTCGAATAGTTCTAAGGAAGACTACTTTTATAAGGTAAGAGCTATGCTCTATAAGCTACTACGAGGTAGCCTATATTTAGATATAAGGAAGAGCGAGTTCGCGTAGAAGAAAATTAAGTACCTAGGCTTTATTGTTTATGCCGATAGAAAGAGGGTAGAGACCGACCCTAAAAAGATTAAAGCCGTCCGAAATTAGAAGACCCCGAGGACTTAGAAGGAGTTACGTCGATTTTTAGAGTTCGCGAACTACTACTAGATATTTATTCCTAACTACTCGAAGATAGCCGTACCTTTAACGTCTCTTACTAGGATAGGAACCTAGTTCTTCTAGGGAAAGGAATAGGACGCTATATTTAAGAAGCTAAAGGAGAAGTATTATAACGCTCTAGTACTTTCCTACTAGGACCCGATACTTCTAACCTTCCTTAAGACAAATAGTAGTAGGTTCGCGATAGGAGGCGCTTTAATTTAGGAAAAGAATAGGGTCCGACGACCTGTAGGGTTCTTCTCTTAAAAGCTAAATAAAGCAGAAATTAATTATAATATCTATAATAAGGAAATGCTAGCTATAGTAAACTATATAAAATTCTAGGCTCCCGAATTAAAATCTTATAGGTCCTTTACTATCTAGACGGACTATAAGAACCTAGAATACTTTATAGTTAAGAGGTAGTTATTAGAACGTTAGATACGGTAGTACGAGACCCTATCTAACTTCTAGTATTACCTAGTATAGAGACTAGGATCCGAAGCAATCGTGCTAGACGCCCTATTAAGGCGAGAGTAGGATACGCTAGAGGAGGACGACAAGTAATCGCGAGTATAACGGTTCCTTTACTCGGAACGCGTAAGGAACTAGCCGGAAGTAGTCTAGATAAACCCGACTAGCGTAGATAAGCTATATAAGGAGGACGTATTAGTAATTACGCGCCGGCTAGGTCCTATAGGAGTTATAGTAGATTTAAATAGACCCTTTAAGGACTTAGAGTTAAACGATATATAGGACGCGGTAGTAAAAAACGATGCCGTTTATAATACCGTCCTCCGAGCGATACGTAAGGGAGCCCGCACGATACCTATTAAGGTTAAAGCGAAAGTATAGGCAGGTAACTATAGTATCGATTTAGTAGGAAGATTATAGTATAAGGGAAAACTATAGGTACTAGGAGCGTTAATTTCGTCGGAATCTAAGTACTAAGTCGCGGACTACGCCGAAAAGGACAAGGACTTATTACGTACTAAGCTAATCTAGTCTATTTATAACTTACTAGTCTACGGTTACTTAGGGAGGGACTCTACTATAATTATACTAGCACGCGACTTCTATTAGCTGCTCTAGTCGAGATACGTGCGCTAGTTCTTACGTAACTACGATTATTATAGGAGGAATAAGATATAAAGAGAATATAAGTACGGACTCCTCTATCTACTACTAGTCCCCGATCGTTTCTTTTAGGAAATCTCTATAGACTTTATAACCGACCTACTAGATTCGAAGGGAAACTATAATCTCTAGGTAATTAAGGATCGCCTTAGTAAATAAGTAACTTTAGTCGCGATGCCTAGTATAAAAGCGGAGGAGTACGTAGAGAAATTCCTAGACTCCTAGGTAAAATATTATAGGCTGCTAAGGGCTATTATAAGCGACTAAGGGACAAACTAGACGAGTACGTTCTAGAGGAAACTCTACTAGCTTTTAGGCATAGAGTAGCGCCTTAGCTCCGCGTACTACCTATAAACGGACGGAGGGCTAGAGAGGCTAAATTAAGACGTATAGGCTTATCTCCGCAACTATATTCGTTACGACTAGGCCGACTAGTCTAAGTAGCTTTCTAGCGCGGAACTAGCGCTAAATAGTAGAAATTACTCGGGCCTCGGAATAAGCTCTTTCTTCGTAACTTATAGTTACGACGTTCTATCTCTTATAGTATTAGCGAAGGAGGCTACGATAGGAAGGCTACTAGCTACTAGTTAAAGAGCGGAGAACTTCGTAAAGAAGCTAAGAGAAATTAGTAAACTTTACTAGAGTAGTATAGCGGCCTCTACCTAAGAATAGGAGAGGAGCGCAAACCGACGATAGACTCTAGTACTAATCTATTAGGTCGGCGATAAGGTATAGCTAGATCTACGGAATTACTCGACTAATCGCCCTAAAAAGAGCCTAGATTCGCGATACGTAAAGTTTATAGTTAACGAAGTCTTATCGCCGGTATCTATTAGGTTATCTAGGATTCTCGGTAATATTTACTCGGTTTTCTATATAGATTTACTTCGTCTAGCGAGCAACGATCCTCTCTCTAGATAGGTTACCGACGACGAACAACCGGCGCCCGTACTAAATAAGTCGTACGACGAGTAGTAAGTAGAGGAGGTTCTATACGTACGAGATCGCGCAAAGAATAAAGATAAAGGACGAGAAGTCCTAGTAAAATAGGCCGGATACTATAGCTCTACCTAGGAGCTCCTAGGAGAATTAGCGGATACTGCTATATTAGATACGTTTAAGGAAAAGTTCGGAGACGCTAATACTAACGATAGACTATTATAGGATTATTCGCGTAGGAAAGCGAAACGTAGAGGAAAGTCGCGGGAGAATAGCTAGTAAAAGAGAGAGGAAGGAGAAGAAGTTAAAGAGATAGCCGACGAGCGGTAGTTTATATATCTATAAAAAGGAAAAAAAAAGAGAAAGCCCTAAAAAAAAACTCTAGAAACCCTAAGAAACCGCACGCGCCCTACTAAAAAACTACTACTCTACTTAAGAATAGCGCTAAGCGCCGAGGACTAGAGCAGGTAGCACGCCCCCCGGGCTATAGTAATAGGTTAGTAGAGAATAACGTACGGAAAGGAATAATACTTACGCCTAGCCCTACTAGGCTATAACCGTAGATACTAAGGCGGTTACCTTACGAGCGACCTCGCTAAAAAGAGATTAGCTTATACGAATAAGAGAGGAGAATAGAAGAAGTTACTTAGAGAGTAGGCCGGCCGCCTATAGAGGCTTTAAGGCCTTATAGGCCTTAAGGACCTACCTTAGGTTATTATAGGCGCGCTGCCTAAAAACGTATATTAGCCGGAAGAAAACTAATAGAGCGCTAAACTTTACCTACTCTTAGGTATTAGTAGCGCGCGTCTAGGTAGCGTAGGCTATATAGGCTATAAGTAGACTAAAGGAAGCGATTAGCGATATCTTTCGAGCGGAGGACGAGGTATATATAGAGGAATATAAGAGCAGCGCCTATCGGCGTAGGCCTAGTAGGCCCGCGCGACGGCGGACTATAGAAGGTTAGCGGAAACCGCGCGAAAAGAGTCGGAAGGAGCTTACGGCCTACGGCACGTAGTCGTCGCTAGAATTAGTATAGTCGCGGTAGTAGATACTAGAGCCGATATAAGCATTTATCTATCTCCGGTTAATCTCGTATAGAGTACGAAGGAAACGGCTCGGACGCCTAACCTTATATATATATATATATATATAGGTAGAAGGGAAGACTATAGGCTAGTTAGAATTAAGAAGGAACCCGTAGGAAGAACGGTAGAGAGCTTACTATGCGTGCGTGCGTGCGTGCGTGCGTATATATATATATATAGGTGCTAGAAGCCGGTTAGTATAAGGAGGACCCTAGAAGAGAAGCTATAAAAGCCTACCGTATATATATATATATATATATATCTATAGAAGAGAAAGGAAGAAAGAGAAGAGAGCGAGGGAAGCGCCTATATCTCTACGGATAATAATAAGAAGGCACGACAATATATACCTAATAATAGTAGTAGGTACTAACCGCGATAATAGTAGTCGCGTTCCTCGATAATATAGTTAAGGTAGCAATAGTAGAAGTAACGCGTTCCGCGCTATTCTAGCGGAAGGAACTATATAGTATCGATATAGTATTATAGACGAATCGCTTACTAGTAGCGAAGGATTCTAGGTCTTTTTCTATAGACTCCCGCGACTTTACGACGGCATTTTACGTAGCTACGACGATAAGAACGTTACCTAGGTTACTATAGAAGTACCCCGTACGAATAACTGCGCGTCGCGCGTAGTTTAGAGAGGAGAAGGGGGATAATATAAAGGGCGAAGCCCTAGTTGCTAAGCACTAGCTTCTCTAGTACGAAGGCTTAGCGCACCGACTAATATCTCTCGGACGCTCTAGTATAAACGTCTCCCTCCTTATCGAACTTATTAAATACTACTACGAACTATCTACGTACGCGTTATTCGCCCGTAATACCTCCTTTCTACTTAGAATTAAGCTATATTTCCTATAGAAGCTCTCCGTATACCGACTCCTTTATATCGAACTTATAAGCGTATAACTAGAACGCTAGCCTATTTCGCTTAGCCTATACTTTAGACGTAACTAGCTTCTAGAACCTATTACTATCCTAATCGTATCCTAACGAGATAAGCTAATCTAGGACTTCTAGAGTCTAAGTAAAGCGATTAGCTATATTAAACTTAAAGGACTTCTAGGAGAGATAGTTATAATATACTATATAGTAATAGGATAGGAAAATTTCCGTTATAGTTAGAAGACGGCCTTCTACTATTAGCTCCTACTACTAGTTAGTATATAGTTAGTAGGCGTAGTTAGTACTAATTTACCTTCGCTTTCGCTATAGATACTAATATACGGACTAATTTTATAAGCCCTCTATAAGGCTCTATAGAGCGTAGAGTATACTTCTAGTCTAATCGAAGGTACTCGAATGCGTCCTAAAGAAGCTATTAGTTCTAGTAGCGATATACTCTTAATAAGAGCTACTTACGTCCGCTCTAGATACTTAGAATACGTATCTCCTCTTATTCCTAGATTATAGCCTCTTAATAAGGTCTATTTCTTACTATAAGGAACTTAGCCTCTCCTTTATTAGTTATATAATAAACTCGGCTTAACTCTTATATTATACGTATAGTATTATAAGCGTATATACCTTCTTCTTAAACTATCGAATAGCTTTATTCTAAAAGGCGTAGACGGCGTAGCTTCTCTATATAGCCTACTCGCTCTTAGTAGCGACTCGAAGGTAGAGGTTAGTTATTTTATAGCTAGTACCGGCCGACCTTACTAGTAATACGTAGGGTGCCTCCGGACTTAACTTAGACTAATTAGTATTATACTAGTAGTTATAGTTATAGTACGAGTCGTCCGCGCTCTTCTCCTTCTTAATATTAAAATAGAAGCTTTTCTTATTCTAGTTCGCTACTTATATAGTAGGCCTATCTCGCGCGCGCTTACGTTTCTTATCGTCCTTATTATACGTTAGTACTACCGACTATATTAGCCGACTATATAGATTATTACTTACGCTATTCGGTCGTACTAAGTATAGTACTTCTCTCTTTAAGCCTTAATCTTCTTCTACTATTACTCCTTCGATAGGGAGCTCTATATATTATTAAAGCTAATTAAAAGCTTCTTCTACTAAGTAAAGGACTTATTTCTAGCTTTACGCTACTTATCTACTATAGTTCTCTTAGGCGATATATCTACGCGCTAGCTATACTTACGAAGAGTATTAGGATTAGAAGAGTAGTTATTTATATCTTTCCTTATAGCGCCTAGTCGTATTTAAAGTATAGAAGTACTTATACTATCTAAATCTTTATTTATAAGATAGAGACGCTTCTATAGACTATTAGAGGGCGTAGTACTTATTAGACGTCGCTTTTATCGCGCTATTATCGTAAGTTTAGTCGCTAAGAAGAGATAAGTATTACGAGGTATATAGTAAATATACGCTTAAAATTTAGTAGTAATACGAGTATAGTAGCGGTTAAGGTAGTAGTTATTATAGTAGAAGCTAAGTACGACGAATTTTAGCTTTAAGTATACTAGAAGCTTAGTACGTAGCTATTCCCGCCTAGCTACTAGCTTACCTCTATACGTAGAGTTTAGCTTCCTATACTATAGTCGGCTACTATAGTTAGCGATATTATATAATATATCGCTTGCTTAATATAGTATATACTAATATATACGACTATATACGAATAGCGATAGCTATAGACGTACTCTAGAGCTAGAATCCGTTATATACGTTACTTAGATTAACCTTACTATTACTAGCTAAAAAGAGTAACTACTATATACTTATACTCTCGACGACTACTCGTCTACTCGTCGCCGATAGGTACTTCTTAGCTTATACTATCGACGACCGCTTATCTCCTTAGTATAAACGGCTACTTCTTAGCTTATATTATCGACGACTACTCGTCTCCTTAGCGTAGACGATTACTTTTTAGTTTATACTATCGACGACTACTAGTCTTCTCGGCGCCGACGGTTACTTCTTAGCTTATACTATCGATAACTACTCCTCTTCTTAGTATTAAAGTAGTATCGATAATTATTTCTTCTCTTCTACTATTATAACGACTCGGTTCCTCGATATAAAAGTAGGCTAGAGAGTCTATTTTTCTATTCTACTACTATATTACGACTACTTAACTAGTAATACTATAGAGTACTAGTAAGTCTAGCTCTTTCCTTTTTATAGTATTTTATATATTCGTAAAGAACTTCGAATAACGAAATATATATACTATAGTCGATATTATATATATAATACCCGGATATAATCTATACTATAGTAAATATTTACGTCTATTACTATATTCTATAGAGTAGCGAAAGCGATTATAGCGTTCGCGTAACTATAACTTCTACTAGATAAAGATCGGTAGAGGTATCCTAATATAGTAGTAGAATACGATATAGTTCTACTATATAGCGCTATCGAACTCTAACCTCTCCTCTATAGGCCTACGTATTCTAGCGGTCGTATACGATTTTCTAGTACTCCTATCTACTCTAGCTCTTCTTTCTTATACCTCTATCTATTTACTCCTTCTAATTCTTCGATATCTCTATCTATACTACTCGATACCTTCTCTTATTTCCTAAGTAGACTCTAATATAGAGTTTAACTCGAGCCCTCCTCTACGAGTATATCCTAATATAGATACTAATATACCGCTATTAGTACTACCTCTACGCGTAGGAAATAAGGCTACTAAGTAGCGGCGAATACGGCTACTAAAGGCTATAGTACTAGACGACGAGTCTCGTAGGAAGATAGTAGTTCTATAGAAAAAAGTAATAGCTATAAGGACGATATAGCGACGAACGAGAGCTAGTAAGTCCGGTATCTCGAAAAGGTAGTTAAAGCTAAGAATAGTAGCCTTATAAGAGATTCGTAAGCTTTAGCGAACGATAGCTTTATATATTTATAGGGTCTCTTTTTAGCGCGTTATTCGCGAGATTATAATAGATAGAAGTAGTAGCGATATTATTAGAATTTAGGTAGTAGTACTTAAATACTTATAGGAAGCGGTAGAGGTATTTCTCGTTATAGAGTTCGAGATTTCTAACCTTCTAGCGATCTACGCGAAGCGCGTTACTCTATAAGTAAAGGATATATACCTATATAGTTATCTACGCTACCGATTTACTAGCTAGAATAGAGGAGGGAATAATAATATAAGTATATAATACTAGGTTGCCGACTATAATTACCGACTATAAAGAGCCTAGTATACGTTACTATACTTAGAAGCTTAGAATTAATATATATAGCGCGGGTAAAGCTATAGCTAGCGCGCTAGCGAGCCTAACGTCTGCCTTAGCTAACCTATATACCTTTACCGAACTATTAGTAATACTACTACCTCTATCTCCTTAGAACTTATTAGCGGTCGCGCTTTATTAGCCTATTATTATCGCCTTCCTTTTTTATACCTCCTAACGAATTTTCGTATTACGCGTACGAAGAATACTACTATATACGTTAATTATAGCTTAATCGACTGCTTTTCTCTCGCCTCTCTACGTATTTATAATAGCTTAACTTCCTACTAATAAGCCTAGCTAGTTCGCTAAGTAATACTTCTCTAGCCGAGATATAGCGTCTACTTCTCCTCTATTTAAAAACTCCTCCTTATCTAAAAACTCTTCTATAAATAATAGTAATATCGACCCTAGACTTCTTAGTAACTAGGCGCCCTCTTCTAACTAATACGGCGCTTCTACCTCTCCTTCTTTAATTTCTAACCCCTTCGCTTATAATAGTAACGACTAAAAGGCTACTAGTAGAAACGACTAGAATAGTTCTCGTAGAAACGCGAACGGCGATAATAGAAATAACGAAGATAACGGCTCTATTATTAATATTAATAATAGTAATAGCGACGAGAGTAATAGCGACGAGAGTAATAGCGACGAGAGTATTATACTACCTACCTCTCTCTTTTAGCTTTCTAGAAAAGCTCTATAGAAAACTATACTAGGTAGTTAGCGTCGTCTCGATAAGTAGAAGCTCGCTTACTAAATAGCTTATAAGAAATAGATTAAGAGGGATAATATAGTAATAGTAGCGGTAGTAGTAGTAGCTAGAAATATAGAAGATAGAGATATAGTAAATAATAGAACAAATAGTAGCGTAGTAGCTAGAGGAGTAGTAGGTAGAAAATAATTACTAGGTAGAAAACGAGTAGCGAAGAAAAGACTAGCTAGAAAGAGAACGGCTAGAAAAGTACTAGCTAAAATAGTAGTAGTAAGTAGAGGAGGTCTAGCTCGTAGAGCTAGTATATAGAAGACTTATCGCTATAAGCTAGGTAGTAAGTTATATAGTCGGTATATATAGTCGGTATTACTAACTTATACTCTAGCTATCGCGCTCCGAGAGATTTATAAGTACTAGAAGTCTACGGATCTACTTATACTAAAGCTACTCTTTAGCTACCTCGTCTACGAAGTTTACTATAATATTTCTAGAGACTTAGCTATTTCTTAAGAAGGTTACTATTAGTAGGCGAGCGCCCTTAGTACTCTATAGGAAGCCGCCGAGAGTGCTCTAGTCTACCTCTTCTCGAGTATATATGCTCCTAGTCGTTCTATATTCGATCGATATTAACTATATTATAGGTACTAACGTTACTACGATTTACGTAAAGCGAGTAACTATTTAGTAGAGGGATATAAAGTTTGTCGTTAGCCTACTCTCGTCTTAGGGAATTAATATATTTAGTAAGAGATAAATCTCTATAATATATATAAGGAAAATCGTTATAACTATAGAGGGTATATATAGTAAAAATCGATATAAGTAGAGAGGTTACTATAGTTAGTATTCGTAGTTAGTATACCTATAGTTGCACTAAATCGTATAATTTGCTATATTAAATTAAATATACCTTTAAAACCCGTCGCTTTCTATACTTTCTACTTCCTCTAGTTTCTATCTATTTATAACCCTCGATTTTCTATACTATATTCTATCGAATCTTATATTTCTATTAGGACCTATCTTTAGACCTATCGTTAGACTCGAGTCGGACCTATCTAATACCTATATTTATTAAATAGGTCCGGAACTAGGGAGGAACCGGCTAGGACCCGACCTAACTATTATAGTTCTATATATTTAGGTTCTAGACCCGACCTAGACCCGTCCCGACCTATTCTAATCTCTAAATCGGAGAGCGAACGCGTTATTAAGGCTAGATATAAATATATTATATACTTAGAAGAGCCTAGGTAGAAGAGCTAGAAGAATAGTATTAGTTAGTAGGTAATAGAGCTCGAAATAACGCTACGAAGCCTATAGGGGCCTATTAATTACTTAAGTACGAGTAGGAGGGTTTTACTTAAAGTATAGCCTTACGAAGAAGGATACCTAGTCTAGTAGCTACCTAGAAGAGCTTAGAAACCTAGGAAGGCCTATATAGAGAAGTAGGTAATAGAGATATAAAGAGGCGAGCTAAAGAGGATACTTAGAATAAGAAGGAGAAAGATATAAGATATAAGAGAGCGAGGAAGAAGCTATATATTAGTTAGTAGATAGAAACGTAAGGGCACTACTATCTAGCTAGGAGTAGAAGCCCGAGCAAGCCTACGAGATATAGCCGGCTATAGCTAAAGAAATACGATATAGTAATATAAAAGGAGTTATTCTTCTAGAGTATAGTAAGTAATAGTAGCGACTAAGATACTATCTACTTAGCTCGAGAGGACGGATACGTATATCGGTTTTAGAAGAGAGGTAACCGCTCTCTAGTTTACTAGAGCCTAAAAGAGTATAACTAAAGCTTAAGAAGCAAATAGGATATAGAGTATAAGGTAGAGATTTTAGCTTAAGATCCCTTTCTCGAAGCGAGAAGGTATATAGTAAGCTACTTATAGTAAAAGTCGAAGCCTATAAGTAGGAAAGCGTAGGTAGGCCTTATTTACCTACCTTATATAAGTTCGTAGGAACGTATATAATTATATACTATAAGAGGTAGTATAGTTATAGCTAAAGTAGAAGAAAGATAAGTAAGTAAGATTAGATTCCTCTAGAGCTCCTAAATAGATAATAGCTCCTAAGAGGACTACGATATTATAATACTAGAGCTAACTACCTAGTAGACTAGTAATAAATAGCTATAACCTAACTATTTACTAATATAATATTAACTATAGCCTAACTATATAAAGAATCCTAGTATAGGAGGTAGACCTAGAGATAACCTAAGTTATTATACTCTAGGAGCCTTAGATAAATCCCTAGAATAGGAGAATAATCTTATAAGGATACTACTTAATCCTCTCTACTACTAGGTACCTAAGAGTAGCTCTACTAGTCTCTAACTAACTAGATAGTACTATATAGAGACTAATCTACTACTAGACGGGAGACCTAGTCTTAATAGAAATCTAAACTAGCCTAGAGCCAGTTATAATCTATAACTACTATAACCTAAGTAAACTAACTAGCTACTTCTAAGTAGGGATACTTTAAGAAGTAAAGAAAGCCCTCGAATAAAGCTAGAAGGAGAACTATACCTAATAGATACTACTTAGGGACTTTAACCTCTACTACTTAAGATAGGGAGCTAACCTAGCCTATATACTATATAAGATAGTAGATAAGCTACTAGAAATAATAGTAGAAGCTAGGTTATAATAAATCCTAAAGCTAGATATAGTTATATAGGAAAAGTAAGGAGCTAGCTACTAGATACTAGATCTAGTATTTATAACTACTTAACTCTAGCAAAATATAATTACCTATAAGGTAGTACTAGAGATAACGAATAGATCGGACTATATCCCTATTATTACTACTATTAATAATACGACCCTCTCCTTAAAGTAAAGCTACTCTAGGCCCTAATAAAAGAAAGCTAACTAGGAAGAGGTATAATAGATCCTCTAAGAAAGGCTAGACTAAGCCTAACTCTATAATATTCCCCTAACTACTAAAGCCGAAATAGATAAGATAGCTACTTAGGTATAAGAGGCAATTTAAGATACTATAGTAGTAGTAATCTCTAAAGCTAAGCTCTTAAACTTAGCTAAGGAAAGCTAGACTCCTAAGAGTTAGAGGCTAATTAAGCTTATAAGAAAGATAAGAAAATAATAGAAGGACACCTAGATAGACTAAGCGTACTAGGTATATATCGCTATAAGTAAAGTAAGAAATAAGTAAATCTAGAGAGATACTAACCTCGCCTAGAGGAAAGTAGTATAGGAGGTTATAAATAACCTAAATAAGATATAGAGACTAGCTAAATAAGTAAGAGAAGGAGCTAACTAAGTATACTAGAACCTCTAATTCCTAGAGATATAAGAACTTAACTAAGAGAAGGAGGATAATAATACTAGAAAAGTAAGGATCCTAGTAAACTACTTCTTCCTAGTAGAGAAACTAGCTAACCTAAGTAATATCTTAAATACGTAATACCTCTACCTCTTCTATATAAAGATAGAGGTCTTAGAGGTAGAGGTAGTATAAGTACTTAGGAAACTACTAGCTAATAAAGCCCTAGGGCTCGACTAAATCCCTAACCTAATACTTAAGGAATATAAAGCTACTATTATACCTACCCTTACTAGGCTATTTATAGTATACCTTAGGCTAGGATACTACCTATAACTATTTAAGTACTTAGTAATAGTAGTCCTTAGAAAGCCTTAGAAACTAGACTACTCTAAACTAGGAGTATATAGACCTATAGCCCTACTAAATATACTAGTAAAGATACTAGAGATAATTATTATAAAGAGGATATCTAAGGAGATAGAGGCTAGGAAACTCCTCCTAGAATCCTAGATAGAAGCTAGGCTAGGAAGGTTTATAGCCTTAGTACTAGACCTTATTACTAAATAAGTTAAGACTATCTAGGTAACTAACCCTAGGGTAGTAGTATCTATACTCTATCTAGATATCTTAGGAGTATTTATTAATATCTCCTATACTAGATTACTATATAACCTTAGACTTAAAGAGTTCTCTAACTATCTTATAGGATTTATATAATCCTTCCTCTAAGGTAGAACTACCTACTTTAAGCTAGGAGACTTTATAGACTAGCTAAGGCTATAAAATATAGGCATCTCTTAAGGCTCTATACTATTACTAATCCTCTTCCTTTTCTTTATATCTACTCTTCTCCTAACTCTCTAAAAGGGAAGAATAAGAGTAATAGGGTTTATAGATAACTTTAATATCCTAACCTATAGTAATAGTATAGAAGAGAACTATAAGTAGCTAGAAAGAGCCTACTAAAAGTACTTAGACTAGGCTAGCAAATATAAAGTAGCTTTTATACTATAAAAATACTAGCTAATCTACTTTACTAAAGGGAGATAATATAACTTTAAAGTAATAGTCTAAATTTAGAGATTTAAGGAGGGCTTAGTCCTATCTCTTAGACTTTTAAAGGTATAAGTAGATACTAAGCTATAGTAGAGACTCTATATTAAGAGAGTAGTAGAGAAGAGAGCTAACTAAATATAGTTACTCTAGAGGCTATATAAGTCTATATAGAGTATATTCTTCTAGAAAGTAAGATACCTCTATATAGTAGTAGTAAGGCTAGTAATAATATTTAGGTATACTACTTAAATAAACCTAAATAGTAAAGAGTACTAAAGGATATAGGAAAGAGCTTACCTAACTACTAAAGAAAGTATAAAACTAAGCCCTTAGGTATATTATAGAGGTATATAAAAGTGTCCTAGTAGCTATACTCTAGAGAGAAGCGAATATCCTACTAATCTACTTATATATATAAGACCTAGTAAGATAGGTAGCTAAAAAGAATAAGGACTAGGTAGTATACTAATATATCTAAGATAAGTATAGGGATATTATAAAACAAGTATAGAGAACTAAAAGATATAAATAAGGGAATACCTAACTAACTTAAAGTATAAGATAAGAAAGGATCTAAGAGATAGTAGTAAGCTAAGAGGCTCTATAAGAGGTACCTAAGAAAGACTAGTAGATATATAAGAAGTAGGAAGCTAAATAGAATAAGCTTAAAGTAAATAAGAACTAAAGGAACAGAGCCTAAGTAGTAGCCTAGACCTTAAATAAAACTAATATAGGTAGATACCTATATAAAGAATAGTCTAGGCTAGAGAGCATAATAGCTATACTCCTTAGGACTAAATATATTAGGTTTAAGGCCTATCTAGCGAAGAGAAGAGTCCTAGGCATCTCCCTAGACTATATATATAACTAAGAATATTAAACTCTAAAATATATCTATATCTCCTACTTAAAGAGATAGAGAAATAGATAGGTATTATTTATTATAGTAGGCTTAAGTAACTAGAAAGACCTTATAAATACTAAGAGAGGACTACTAGTAATAGCTAGGTAGCTAATCTAAGAAGAGGTACTAGACTAATTCTCTCTTATAAAAAAAGAGAAACTTTAAAGGATTTAGAAGAAGAAGAAGGAGAAGTAGGGACCTAGTAAGAGGAAGGACTTCTAGAGTACCTATATTTGTCTAAAAGAAATATATACTCTAGAGTATAGAGCTACTAACCTATAGAGATAAAAGGAAAGTAAGAGGTTTTTATAGCTAAGGGCCTTAGCTCTAAGCTTTTCCTTTCTAGATAAATAAGTAGTATACGCTACGTACTCCTCTATAGGAGATAGAATAGTAATTAAATTTATCTATCTATTTATATAACTCTTTTAAACTCTAGAAACTTTAACTAGTCTAGGTACTTAGTTCTAGTAAAACTTTTCTTAAGCCGTTCCTATAAATAAGAACCGTTAGTATATCTACGTTATATATCTCTATAAAGCGTAGTCGGCGAGCGTAGTTAGTAAAAGTAGTCGGTAAGCGTAGTTAGTACCTTATTTTTATAATAATAAATACTAAACTTATAGATTAATCTTTAGTAGCCTTAATAACTTCTCTAGTAACTCTACGCTCCTAGGAGGTATCTTCGTAGCCTACTAAATCGAGGTGCTTTTATAGAGCTTTTATTTTATTACCTAGTCCTAAGTATTTAATAACTCTATTATATCCTCTATAAATAACTCTCGGGGCGTACGTTTCCTAGTCTATACCTTTAATAAAAAATCTCTAGGCTTATAACGTTCGCGTATTCGAGTTCTATTTTATAGAGTTCGAAGATATTCTACTATACTTATTATAATACCTCGCTTCTTCGAGCTACTAATAGTAGTAGTAAAAGCTCTTAAACGACTAGGTATACTCCCGCTACTATATCTATACGCTATTAGTTTCGACCTAGTCCTTAGAATCCTCTAGTAGCTTAGTAAAGTTAGCTAAAGGTAGTATTCTATCTCGCGTACTAGCTTAACTACTTAAGGTATTCGTAATCGTATAGCGTCCCTTTCTCTACTATTATACTACCTTCTTAATTAGACTAGAGTTAACGAGAGATAGCTACGATTCGGAGTTAGTTTATTATTCGCGAAGCTATATACTTATACGTCTTAAGAAAGAAGGAAGTATAGTACTACTACGTCGTATTAGAGTCGTAAGATATACTAGTAATACTATAATATAAAGTATATAGTACTAAGAAGGAATTATAGAACTAAAGAGTAAAAGCTAACGAAGTAATAGAGGTAAATAATATTTATAGAAGCGATTAAGTTTTATTAGTATAAGTACTAGCAAGGTATCTCTATTATAGGCTAACGGCCTATCCTAGTAGCGTTATAGAGACGGGCACCTTTAGTACTCTTATCGAGCTTATAATAGTCGCGACTAATAAACGTACTAAGTACTCTTTAATTATAGTAACGCTATAGTCGCCTTTAAGAGTAAGTATCTTACTAGTATAAGAGGCTAGTAGTATTAATAAAGCTTAAGTTAAAAAAGTAGAGTTAGACTTAGCCTAAGTAAATAAATCTATCGTAGAGAGAATTTAGAAACTACTTAAAAACTACGTAAAGCGATATAATACTATATAATAGAAGGCTAGAAATAATACTAAGAGTAAAAAAAGAAAAAAGAATATAGTAAGCTAGAAGTTTAAGGTATAGCTAGAGCTCCTAGATCTAGTACTAGCTCTAAAGAAAAAGTAGTAGTATATCTTTAAAGGTATAACTACTACGTAAGAGAATAAGGCTAGTATTAAATATACTTAGCTATCGAAGGCAAGACTTAAGCTATCTATAAGAATTATAAAGGAGAATTATATATTCGGTAAGCTACTATAGACTAAGAGGTAGAGATAAGAGATATAAGTTAAAGAGAGCCGGCTAGTACTACGACGTAAACTATAGACCGATATACTATCGGCGGCTATAACTAATCTTAAATTATAAGATATAGACTCCTATCGCTTAGCTTATTCCTAAGGCGACTAGAACCTAGACGTAAAGTTAAGTAACTCTATAGTAATAGAGTAAGCTCGCCGTTAATTTAATAGTAGTAGTACTAATTAGCTATCCGTATTCTACTTAGCTTAAGAGGAGTTATAGAGCTTCTATATAAACCTTATCTCTAGCGACTAGAATTTAAGTATAAAGGTCTCGAAGATAGCGAGCTTATTCGTAGACGTACCTAGAAGCTACTCGATAATATCCTAAAAGCTAAGTCCTTCTTCCTACTTAAAATCGAGCTATATTTCCTATAGAAGCTCTTCGTATACTAACTCCTTTATATCGAACTTATAAGCGTATAACTAGAACGCTAGCCTATTTCGCTTAGCTTACGCTTTAGATATAACTAGCTTCTAGAACCTATTACTATTCTAATCGTATTCTAACGAGATAAGCTAATCTAGGACTTTTAGAGTCTAAGTAAAGCGATTAGCTATATTAAACTTAAAGGACTTCTAGGAGAGATAGTTATAATATACTACGCGATAATAGAGTAGGAAAATTTCTATTATAGTTAGAAGACGGCCTTCTACTATTAGCTCCTACTACTAGTTAATATATAGTTAGTAGGTATAGTTAGTACTAATTTACCTTCGCTTTCGCTATAGATACTAATATACGGACTAATTTTATAAGCTCTTTATAAGGCTCTATAGAGCGTAAAGTATACTTCTAGTCTAATTAGAGGTACTCGAATACGTCCTAAAGAAGCTATTAGTTCTAGTAGCAATATACTCTTAATAAGAGCTACTTACGTCCGCTCTAGATACTTAGAATACGTATCTCCTCTTATTACTAGATTATAGCCTCTCGATAAGGTCTATTTCTTACTATAAGGAACTCGGCCTCTCCTTTATTAGTTATATAATAAACTTGGCTTAACTCTTATATTACGTACGTAGTATTATAAGCGTATATACCTTCTTCTTAAACTATTAAATAGCTTTATTCTAAAAGGCGTAGACGGCGTAGCTCCTCTATACGGCCTACTCGCTCTTAATAGTAACTCGAAAGTAGAGGTTAATTATTTTATAGCTAGTACTAGCCGACCTTACTAGTAATATATAGAGTACTTCTAGATCCGACTTAGACTAATTAGTATTATACTAGTAGTTATAGTTATAGTACGAGTCGTCCGCGCCTTTCTCCTTCTTAATATTAAAATAGAAGGAAAAAATATATACTTCTAGTAGGCGAAGAATTAGTTACTAGGAGGCCTTAAGGCCTTATAGTATACGACTATCTATCTAGAGCGATAGAAGAACTTTAGAGAGGTTATAGCGCCCGAGGGAGAAGAGGCTAGCACTCTTAGAACCTAAGGATAGTAATAACCTCTTAGAAACTACTAAACTAGCCCTTAGGGCTAGAAAATACTACTAGAGACTAATATAGTAAGCACCTAGCTCTAAAAGAACCTAATAACCCTTATAGAAACTATCTAAAAAGCCCTTAACTCTTCTTACGACTACTCTAACTCCTCTCTCCTTTCTCTTTTCTAAAGAGCTTAATAAGCTCTTTTCTATTAGGCCTAGACCTAGGCTATCTCCTCTATTCTTTAGAATATCTAGAGAACTCTTTAGAAGAAGCTAGATAGCTATAATATAGGACAATTATAGGCCTAAAAGGTAGCCTAAATCTAGACCTTAATATAGATAATATCTTAAGTAACTATAGTAATTATAGTTAAGATAGGTATATAGGAAGAAAGAGATAAGATTAGAGGAATAAGTATAAAGGAAATTAGAGTAAAGCTTAGAATCTAGTAGGTAGCTATAGTTAAAAAGCTATTTAGTAGGGACTTTAAAGTACTCCTTTATAAAGAGTAAGAAAGAGTAAAGCTAGAGGAGAACTAGGATTAGATATATATAGCCTAGCCTAGAGCCTAGATTACTAAACATCTATATAGAGTACTTATATATAGAGTTAGAGCAAACTAGGATACTAGAGCTAAGGAATATATTAAAGTAATAAAGGAGGAGAATATCTTATAGTTCTTAAATATAAGAATTAAGTAGGCTATATAGATAAAGAGCCCTAAAGCTAAAGAAGGCTAGAGATACTCTATAATAGTTATTAGGTTCTAGAATAAGTAAATAGTAAGGGCTATAGCTTAGAAAGGATTTATTATTAAAGTAAACTTCTACCTAATAGAAATCTACTACCTATAATAAAGAGTTATATAGTATATAAAGTATAATAAGTTTAAATATATTACTATATACTATAAGGAAGCTAAGAATAGATATAGAGCCTACTCTATAAACTATAAAACATCTAATTATACTATATAAAAGAAGAAATACTATAACTATAGAGGAGACTACCTAGTATAAGTAAGAATATATAAATATAATTAAGTAGTAATAGCTAAGGCTAGAATATTCTTAGAGTTCTTTAGAGGAAAGCAAACTCTAGTATAACTAACCTATAATAAAGAAGGATTTACTATAGTAACTAATAAGAAGAGGAAACTAATAAGCCTAGTAGAATAGCTCTAGGCTAAGGAGGTACTATAAAGTAGCTAGGTAAGATAGAATAAGCTACTAGGAAAGCTATTAAGATCTAACTTTACTATTATAAATAGTAAAAGGTAGGTAAATAAGCTCCTAATATATATATAAGCTAAGAGTATATAAGAGGCCTAATAAGGAGAGGGAGCTAAGCTAAAGAAGACTATTATAACTAAATAAAATAAATAGATATAACTTATAGATCTACTAATATAATATAAACTATATACCTACTACCTAAGTACTACTAGTAAATAGCCTAGACCTAAGAACTACCTAGATTATAGCACTATAAGAACTATAGATTAACCTAGTAAATAGAAAAACTAAAATAAAAAAGGGTTACTACTAAGTCCTTCTAACGAATAGGTACTTAAGAGTTATATTCCTAGTATTAGAAGAGCTAAATATATTAAAGTAAGACATTATAGATAGCTAGTTAGGAGACCTTCTCTCTATTATAATAATAACTTAAGGGAAATCTATTACTATCTATAACTACTATAACTTATTAGGCTCTAAATCCTATAATATAATAGGTATACTTATATAGCTAGAAATAGCTATCTAAAAGGCCTAAGAAGCAGCTATAGGTAAGACTATAGTAGTTAGAGACTTTAATCTCTATTACCTACTATAAGGAGGAAACCTAGTCTAGTTATAATATAATATAGTAGATACTCTTATCTAGATAGCTATATAAGCAGGCCTATATCTTTTACTAGAACTAGGAACTATTATATAGGAGAGGTATAACTCTAGCTACTAAACACTTAACCTAATCTTAGCTAGCTAATCTATCTAATAGAGACTATAGAGCTATAAGGCAATAGCTAATAATATATTTAGATTAGACTATATCTTAATTCTAACTATTATAGACTAGCCTATAAACCTATACTAGAAAAACTAGAGCCTAAGACTATAATAGATAAAAGTAAAGTAGGAGAAGGTAAAGTAGAAGGTTTAAAAAGCAATAAAAAAGCTAGAGCTACTACTACTTAAGAACTACTAAGAGCTAGATAAGGTAGTATAAGCTCTTTAGAAAGCCTTCTAGGAGGTAGTAAAGGAGGCAGTCCTATATATAAAGCTATTATAATATATAAAAGCAGAATAGCTAGTAAAGTATAGTAAAGTAATTAAGGCTACTAAGGTAGTAAGAAGAGCTTAGAAGGCTATAAAGTCTAAAGAGAACTATAAATACTACCTAGATACTAGCTATAAGAAGAATAAGCTAGTTAGGAAGGTAATAAATATATCTTAGAAGTAAATAGTTAGTAAGATTACTAAGGACCTAAGTAAGATATAGAAGCTAGTAAGATAAGTAAGAGAAAAAGTATAATAAGGATATATACTACTATAATTTCCTATACTAAGTAGTAGTATATACTAAGATAGTTATATAAATAAAGGTAAAGTAAGAATCCTTATAGACTACTTCCTCCTACTACTAGTTAAAGTAGACTTAAGAGATATTCTAAATATAGACCTCCTAGCTTAGTTCTAAATAGAAGATAAGGTATCTAAAGAAGAGGTCTTTATAATACTTAAAAAGATCCTAAGTAAGAAAGCTCTAGGCTTAGACTAGATCTAGAATATACTACTTAAGAAATATTAATAGAAGATTATACTATTCCTAGCTAAGCTCTTTATAGCCTATATTAGCTAAGTATACTACCTAAAGCTATTTAAACACTCTATTACTATAGTTCTTAAGAAGCTATAGAAGCCTAACTATACTAAACTAAGAGTATATAAGCTAATAGTACTTCTTAATACTTTAGCTAAGGTACTAAAAGTAGTAGTTATAAAGAGAATATCTAAAGTAGTAAAAGAGAGAGGCTTACTACTAAAATTATAAATAAGTATAAGACTAAGAAGATCTACGATTATAGTACTTAACCTTATTATTAAATAAGTTAGAATAATCTAGAAAGCTAAGCCTAAAGTAGTAGCCTTAATACTCTACCTAGATATATCTAGAGCATTTAATAAAGTATCCTACTAGAGACTCCTTTATAATATTAGGATATAGAGCTATTTAGACTAGCTAATTAGGTTTATTTAGTTATTCCTCTAAGATAGAATAACTTACCTTAAGCTAGGAGAATTTATAAACTAGAAGAGAAAGTAAGATACTAGAATCTCCTAAGGATTAATACTATTACTAATCCTATTCCTATTCTTTATATTTATACTTCTTCTATTACTCTAAGAAGGTAATACTATAATAATAGAGTTTATTAATAATTCTAATATCCTTATATATAGTATATTTATAAAGAAGAACTATAAACAATTAAAGAAAGCTTATAATAAATATATAGAGTAGGTAATAAGATATAGAGCAGCCTTTATACTATAGAAGTATTAGCTTATCTATTTTATAAAAGGAAGGAACTATAACCTCCGAGCTATAGTCTAGATCTCTAGCTTTAAAGGTAAACCTATCCTATCCCTAAGACTATTAGGAGTTTAAGTAGATACTAAACTTAAGTAGGGCTTATATATTAAGAAGGTAGCTAAGAAAGGTATATACTAGATCTAGTCCCTATAAAGGCTATATAAGTCTACTTAAGGAGCATTATTTAAGAAAGCAAGATATATCTATACTATAGTTATTAGGCTAGCTCTAGTATATAGATACTAAACCTAGTCTAACCTAGAAGGAATAAGCGAATATAATAAAGGCCTTACTAAACTAATTAAGTAAGTCTAGAACTAAGCTCTAAGGAATATTATAGGTATATATAAGTTAGTTATAGCTATAGTCCTTTAGAGGGAAGCAAGTATCTCTTTAATCTAGCTTTATACTTAAGACCTTACTAAATAATATATAAGGAATAAAGTAGATAACTTAACCTACTAGTATATTAAGTAAGTATATAAGAGAATTACTTAGAAGGAATAAAAGGTAAAGAGAAGAGGCAACTAGTATAGTAGGCAATATAAGATAAGAGTATAGGAAATTTAAGAGATAACTCTAAGCTAGAAGCTACTTTAAATAAAGATAGGAGTTAAGAACTAGTAGGAGCTTACTAAATAGGACTAAGAATAGGAGAAGGCTAAATAAAAGAGAGGTATAATAAGGGAGTAACTAGTAGTATAGGCTATAGTAGGGCAATTTAGAGCTAAAGAGATTAATAAAGAGGCCCTAAGGCCTATAAGTACGATAATTACCCTAATTAAGATAGGATATATTAGACTTAGAGTATACCTAATAAAGAGAAGAGTCCTAAGAGTTATCCTAATATACTTATATAACTAAGATATCTAGGATACTAAGTATATTTATATATCCTATTAAAACTATTAAAGTAATAGATATTAGCTATTTATAGCAGTAGGAACTAGCTTATAAGAAGATATATACTTAATACTAAGAGGCCTTAATACTATAGCTAAGTAGCTAATCTAAGAGGGATTATTAAACTAGTTCTCTCTAACTAAAAAAGAAATTAATAAGAAAGAACGAAGCTATAAAGGAATAAGAAGATAAAGAGGAGTTTAGGAAGGAGAGCAAGGCAATAAGAGAGCCTAATTTTACTTAAAGAAAGGCAAGATAGAAGAAGTAACTACTAACTATAAAAATAAAGAGGAAGATAAGGGGTTTTTTATAGAATTTTCCCTTTTATATAATACTAGAGCAAAGCTACTTACTCTAGATAAAGAGGTAGACTAGTAATAAGATTAATCTATCTATTTATAGTTAGCTTAAGTAGAATAGATAAGGAGCCTATCTTAATATTAAAGAAGTTTTATTAGTTTAAAGATATCTTTAACTCTATAAAGAAGATACGAAGTAGGCCTATCGAAGGCGCTAAGTATACGATCGACCTAAAGCTAGGTACTATACTACTCTTTAGGCCTTTATACTACTAGTTAAGTAGAGAGCTCGAAGAGCTTAAAGAATACCTAAAGACTAAGCTCGAGTATAATAAGATCGAGCGTTCTAATAGTAAAGCGAGTACGCCTATCCTATTTATACTAAAAAAGAATAGTAAACTACGGCTATCTATAAACTACCGTAGGCTAAACGAGATTACGATTAAGAATTAGTACTTACTCCCTCTTATTAGTAAGATACTAGATAGGCTTATAAGAGCTATATAGTTTACGTCGTTAGACCTTATAGACGCGTATTACTATATTCGTATTAGACTAAGCGATCGCTAGAAGACTACGTTCTATATATAGTATAGTTACTACTAATATAAAGTAATACCCTTTAGGTTAACGAACGCCTTAGTAACGTTCTAGGTATATATTAACCGCGCGCTAGTAGGGCTAGTAGATATAAGTTACGTAGTATACTTAGATAATATTCTAATCTATAGTAAGACTCGTAAGGACTACGTACGAGACGTATACGCTATACTTAAAAGGCTTCGTAAAGACTTTATATATAGCGCGCTAAGTATAAGTTCTTCTAGAAATAAGTTAACTTCCTTAGGTTTATAATTACGACTAAAGATATAGTAATAGACCTTAGTAGAGTAGCCGTAATCGCCTCGTAGCTAAGGCTAATTACTCTAACTAAAGTTTAATCGTTCCTTAAGTTCGTAAACTTCTACTATTACTTTATCTTTAAATATTTAAGAGTCGTAGTACTACTAACTATACTCTCGAAAAGCGCGAAGAATAATAGGAAGCTAGGGCCTATTAGTTAGAGTAAAGCTAAGAAGTAGGCTTTCTTAAAGTTAAAAGAACGCTTCTAGACCGCGCTACTTCTTAAATACTTCGATCTTATACTACGCTTACGAGTCGAGACTAATACGTCTAACTACGCTATCGCGGGTATTCTAAGCTAGCTATTCGAGTTAGAATAGTACCTAATTATATTCTTCTCGTAGAAGATAATTAATACTAAGTATAACTATAAGGTCTATAATAAGGAACTTCTTATAGTAGTAGAATCCTTTAAAGTATAAAGGCCTTACCTCGAAGGCGCTACGTATAAGGTAGAGGTACTAGTCGACTACGCTAACCTAAAGGCCTTTATAAGTATAAAGTAGTTAACGAGCCGATAGGCTAGGTAGGCTACGTTCTTAGCCTTATATAACTTTATAATTAGTTACTAAGCGAGTAAGCTAAATATAGCTAATACGCTATCGAGACGTAATAATTACGTAAAGGACGTATAGGCGATAAATAACCTATTACTATTACTATAGTAAAAACTCTAAGTTTAAAGCGACCTCTAAGTAAGTAGACTAGTTATAAACTATATTAAGGCCGCCTATAGCTCCTAGTATATAATAAGCTAGAGGGTAGCGACTATAAAGGCAGCTAATAGGGCCTAGCTTACTAACCTAAAACGCTATAAGCTAGGTCCGTATAGATTCGCGCTACTAATACGGGTCGCTAGCGCTATTATTATAAAGAAACGGCCGTACGCTAATACCTCGGACCTAGTAATCGGGTACGTAGCTACGCTAGTCTAGCTAAACTCTACTACGAAGGAGCTATATACGTAGGCGGAGAGTAATAAAGGCAAAAGCGATAAGTATACTACTTAAGATAGGTATATATATCGCGAAAGGGCCTTATATCTACTCTACGATCCTATATTACGAACGTAAGTAATCCGTATATACTATAACGACTTCCTAGCTAGCTACTTTAATAAGAATAAGACTACGGAACTCGTTAAAAAGAAATATTAGTAGCTAGAGATTAACGAGAACGTTAGGTAATACGTCGAATCGTATAGTAGCTATTAGAAGGTAAAAGCGAGGCGCTACTATCCCTATAGCGAAATAGTTATACTTCCTTTACTAAAACGGCTATAGAAAGAATAAAAGATCTATCTATAGACTTTATTATAGACCTTCTACCGAGTAAGCGTAATAGTCGTATATTTAACGTAATTCTTATAATTATTAATCGCTATTCTAAGATAGTAACTTTCGTCTAGATAATAAAGCGCTATATAAGCGTAAAGCTTATAAATATCCTACTCGATAAAGTTATACGACTTCGAGGTATACCTAATAGTATTATTTCTAATAAAGGGTCTATATTTACTAGCTAGTTCTAGTTAGACTTCTATTTCGAGGTATACGTAAAACGTAAGTTAAGTATAGTATTTTACTTATAGATAGATAGCTAGACTAAGCGCGTAAACTAGACGCTTAAATAGTATCTACGTATCTATTACGAAGAGAACTAAGACGACTAGGCGTCTATACTAGCTTCTATAGAATTCGTATATAATAATAGCCTAAATATAATACTAAAGATATTGCTATTCTACGTTATTTACGAGTTCGATCTAGATCTAACGACGGAGATCTATAAGAGAGACGTAATCGAATCTTAAGGCGCGATTCTATAAGAAGAAGTACTAGTAGTAAAAGACGCTATAAAGAGGTTAAAGCAGAATTATAAGGAGTTAATAAAGCGCTAGTAGTAAGTAAGCGAGTCGTAGGCTAAGTATTATAACTAGAAGTATTAGCTAAAGGAATATAAGGTTAGTAATATAGTCCTTCTATTTATAAAGAACTTAAAACTAAAGGTGCTATTAAAGAAGCTAGTAGATAAGTTCGCTAGACTATTTAAAGTAATCGATATAGTTAGAAAGTAAGCGTATCGCCTAGCTCTTCTAACGGGATTATATATCTATAATATCTTTTACGTATTCCTTCTAGAACTTTAATATAGTAGCGAATCGTAGGAAACTAGCTTACCTCTCGTAAATAATAAGAGCGAGTAGATAGTCGAGGAAGTACTAGAAACTCGAGTCGAGAAAAGTAAGAGGAAGTAGCTAGTCTAATAAAAGAGCTAGCTAGAGAAATATAATACGTAGGAACTAATTAAATATATCGAGGAATACGAGGCGCTCGAGGAATTTAAGGTATAAGAGTAGAGTAAGAGAAGCTTACGTAAGCTATAAAGTTAACTATTACGGCTACTACGCTACTAAGTATTTTATAATAAGTGCGCGCTAAGTACTAAAGCTACGACGAGACGTTACGTTACTATAAGAAGGTCGCGAAAATTACTAAGAGGAATAGAGAATATAAAATAAAGAGAAATTATTTATTTATAGCGCCTATAGGCGTAGCGTAAATAGGCCGTAGTACCGGCGTAGAATAGAAGTATAAAATAAGGTAGCGGACTATATAAGTAGCGTAAAAGAAGCGCGAGAAGAGAGTAGGAGGAGAGCGCGCGATACGCTAGCTACTCCTTTATACTATTATTAACCTTAGTACTATCCTCCTTCTCGCTCTTACTAGCCTTACTCTTCTTATCCTCCTTCTTCTTCTTTTTTATTATAAAGGCCTCGTCGTCGAAGACCTTCTCTATTTAGCTACTAAAATAGTCGGCGTAAGTAGTATAAACTACTATATCGAGGGCCTTCTAAAAGGCGCTAAGTAGGCGTAGACGCTACGAAGAATATTAGTAACGTATACGAGAAGTATACTATCTATAAGATATACCTTATACTTAAGCTTAAAGAGCTTAAAGAATAGAGCGATCTACTTACTAGCTATAAGTAGCCTAGTAGCGGAGAGGCTACTAGCCGCTAGCGTAGCGCTAGCTCTACCCTTCTTTAAGGTCTTAAAGACTCTAGCAGACTTACTCTTATTAGACTATAAGACCTTAAGACTATCGGCGATTAGAGCTTATAGATTAGTAGAGCGGTAGTAGAGCTACTTAGCGCGTACGGCCGGCCTGCTCTTAGCTAGCTTAGCGAAGTAGAAGTATAAGCGCTCCGCCTATATAATAATATCTAAGTCGGTATAGTAGTCGTAGAAGTAGTTATCGTTATTATAGCGCTAGTAATTCTTCTTCTTATTTAGTTTTATAACTCTATTATATAGCCGAACGCCGGCTATACGTACTATATTAGTAAGGAACTCGTAGCTAATATATATATAAGATACTAGACTTACTAATTACTAAATATAGGAGATAATAATAATAGTCGTCGTCCTTAGTAGTAAGAAAGTCGATAATAGTATAAGGATCGGCTAAGATTATAGGCGCGGCGTTCTTCTTAGAAGCTATAGTACTTATAGGTCGAGTACTAAGAAGATACTAGGAAATTATATAGATAGTACGAGGCGAGAGTAGAGCGCTAATTTAAAGTTAGTATATTAGAATAAGTATTAACGTAATTAGGCGCGAACTTATAGCCCGCACCTACCTTATAACTAACGTATAGCCTATATAAGGTCTATAATATAAAAGTCCCTTAAAATCTAGTACGTTACTATAGTACTACTAAAAATCGCGTACGTTACGACGTAACTATAATATAATAAGAACGTAAGCAACCGGCTATTATATTAATACGGACTCTTCTACGAGCTAGAGTAGCTCTATAAAAGAGAGGAGATAATTATAAAAGTAAGAGGCTTAAGAGCTACTAGCTTAAGAGGCGTCTAAGTTAGACGCTAAAGTATCCGGCTTATGCTACGCGTACTTAGTATAAGATAAAAGTACGCTAAACGTATATAAAAGAATCGGTAAGAATTAGTCTCTTAATATTTCTAACGAGTATAGTTAGAGGCGCTTAATATATTACTATATATTAACCTTTATACGAATACTACTATATTAGATATATTTAAGAAGAGGTTTAGAGATACTAATACTAACGATAGACTATTATAGGAATATTCGCGTAAGAAAGCGAAATATAAAGGAAAGTCGTAGGAAAACGACTTATAAATAAAAAAAGAAGAAAAAAAAGTTAAAAAGATAGCCGATAAGCGGTAGTTTATATATTTATAAAAAGGAAAAAAAAGAGGAAACTCTAAAAAAACTCTTAGGAACTCTAAGAAACTATACGCGCTCTACTAAAAAACTACTACTCTACTTAAGAATAGCGCTAAGCGCTAAGAACTAAGATAGGTAGTACGCCTCTCGAGCTATAGTAGTAGGTTAGCGGAGAATAATATATAAAAAGGAATATTACTTATACCTAGCTCTACTAAGCTACGACCTTCGATACTAAGATAGTTATCTTACGAGCGACTTTATTAAAAATAAATTAGCTCGTAAAAATAAAAAAGAAGAGTAAAGAAAATTACTTAAAGAGTAGGCCGGCCGCCTATTAAGGCTTTAAGGCCTTATAGGCCTTAAGGACCTACCTTAAGTTATTATAGGCGCGCTACCTAGAAACGCGCGTTAGCTAGAAGAAAACTAACGGAGCGCTAAATATTACCTACTCTTAAGTATTAGTAGCGCGCGTCTAGGTAGTATAGGCTATATTAATATAGGCTATAAGTAGACTAAAGAAAATAATAAGCGATATCTTTTAAGTAGAGGATAAAGTATATATAAAGGAACGTAAAAGTAGCGCCTATTAGCGTAGCCTTAGTAGGCGCGCGCGACGGTAGACTATAGAAGGTTAGTAGAGTTTATACGAAAAGAATTAGAGAGAACGTATAGCCTATAGTACGTAGCTATTACTAGAATTAGCGTAGTCGTAGTAGTATATACTAGAACCGATATTAGTATTTATTTATCTCTAGTTAATCTCGCGTAGAGTACGAACGAAACGGCTAGGACGCTTAACCTTATATATAGAAGGGTAGACTATATACTAGTTAGAATTAAAAAGAAACTTATAAGAAGAATAGTAAAGAGCTTACTATACGTACGTACGTACGTATATATATATATATATAGGTACTAGAAACTAGTTAGTATAAGAAGGACCTTAGAAGAGAAGCTATAAAAGCCTACTATATATATATATATACGTATATATATATATAAAAAAGAAAAGAAGAAAGAGAAGAGAGCGAAAGAAGCGCCTATATCTCTACGAATAATAATAAGAAGGCACGATAATATATATCTAATAATAGTAGTAGGTACTAACTACGATAATAGTAGTCGCGCTCCTTAATAATATAATTAAGGTAGTAATAGTAGAAGTAACGCGTTCTACGCTATTATAAAGAAAGAAACTATATAGTATTAATATAGTATTATTAGCGAATCGCTCGCTAGTAGTAAAAGATTCTAGGTCTTTTTCTATAGACTCTTACGACGTTACGATAATACTTTATATAGCTATAATAATAAGAACATTTCTCGAGTTACTATAGAAGTACGTTATACGAATAATTACGCGCCGCGCGTAGTTTAAAAAGAAGAAGAGAGATAATATAAAAGGCGAAGCCCTAGTTACTAAGTACTAGCTTCTCTAGTATAAAGGCTTAGCGTACCGACTAATATCGCTTAGACGCCTTAGTATAAATATCTCCCTTCTTATTAAACTTATTAAATACTACTACGAACTATCTATATACGCGTTATTTACCTATAATAACTTTTATATTATAGACTCTATATAGGCTACGCGTTAATTACGATATAGGTATAGAGTATAAGTTCGTACCTAATTACGTTAATACTTATTCTAGTATACTAATATTAGATAAGCGCTCTACTTCTACCTCGTACTATTTATATATCCTCCTAGTATTCTCCTAGTATCTAATCTATAAGTATTATAGCTTCTAAAAAAGGTTCTACTTCTATAGTCTTAGCTAACTCTCGTACTATTACTAACCTTCCTACTACTAAAGACGACGACTATTATTATTATCTCTTATATTTAGTAACTAGTAAGTCCGGCGTTCTATATACGTATTAGCTATAGGTTTCTTACTAATATAGTACGTATAGCTAGCGTTTAGCCGTATAATAGGGTCCTAAAATTAGGTAAGAAGAAGAATTACTAGCGCTATAATAACGATAACTACTCCTATAACCGCTATACTAATAAGGTTATTAAACTAGTATACTTATTCTAGAACCTTAGAGTTAGGTTAAATATAGTAGAAGAGGTTAATTATTTAGAAGCTAATAACGACACTAAAGATTAGATTTAAGACGGGGTAGATAGCGCTGAATAATTATAGCACATAGCACATAGCACATAGCACTGGCACATGATGTCCTATAAATCGTTCATGGCACCTCGTATTCACAACACTACCCACATCCAATTCGTTGCGAGCACGCCCTGACACTATAAATTTGCCGCAGAAATTTTGGACCAACGCGCCAGAATCGCCGATGGGCATAACCATGCGACGCAGGTACAGTACATGCAATAGAATAGCCGCGGAGGTTTGAAGGAATTCTACACGAGACACGACCAAAGCACGGGGTTTCGGGGCAAGGTAGGGACCAAACCTACCGTTTTAGCGGCGTGACCCATCGGGTTTCTATGTAACGTGAGGCATCACTCACTCACTCACTCGCTCGCTTCTTGTAGGGCTCGCGACAGAAAGGCCCCCGATCGGGTCGATGTATAGACAAGTAAGATTAACTCGCGACTACCTTGTCGAGTGGCGAGCTTAATGTTCACCCTGGCTGCGGATCCACGGCTGCAGAATTGGGGCTGTAAGCCTGGCAGATCACTGTGCTGGCAAAACTGAGATCTCTGAATGATTCTAGATCATACACGAGATAGACGTCTTCTGTTCGACAGTCTCCATCAGGGCGCAATGTGGGTGTGCAAATAACACTTATGGGTGGAGTTGGGGGTTTGGCGGGTTTCGAGTTGCCCGTAGTATGATGCTGGGGGGATGGAGCCAAGGGCAGCGGTGGCCAAGGTGGCGAGGTTGAGGAGTTGAAATTGCATGTTTGAGACTCGCTTGGGCTTGTTTGATTGAGGAGTTTGAAGTGGCGAATTGCCTGCTCTTGGATGATGTGTGCTGATGAACTTTGGGTCTTTGCGAAGACGGACGGGAGGACTTATACTTCTTCGTACCAGCTCGCTCGCGTGGTCCCTCGTCAGTATAGGCCGCAAAGTCTTATCTTGATCTCGTCGTTCCAGAAGTCAATATTCTGCACCTATCCGACTGGATGGGCCAAAATGGGGTGTCTCCACTTTTCTCCGCGCTGATCGACAGCACGGTCTGGCTGTTCCATGATTCCGTCGCTTCGGGCCACGACGCATTCTCACCTGGTCTGGTATTCAACATTTTTCTCATCATGTGCAGCGCCCATTGTCGTCGGCCAGCCAAGATCACTCCACGCGACCAGCGTTCCACTCATGCTTCGAACGCCTCTTGTTGGTACGGAAGCCTCAGGCAGACGGGGCAGCGACCGTATCCTATTCAGCGTGTCGAGTATGTTCTGGTCATTGGTTCCTCCATGTTGTATTGTAATAGACCGCGAGATATGATGGTTAGTGTAATAAAATTGATGCAAAGCCGTCGTAGGTGTGTCGTGACGCGCACGCCGAGAAAGAGCTCTCGAGCTGAAAATGGTACGGTTTTATAGACAAGCAGTCGAAAACGCCAACCCTCGCAGCTGAACGCAACGTGCATGTTGAAAAACAGCCTGTTTCCTGGCATTTACACGACTTTCTCACGGACAGGGTGCTTGAGTCACAGAACCATCTCCATCCAGGCAAGCAGAGCCATGTCTCGCTACGCAGAATCTCACCAGAATGCGCGGGGCGCCGGAGACTCCAGGCCAACAGCCGCACAAATCGTGCAAGACGAAGGCCTTGTCGGCAAGCTGACAGACAAAGTCTTCGTGGTCACGGGAGTCAGCAGTGGCATCGGCATTGAGACCTTGAGAGCACTCTCTGCTACGGGCGCTCACGTGTTTGGCACTGCGCGCGATGTGTCCAAAGGTGGGCCTACTTATCGCCGACACATCGAACACGACCCTGACATGCTGCAGGGCAGAAAGTGGTTGACGAAATCACTGCCGAGACTCAAGGTGGCAAGATCACGCTCGTGCAAATGTCACTGGACCATCTTTCTTCTGTCAAGCAAGGAGCCAACGACATCCTCAGCCAGACGGACCGCATAAACATCGTCGTCAACAACGCTGATGTTATGGCCACTCCCGAAGGCAGGACCAAAGATGGCTTCGAAACGCAGTTTGGCACCAACCACATTGGTAAGCTCGACCTTGTTGAACATCGTTTCGCGAGCTTTCAGCTGACATTCATCTCTAACGAACAGGTCACTTCTACTTCTTCCAGCTGCTCAAAGATACTCTACTGAAATCCGCCACACCCGACTTCCCTTCCAGAGTCGTCTCTCTCTCCAGTATTGGCCACCGTAGCGGGGAAGTGCGCTTCCACGACTACAATTTTGAAGAAGCTGGATCGTACAACAACTGGCAGGCATATGGACAAGCAAAGACCGCAAACATTTACTTTTCGAACGAAGTCGAGCGGCGATACGGCGCCAGAAACCTCCACAGCACTTCTTTACATCCCGGCGGCATCGCGACCGGCTTGCAGGTCCACGTAGCAGATATGATGAAGCAGTATGAAGGCAACAAAGAGGTCATGAACTACATGAAGTCTCCGGCGCAGGGAGCCGCTACCTCGGTTTATGCCGCTCTGAGTGAGGAATGGAAGCACAAAGGAGGTAAGTACCTGAGCGACTGTGTCGAGCAGAAGCCTTTCGCCAGCTCAGGCGGTGCTATCGCTACGGATGATGATGGCTATCAGACATGGGCATATGACGAGGAAAAGGAAAAGAAACTGTGGAAGGACTCGTTGAGAATGGTCGGCTTGGAGGACGATCAGTAGCCAGCGAACGCTGAGATCACCATGAAATGATTGATTCTTCTAGGTGCCCATCTCTTTTCCTTTTCTTCACTATATGCGACCAAGCTGCGTCAGTATGAGACTGAACATACAAGGGACAACGCTGAGGCATGGAAGCGAGACAAGATTCCCATCCGGAGCTCAACAAAAACCACAACACTCGCTGGAAAGGGAAGTAGCTCTCCGAGGAAGGCACAAAGGCACAGTAAATGCCATAATTCACTTCTCTCACCACGTTTCCTTGCCCAGGCTTCGACATGCTTGGCTTGTGGACGATGAATGTGGAGGGTGAACGGGGAGCTGCAGGAGTATCGTAAAGGCAGAGATGATTTGCAGTGGCGAGGAGGGATGCGGCAACACATAAGGTGAAGAGAGTCCACCGCTCATCCCTTGCCTGTGTGGGATTCGCGAGCAACAGTGTCCACGCAGAGACAGGCCTCAAAACATGCTGACGCATCACTCTCTTATTTTTGCGGCCCTGGCCGATCCATGTCTAGGTCGGACAATCCATAGCGTTCTCGTCTTCAGCCGTCATGGAGATCGTGAGTTCATTCTCCACCAAACAGAACTCCCACATCAAGAAGCATCTAGCCTCGAAAACAACCTCCAGGTACTTCCAAAGTTTTCCCCAACTACCAAATGACCTCCCTCGGAGCCCAACAATGCTACAACTCCGGAACCTTCTACCGCAACATCTACTTCTCCCCCAACTCCTCCTCCTGAATCCGCGCCATCTCCCCTACCCAAGTCGACCACACCCAACTCTGGGCTTCCGCAACCCGATCAACCAGTCCTATATCCACCCGCAGAAAATTTCCTTCAAGGCTTGTATGCTCCTTTCAACACATTATCTCCCGCTTCCATTGGCAGCTCCGGTCAAAAAGCACTGCTGCTGCGCCTCTCAACGGATACCAATACGTCCACATCCACGGGGAAGCGGACAATGCTCCGGATACGATCTGGCTCAAAGGCGACGACGAATGTCCCGCGTATGACGCTGCTGCGGGAGAGATATCGAGGTTCGGAAGAATTTCTTGCAACGCTGGGGGGGGGAAGATACGAGAGAATTTTTACTCGCGGTTTGAGGAGATTTTGGGGCCGATTTTGGGGGAGGGGCGAGAATGTTTGCTTACGCGAGGGCGTGTGATGTTTTTGATTTGTTGGATACGGCCAAGGAGCAGAATGTGAGTAGTGGTGGTGTTGGCGGAGCGGGTCCAGGAGGATGATTTGAGGAGGGCGAAGTGGTTGGCTGGTGGGTGGGAGTGGAGTGAGTCTTTTCCAACCGATTTGTTTTTACTTTCGTACCATTTTTTTCTTCTCATCTTTTGCCCTGTGCCTTTCCCATGGCCTGAGCTGATATATATCGTCACCCTTTTCGATGGCTACTACTAACGTCAGGCTCGAAGACATGAATTTTTCGCCTTTCTCAGCCTCTCCGCTCCATCAGCGGATCCACACTCCTCGGCGGTATCCTGCGTCGACTCACTTCCGTTGTCGAGAATAGAGCTGCCACGAAATTTTCTCTGATGACAGGTTCTTACGATACTTTCCTCACGTTCTCCGGCCTCATGGATCTTCCTTCTCAGAGCCCTGATTTTCGCGGGCTACCAAAATATGCTTCGTCTATGGCGTTCGAGTTGTATTCTGAAGCAGACAATCAAGCATTCCCGGCGCAAGGGGATGTGGATCAAGACTTTAGAATGAGGTTTTGGTTCCGGAATGGAACGGACTATGGGACAGCATTGAGGACGTGGAGGCTTGGGGGTTTGGAAGCTGTGGATGATTTGGGTGGCATGAGATTGGGAGAGATGAGAGAGATGGTGGAGGGGACGGCGGTCATGTGTGTTGGGGAGTGGCGTCGGAGATGTGGTAGTTTGGCGGACTTTTGTGCTGTGGCAAATGCTACAAGGGAGACACAGCAGGAGCAGCGAGCGGCTGGAGGAGGCGGTGGAGGAAACGACGATGGCGGTCTGACTGCTGCAGCTGCGGGAGCTATAGGTGTTGGGTTTACGTTGGCGGTTGTTGGTCTTGTGGATTTGTTGCGTTGGTCTCTGATGCGCCGGCGGAAAATTGACATTGCGAAGTCTGGTCGCGCAACGGAGAAGGGTGACAGTATTTCGACCGGCAAGGGCGGCAGCGACAACGAGAGCGTGGAGACATGGCTGCTACGCGATGCCGACTGGTGAAGTCTTGCCGCTACTTTGCTTTCGTACACTAAGCCTTGACTTGCTCCATTCGTGCTTCGGGTGGCAACAAAATGGTGTAGATATGGAGCCCTGCAGAGCTGGATTCCAGGTCGCAACATACAAGTTGTGCAGTAGATCTGCCTGGCTCACGACGCCAGCGGCGGCTGCAGTCCGGATCCGTATGATTTGGCCGTGCGCGCAACTCTTCTGCATGCCCCCTTGGGCTGAAAGCGCCGTATGCCCGAGATTCTGCGTGCTTTTGCTCATCGTGCTCTCAACTTTTGTGCTGCCGTATTCCTGCCTCTCGATGGCCTTCTCATCCCAGCCTTGCCGCCTCCAGCTCATCATCCCAGATCGTCAAGTCGGGCTTGGGTTTCACGCGCTCATCCTTGATCATTCTTGCGTCCTTCCGGATATCCTCTCCTTCCACTTCCAACCGCGCCTTGGGCTCCTTGGCCTCAATCACGAAATGGTTGTCGCAGTGCGGGCAGTACTCGTCGCTGTCCTCGAACTCGTTCATGTCTTTGCGGAAGCACTTTTTGCACTTTTTGCAGGCAAAGACCATTTCCATGGTTTGCTTCAGGTTGTGGTCCTGTGTTTCGGCATGGCACTCGGCGCAGTCGAACCACTGCTTGCAGCAGGGCGAGCGGATGGACACCTGCGCGTTGAGAATGTGTTTGCTGCGGGAGTCAGTACATTCTCCACAAGTGATCCCCGTCGTCGTGCTCGACCTACCACATGTTGGAGATTCTATGAGGAGGGGTGGAACGTGGAAGACTTTCGGACGATCTGCCACGAGCACCTGAAACGCGCCATTTCTCCAGGCTTTTGAGTTTCAGGTGACAGACAGGGATCGGCACCGCGCGTCACTGACGCACGCAAAAGTGAATGCAACCTTGGTGCACTTGTCTGTTGGCGCTGTTGGCGAGGAGCGTCGCAGCATCACCTCCGCACTCTCCGCACTCTCTCACGACATCCATCACCGACGCTGTCGCTGCAAGTCGGCGGCGAGTGCTCTGCGACAACAACAACAACAACAACAACAACAAGACGTGTGTGGCTGTAGCGTGCCTGGCAGGGATGAGGCAGCGTGCAGGAATGGCCTGAGCCGGCATGCATCGTGATGTGATTCTTCAGGCATACCGAAGAGCCAACTTCTGCGACACCACCTCCCGCTGATTGCTTCATGGACCCGACCGCGCGACCAACCCTCCTCCACCACATGGCAGACGCACTGCTGCCTCCCAGCGACTGAGCGAGCCTGCCCACACCCGCCCTCCACCCTCCTCCCAGGCAGCGTCATCACCACCACCATGGAACGCGCAGAGGATGGCCCCGACACGACGTCGATCAAGCCCATGTCGTCGTTGCGCGCCAAATTCGAGAGCATGGGCAAAGAGCAGGATGCCACACCGACGACGCCCGTGGGCGCCGTGCTGGGCGCGAACGGGACAACACCTCCGGCCCGCCCAACGACCGCAGAGGGAGGCAGAAAGAGTGCGGATCTGGGCACGAGACCCGTTGTTGCTGTTCCGCCTGCTCGTCTGCAGAGGTCGGTCAGTCCGGCGCACAGGCCGTCCCCGCCTCTGCTCAAGGTCAACTCGCCTCGCTCTCCACACAAGACGAGCTCGTTGGACTTTCGCACAGCATCGGGCTCTCCATATGTCGCCCCTCTCACTCCAGATCGCACTGGTGATTCGACAAGCAAAGGCCATGCGAGGGGCATCAGCAGGGCCACAACTCCAGGCCTCGAAGCACGGATGACCGCATTCCTACAAGCTGCCTACCTGCCAAAGACACCCGCGACTGAAGATGTGCCCCGTGCCCCGCTCACAGGCAATAAGTCGAAGCTTGACGCGAAACCCGAGACTGCCACTGGACCTCCTGCAGTTAATCGAGCGGCGAAACCGAAAGTGCCCGTCAAGCCACCAGTTCTGGCCAAGTCTAATAATTTGACGGCTCCCGAATCGAAAGCAGAAGTTGTCGAGAAGACTCCTTCGCCGTTTACCACCCCTCCAAGTAGTGGACAGGCCTCACCTGCCCATTTTCTAGGCCAGAACGGACAACAACGAAACGTGGGAGGCTCCCATTCCACAGCTGTGAACCGCATCCGAGCTGATTCAGATGCTTCGTGGGTACAACGGTTACGCGGAGACTCGGATGTCTCCGTCACAGATCGCGGCCGAGCAGACTCCAATGCGTCCAACGCATCGTTCGTGGAACCATCCTCTTTGCCCGATAATTGGTTTCCTCGACCGAATGGACCTACCGCGCGCGAGCAAGATCCAAAGCCCATTCAGCGAGCCCCTACAATGCCTGCGAGATATAGAGACATCGATAGCAAGGAGACGAGGTCGTCAGAGAACCTTCGGGATCATTCTAATCGGATGCCCGTCAAGCCTGATTTGCAGACGCGATCAGGTCGAACAAGCCCTTCAAAAGCTCGATCTGGAAGAACTAGTCCACTGAAACAACATATGCTCGCACCAAAGAGATCTGTCGATGGTCTGAGACGAGCGCAGGCCAAGGCCGACGCAGAAGCTACACACCGCATACCTGCGATTCCTGCCATGAAAATCATCACGAAATCGGCATTGCCGCAAGGCTTTTCGGCATCACCGGTTTCGGCGACCGCCACCGGACCTCCCGCGATCCCTGCGCCGCGGAGGTCGGTCGACGTGAGAAGGTCGCTCGATACAAGACGAGGCCCCGCTCCTCCGCCCCCACCTGCCGTAGTCCATCGGGGATATGACGTTCAAGAAGAGGTCATCCCGTTTTCAAGCGGCGAGCAGGGACTGGCACTCTCGGAATATCCCGACGGTACCAGAACGAATCGACGAGCGCCCAAATTCAAGTCGAGACCCTGGCAGATTCCGACCGAGTACGACACACGCCTGTTCGCTGTTTGTGGGGAGATCATTTGCACCACTGGATACATTACCAAAGTATGGAATTTCAAGACCGGAGAACAGCTGCTGCACATGGAGCATCGAGAGAACATGAAAGTGACTTCAGTGGTATTCAAGCCGTCTCCCGATATTGAAGGCGAGGGCAACCGTATATGGATTGGTACAAATTCTGGAGACATTCACGAGATTGACGTGCCCTCGGAGCAAATCATCAAATCCAGATCTGCCGCACACACGCGCAGAGAAGTGATACGCATGTTCCGATATGCATCAGAGCTATGGACTTTGGATGATAGCGGTGAGCTGTTGGTGTGGAAACCCGCGAACAAGGGCATGCCGAGTCTGGACTCTCAATATAACAATTGGCGCGTGCCAAAGGGGCACACGTTCTCGATCGCATGCGGAAAGCAGCTTTGGATTGCGACTGGGAAGGATATTCGAGTCTTCGCACCTAGCGCGCTTTCAGAAACTGAATTCCAACTCACGCGCCAATCATTATCACAACCAGGGACGGGTGATGTGACGGCCGGAGCTGCTCTCGACCATCGACAGGATCTGATCTACTTTGGACATTCCGATGGCAAGGTGAGCGTATACAACAGGCGCGACTTCTCGTGCCAGGCTGTGGTGAATGTGAGCGTATATCGTATTGCCTGCATGGCTGGCGTTGGCGAATACCTCTGGGCCGGCTATAGCACAGGCATGGCTTATGTCTACGACACGTCAACGACGCCCTGGGTCGTCAAAAAAGACTGGAAAGCACATGAAAAGCAGATCTGCAGCATCATCGCCGATCCTTCTGCCATGTGGAAGATGGGTCGTTTGAACGTGATAACATTAGGCCTTGACAATCTGCTACGGATCTGGGATGGAATGCTGCAGGAAGACTGGTTAGATGCACGCATGCAAACGCGCGACTCGGAATTTTGCACTTTCCGAGAACTTACAGCAGCGGTGCTCACATGGAACGCAGGTGCCAGCAAGCCGAGCCACTTACAGCAATCGAGAGAAGATAATGACTTCTTCCGGGACTACCTCACAGCTCGCCAGGCGCCAGATATTTTCATCTTCGGCTTCCAAGAACTTGTCGATCTGGAAGACAAAAAGGTCACGGCGAAGTCGTTCTTCAAGAGTAAAAAGAAAGAGCCGGACGAGCAGCAACACATGTCACATCAGTACCGGGCATGGCGAGATTATTTGGGGAAATGCCTTGACGACTTCGTGCCCACCAACACGAGCTTCACTCTGCTCCACACAGCCAGCATGGTGGGTTTGTTCACATGCATCTTTGTGAGATCTTCGGAACGAAATCGCATACGTAACGTGCATGCTTCAGAGGTGAAGCGTGGCATGGGAGGCCATCATGGCAACAAGGGCGCGATCATTGTTCGCATGGTCCTCGATGACAGCAGTATATGCATGGTCAACTGCCATTTGGCTGCTGGACAGACGCAAACTATGCATCGCAACAACGACATTGCCGAGATCCTCGAATCAAGCACACTGCCATCATATCCGCTCAATTCTGGCGAACTCGCTGAACACAGCGACGTCTTCGCCTCGGGCGGTGATGGTAGCATGGTCATGGATCACGAAATCTGCATCCTGAATGGAGACCTGAACTACCGCATCGACACGATGGGACGCGATAGTGTAATCAAACATGTTCAGCAAGGCAATCTAGCAAGACTACTGGAGCGCGATCAACTTCTCCTGAGCCGGAGAAAAAATCCTGGATTCCGTTTACGAGCTTTCCAAGAGAGCCCAATCAACTTTGCGCCCACGTACAAGTACAATGTTCACACTGATGAATATGACACTTCGGAGAAGCGCCGATCACCAGCTTGGTGCGATCGAATTCTGTATCGTGGACTGGGCAAGGTGAAGATGGAAGAGTACCGAAGATGGGATCAGATCCGAGTCAGTGATCACCGGCCTGTGAGCGGACGCTTACGGCTCCGTGTCAAAACGGTCGACCCGGATAAGCGAGAGATCATCTGGAAGAAGTGCGTAAAGGAGTATGAGAGTGTGCAGCAGCGGATTGCCAGAGCTGCGCAGTAAGTTCTCCCGTTCGGAATGTAGCCCTGGACGCTAGCTGACTTGTCCGTGACAGACTCGAATATCTCATCAACACGCTTGGTCTTTCCCAGAAAGAGGCTGTGACTGCGCTGCAAGGAAGGTAGGCAGCTGAGTACTCGGTAGCTGTAAATAATCCATGTTATGATGCAGATATCGATATGTCTTCGAGCATTGAGAATCTCGTTCGACCTTGCAGGTTCATCCTTACCTATCGCAATTGTCTTGACGAATGTAACGTTGTTCGTCGGGAGACTGTCAGGCAATGAACTACTGCGTCGTCAACTCGTGAACATGACAAGACATGTACGCCAGCCATACTCAACAGCTCAAAGTTTGATACCACCTAATCGCATTGGAGACAGTCATGTTTAGTACGGAGCAGCACTACCGCGGCCACTAAACGAGCTTTGATAACCACCAAAGTTGCTTCCTAGAGCTTGAGAGCCTCCGCCAGCAAGACTAGAAGCGCTGCTCCCCCGTCCGCTCCCTCGTCCGCTACCATGGCCCAGCGAACTCGGAGCCACCGAGGACGCACTGCCCGAGCCTGATGCCCTTGAGCCAGAGCCCGTGGAGCCTGATGCTATCGAACCTGACGCGCTCGAGCCTGCGCCTGTGGAACCTGACGTAATCGAGCCCATTCCCATACCTAATCCTGCTCCTCCTTGAGGCGACATGGACGACATCATCATCCCTGGCATGCTCATGAATATACCTCCATTACCGTTACCTCCTCCTCCTCCTCCTCCTCCTCCTCCTCCTCCTCCTCTTCCTGGTATCATGGGATTCAAGCCTCCCATCTGCTGCATCCCACCCGGTAGAAAGAGATTGCCGTTTCCGTCGATTTGTTGATGAGTTCCTACTCCACGTCCGGCGGGCGAGAACATGGTTATTCTTCCCCCGCGGCCGGGAGTTCCGATTGACATGAAGGAGCCGCCGGGTCCGCTCATCATGATGTTTGGAGGGGCCATGGAGTGGATGAAGATTTGGGTTTGAGAGAAGGGTGGTGTGAAGATGTCGTGGGCATGGATGTGCAGTTGTTTGGGGGGTTTTTGCTGCAAGCAGTCTTGTGGAAGTTGGTGAGAAAGGGGGCAGCACTCTCGTATACAAACCTTTTTTTTTTGTTGCGAAGATGGAAGTTTTGTTTTTTTTTTTGTTTTTTTGTAATAGTATGTTGAAACTTTGCAAATTCGGTAGGGTATACGTCCTTTCCCGTACGGCATGTGTTGACGCTGGACACTGGAGCTGTTGGTGAAGACTGACTACATCATCATCATCATCATCATCATCATCATCATCATCAGCCAATCCAAAGACTCGATTCTCTCCCTCTCTCTCCCCGCCATGGTGAATGAATGAAGGAAAGAAAGATTCTCATTCTTGCGGCCAATCACCAGATGCTCGCTCCTTGGAAATCTTACAAGTGATACGAACAATGTTTCTGCTTAATGTGAGACCTCACAGGCTCTCGTCATCACTATATAGGAGTCAAGCCTTTTCGGGGCCGACTTGAAGGAAGTGTCTTCCTCCTACCTCCGTGGTACGAAAGTAGAGATCGGGGGGGGGGGAGCGCCCCGTGTGCACAAAAAAAATACTGTCACACATGCACCATCGTATCATGAGTCTGACAGATTGCGTAGTGAGTGAGCACTCTGTCGTGTTCCGGAGTAAGATAGGTGGCATCTAGTAGTTAGCTCCTGCTTCAGGCTGCTTGTATAGAGAGCAAGCAGTGATGGAATGATGATGATGAATGATGATGTACGCAAGATAGCATGCTGCGCTCCACAATATATAATAAGATTCCAGAAGAATCTGTACACGGCAAACGTCTCCGAGATCGAACATTTGGAAACAAATGGCCCATTGCAATCCATTGCAGTAGTCTCGACTAGCCCCCCCGAAGAGCTCGGCAAACCAGGGGAGACGACCAGGAACCCAGGGAGCAAAATTTCGGGCAACGCCGCCGTCCCTTGGCCCATAATCTCAAACATCGCCAGTGATAAGCCACGCTGACACCCAGAGCTCTCACCTAGCGTTCCCTTAGCCTTGTCCGTTCCGACTGTGCATAAAGGGGATCCAAAACGTAGCAAAAGCAGTCTCCCGAAGTTGACCCGTCACGTATGTGCGTTTCAGCCTTCCAGGCAAGAGCCGGGTGCGACTAAGGAGGTCCAGAATCGTGTTGTGTGCTGAAGAAGAAAGCAAGTACGAAACTACGAAAGCAAAAAAGCAGCACGGTCCCCGTCGAGAAATAACTTGCCTTGTCAATCATCACAAGTTGTTTCCACTTGCCTCGTTGGCGTCTCCACCATCCCCCCCCAGTCTCCGCAATAACCAAAAGAAATCATGCGAGGCAATCGACTCCGTCGTCGTTCCTGATTCGATTCCGAAAATCCAAGCGATCGCACATGCTCCACTCTCCCCACACCTTTTACCACCTCGTGTCGCGGGATTTAGTCCTCTTATTATTATAAGCGGAAAGAAGAAAGAAGAAAGAAGAAAGAAGAAAGAAGAAAGAAGAAAGAAGAAAGAGGAAAGAGGAAAGAGGAAAGGAGGAATGGACTATGAGATGAACTCGGATACCAAGGGCTTGACAACGGGAGCCGTCCATGAAGCCGAAGTCGATCAACTCCATTTACGACTGGATGTCCTGTTGAACCCGGACGATGAAGCCGCGAAGATTTTGATCAATTACAGTTCGGCGAATCCGCATTTGACGAGCTGGACGGAAGATGAGGAGAACCGATTGAAGCGCAAGGTGGATTTCAGGTTGATGCCGATCTTGTGCTTGATTTATGGGATGCAGTATTACGACAAAGCCATGATCTCGCAGGCTGCGTTGTTCGGGTTCCGGGAGGAATTGCATTTGACGACGGGCACGCGCTTTTCGATGGCGTCGGCGATTTTTTATCTGGGTTTCATGGTCGGTGAGCAGAAGGAATTGTTGTCTCGGTTGGCGTTGTCGAGTACTAACGCGCCTGTGAAGGCGCGTATCCTGTCATGGTTCTGGCTCAGAAGTTCCCCATCGAGCGTGTTGCGGCGAGCATCGTCGTCCTGTGGGGTGCTTGCGTGATGACGACGCCGGCGTGCGTTTCGTACAAGGGACTGTTCACGCAGCGATTCTTCTTGGGATTTCTCGAATCGGGCATCTCACCCATGTGGATGGTGATTGTTGGATCATGGTATAAGAAGAACGAGCAGGCATTGCGTCTGGGAATCTGGTACTCGACCACGGGATATGTCTCGGTTTTCTCGCCTCTGGTAAACTATGGCCTCGGACACATCGAAGGTCCACTATCCAACTGGACGTACATGTACTTTTTCGCTGGAGGTACGTGACACACGCAAGCTTTACGTCGATTCAAGTTTGACACATGGTGGGGATAGCGTGTACGATTGTCACCGGAGTCGTGGCCTGGTTTGTGCTGCAACCAGATCCCGTCACGGCGGATTATCTCTGCGAGCGCGAGCGATACATTCTGTTTGCTCGCTTGAGGACCAACAACTCCGGCATCCGCAACCAGCACTGGAAGAAAGAGCAAGTGGTTGAACTCTTCTGCGACGTCAAATTCTGGCTCGTCTTCTCCATGGCGGCGTGTGGTATGGTGAATAATGGGGTGGTGTCGACATACATGCCCCAGGTAGTCGTTGGATGGGGATATTCGTCGCTGACCACTTTACTTCTCATTTTGCCGGCAGGGGCATATGCGGGCACACTGGTCGTTCTTTCAACCTATTGTGCCATGAAATTCGCCCACATTCGGACCTGGCTGATCCTTGCAGCACAATGTTTGACGACGCTTTCCAATATCCTGATGTGGCAACTGCCGCGAGATGAGCAAGGAGGTCTCCTCTTTGCGCTGTATATTCTGCCCAGCACTAGCGCCACGTGAGTTGGTCTGACGACCGGGTCCTCAATGGCCTTCCACGCTTGCTGACTGGTGACCTACAGCTACGCACTCCTGATGGGGCTGCAAATCGCCAACACCGCAGGCTATACCAAGCGTGCGCTGGCATCATCTGGTTTATACATCGGATATTGTCTTGGAAATTTCGTTGGGCCACTCGTGTTCCTGGCCCGGGAGAAGCCGGAATACCCCACAGGCTTCATCATAACTTTCATTACGGCGGCGGCCGCGGGCGTGATGGGGTTCGCATATCGTCTGGTATGCCAGCATGACAATCGCAAACGAGACCGAGAAGGGGTGCACGAAGGCTTCGATCATGCTTTCGAGGATCCAACAGACCAAGTAGTTTGTCCCGCCGCGGCCGATCCTGCTCGAACGCGTTCGCTGACGTGACGACAGAACAAACAATTCCGATACATATTTTGATTTGTGTCGCATGACGATTGATGACCACAATATCACCACTTTCGCTGTCCCGCGAGATCAGTCTTCCCTTCACAAGCTTTGTCGTTCCAGGTCGTGTCTATCCCAATGTCAATGTTTGGTTCCATGGACCGGACTGCAGAAGTCCAGTCGATGGAAAGCCGAGCTGTCCATCGACTGACGTCGGCGCCGATGCCGCCTGTGTGGCACGCCCTGCAGCTGCGTGCGAGTGCCAGCAAGAGAAGATAGCTCGCTGAATAGCTTCCGTAATAGGCAATACCCACCGAACGGTGCCTGAGGTCATGCTGGTCAAGACGCGACTCTGCCGTTTCGCAAACACGCTCGCACGTGCAGGTTTCATGGCCAAAGAAATCCGAAAGGCTCAGCTCGTGTGATGCAGCGAGCAGGCCACGTGGCAAGGCACGCACACACGAGGCTGGTAGGCCTGGTTGGGCCGGCACCCACCGCTCAATGAGATGCATGATCGATGGTTCTCGTTGCACGTTCATGTGTCGTCCTCGTCCTTCATGATGGGCGTGATGGGTGATCCCGGACTCATTGGCGATAGAGGATGGTCGACTCGCCCCGTGACCTCGACGTCGTCACCGACGCGCAACACAGCACCACTGGGCCCCGCGCATGCGTATTGTCCGAACACGGGCTTATCTGTGCGAAGTCAGCGAGACGCTCTCGCGAGTAGAGAATTGAATGGTGCGTTTGAGCGTACGTGGGAAAAGCTCGTTCACCCGGCGGTCTTTTGCAAGCAGTCCATACAGTTGTCGATTGGTGGTGATCATGCCGCCTTTGCTCAAGTCGGCGTTCAAACTCAGACAGCGGACAGTGCGAAACAAACAGCGGACAGACACCTCTTGTGCCCGATCAATCTTGGATCTGATGGTGAGTAAGTCCCATCGATCCTCATCGTAAGGCGGCACGTCGTTCCCCACGTCCACGTGGATGTTTGGCCGGAATCGAACAATCAAATCTTCACTTCTCGCGGATGGCGGCAATCTCTGCCGCGCATCTTCCTCGGATGCGCTTGAAGTGATGAGCAGCGGTGCTGCATCGGCGAAGCGCACTCTTTGCGGTTGCAGCTTGTCGTTGACCGCAATCGACAGCGCACGGTATTTGTGCTTGGGCATGAACACAGCTCCCGGGATTTCCCGTTGGCCGTTGCCACCAATGTAGAGCAACTTGACTTGCTTGGCCAGGTGATGCGAGAAGTAGTCCGACACGGCGTGTCCCATGTCGATGCCTTGGGCCTTGGTGCCAAAGATGCTGACTTGGAAGACCTCCGAGTTGAGCAAGCTTACAGGCGACGGCGTGAGCGGGATGGTGATTGCGGATCGCTCCTCGGCATGGACGTGCGTGATGGTGAGTTTGGACCAGGCTTTGTCGATCATGGTGTGGAATAGGCCCAGCTCGAAGTGGTTCTTGATGGTAATGTGTTCTGCGAGGCCGTTGGTCTCCTCGGTGGGCGGCTTGGCGAGCACATACTGGCGGTCAAAGCGGAGGCCCTCGTTCGTGATCTCGGCAGCGTTGACTTCGACGGGACGTAACGACTTGACGGGGTAGATGAAAATCTAGGCGATGCGCGTCAGTCTCGCGCGCGCGACGCTGGCGAAGCACGGTCAGCCTGCGTACTCGTTTGATCTTCATGGTCGGCGGTGCTGCATGTGCCTGCCTGGCGACGGCGGGGAAGTCACGGAGACGCAGCGGTGGGTGATGGTGCTCCGGACAAGTCGAGTCGCGTGGGTGATGATGCTCCGGACAAGTCGAGTCGCGTGGGTGATGATGCTCCGGACAAGTCGAGTCGCGTGGGTGATGATGCTCCGGACAAGTCGAGTCGCGTGGGTGCGGTGGTGCGTCGGCAAGCGGTCGGGCGGCCAGCAGGCTTGGCGGGAAGGTCGCCGTCTCACTAGTTAGTTACATTCGCCGCGGCACCTCATCGCATCTCGCCCGCCGACGCATGGATTGCGCGGAATGCTCTGCGCGGACGAGGCGCTCATCACCACCATCGGCCTGCTGCGGGAGCCTCCGTGGCCGCCGCGGTGCTTCGGGCGTGCGATTGACGCGGAACATGGCCCAGGAAGCGCCGGAACGCGCGTGCGACCGGTGCAGAGAACGGCGGGTGAAGGTCAGAAGCCCGCGGACGAGCGAGCGTGGAGCCTCGCGCCGGCGACACTGTGCTTACGCCTGCGGGTAGTGCGACAAAACGCAGCCGACATGTCGGCGGTGTGAGAAGCTCGGCAAGCCGTGCCCCGGCTACGACAAGAAACGCAAGTTCGTCGACGAGGGCGTGACGCTGCGAAAGAAGTATCAAGGCGCGGGCCCGCAGACCGCCGCCGCGCCCGCCATCGCAATGCCCAGCACTTCGTCGGGAGTCCGCGGCACGCCAGGAAAGACTCCCCCTTCGCCTGCGCCTCCGACATGGAGCTTTGCTACGCCCGACCATGCCTTGCGCGCACCGCGGACAGGCGCGAGCCCCTCCGTCCTTCCACACTTGCCCATTCCCACCGTCGAGCCCGCGGCAGACGCGATGCTTCTTGCACAGCCCCCCATGCCGATGGCTTTCACGACTGACGACGCCGTGCTGGACGACCTATGGAACACCCAACACTTTGACCCGCAGTTCTTCGACTTGCAGCCCGACGCATATTACTCTGCTGCTGGGAATACCTGCGGGTTTCTGCCCAACATCCCTGAAATCGTCGACGAAGTCGATCAGAGCGACTTCTTGCTGAGCAACTCCGCTTCGGGAACGCCACTTTCGACGGCCATTTTCTCGGGATCCTTCGCAGACAGCACTTGGTGGGCGCCAGCGTCGCAGCTGAACACGAGCGCTCTCATCACTAGCGAGCGTGATCACGAAATGGCATATCTCATACGCCACTTTACCGAGGCGATCGCTCCGTGGTCAGTGCGCAGTTTCCCAGCGCCAGCGACGTTTTCACTGACGAGCAATCAGGATGGATTTGTTTGACCGAGACAAACACTTCACGCATCGAGTGCCACTGAAAGCTCTCAGAGATGCCTTGTTGCGTAATGCCGTGGCCGCAGTTGCGGCAAAGCAACTGGGCCGCGTCAAGGGCCAGAAACCCTTCACCGGTAGACAGTCGCAAAAGCCGTCCGCCATGGAAGTGCTCGATGACGGAACGACGGAAGTGGACTGGTTCTACAAGGCTGCAAATTATTACGATAAAGCAATCGCATTTTCACGCCAATATTTACAAGCAGTGTCCGGTGAACTCAGCAATCCGCCAAGTCCCAATACCCAGATGGCCGTCTCATTGGCGAATTCCGACGACCTGCTGGTCGCAGTGTCCATCTTCTCCCTGTACGAGTCCCTGGACAATCGACAAACAGGCTGGCTACAACACCTTGCCGGCCTGAAATCATTGCTCGGAGCAGTGAGCCCGATGCAACAGGCACAGAACCAAGTGGTGCCATCACTGACGGTAGGAAGGCTTGCCTCGTTCTGGAACTTTGCAAGAGCAGACTATCAAGCAGCATATCTCAACAAACAAAGAACTCTTCTCAACACCGAGGACTTCGCGTTGTGGAATAGTTGTGGCCTGGAAGTGCAACCGGACGGCAGCCTCTACAAATCCACCGAATTTGTCAAGAACGACCCCACGCACAGTCGTGCATTGGCTGAACTCGTAGCTCACACGCTTCTCTGGCTCGTGCTGCGAGCGATGAATTATCTCGCCAGCGACGAGAACTCGACGGCTCGACAATCCCAATGGGAGATGCTGACTCGCCAGCTCGATCACTGGTACGGCAACCTGCCCGACACATTTCAGCCCTGTGCACACATTCGCCATCCCGCCTCCGGGCGAAGCGTGCGCTCTCAACTCTGTGAAGCATTCTTCAGCATTGACGTTTGCGCCGCCGCAATGCAACTCTACCACTTCGCCCGCATTCTCCTTCTCCTCCACCGCCCCATCACAACAGCAATCGAGCGCAGCGCCTTTCGAAATCGTCTGAAAGCGTATCGGGAAGTTTCCACAGAAGCGATCAGGCACGCGCACGAAATTATCGGCGTCGCATTAGGGCGACCGCATCCTGCGATTCGGGTGGAGATGTTATTACCACTCTCCATCGCGGGAGCATGTCTGGAAGAGAATGACGAACGAACAGTCGTACTCGAAGTATTACACGCTATCGAGCAAGATACTGGGCATTCGACGGGAATGCGCCGTGAGGAGTTGATGCAGGAATGGGGTTGGGCGCAGGGGCCCGAAGGGATCGCGTAGACGGGAAGGGGAAATTCATGATTGGAACTATCACTCAAACGTCACGACGAAAAACAGCAAGAATTGTCGCTTCCTACCAAATTTCAAAAGAACCCCTCTCACCTCACCGCACTGCACAACGCCACGTTCCATCATCATCGTCATTCCCAAATCTCCCGTCCTTTCTCCCCTCGTGACATTCATATATAATAATGATCCTTCCTTCTCCTTCTCGCCAAGTTTCCTCCACCAAAAATCCGCCACGCGTGCAACGCTTGTCTCATCACCCTCCTCCTCATCTCCACCCGCGCGCCCCTCCCATCGGCCCGAACCCAACTCGAACGAGAAATCTCCTACGCGAAGGTCTCCATTTTTTATTATATTTATTCTTCATGATGTAATAAAAAACTAGTTTCTCAAATTCCAATAACACACACACACACACACACACGAATTTAGTTACATAATTCCACACACACACACACACATACACACATATACACACACACACACACATACACACATACACACACACATACACACACACACATACACACACACACACATACACACATACACACACACACACACACACACACACACACACACGACTCGCGCAAAAGAAACTGCCCCTTCCAGCTGCGACTCTCCGAGAACCCTCATTTGTCGCACAATGCTTCGCACTAACGGATGTCGTGAAATTGTCGAGTGAAACATTTGTTGGAGAGCGCCCCGTTTGTGGCGGACATGTTTCGCTGGTCGTCATCACGTAGATAATCAGAATATCTTTTCGTGAAGTTTGCATGCACGTGAAGAGAACATTCTCACTAGATGAGGCCAACGCTGTTCGCACAGATAGAAGTACATATGACGCTATGGAGTACAAGACAAATTGCCAACCATGGTGATGGCGATGATGGTAATGCTTGCAGACCATCTGGGACTTCTGCTTCGAGTCCCTCCTAATCACCACCATGATCAGAATCTCCCGCCGCTGTGACTTCGCCATTGCCGGCTGCGTCGTCTTCGTCCTCGTCATCATCGTCCAAAACGCGAGCGGGGTTTCGCCTCTGCGTGGATCGAGCGGCTGAAGGTTCATCGTCCTCGTCCCCACCATCTGCCATGGTATCGTCCTCGACATCTGCGCGAGGTGTCGCTGCGTCGTCAGACTTCGGTTGCGTCGAACCTGGCGCGGCAAGACCGGCAGCGTCATCTTCGTCAGAATCCTCCACCGTCTCGGCACTCTTGTACTTGGAGTTGCTCTTGACAGCTTGTCCTTTGCGTTCGAGTCTTCTCTTCTTCTTCTTTCGAGGCGCTTCACCGTCGCTCGCCGTAGCACTCGTAGCGCGAGATCGGTGTCGACTACGTCTGCCCTCGTCGCCAGTGCCGTCGGCCACAACGTCGGCATCAGTGTCTGTCTCCTCACCCTTCTTCTTGCGCTTCTGTCGCTTCTCTTTGGGCTTCTTCTCTCGCTTTCTGCGTGTGCCATCCTCGTCGGTGGTATACTGTGCCTCTTCCGCAATGCGTTCGTCATTCAGCCGCTTCTCGATGAGCATACGATCTTCTTCCTGAATGCGTTCACGCTCTTCTCGCAGTTTGCGCTTCTCTCCCTCCGCCTTCTCTTGCGCGACACGTTTCTCTTCCTCGCGTTTCCGAATTTCTTCTTCGCGGCGTTTGCGGGCCTCTTCGAGACGCGTGGCATTCTTCCGCTCGTACTCGGCTTGTCTTTCGATCGCCGTGGCAAGTTGTCGCTTCATTGTGTTGCGACCCATGTTTGCACGCTGTTCGATGTCATGCCTTGGGAATGGTGGGTTCGGGCCCTTCGCAATCGCAATGAAAGACTCGATGGCCTCGTCCAAGCCCTGGTTAGCAGCCTCCACGTCTGCCAGCGTCTTGTTCGCCTCAGGTTGTGTAATCATTTGCTGAGCGATTTGTATTTGCACGAACGCCACGTTGAACTTGAAATTGGTGTTGTCCGGAGACTGCTTCAGCGCCAGTTGGGAGTACTCCAAGCTCATCTTGTAATGCTCAAGATTCTTCTCAGCTCGACCGCGCATCAGCCAAGCTCGCCCCAAACACGCCATAATTTGCGGATCCTTCTCGCGCGATTTGGCCAGGGCCAATTCGTAGTTCTCTATGGACCGGCTGAACTGTTTGAGCTCGCAGAAGACGTGGCCAAGGTTGATATGCACAGACGCGTCCTTGACACTTTCTCTCACTATCGAGAAGATCTGGATGGCAGCAGTGGTGTCCTTGCGATCTTCAACCATCCCAATACCAACACCTTGTGCGGCGAATGCGTTCTTTGGATCGAGCGTCAGAACCTTGTCGAAGAACTCAATAGCGCGGTGGTAGGTCTTGCTTCGGCGGTCCTTGTGCTGTTCGGTGTCGCGAGGCATTTCTCTGGCGATGACCAAATTCAGGTTACCCATGCCTGCCAATGAGTAGATGTCGTGCTTGTCGTATGTCATGAGGGTGTGCTTGTAGTGTCGTTGTTCCTGGTCTTCATTGATAGCCAATGTGCGCTTCTTCGTGCGATTGAGATGCCACCCGTACAGAGCCCGCACTTGCAAGTTTCCTGGATCCGCATCGAGGAGCTGTTTGATTGCCTCTGCGCCCTTCACGGGGTCAGACCGCAGCAGGAGGCATGCCGTGCGGATGTTGGCATCGATGTAATCAGGATGGCGATCCAGCAAGCTCTTGTAGATCTTCTCAGCCTCATCCTCAATGCCCTCAGCTTCATACACACGACCAAGGTTGTAACTGATAGTCGAAACAAGGGCGTCAGTATCCACCGTATCATCCTTGTTGCTAATCGACACGCTAGATCGTAGAGCAGCCTGGAAATTCTCGCGTGCTTGCGCATACCGCTCTGCCTGAAAATGGAAGCAGCCGATGTTGTTCAGCAATTGTGGACTCAGCATCTCACGCTTGGCAGCAGCGATGGCGATATCGTCTTCGAGCCCTTCGGGAAGGTCTTCGTCGCTGATGTCCGCTATTTCGAGTTGTTCGACTTGCTGCAAGCACGCCAGTGCCTTGTCAGGGGCATCGAGCTCATATAGACGGGCCAGGTTCAGAAGCACTGCCGAGTCTGGCGAAATCTTCTTTTTGGAATCTTTCCATGCGACGCGTACGTTCTCCAGGAGTGCGATAGCTTTCTTCTTTGAGTCGGCTAGTTCGTCTTTCAACCCGGTTGCTTGCTTCGCAAAGACATCCTCCGCATGCAGTATTCCAAGTAGGGTCATTGCCTCGACGCTCTTGCTTGAAGTCGCCATCTTCTCCAACCGGAATTTGGCGCCATCCAAATCGTTCATCAGCGTCTTCAGCTGGGCGGCGCCGAATTTGGCTGGCAGGTAACCTCGCTCGTCACCCCCTCTAGCTTGATCGGCCTTGTTGTAGTAGTCCTGGGCTTTTTGCAGATCACCGTCGTAATGCTCCTTTCGCGCGAGCAAGTACCATCCATCGCTAGCAATAGCGTTCACGTCGGTGTGCTCGATGGCCCGGCGTGCGAGGCGCTCCACGTTCGCCCAGTTGCGTCGGAGCAGGAAGTAACCGCCGAACGTGGCACATGTCAACGCATGCATGTCGTCGAGCTTGAACGCGGTCTGAGTGTACGTTGTCATTGCCCTCTTGTAGGTTTCCGCAAACACTGGGTCAGCGGAATTGTACTGCCCGCTGTGGTCGAGATGATAAACTCCCAGCAGAATATTGGCAATGGCCGACCTCGGATTGAGCTCCAACGCACGCTCCCATGCTTCTCTCGCGTTCTCCTTATGTCCCAGCTGCCACAAACATGCACCAATGCCAATGCGAGGATCCGGGTCGATCATGTCTGGCGCGCGCTCCAACACCTGCTGGTACAGGATGTACGCCTGGTCAAACTTATTCAGCGAGAATTGTGCCTTTGCCTTGCCGATGACGGCAAGCAGGTTCTTTTGGCCAGACGTTCGATAGGCATCGTCAAAGCATTTTGATGCCTGTTTCAAGGTGTCTGCCCGATCAGAATGATCACCACCAGGCCCGAATTTCGGTGTCTGCAGCGAGGCTTTAAGCAACAACAGCGTCCCTCGAGCGAGGAACAGTGGTGGATACGAAGGACTGATGCGCGACGCATCGTTGAGAGTGCTAGTCGCTTGGGCCAACCAGTTATCCTTGATACGCTCGTCGGCCGAAGGCTGAGTCGGCTTGAGTCGAGGAGCGCGGCGACATTGCCAGAGGTACACCCAGCACATGCATGTCAGAAGACTCAGTCGATCTTCGTCCCTCCCAGCGCGCAAAGCCTCCAGGCCACGCTTGAGGATATCGATGGCCATGTCTGGCTTCTTCTGCTTGACATAGGCGAGCGCGATGGTAATCCAATAGTTCTTCGCGACGCCTTCGTTCTCCAGCAGGTCGCACAACTCGCCGGTATCGTCGAGGGCCTCGCTGAGGTCAACATTAACGGCTTCGTCGCCATCTTCGCCACGGACGGGGATATCGATGACGGTGGGCACGTCGGAGAAGCGCTCGAAGAGAGGTACGGAGGCGTGGCCATTGACACCATTCGTGTGGCCGTTCATGACGGCCGCCATGGCGAGATCGGCAAAAAGTTGAGGAAGCGCAAAGCTCCCTCTCTGTCGCTACTGATGAGCCGCGTGGTCCTTCTACCGCATGTCGGCTTGGTGCAGGGTCGCCTCTGGCAGCAAGATGAGGTTCCGCGATGGTGATCGAGGTTGCGGCGGCGTGGATGGTGATGGGCGCGTGAGGCTGTTCGATGCGAAAATGGCGGACGCGATCAAAGGCCGCGTTCAAAGGTTGGCTGCTTGAGGCTCTCGGAAAGAAGGTCCGAGCTTGCCGCTGCCACATGCGCAAACCGGCGCAACCTTGCAGGACGCGGAGGAGGAGGAGGAAGTGCAACGAGCGAGATACAGGATACATAGACATAGCATTGGTAGTAGGATTCCGCAACTACAGCTCCGCTCTTCACATTGATACGCGACCAACACGATGACAACCTAGCACGGCGAATGACCCGCCCGCCGTCCGGACTCGAGGTTGTCCGTCAACATGTCCTCCCATCGCAATGGCTTCCTGAACGGCAGCGATGGGCCACTGCACCGCTTCAACTTCGAGGACAGTAGCAGGGACACCAGCGACGCTGAGCGGAGTCGATCGCGAGGCGCGCCAGCCGCGCGGGGATACCACACTGGCGCGTCTTCACGAGTGCAGCAGGTCGCGAGCCGCTTCGATCGCAGTCCCGGACGGAGTCGAGAGAAGGCGTACGACCGCAGCCAGCAGAGCCAAAGCCGGAGCCAGAGCAGAAGTCGAGTGAATGCGAATCGATATGGGCCTGCGAGTGGGCAAGTGGAAGGTGCGTACTCCAACCTAGACTACTTTCCCTCGAGCATGGGTGCGGACTGCCGCAATGTCGCCGACCACTTGCTGCCAAAGCTTCATGCTATGCGCGAGTGGAGCGTGTTGTTGCACCGCAGCCATGGATGTCGACCAGTGTCGTGTGCGCCGACGATGGACAGCGCTGAACAGACCGACAGACATCCTGCGCTACATCGAGCAGCAATGGGCCTTCATGGCCAACGACAGCTGCATTCCCGTCAAGGTCGCCCTGCAGTTGATGGACAACTCTTCGCTGGGTCTCGCGGATCAGTGTCACCAATTCGGCGAAGCCCACACCCAGCTGCAGAACGCCCTCAAAGTCATTGTCAACGAGCACCACCAGGGCTTCAATAGTAGCATCGGTACCTTCCACAAAATCCAGGCGGCGATCCATACCTCCCAACAGCGAGTGCGGTCGTTGCGAGCGGGGCTGGCACAAGCAAAGGGTAGTCTGTCATCGGGCAGGCCGGAGCTGAAAGCATTTGCACAGAGCAGCCAGAGCTATGATCAGATGTTGCAAGTTCTGGGGACAATAGAGCAACTCCAGCAGGTGCCAGAGAAGCTCGAGGCGCAGATATCGGAGAAGCGCTTTCTGGGTGCTGTGGATATACTGCAAGATGCACTCAAAATGATGCGCAAACCAGAAATGGAGGAGATTAGCGCACTGAGTGATCTGAAGGTATATCTGAGCAACCAGGAGCATTCGTTGACAGACATCCTCATCGAGGAGCTCCACAACCATTTGTACTTGAAGAGCCCGTATTGTGAAGAACGTTGGAAACCGCACACCAGACGAGATACAAGCAGCACCACACTCGACGATGCCGAGCGGGCCATGTTTGAGTTCCTCGAGAATTTTGATGCGTCCAAGCCGATGGTAGAAGATGCAACCAGGAATCCAGAGGCAGATACGTTCTCATATATCCAACTGATCGTGGAGTCGCTCAATCGCATGAGTAGGCTGGAGAATGCTGTCGATGCAATCGAGCATCGTCTCCCGGTGGAGCTGTTTACTGTGGTTGAACGATCTCATATGGAAGTGGAGCAAAGACATCCGTCTGTCTCGCGGAATGCGACGAAAGGCCAGAACGGGAAGACAGGAATCACATGGGGTGCAGACGGAGAGCGCAAAGAAACGCTCGAAGATCTGCTCACGACATTATTCGCCAAATACGAAGCCATTGCGGAAGGGCATCGCGTGCTTCACGACGTGACTGCAGCCATTATCAAACGTGATGACCACGACGAGTCGAGGGGTCTGAATCGAAGTTTCCGTGAACTCTGGAAACTCCTGCAAAGTGAGATAAGATCTCTGTTGCATGACCATCTAGCAACAAATGGCAATCTGGAGCAAAGGATGCGGCAGGAGAATGATCCTAACATGAACATCTTCAAACCACAAGCTCGAGACAAAAGTCGCAGGCTGTTCAAACTTACGGATACCGACAGCAAGTCGCCTGAGCTCGCGTCAGAGCGCGAAGATCTCGAAGCAATACTCAAGCAATCCGTTCCTGGTCTCGTTGGTAGTAATGCGCAAAATGCGAAGCAGGACCGCGACACAGTCACAGACATTTCAGCGACCGGGCACAAGCTGCTCGTCGAACCTAGCGTGTTCAACATGGGCATCTTGTTGAAGCCATCGCTGGACTTTTTGACACGACTGCGAGAGGTGGTGCCGCCCCATTCCGGTGTTGTGCCCAGCACGCTGACATCCTTTCTTGATGATTTTCTCATCAACGTGTTCTATCCGCAATTGGACGAGACCTTACTCGACTTGTGCAGTCGCAGCATGAATGAAATCGATGCGTTCCAACCAGATCCAAACTGGCGGACACACGCGCAGCGACCAATCTTCAAGGGGACTGCTCGCTTCTACGAGCTCATTCAGGCCTTCTGCACCATGCTCGATAGTCTACCCCACGATCAGAGCTTCAGCCAGCTCATCATCACGCAAATGCGGACATACTACGACAAGTGCTATCAGTGGTCTAAGAGTCTGCTGCAGCGTGGCCTTGGCGAGAACGGTAACGCGAAGATGAGGTTGGCGGCACAACTTGCCACGGACGGCGAAGTCAACAATGTGGTGATTGAAATATCCAAAGGGGAGGCTCGTGATCCGATTGTGCTCGCCGAGAAGGAGACAGCACTTCTCTTGCGCCAGATCAAGAACACACGTCTCGAGGAAGCAGACCTCATTGTCGACCGAAAAGCTATTGCTGCTCTTTGTACGTTGCACACGAGCATGAAATGGCTCGCAGCGCAATGCACACAGCTGCGTTATATCTCGCCTCGCGCGATTGACACTTCTAGCATGCAAGCTCATGACCGCACACGATGGACACAGATCGCTCACATTGGATCGGCACCCAGTGGACCTTACCTACCTCTGGACCAGCAGACTGCGGCAGGTTTCGATGCCGTCATTGCATCATTCTCCGAACTGTCGTCGCTCATATTGCGAACACTACACGTCGACCTTCGCCTGCACTTGTTGCATGGCATATACGCCGCAATGGATACCACGTATGCGCTCGGCCAACCATACAACGATCCTGATCCCGCCATCCTCCACCTCGCTGGAAGTCTGGGAACATACGAAACCGCCATCTCCACCAACTTACTTCCTCGACAGTACGAATTCTTGACCACGAACCTCCACACCCTCGCCAACAACGCCTTGGTCTCTCTCGTCGGATGTATCCCCGCACTCGATGGATATGGCCTCGACCGCATGGGCCTCAACATTCTCGTCCTGCAACAAACGTTGAAGACAGCAATGCAGCAAGACGCGAGTCTGGCATTCGCCGCGAAATTTTATGGCTTGAGAGAGCCCAACGACATTGTAGCGGAAGCAAAGGAGGGGGAATTCGCGCCCGAGGATTTGAGGGCTTTGGCACGATTGATTTGGGTCGATGAACACGATCGGGAGCATCACGGTGCGTTGGATCAGATTGTCGCTAGGATTGCATGATGCATCGCTCTCGCATTCATTCTGCTGAAACGTCGATTGATGGCGGAGCGAAGGACTTTGTTTTTTCGTCATGGCTGCTCCAGAGCATTGTGAATGCAGGCGGGTGTTTTGGTCAGCTCTTCTGTGTTCGTTGGGTCTTAGTTCTATGTACAGGTCGGTTGTGAGATACCCTTTCATCGTGGCGTCATCGCCCCGCGGAAGATACTTGTACTTGTACTTGCAGGAGAATAGTTATGGCAGGCGCGCAGCCCGTGGGCGCTTTTCGGTCGGCGACCTGATGTCTTGGCATCAGGTACGCTTCATGTCGCCCAGTTGCAGTCTTGTCGTTTGAAATGACACGGTCATATTCAGGCAAAATTTCCCACACCTCATCCAATAGGAGGCAGCCCTCTTAGCGTAAGCGTTCCACCTCGTCCCCACGGTTTCGGAACTCCGATCTAACAGATTGCACAGTCAGGGGTAGAGCGCATCACTAGTAATCCGTACAGTGATATGATGAGGTCATTGGTTCGAATCCAGGTGCGTCGTCGATGATTGCCACTTGATCTCTACGACAATCTTTCTGACTTCCCATGCAGTAGAGGGCATTGCTGAATGCAATCAATCTTTTTTTTTTTTTAAACACATATCCGAGATGGAGCGATGCACGTCTGCCTGAGTAATTGATATGAATTTACGCACAAGGACATGATCGCCCGAGGACAAAAATGTCATGGGGAACAAATGCCAGAGAACAGGTCGGGCTGAGGTTCGTGGATGCCATGCTTTCCGTGCCGGCAGCCCTCGTGGCTCTCTGTGGTGGCAGCCCAATGTGCAAAGAGGAGTCCTGCTCCGAGACTGTCGATCATCATATTTTTAGAGAGAGCGAGACTGCCATGTGCTCATGGTGGCAGCAGTAACTAGTGTGCAAACTTTGGTTGCGAGGGGCCTGCCTGAATGATGCCAGAAATCGGCCTGAGGTTTGAACGGCGATTGAATCCTGTCCCCGGGGGAGCGAAAACGCTGCGAGTGCCCGTCAGTGTGCAACAGAGCTTGGTCGCACTTCCCGCCTGTCAAGCTGCGCGTTGAGCCGGGAAGCAGGGATCAGAGTGGTCGATGGCGGTCCAGCGGTCCGCTGCACTGTTTCGTTGTCGCAAATGCGGTGCTGATAATCGGCAAGGCGCTGCCAGCAAGATGGCTGCTGCACACAGCCACCAGCGCGTGATGCCTGAAGGTACATAGCTGCACTGCAAGCCGGCTGCGCGCGTTTCATTGACGATGAGGAGATGGATGGCGAGGGGAGGAGAGGGGAGGAGAGGGGAGGCTGCGCGTGTGCAGATGGTCGCGGCAGGAAGCTTGGACTCGTTCGGCGCTTCGAACGTCACATTGTCGTCCATGTCCTTCATCGTGTCCATGCCACCGAGCTTCTGCGCCCAGGCCGTGCCCGCACACGCCGTGCTCTGGAGGTGATGAAACCGGAATCTCCGAGTGGAGACGTGGATGCCGGAGCATCTGGGGACGGACGCGACGCGGGTCGCACGACGTTGACGACCGTTTCACGGCGTGTCTGGGATGTGTATGTATCATCACGTTATGCATCAGCACTGTACTAACTAGCGAGGCGAGCACGGCGGCGCAAGGAACGGACGGGGACGAAGCTCGCCGACTTCACGCGGCAGCGTTGCCATCGCGCCTCGTGTCAGACACGGCGGACGAAGGCGGGCGAATGGCGCGCGGCGCGGTGACGCCGGCAATCAGCCAGTGTGGTGGTGCCAGGATGCTGGATGCTGCGCCGTCCCTGTGATGAGATGAATCGTGAGATTCGTGACAGAGGCGGCGGCGACGCACAACCTCGCCGACCTCGCGTTTGTCCACACCTGCCAAACGGCCGCCCGCCTGCCTCAGCGTCGCGTCGCGCTGTCCACAAAAGCCCCTCCTCCCGCTCCGCCGCATGACCGCGCTCATGCGACGGACACTCTGAGCTGGGGAAGTGCGCTCCACTTCCGCCCCCCATCCCGCTGCCTATGCCGCCGCGAACCTCCTACCGCTCCGATATCGAGATGCTCCTCGTGCCTGCCGACATGCAGCGCCACTCCAACTCCACCGCCGGCGACCTCCCCATGATGGACGACGTTGAGAAGCGCGCCAGCCCCGCCTCCGCCTTCACCAACGACGACGTCGACAGCCTGGTCTGGAAGGACGTGACCGTCAGCGTCAAAGACCGCTCCACCGGCCTCCCACGCAACATCCTCCAGAATGCCCGAGGCATTGTGCGACCGGGAGAGCTGGTCGCCCTCATGGGGCCCTCCGGTTCGGGCAAGACCACGCTGCTGCACACTCTCGCCCAGCGACAGACGGCCGCAGTCCGCGGCCACGTCTTGATCAACGGCGAGGAGCAGTCGCTCGCCACCCACCGAGCCATCTCCGCCTACGTCGAGCAGGACGACACGCTCATTGGCAGCCTGACTGTCGAAGAAACCATGACATTCGCTGCGCGTTTGACCTTGCCACGGTACGATGGAATATACTGCGTCAAGTGCCCCGATCCGATCGCTGACATGGGTCGACCGTAGCTCCGTGACCAGGCACGAAGCGCGCGAACGTGTCTCAAAACTCATTGACTCCTTCGGATTGGCCGGTCAGCGACGCGCGCTCATTGGCACCCCACTGCAAAAGGGCATATCCGGTGGCCAGAAGCGACGAGTGAGCGTCGCCACGCAGCTCATTCCAGGCCCGAGAGTGTTGTACCTGGACGAGCCCACCTCGGGTCTCGACTCCACTGCCAGCTACGAAGTCATCTCCTTCATTCGAGACATTGCTCGGCGGAACAAGGTGAGGCCGACGAACCCCCATGTCACTCCGACCCCAGAAACTAACGATCGACGCAGTTGATCGTCATCGCCAGCATCCACCAACCCTCCGCCAAAACCTTTGATCTATTCTCCAAGGTCACTCTGCTTTCGCAGGGAAAGACGGTCTACAATGGAGATGTGTGCGGCATGTCTGCATTCTTCGCCGAAGCCGGGTATCCGATCCCCTCGCACATCAACCCTGCCGAAGAAGCCCTCGACTTGATCAACGTCGATTTCGCCGGTGACGCTGCGCAAACCAACCTCCAGGCGATTCTGGAGATATGGGACAACTCGCCGCGTGCTCAGCAGGTCGACAGCGAGATCAAAGGCTTCTCGGTCCGAAGACAACTTCATCTGACTTCCAACGACAAGCCCGGATTCGTCGCCCAGACCGCGACACTACTACATCGATCATTCATCAAGAGCTACCGCGATCTGGTCGCCTACTGGGTGCGTGTGGCAATGTACATGGGACTTGCGATTATGATGGGAACCGTCTGGCTGCGGCTCGGATCAACGCAGCGCAACATTCAGCCATTTGTCAATGCGATCGTAAGTTCACACCCCGCCACTCATGTGCTCTCACTGGCTGACTGTGCCGCACCAGTTCTTCGGGTCGGCCTTTATGAGTTTCATGGCTGTCGCCTACGTCCCCGCCTTCCTGGAAGACCGCGCAATCTTTGTCAAAGAGCGCGCAAATGGCTTGTACGGTCCCACGGCGTTCCTGGTGGCAAACTTCCTCATCGGCCTGCCGTACCTGTGTATGTACCACCCTGCGCCCCGCAATCGTGCAACTGCTGACAGTGCCACAAGTCCTCATCTCGGTGCTCTTCTCGATCGTGTCTTATTGGCTCATCAACTTGCGACCGGATGCTGGTGCCTTCTTCACCTGGATCATGTGGCTCTTCCTGGATCTCCTCGCGGCCGAGTCGCTCGTGGTCTTCATGTCGAGCTTGTTCCCCAACTTTGTGGTTGCACTGGCCCTGATTGCGTTCGCCAATGGGTACGTTACATGTGACATGCGGTGACCGTTGCAGCGGCTAACCTTGTGTGTGTCAGCCTTTGGATGAGCGTTGGCGGCTTTCTCGTGTCAATGCCGGTGCTCAACGTGTTTTGGAGGTATGTTTTCCACTACATCGACTACCAAGCCTACGTCTTCCAAGGCATGATGGTCAATGAGTTCAAAGACCGCAGCTATGCCTGCGAGCAGCGTGCAGGACAGTGCTCCTGCATGTATCCCAGCGAACTGCAAGACGAGTGCAGGGTTGCGGGGACGGCAGTCCTGTCCCAGTATGGCTATGCGCTGGGCCGCGAAGGCCAATGGGTCGGCATCATGATTGCCATCATTGTGGTATACCGGCTGTTGGGCTGGGGCGTGACCTGGGCACGCAAATCGTAACGATGGATGGCGATACGACAAGGAAATACAGGTTTGGGGAGGTCATGATACCCTGGCGTCCGGTCTGCCGGCTTTGGCGTTGAGACGGGGTTGCAACACAGGCTGGTGACGCAACATAGCGAAGAGATAATGGCGATTCCACACAGGTACAGCACACGACCAGTTTGCATGGAGCAAGAGTCTGCACCTCCGATCGACGCGCGTGGCGAAGGCGCGGCGTGACACGCGCGACCAACCGTGATGTGAGTCGGCCGCTGACCGCAGACGCCCTGTGCAATATCAAACACCATCCGGGCGCGGGCCGGCAGCGCGTCGCCAACTCCTGTGCATGACAGACAGCACCAAACAGACGAACTTCATGCAGCTCGGCACTACTCTGCAAAGCCAGTAACTAGTCCATAGTTGCAAGTACTGTAAGTTAGTGTGGACAGATGGCCGCCGCCGTTTCAGGGAATAAGCTTTGATGATCCCTCATCACGGCTGCAAATAGGGTGCCGAACTGACTCGCCGCGGAACCTCACGCGACTCTTTGAGCTGTACTAATAAACTCCTCCCTTGCCTCCACACCAGTGGCCCTTCCGGCCGCACTCTGCAGACGCCATCGCGTCTCGAAAGTGGGCAGGTCGCGCCGTCCCGCAATCATCATCTGGGCAAAGACGACGCGGAGCTGCTCTCGAGGACAAACGGTCTTGCTCTCTCATCATCACCCACCGACTCCCTCGCGCCGCCACGGCCACGATACCGCCGAAGATGCTCCAACTATCCGCCGAGAGCCTTTCGGCAGACGCCACAAGCAAGAGGGCTCCATCGGGCTATGCGTCGAGCGCGTCGATCCTGCCGCCACTTCCACCACTTTCCGCTTCATCAACAAATCGCTCCAAAGCAGCCGCTTCGAAACCACGCTGGGATCTCCTCTATCCCGATGAACCCGTCTCCATCACCATTGTGCCACAACGCTATCTCCCCCCGGGTGAGACTTCCTGGAAACCCCGCATAGGCTGGATATCAGTGACGAATACGGCTGGACAAATCGTCTACGACCCATTCGTGACGTATCCCAAAGAAGATGGCCTGAAAAAGTCCTTTTACAACAAACGATACGACGTCGTCAAGGAGGATCTGCTATTCGGCAACGGCGCCCGCGATGGCAAAGAGGTCGAGAAGCATTTAATGAAGCTCCTCGACGGCCGGACGGTAGTCGTGCACGGCGGGAAAAGCTATTCCGATTCCTTCTACTTCTACGACGACGCTCTCGGAGACAGTCTCATCTGGGACACACAAACCCTATACTCAGACCTGCAACACGACGCCCAACCCACATTATCAACCGTCGCCCGTCTCATACTCGGACGAAGCATCCGCCAAGAGTGCGACGACACCCGCCGACCCGACCAAGACGCCACAACAGCAATGGAACTCTACCTCCTCCGCTTCCCCTACGACCGCGAAGCGAAACGAAAAGAATTGGAAGTCATCAACAACGGAACAACCCCGCACAACACTGCTCATCAAACCACCAGCAGCAGCAAAGCTTCATCAGACAAGAAACGCAAGCTGATGATGAAAAAGTCCAAATCTTCCGCAAACCTCTCTTTGCCACCATCACGCGATAACAGTTTGATCACCACTTCAACAACAATTCCCAAACGTCCTGGAACCAGTAATGGTTCCCGTCGACCTTTGAGCGACCCCCCGGCGGCGGCGGCGGCGGAAAAAGAAATGACTGCTGCCGCGCAATTTGCTCTGCGGCTTCAACGAAGGCATTTTGCTGATCTGGGCCCGCATGGACTATCACCCCGGCGGGGCTCCTCACAACCGGATTCTCCTCCTCCGCCTCCTCCTCATCATCATGATGGAAGGTTATCGATTATGGCGTGAGAAATGATGGATGGGGAAATTTGGCAGACAGAAAGGCTTATCAACTACTCGTTGCTGTGTTACTTTTTCCAACGGAGTTTTTCGTTTTTTTTTTTTTTTTCAATCATCATTAACATCGAAAAATGAGCGAGGCGCATGGGGAAAGATGGTGTTGGGTGAATGTGGCTGCGGTAAGCTACGCTGTTTGGGCGGTTTTTTTTTTGATTTGCATGCATTGTACTTGTACTATGATGCCGGCACAAAAAGGTTCATGGTGGTAATGGCCTTTGCATTCTTTGTCTAGCTCGTGTGCTGTCATACTTATATTAGTATAGTGCGTGATATTATTCATCATGAATATACCATAATAGTAGTCACATGTGACGAACCCCGAACAGCCCTGGACGAGGCCACTTTGAAGTCTAGGAGGTTTATGGAGAGTGTGACACAGAAATGGGAGACGCACGCGAAGAAGAATGTAAATGCCACACCATTGAGTCGTGATGTGCTAACAAATCCAGCTCCTACTACTACAAATCATATTCAACTGGCGATCATCTCAATCACGATTATCCCGCCCGATACACCGCCTGCCACTTCGCAGCTTCCGCAGCACGATCGTAATCATGGCTCAAGAGGTAAATTTCCATGGTCGCCTTGGCATCCTCCTCCGGTCCATGAACACCTCCTGCCTGAATGATCCTCCGCAGCAGATTTCGCGCCAACGTCGCCAGGCCTGGTGTCGGGTTCCCGTCGCCATCTTCGGTGCAACTCCATTCGTCCTGCGTGTCGTGCACCGCAGCCGCGCGAGAGAAGAAGTCCCGATAGTAGTACGAAGTTCGGTCATTCGTTCCACCATGCAGGACGACGAGACGGTTTGCGAACATGTCCTCGAGCCATGATTCGACGATTCGGCCGTCGACGGCGCCGTTCTCGAGTCGCACGCGCTCGTCACTCACGCCGAATGTCTTGCCCGGTGCGCGAGGCATTCGGGTCGTTACAGCAGGCTCCGCTGCGTAGTTGACGAACGTGTCGAGGATGATTTCTCCTCGCGTGTTCACGATGCTGGTCCAGCCGACGCGGTTGCTCCATCTGTTGAGTCCGGCTTTGTTTGCGTGCCATGGCCCGTGCACATTGCCTGCAATGTGGTAGTTCTGGAACTCGATGTCGCAGGCCACTGGCTCTCCGGGGAGGAGGAGATCCCAGCGGGGCTCTACTTGCTGGGCTGGGCTATGGGAAGCTGGGGCGTTGGGGATGCGGAACGCTGTTGGGTTGTTCGCGTAGCTTGTGTTTGGTGTCGGTGCGTGGTCTTTGCGTGGGAGCCACCTTACGAATGTGCGTTGGATGGGCTGCTGTTGGGTCGTCATTCTTGGAGTTGAGCGTTGGCCTCGGAGAATGGCTGATAGAGTGTGCTGCTTGGGTCCTTGCTATTCGAGCGAAGTAATCCTGTGGTTGGATCGTTTCGAAGGGAAGATGTGTTGCAGTTTGAGCGTAGACTCAGCCGTAGTATCTCGTCAGCTTATATTTGAATATTTTTGAGGACAGCCGGGCATAAGGTTTTTGTTCCCAATGGGAGGCAGGTCATTAGCCTTTGTCGTGTTTTGTTCTCCAGCTTGGGTGGACATAGCGGCCTCATGTTTCGATCAAAGAATTTCGAGAAGACGACAAAGGCATTGTTGGCGCGGGAGAATGCATTGTGCGGAGACTCCACAACAACCATAATGTCTAGTCTGACTCTTTCGTCTTCAGCTTGCCGTACTGGTCTCATATTCGGCCATCAAGAGAGAGAAGTTGCAGCTTCAACTCGGCTGGTAAATCGAGCGTTGAATTGTATTAGCTACTCGCTTGTGTAGAGTCGTTTCGAGATGAATTCTTTGCTGGCAGAATCTTCGTAATGCTTCCACAGGCTGCCGGCCATGTTCTGGAAGGCAACATAATCATTGAAAAGACACCTGATCGTCGGCAAAGACAGCATCGTTTTGAAACCATCTCCACTCGCAACGACAAACAGTCCCCGTCGTAGCAGATCCACTCCAAACTTACCTTATTCCACGGCCCGACGCAAGATTCTTCAACTGGTCCACAATGAGCTTGAGTATCTCGTTCCGCAATCCACCCAAAGATCCCAACTGCGCAAGGACATATCTCAAAACATGTCTTTCGCACTCGTTGGTTGCCTTCAATTCTCATGCGCGTGCCGGATTGATGCGATGGATGAGTGGCCTTCGAGGCGGTCGTCCTATATATCCTCGTTACTGGAGCCATATATCTCGATACCAACAGTATCGCAGCAGACAGATGATCTGTCTCGAACGCTGCCAAAATGTCACGCGACCCATCTCCACATTCACGCTGAGATGCGCAGGCCGCAATGGATCGCTTGGTGAATACGTTGCGGCCTCACGTTCGCAGGTGAATAAGGGTTTGAGGAACCGTATCTCGAGCACAAAACGACCGTGGTTCGGTCGATGCATTTCCTTTCTCTGTCAGCACTTCCTTCCGACATCGAGTCGCCCTTGAAATACAACCTCGCACCCCAGTTGAAAAATCATTCTCCATCAAGCCTGCGCCGTCGAGTTTCAGAGAATTTGCAAGAACCCAACGGACGACCACAAGGTATGGCAGTCTGATCATGTGTTTTGCCTCTGTTTGGCGGGCTGGAAAACTCGCGCTGAGGCAATTTTCGCAACAGCCGTCGCAGAAGTGTGGATTGGCACCAGATTTCGAGATGAGCCTCGTCATGCGAACTCATGAATCTTCCTCAGCTCTCATCGCTCCGGACGGATTGTCCTCGATCAGTATGTAGCTTGCAGAAGTTGCGCCATCTTCTTCCGAGACGTGCAGATAACGCGACAAGACGATGCGGCTGGACAGACATCATCGTCACAATGTCGAAGCACAGCACAGAAGTGCTCTATCGATCCAGAGGAGATGTTGGTATGGGTGATTTGTTGTCTACTCGCAGGTTGTACAGGTTCGTTCCCGTACGAGGTTCGCGTCGCTTGCGCAGAATCCATGTCGCGAATCGCGGCAAAATGTGCAACCGAGCGTGCCAAGAACAAGGCATCTCAACCTCGTGTCAACATATCCAACACCATGACAACTTCAATCCTTCCAAGCGCGTGATTGAGACGCTGCCCCCGAGGCCAAGATATCGCAGAGAACACAAGCACACAGAGCCGATCCAAGCCAACCACAATGGATATCCTCCACAACCTATCAACTTGGACCGGCATCTCCGCCTCAATCCTCTACCTGGCCACCATTCCACTCCTAGCCATCACAACCCTCCTCGTCCTCACACGCCTCTGGACAACCATCCAATACCACCTCGCCCTCCGCACCTTCACCAAACCCCCACACCACTCCAGCAGCAGCAGTAGCGGTGGCCCCAAAATCGTCCAATCCCCCCAAATCCCCTACACGATCCCATGGCTCGGCAACGCCCTCTCCTTCCTCAACATGACACCCGGAGCCTACTGGATCCAGATCTTCTCCTACTACCCCCGCTCCAACGGAATCTTCACAATCCTCATGGGCGGCCTACGAACTCACATCGTATTCTCTCCGACCGCAGTATCCGCCCTCTTCAAAGCCAAAGCCCCCAGTAGAGAGTTCTTCGAACGGGAACTTTTCAGTAAAGTGTTTGAAATGCCCGAGGAACAAATCGATAATGCGGAACGGGGAAAGCATTTCGAAGTCGAGATGAATGCCAAGTACATGACGAATTTCGACAAGGTGAATGAGTTGACGGCCAAGTTTATCGAGGTGTTGGAAGGGGTGTTGAAGAAAGATGCAGAGGAGATTGTGCAGCTGGACGAGATTGGATTGTACGAGTGGCTGAGAGATCGCATGTTTACTGCTTCAATCACGGCATTGATGGGAGAGAAATTATTGCAAATGTATCCGAACTGGTGCGAGGACTTTTTCGCCTGGGACAATGAATTCCTGGGCTTCTTTTTCGGCATTCCTCCAATCTTACAACCAAAGGCGGATCACAGACGGAAGAGAATTTATGCGAACTTGGAGAGATGGAGTGTGGAAATGGAGCGTTTGAGTGGTGGCATGCCTGTAGATCCAGAGGGACCGGCGTGGGAGCCATACTATGGCAGTCGGTTGAATCGTGCGCGACAGTTGGACTACAAAAACCGAGGACTCAACTCGAGATCCGGAGCGCGTTTGGACGCTGGCATCACGTTTGGCTTGGCGACCAATGTGATCCCTGCTACCGCCTGGATGCTTTTCAACGTCGTCAATCCTCTGGCCGATCCGACATTACTCCCGCGTGTGCTCGCTGAAATCAAGGAAGCACAAAAGCCGGATGGCTCTTTCGATGTCATCAAGCTTGTCAACCAACCACTATTACAGAGCATCTGGATCGAGACTTTGCGACTCTTCTCCGATCTCTTGGTAGTTCGCAGCTTGCCGGAAGACATCATAATCCCGTTGGATGAAGATGGAAAGTTGCAAGTGCAGCTCCGCAAGGGTGACAATGTCTTCGCTCCTTCCTGGATACCGCACCACGATGACAGCTGGAGCGCCGAGGTGCCATGGGACACGTTTGACGCCAATCGATTTCTGGTCAGAGACCCGAAGACTGGAACGGCGAGCTTTGTCTTCAGCAAGCCAGGAGGAAAGTTTTTTCCATTCGGCGGCGGTAAGACCATTTGTCCTGGTAGGATCTTTGCAAAGCAGGAGGCGCTCGCTGCCTTGGCCATGGTGCTGACTCGGTTCGAGTTCGATGTCAAAGGCTTTGTGGATGAGAACAAAAAGCCAATGCAGGAATTTCCAGGTGTCAGGAAGGCATATCCAGGCAGCGGCGCGCTCTCTCCCGGTGGCGACCTAAGAGTCAAGATCAAGAGGCGTAGCTAATGACCCGTAGTCGAAGAAAGTGCTCGTTACGGCCCGAGTGCCCATGATCGCTTGATTTCTTTGCTGACTTTGTTGGGTGACTGATCGGCAACTGCTCCCCCATAACTTCAACTCCGCAAAAGGCAAAAGGGTATCTCGTGAAAGCGCTATGATTTAAATACTGGGTTAGGTTGGTAAGTGTACCTCTTGTCGGACACCGACTTCAGCTCGGCGCCGGGGTCGCCAGTCAGTGGTACTTGATCAGAGTCGCATTGTGCATTGGCCCGAGGGACCGCCATTTGTCCTGGAAATTATCAGCATGGCACGGAGGTGTGAGTAAGCCATTCATACCTCGGAGGAGCTCTAGCGCGGAGACGAACGGGAGGATGAGTAGCATCATCGTCAGAAGCTGGCCGAATGACCATTCCGTTTCTCCTTTGTCATCAAGGTCCACAGACGGTGTGCCACCGAGGCCCTGAGCGATCAGAATGACTCTGACAGTGACTAGAAGTGGTCAGTTTGTGAGACAAGCCGATCGTTTCGCAAATCTTCAAGCAACTCCTGAACGTCACTCGCGCTCCGCGTATCAACTCACCTCCTATAGCCATTCCCATGAGCACAATCAACGATGTCAACCTGACTGTCTTGCCCCAGATCTGCTTCCGGAGGTGCAGATACCAGGTACCGAAAACAAAGATGATGCAGGTGCTGGCAATGACTGCAATCGTGCCCACAACACTGAGCGTCTTGTTTCCTTGCGCGGCTGCATTCTTCTCATGGGCCTGCCACACGCACGCCATAGGAAGGGTGGGAGCCAAGTTGTCCATATTGGTCTTCAACACGAAAACGCCCATTGTGATTCCCAGCACCATGTTGATAAACATGGCGAATTGTCTGAGCCATCTCAGGACCCAGTCGCGCTTCAGATCTTGCACCAGTGCTACAAGCGCAGCGAAGTTCGTGGCGGTGGACAGGAGCGATAGCATCCAGACAATGAAGAAGTGGTACGGGATGGTGGAGTAGATTCGAGCCAGCGCGACGACCTGGACTGCTATTCCTTCCACAATCATCTGATCAGACAGTCCGCTGAGGATCTTGCGGGTGATGTTTCGAGAGTGCTTTCCGCGAATTTCGGAGGCGACGATGAAGGCGGAGAGGATGAGGGCGAGGCCGGCGGTGATGATGAAGGCTATGAGGATCTAGACAGCCTGTCAGAGCGTGCTTGGCTTGAGGGGGATGACAACGTACACCAGCTCCTGCGACTCCAGCATCTGTGCGAGCGGTCTGCGGTGCCGCTTCGCAGTCAACCTGGAGCGAGAAATTCGAGAAATTCGAGGCCATGTTGTTGCTGTGCTGTGTTCTATGTCAACGTGTCTGTGAAACGAATGAACGAGTGAGGTAGAAGGAGAAATGCCAAGCGAACGACGTTGGGTGTACTCAGCCTGTTGTCCAGCGGCAAGTGTGACAGCTGACGTGTGAGAGAATCTACGCGAGTGAAGAAAGTCCTTCTGTCAGAGAAATGCAGAGTGTTTTGGACTGCTGTTACGCGCCGCCCACCCCTGTTTCGATGACGTAGCGCGCTATTTCCGTGCGTCTTCTCCACGTCGACTTCATTTGCCCAGAAATCTCCTCCGTTCTGCTTCCTACACACCTGCTTCTTGACCGAGATACTGTGCGCTGGTACACAGCAATCATCAGAACTTGAAAGACATCGACCCCCAATGTGCCTGGTCAGTGACGGTGCCCTCAACAGCAGTTTGGCTCGGCGTCAACGAAGTCAGCGCCTCCTCCCACTGTATGGTGTAAGACGACCGTTATGATGCCTTCGATGTTCCTTGGACCATCGTTGGGGACCCCGACGAGGACCATGACTTACGAAAGTACACCATTTCCGCTGCTGCTGCACGCGTCTGTTTACGCGACATACTCGAGCCTCCGCGTCAGGGCACATTTGGCTTCATGCAACTTCCTCCAGAACTTCGCGAGCCAATTTACAAGATGCTTTTGATCTTCCCAAAGCCCGGCCTTGCACGAGCTGGGCGGAATATCGCGGATTACATGTACAGAGAATTGCGGAACAGGCTCGGTGTTCGGTCGCGAGATGACTCGAACTGGAAGCTACCTGAGTTGCAACTGTCGGGGTCGTACCCACCAGGAGTTGAAATCGCAGTGGAGAGTCTTGCGAAGACGCTCGCGGGCCTGGGTGTTTCGGAGCAAATTCGTCACGAGGCGCTGCCTGTGTTCTATGGTTGCAACACCTTTCAGTTTGCCTCACTTGACTTGCTGCTTGGAGCTCTCCAGATGATGTCCCACGAGACTAAGAAACAGATTCGAGATCTTCGCGTCGTTGTGGAGTGCTACGAACCCAACAGAACGTCCTATCAATTGCAAGAATTTGACGAATTGCTACCTGAGCTTTGCCTGGAGAACTTCGTGCTGATTTGTCTCCAACGCACAGGCTTTTGGACATTCTGTTGCGGCAGTGGGGCCGAGGACCGACCTGCTTCTGCATCAGAGACTAGTCGTCTCGACAGCATCGAAGGCTTGGGTGCTCTCGTCGCTCTTGCAAAGCGTGCCAAACATCTCGAGATCTCGGGCGATGGCTTCATGGGAGTCTGGCTGCGCGAGAAAATCACAGCGTCTGACGTGGTGCAGGGAGGCGGCGAAGAAGCTGGAGAAGAGAGATGAAAGAACGACGCTGACCATGACGAGGATGACGAAGGAGTTGTCTTGTTTGCTGTTTGAGAGGCGATTGGTTTCCAAGATCAGCAGGGTATGCTGCGGAGCTTCTGCAACTGTGTGACTTCAAGGACGGGAGAGCGCTCTGGTAGGAACTGAGATTCGATCGAGGCTATTCTGGAGCTTTCAAAGGACCTGGCTAAACAGCGGCTGTCTTCGCCCAGAGCAAATGCGTCGGAAGTGCGGGATCTTGATGTCCTGCTGGACCAGTAGTGGCTAGCCTCTTCACTACTGAAGATCCAAAAACGAAATTGGCCTCTGAACGTCCTCCGTCTTCTTAAAGCAACTAAAGTCTAGGCATAGGCAGTTTCGAAAGCGTGATATGGCAGGACTGATGAGGACATGGTAGAAAGCTGCTAACACATCTCATGAAGACATAGGTACCATAGCCATGCCTCCTTCTAGGCACCATCGAAGAAAGGTGCGTCGGTGCCGAAAATGCCACTTCCGCGCTTATACGTGGTAGTCACTGCCTTTTTCGCCTTCCTTTCCCATCAAACTTACTCCCAACAGGCTCTTGCTCTGCCTGGCGCGTCGGGACTACTGTGAACAACACAACGCGAGCTACTTCTTCACACCGCAACGCGACAACCGCCGGTCTGATAGGGAGACAGACAAAACCATACATGCACAGCAGCGAGCAGTATGTCGTCACAGGCGTAGTATTCTTTGCCCGGACTCGGAGCCGCAGGATCCCAATATCAGATGCAGCGCCTGGAGCACTACTGCAGGTCTTCAGTTGTCTGCCGATCAGCTCGTTCCGTCTGTGTGCTTGTCAATTGAGGCTGCCAAGCGTCAAGACGGCTTCAGATGAGCGACGAGCTGATCCAGTGCTCCACCAATCGGCGAAGACGCACTCAGCGTGCAGATCTAGGACTGGACCACTAACCGTTGCGCCATTATACACCTGGAAGTTTGGAAAGATTAGGAGCCGCTGGATACTGCTGCGTCCGTCGTTAGAGTTGAAGGCCTACGAGGCCTCGTAGAAGCCCGGAAAAAATGGTTACCGAATATCAGTTGCGATCAACAGATGGTCGAACGTGGCAATGTGAGAACTACTTAATCGCGCTTGACCAGTGCTAGTACTGTGCTACTGGTCGGGGATCGACACGTCGGCGATTAGTATGGACCCTTGGTTATGCACATGAACGCGCTACTTGACGATCGACGGATTCTCTACTATACAAGGCAAATGAACTAAGACTCAACACGCTGCACGACAGTCATAGCGTCATATTTCCACCGCAGCGTCGGCACTGAGAGTTGACTTGCGAGCTGCCCTCTCCCCCGGTCTCAAAGGTATGTATCAGGGCTTTCTTAAGCACGCTCCCACGGTGTGGAGGGAATCCTGCCTTTTCGAGCTGCTTCCACCCGGCGACGACGATGAGCATCAGGATAGACCGCATGGCCAAATTTGCCTAGCGTCTGGAGACGAATACAGCGATAATGTACGATACCCGAGCGCGTAAGGCACCTGCTCCTTAAAAGGATAGCATTATTTCTATTAGGCAACGAACGAGCCCGAGCCGAAGGCGAGTGGCGAGAGAGGCGGCAGTGCACCTCGAGAAGTTGATTAAGCATTGATGAGAATTGATTAAGCATTGATGAGAATTGATTCAGCAGCTCGGGCTCGATATCGGAACTGGGGCTCGATTTAGTATCCAGGCACAAGTTCCATCACAGCGGCTCTCAGCATTCGCGAGTCCTGCACGACATGGTAGAAGCTTTGCAGTCCAGCGCTGTTGCAGTCAAGCGTGGGATCTGGGATCGGCATTGGCGCGGCAAACAGCTCAGCTCTGATAATTTCCTATTCAGGCAAACACACGACAGGCGGGCCAAGAGCAGAACGACGTGTCTGCTTGACGTGCTGCCCGCTGCGATGATATAAGTCTGAAGATGCCCCGAGACGGTATATAACCTATCAGAACACACTCGACTCCAGGACCAAGGATCAACGCGATTTTTGACCACTTCCATATCAACGGTTCTTAACACCACCCGTTCGAACAACCTCGATTCTTTCCACGATGCTGTCTCTCAAGAACATCGTTGTCGGCTTGACAGCACTGGCGGTCCCATCATTGTGTCAGACCTCTGCCCAGCAAGCTGCGAACTACAATGATCTGAGCGCCAAGACTGCAGCGCTTATTCCTATAGCAAACACGATTTCCATGATCAACGGCCCGCTTGTCATTGTCGACCAGGGACCATTCCCGGTGTGTTCCTAATGCTGATCTCCAAAGTAATATCGATACACTGCTGACATCCACTTCCCGCTTTCAGCCTATCATTAGAGGCTTCTCGGACATCGTCAATACGGGGAATACCTACGTTTCTCAACAACAAAACGCAGCTTCAGTCCCAGCAGGAGCTCAATCAGACGCTGTGGTCAAAGCATTCAGCGCTGTGAGTCTTGCTTGATCCTTCCTTTCCCGAAAGTGAGCGCACTGGCTGTATCGATTGCTGACAATGCCGTCTATGTATCAGTTCGTCAAGCAGCAAACGAGCCTCGTGAACATCCTGGCCCAAAAGGCCGGCCTTTTCACGACGGCGCCATTCATCGGAGCACCTATTGTCCAAGTCTTGCGCCAGGATGAGGCCGTGGTTGATGTAAGCCCCTTTCAAGTCCCGTGCTATCGTTTTGGAGAGGAGTGACGGGCTAATACGGTTCTCGCAGGCATTGGTGACGCAAACTGCCGGTCTCGTACCGAGCCGATCGGATGAGATTAGGAACTTGGGCAGCTCTTTGAACAGCGCGATTGTTACTGCCCAGACCGCATACGAGGGAGCGCAGACTGGTGGTAGTGTCGTTCGACGCAGCGCTGAGGGACGGGTGGCTAAGATGATGGTTGCATGAACGGAACACACCTCTGCAAAGCAGTGGAAGGAGAGTATGGAGCTTTGTCCATGGGAAAAGTAGCGGATTCAGGTCCATGCATTGTCCAATCTGGTCGTATAGCATCCTGCGACTTCCTAGGCTAGGCTGAGGCCTGGTCTCTTCGTAGCATGGCAACACGCATTACGCTTCGTCTCTGTCAACAATTGTTCTCGAAAGGGCTGATCGTTGATAACGTACTGGATCAATGCCGCCGACCAAATCGTCGATGTTCCCAATTCCCCACGCTGCGGGACATCCCCAACCCTCATTGTACGCGCACTTCTCCACACTCCATGCCTCAATGATCAAGGCTCCTCAGCTCAATCCAAAACCCCATCATCCTCCCACCATGCCGCATACCCGTGCCTCGTACTCACATACCACAGAACTCCCTTCACCAGCAGCCAAATACTTCCCACGAGACAAAACGCAACTCCCTCGATCGCCAATAACACCACACAGATTCCTTTTGCGTAGATGGCGATAGCCGGTTCGCTGGGATGCTCATTATCATCATCATCATCATCTACCCCTGTCGATAAATAGTACGAGAAACAGAAGAGAAGGATATGAACTGTTGAAAGCGTTATCGCTGCGTAGATTGGGAGTCTGCGATCGCGAGGCTGCAGTGACTCCATTTGCTTGGAGTGGTTGTTATCAAAGAGTGAATCATAACTATGATTGTCGTTTTTCCGGGATGCAAGCAGTAGTGATAGCAGTTCTTGGATCAAGTCGCCCGTGCTAGCGGAGATTGTGGCGAGGAAGTACGTCGCTAGGAAGATTGTGACGACGGTTAATAGGATGCGGAGTAGGATGATGTGGAAGGCATTGCCGTCTGGAGGGTCGAGTTCCATGGTGAGTTTTGGAAGATGAGGCGATCGCTGCCTTTTAGGAGTCGTGGGCTTGTTGGTGTGCTGTGTGAAAGTACGTGGCCGACAGGGATGTTCGCGTTGAAGCTTATGGACTGCGCGCCAGATGAAACTTGCAATAAGTGCTCGGGACTGGGAAGCGAGGAGCAAACGATAGATAGTTGGTCACGGATCGTGATTCGCATTGAATGATGTTGTGAATATTGGTAGTTCTTGCCTACTTGGCCGCCTCCCGATCAGCCCATTCAACCCAACGCTTCACGCAAGCGTCGACATTGCGGACGCCTTCCTCGCTGGCTTCCACTTCAAACCATTCTCTATGTTCCTTCCCACAGGCCTCGCATTGTTTCTTCACCTGCTGGTCTGCAAGTTCCAGATGTATCAGCCGCTCCACGCGCTTTACGAAATGTACTTTCCGCACATTCGCACTATCCCCTCGTGAACTCGCTGGCCTGGAGCGATCTGGAGTTCCAGTATTCGAGCCTTTGCGCGGCGTGTTCGCTGGAGACGGTGATGGTGTTGACGACACATGAGGGTACCATCTGACAAGGTTCAAAGCGTAGCCGCATTGCCGTTGCCATTCGTTCATGCGACGGGTCACATTGTTGGCTCTGCCGATCTTGAGCATGATTGTCTTCTTCTTCTTTCCACGTCCAGTTCCGGCTCCGCGCGACCTTTCCTGGTCTCCATCGTAGGAGAATTCTGTCATTACATCGCTGACGCGGCGACTGCTGCCCCGTTCTGAAGGCGGAGATAGTAGCGACCGCGCTGTCGATTGTGCTGGGCCGTCCATTGATTGCGGAGTCAGCCAAAAGATGTAAATGTAGCCATCCTCGTCAGCCGAACTGATTGGCTTGACCAGTTCTGCTAGTAGTGTTGAAGTGGTTTGTGGTGATAAATCCTGTGGTATTAGAGATAGGAGGTTTCCCGTTTGTGGATTCGAGCTGCTGCCGTGATGCTTCGTCGTCGTCGGCGCTGTTCTTCGAGGTGGCACTTGTGATGAGGACGTGCTTTGAAGCTGCGACTGTTTCTGCTCCACGCGCTTTTTGTGTCGCACGATCTCGACATAGTCATCGTGATCCTGTGCTGAGGCACAACACAGCGAGGCCCAGAATCCGGCTTTCTTGGGCGGCGGTCGCGCAAGGCCAGGCTTCTCGGCAAAATCTGCCGTCGACGTCCTCCTGGGCGGTTTTGCACCTCCATTCGGCCTCGTCTTCGTCTTGTTCCGGATATTGTCGGGCATCGCTTCGATCCCGAGCTTCTGCACCAGCGTATCAATGCTGCTCCTCTCCTGCGGCGGATACAACTCGGTCGTCCGCTTCTTCTTGGGCCGCCCGCCCAGGCTGTCCTGCTGCAAAAGCTGCGCCTGATCCTTGTGTTGCCAGCAGTAGAATCCGGCACCTCTCACCGCGCCATCCTCCTCCACCACCGCGACGACTCCGCCCGCGGACGACGACAACTTCGCGGATGCCAGTGCGCGGCGGCATGGTCGGCCGTTGCTCGTGATGCCTCTGCACGTCGACGCGGCGTTTTTCGAGTCGTTTCTGCCGAGCAGCGCTTCGGGGGTGTTTGTGAAGTGATTGGCCATGGTTGTGGGAGAAGTTGCGGTCTTCACCTACCTGGCGGATACAGTATCTATCCTTATCGCTACATCGTCTTCACAGCTGCGGATGGCAACATAATAAGCGATCTGGTGTGACGCAAAGGCAGGCGCGGCGCACGCGACATCGCTGAGAGCGCTTGGTGGCTGGCGAGGAATTGCCGGCGGAGCGGAGGCTGTGCTGTGCCCAGCCATCGTCATTCTTCTTCACCACTTCACTTCGGCGCGAACCCATGTGACAGCGGGGCAGTGGTGGAGCCGGCGTTGCGTTCGGTCCTCCAATTAGACATTCTTCGTCCATGTGAATGCAGGTCTTGTTCATCAACTTGACATCGAGGCTAACGCTGCACCGTCGGGGCAGAGACGGAGACCCGGTAACCGCTTCTACAGCCTCCTTCGCCCGAGCTCGCATACTCATGTGTTGTAGGCATCCATAAGCAAGCATGCATGTAAATTTTCTCGAGACGTCGTAGTAACAGATGCGGCGAGCTCAGTATCACTTCATTGAGCTCGAGAACATGACTGAGTACCTGCGCCGGTGCCCGTTCACAAGCAACATGCAATCTGCAGCGCAATTGCACGTCGCTGAATGAGACTTTAGAACAATAATCGCGCTCTTGTGCCATGCGGAATTCACGAGGAAATCGCTAATATTTGTCGCTAAGTCAGACCGAGCTTTGTCATATAAGATTTGCTATTAAATGTCTTGTTTCACGTGAGACCTGGAAAGTGAATGGCCATTCACTCAGGCCACACTCGGGCCACCCGCGCGTCTAGCATATAAGAAATCTGCGAGCCCCCGTACACCAAACCCATTCTTCTCGCAAACATGGAAGAGATTATCAGCAAGTGCGTCGCTGGCCTCCAGAGATGCAGGGAGGACATGCGCAAGTACGGTTTGCGAAGCGCGGCTGAGCACGTCGGGCCTGTGCTTGAACATCTAGGGAAGTTCAGACTCGAGCATGCCCAACTTCTGGAGCAACACGATGCGGAAATTCAGTCTTTGAAGAAAGACCTGGCCGATCAAAAGCGTACAGGGGAAGCAGAAGGCGATGCGAAAAGGGAGGCCTGGAAGATGTATTTTTCTCAGAACGAAGAGATCGAGAAGCTCAATGACAAGATATCGACCACGAACACGTCGATCATACAGCTGCACAAGGACCTCGACAAGGAGAAGCACAACGCCTTGTCATCATATGAGGCCGGTCACAAAGCTGGACTTGAAGATATAAACCGACTTCGAGAAATGTATACCCAGGGAGAGGACAAGATCAAGGAGCTCAATGACAAGATATCGACCAAGAACATGTCGATCGCACAGCTGCACAAGGACGTCGACAAGGAGAAGCACAACGCCTTGTCAGCAAGTCAGGCCGGTCACCAAGCTGGACTGGAAGAAATCAAGCGACTTCGAGAAATGTGTACCCAGGGAGAGGCCAAGATCAAGGAGCTCAACGACAAGATATCGACCACGAACATGTCGATCACACAATTGCACAAGGATCTCGACAAGGAGAAGCACAACGCCTCGTCAGCATATGAGGCCGGCCACAAAGCTGGACTGGAAGCCGCCAGACAGGCACGACCACCGGCAAACCCATTTTTCGCACCACCGCACCCAATGGCGCCTGGCAGGGCTGAAATCCGGCAAGCGAGGCTGCGCAGTCTCATGCTCACATCGAAAACTGGCTCGACTCTTCCTGAACCCCTCCTGCAGGCGCTTGTTCACAACGACAAGCCAAGCGTATCCCGTTTGCTAGCAGCCAGCCCACAGGTCGGAGCCCCTGCGCTACACATCGCAGCATTGTTCGGAGATGTCGATTTCGCAAAGTCCTTGCTTGCTCGCGGCGCTTCAGTCAACGAAGTTTGCGATGCTCGAAGTGAGCACTCAGGCAGGGCTCTGAATGGCGTAACTCCGATGCATCTCGCCATTGCGGCGCAACGTCCAGATATGATACGCTTCTTGCGCTATGCAGGTGGTAGTTTCAGCGCTCCTCGCCTCAGAAGTGGACAGAGAACAACAGCGCCGCCTCTGTGGCTGGTCTGCTGCAGATTCTTGAACATGTTTGGGGATGATACTGCGAAGGTCATAGGCGTCTTGAGGCTGTTGAAGCAATTGGGATGGAACAAGCACAATGAACTGAACTGCAAGAACGAGGATATGCGAATGGTCGTGTGGAGAGAGCTTGGTGGAAGAGTGGAACTTCGAAACGCTATTCTCGCGGAGCTGTACATCGTAGAGTAGTCAGCAGTCGCGCATGGCTGCAGGTGGTGGGAAGAAGAAGTCAGGGCTTGGCGATGTGGCGCTTCTAGACTCTTTGCTCCTCAGCTTCCCTCCTGCATCCTTCAGGTGTATACGATCGTACATGGATGTCACTTCTCCTCTTTCACCTTATTCCGCGTCCTACTTCGCGCATCACCTTTCCAAGACTGACGCGTGTATATAGATGTCCCCGTCGCACGTCGTGCAGAAAGAAGATCGAAAGCCATTCGGCTCAGGCTTGTAGCACCATCAGCATCTCAATATCCGAGCTGAAGACAAATGCGAATGCGGCCCCGAATTCTGGAGGCGGCCTCCATGATGGTGGCGCAGCCTAGGCCTGGCGTCTGTCGTACCTCTGTACACGCGCAGGACAACTTCGTCTCTCATGATTCTGTGCTTAGAACCTGATTCTTTTCACGACAGGATCATCACGATGCCATTATCACCACCATGCGGCTGCTCAACATCTCGACACTGCAATTCCAGACCTTCAGCGATCATGATCGGCCGCCTTACGCCATCGCCAGCCATCGCTGGGAGGGCAAGGAAACGACGTACCGCGAGATGCTGCGACATCAAGACGCTCCTAGTACCAGCGACGGATACGTAAAAGTCGTCGGGTTTTGCCATCTTGTCAATCGCCTGAACAACCAGATTGGACCCGCCAAAGCTTTCAGCGACCTTGGACTCCGACGTCAATGCGATTGGCTTTGGATTGACACTGCGTGCATCGACAAGCAAGATGGGGCTGAATTATCCGAGTCAATCAATTCCATGTTCTTCTGGTATGCCCGTTCGTCGATCTGCTACGCATATCTTGCCGATGTCAAACCGACACAGAAGCTTTGGAGTTCCAAATTGGATCTGATGCGAAGTCAGTGGTTCAAGCGGGGATGGACTTTGCAAGAGTTGCTCGCTCCATGCACAGTCGTATTCGTCGCTAACGATTGGACTGTTATCGGACACAAATGCTCATACAGCGACAAAGTGTGCAATTCCGTTTGCCAGGGCTTTGGCGATCGCTTGAATAAATCGATCGCGCACATAACAGGCATCCCGCAAAACATCATCAATTCCTCGATGGCCCACGAACTGCGCTCTGTACCGGTGGAAGAGAAGCTGTCGTGGGCGAAGAAAAGAGTGACTACCCGTACAGAAGACCAAGCGTATTGCTTGTTGGGTCTTCTGGATGTGTTCATCGCACCGATATATGGAGAAGGCGAGAATGCATGGGCGAGGCTGGTTCAGGCGCTCGAATACAAGCAGGCGCTACACACACCTGTAGCTGGGGCGAAGCCATCGAAAGGATCGGTATGGTTTCGGCTGCGAGGCGTGAAGAAAGAAGTCAAACAGGAGGGACGATACGCCTCCACCAACACAATGACCACTGATGTCACCGGATTTATGTCCGCCCCGTACTCTGTGCCTCCGCAAAGGCCAGGACACAGCGATAGCGCCATGACGTACGCTCCCGTCTCGGTTCCAATGCCATCGCGGACGGCCCAAAGTATGGGTGCAATTAGCAGCGACTATCCTTACGCTCCTCAAGTTGAACTATCTACGCAGAGCGCGAGCGTCATGCCCAATCATTCTGCGCCTCCAGTACAGCCCATGCACCACCGAAGCGATGCTATCTCAGCTCCCGGGTATCCGAGTACAGGCTATGTATCCGAATTGAGGACTACTTCCACGCCGCAATCGCATGAGACTTACTTGCCTTTTGAGAGACCGACAGCGGCTTCCGCACAGACCAAAACGACAGATCCCGTACAGTATTGGGGCATCATTGAGGAAGAAGATACCGTTGTTCCATTGGGTCCACAGCTCAAGCATCGATACGGGAGTGGATGGTCTTTCCACGATACGGAAACAGGCTACAACTCACAATGGTTTCATGAGCTTGAAGACACTTCTCTGACCGTTTTCAAGTTCCAACCAGCTGCCACGGCAGTAACAGTGAAGAAAGTGGTTGCTTTATATGACTTCGTACCCTACGAAGCGGAAGAGCTTGCGTTCAAGAAAGGTGATACAATCAGTGTAGTTGAGTCTGTGTATCAGGACTGGTGGAAGGGAAGCCTGGATGGACGAGTTGGCATATTTCCGTTGAATTATGTTGAGAAGTTGGATCCTCATCTGGACGATTCAAGGCCAACTACCCCGTCTGAATCTGGTGAGGTGTCTAGGACCGTCAAAGTGTCTGGCCCTGCCAACATATCAATACTCGCGGAAGGGAGTCGACCCGGACTGGACGATTGGCTGAAGTACGAGGCTTTGAGTCCTGGATTGGTAGGAGACTTTCAGTGGCAGCGGTTATCCACGACTTATCTCGATGCTGAGGCCGAACTCATCAACATCGGTGAAGTCGAAGCACGTTCGAAGGCTCCGGAAGATGAGCCGGCCAAAGCTGCAATACCTTCATGGGAGCAAAGTCCCGCGAGCGCGCAACTGGGCCGGAGGCTAATCAATGATTCAGTGCTTGGAAACCGTTCCAAGCCGATAGCTGTAGAACAGCCAGTTTCTCCAGTGTCAGTGGATGAAGAGGATGATCAGGATCAACAGTTGATTACCGCTCTCGCTACGATCCCACCGGTTAGGGAGCATGACAAGCAAGCCCCACAAGAGCTTTTCGCTATCCCTCCGGCGACATTCACCGCCATAGCTCAACCCACGCCTCAGCGAAAAAAGCCAGTATTTGATTTTACCGCACGAAAAGTTCTCGCGGACGACAATGATGGAGATAGTATCCAGGCAGAAGATTTCTGGGCAGAGTGTTGGCGCCCTCCCGTCCTTACTCGGGTCACGACTTTGGAACAGACTAAGCAGGAAACGAACGTTGTCACTTGGTCGGACGAGCCGCAGCCACAATCTGCAACTGTCACGAAACAGGTCACTACAAATACCACTGTTTCGCCGCCAATGGAAATCCCAGAGACGATTTCCATCCCCACAATCGTTCTCAAAGCATTGCTGGATCAGCAACCCCGCCCTGTTGCCGGAGCATCGAACGAAACTGAGCTGCTTGCCAACACAGCGGTTGATTACATACGAACATTGCTTCTTTCGCAAGCAGGGCCTCAGAAATCTTTGCAAGCTAAGCAGAGTGGAGTCGTTGAGTCTCGAGAGATCAAGACTGCGAAGTACGAGGCCACTTCGGTCATGCAAATGGTCTCCGCGACTGCGACAAATGTGACCAAGGGAGAGAGGGTCGTCGAAGTGAACACAGCAGAATTGCCTAATGGCGTTCTTGCGGGCTGAACCTCATATGATGTATGATATGAGTCTGCTTCGTCAGCCATATAGGGTGTGCTAGAGAATCTTTTGGCGAATACGATAAGTTGCGTGCCAGGTTAGGTGGCGCATATATTGGAGAACTTCCAGCATGAGATAATTTGAGACAGCCGCCCAGAGTCGAAAGCATCTCCGTGGCACTTGACATCGCTCGAGGCGCAGTATTTGGAAATCTTTCAGCTGGGCTAAATCCGCGAAATCGTGGCGTCGATGTGGAAACTTTCATTGAAAATGGTCCTGTGCACTAAGCCACCACCGCGACGTACAAGAACGAGATGATCCTTTGACAAGCTTTCATCTGTTGCTTGTCCGAACTTCCCTACCGATAGCATTCGCATTACACAGTTTAAAAACATGGACTACCTCAGAGTAAGGGCCCTCGCCCTTGCAACCCTACTATTCTCACCTTCCACCTCCGCCCAATCTTGGGCCACAACAACAACCTACACCTTCTCCGACCCCACCCTCCCCACAGGCCTCATCGCCTCCTCCGACCTCATCCAAGACACCTCCTCATCTCCACCAGCCCCCCACAACCACCAATTCAACCCCTCTAACGTCCAAATCTCCCAAAATTTCCTCCACCTCATCGTCCCCGGCAACCAAACCTCCTCCCCCATCATCCAAAGCGCCGAAATCTCCACCACAACAGCCAACATCCTCCACGCCAGCGTCCGCACCTTCGCGATCTTAACCAACGAATCCGGAATCTGTAATGGGATGTTTTTCTACCATTCCGATAGCCAGGAAATCGATATCGAATGGATAAGTGATCCGCTTTCTCCGTCGAATGAGGATGGGACGACGAGAGTCATGCAGTATACGAATCAGGGAAAGCATGGGACGGAGGATGCGATGGAAGTTAGTGGTGTCGCGCCACAGGATGCGACGGAGGAGGTTCATGAGTATCGGGTCGATTGGGTGGATGGGAGTAGTAGGTTTTTTGTTGATGGGGAATTCCAGAGGGAGATTGGGGGGAATGTTCCGACCATGGGGGGACAGTGGGTGTGGAATGCGTGGTCGTGAGTTTATCCTTTTCTTTTTTTTCCCCAATTTTCAGGTCTTCTGGGTTTTTCTTTTTGTCATGTTTTCTATCTGGCAGTTTTGAAGCTGACGCCTGATTTGATAGAAATGGTGATCCGGAGTTTACTGTTGGTCCGCCGAAGAATGATGCTGTGTTCAAGATACAGCAGATTGTGATGATGTATAATACGACTGATGATCATGATCAGCAGGGGTCGAACTCGGGAAGCGTACGAATACTGCCTGTGCTATATGGTCTTGGTGTCACATTCCTGAGCATAGCTTTGATAGTTCTCTAGATTTGCGAAAGCTTCGCTCGACTTCAAGCTGAAACTTCACCAAGACATGAAATATCTCAACGTTATTATACTGAGCTTCCACACTGACCGAAGACACTGCAATTCTTCTTTGAATCTAGGACCACAGCGAAGGCTGGCTCGCGTACATGAATGGCCCCACACCTTTGTAGTCGTCCACAGCAAGAGGAACACCAATGTAGTACTGCAAAATGCGTCAGTCATAAGCCACGAAATCAATACTTAACGGGGGCAAATGCTTGCGACTCACCTCGTATGTTCCATTGCCACTCAGACTTCCCACTGATACAGTACCCTCCCATCTCAGAGTGCCATTCTGGTTCTCGATAACGAACCTGTCAGTCAACAGCTCGTAGCCCTTGACCGCAGCTGGGTAGTACTCGTCCTTGCAAAGGTACCCATCCTGGATACCCTTGAGCAAACCATATGTGAACATGGCGCTAGCAGAGCTCTCGATGTAGTTGCCCTCTGCTCCTGGGTATGGGTCGTTCATGATCAACCACCAGCCATTAGACTCTGCATCTTGGTGGGCCTTGATCGCGGCAGCTAGAGTTGTGAAGTACTCTGTCAATCTCGCCTTGCCGGGGTGTGAAACTGGAAGCAGAGGGATAACTTCGAGCAGGGCAATGAAGTACCATCCCACCGCACGGGACCAGACGTTTGGAGCAGCACCAGTGATAGGATTTGCCCAAACCTTGCTCTTACTCTCGTCGTAGCCGTGTACGAGGAGACCGCTGGTATGGTTGCGAGTGTAGCGCTCAATGAGATCGAATTGGTTCACGATGTCATCCCATGCCGTCTGGTTCTCGCAGTCGAATTTGGCAGTCCATCTAGCATAGAAGGAGTCTGCCATGAAGATGCCATCAAGCCACATCTGGTGTGCGTAGATCGGGTAGCGGTGGTTGAAGCCGCCTTCGTCGTTGCGCGGGTGGCGGTCAAGCTGGCGGCGGACAATCTCGGCGGCACTCTTGTACTTCTCCTCGCCCGTGCGGTCGTACCACCAGAGGAAGTTATTTGCCATGCGGTAGTCGTCGAGAGAGTAGAAAGTGTAATTCCAATCGTAGATGGTGCCATCGTCAAGAACGACTGCACCATCGATCTGAGAGCGATACCAATCGACCAAGGTCTCGTTGCCAGTCAAGTCGATGACGAATTCATAACCCGTGTAGAGTACCGAGGTAGTATAGTGGTAGTCCTTCTTCACACCTTCCTGGATGTGCGTGTCGGCCGTCCATTTCAGGTAATCTTCGGGGGCCAACGCCACCGTGACCGCGGCAGGTGCAAGTAGCGAGAGAAGCTTCATATTGAATCTGCCGAGTTAGGTATCAGTCACTACAATGGCTGCTGTAGAGTCAATATAAGCAGGAGATAGATTGCGCCGTGTGGCGAGTATGCTTTATATCGCATCTACAGGCGCAGAAGCGACGGCTCCCCGATCTATCTCGCCATCTGGCAGAATCGGAGGCGACGCCACTTTGGCGACAATTTTCCGCGCATTGTAGTATCGAATATATTGCTGCCAAGGCTCGCAGCGCTGCACGTCGCCTTTTGTTGAAGGCCATTCCTGCTCTGCAATTGGCGTCGCTTGATCTAGCTTGACTTAGGTGCATGCGCGTATACGGTGTGGAGTAGCGGCGCTTCGGTGCGACAGGGCACGATCGTAAAGGTCGCAGAGCCTCCATGCAGGTACGGGAAGTTCTGTTCGAAGGAGAAAAGTCTTCATGCACGCAATCTGTCGGGCTACGGTAGAAGTCTCGCAACATGCTCAGCCGGATCAAACGTTGGGACGATCAGACGACGCCGCAGTTGATGAGCTGGTGCAGATTCTATGCATTTTTCGCATGTTGCATGTTGTTGCGATGAGGTTGCCAGCAGAAACAGAGGTGGGGGAACAGAGAGGTGCCCCCAATATTCTCGGCCCATCTTGACTGCACGACAGTGGCGTTCTGCTATAATGGTATAGTGCACGCTGCACGGGTGAGGAGTGATCGTGTATGCGAAGATGCTGCCGGAGATAGTGCACAGTCTACCCTCGTTGGCAGCATTGGCAAGACTATCAATCCAGCCTCGGATCATACCTCGCCCCCCAACTCTCTCTGCAACCTCCCCCAACTCTCCATGCCTCTTTTGACAAATTCACCAGGTATCTCTCTCTTCTCCTCTGCCAGATCCCTGTGAAAGACCGTGGATGCGGTTTGGAAGGGGCGATAAACAATGTGGTTGCAATGGATGATGGAGCGGTGTTTGTTGAATTGGGCGGTCCTGAGAAGCGGGAGGAGACTTCGCCGGGAGGACGAGAGGAGGCGAGATGAGAAAATTGCTGGGACTCTTGCAGATGAGAACATTCGTGATGACAAGTTGGATTTGATCACGCCTGCCTGAGGTATGATGGATTCCCGATTGCAACTTCGTCTTGGGCGTATTAGTCAGCAGATGACGCGCTGTGAGTCGGGTGTTTCTGCACTGCTTGATCGCAGTGTGAGTTGTAGCATTCCATGCGGCCGGTTTGACACTACTTACACAAATCTGTATATCGAAACTTGCCACGCAAAGAGCAGCAGGCCGTCCAGACCTCTCGGCACTGCTCTCTCGATCGCACTGCATTGCGTTACATCGACGCAATATCTTTCCAACGCATCTGCTGTCGCGTCCGTGTCAGACCATCGCTGAGACTGCACTCCCGCAGCTCTCTGGTCCGTCCCAGAAAGCCAAGAAAACCTGGCGACGCTCGGTCAAATTTCCTACAAAAGTCCTGACTTCGCCAAATCTTCATAGACTCTCTTGGGCATGATGTTGCCCTGCGGGTCTTCCATTTCAACGATGCCGTCACCATCATCACCGCCTTTCTTTTCCAAGTCTCGGGCGCGATCACGCTCCAGCTTCTCCCACAGCTTCTCGGCTTCTTCGATCTTGGTGATTTCTCTAAACAGACCCGTGTTCTTAGTGATGCCCAGACATTGCAGGCCATAGATATGCCGCGCTTCAGAAAAGTGCTTGTCAAAAGCTCGTCGGCCCATGTAGACGTAGTTGCCGCAGATCTCGCAGGGGAATTCGACACCCAGACCGTGTAGCTTGTACAGCCAGAACGGAATGGGCTTGCCATCCCATGCAAGTGGAAGCTTGAGAGGGTTGTACACTTTCTCCTCTCCTTCGTCCTCTTCCTCTTCTTGGTTGACTGGTCTGCCGATCGCCTCGCTGTCCTCCTCATACAATGCTGCAAGTTCCTGCTGTCGCTCCTTATCGGTCATGCCCGCTTTGCGCTCGACATTCACGCGAGTGTCTTCTCGTTGAGTCTGCATATTCTTGGCCAAGCTGCGAACGCGATGCTCGCGCTCCGCGACAGCGCGCTCTTTTAGGCGAGCGATGTTGATTCCCGCTGTGCCATTGCCGTTCACCATCTCCGTATCCGCCGGCCCACTCTCACCCTTTTGTTGTCGAGCCTCAGCAGCTTTGATGTGCTTTTTGCCAGTCAAGTGTGCTTTGTAGACATTGTCGTTCTTGAATTCCTTCTGACAGTCTGCGCACCAGACGCCCTCCCCTGTGCCTTCTGTTGTCGGACCATTGGAGGATGTTCCGTTTGGATTTGCCTTGGTTGATTCCCATCCCGATACCTTGTCCTCTGACCACTCTTGCTCGAACTCGTCGTCAAAGCTCTTGAACAGCTTGTCCAGATCTTCCAGCGGCTTGATCTTTCGCAGAAAGCCCTCCAGATACTCTGCTAGTGAGCCCACATAGGCAAAGTAGTGATCTGTCATCTTGTCCTGCCGGGTGATGATGCACTTGGGAGGCGTGAAGATGTCGAACGTGTCCAGATATTGCAGGTATGTCAACTTCCGCACGCCCTTCACCCCGGGCAAGTTGAGATACTGCTCATGGGCAAGGGTGAGATCGAAGAAGCGACCAAAACCCTCTTCGCCCGTGAACATGGTCTCGACATCTCCGGCAAACCCTCCCGGTGGCCCTCCATCTTGCGGTCGTTTATATGCGCGCTCCAAGTTTTCGACAGGCTCGTTGGGATAGCGTTTGTGAAAGTCCTTCGTCTTGGCGAGTTCGTCGTAGAAGGTGGCATATGTGTCGCCGGTGCTCAGCTGCTGGAGTTCGTGTGTTCGCGCTTCGTGGTCGTTGTAGAGTTGGACGGCGCGCTGCGACTGGGTCTGGATGCGCTGCAGGAAGTTTGCGATTTCATGGTCGCGAACGAGGCGACTGCGGATCTGTGAGTTGTGAGCTCTGTCGCAGAGGTGAGTGGTACGGGCAAATACCTACGTGCTTGGGGTCGTCGAGCATGCGGTCTGCAATGGCCTGTTCCAGGCGCTCCACGTCCTCGTGGATGGCGCGAATGTCCTCGTAAATCATGTTGCAGTCTGCCACCCACTCCCGCGCCGTTGCCGGATGTCTTTGTCACCGCCACGCGCTCTACCGATTCTGACCAGAGAATAAGGTAGCAGGCTGTCCGGCAAAATATGGTGCGCGAAGAGTGAAGATTGTGCTGAACTGGTTCGCGGCGTTGGTGGATCGTGAAAGGCAAAGCTCGAGCCAATTTTCTGCACTTGCTTCTGGAGCTGCACCGCCAACTATCCTCCCTCCCACCACCGACTCACCACCACGACATCGACATCGATCCACAGCAGTCACCATGGCCGACGAGGGAGGCATCGACCGCAAGGCGGAGGAGCGCATGGAGTTCTCCACGTCCAAGGAGGTGTCCGTTGCGCCGACATTTGAGGCGATGCACCTCAAGGACAACCTGCTGCGCGGCATCTACGCCTATGGCTTCGAATCGCCCTCGGCCGTGCAGTCGCGTGCCATTGTGCAAGTCTGCAAAGGTCGCGACACCATCGCTCAGGCACAGTCGGGAACGGGAAAGACGGCGACCTTCAGCATTTCCATCCTTCAAGTCATCAATACAGCCGTTCGCGAAACCCAAGCCCTCGTGCTATCGCCCACACGCGAACTCGCCACGCAGTCGCAGTCCGTCATCCTCGCTCTGGGCGACTACATGAACGTGCAGTGCCACGCCTGCATTGGAGGCACGAATGTCGGAGAGGACATCCGCAAATTGGACTATGGCCAACATGTGGTGTCTGGCACGCCAGGCAGAGTCGCCGACATGATTCGACGACGCAACTTGCGCACGCGTCACATCAAGATGCTAGTGCTGGACGAGGCCGATGAGCTTCTCAATCGCGGATTCCGAGAGCAGATCTACGACGTCTATCGCTACCTGCCTCCGGCTACTCAAGTCGTGGTCGTCTCGGCCACGCTCCCGTACGATGTCCTCGACATGACAACTAAGTTCATGACTGATCCGGTTCGCATTTTGGTCAAGCGCGACGAGTTGACTCTGGAAGGTCTCAAACAGTACTTCATTGCTGTCGAAAAAGAGGAGTGGAAATTCGATACCCTGTGCGATCTCTACGACACGTTGACCATCACACAAGCCGTTATCTTCTGCAACACGCGAAGAAAGGTCGACTGGCTGACGGACAAGATGCGCGATGCCAACTTCACAGTCTCCAGCATGCATGGCGAGATGCCTCAGAAGGAACGCGACGCCATCATGGGCGAATTCCGGCAGGGCAACAGCAGAGTGCTAATCAGCACCGATGTGTGGGCACGCGGCATCGACGTGCAGCAAGTCAGCCTGGTCATCAACTACGATCTCCCTTCGAATCGTGAAAACTACATCCATCGCATCGGTCGATCCGGTCGCTTCGGACGCAAGGGCGTGGCAATCAACTTCGTTACTAGCGACGACGTTCGGATTCTACGCGACATTGAATGTAAGCAACCCTCAGTCCTTTCCACCTGCATTTCCCTGACCGCATATAGTGTACTACTCGACCCAGATCGACGAGATGCCAATGAACGTGGCAGATCTGCTCTCTTGAGCAGAATGCCTTCCACGCGAGCAGCACCCTTGTACTCTACATCAGTTGTCATGAGACGCTTGGGGGCATTTCACAGGCAACCGGCCACTAGGGACGGAAATGGGCAAATATAACGATATCGTAAGTCGTACCAGTCAGCCCAGCCGGGTTACTGCTAACGTTCTACAGCCAACATGCGGTCCCGAGACATCTCATTTCGCCCGTGCCAACACCGATCATCGAGGACTTTTGACGTATTCCACAAATGCTGTCCAAGAGCTCAGGTGCGTACATGTCTTCCGCCTCTTGCAGCTGACTTCAGCCACCCATGCCGTTCCGTCTGGAATGTGCTGTTGTACCTGCTGTCGCACCACATGTCGCTCCTGCAACTTTGGACCTTTGCCCTGTCACTTCATGCGATCCTGATTCAGCCCAAGTTTGTTCTCGACCGTACTCGCTCTTCGTTCTTCGGTCATCTACGGGGAGTACTTCGTCAGACATATTCCACGATATCGACTGGCACTATTCACCCACATCGGTTGTATCACTCGTCGCAGCGGCGTCCTCTTCTGCATACCGTCAGACCAATCGATCTGGATGCCGAATAACATACGGGGCGTCTTACTTTTGAGCTCCGCAGCTTGTTTCGGCCCGTCGTCCTGGAGGATCTGTTTCGCTTGCTCGGCGTGGTCTGGCTTCGCGTCGGTCCTGATTAAAGCATCCGCTGTCTCTCTGGCACGCGCTTCATGATATGCCCGCAGAACTTCTGGGTCGACCTCGGACATCCTTCCGTTTCGTCGTTGCGCACACGCTGTCCTGTTGACTGTGGTCTTCTGGTCGTCGTAAGTCTTGTATTCCCGATTCCCTTGGTACTGTCTGCGTTGCTATCCTGCTTGTCTACTACGCAAGCGTAACGAGGATTTATGAAAGCCATTCTGTTGCCGTCTTCACGTTACGTCAGAACTCGTTTCTGCGCTCGACCCCTGCCTCAATCCTCCACCGTATCCACATGACGATTCGGCAGCCAACGCACACACGCATTGCCACTGGCGGTCAGTTCCCACCTTCAGTCGCCTCGCTTTCTCCAGTTTCCAAGGCGCCGTGGCCGCCGATTTCGCACTTCTCATGACATCGGTACCGGCTCCGCAGCAGGGCCAGAAGCAAGGCAAAACCCTACTCGGCGAATCGGCGGCACGATATGCATCTTGACGCATGCACGACATATGTGCAATTTACGATGTAAACAAATACCCTTGCCATTGGCGAACCGAAAACTTCTCTGGGCGCGTAACTAACACGATCATACGCATCACTCCACAATCCATTTGTTCGCACACACGTCTTCGCGAGTCTTGAGAACAATTCGTCGAGACATCCAGCATGGGCGTCCTGATTCGCATACAGAAGAAGTTCGAGAACAAGTGGCTGCACAAAAACGGCGACCACGGCAAACCTGTGTATTACGCGGATCCTGACGAAGACGTTGAGAACAACGGCACAACGCGTCGGTCAACATCTGGTACTGGTAGCTCCTCCAGACCTGGTTCTCGACTCGCCAATCTATCATTCCTAGGCTCACGTCGCAACTCCTCTCAACGGCAACCTCCTGACCCTCCCTCACGCTCGTCGTCTTTCTTCTGCAGAGGTTCTTCCCAACAACCTCACGCACGAAGGTCCCTCGCTGGTCGCCAGAGCAATCACGCCCGTCATGGTTCGGCTCTCTCCACCAGCGACTACCGACGACAGTCTGGAAGCGGGTTCGGAAACGGACCACCTCCTGACGCTTCCGCGACGGATGCGTTCGACACGGCGTTCCGGGTTCCTGCGTTTCCTGATAGTGGCTACGTTAGTCGTGACTCTGATCCTGGTATTGGGTTTTTTCTTCAGGACCACGAGACACTACAGTCCCCTTCCCAGATGGGCAACTCAATGACGTTGGCGAGTTTGCATGAACAGGAGGTTCGGCAGCAAAGTCGAGATCTTCAGCGGGATCGACAGAGGCCAATGAGTGATGGACCTCCTGTCCTGGGACCATCGAGTACCGTTACGAGAGGTCTTGCGCCCGAGCGGACTTCAAGTCAGGAATTGAGAGGCCGGGCTTCGAGTTTTACGCTCGGTGGAGACGGGAATGGCGTCAACAGTCGCACAGGTGCAGCTGTAGAACCCGTTGCTAGTCCGGGCGCTCTGGCGGAGCAATACGAAGCGCCTAGTGCGCTGAGTCACGAACCCGCGGGCGATCAGATTTCTGATTCGAGAACGGCGGGGTTGCGAGGGTTCGAAGGTGACCGAGAAGGCTACTTTTTTCGCGAGGGAGAGGAACCTCCGAGACCAAAACAGCCTACACGAGCACAGACTGCTGTGCCTTCGTCCTCTTCGACGTCGAAGTCTGCGAGCCCTCCTGCTGCTGCAGGCCATACGTCTTGTGCAAGATTGACGGCTGAGGAGGCGAGGCGGGCGAGGAAGCCTTTTACTACTACGAGGGCGTTGACGAGCTTTTGATCAGGCTGGAGTCGGTACTCAATGAGAACGACTTTTTATTCGGGCTTGAGCGTTGGGACGCAATATGGGAAACGGACACTGGAATACGGGAAACGGATCTTGGAAAATGGGAAATAGATTCACTTCTTATGACTGTTTGCATTGTCAACTGCGAGCATGCAGCTTTCTCGATACACTTTGTAGAGACTTGTTGGAAATACTCTGCTGGTTCCGAGGATGCTCGAAGAAATCTCGCATGCATCGAGTTTAGGATATTGAGAAATATGCTGCATTTGCAACGATGCGATATTGCAGTCACCAACGCCGATCATGCTCGTTTCGAGGTTGTCATCCGTGAAATCCCAAGACTCTCGTCGTTTTCCTTGGGAGGTGAGATGCATCACGGCGACCCACGTCACGCCATGGACCGTGTGTGTGGAGTGCTGAACGACGTCAAACTTATCACATTTCTCCGAAGTTTACCGAGATATTTTCCACTTCTTCCACATTCCTCATCAAATTGCGCTAAGAGATCCACATGTTTTCACGTCTCAGCCTGATCAGTTTCTGCCTATACTCGGACCACGCTGAATGTTTGACTGTCCGCCGCCATGGAGAATTTTCTGCAAGAACTTCGGACTTTGAGCTTCTTCCAGATATGAGGTATATGAGCTAGAGGCTTGTGAATGATAAGGTAGGGTCTTGGTGAGGGGATATCTGAGGGGTGAGGATTTCTTATCTTTGAGATACTACGCTGCTCTTCGTGTTGTGTTGTTTCTACTGTGGAGCTACGGTCCTCGCACTTCGATTTTGTTGTTGTCGAACGTCTCTCCAACGTGCACTACTCACTTCCTCGAACCCTCCTTTTCTTTGAAAAGTATACCAAAGACACAAGACAACAGCCATGGCGCCTCCCACTCCGCAACCGAAGACCACTCTCTTCACGCCCCTCCAACTAGGTCCCAACATCACCCTCTCCCACCGCATCATAATGGCCCCATTGACCCGTTTCCGCTGCGCCGAATCACACGTGCCTCTTACATCCATGGTCTCCGAATACTACTCCCAACGCTGCTCGACCCCGGGAGGCCTCATCATCGCCGAATCCAACATCATCTCCCCCGAACACGGCGGCTCAAAACACATGCCAGGCCTCTGGAACGCCTCACAAATCGCCGCATGGAAACCCATCGTCGACGAAGTCCACGCCAACGGCTGCTATATTTTCGCACAATTGATCGCGTTGGGCCGCGTGGCGAGTCCGGAAGTTTTGAGGAATGAAGGAGGGTGGGATGTGAAAAGTTCGAGTCAGGTGCCTTTCCCTTCTGCGGAAGAAGGCGGTGGTGGTGCGGTGCCGAAGAAGATGTCGAAAGAGGAGATTGAGATTGCGGTGCAGAAATTCGCGCAGGCGGCGAAGAATGCTGTGTTTGAAGCGGGCTTTGACGGGGTCGAATTGCATGGTGCGAATGGGTATTTGATTGATCAGTTCACGCAGGATGTGTCGAATCAGAGGACGGATGAGTATGGTGGGAGTGTCGAGAATCGATCGAGATTTGGAGTCGAAGTCGCGAGGGCTTGTGTGGAAGCTGTTGGGAGGGAAAGGGTTGGGTTTAGGATTTCGCCGTTTAGTACATTCCAGGGAATGAAGATGCGAGATCCGGTGGAGCAGTTTGGGGATCTTGTGAGGCGGCTAAAAGACTTGGGACTGGCGTATTTGCATGTTGTGGAGAGTCGTGTGGTGAATAATGTGGATTGTGAGAAGGAGGAGGGGATTGAGCCGTTCTTGGAGATTTGGGGGGGTACGAGTCCGGTGTTTGTAGCTGGGGGCTTCACGCCAGAGGTGGCGAAGGATGCGGTGGAGAGGGAATATACGAAGCAGGGCTGTGAGGTTGCGGTTATGTTTGGGAGGCATTTCATCTCTAATCCAGATCTGGTGTTTAGGATCAGAGAGGGGCTGGAGCTGAACAAGTATGATCGGAGTACGTTCTATACGCCTGAGATCAGGGAGGGGTATCTTGATTATCCGTTCAGTCGGGAGTACTCGCAGCGGAGTAGCGAAGCTAGTATTTCGGGAAGTCCATAGAGTGTCATAGAGACTGTCGATGAACATGCGGTCAAGTCATGCAGAATGTCCTTTGCATTCTGCGTCGTAAATTAGTATGTATAAGCTGCAGGTCCCCAAGATGCTCTCATCCCCCATGCCAAACCGCTAAGCATTTCTGTCGTCAAAACGTATGTCCAATGAATTGTAACACCACATGTTCGCGAAGTCCACCTCCTCTCACTGTCCCAGAATCCATGTCGTCAGAGGCTCTTCATTTCTTCCCAGCTTCAATCCTGACCACCTGCCTCGCAAGAGTTCTGCGATCGGTAACTGTAGACATCTCCTCCATGTAGTTCTGACTTGCATCCACCATGTTTTTCTGCGCAACTCGCCCTCTTTTCCTTTTCGTTTCAGGCTCCACTCTTTCTCTGAATAGCTTCATCTTCTTTAAAAGTCGTACGAAAAGCCCTTCATCCTTGTCGCTCGACTGCGACTTTGGTGCCTTTGCGTGTTGCTGCAGCACATCTGGCGCGTTGGGACATTCTTGCGGGATCGGAGCTCCGTCAACGAGGTCAATCAGGCGTGAGGCTGGCTGATGTCCGGCAGCAGTAGGTCGGGTGCTGGTGTAGCGAGCAGGATGGAAAGTTGGTTCTGTGACCGGGAGGTGTCTTGAGTAAGCTGTAGAATTCGCTGCTGCGTCGGAGGCGGGAGGCGCAGGGTAGTTGATTACGCCTCGGTGCGAAGGTGTTGAACGAGTGAGTCTTGACATTTCGATGGCGTCGTCATCCTGCGGCGATGGTATGGAACGCACTGCTACTATTGGTTGTTTGCCTTTGCCTTTGCCACCAGACATCTTGAAGTCTCCAGTCTGTGTGTCGATGGAATTCATCCTGTGCGCTGTGCTTTTTCCCCGTGTAGGCGTTGCTCTAATGATTGGCGCAGGTGGAAGAAGTGGGTGTGTCTTTGGTACGTTATTCACAACTTCAGATATTGAAGGCAGCTTATGAGAGGATTGCCTTAGCACTGTCCCAATACTGCTGGACCTTGAATGATGTGTCGCACTTGAGGATGACCTCTGAATTTTGGGTGCGGAGCTGTATGTGGGAGTGTTGACTGGCACGTAGCCGGACGTCAATTGAGTCCTTACGACGGCCAGCGGTAAGTCGTCTTGCTCCGAAGCCTGGTTGCTCTCGGTTAAGCGGTAGCTATAAGGTCCTGTATGGTATTGCATTAAGCTTTGCGAATGGTCTGGAGCAACGTAGCCTCGTTCCCCCATGTAAGTTGTGTCGGCAAAACTTGTTGCGCCACTGTTGACATGTTGACTCAGCTGCGTGAAAAATAGCCACTGCTCGGGACCTAGAACTTTGGTCAATCATGGAGTATCGAAAGCCGATTCCACTGCACTAACTCATTGTTGCTGCCCCAACTTGTGCAGCTTCTTGCTCTGATGATGAGGGGTCTTGAACTTCGTTGTGCTTGACCGATCTAGGATTTTGTTTGATACGCAAGGCCTGAGTGATGCCCATGTTTCCTGTCGAGTGCGGAGTACTAATATCAAAGTTGAATGTCGAAGAAGCCAGAGTAGTATCGACAGTCAAGAAGCGCTGTGCGTCGCCATCGAAGATGTTGCGGTTTCCACGGCCAACCACCATTTACGGATGCCCCAACAGAACGCAATTACTGCAACTGGAAACCGAAAATTTGTATTGCTTTACTTGTCCGGAGGTTTCGAAACGGGTAGCCGGTACGTCGTTCTGCTCGACCATAAGCGTTTATGCTGGATACGACTGGGCAAAACTTTATGTCTGTGGAACTGTGCTTTGCTCAGTTCGTTGTGTCTGCAGAAACGACCTTGGCCGATGCGTACAGTGTTACCTCGCGGTGTGATTGTGTTGTTGACTTGCCATGATCCGAGTCTTTGTGTTAATGACTTCGTGCCAGGGATGAATGAGCAGGCGACGCAAGTCCGGTTCAGCCCCACATTCGGATGCACATGGAGCTTTGCGTGTCCCGAAGTTATGGGCCGAATCGCGAATGTGACACACTCCTGGTTACGAGGCCGACAAGAACGTCAGCTCTCCCGATCAGGTCACGCAGAAATATAGCCAACGGGCTATGGGCTGGCAACCGCATCGCTAGTAGCTTCCCACGATCACATGTTTTGAGCTGAAAAACGATCACCGCGCCATCGAGAACGAGAGACACTCCGAGCCAAATTAGGGGGGATAGTTATTGCCTTGACCGAGCGTAGACACTTGCACTGACACGGAAGTGACGGACTAGCGGCACGATCCAGCACAATGCCATGGAATCTGACCAATATACAGTCCGATCTTGACTTCTCATCGAAAATTGGAATCAAGATGGAAGACGAAAGCTCAAGAACTTTGCGCAGCGAAGCGGGCGAGATCCAACGAGGTAGCGATCGACGAGGCCGCTCGCCAATGCCTGATCGTATGTATTAAGTGAATCCAGTGTATGAATGTATTCAGCGAAGAAAGTATCATGAGCCGGATTTGATACCGAGTCTATTCAGCGGATGCCAGCGGCTCAAAGCGCTGGAATCTAGGTCGGCCTTGGTCCACTTTGGGATGACCTCGTCGCAAATAGCGCCACCAACTGTCCCCAAAACTTTCAATGAATCGGAAGGTTTGCTTGCGGTGGCAGCTTCGGTCTGATGAGACGTGGTAACTGCCAAGCTTCGATGTCCAACAGCCAATAGCTTTGCAAGTGGACAGAGCTACACAGCAAAGCAGCTGTAGAGCGGTATTATATACCGCGAAGGTACCAGATTCATGGCCGCGGCAATGGTATTTAGCACGCAAATTCGATGTTCATCTTGCTGAGGGTGTGCGACAACATGGCCAAATTCCCAGAGTCCAGCCACAAAAAGGACAGAATCCCTTTCGAGAAGCAACACCAGGATGAGTCGTACGTGAGCGTCGAACATGACAGATACGTTCCGTCGGAAGCCTGGATTCTCTTGCCAAACGACACAGTCGAACGTTTTATGTGTTATCCGCCTAGACGGTCATGGTGGTGTGCCCTCAGAAGGAGGCGCACAAGTACATCACCGGCGGTGTACCATGCAAAGTGGGCGACGAGGGCCAGGTCTTGCGGCTTCAAGACGGAGTGGAACGACAGTGGTGCGTCCGTGGCATCAACCAAGTGCGAAGACGACTTTGGAACAGACGAGAAAGCTGAAAGCGATTGCGAGACGACGGTATCTGCGGCGCCCTTCCAAAAGATGAAACAAGCTACTATTCGAGTTCAGAAGGATCCGCCGAGGTACACAAAGCCAGGGGTTTGGCCGGCAGAGCAATGGTACAGCGAGGACCTCGAATCATGGCACGCGATATACTGGCTTTCGGATGGGACATTGGTGCAGAGGACGGTCTCCAGGAAGAGAGCAGCTGGCTTGCCTTCCGAACTTGCAACAGGTGTGAAAGTGGTTAATTGCCCAGTGACCGAGAAAGGAAGAGTGTTGGTGCGACTCTTCTACACGTCGTCGAGACCTGTGTTCTGGAGGAACCTAGTCCACAAGTTCTCTTGTTTTTGAGTGGCAGATAGGGGTGTAGGGCGCAGTGCGGAGGAGAATGGCAATCCGAGTGAGCTGCGCGCAAGCGGCGGCAGGAAAATTACTGTATAACCGTAATGAGTCTAGCATTGGAGACATAAGCGAATGGAACATTTTGCGCTTCAAAATGCGTGTCGCCGAGAGGGATGTTTTGAACTGCGCGGTATTGTTTCGTTTCAGTCTCCGTGACTCCGTAGGACTGTAGCTGGCCCGCTGCCGCTGGTGAGCAGCACATGTGCGAGAAGGTAAATGTATACCAGTGTTCCAAGCAGACCATTTTGCGTTGCGACAGTCATTGATTCTAGAGGCGTAGAGGTGTAAGTGCTGGTGGTTGAAGTGTTTGTCGTGACGAGCAGCTCGGAAGTGTGTGGAAGGGTGTCGCCCAATCCGGCTTAGCGCCCGCGCCAAGTCTCCATCGCACTCGCCGACTTTTTGGATTCTGCCGCAGCTGTGTGAACTTCACGGCGACGAGGTCGATTTGCATCCTACTAACACCCACAGCACATCTGCGCCCTCACAATGGCCAGCCGACCGACCGTGACCATCATTGGCGCCGACGGTGCTCCTTCGCAGGACACTCACCCGCTCCCAAATGTCTTCAAGGCGCCAATCCGCCCGGACATTGTCCAGTACGAATCCACCACCTCCGCCGAACGCAGCAACGAGCGCGATTGCGATGGAGAAGAAAAAATACTAATGGGAACGTAGGACGGTCCACACCGGCATGGCCAAGAACAAGCGCCAGCCATACGCCGTGAGCGAGAAGGCCGGTCACCAGACCTCTGCTGAGTCGTGGGGAACTGGTATGTGAAAAGAGCTACTGGAAATGGGATTGTCGAGCACAAGTCAGTACAGACATACTGACGGACATGTACAGGTCGCGCTGTCGCCCGTATCCCTCGTGTGAGCGGTGGTGGTACTCACCGCGCTGGTCAGGCCGCCTTCGGTAACATGTGCCGTTCTGGACGCATGTTCGCACCCACCAAGGTCTGGCGCAAGTGGCACCAGAAGATCAACCTCAACCAGAAGCGCTTCGCGACTGCCTCTGCCATCGCTGCTTCTTCGAGCGCTGCTCTTCTCCTCGCCCGCGGCCACCGCGTCAACGAGGTCCCAGAGGTCCCACTCGTGGTCTCTTCCACCGCTTTCTCCAACGCCGCTGTGAGGAAGACTTCCGCTGCCGTCGCTCTTCTCAAGTCCGTCGGTGCTGGCCCGGACCTTGAGCACGTCAAGAACTCCCGCAAGATCCGTGCTGGTAAGGGTAAGCTGAGGAACCGCCGCCACACTCAGCGTCGCGGCCCTCTCGTCATCTACGAGCCAGAGAAAGACGGCAAGGAGCTTGTGCGCGCTTTCCGCAACATCTCAGGTGTCGAGACTTGCACCGTCTACTCTCTCAACCTCCTCCAGCTCGCTCCAGGTGGTCACCTCGGTCGATTCATCATCTGGACCTCTGCTGCTTTCGCCGCCCTCGACAGCATCTACGGCAGCACCACCGAGCCCTCCGCTCTCAAGCGCGACTTCCTCCTCCCACAGAACACCGTCGCACAAGCAGATATCGCCAAGATCATCAACAGCAGCGAAATCCAGAGCGTCCTCCGCCCGGTCAAGGGTGGTGCCATCACAAAGCGCACCGTTGTGCAGAAGAAGAACCCGCTCAAGAACAAGCAGGTCCTGCTCCGCCTCAACCCATACGCCAAGGCCTACTCGAAAGAAGGTCTCGGCCACATCAAGAGCACCGACAAGCCGATTGCCAAGGATCAAGGGTTCCAGGCTACTCTCCACGAGAACTAAGCGGGTGCTTTTGTTGTAATGACTTTCTATGGGAGCAGGCATTGTGGCTGGAAAGGGACCGCTACATGGCGTTCAGTGTAGCGCAAATGAAGACATTTCAGATCTCTCAACAGCGTTGCGTATCTTTGGAACATTATCACTTCCCTTCCATTTTTCTGATTGTACTCGTGATTTTCTCGCGAAGACGAGCGTTCTGCCAAGCCCTTGTTTCATCTTGACCCTTCGCCAGACCCTCTCGCATCCTCTTCTCTCTCCCACCATCTTTCACCATCTTATCTTCCTGCAATTGTGCGTCGCAATGAGCGCAATATGTCTACAGCGTCACCTTGCATGCATGCCTTCGCCCTTGAGCGTCCTCACAGGTGCGAAGTTGTCTACGCGCGCAGTGTGCCAGTGTCAAGCATCGTGCATCCTAAGCGCCCGCCGCAGCGCTTACATCCTGCACGTCCAAAATAGGCCATGTACTGTGCCTCACGGCTGCATCTGGCAAGTGGCATAGAAGAAATGGCGCGGGCGCGCTCGATCCGGTGAGTCTGTACTTTTCTCGTTGCTCTGTTGTTTCTGTTTTTGTTTTGAGAGTGCAGCTGGTCTGCCATGCCTTCAATATACAAGCGTTCCAGCAAGCCATTGCCAAAAGCCCCGAAGCACGCGAGTGTAGTGCGAGTACACTATTCCTATACACTGGACGAATTGACGGATGATGAGGATGATGAGAATGAGCCCGACGAAGCGAAAGGAGGCAAGAGGAGACCATGGCGGCCGATCACTCTGCGTGCAGGCTTCTTGACGCTGATGGGCATGCTAACGGGAGCACTCATCTTGGTAGTAATATGGCTTCTGGTTTTGAGCGGACGCAAGCAAGGTGTCATCTTCGCGCGAGACATCAATGCGTTGCCACTCAGCAGGTCGTTCGCTTACTTGTATCTGCCAACACTCACGTCTGTCATATACAGCTTCTTATGGACTTGGGTCGATCTCGACATCAGGAGACTGGAACCATACTTCCAACTTTCGAAGGATTCTGGTGCTTCGGGAGATTCGTCATTGCTCCTCAGTTATCCATTGGAGTTTCTAGTCACCCTCCCATTTCTGGCCTCCAAAAACAGACACTGGGCGGTCCTTGCCGCTGCTGTCACCATGATGCTGGTGTTCTGGGGGTTGACACCCGCACAAGCTGGCATATTTGCGACCCGGATCGTCACTGTTACTGAGCTAATACCAGCATCCCAGGGACTCGGTTATACTCCCATCAACAAACAGGGCAATGTATCTACGATATATGCGCAGTCAGTTTACAACATAGCTTGGCTCAACGAGTCTTTGCTACCATTTATGACCAAGCAGTATGTACTCCGTGCGTTTGGGCCCAGCTTGGTAGAGGCCATCGATACCTCGAACATGACATACATGGCGACAACAGCGATGTATAGTGTTGATGTGAGCTGTGAAGATGTCACCCTCTGGGATGGTCCACGAGGCATGAGCTACAATACCACAAGTGGCTGTAGCTTCTACGCTCCTCCAATCAGACCCTATGGTGGCAATGACACAAGCAAACCATTTGACACGATGTACGTGGGATACCAAAATGAGAACGGCGCGGCTGACTATTATTTATCGTCGGCTTGCAACGAATCATTCGAGCACTCTTTCTTTGTCCGCTGGAGCCATAGTACGCCCTCCGCCATTTTGTCAGGCAACCTATCCGAGGGAGTTGATCCTGAATTGAGCAACATGACGGCGCTTTTCTGCGAGCCAACATACTACCAACAAGAAGTTCAGGCAACTATCACACTACCAAATGCCCGAGTCATCTCCATGGATCCGACAGGGATCAAGCAGCCTCTGCCCACCGATATGTTCAATACAACTTCGTTTGAGTGGCTCATGAGTGCCGGTGCTGACATCACCTCTCGTGGCTACTATCCCGCGACCACATTCCCGAACCAGCAAACGCACTTGATGGATACGGCACTCAATCTGGAGTATCTGCCCAAGATGGCACCATTTGCCATTGCCATGCACCAGCGACCACTCGAAGCTTACTTGGACCCAGAAACGCTTCGATCATCTTATCAGGCGGCTTATCGCTTGCTTTTTGCCCGACAGCTGACAGACATACTGGAGAAGTATCATGACACCGATTCGAACGAACACGGTACACGATCGTACACCATAGAGGCTGTCGTCGTTGTTCCTGCTTTTGCTTATGCAGCAATTGGAATACTCGGGACCGTATTCCTAATCGCTGTAGCTCTTGCGATCAAAATACCAAAGCGATGCAATAAGCTGCGCAAGGATCCAGCAACGCTCGGTGCAGTTATGGATTTGATTGCTGCAAGTCCCACTGCGACGCACACATTCTGTAGCTTGTCTGATGCATCTACCGCTGGTCTGGAGCAGGCTGTCGGCAAATCTGCATTCCGACTTGAGGCTGGTCGCGATGATGCCTCTATGGTCCGTTTGCGTGTGGCAGGGCAGAATACCTTGCCATCTTCTCAAAGCCCGACAGAGCGACAGCCATCAGCTTCGCCGCAGTATGGCACGGATCCTGAGCAATCCAAAGGCCATCGACCTTTTGAGATGAAAATCGCGATCGGTTGGATCTTCTTCATCTTGCAATTTGGCGCCACAATCACTTTCGCTGTCTTGTTTGCCAAGGCAAAAGGAGAACGTGGTATGTCGAGACCCCCAATATCTAAGCACACATACTGACTTGCCCCTTCAGGCCTGGCGCTGCCTTTTCAGTCAACATTCATGAGACAGCTTCTCGAAAACTACATCCCTATAGCTCTGGCTACCTTCATCGAGCCTTTTTGGTTGATATTGAACCGCCTGCTGTGTTTGCTGCAGCCCTACGAACAGCTGCGGAAGGGCAATTCTCGTGCCTGCCGCTCGGTGGATCTGGATTACAGCTCGCTTCCACCGCAATTTCTCTTCTGGAGGGCAGCTCGAGCGAAGCACTGGCTCATCTTCTTGCTGTGTTTCATGGTCCTATCTGCTAATGTCCTTTCTATCGCTCTTAGTGGTCTTATGTACGAAGACGCGAAAGGCGTCTCGGAAGACGTGAAGCTCGGTGTCCCGCGGACATCAGCATTCGTGAACCTCAACGGCTTAGGACTTCCCTTTAACACCCTACTGGAAGGCAACTGGCAGGGAGGCACGACGTCAGACCAGTTCTATCGCTTGATGTCGAACCTGACCGCTGACACGCCTCTGCCTCCGTGGCTTGATGAAGAGTACACTTATCTTGCAATCGATACAACCGGCACAAATACAAGTTCAACGATCAGAACTCAAACTCTGGGCTTCGGTGCTACACTACAATGTCGTACTGTGCAAGAAGATGAAGGAGAGTCAGTCTTGCTGGAGTTCAACGCCTCTGCCACAAATGCAACACTAGAAGTCACCCTCCGAAACGACGATGGATCGCTCACTAACTGCGAAGACAACGAATCAGCAGCGGTTGCATCCTACAGAAGTCTGCGATCTGTGCTTGGCGCAAGACCTGGTCATTTAGCTCTAGAGCTTGCCTCAATGCTAACCAGTAATGATACTGCCAGCGATGACCTATTTTGTAGACAGCACATTCTGGCTGGGTGGATCCGTGCCGATCTGGTGCAAGACGGCGATCACCAGCAGCTGGGTCTTCCCGTCATGAACATCACATCCCGGAACGACACGTTGCTGGTATGTCGTCCGCTCATTGAAACCATCACAGCCGAGCTCGAGGTCGATTCGACAGGTCGCGTGATGCGCCAGATTTCCGCACACTCTCTGCAGAATGACAGCGCTAGTTACGCCGATCTTATTGCCCAAGTACACCAATTCATGCCAGACATGGGGGCTACATGGCACAGCGACTCATTCCCTTCGGACTTCCTCAACTACTTGATCGCGCAGAGCACTGGGGATAGTACTATGCTCGTACCATCGTTGCCGATCCCAAGCATCTCACATGCCAGTCAACAACTAGCCACGCTATACCGCAGACTCTTCGCCATCCTCATCGGCACGAACCAGGATGTTCTTTTCGAGCCAGATACATCCGGCACGACGACGACTGCTCAGATCATCACGCCACAGATCCGGATCGTATTCTCAACACCCGCGTTTATTGTCGTAGAAGCCATCTTCACCTGCTACCTGATCACAACAATCATCTTCTACACCCGGAGACCCTGGAAAGTCTTGCCGCGTCTGCCATCATCCATTGCATCGAACATTGCATTCTTTGCGGCGAGCAATGCGCTCAAAGATTTGGCTCATGCTGAGCACTGCTCGGCAGAGCACGCCAAAGCCGCACGACAGGCTTGGACATGGGGGTTTGGCTCATTCATCGGCACTGATGGACGACTGCACGTCGGCATTGACAGAGATCCGTTTGTGGCTGTTCTGCAGAGTGAGAAATTGCCTCAGCCACCGCCATACACGCCATAGGCTTCAATGGCTATTCTATCATGAGGATCCTGCAGCAGAGACACGTAGAGTGAGAGTTAGGCACGGCAATATCAAGAGTTTCATCATCAAAGTGATGCCGCATCGTGTTTGCTGTGCTGTGCTGTGCAACGCTATGAAACATGTCCTTCGTGGTCTGGTTCTGTGCAAGCTGAAATTGTGTAGCCGCTGGTATCAATTCCGTCAAAAGTCATCAAGAGTAAAAAGATGCTGATCATGTCAAAGCGAACGCTTCATCGCTCAAAGTCCACCTCCTCGCCACGCCCAACACCAAGAATCCTTCCACAATCGTGCTTCCCCAATGAAAGCGTCATCACTGTGCTGTACAAGTGCCTCGATCGTGAGCATGTGGATCAGAGCTTGTGGGCGTGCTGTTTGAGGTGGCGGCGGATGTGGGCGGCCAGTGAGTGCCTCTTAGAGATGACACCGCCTTGGCAGCTTGTGCCTTGAGTCAGTGCCATGGGGAAAACGCAGCCGTGGTCGCAGAGACCCCATTTGCCGCCGTCTAGGCAGATCACCTCATCCTGCTTGGAACATGGTGTCGAGTTGCCTGAGCAAGTGCCGGAGGAAGAAGTACTATTGCCCGATGACGCCTCTGACGATGAGCCAGAGTCAGGGGAGACCTTGCCCTTATTGCCGCCGCCGTAGCCTCCGGGACCGCCGACGGGAGCGCCTGAGCCGCCTGGTGGAGAGTAGCCAGTTGGGGCTGGTCCATCAGCTGTGATGGTCTTCATTTCAGTGGCGGTGTGGACCTCGTAGGTGGTAGCGATGGCGCCAGCTGCTCCTCCGTCTTCGACGCTGCTGGCGCCACTACCAGAGCCGCCTTGGGCAGGTGCTTGAGGAGCGGCGGATGGAGCGCCTCCGTAGCTGGGTGCGGTAGGGGCAGGCGAAGCACCAGCGCCGGCGCCACCGCCATAGCTTGGCGCAGCAGGGGCGGCAGCAGAGCTTGCTCCAGATCCGTAAGTGGGGGCAGCTGGAGAGTTGACTGGCGAGCTGTAACCAGTTGGCTCGGCTGGCGAAGGGCCACCAGACCCCGAGCCGGAGCCGCCAGTTGGAGCAGCGCAAGTACCGGATGTGGAGGAGCCGAGTGCTGTCTTCATCGCGGTCTCAACGTACTGACCACATTGCGGGAACACGAAGTCTTCGCCTTCCGTTGTGCCGCATCCATTTCCGATGTTGGCAACGAACATGTCTGGTAGCGAATCGTAGACTTCGTTGTTGTCTGCACCTCCAGTGACCTTGATAGGAGCGCAGTTCATGTACATTTCTCGGTTGCCAATCTTGTTGAACCACGTCCACGCCAGGGTGTATTCGCCGTTGGGCATACCCTTTGGCATGCTGAACTCGAAGGTCGGGTTTTGCTCATAGTTGGGGGAGCCGTCGGCGTTCCCGACCTTGGAGTTCGGGCAGCCACCGAGGATGGAGTGAATGACCTTCCACTTGCTGTCTTTGGTTGGTGCCTTGTCGAGGGTGACTGAGAGCTGGCAGGAGCCACCGCCATGGGTTGCACCACCTTTGAACTCGAGCTTCTGTGGGACACCGATCGGCATTTCATTCATTTGGCTGACGTCGTAGACACCAGATCGTTGTTTGCAAGGAAAGTCGGATCCATCGGGTTCGAGGGGGCTGTTGTTCAGAGTATCCACGCCATAAGGCACTGGACTGACAATAACCATATGGGCGTTGACGGAAGAAACCAGCAGACTGCAAGCCGCAGCTGCGGTAAGGAGTGATCTGGCGAACATGGTGCGAAAGTCTGTCGTAGTAGAGACTGGATGCGAGGCGTGAACTGCGTTGGAGGTGTTGTAGTTATCGCTAGACCAGCTGAGCGATAAGTCGAAACCGCCTTGGTCGTCGTGAGTCCCTAAGTACTGCTTAGAGGTGAGATCTGGGCGTCATCTGTTTAGCTTTGGTCTTCGATGTGCTTCTCGACCATCGAGTGCGAGACAGAAGGCGCAACAGGGCTCTGTCCCCTGTTCGAGTAATCGAGACATGTCGAAGATCTTCGGAAGTCGGCTTCGACAAGCAGGGGACACTCCGGGGTATGCTCACCTGGGATTTGGAGAGGTGTCTATCTGGAACAAGTGGTGTCTGGTGGTCGGGATCGTGAGGGCTACAGCGAAATGAGAGTCTTGCTCTGGGTCAATAGTCTCGCAGAGACAGGTGATAGTGAAGGAGTGTGTGTGCACGGTGCTCCGGGCAACGGCGACAGCGCAAAGAGAGGAGGGAGCGGGAGAGTTCGACGACGCGTTTGTTGCCAGGAAGCAGGGAGGAGAGAGCAAACAGCAATGCGACGCTCTTAAGACTTGCCCTTGGCGCGATCTGCGAAAGGGCCTTGGCCCCTGCGGTGGGGCCCAGCTGCACGATGGCTTCCTACGCGCCGGTCCCGCTCCATGGACGCGTGCGTGTGACGGCAGCAGATGTCCTGCGAGGCGCGAGGTTGGTTTAGCAGCGCGCGTTGACCGGCTGCAGCATGTTTTGCATCTGCTGCCATTCTCCCGCTCAGGAGGATAATCCCGCCGGCGCTAGCGGTGCGCGAAAGTTTGCTGCTGAACCTCTGGTTGCCCTCGCCGCCGCCAAGTATGAGGCAGAGGAGTGGGCGGTTTGCTGGTAGCGTGGCGCGCTCCGGGGGGTGGCGGTGCCGCTGCTGTGTCAACGGGCGCACCGAAACCGAGTGGAAGAATTGCAAGGGGCAGGCGGTGCAGCTGTGCCTATCGTTGGCGTTTCCGGTGCAGCTGGACGACGGAGAGGTGAAGTCGGTGTGGCCAATCACGCGTCGAAAGCGTGTCGTGAAGTCGGAAAAGGAGAGAGCTTGATGCCGTTAACTTAGCGTCGGACGGATCTGCATCTCCCCTCCAATCGAGCGGTCCGCATACGGCTCTCGGCTGTGGAAGCGAATGCATGAAACATCCGCGCCCCGTTTCAGCAACGTGGCTCTCCACGCTCCACCCACCTGTCCTTCTGCCACATCACATCACCACTGAAGCAGCATCCACGAAGCTGCACTGGAAGCAAGAAAAATTCAACATTGGATCGTACAGATTCGTCCTCTGACGCGACTCGCACCAAGTCCCACCTTGCTCCCTCGGCGTCGTTGACCGCTTAACCTGTCTCCTCCCTGCCTCTTGTCCACCAAAATAGCCAAGCACGAGTCATCAATGCATTGTGCACAACAACAAGCATTGGCCGACACGTGCTCCCCCTTCCGGATCACACTCCCGATTGATCCTCGCACCGCGAACATCGCCATCTCAAAATCGGCCCCAGCTTGCGTGCATCAAACACATCGGCGTCGCGGCCGTCAAACCTCTCCTCCTTCTTTCCACCTCTCTGGATGGTTCTTCCTCTCTGATCGCAAACAACGTGATCGAAGCCGTCTCTCTCTCTCTCTCTCTCTCTCTCTCTCTCTCTCTCTCTCTCATGCGGTGATTCGTGTCCAGTGCTGCCTGCTGTCGACCAAGAAAGGGGTTCCGACTGTGAGCAACTTGGAGCTCCACGGTGGCCTAGAAATAGACCTGTCACGGACATCTTGGGCGAGAGTTTCCCCTGTGTGTGTGGGAACTTGGAAGAGGTGAGGGAATTCGTGATTTGCCCACCGACGTCGTTTCTGTCTCATCGAAATCCTGCAATGTACGACTCCCAACTCCCGTGCATGCAAACACGTATAGTACTCATAACGTTCATGCACCGTTCGTCGCGAATCTACGACAGCTGTACAGAGGGTCGCTTGTTCCAGAATTCTCGTCCAGAAGAGCTCGAGCGTCGTCGCCTTGGACTGATGGACCTCAGGCGTTGTCGGACGGATTTCCACATGGTGGGTTTCTCTTGTTGTGTGCGACGGTACGTGTTGTTACTCGTGCTTGGCAAGAGCGGCACCCAGCTTTCGAAGGTCTCGCCTTGTTGCCTGAGATCCGGCGTGGAGATGGTGTATTGTTCTTCCAGGAAGCATTGATGTTCGTCCAACAGACTCAAAGGCATGATTCCAGATTGAATATTGCAGAGATGATGCTGCGTAGCTGATGATTCAGGAGTCGTTCGGAAATTCAGCTCCATGATGAGCTCGAGCTCGTCCTTATCACTTATCCATACTCTGTTCTAAACATGTCTTCGTTGCAAGCTTGTGGCACGGGTACTACACTTTGCGACTGTCTGGCACCTGAGGCCTTGTCAACGTGTGGTAAATTGGCATACAAGCTTCATCAGCCCCCATCTCGACGCGAATCCCAAGGGTTTGTATGGCCCGTTTCACAAACTTGACGCTGCGACGCCGCACATGTGCACATGTGCACGCTGCTGCAAGACGCCACGAGTGAGCAAGGGCGGTGGTCGCTAGGGTGGGACAAAGATAGCAGTGCATGCTGCGTTTCATGGTGGGGAGAGGCGCGCGGTTGCACTGGCTGAGGTGTGAGCGCTTACATGGCTTGGCAAGAGTTTTGGGGCTGGTGCGTGAGGAGTTGTCTGAGACAGACGAAGGATTGCGGAGAATGGGTGCGACATGTTGCGTGGTTTTGCACTCAATGCGATGTGTGAGGGCGGAGGGGGATTGGAGGAGCGCTGTGCTGGGTCGTGTACGGGTCTGGTGGGATCAGGTATGCTCTCGACTGGTCTGATGAGTGGAAGTACGGGCAGAGACAGACAGACAGCAAAGTTAGATTCCGCTATCGAGAACTCGTACGTGCGTCGGACGTGTCTCTGCTCAGCAGATGTGCGGATTCAGAATCCATTGAGGCCATTCTCCAACGGACGCGTATAAGGCTCCTGCTTGTCGTGTGGGCATACCAGACGCCGAGTTTGCGACAATTGCGAAGCTGCCCGTGCTCGTCGAACGACTGGCTTCCATCTCGACTCGCTCATTCAGAGTGCCTCACCTGCCTTACTGAAAGGGGACTGTTGGGCACATGCGATGTGCACCTTCTCCCAGGTGGACAGGGCCTGGTAGTACTATCGTCGTAGCAACACGCCTTGATCGTCCATGTGTGCGGAACGGCACAAGCTCTTGCCTTGTGCTGCAATTGTGCCGCAGGAGCGCATGTATCGGTCTTGCTTGCTTGAAGTAATTCTGTTCGGCCTCCCGTCAGTGCCAGAGTGCTCTCATTCGGCATGCCGTCACCAGGCAGTCAGTCCAAGAGGTGCATGACCCCGTCGACAAGCTGACTGCCGCGTCGTCATCAGCCTGATTGTTTCCATGCTGCTTTGCTGCTGTCCATCCTGAATGTGGACTGTGTATAAGCCAACTCCACTCCCCGCCTCACTGGCGCCATGTGATTGGTGGCTCACTCACTCGTGGCGCGACTCGTTCAGACACACACGCTGCACGGCCTGGAGCTTCGACAACACTCGCACCGAAATTCACATCACATGCACGAGCGGGCATCTCTCGCCGCCGTCTGAACTTGTCGAATCCATCCATCTGTTCCCGGCGGACTTCTGCGTTGGAGCGAAGACAGCACGCGAAACGCACGTCATTGGGCCCCTATACACACCACGCATTGGGCCGCCCGTTCTCTCACCGGTTCCACCCCGCCGCCACTGCAGCTCAGTCGCGTGGGCAGAGCGCATTACCCACCACTTCACCGCACCGCGAATTGAGCCTGTCTGCGCCATCGACCTCGCCTTCTCCAACAACATCAGCACCGCAGAACACGGCAACCGCGACCGCCCAACATGGACGGGCAAGACGAGCAATGGGCTGACAATGCGGCGCGAGCGGTGCAGAATAAGCAGAACAGACAGATCCCGGAGATCGACTTCACTCTGCATACCATGGAGGATGGGACGCAAGTGAGCACGCAAGAGCGAGTGTGTAAAGGTATGTTCGGATACGACTGGAGCAGCTGCGGAGTCCTCGAAGTGGCGACTCGAGGGGAGGAGCAGTCCAACTTGGAAGTGGCATACTGATGGCGGCGAGTGCAGATGTGCAAGCGCCAGCATTCAACGTTCCCACCGAAGAACAGATCCTCTCACCGACCGATCCCTCGAAACCGAACCTGCAATTCTTGAAACAACACCTGTACCGCGAGGGTCGCTTGACCGAAGAGCAGGCGCTGTGGATTATCAATGGAGGCGCTCAAGTTCTGCGCGCAGAGCCCAACTTGCTGGAGATGGATGCGCCGATCACCGTGTGCGGTGACATCCACGGACAATACTTTGACCTGATGAAGCTGTTCGAGGTGGGCGGAGACCCAGCAGAAACCCGATATTTGTTCCTCGGCGACTATGTGGACCGCGGATACTTCTCGATCGAATGCGTCTTATACCTGTGGGCTCTGAAAATGTGGTATCCCAACACTCTTTGGCTCCTGCGCGGCAACCACGAGTGCCGACATTTGACAGACTACTTCACCTTCAAGCTGGAATGCAAGCACAAGTACAGCGAGAAGGTCTACGAGGCATGCATGGAGTCCTTCTGCGCACTTCCTCTCGCGGCGGTGATGAACAAGCAATTTCTTTGCATCCACGGAGGCCTGAGCCCCGAACTCCACACACTCGAAGATCTCAAGTCGCTGGACCGATTCCGAGAGCCACCCACACATGGTCTGATGTGCGACATCCTCTGGGCAGATCCTTTGGAAGAATTTGGGCAAGAGAAGACACAAGAATACTTTGTGCACAATCACGTGCGAGGCTGCTCCTATTTCTTCAGTTACCCGGCAGCTTGCGCATTCCTGGAGAAGAACAATCTGCTTTCCATCATCCGAGCACACGAAGCGCAGGACGCTGGATACCGCATGTACAGAAAGACAAGAACCACCGGCTTCCCATCCGTGATGACAATCTTCTCTGCGCCCAACTATCTGGACGTGTACAACAACAAGGCCGCTGTGCTCAAGTACGAGAACAATGTCATGAACATCCGCCAGTTCAACTGCACGCCACACCCGTACTGGCTCCCTAACTTCATGGACGTCTTCACATGGTCTCTCCCATTCGTTGGCGAGAAAATCACAGACATGTTGATAGCAATTCTCAACACCTGCAGCAAGGAGGAGCTCGAGGATGAGACACCACTTTCGTCGGGACCTTCGTCGCCACCCCTCACTGGCCACGCATCGACTGCCGGTATGGATCCCGACAGTGTCGAGTACAAGCGGAGAGCTATCAAGAACAAAATTCTGGCCATTGGTAGATTGTCACGTGTGTTCCAAGTCTTGCGCGAGGAGTCGGAGCGAGTCACGGAGTTGAAGACTGCGTCCGGTGGTCGCCTACCGGCTGGCACGCTCATGCTTGGATCTGAAGGTATCAAGGCTGCCATTACAAACTTTGAAGATGCCCGCAAAGTCGATTTGCAGAATGAGCGCCTGCCTCCTAGTCAAGACGAAGTGCGAAGAAGTACAGAGAACGCGCGCGACGAGGCCTTGAAGCGCGCTTCACGAGATGCCGACAATGATCAGCAACTGCAAGGTGTTGCGAGGAGGATATCAATGTCAGTGGACGATCTTTCCTATCTTCCTGCTAATCGCAGGGACCAGTCGCTGCCCAGCAGACCGAGAGCCAAGACTGGCATCTGATCGACTGAACGTCCGAGAATGCGAGCTGATCTTTCCCACAGGTCATCCGGATCTCGCCACAGACCGAAGAACTCCAGCTAAATTGACGGGCTCACCCTGACAATGGCTCGTAGCAGCACAATCGCCGATTCGAGAGAAACGGGCAGGTTTACGTGGACAACAGCAAAGACAGCACGCTCGTGGGAGTGGAGCACCGGAGCAGCAGCGAACCTGCATTGCTGTTGTGTAGTATGTCTGTGGTGGATGATACACGGAGACAGAGCTTGCGTAAATAGAGTCGAGACAATGGCAGAGAAAGCGAAGAAAGGATGGAAGTGCATGGCGGACGCCGCTGTTGCGTCTTTTGGAAGGCACATTGTATCTGCGAGTGTAATGCGAGACTGCAGATATTGTGTCCAAGGACGAATTCCTCTTCCATTCGACTCACTCGACGCGACGCGTTTGTGGGTTCGGAAATGTACGCGCTTGTGCAAGCGTTTAGTGTGAAAGGTGGATGAGGCGTGTGATGCACGACGGCAAATCCGCGTTTGCCCGACTTAACTATCTAACTAGACGTGTCGACTTCCGCTTGCGACACAACCTCAACATCTCGACATCAAGAGCGATTGATCCAGGAGCCACTCCACCATAAGGCGCCCCTCCTTCGGCGCCACCTCGATATCGCGCACCAACAGCGCGCAGTCCGCACAACAAACTGCCACAAGCCGCACCTTGCTCGATATGGCGACTCCCGCATCTACCAGAGTCCTCGGGATAGGGGAACTGCTCGACATGATCCTACTCGAGTGCGCCGCCTGGGAACAACAACTCGCGCCTTTCCGGCCGGTCACGAAGCTCTTTGTCTTTCAGCGCATCAATCGCAAGTTTCACGACGCTGTCAACTCCTCGGAGGTCCTTCGGCGGGCTATGTTTCTTGAACATGCGGACGCGGAGGAGTTCCACGAGATCTTACTCGCCAACGAGCAGGCAGGTCGTCCTGCCGATCACAACTGGGGCGCTGTCCAGTGGCTCGTCGACATCCCAACTTCAACCGGGGGCCTTCTCGAATGGGCGGGGCCGCGAAAGCTCAAGCGATACAAACCCGACAGATTGCTATACAAAGCAATTATCTTGACCCGCGGCATGCTCCATCCGACCGCGACCTGGCGCAAGATGAAGATATTTCGCGTTTCCCCTGACATCTTGCCTATATTGACCCTATAGTGCAGCGATCAGTCGCTGCGCTTCGACATTTGCGAGGACTACTTTGGACACGAAACACTATGCGAGGTCGCTTCTTGGCTCTTCGGATTGCGAAGGCAAGGGCGCCAAAGGCTCGGGCGAGAATGCAAAGGGTCAGACGAAGAAGAGGCCTAACAAGAAGCGCGGAGGACGCAAGTCGGCACAGAAGCAGAAGTAATAGGACCATGTTTTCAACGAGTCATGTGGACTGGAGATCCGATATGCTGGAGCTCAGACAGCTAGGTTCGCAGTATTGCCATCGGCATGGCTGTAGCACAAATTTGGGACATTGAGCTGTTCAGAGGCTGGCACACGATTGGAAACGAGGGAAAATGGGGTCAAGGCTAGACCACACTCAATGTATTAGCGGATACAAAATGGCTTACAGAGGTGTCCGCTTTGAAAGAATCTGCTTAGCTTGCAGACTATATCTGAGACTCCTCGACCTCATCCACATCCCGGACGATGGAGCGGCCCGTCCATTGATTAACTGGAAGTTGCTGTGGGAAACAGGTGGTCTGACCTGATCCATATCAACAACAACGTTGTCTTTCGCCAGCGACAGATAATAATCAACGTCTTCACTTCATTCGAACTCCCGATTTCTAGCCAAGCCGCATATGCAGGACTCCGCATGCTGGAGTCCTGTGCTCTTTCCAGGTTGACTCAGCATTCGCCTTATGTCAGCCGCGCGACGCAATGCAGCAACGCATCCCGATTCCCGAAGGCTTTTTGGTCGAAGCTTTGCGTCAATTTGAGCCTGTTTGGAGCCGGCGTGCTGAATTTCCGTGCTGCACGAGAGTTAATAAGGCATGTGAAACGCGCCTCTTCTTCTTGTCTTCATTTTTTTTTTGGTGTTTGATATCGGGAGAGTTCTTTGGTTGGTGACAGTGTCGGGTGAGCTGGGATGTTGAACTGCGAGCGACTGACTCGAGGTGAGCTTGGGAGTCGCGAACGATGGAGTGACCAGCTTGGAAGTTGCGAACGAGACATGCTAATAACCTTCTACAGGTGACTTTACAATGGCAACGACATCATCCGAAGAGTGTGCATTCGAGAGACCGTTTCCCCTCTGCTGAAGCAGCCCACTATCATCACTGATCAGTGCACGAGACACAATGCAGCCATGTCACAACTACGACCAAGGCACTTTTCAGGCCTCCATGTCAGCACAAATCCCATGGATCGCCGAGTCGCGCACACCGGTGTTCCTGTTGCGAGCGAACGACGGACATTCGTCGACCTCTGCTAGCCTGTGGCATTCAGCGCGTTGACAAATCATGGTCTGGCACGGAAAAGCGAGCTCGAAAGGTCGAACTGTACAAAGTGCGTTCGTCTGCACATCAGGGCGAGCTGGCCACTTGATACGCTTGCCGGGACGAAGTATTCGGTTCTTGCAATGGCCTGTGCTGCAGTACGTGCAGTACATAATTTCCGGCTGACCCAAGATTTGAACACTGAGACACTCCTTCCGAGGCTGCCTTCTGTCTGACAGCTTCATCAGCGATGCTACACGACAGCTACAGCACGGAGCCAGCTTCGCTTTCGTGGACTTCACTTGCTAGCAGCTGAAGCTCGGTTAGCGAATGTGATCAGCTGGCGCATCCTCAGTATTAAACTGTGAGGTAACCTCACGAAGCTGCACGGAGCACTCTGGATCGGCTCAAAGCTGGAAGGACTTTCGCTGTTGTCCTCGCTCACGAGTATCCTAAGGCGTCCCGCGATGTATCGAAGGTGGCAGCACACCATAGAACATCCTCCGTAGCATCGGACCGACCGCTCCTGATCACAGGCGCCGTTCGAAGCGATGAACACGATTACGCGTGTTGGATCGATACTCGTGTCTACTACTAGACAGGCAGAATTGCAATCGCACTCTAGTTCGGGACGGACTGTCCGCCGACACGGATACGCCTGGAGAACTGGAACCTATCTCTGGAAGTACGAAGCCGCCGAGCCGCTCCCGTAAATTAAGGTGCAGCCCGAATGCAAATATGACGATACTAACCACATCATGCAGGCAAGTGCAAGGATCCTCCGCGGCAATACGATATCTTATACCAGATTGGGCTCATCTGCAGACTGCAGTCGACAGCTGGGTTCCCCGGACGTCCTGCTATAGCACTTGACGTTCGTCCTGGACTCCTGTCTGAACCTCGCGCAGCTGCGGGGTCCACGCAACATGTGCGCGAAAATGAACGAAATATCATGGTCAGAGTTACCCACACTGGCGGTGTGCACTCGGTCTCGCTGATGCAATCATAGAGTTCTGGAACTGTTGTAGGGCTGAGGTACGACCCTACACCGCCAGCCACCCAACCTCGGACCACATGCCACATGGCAGGATCTCAGGGATGCCAGATATGCCAGGGTTCGGCAAAACAATGACCAATCTCTCGTGTTCTCTAGCCTCAAATCGGCCAGGATTACTTGCCTAAAGCACGACCAGATTACGTCGTGGCCTGGCGCAAGACGACGCAGCTCATAGCTAGATCGAGGATTCAACACGCCTCGCACGAGTTTTGCGGCCTGTATGTGGACGTATTGTTCTCATGTAATATATGGGCAGTGCTGCGCTTCATTCATCCTTCCTGGTCCATGCCTTCGCATTGCGACTTGGCCGGAACAAGCTCATCAAGGCGCCAAATAGCCTCAATACCACTGACTCATGCTTGAATCTGACTGCAGAAAATCGAAGGATCAGCAGCTGGGATGAGCCGCTGTGGCCGAACCCATCAAAAACCCATGCGAGCCCAGGGAGAGGAATATCACTAGTCCAAACTGGTGATCAAGGTGCATGAAAGAATACGAGGATGGACTGTGCATTTCACATCTGATAGCCAGTGCCGTCACGCTCATTTATTAGAGGCATCCTACTGCGAGTCTATAAGACTCAACTTCATGCTGTTGCTCACAGCCCAACCCCCCGATCGCTGTTTGGTTTCGCCCTTCCTTCCGCTGGCGGATTCACACCAGGAGATTCGCTCAACATGGCGATCCTCAGGACCTTTGCGGCTACAACAATGTTGGTCTCTGGGCTGGCAGCTTCCGCACCTGCCGCGCCACCAGAGTTGAACGTGGCCGAAACCAACATTACCAATAATGGACCCGAGTGCTCGATCGAGGCTGAGTTGAACCTGGATATAAGGGCATTACAAAATCTTGGTATGTACAGGACCAGCCTGAATAAGACTTCGTGTCAATGACAATCACACAAATGAATCCGACAAAGGCTTACTCTTTGCTCAAATGTAGGTGGTTCGAATGCGGCACTATATTGTGCGCCTGCCTGGTTGCCGTCAGATCAAGCTCTCATTCCGCAATTAACGCAAGCACAAACAAATGGGCTGAGCAAGCTCGGCACGTTGGACGCACCCAAGCTTCCAGACTTCCTAGAAGGCGGACCCATCTGTCACGGATTTCCATGGGGTCAGAGGACCTGTAAGGAGACGAACTTTTACCAAGATGTGCCCAATACTGGAATTACGAAACACTATGATTTCACGATTACAAGCCAGACCATCGCTCCCGATGGAGTCGAGAAGGACGGCCTCGTTGTCAATGGTCAATACCCAGGCCCAACGATTGAAGCAAATTGGGGAGACTGGGTAGAAGTGACGGTGCACAACCAGCTCGACGAAGGAACGTCGTTGCACTGGCATGGTCTGCTGCAAAAAGACACGCCTTGGTTTGACGGCGTTCCAGGCGTCCAGCAGTGTCCTATCGCCCCGGGGGAGACCTTCACTTATCGATTCAGAGCTGACTTGTACGGCTCTTCGTGGTACCATAGCCACTACACAGCACAACTGGCTGGTGGCCTTGTCGGCCCGATGATCATTCATGGACCCCATGATAACCAGGAGTATGACGAGGACCTTGGGCCAGTCCTGCTTAGCGATTGGTACCACCAGGGCTATTTCCCCCTGCTCGAACAGGTACGACAGAAAGCCGTCCTCAATGTTGTGGAAGCCACTGACTCAGTATGATTTGGCAGGTCATGGCACCGGCAGATGAGAAGAAATTACCGCCACTCTCGCAAAACAATCTCATTAATGGCAAGATGAACTACCCATGTCAGAACGTTACGGCTGGCCATAAGTGTACACCAAACGCGGGCATCAGTAAATTCCGCATCGAATCTGGCAAGTCGTATCGACTACGTGTGATCAATGCCGGTGCAGAGGCGATACAGAAGTTCAGCATCGATGGCCACAAGCTGATCGTGTTCGCCAATGACTTTGGTTTGTCGCGAGCAGCCGATACAATACGCTGTAAACATAAGCTGACGTTATATCTAGTGCCCATCGTTCCTTATGAGACGGACGTAGTGACCCTCGGAGTCGGTCAGCGTTCAGATGTGGTCGTGAAAGCAATTGGGAAGTCGACAGACTCCTATTGGATGAGATCGGATCTGGGCCCGAGCGCTCTCAAAGGAGGCTGCTCTCTCCACGACGGAGTATCGCCATCTGCCGTCGCCGCCGTCTATTACGAGGATGCCGATACCACTGCTGTTCCCAACACAGAATCAGACGTGCCAGCGGATGCACTCCAAAGCTGCATTAACGATCCACTGACCGACACGGTTCCATACTTTTCGATGCCGGTGCCGGATCCCACCACTGTCCAGGACATCGCCGTGACCTTCCAATCAAACGGCACTCACAACCTTTTCTACATCAACAACAGCACATTCCGAACCAATTATAACCGCCCCATCCTCCTCGAAGCAAAGAACGGCAACAGGGACTACCCCGCTGAATTCAACGTCTACAATTTCGGCTCGAGCAAGTCCATCCGCCTAGTCATATACAATTATGCGAAAACATCAAGCCACCCCATGCACATGCACGGCCACAACATGTACGTCCTCGCCGAGGGAACGGGAATCTGGACCGGAGAAATCACCAACCCTTCGAACCCTCAACGCCGAGACGTCCACATCCTACCAAATGCCCTCAGCGCCGACGAACCTACGTACATCGTCGTCCAGTTCGACGCAGATAACCCAGGTGTCTGGCCCTTCCATTGCCACATCGCATGGCACGTCAGCGGAGGCTTCTACTTGAACATACTGGAGCGACCGGATGATATCCAGCGAGAGATGCAAATTCCCGGCATCATGGCGCAGACTTGTACAGACTGGTATGCGTTTACGGGAGAGGAGATTGTGGATCAGATTGATTCCGGGCTGAGGATCAGAGATGGTGTCAGTGTGGGATGGTAACAAAATGATAGGTTTCTGCTTGTGTTTGAGATGGGAAAGGAAGAGAAGGTTACTACCACTTCAGTCGATGTGATGACAGCCATCGAACGCAAAGAAAGAAAAATACCCAGGGTTTATACTTAAGATATTTTATAGATCTTAGTGTGTTGTATATATAGTGTATCACGGTCGTCTGTTTGATGGAAAAATTTATCTTGCGGTCGGTCGTGAGTCCTTCCTCGCAACATTACCGTTCTCGTTTTCAAGCGAGACTGCGTCTGTGGTTGCCATCAACGATTCAAGGCCTCGAATGGCACTTGTGGATATGTTGCTTCGAAAGCGGCTCGGAAGTGGATCTGAGTCTTTCGATAGTCGAAAAGTGCTGCGTGTTTACACTGCCGGAACGTGAGAGAAAAAGCTTTGTTCCATGGATGCAAGAATCGCTGCTCGCTGGATAAGTCAGCACCCCTGACAACAATTGTTGTTGAAAACTCTCCGAAGCGAACGCCCTCTCGACGTCCGAAACTCTTCGTTCGCAGCGCGTTCGGTTTCCGCATGCCTCGGTGACTCCAAAAAAAAAAAAAAAAAAAAAACTCGTCACGAGGGCGGCATGCGAACAGTCTCGATCAGATCAGATCATCAGCTTTCTGGTGGTGGGTGGTAGTAGGAGTTCCCGCATGCTTCTTCACAACAGCGCCATCTTCCCGCCTCTTCAAGCAGGGGAAGAGAAGATCGAAGATGGTGTTTCTGTGTTGGTCCAAGTGGCTGAACCGAAAACGGTCATGGTCCGACCGAATTCCAGCTGAAGAATTTGATGACTCGTGGGTCATCACCACCACGCGGATTGATACGATTGTTGCTAGATGAAGTGGGAGGCCGTGCCTGGTAGAGAGCGATGACGTCCGATGCGTCGCCGTTGGGAGGCTGAAAAGGCCGTTGGCGGGAGCTTTTGGCTGGCATCATGTGTTTGTGTGTTTGTGGTTAAGTGCTAAAGTGGGAGAGAGTACAGGTGATTAGTTAGTGCCGGCGCGAAGAGCCTTGTGCCGTGTCTGTCGTTCGATGGCTTGGCTCGATCGCGATGTCTATACTTGGTGGCACGATGGTGATGGAGGTGCCGCGTGTGGATCAGTGGTCGGACCAGATTTTCGCGTACAGTGCTACGAGGTCTTCGAGGTCACACAGGGCTGAAATTCTTCAGAACCTGTCGTCAAGCTCGTTGTCTCGGCGATGTTTTCGCGGAGAGGACTGCAAAGATGTCGCTTCTGAAATGCTGGATGATCGCAGCCACAGGAGGATCGGTCGTGGGTTTGACGTAGCTTTCAGCCAGCTCTCATCGGCATGTGCAGCTGTTCTCGTGACGGCGGGCAGTTCATCATCACATCAAGATTGAATGAAAGTTCGACACCGCTTCGTTTGGCATTTGCCATACAGTACAACAGCTCCAACAAGCTTCCAGGACTCCAGCCCGCTTCCTCGCGGCTGCAGAAAAGCGGCTCTGCTTGCTGCGCTGCAAACAAGGTTCATGACTGAGTGAGGGGAAGGTTGAAGGTTTGCGAAGCGAGCATGCGGCATGAGCTCTGGCGGGAAGAAGCTGCAGGCACATGATGTGCTGAGCATGAACTGGCGGCCTGTCAGAGGGCCAAAGGAAGAGGTCAGGAGATGTTCTGGAGAAGAGAGGCGGCAGAGGGCATCGCCTCCGCCATCGATGTGTGCTCGAGAAGCTTCACAATTAACACTATCGTTCGCTCGGGTAGGGTATCTAAGTCATCTCATCATGTCATCATGGTGCGAGCTCCTGCTGGGAGCTTCTGACGTCTCAGTTGTAGTGGTTCTCCGACCATAGCCAGTCAATCAATAGTTCCCAAGAATGCGCCGACCTGTTGTTCCAAACACCTTTTCTGTTCCCGCATGACCATCCCCCGGCCAGTATCATCAATACATGCCCTGGGATAGCGAGGCCTGCTGCGCGTCGCTCGGCAAAGCAAGACCATTCATTGACCCAGCACTGACGATACTGTCTCGTCGATGCATCGCCGTCTGGCCGAGACTGATCCTTCGATCCTTGCCCCGGCCTTTGATGCCTTTGTTGCAGTTTTTGTAGAGACTCGCAAAGTACTCCCACATCTCCTTATCCCACGCATCGACGACGTCGCCCTCTTGAAAGTTTTCGAAGCGATTCTTTAGTCGTCGGATGGTGTCCACGTGGAACTTATTCTGATGTGATTTGAGGTTGCCAAGTTGCGTGAACTGCTTGTTACAGTTGTCCAGCTTGCACGTAAATGGCTTCGCGGCGGTATGCACAATTTTATGCGCTCGGACGTTGCCGTGTTGCGCGAACGTTTTCCCGCAAATGTCGCAGTGATATGGCCGCTCTCCAGTATGTCGTCGTTCGTGAGTTTTCAGATTGCCCAGCTGACTGAACCGTTGCCCGCATGACGGTTCCTTGCACAGGAATGGCTTGATGCCAGTATGTGCCCGAGTATGGATCTCCAGATGTGTCTTTTGATAGAACGCTTTCCCGCATCCTGCTACGTCGCATAGGTATTTCTTTTTGGGTTTGTTTGGACTCGCCTCGGGAGCCCTGACACTCTGGCACGAGTCTTGCTGAATTATTGGATCAGTCTGTCTCTGTATTGCTCGCATCAAGGTGTCGATCTCCGTTGAAAAGACCACTGGTTTGGTTTCTTCGGTATCATCGCTTCCCGTCTGAGATTCTGGACTGGAAGCATATGCAGCGGCATCAAAAAACACTTGCGATGGTTGAACGGGAGACAGATCCTCGCGCTTGATACCCGGCTCGCTGCTACTGGTACTGCTGTAACTCTCGTTGCGAAGTATCGAAGGATGATTGACAGGTTGCACTCTGGTGTTGAGAGGTGCTGCCCAAGATAGCGTACCGAAGGTGGCGTTGTTGTACCCCGCTGGCAAGGCGTAACCACTGTAAGAGCGAGTATCGGCGTAGAGTACATCCATATCGTGAGTCGCATGGTGATTGACAAGCTCGCTTGGAGCTATAGAAGCTGTTTGCATGGCCAAACGCTGTTGCTCTTGGAGGTATGCGAGCGATAGGGCCGCGTTGGCGTCTGGTCGGAATGCCATACTGAACTGAGCCATCATGTCTTGCACCTCCATCGCATTGTAGTTCGCTTGGCTCAATCGTCGTTGCAGCAGTTGGCTCGGGGGCCTCCTTGATCGCATTTCGGCCATGTTTGCAAAGTGTGTCCCGGAGTGGAGTAGGATGTGCTCGCAGGGCTGTGCGGACGATCACGCCAGGGCGACAATGCTCTTCTTCACTTGGACCCAGGATGTTGGTTCAGAGCACGAGCGCAGCGAGGGCCACTGAGTAGCTATAAGACCAGAGCGGCGACAGCTCCTGATCGTGCATCAGTGCGATCGCGTACCTGATCGTTGTGCCCACGATACCAAGCCGCATGCGCGCGCTCATCCATTGCTTTGATCGAGGATGACGGCAAGCTAGCGTGGGCATAGCGCTAGAGAAGGAAGCTAGAATCAACACGGCGGGTGAAGGGTGAAGCGACAAAGTCAAACGGTACAAAGGTACATGTGTGAATCGAGATGCCTGCGGGTGCATCTCACCAAGACGCGGCTGTGAAGGCGATGTGAGGTGTGCACGGTGCGGCGTGGGTTTGCACCTTACCGGATGCGCACTTAGCTCTGCAGAACATCTCTCGCCTAGTGCAGCCACTGACTACGTATGAGCTCGCCGACCTGCAAAGCACCTCGATGCGATGCATGTCGTTGTTGAGCAAGCCGCGTTCGTCCAAGCCCGAGCGCGGTCGGGCGTGCAAGGCCAACCGGCTGAGTAGACCGCATCGGTTCGATTGCTTTGGTTTGCATGTCGGAAGCAGCCAGCGCAGCACGAGTAGCCACTCGCGGAGCAGGACCCGGCAGCCATCGCTGATCAGGCACTGTCAACACCGCTCATGGCCTTTATTACTATGCGATGTCGTGGCGGCACGCGGTCAAGGTCGTCGGACTTGCATGGCTCCGCCCCGGGCACAGCTTGTGAGCGAATCACTGTCTCAGCTGGCGTCCGCGCGCGTGGTTCTGGAGTCTCATCAGCAGTGAACAGCTGGGCGGGGATACCTGGGATCTGGCGATGCAGCGAATCAGCCTCTGGAGGTAGCAAAGAGGTGGGGTTGCAGATCGCCGCTCCCACGCCGGGCGGCATCCCGCGCAGCCTTGACGGCAGGCGAAAGCCGTGCAATCATCACGAGGTTGGCAGCTGCGTGTCGCTTGCACTGGCTGTGGTGGTGGTTGCATGGCGGAGCTGGCAGACCTGTCAAGTTGTTCCGGCATTGCATGGAAGGACGCCAGCGCCACAAGCGCAACAGGCCGTGTCGTCCGCAGGAACAAATGAGACGCCAGAACCGGCGGTAGATACGGCGCCCTCGATTTGTCGCTAGTCTCCAGTCTCCGGTCTCCAGTCTCCCAGTTACTGTACTGCACTCAAGCTCGGTAGGTATTATGGAAGACTCAAGTAAGCTGTAGCCTGTCGGCATCCCACCAAGTGCAGCTGGCCTTGCTCAAGTCGGACCTTCTTCGACGTGAGGCCTCCACGAACCAATTTAGGGCGCCTCGGGCATGCTCGCACTTGCACGCGTCGCTGATTCCATTGCCAAGGTGGTGGCATGGAGCAGCAGCTGAGTCATTACATAGATAAGAAGGTCGGCCGTCGCGGGATGGTCCATGTCGCACTGCAGGCGTGAAGATGTCAACGGCGATGACCATTTCTGGGACAAATTTCCCATTCGCAAATGATAGGGCATGGCGACTGAGATGTTCAATTGTGCTTTGGGGATCTTGTGATTGAGAGAGGAAGAATGTGATTGGTGTGGGTGAGGCAGAAGGGTCGGATGAGTTTTCGCCCTCGTGGATGCCTCAGGCAGATCACATGCCCCGGCGAACATCAACCTCACTCCTGCCCCTCTCCTTCCCACTGTCTCGAGTACTAACAAGCTTTCATATTCCCTTAGTCACCATTATATCTTATCATTGCAGCATCTCTTCATCGGACATCGAAAATCTGCACCTCTGCACTTTCCATCCCACGCGTTGTACCACATGAGGCCAGCTCTCCTAAGCATCACTGCCGTGTCGCTCGAAATGCCGATGAGATCTGCGTGCTTGCGGAAGATGGCAATCGAAGCGGCAACAAGAAGCACCTTGTCAAGGGCGTACTCGAATCCGCCATATATCAAGCGGCTCTTTGGAGCGAGAATGGCTTCTTGGACAACCCGAGCGCGACTAGGAGTGCTTGTCAGCTATGCGTTGTTCTCAAGCAACAGCATAACGTGTTACCTGAGCCACGGCTTGGATGAAAACGCCCGAACAAGCCTGTCATAGAAACCGCAATCGAGCGTTTGCGGAAGAGCGCTGCCGACAGCAGTGGCAAAGTACTTGAAGAGAGCAGAATCAATGTCGCTCTCCGCTGTTGTGCCGACACCATCTCTCCGCGACATGAATGATATGGCATCTCTCTCCGTCCCGTCTTGTAGGTAGAGCAGATGCTCCATTGTTACGAACATAGATAGTGTCGTCTCGGGACCAGGGAAGACCAAGTCTTCGACAGCACTGGAATCGGTTTCTCGCATTAGAAGAATTGCGTGACTGGCGGTCCTCTAGGTAAGCCTGATTAGTACACAACGCATCAATCCAGATGGCGACCGCGCCCACAGGTGCTGCTATATGCCGAAGTGTTTGCTGCGTTTGATGCAGAATGGGGACTATAGAGCCATTTACTGTGGTGTTGCTGCAAGGATTTGGGTCGCCCCAACAGTATGCTATTGAGAGACTCGGCTGGTGGGTAGGAGTGGCCCGGTATAGCACAACAATGAGTGAGCGATACCACTCGGAGCTGGCGCTCGAGCTTCCCTTCTGATGACAGCGGTCTGCGGAGAATGGCAAGAAGTCTGATTTGACGTTCAGTGGGATTGAGCGCTTGATGATTGTAAGCCGTTTTTGTGATAAGCCCCTCTCAGAAGACGTCACAGCATGTTCGGCATCGAGGAGAAAACGGCCAATAACAAGCGGCGGAGGAAGCTGAACAAATGTTGCGGATGTGCAGCAGTACTGCAGAAACATGACACAGAGTGCTGTCTGTGGATGCAGGATTCTCCAGCTGCGGTAGGTCTTCAAGCGATCGATTTCTTTCCACAGCCTTGAGCTTAGCACTCGACTTATGAGCGTAGGACATGTTGAGATCCGAGCAAGCAAAGTAGGGTGCTGAAGTGGATACACACTGCAAGAGCTGATACTGATACTACTTCATATGATCAGCATGACCAAGTGATGGGACCGACCGGCCGGGATTGGCGACGTGTTGGAAAGTCAGCCAGCGTTAAAGGTCAAACTGCGACTCCGGTGCGAGGCCAATCGTCCGAGAGTTCTTTCTTTGGTGATGACGTTTGTTGGCAGTGCTGTGGTCAGCTCCAAATCACCTGCCGTGACGCACAATTTTTCCGAAAGACGGAGAGGCTTCTCTGATCGTGAGCCTGGCCCTGGAGAAAACAAACACAGCCGGAAAGACGGTAAGCAATCGTTCGAAAGCGTTTCTTTCTCCCAATAAGGGAGGAACGGCCTGCCAGCAGTCAACTGAAGAAGCACAAGCGTGCAGCAGCGTGCTCTGAGATACGAGTATATACCTCCTTTCGACAGCTTGTTGTGTCGTGGCCCAAGAACTGCAAATATTGACATGGCCAATTGCCAGAGCGCTGTTGCTGAGCTGTCGATTTTCAAAAGATCAAGCCTCCCGGCGGCGTTCTTGGTTCACGTGCAGCAATTGAGATGCCACTTCTCGGATGAGTGGTCCTCCAATAATGCTGCAATGGGTCTGTGATACCTATCGCAACATCTCCTGATCCAGTTCGGTGTAGGCGTGCAGGCGCGGAACCTCTTCCTCAAGCGCATACTCCCGAATTTTACTCAGTACGATGACGCGGGCCGCTGGGAACACTGCTGCTTGACAGCACAGCAAATGCTCTTTTTATCGGACACATGCTATGCACTTCTTCGGCCTCCGAATCAGGAAGCGCCGACATGCCATCTGAGGCATCGGAATTACAGTCAGTCTCGAGAAGCTGGAGAGGAGTCTTCGAAGCGGTTGCGGCCACTCCCATGATAGACGCTTCGGACTGCTCTTGTGTCTCACGTGTCCAACTCCAGTGGTCTTGCAGTCGACGAAAATCTGCGATCCTGCTGCGTCTTGATGCCGCCACCGAGTGGTACAGATGGAGACCCGCAGCATCGCCGGCCGTAAAGCTGCCGACGTGGCTCGACTCATTGTGAATCACGTGCTCTATTTACATGACTCGCTAGCGCCTTGGCATTAAATTCCAGCATAAACTCCGCACCCTCTCGCCCTCTCTTCCACTTCCTTTTCCTCAGCTCTCTTTGCCTTTTGGCTTAGGTATGTCGACCAACCACAATTTAATCACCCTAGAAATCCATGCTAACATCCCCCGAGATCAAGTGTAGTGAGTTCTTGCGAACCCGCAATTGTTGAGCAGCCTTGTTGCTAACTGCTGGCGCAGGTATCTGTTCTTTTCAGTTTAATCTCTGAAACGTCACTACGGTGACATTCAAGATTATTCTTATTTTTGGAAGTCGTCGCTGGGCCGCTGAGCTTGCTCATGTCCGGTGGCACCGTGTCGCCGGTCTTCCACTACCGCTGGCTGACGCAGATACACTTTTTCATCAAGACTCGGCGGTTCGCCCTGGTTTGGAGAAGAAGCGCACGAGTTGCGACAGATGGGTCATTTTGGCGACAGACAACCTAGGTTGTGCGGTGGGGCATTGGAATTTTGCGACGGGAATCTCGAGTCGTGCGCTGGCGTTTGGCGTGAAAACATCCACGGTCGTCGACACGCGCACTCTCCATCAGCACTTGCTCAGCTGCCGCTCTGAATCGATCCGCGCCGACTCGAGCTCAGACCTTCCACCTGCCATCCTTCCGCTTTGCACCTTCTCGACGACGCTCCGACGACTATATTGACCGACAGGCGGGTCGTACTCGGCATACAACGGCCTCATACCGCACACAAGTCTCCCGAACCAATAGCACGACCACCCAACGCCAAACGAGATCCAGAACATGCTGTGACGGCTCATCGACAAGAACCAACGGGGCAAGTCAAAAGGCAACAGCCACGGCCACAGCCACGTAAACTGTATGAAACCATGATATTCGAAATAGTCGTGAGCGTACAACGTGAGCTGCCGCTGCACACACAACATGGCCTTGAGCAGCTTCTGCCTACGTGTCGGAAACCTCTTCAAAAGTCGGAACAAAGCCTTCAAGCACAGAGGAGTAGAATCGAGGTCGGGAAAGATGTCGCGATCGAGGGCCATACTGCACAAGTTCCTGTGAAGGGCCGAGTTCGCTACCAATACGACTTGGAGTGCGTCTGGGTTCAAGCCTGGTCCCCACGACACGCAGTCATCCAAATCGAATGTGTAATGAGCAGGCGATCCCGCGAACCGGTCTTCGCTTCCTTTGCGGTAGCGCGAGGAACAGTAAATGTGAAGTTGTCCGCTTATGCATTGTATCTCCCGAGCGTCGAGTTGGTGATAGTGCCAGTGGAGCAGCATTCGCCATGGGCTTCTAGCAGGTACCGTGATCTTCATGGCCGGCCCTCCTATGAGTTCGAATGTGACATCGGCAGGAGCCTGGAGTTGGAAGATTGTATGATTGGTCGTAGTTGTTCGCTTCATTTCGAATGAGCTTCGAACTCGATTTCTTACGTAGGTGTAGTTTGTGACTGCGAAAGCACTTTGGCGATTTCTTCGAGCGAGTAAAAATCAAAAGGAGATGGGCCTGGACATTTTGGTAGCGTGGTTATGTACTCATCTTTTGGCCGAGGCTTGCAACATCCGTGGGTGATTCCGCTGTGCCACCATCAGAATGCTCTTTGAGGAAGGAGTGCTGATGAGCTTATAAACGCAGCTGTTACACTTTCGTCGTTCTCGGATCGCTGAGCTTGTTCGTGTGTGAAGAGAGCTCCGTCTCGCATTTTATCTGTTGAAAAGCACGAAACACACTTCTGCAGTTACTGCGTAATGCCGCTCGTCTTTCTTCACAAATTTCGATGAGTACTGGAGGGACGATACAAGGTTCGCACTTCGCGACAAGTCGCGTAGAACTACATAGCTCGGTGAAGCTTCAGCGTTATCTGATCCTGCCCACCAACATCAACATCTACAACAGGAAATCGCAAGAATTGTGCAGTAAACAATCCGCATTCTGATACTCTCCCATAGATAGCCTTGCCTTGCAAAACTGAAAAGACCACGACCAAGCAAGCATTGTAAAATCCAGACATGCCTCTGAGCAGAGCAGCAGCCCACGATCCCTTCACAACATCTTCCACCACAGCCTCATCCTTGCGATCTCACCATCCACAGACCAATCTACGATCCAACAATGCCAACGCCAACGCCGCCGCCGCCGCAACGCGTCCTCGACAACCCGCCGCAAACCTCTTCGCGCCTTCTCTCCTCCGCCGCCCCACGGGCAGGACCACGCCGCGCGTAGAAGAGGATGTCGTGTTGCCCGACTCCGACTCCGAAGCAGATATGAGTTTGCTCGCGCAGACGAGGCAGCCGCGGTTGCAGCAAACACGAAGAACTAGGCATGGGTCACCTGATACGGGCAGACACGGGCGATTGCGGCCGCGACAACAAGCCGAAGAGCAGGAGCTGGTGAATAGACAGCCAGATGGTAGCTATTTGCTCGGCGCGTCGACGTTGGGCATTATTGCGGCGCCAAAGACCATGTTCGCGCCGGCACAGCACGATGGGGAAGTCACGCCGGAGCAGGAGGACGCGTACCATCGCGAGCTTGCGAGGAGGTATTTTACTTCGGGGGCACATATCAGTGGGAGGCATAGGAAGACGATGGAAGATGGTGAGTTCTGCATTATTTCGTCATGCACTATGAGGGGGATGTGTGCTGATACTTTGACCGTGTAGAATACGAACAAGAAAAGGCGCAGCTTATGGCGGGTCTGCGGAAACAAGTCATGCAGAAACTCGAGGACGAGAAATGGTTGTATGAGGCATCGGATCGGTTCCAGACCAATCTCATCACCTGAAGACGGCACGGCAAATAGAATTCGGCGATGTACGCATCTCACCTGGAATGGACATGGTAGATATGTGTGGCGATGTACATGGTATGCACGGAGATGAGGAGGAATCCCTCGAGACGGCGCATGACCAGGGAGGCATGAGGCGCTCTCGGCGCTGATGAGATAGCCGACCAGTCTTGTCACTGCAAAGCCAGAGTGCCAGGAATGAATGCATCGCAGAGTTGACGCGGGCAGATCACACGCCGGTCAACAATACGTCGATTGCAGGGCACGGCGCGAAGGTCGGACAGCGCGGCACATGTAGCCTTGACCTGGCTTTTTGCTGTAACCGGCGGACCGCATCGTTGGTAGCGGTGCTGCTTGTCAAACGGACGATAGACTTTGTCCAAAGGTTCCAGGTTGGACACGACATCTCATTGGGCGTGACGATGCGATGATTCGAATACCGTCAACCGTTCAGAAGCCTAAAACGGCCGAACTGTTATCGGTAACGAGGCGACTTGACTTTCCAAGACGCCTGTAACGGGTGGGCGGTTGTGCAGCATGTCGAAAAGTCAAGATCAGTCGACAACCACAAGAGAGATGGGATACATGTCGCCCGTTGCGCAGCCCGGCCAATCGGCAGAAGGCTGCTTGCAACCCAGGCACTACAACTGTGCGCCATCTGGCATGCACCACGTTCAGGTGCGAGCGGCTGCCGCAACTCTCTCGACTCAGCCGGGAAGTCAAATGTTCCTACGCTCCAGAGTCCAGAATCCAGAATGATGATGAGCGCGCTTCTCCGTTTCTCACCGCACATGTGACCCCGGCGCCAGCAAAGGCTATCGCATTGATAGGCATAGATGAAGAAAGTCACGTTCAGGAGACTTTTGGAGGTTGGGAGCACGACAAGAAGTGCACCCACTCCACATCGTCCTCCAGCAGACACAGCATTGCCGTGTGCATGACATGGTGCTGTCGTGATCAGGGCGTCGATCTGGTCGGCCGGAGGGCGGGTGTATACATATGCTGATGCAGCTCCTGCGTACGACAGTACATCCATACAGGCTGCAGAAGGGCAGGCAACCAGGTCGGAAGAGGCAGCCGAGGAAACGGAGAGCGCAGCAAGCAAGGCACGGCAGCGCGATGCATCCGAGGGCGTGGATGGGCGAGCAGCGGCATGCTGGTCGATGCACGATGGCACAACAGCGAGCAGGCGGAAGGCAGGGGGCGGAGGCGGAGGAGGCCAGCAGAGTGGGCATGCAGAAGCGCGCGCGGAGCAGGGATGCCTATCTTCGTGCACGCGGGCCAAGAGCTGCGGGAAGCGCCACGGACTGCCACCGCCACCCATGTCGCTGCGAAGTGGATCGCCTGCGTGCTGCTAGCTGCGAAGCTTAACGTTGTGTCAAACCCCAGCTGCACTTGCCTCGCGCGCGCTGTCTGTCGCTTCGCCGCCCCTACCGACGCTCTGCTCTCTCTGTCGCTCTGCTCTGCCTCTCTCCTCTGCATCCGACCCACCGTGCAGCCATCCCAACTCGCCCTTCTCGACACGCTGCATCATCCGACCGGACGTCCCGACGGGCTGCCGACCGCGTCTCCGCACTCTCCCTTTTTCGCTCGTCTGTGTCGGACCACCATCACCACCCTCACCCCAAGACCGCCACACTCCATCGGGGTCACGCTGCGCAGACAAGGCGCGTGAAGAGCTGGACACGGCGACATGTACAACGCGCATCGCGGCATGCCTCCAGGCCCGCAGCCTGGAAACAGGCTAGCGGAGCTGCTGGATCAGGTGCGAGCAGAGTTTGAGCAGCACACCGCGCGCTCCAACGAGAATGAGCATTCATGTGAGTCTCGCGCGTGCCTTGTTGATGGCGGCAGAAGCGCCGCGAGAGCGTGCTGGGCGCCGCAAGAAGTCGGACGGCGATTCTTGCAGTCCATCTGCCCAGCAGCCAGCACGCCGAGGCTACGGAACTTCATCGAAAGCCATGCTGACATGGGTTATGAGTTACAGTGCATGCTCAGATCCAGGAAATGGAGCTCGTGCGGACCAAAATCTACCAGCTCGAGGCTTCACATGTCGCCATGAAGCAAAGGTGTGTTCCGTTCGCATTGCGCAAGTCCATTACAGCACTAACGACACTGCAGATACGAAGAGGAGATTGCCCGCCTGAAGCATGAGCTTGAGCAGAGAGGCGGTCCGTCTCAAGGCCAGCACGCTGCCCCCTCACAACCGCCGCCACCCGCCATTGGTCATGGTCCCGCCAATCTCTTCCAAGGCATCATGGCGGGCGGGCAAAGCGGTCCAGGACTTGCGCCCCCACCGACAGATGCCCAGGGTCAGCCTGGCATGCCCGGTCATATGCAGGGCCAAGGACCACCGGGCTTGAATCAACCTCCCCCACAGCCACACAACCCTTTTGCCTACGGTGCTCCGCAACAACAGCAAGGCCCGCCAGGTATCAATGGCTATGGTGGACAGCCGCCGCCACCGACATCCTCTCCTGGCGGTGGCAAGCCACGCCTGGGCGCTGCAGGACCGTTGCGAGGACCCGCAACGCCTCAGCAAAACCCAGCCGCTGCCTATCCAGGCTCTCCACACCCTGTTCCCCGCCCAACACCTCCTCCAAACCACATGAGCCAGAATCCACACACCACCATTGCGCCAGACTTCCAATACACTCCCGCCAACCTCGAACAGATTGGCAACCAGCTGTGCGAATATGAGCCGGAGAAGCTGCCACCCCACCTCAAGAAGCAGGGTGATGATTGGCATGCAGTCTTCAATCCGAAGATGCAGCGTAGACTGGATGTCGATCTCGTTCACAGCTTGGCCCATCAGAGCGTCGTCTGCTGTGTGAGATTTAGCGCAGATGGTCGATTCGTCGCGACCGGTTGCAACCGCTCCGCCCAGATCTTCGATGTGAACAGTGGAAAGCAGGTCTGTCACCTCCAGGATAACAACACAGCAGCCGAAGGCGATCTGTACATTCGAAGTGTGTGCTTCAGCCCCGATGGAAGATATCTGGCGACTGGTGCCGAAGATAAGATCATTCGGGTGTGGGATATTGCAGCGAAGGTGATTAGGCATCAATTTGCTGGCCACGATCAAGACATCTATTCCCTAGACTTTGCATCCGATGGGCGGTACATTGCTTCTGGATCTGGTGACAGGACTATCAGGCTCTGGGATCTTCAGGACAACCAATGCGTGCTCTCTCTAGCCATCGAAGATGGCGTTACCACTGTGGCCATGTCACCTAACGGCCGATATGTCGCTGCTGGCTCTCTGGACAAGAGCGTTAGAATCTGGGACACCCAGACTGGAGTGCTCGTGGAGCGCACCGAAGGCGAGCAAGGACACAAAGATAGTGTCTACTCTGTTGCCTTTTCCCCCAATGGTGAGCACTTGGTGTCTGGCTCGCTCGACAAGACGATTCGCATGTGGAGACTCAACCCGCGGGGCGGCTACCCACCACTCAGTGGCAGTGTCCAGCCACCTCATCCAAAGAGTGGCGAGTGCGTGCGCACATTCGAAGGCCACAAAGACTTTGTGCTTTCTGTTGCGCTCACGCCTGATGGGAACTGGGTCATGTCTGGCTCGAAAGATCGTGGCGTTCAGTTCTGGGATCCTCAGACGGGCGAGGCTCAGCTCATGTTGCAAGGACACAAGAATTCTGGTAAGTCTGCATCATCACAGCCATTCACTGTGTAGCTACTGACAAAATCGCAGTAATTAGCGTTGCTCCTTCACCAATGGGGACCCTTTTCGCCACCGGATCTGGAGATATGAAGGCTCGCATCTGGCGTTACGCACCATATTCAGGACCTGTGTAGACACAAACAATTCCAAAAATCTGGTTTTCCGTCGTTTGACCTGCTCAATCTTTCTCGAGTTCCAGCCCCATTATGGCAGAGACACGGCACTCGAGCGCGATCATAGAATATTGACTGACGAACCCCTTTCGGTCTTCAGGTCAAAGATGATTGGACACTATTGGCGGCTCAGCATGGACATCAGGACATCAGTCATGCGGCTGCTGCCTATTTGAATGCTCTTGCGCTGCACATAGGCGTCGCGTGAGGGCTGAGAAGAAGCACGCAAGTAGCGCCCTGGATTGGGCGAAATCCCAAGGCCGCTGCGGCTACTGTCAACCCTCTATCGAACGGTCTCTCAGAGGACGAAGAATACGTGTTTGCCGAAATGAAATATTGACGAGAGCCGTTGCGCGATTCTGATCAGCAACAGGTCTGAACGCATATTCTGGACGGGAACGGGCCACTAGCAGCGAACTACACGCTGGTTCCTGGTTGGGAATTTGCTACGATAGTCAGCGATCTTTGCATCTACTGAGTTGGCAAATGGTTCGATACATCTAGCAGTAGCAAAGTGAATGTATGAGAAATACGATTTAGATATGACAAACCTTAAATATAATCACGTGGTTTCGCGTCTTTCCGTCCCTCGCGACGCGTCATCCGGCTTCCTCTTCCTCTTCCTCCTCCATACCTTCAATTCTCATCTGTCCCCAAACCCTGCGTCTCACTTCCTCAAAACACACCATGCCCTCTCCAACCGAAACCGCCCTCTCCACTCTCCTCCCGACAGTATCCTTCCTGCCACCCGACCTCGTCTCCCTCGCCAACAGCCTTCTCGCCCAATCGCGCTCCAAAGCCGCCTCGCTAAAACCCGAAGAAGAAATCGGTCGCGTATACGCTTGCGCGCACATTGCGGCGGAACGCATGAAAAAACGACTCGATGTGGAAATCGAGAAGCCCAAACCTCCGTGTCCGCCAAAGGTTTATGGGAAGTTGTATATGTATCTTGATGGTGTGTTGGCTACGACGAGGACGCCGAGGGCGGGGGGGAAGAGGGATGCGGTTGGGACACCGGCGAGGAGCGCGGGTGCGGGCGCGAGTGGGAGTGGGAGTAGAGGTGGGGTTAGCACGCCGCGGAATGAGAGGAGGGGGGATGGTGGGTTGGTGGAAGTTGGAGGGAGTAGTGGGTCGAAGTTGAAGACGCCGAGTGCCAGTGTGAGTGGGATGAAACGGGCGAGGGAGGTTATTGAGAAGGAGCGACAAGGGAATGGTGAGGGGGCGGTCGAAGGGGTTCCGAGTTTTGTTATGCCGCTTGTGCGACAGGTGTGCAAGGCTACGAAGACGCCGAAGGCTGTTCCGCATGTGGTTGTGGGAGTGAAGGCGGTGGTGCGGGAAATTGCGTCCAGGGCTTCGAAGCGGATGGGTAGTGTTGAGCCTGCGACGAAGAGGAGACGGAGGACGCCGCAGAGTGCGGCAAAGAGGGTGGATACTGCAGCTGCAGCGGAGGTGGAGAATGCTGAGGATGCGGTTGCGGTGGAGAAGTGGCCTGCGTTGGTTGTTGCTTTGCTGCTGTTTACCGTTGCAAGAATGAGAGGGATGGAGATTGATTCGGAAGAGATTGCAGAGACCAGGAAGGAAGCTTGTGAGGCTGTGGAATTATACGTGATACCGAACGCCGCCGATCTACCGCAAGAGCTGGGTAAAATTACTACACGAAGCCTCAAGAAGCCTGTCGACTTTTATATGCTGGAGGCGGAGGATTGTGGGTGGTTGGACATGGATTGGTACAGAAACGTGCCAGAGAATGTCGAAGAAATCGCACAACATGATGATGAAGGCGCAGAGATGGAAGATGAAAGCGAAGGAGAAGCTGCGACGCCTCGCGAACGGCCGACGAAAACTCCACTGAGAAGAAAAGAGAAGCATGGTGGGAAAGCTGCGCTTCCGGTGGACGGGCTCTCGGAAGATGATGTTGGTGCTGCTGGGCTCTTGCCCGGACTTGGGACTATGTTTCAACCTGCCATTGATTGGTTGAGTGATGAGAGGAGGGCAGATTATTCGAAGTGGAAGAAGAGTATTTTGAAAGAGTGTGCAACCATTGAGGCCAAGGCATAATGATGCAAGCGCCATTGCAGAAGGGCGAGGGTGTTGTGAGCGGCTCTGCGATGAACATCGGCATAGAGGGAAAGAGCATCGAGGAGTCTGACATGTGTTGGATAAGTACTGCACCTCGCTAAGCTCTATTTGCAGCTCAATATACAGTCCCATCTTTCCTCACCCCATGCTTCGCCTTGACCGGGCGACTAGGACTATGCGAGTCCACGCGCTGCACATGACCATGACCATGTCCCTGATGATCATGATCATGATCCATATGCTCATCGCCCACTTCCCCATCATCCCAATCCGGAAATCCATCATCAAAAACATCCTGCAACGTCTTCTCTTTCTCCTTCATCGACTCCCTCTCATTCTGCCCCTTCCCAGCAACGCTACCCGTCATCATCACCTCCTCCCATACCTTCCACTCCTCCTCATTCAACAAACACTTATCAAACTCCGCTTCGATCCCCCCAATATCCAACTTCTCCCCAATAAACACCAGCTCCTGTCGTCGATCCCCCCATTTCCCTCCAGCTTGGATATCGTGCCGCACGAGCTCGTCGATCCCTTCGTTGCCCGTCGAATACTCGGATGCTGGGAGCGTGCAGAACCAGGGACGTCCGCCGGCGAGAGTGAGCATTGCGCCTGCTTGGCTCCATTCTCCCGCGCGTCCGGGGCGTGTGGCGAGCCAGAATTCGCCTTTGGAGCGGAAGAGGGGGGAGAAGAGGGGGTGGGAGCGTTTGGTTTGGAGGATTGTGGGGTTGGAGGGGAGCGTGAGGGGGTCTGACTCTTCGTCTTCTTCTTCTTCTTGTTCTTCTTCTGCGTCGGACATTTCGACGTCATCGTCTTCTTCTTCTTCTTCTTCTTCTTCTTCTTCTTCTTCCTCCTCCTCCTCTTCGACTTGAGGGTGCTGGAGGATGAATTTATCGTGTAAGAGGGCGAAGAGTCGGCGAGGATGGAAGGGGCGACGACGAACGTAGACGAAGTTGCGGACGTTGTATCTGAGATGGTATTAGTCAACGTTGGCAGCGAGAGAGTAGACCTCACGCACTCTTCTGTCTCCGGCTTAGGAGTGACCGTCTTCTTGCCATTGACTTCTCTGAGCGTCATGGCATGCAGGTCCTGAAGCCAGCCGTAACCAGTCTGTGCGACTTCGAGATTGAACTAAAGACATGTCAGATTCGAGATTATCAGTTGTATGCATTAGGAAGAGCTCACCAGGCCAGTATTGACAATCTCCTTGACATCGATCTTGCCATAGTTCGATTCGATGATTTTGGCTCGGTGGTTGAGTTTCTTGATCAGATCTAGGATTCGACCACGATCCTTCTTGCCCACCATATCAATCTTGTTCAGGACTATCACATCCGCGAATTCGATCTGGTCGACCATGAGATCGGAGACTGTCCTTTCGTCTTCGGGCGTGACGTCGTCTCGTCGAGCGGAAAGCAAATCCGCTGTGTCGAAATCGTGGAACATGGTGAAAGCGTCAATGACCTGAGTACAGCTTGTTTAGTGAAATGTCAAGGGAAGTTTTTCGTCGCACCTGTACGTACCGTGCAAGTAGTATCCAACTTTGCGAATTTATCCAACCCACCAGCTTCTTTGATCCGCTTCAAGGATGCCAACGTATCCGGATCAAGGCCTTCCGGTCCTTCTCCCATCTGGCTAATCTGCTCAGCAAGACGGGAATCGAATGTCTCCGCTACCTGCTCTGGCTCGGAGATTCCACTGCTCTCGACAATGATATAGTCAAACTCGGCCAACTCGGAGAGCCGGACTAATTCTTCGAGAAGATCTCCTCGTAGCGTGCAACAGATGCAGCCATTTTGGAGGGCGATGACTTTTTCTTGGGTCTTGGTCAGTCGGTGAGTGCTTCGGATCAGGTTGGCATCGACGTTGACGCTGTTTTTTTTTGGGAAGTCAGTGGATGAGATTGATGAATAGGATGAGAAGATGAACGCACGCTCCGATGTCGTTCACAATGACTGCGATGCGGAGACCGTGCTCGCTGCGAAGGATGTGTTGGAGCAGTGTTGTCTTGCCTGCTCCTAGGAAGCCTGATAGGAGTGTTACTGGGAGTGCTTTGACTGGTTTTGATTGCTTTTTCTTCGCCATAGCTTTGCTGCTGGCTTTTGCTGCAGTCTTGATTTTTGGCATTTTGCGGAGCGATTTTGGTTCTGTTGATGTGAGCTTTGTATTTTGGTTTTTTTGCACCGGGCCACGATGCTGAAATACTGCTTGTGTGTGTTCACAACCAAACACCTGGATGGTCTCTGCACTGTGATGGCCAACCAATGAACGCATCTGTATCGCTCAGCATTGCTAGAGCCCTGTCAGAAAATTCGTGAGACATTTCCGCTCCCTGTGCCCTCGGAGGCTTCTGCTTGCCTTGTTGGGTTCCGAATCGTGCGCGATTTGGCTTGCCGTTGAGCACGAAGTATGCTCGTCTGAGCATGATCTCTACAACCACATAGGCAATGCCCCATGTATACATGTTTCAAGACCTTGTCAAGAGAGCCCGCTGTCCATGTGTGCACTGAATTCCATCGAATATTCAATCATAACATATCTCTTGTGCAGAAGGTGCTCCAAGGGCTTGAAGGATGGCAGAGTCTAAACTGAACTCCATGACATCGCATGCTAACTCCAGCTGCGAGAGGGTTCAATCTTTTCCTTCCATTTTTCTGCGACACGATGTGATCACTCGCTAAACGTGCTCCTTTTATCAGCCATAGATGCAGGTCTCGACTCGAATAACATTGCGAACGACGCTCGACAGCACATCACCTTGCATGAACAACAGCTGTGGCACCATAGAGAGTGTAGCAATCACCCGAAAATCTCTTCATGAAGGCGACCCTGATGAAACTGTAAATACTCCGAGGAGGGACGTCGTGGGCTTCAATTTTTCGATCTTTGATGCTGCGACATCGAGAATGATGAGAGTGGGAGCTGACGGCTGCTTTGAGAGCAGTAAAAATGACGAACCATCCGTTCATGGCAACTGCGTGTGGTCTGTGAAAGAGATGCAGGGCAGAATTTTCGAGCAATGAGACCGACGATATTGTCAGCAGTTTTATTTCCGATGCCGCCAAGACCACTGGTGCCCGCGCTGCTCACCCTTTCCTTCGATCCTCTTCTGTGACCATGTTTGCCGGACATTCTGCTTTCGAATATGCCTGCAATGATGAGTTTTTTCGATGGAGGAGCGAAATCTCCTGCCTGATTCGTCTCCAGCACATCACTATTCTCTCCAGCTGGACTGTGATAGCCTTCGAGTCTAGGAAAATCCTATCAGAACTTTTCCTGATTGCTGGGTTGGACTGGGAACGCTTCAACAGATGCTTGCGGCGCATGGAGATACCTGATCATCCAGGCTGGATGGGAGGAAGGCTGTTGATCCTACTGCCTGCGATGATAACCTTGAGAAGATCTACGTCGAACGCATGCACCTGGACTCTGTGAGAGATCTTGTGCTTCAGACAGCCACGGTCTCGCCCACATGGCATAGCCCGACTCCATCGGAACTCGCCACATCGACGGATGAGCCATCACCTTCAACGCCACCACCACGCCACTTGCCTTCCTTCTGGGCGGCCTCTCTCCAGCGTCGCGGTGGATCCGTGACTGGTTCGAAGACACCGCTGAGCCCACCTCTTACGGTGCCATAGTGCATACCGATGCTGAGCTTGGAGCGCACAGCTTTATGTATCTCAAAGCTTTGCTCGGGATGGACGTGGACCGATGCGGCGACCTCTGCTGGACTGTAGAGCCCGATAGGGATCAAGGCCAGATCGAAAGGTCCGATGTGCTCGCCAATCTGTGCAAAAGCCGGACACGGTGAGGGAGCTCCATGGGCCTGATATGCAGTGTCTCCAGCGAAGTATAACTTCTTGCCGTTACTCTCTAACGCGTACGAACACCATAGTGCATGGCCCGCATCGAATGGAGTACGACCGGAGAAGTGTTGAGTCGGACAGCACAGCAGTTTGATATTGCCGACGCCTTCGACCGATATGTCGTGCTCGTCCCACCAATCTACTTCAGTGATGTCGTCGGCAGTGCATCCGACATGCTGTAAGAACCAACTTTTCGTGTTCAGTCCTACAAAGAAATGCAGGCGCCCTCGGAGCTTGTGATACAAGGCGTTGACGACGGAGAAGTCCTGTGCGTGACTTAGTTGATGCCTACTAGTTCCAATATCTGAGCACTGACCAGATGATCGTAGTGATTGTGCGATATGCAGATGATGTCTGGATCCGGGAGCTCATCTAACGAGCATGGAGTTGGGGTATACCTTTTCGGCCCCGCAAAGCTGAATGGCGAAGTTCTTTCGCTAAAGACTGGATCAAACAGAACTCTCACACCTCGCCCAGCGCCTTCCTTCTTCACTGGTGTCTCTATCAGCCACGAAGCATGTCCGATCCACGCTGCTCGAAGTTTGTCTTTTTGTTCCACGCCCCAGGTAGGCTTCAAGACTTGGACGAGCTGATCGGATCTACTCCCGCCGGCGCCTTCTGGAACTGGCACAAAATTCTTTTCTGGATGGTTGCCGAGGCGGAGCTTGAAGATCTCTAGCCTGCCATGCTCGCGGAATGAGGGCCAGGGATTTTTGAAGCTCCGCGGCGGATTCCCGATGTGGTGAGATTTGTTATTGACCAGCGCCTCTGGGATACGAGACGCCGATCTGTGGATGGTGATAGATGTGGAAGGCATCCTGATGCGCAGAGTCTGGAACACGGAGCAGAGTGTCGGGATGGAGTGAGGTGGCGGAAGCTGGTGACGACAGCGTTTGCCGTTTGTGGAACGTCACATAGAACTTAAAGCCGCACACTCCGATCGCAGACGCATTCAAATATCTCTTCACATGAAGAATCGTCAAAATTCTACGCCCGACAAAAGGAAAATATCACGGCAAATACATGGCGTCCATCCGGGCGCTCGGAAAAGTCTGGACGACAGCCTCGCCGGCAAGGCAGCTCCCTCTTCACGAGAAAGCCTGGGGTACCTTGCGTGGTTGATTCCAGGGGCATGGTCCCGGCGAGTGAATACAATGCCCAGTCACGAGCTCTCGATCGTCTTTCATGCCCCAAATATTACTCTTCACGACTCGCGCCGGCCCTGAAACAGACACAGAATCGATCTATTGCTGCACTTGCCATGGTCAATGGACTACTCCAGGAAGTTCAGGAGAGATTCACGCTCATCATTCATGAGCGGGAATGTCTTCATCAACTGCTCTCAGCAGTATTCGCACACATAGCCTCAGCTAGGGGTCCGCTAGCTAAGAAGCAAAAGCCTGAGAGACCGCACAATAGATCGCGTGTGGAATCCATCCCGGACGCTCGACTGACAAGTTCTATTCCATCTCAGGCAGCAGTCCCGCCGTCGCGATCCGCATCCTCTTCCCGAACAGCCACATGGGCACTGTCAAGACAGTGAAGAGACCCAGTATCCCACCGAATATGCCAAAAGGAACCTCGGGCCCAGCGCTTTTCACCCAGTCAGTGACGAAGAAACTGTAAGCAAACGAGACGACTCCTCTGGATACCGTCGTCATGACGAAAGCATCGGCTGCACGAGGGCCGTATGAATCGATCAAGTAGTTGAATCCGACGCTCGGCACCTGAAAGGAGTTAGTGAAAGGTGAAAGGACATCTGAGACAAGTCTTTCGTGGATTGAAGATGCCCTCCCAGCAACTACACTTACCTGCATCAGGCCGAAAGCAATCATCCCGAAACCTACAACCAATCCAGCCCACACACCGCTTCCGGGATTTCCAGCAGAGAACCCGAAACACCAAATTCCTGCGATGGCGATGATGAGCGGGGGAAACATCATGGGCAAACGTGCTTCGGGCTCGGCAAGTCCTGTGCGGTCTTTCCTCGCGTAGCGTTTGGTGACGACATCCACGACAATATACGTAGCCACGCCTCCGATGAGTACTCCGACAAAACCGCCAACGTTGATCAGACCCACGTTGTTCCCCCACAAGTATGGTGGTGCCGCTAGGAACTGAGGTCCGACTGTTGCTGCGGCGACCAGGCCACCTAGGAGTCCACCATAGTGCAGGCATACAATCCATGTGCCTGGGAGGAGTAGAGACTTCCACGGCGCGAGGAAGTTCTGCCAAATTTGGCCGCGGTAGACGCCAACTCGCAGGCTTCGGACGAAGGTGAACGGTTCCTGGTCAGACGAGGAGTGGCGATCCGATGCCTTTTCGACTGTATCCAAGTCCGCCTTTTCGAATACCATGGTGTTCTGCTGCTGATCTTGATTCATTTGTGCTTGCCGATCGAATATAGTTTCCGGCACAAACAAGATTTGCCCCACCAAGGTGAAGGCCAAAGGGGCGAGAGCGATCCAGAACATGTAGCGATAGCCAAGGTTGCCAGCAATATACCCGCCGGCGAGCCCGCCGATGATCGATCCGGAACTGAGGAAGGTGCTATAGAAAGCCTGGAGAAATACGTCAACCTCCAGAGAACACGACAGTCATGAACAGAACAGAAGAACCACTCACGATCGCTCTCCCGCGCTGATGCACAAAAAAGCACTCTCCAATAACATGCGGAGCAACACTATCCGCCGGCGCAATCCCAAACCCTTGGATAACTCTCGCAGCAAGCAAAGATTCATACGAATCCGCTTTCCCGCACCAAATCGTCGCAGCGACAGCGACAGCCATCGCCGCGATCAACACCGGTCGACGGCCGAAAATATTCGAGCACGGAACCCAGATGATATTCCCCAGCCCGATCAGGAGAACGTTGTATGCGACAAGGTGCGAGAGCTTCCCAATGCTTGGCGGTGGTGTATGAGGCGCTCGCGGCAACTGGAACATGAGGATCGGAAGAGCGGATGCGATCTCTGCTTGTGCGAAGGTGCTGGCGAGGGCGTAGAAGGACATGACGAACAGGACAGTATACTTTCGCCATCGGGGCCAGTTCAATGGGTCTGCGGGGTTGAGAGTCGGTGGAGGAACGAGGGCGATGTGGTCGTTATTTTCGTGTTCTTGAACGAAAAGATCAGTAATGCATTGACTTCTTCTCCGTCATCGACATGTTGGTGAAGCAGTTCTGTGGAAAGACAAACCGATCAACCGCACAGTCCCGGGCGGTTCCGCCGCTGCTACTTCTTCTTTCGATAAGCTGAAGGCATACTTCCACCGATACATGATCGTCCTGGGCAGAGCTCGTCTGTTTGTAGATTCGCACGAAGATAAAGTGCCTTGGACAAGGTATTTCACAAAGACAACACCATCGCAATTGCGATGAGCGACGGCAGGACGCTACTTAATATACAGTCTTACAGGTGTTCAGGTCCACTCTCCAAGCAATTGCCGATACATAGCCCCAAGCGAGGCGGTTTCTAGATGGATGGATGGATCGAGTCTGGGGACCCCGCGGTTGCGACGCGTCCACATCTTCCACGTCTCTCGCTTCGTCTTATCACTGTGCAGTAGGTATTGTTAGTGCATAGTATGATTTACAGAGGGGGTTCGGCGAGATGCAAGCGGGGGGTTCCCTGTCCGTCCGCAGCTAGCTGTTCTGTCTTATCTTGTATAAATATTTATAGCACCTAGCCGAAGAGAGAAGAAAGTCTTACGATTTAGTAGCTGCTTGGCACCCGCACCTAGGCCTTACGGGTGCGAAGAGGAGGGACTAAGCAATTTTGCAGAGATATAAGGGTATCGACAGTATCGACAGGGAACCCCCCGGCGGCATCTCGCCGAAAACCCTGTGTAGTCCATGTGGGCATCCGTTAGTCTTCGGACTGGCTTCGCTGGGGAGGGTGGCGGCCCAGGCGCTATGCCTGATTAGGACAAGAGGAACTTCGAAGCATTCACTTCAACAATGTAGCAGGAGTGACGAGGTGTGGCTGCTGTAGTGATCGAATTGCCTTTAAGCAGCTTATATATGCCGGAAATCTCGCAGATTGCTGTTGAATACTTCACGTGAAAATGCGGTGGTCATCATCGCTACTCCCAAGACTCGACCGAAGAAGGATGTGTATCCTTTAGTCTTGAATGTCAATATCATGTCTCATAATCATGCTGCTCCCATGGTTCAACTCTGCATCTCTCTTGAGCTGAGAGACATCTATTCATGAGAAACTTCAATCCGAAGAAGTACGTGGTATATATTCGGCTGAACTCTTCACACTAGTAGTGCAACCCCTGCCTACTGCTAATGCCCCCCCACTCGCGTCCGCAAGTCGTGACCTTCTAGCATCCGAGCAATACCGCATTGGCAAACAAGGTATAGCTGTCAGCGTTCAATACGGCTTGAGCGGTGGACAATCTGGTGCTTGCGGCGAAGCCGTATGCGTAGTCGACGGTGTTTGGGCTGTATACGGCGGGACTGTGGGTAGTCTCGTGCAGGACAGTTCCAGCCTGATCTTGAGCATAACATGATCCGGTCACAGCGGGAAGGTTGTAGAAGGCCGGGCAGTAGTTGATGTTGTTTGCAGAAGGGACGGCATCTGGCGTGCAAGGGAAGGAAATTAGTTAGCTTGAGCTCGGATTTATGTTTCAGATTCGTGAGCATTCATGTTCTAATAAGAGATACACGCACAAGCAACCAGGTGATGCATGACGGATCAGACTTACAAGCAAGCACACCCGATGTGCAGTATCCATAAGGATCAGTACAGTAAGTTCTCGTGACTCCGCTCGTAGACGAAGAGCAATCCGAAGCAACAGCGCGCAGACGCGCAGCGACAGTGTTGCGGGTTTCGGAAGCAGTGGTACGGAAGAAAGTGTTGAAGCGAGTTGCAGATCCGGAGGCAGCCTGGCTAGCTGCAGCACTTGCTTGACTAGCGCAGTTGCGAAGACCATTGACCACAGCAGTGCGGCGAGTACCGGTGCAATCGGTCTGCACGGTTGTACGCTTGTCAAGACGGACGACATCGCCGACAGCAGCCGCGGCTTCGCCATCGACTTCGATCGAGAGGATGTTGGACTCAAAGATCAATGCTTCGCCGGAAAGTTCGGTCGAACCAACTTCTGCGTACGGAATGACTCCGTCTGCGAGGACTTCGTAGATGCCAGAGGCTGTGAAGTCGTAGATGTCTGCTGCTTCGATCTCCTTCTCGATGGTCTGGCCTGCTTCAAGGGTGATGAAAGCATCTGCTTCGAGGTTCTGGACGGCCATACGCTTCATAATTCCCACAAAGTTAGCGGTAGCATCTGGTATCAAGTCAGTGATATGTTCTTTGTGTCCACAATCAGTGACTCACTGCCTCCAGTGATATAGAGCTTGTCTACTGGTGCATCATCGAGAATAGTGCCGCCGGCCAACAAGTTGTATGCGTGTGATCCGGTGTTGGTGAGGGCAACTTTGACCAACGTGTTGTCAATTTGACTCAGAGTTGCTTCCAAAGGAGTTGCTCGGCGGTCGAGAGGGCTTGAAGCTACGGTGGCCACCAGTACTGCAGCAGCCGCGAGAGTGAACTTCATTCTGGTGGTGGAGAGCGATGCCAATGGTTTTGCAAAACCTTGAAGCGAGGTACTGGAAATGTGATGATGGTCTCAGCATGATTGTGGCAACTGAGGCCATCTTTATACACATTCACCAGCATGTTGTTGAACAGACATCCATAACCCAGCCGAACTTTTGCGGTCGTGCCCTATCGCATATCATCTGTGGCCCTTCTCGTGGCACGGCGAGTGTGCCTTAAGAGGCAGTTGACAAGACTGGACAAGAATCGGTTCAACATCGAGAGTGTCATGCGCGGTTCTTCTCAGTGCGACTTGCCCGAAGCGTGGATAGCCATCAAATTTGCGCTGGAGTTGAGCCAGTCATGATGCCGTGATTGACTTCATCGAGAAGCACAAGAAGTCTAGATGACTTGGCTGGCTGAAGTGCATTCCAAGCCTATATACTTTGCTCGGCGCTTGCTTTGCCATGGTGGTCCCCATCTATGTCTTGTCAGCCTTTGAAGATGTTTACATGACCTATATCAGACCTGCCGACACGTTTCCTGTGACCCAGTGCTGTTCGTTGCACATTATGCCGCCAGCTGACGTGTGTAATTACTCGACGTCCCGGACCGGAGCTTCCTCAGGGAATAATTCTCATCACGTCTGTAGCTTTCTCGGAGTTCCTGCTCTGCCAAGGGACCAACCTGCAAAGACAATGCGGTGTCAAATGCAATGCGGTGTCCTATATGCGAGGCGATTGACATGTGGCATGGCCTGCAGCCTTGGCGGAGATTAACATAAGTGCTCAAGCTTCCTATTGGAGGAATTTGGAGTGGAGTGGCAGCGTTCGCATTGAATACAGGCGAGGCGAGTCACATCAACTGGTGGTTGCCGCCCTACGCTAATCGAGACGCTTATCGGTAACACTCTTGCGACGAGACACGTCGGATTCCAGTTGCACAGTATGAAGCCTCGTGCGACATTGCCTCGAATCTGTCCGCTTAAGGAAGCTGTACAGCCGATTTCGCTCACTTTGATGGAGAACAACACGCCGGTCATCAGCATTGCCGGCTCGTACTTCGGACGATACTTGCAGCACGAGGTGATCGTTCGTCTCGTTGCCGCAACGTGCCCCAATATATTTGGGCCAGCCGATGACATGAGCGGCGTCGATTCTTTATGCAGTGATCGCTTAGACTATTCCAAGGTAGGAGATAGCATTTTTAGGAGCGAATGCAAGCGCCTCAGCTGCAGGAGTGCTTTGCTGTCAAATGGAAGTCGGCTTTCGGATATGCATTGTTGCAAAGCTCTAAGTGGACCTTGTCCGGCTTGGGCCGACACACTGGTACAGTCTCGCTTCGAGCTGGTCATTGTCGGATTGCTGGAGCTCGCTGACCGCGAGTGGTGCCTTTCTGGAGAACAGCTTTCGACAGCACGTATCCACATTGCAGTTCTGTGAGAATTGACAGGACGTCAGATATCTCGCATCGTTATTTCAGCAAGCCCAGCGCGCAATCATCTGGCCGGAGTAGCTGGACATCTCAACAACTCAAGCCATGCTGGAATCTTCTGGCAGCGAAGACCTTCAGGTCTCGCTCAAGTCCAGCAAACAGCCGAAGACAGTCAAAGCAACAGTCCGAAACCTCAGCTCCTCTACAACGTACACAATCTTGACGTGGGACACGGTTCTGGACTCATTGAGTCCTTTGGCAACAGGCACTATGAAATTGCGATCGCACTCTTCAGGACAGACCATAGAGGGTCCTGGAGTATTGGCCAGGCGTAAAATGCCACCGAGAAGGGAGGATCTGGCTGAGGTTGGACCTGGATCTGAAGTTTCGAATGAGGTGACGTTGGAAGGGCCCTGGCTTCCGCAGGATGCGGAGGCGTACATCGTGCAGGCCGTAGGATCATGGAGAGCCGTGTGGAGGAAGCCAAGTTCAGGGCTGACTGATACCGAGCTGGAGACTCTGCAAAGTGATATCGCGCAAGGAGCTTTTGAAAGCAATGAATTGGTTGTGAGCCTAGTGTGACTTTAGCGAACACACGCCAGACATGTTCGCCGGGGAAGTCTTTGTACTTAGGACACATTATATCCTGAAGGATGTTGCACGCCAGCATGATCATTCCTTAGACGAAGAGTCTTTCCCGCTCGCTCTCCAGTAGCTTTGCCTTCATCTACCGCAAACTTGCCGTTCACAAGAACAGCTCGAATGCCCTTTGCTGGTTGCCTCGGTTCGGCGTATGTGGCTGCATCGCGAATAATTTCAGCATCAAACAACACCAGATCTGCTCGGAAGCCTTGTTTGATGAAGCCTCGATCAGTGACTCCCACAATTTTTGCCGGACGTGAAGTGACGTGAGCAACAGCTTCCTCCAGGCCACCTTGGAACACTGTCTCGGGCTCCACTTCATCGTATGCTTCGCTGCATGTTGAATGGTAGATATCTCTTGACTTTCCTTGAGGCAGATCGCGTGCATAATGTCCCAAATACCTCGGAAAGGTGCCCCAGCCTCGGGGGTGGGGTTTTGTGGAAGTCAAGATGCCGTCTGATCCTCCTGTATGGCATGAATGGCGCATAATCTTCCGCACGTTACCTTCATGCCCAGAGTGCGACAGAATCGTGCTGTTGAAACTGTCTTCTTTGAGGATCTCGACATATTTGTCAAATGGGTCCTTAGATTGATCTTTGGCAATCTGTGCGATAGTCTTGCCAACATAGGCGGACGCCAACTCCTGTTTCTGTACGCCTCCGATTTCCAGGATATCCCAATGCAAAGTGCAACCATGACACCCATCCGTTCCTTCGACAAGAGCAAGCCGTCTGATCTCGGCAAGCTTTTCGGAGTCGTTGAGTACTGCGACTTTTTCGTCAGCAGACGCAGCCCAGCTGGGCAAAGTCGATGCCAAGGTTGTAGACCCCGGTAAGTAAGGATATGTGTCGAGACTGATATCTATGCCTTCATTGATAGCTTGATCAATCATGGCGATCAGCTCATCGGCTCTACCAGCATTCTCTGCGTAGTTTAGAGTCGCATGTGTCAAGTGAAGACGCACACCTGTCCTTCTTGCAACATCTATCATGTCCGCGTAAGCTTTTAGTGCGCCTTTGCCATAGGACCGCGTATGCGGGCAGTAGTAGCCTCCATACTGTTTGACAATTTTGCAAAGCTCGGCAATCTCATCATCTGAAGCAAACATCCCGGGCACATAGGTTAGCCCTGAGCTCATACCCACGGCACCCTCTGCAAGAGACTTTGCCAATAGATTTTGCATCTTTAAGATTTCCTCCGGAGTGGCTGGATTTAAGTCCCAACCCTTGACGAGAATTCGCAAATTGCCTTGAGGCACCAGGTAGGCTGCATTTGTTGCAATTCTTTCGCGATCCAGTACGTCCAAATACTCTCCAACGGTCCTCCATCGATCGAAGAAGTCTGGGGGATCTGTGGGTTTGCCATTCCAGCCGGAGATCTGCTCTCTAATGCGAGCCATGCTGGCGTCGTCTACAGGACTGTACGAGATGCCATCTTGTCCAACGACCTCCGTTGTTACACCTTGTGTAATCTTTGCTTTATGTGTTGGGGTGTGGAGAAGCGACAGATCCGAATGCGCGTGCATGTCAATGAAGCCTGGACATAGACTCCATCTGCCATTCTCGCAATCGATGATGTGACCACCGGCATTTCTCACCTGCTCGAGGTCATTGGGCTTAATAGAGTTTAGCCCATCGCGAATAGCAGTAATGTATCCAATGTTTACGAGGACACTTGCAATGTAGCGGGGCGTAATGCCGGAGCCATCGAAGACAGTGGCGTTGATAAAGATGACATCTTGCTCAGTGAAGAGTCCCATGGCCAGCCGGGTTGGATGTTGCTCGAATGGCAGTGATCTCTGCTGATGACGAGCGATCAGAAGCCATGGCGGGCGTGTTGCTCTGTCAGGATGGAGCAGGCAGACCTCGCCTATTTGGCGCTAGGCTCAATTCGGAAAGCCGACCAGCTGTGGATACATTTTTCCCAAGAGACCAAGATGGCTTTGTGGTTGCATAACTACTCCCTAAACCACAAGCCTCCACAAGCGACACCGAGTAGTTTGCTTAGACGATACTTACATCTGCAGCTGATGAATGCTCAAGCGTAAATGTACAAGGCCGTGGCTCTCAAGACCGTTCGTGTCTACTGACGAAGTCTCGAGGACATCATCGGCCAGCTTGCGACATCTTCAGCACCCATATTGCGGCCTTTGACAACCAGTAATGGCAATCGGCTAGGAACAACAGGCGTTACCCTCAAAGCAGTTCACGGAAACCCCGTTTCACTGCCTGATCGTCTCTGCCCAAACGAGAAATGGCGGGAAGCACTGCGTGCTAATGTCATGAAGACGAACAAACGGCTTCTCGTAACCACTTACTGGCGGGAGTCTTTGCTCGAGACGATTACCTGTCTGAAACAGCAGCGACAATCGTCAAGAAGCTCAGCAAAGGAATAGAGACACAATCACTATGAAGGAAGTGCCCTTCAAACTGAGGTGGTAACCCAATGACTTTACTCAACAGCTCGGAGCTCTTTCCAGTGAAGTCACATCCTAACGGTATGTGAGGTTTGAGCGCAAATATCCGTCCAATAGGAAAGCGCTGTAGGTGAAAGCAAGCTCTCACCAACAGGTCAAAACCTCACTTGGACCCATAAAACATCTATGCTTGAACAAAGTCTTCCCCAATCCTTCTTTTCCACGACATCAACTCACAAACAGACCCCAACACAAGAGACGAACACAATGTCAACCATCACCCCACACAAGCGCAAACTGTACCTCTGCCCCTTCCCCCAATACTCTCTCAACCCCAGCTAACACCCCACCAGTTGCGACTTCTCCGAGCAGACCGTAACCATCCTAGTCGGCCCAACCCTCAAAAGCTTCACCGTGCATCCCACGATGATCACCAACCATTCTCGCTTCTTCCGCGCCATGTTCAACACCAGCAATGCCTTCCAAGAAGCACGCGAAAAGCTCGCTCGTTTGCCCGAAGTCGACGCCGGAATTTTTCAAATCTACGTCACGTACGTCTACAGCGGCAATATTTTCATCACCAAGAATGGTGGCGAGGAAGAGCATACGAATGACAACGACCCGGACGCCACGATGCGTTTTCAAGTCTTGGTCCAGTTGTACGCACTTGCGAATTACTTGCAAGACATCAATCTCAAGAACAAAATCATCGACTATCTGCTAGGTGCCCAATCCCTCCTCGTCCACGGCGCAACACCCACGAGCATCTCACTCGCCTTCGAAACGAGTCCTGAAACTCACAGCAGCAGCAGCAGCACCTTATGCCGCCTGCTCACCGACACCTATCTGTCATCCTGCAATCCCAAATTCCTCGAAGAATCCTGGAATGATCTCCCAATGGTATTCCTCGGCAGTCTCGCTCTCGGATGGGCCAAAGCTACCTGGGACAAAGAGACAGTCTACGATCATCCGTCTGCCGCTGCGCGTTGTGAGTATCATGAACACGACGAGGAAGTTCTTGTTGAGGAGAGTGGGAGTTGCGGGATTGTGCCTGCTGTTGTTGGTAAGGCTATGCCTAAGAAGAAGGAAGTGGTGAGGCTGCCGCCAAGAGTTGGATAGTGAATGTGGGGGGGTGGGGCCCAGGCTGCGAAATACGATGAGGTTGGGGCTGACTTTGGGGGAATAAGATGTGATGGTGGGTCAGGTAGGCGGCTAGAGCGAGTGCGAGAAGCTTCATTTTCACGACGGAGCGGGTGGCGTGTGCGCTCCAGAAAGCAGAAGATGTTAATGCTGGGATCTTGGGTGTCAGATGGGACGGACGAAACGGTATGCTGGCGTGCTGTTTATCAGCTGTTGTCTACAGTACAAGACTTGCCGGGCAGCCGCGCTACTTTAATTGGTACGCGAAAACAGTTTGGGAGAATCCGGTAGAAAATGGCAGAATAGCAGACAAGAAAACCGTGTTGGCATCTGGAAGCTATGTTGAAGCTTTTTTCATGTCGTGAGCTGCAGTCAATCTCACTGTCACCGTACCCAGTGATCCACGACCTGATCAATCCATCTTCATAACCACCTCACTGAGCTCCATTCGCCTCCGTCGCCACTGCAGTCTCCCCACTCATATCCTCATCGCCCATGTCCTCATCAACCATCCCCTCCAACAACTTCTTCCTCGCCTCCTCAGCCTCCCTCTCCCTCTCCTCATTCCTCCTAATAATCCTCAACTCTCTCGCCGTCCACGGCGCCCTCTCCTGCCGCAAAATCTCCTCTTCGGTAAAAGCCTTCAGTCGCCATCCCCTCAAACTCCCAAACCCCCAACTCATCATCTCAAACACCCGTTTCTGCAAGTCTATTTTCCGCCGCATCGCCTCGCCCATTACCAACAAGTCCACTGTCATGATGGGGATCGGCTGGAACGGACTTCCGTCTTGAGGCGGGAAGAAGGGTTGATAGCCTGTTTGGACGAATTCTTCCATGCGGAGACCCATGATGGGGAGGGATTTGTCGATGGTGTCGTTGGAATTTTCTGCTGCTGGTGCGGCGGGATTTGGAATGCGGAATTTGTGTCGCACCCAGAGTTTGAGAATGTCGAGTTGTTCGATCGGGCGGCCGTGGCCGGCGCCGTCGGGGGCCCAGCCGCGGAGGACGCGCCAGAGAGGTGTGAGAGAGCGTTCGGCGAGGAGGATTTCTTTGAGAGAGCTGCCTACGGGCATGCCGTTTGCCCAGCGGTTGGGGGAGATGCTTTGGGAGGGGTGATTGATGGGGAAGAGCGTGTAGCCCGGGTCGGTGAAGAACATGTCGAGTTTGAGGAAGAAGAGTGTGGCGAGTTTGAGGGTGGAAGTGGTAATGTAGCTTTTGCTTTGGATGCAGGAGATGCGGTGGGCGTTGAGGGGGAGGTCCATGATGAACCAGAGGCGCTGCAAAGTGGTTAGCTGAGGAAGGTCAGGAGGAAATGAGAGTTGTGGTTTACCTTGATTGCATCTCTGGTCTGAGGTGGTACTCTGAGTGCTCTGGTTGCGAGCTGGATCACCATGTCTTTGACCACTCCTTCACGCCAGACGACCATTTGCAGCCAGCGCATACTGGGCACGTCCCGCGAGAAGAGGTTCATATGTGCGATATCTGGGCCCAGATAGTCTGACTTTGCCTTCTGCCGCTTCATAGGATCTTTGATGCAAAGCTTTTCATAGTGGCGCCAGGGAAATATCGTCTCCGCATTGGGTGCCCATGTTCGGACGCTGGCCAAGATGAACGCCGTGTAGTTTTTGTTGTAGTACCAGTGGAACTTCTTGTCGATGGCGTACCAGGAGATCAGGGATGGGATGACCAGATAACTGACCAGCGTGATGATCAGCGAGCTGTCGTCCACGAATGCGCCGAGGAGACTGAATTTTTCACCTCGCTTCGTCGGCAGTCGCAATGGTGCAGGCGTGGCTGGAGTGCCAATTGTAGGAGTTTGGGGTCGTGCAATGGCTGATAATAGACCTTGCACAGTTTGAGAAGTGTGTTGTGGCGCTGTCAGAGGTGTGTATGGCGGCTGAGCTGATGATGCTGGCGTCAGGATACTGTCACGCTGCAATGCCGCCTCAGTGGTTTTGAGACGCGGCACTCCATTCTCGTCATATGTGATCTCGACTGTCATCGAAGGCTTTGAGCGCTTCTGAGGCTCAAGCGTCTCATCCTTGCTTCCGCGCTCTTCTGATATTCTTCGCTTCTGTGGTAGTACCGCTGAGCCTGAAGTCGGTGTGGCGGTCGGAGACACCAAACCTGGCTGCACTCCGACAAGTCCGAGTCTGTTGTTGTGCGAAGTGTGCGGCACAAAGCCCGCTTTCTCCTCCCGATCAAAAGGCATCGCCGGCACCACCCTTGCCTTGGTCATGATCAGCGCCGAAGAGGTGGTTGAATGCTTGAGGATGGGACTGTCGAACGGTCTTCCCGGGATGTTTGGGATCGGGGATGTCGAAGTCTTTTGGAACTCGGCGATGCGAGTCGCGCTGGGTGCCGTGGACGGGATGGAGGGGCTCGACAGCCCCGCTGGCATTGGGCTTGAGGATGAAGTGTTCGGGGACGTAGTCGGAATACGGAGTGGGCTGGACTCGCTTTTCTGGCCCGTGATGGCTGTAGTTGCTTCGGATGGCGCTTCCTTGACCGCTGGATGAAGCGGTCGAGCGGGATGGGGAACGGCGGCGCCCGGTGCGCTCACTTCGAGAGTCGTATCGTCGTCGTGGGTGGCGGGGTGGTGGGGTCTCATCGCGTCGGCTGTTGTGGCGCCGGTCTCTGGACATTTCTCTGAGGTCTTTGGCGAGAGCGTCGGCTTGTGCTTGGGCCTGGCGCTCAGCCTTCTTGCGGGCTTTTCCTGGTCGGTGGAAGGCCCCATCGAATCCCTCGTAGTGCGACCAGCCTGTGAGATTGGTCAGCCTTGAACTCCGATGATCTGTCAATGTTGATGGTGGGAGGCGCTCGAATGTGGTAGAACCTTGTTCGAGACCTTTCCGCGCCACCGTTGATCTAGAGGGACGTACAGCACCAGGATGCGACGAGGACCGATCCGGCAAAGTAGTACAATGATCCGATTCCCATTGTGACATTCGCGAGTCTGCGCTGTTGGATTTGTGATCGCTGACGAAAGAATTTGCTTCTCGCTGTCCACGTCACTCGAGTCGAGTCGCCAAATTCAATGTTTCTGTAGTTGGCAGGTGCGGCGGGGCGGAGCGGTGGCTGTCATGTTTGTTTGCGTCGCGAAGTTTGTTACGTAGTGAGGCGGCTCTTTGAGGTGGCTTGGCGGCTGTGACACCAAGTGAATGTCCTGTGAACCTGTGAATGCCGAGCGATAGGCTCCGAACAACAGGTGCAGTTGCAGGACTGAGGAGCCGCGCTCTCTGCTTCAAATAGCGACAGAACCAAGGTGGCGAAGGCGGCGACACGGCCGGGTGCGTTGTCGTGAGACGCCGAAGTAGATCTAAGTGGACACAGTCAAAAGTGAGCAGTTCCACGGCAGTTTGGCGAAGTGGTCGCAAGCAGGCTGCAACTCGAATGCCTGCAGTCCTTAGAAGGTGTTGTCAAGATGGTGAGAGACTGGCCAAGACTCGTGTGGCTGGGTCAGGAACAGTGTTGATTTTTACATCCGCGCGCCCAAATTGTACAATGCTCTTGCGAGCTTTTGATCGTGTTCTTCGCTAATTCCAAAACAAACGTACGCCGGTTGAGCGTTGGTATCACTGGAAGGCCTGTTGAAGCGCAGGCCTGTTGAAAAGACCTCTTCCGCCGGAATTTCGCCTTTCATGTACATTGCCAGAACGCCTGTGACAACCTCAAAAATCCCAACCATGAATCCAACGAGCGGGTTCCGTGCCACCTGGATAAGACCGGTAGGCTATCCTGGTCGCTGCTCTTATGCCAGATTCGCAAAATGCTTCGCCACTCTATGCAGCCGCTGCTGCTCATCACCTGTTCTATTGGTGGTCACGCGCAAAGTCGAACATCGCTCACGTCTTAATGAGACTCAAAAACTCTTCCCTCGTTTTGGCACGCTTCCTCAAGGCGCCCAGCATACAGCTTGTGACTGTCGATGACCCAGACTTTTGTACCCCTCGAGCGCACATGCACATATGAGTACATTCCATCACGACGCCGACACCTTGAGGGTTGAGAACGTCTCGCAGTGCCATGGCGATCTGCTTCGTCAGGCGTTCCTGAACTTGCAGTCGTCTACTGAACATCTCGGCGATTCGGGCCAGTTTCGAGAGCCCAATGACTCTATTAGAGGGTATGTAGCCAATGTGCACCTAACAATAGAGTCAGCCCGAGCCAGCAATACCTACAGCGGCACGACTACCTTTCCAAAGAATGGCACCAGGTGGTGTTCACATAGCGAGAAGACCTCGATGTCCTTGACAATCACTAGCTCATCGTGGTTCTCTTTGAAGATGGCATTGTTGACAATGTCTCGTAAATTCTCCTCATAGCCTTTCGTGAAGAACATCATCGCCTTCGCATAACGCTCAGGCGTGCCATGCAGACCTTCTCGCTCTGGGTCTTCACCAATGCATTCTAGGATTGTTCGTACTGCGCCTGACAGCTTGTCAAGCCGGGCTTTTGCTTTTTCTGGGTCTTCCCTCTCTTGCAATCTGTCGACTGCTCCCACGCTGGGAAAGGAAAGGCCATCAAAGTCGATTGCGCCGTTCGAAGGTGATATTGATCGACTGGTCGTTGGTGGCGTCAATGGTGCGCCGTCTACGGGAGCTCGGGGCTCTACGCGTGATTTGAGGGCGTTGATGTGGGCGTCGTCGACCTCTTCGTATTGTCTCGAGGATTGGTCTTGCGATGCGTTCAGCGGAAGAGACTGCGTGAGTTCTTCCATTGAGATTGGTTGTCGTCGTGGACCGAGGCCACTCGATTGAATGGCAGCCAGGACACTTTCACGTTCGGGGTCAGACATCGGGGACAGCGCGGCGGGGCCTCTCAGAGACGGTGACTCGTGAATTTAGACTGTGGATTGTGGCGTGAGTCCTTCGCGGTGGGGTCGAGCTAGAGGAAGTAGTTGGAGAAGGCGGCTTGGATATAGTAGAACAGACGGTCCATCGTGGTGTCTACATAATTTCCCGCCCACATCGCCGACAGACGAGACGGAGTGCGAGAGCGAAGCGAAACGAAACGAAAAGTGACTTCGGCGTCATTGTCTGCGGGCTGGGACCTGCGCCGCGCCCGGATTTAGCCGAGCACCGACGAATGCACGTCGCGATCTTGCACACGCCTCGCCGCCCTCTGTCATCAGACCACCTCTCCAACGCCCACCACCCCCCGCAGCGCCGCCCGCGCCGGCGCCATTTCAATACTCTGCACGCAGGGTCGTGGCATGGCCTCTCGCCGTCGTTCTTCTCGCCATCGTTCTTCCCATCAGTCTTCGCCGCGCGCTAGCCGTGGGCACGATGATATTGCTTCGCCGGTCTGCCATCCAGCTTTCGTCGCATCTCGGGATTGATGGTGCGTCCTACTCGGCCCTCACGCGCACTTTGCGCGCATCTGGAAGAGGACCCCGCCGTGGCTTTCCGACGACAGCTCTTGTTCATCTATCTTACCACCAAGGTGCCCTGCGCGGCTCGAAGCACATGATCCACGACTCAAGCATCAGCAGTGTCGCGTCGCGCTGCCCAGTGCAGGATATCTAACCCTCCGTTGCGCGCTGCCTAGATAGTTTTGCCTGACGTGACGCATTGATGCCGCGAGAGTGAGGGGACGATGGAAGTGCTTGCGCGTGTATAGCAGCGTCAACTGCAAAAGGACATGGAACTGAGACACGGACTCCTACATGCTCCTCGGACCTCCGCGACCTGAGCGCACCACGGCCGGCGAATAATGAGGCGACGCATTGCAGAGTGGCTCATGAAGCGTGACATGCAGTGAGCCGTCATGCGTGAGCAGCGTGGACCTGCCTACCGACTTGGTTGAGGACGACGAGCACGTGAACTAGATTGTGATCTTCGACCAGCCCGAGGGCCGACGACACGCGAACGAAGGGCGATGCGGCGCCCGTGCTAACTACCTGTCGTACGAGTCTTGTTCGTTTCGTCTCGCCTGCGTGCGACGCGTCGGCGAAGAGAGAGCTGCGTGCGGACAGCATAATCCACCTCGAGAGTGCCAAGCCACGCCTGCCTCGCCGCCGGATTGTGCCTGAGGGGCGGCGTGTATCCGCGCAGCAGAGCAGAGCAGAGCACACCGCCGAGTCGACAGCAAGCTCAGCTCATCAACATTGCACAGCTTTGCGCGCGGACGGCTTTGGGCACCGCGCTGCTGGCGGGACTCTCGCGTTCCCTGCGTGTCGGTCGTCGTGATCGGGGCTGCGCTGTTGCTTGGTCGGCCCGCACTTCTCTGTTCTGCCATCTCTGCTTCTGCCGCCGCCCGCCCTGCGACCTGCACACCTCCATCGAGCCCCATGGATCGCGAGACGTCGTCGGGACCGGCCTCGGGGAGAGAGACCAGCACGCCGTCGAGGACCGCCGCCGCCGCCACCGCCGCGCGACCTGCTCGCGCCGCGCAGCCCGCCCTGCAAAGTTTCGTGAAGCTGCCTTCGCCCGTGCCAGAGGGCATCAGCATTTCTGAGCCTCTGCCACAGCCCGAGCCGTCGCGCTACTCCAGGTCACCGCCGCCTCGCCATCACCACCATCATCATCCCCGGCATCGCGAGCGGAGTCGGAGCAGGAGCAGACGACGCTCGCGCTCTCGGGGCGCACGCAAGGGCGGAGACGACGACTGGAGACATCCTTCGTCTCGCCAAGACGACCACCGAAGCTCACGATCGCACTTCTCCACGTCGCAAAACCACGACTCATCCGCCGAGCGCTCCTACCACCACAGTCGCCATCACCGCACCGACAACATTCCCGGCCCAGAGTCCGGCTTGGCTCGGCATCACCATCGTTCCGCAGAGTGGGATGAGAGGAGGCCGCGATCGCCGGCTACTGCAAAAGACGGTGACAGGGTAACTGACAGGCGCAGCGGTGGAAGACCAGGCGACGCAACTCATCGACGCCACAGATCGACTTCGGCAGCATCGAGCTACCGCGAGGACGCCGGTCGCCGGCGCAGAGATCACTCGTCGGAGAGGTATCGTGGGGAACATCGCAGCCACCGCCGAGACTACGATCCCGGGACCTCTCGAGACGCAGAGACTGAGCGAGGCGTGGGAGACAGCAAACGACATCCCGAGGGTGAGTCTCGCTCGAGGCGTGTTTCGCCACCGCGCGACAGCAATCGGAGCAGTCGACACGAGACTCGATCGCCTCGTGGGTACCCGTCTGGAGTTGCAAGCCGTGAAGAGTCGTTGGCAGCTGCACAGCCCACCGAAGACACTGCTCAGCGGTCACACAGCCGCGAAAGCCACCTGTCCGAGCGCAAGGAAGAAGACGATATGTACGGTCGTGGGGGCTACGCGCCTCGTTATGGCGGCTACCACGGCAATCACTACAACCAGGGCGGCTATAGCTCCAATTCGCCGTATCCGCAACAACAGTCCTATGGCTACCCCTCGTCTGGTCCCGGATACTATCAACCACAAGCTGGCAAACAGTATGGCAGTGCTCCACGTGATAATTTCACTCGTGCACTGCCTCGCGGAGGTGCAACCGCAGCAGTTCGAGGCACCGGCAGAGCCCACTTTGCAAATTTATCATGGACCCCTGGCGATGGCACCAAAGGAGGTCACCTCGTAGAGGCACAGAAGCCCAAGGAGACCTCTGAACCCAAGTCAGTGGTTCTTGCTCCAGATGTGAACGATGACGACAACCCCTATCGACCGCCCCCGGAGCTTCGTGCTGAGGATGAGCACGCAGCGAAGAAACGCAAGCTTGACCCTGCAAGCCCTACAACGCTTGGTGCGGATCAGAAGACGGTGGAGCAAAAGGCGTTGGAAGCTGAGAGAGAGAAGAATAAAATCAGCTTCTCGATCAAGGGTCGTGCTACCAGGGTAGCTGCGGAGGAGAAAGCGCCGGTCATCCCCAAGAGCGAAACCTCGCCGCTGGTCGCAAAGAAGACGCCGGCAGTGATTTCTCCACTGGTACAGAGCAGCGCCCCCTCGAAGAGCTCCAATTACATTGGCAATACTCGTGTGTCAGACCTGATACATCCTCGCCGACCTGAGTCTCCGGCTACTCGCAAAGAAAAAGTCCGAAAGAAGAGGCTGAAGGCGAAGCCAGAGCTCAGCGATGAGTTCAAGCAATCGGACAGCGTATATTACCGAAAGACTGGTAACGAGTCCGTTGTGGGCAGCGGCACGTATGGCAAAGTGTACAAGGCAATACACGTCTACACTGGAGGCATGGTTGCGCTCAAGAAGATTCGTATGGAGGGTGAACGTGATGGCGTAAGTCTGTCTTTTGCGTGACCTGTTACTCACATCGCTAACATCAATCAGTTCCCCGTCACTGCAATCCGAGAAATCAAGCTGCTGCAGTCCCTCAACCACGTGAACGTGGTACCGCTGTTGGAAGTCATGGTCGAACGCAATGATTGCTTCATGGTATTCGAGTACCTCTCACACGACTTGACGGGATTGCTCAACCACCCCACATTCACACTCACGAACGCACACAAGAAGCATCTTGCCAAGCAGCTGTTCGAAGGTCTCGATTATCTTCATAAGAGAGGGGTTTTGCATCGCGACATCAAAGCTGCCAATATTCTCATCTCGAAGACTGGCGAGCTCAAGCTTGCTGACTTTGGTCTCGCGCGGTTTTATCAGAAGCGCCAGAAGCAAGATTACACCAATCGCGTAATCACCATCTGGTACCGCAGCCCGGAACTGTTACTCGGCGAAACTCAATACGGTCCAGCGGTTGACATTTGGAGTGCTGCCTGTGTCCTCGTCGAGATCTTCACCCGACATGCCATTTTCCCAGGTGATGGCAGCGAGATCAACCAGCTCGATAAAATATACAACGTCCTCGGAACGCCGTCACGTAGTGAGTGGCCTGGTATCAGCGAACTCCAATGGTACGAACTCCTTCGACCCACGCAGCGCGTCCCATCGACATTTGCAGAAAAGTACCGCGAACGTGTCTCGCCCGAAGCTTTTGAGCTGCTGCAAGCCATGTTCCTGTACGATCCAGCGAATCGACCTACTGCTGCGGATGTGCTCGAACATCCTTACTTTACGATTGAAGAGCCGGAACCAGCACAAGTTGTCGAGCTTGCGAATTTGGAAGGTGATTGGCATGAGTTTGAGAGTAAGGCTCTACGCAAAGAGAAAGAGAGGCAGGAGCGCGATGCGAGACGTGCAGCTCGGGAGGGTGACAAGCGTAAGGCGGAGGAAACGCCTACTGGGGCTGCACAACCTGATGCGAAGAAGCTGAAGCCTCTGGCTGGGGCTAGTGCGGAGGCTGCGGCGTGAGAAGTAGTAAGAGCACTCACTGCTTTTGATTCTGAGACGACTAGATTGGCAGTAGAAGCCACAGCTCAGCAGAGCATTATAAAGTAAAACGTATCATCGGCTAGGAACGACAATTCCTGTGAATTCGTTCACGGCTTTGTAATGTATGTCGAGTCGGTTGGCTGGCCGGCTCGGAGTAATGATAAATACGATCCTTGCCTCATCCAACACATCGACTCGTGGGTCTGCTATATGTACTTTTGCTGCCGTCCTCCGTCGCCATCAAGCAAGCAAGCAAGCAATACAATTCATCAAATCAAACCAATCCACCTGGTATCACAACAGATCAAACCAACAAGTCCTCGTCCACCAAACGCCATCGAAACCCTCCAAAAGATTCTCCCTCGTTTTTCCCTTATTCTTTCTCTTTCGCGGAGCAATTCGAACCAAGGCCAAAACCAAGCTCAAGACGCAGTATATTACCTCAAACGGCTTTCACGACCTCTCACTACCATTCACCACCAACGCTCTCACACTTTCCGTCTCTTCGAATTTCCTCCTTCCCGCCACCACCATCGTCGACGGCGACGAAGAACTCGTCGAATCGCGTTCTTCTGCTTGCTGTTCGACGACGGTCGTGACGTGGATTCCATGTTGATGTCCTCCGCCTCTTCGATCCAGTGGCGTTAATCTTCCGTAGAAATTCTCTTCGTCTTCTTCGATGGAAAAGGAAGAGGACGACGGAGAAGAAGAAGAAGCAGAAGAAGAAGAAGAAAGATTCTGATGGTGATGATGATGATGGCGTTCGATGACATCTTTTTCGTTTTTGGAATTGCGGGTGTGATTATTTCCTCCTCCTCCTCCTCCTCCTCCTCTTCCGATTTTTGATGCCATGCGGTGAAGTTTGGATCCCACGCTACCGCTACCACTGGTGCCATTACTACCGCTGCCTGCGGCAGCAGAAGAAGAGCCAGTGGAAGACTTTTCAATGTCCCGGTTATTGCGACGATGATCATGATTCGCGTAGATATGGCATTCGGCATGATGTTTTTTGCCGCGACCACTGAGTTCTAGACCAGCGAAATCCGCGTTGGAAGGATGACTGCTGCCGCCGTGCACGGAAGAGAAGAGGCGGGGGAAGTAGCGCGTGATGCAGCCTTTGAGGGTTGGTAGACAGGAGCAGAGGATTCCGACGTTGACTTCGAGGGAGGACCAGATTGCTGCGAGGGGGTTGTCCCAGCTGACGTCGTTGCTAATGGAGATGGCGTAGAGGGCGCTGAGGCGCATGATGGAGATGATGCACACGACGCCGCCCATGCCGAAGACGACCATGAGGATGTAGCGTTGACGCCTGGGGAGGTTGAGGGATTTGAGGACTGGTAGGGGAAGGACGGTAGTTGCGATGTCGGTGACGATGTTCATAGCTGCGTTGGCGAACCTGGAGGAGTGGAGTGAGTGGATCTCTTTACACTGAGTATGGGTTGTATCGACTGAACTTACCATACTGCCAAGCGATTAAGACATGTTCCTGGGGTAGTGTCGTCCCAGAAGTGTTGGATAGGCCAGCAGGCGAAAAGGGCAGAGAAGAATGCCCATCCGGTCCAGGCGACAATGATGGCCATCAAGGTCCAGCACCACCTGCGAAAGCGTCTGTCTGGAAAGATTCGGAGATATTGGAATAAGATGGATAGCTTCGCGAACATGAGTGCAGGGTAGTAGATCCATACGGAAGCCCAGAACCAGATCAAGGAGTACTTGTTATCGTTGGATGATAAAGAGGCTGCATGTCTGCCCATGCCGTATTTGACTTGCAAGACCATGCATGTTGTGAGGGCAATGGTGAAGAGCAGTGCTATGGTGATGATGAAATCATCAATGCCCGGCTGCTTGACAATTGCTATCCTCGTGAATAGTCGGAAAGCTGTGACGACGAAAGCGAGAATGGTGAATGCGACGGTTACGCCGACGACAGCGCTGCCTGGTGCGTGGCCAACAGCCATGTCGAGACTGCGATGTCGAGATCGAACATCCGAGATTAGGTCGGAAGCGAACGCGCAATGTCTTGGTGGAGGGCGAGAAGCCAGTGCGAAATCAAGCCACTACGCGCGTAGAAGGTGAGAGGGGATCCGTCCGCCATAGATATCGCAGGTGTGGTATCAGTCTTAAAGTTGTGCAACAAGCACTACAAGCATCCAAACCCGCCCTGCATCACTTTGACTCTCCTCGGATTCTGTACCCACGGCACGAAAAGGGCTGCGCGCAAGGCGGACTCAGCCCAAAGCAGGTTCAGATCGACCCGTGGACAACCCTTTGTGTCGTTGGACTGCGCCGAACCACGTGGAGAGGTGTGTTGATTGATAGCATATGTGCAGACGCACGACGGAGACGTGACGCTGACCTCTCCACAAACTGTGACCGATGTACAGGAAGCGACGGTTACACATCCGCACAGTGGATCTGGACTCCGTTTTTGTGCAACGGTATGAAAGGTCGCGATAGGCTGAGGTATATGCCCTTGTCGCCAAGAAGTGTGTTAAGGCTGCGACTGGCTGACTCGTGCATTTGTGATCAGTACAACAGGCTGCATGATGATGAGAAGTCGTTGCTCTGGTCACTGGTCGGACTTGGAGGCGGAATCTGTTCATCTGCTGAAGCATTCGCAATGTGATATCGGAAGTCCTTCCGCGAGGAGTGCGGTGGGTATGTCAAATTCCTGCGTTAGCATGCTTGCTGCATCAAGGCATGATCGTCAGGCACTGCAGTGGGCGAATTACTCGAAGTAGCTGAAGGTCCACATATCCAGTCGAGATATGTATAGGTACCGCTCCAAACGGCGGTACGGCATGCCCCCAACTGTCGTTCGCTTCATCAGGTGTCACAATGTCACACCGATGTGCCGTTGATGAAGCTTTGTTTGCTATCGCCCTGCCGAGCCTGCCTCGAGAGCTGAGGTGATGAAGGAAGACTGCGTGTGCACCTCTTGCATTGTGCTGTGAAGGTGGCAGAGGCAGGGTAGGTCAGATGGTGCCCTCTCCACTGGGCGTGGTGGCCTCTGACATTGGCTAGGGTGTGTGAGTGCAGTGCTTCTGCTCCAGATCTTTCCAGCGTGGCCGTCACCACCATCGTAGAATTCGCAAGGGCAAGCCCTGCCGGACACGCACTTGAGGCCAATGCCTTTGCGGTGATGATCAATCAGAAAGGCGGGCGAGTCGGGGCATGAGTCGCAGCGTGTCAGAGATGCCGCCGCCGAGAAGCGAGGAGAAAGCGATGCCCATCACGTGCAGTTGTGCTCAGCGGCAAGCAGAGCAATGATGGGTGAAGCAGTAGACGTGGATCATGTATGCTGGTGTTGTGGGCGTGGAGAGTAATAATGCGGCGGGCAGAATTGATTGATGTGACGTGGGCTCTCTTGACCTTGAAGCCAGCTGGTCCCCCAACTTTCTTCACAGGCAGGTGAATGTGAACAGCATGCGATAGCTTCCCACTCCAATATCACCGCCGCCCACAATGCATTCCAGTCTGGTGCGCATCCAGAACGTCTTTGGCTTCTTCACCTCCGTCGCCTTCGCCGTGGCCGCCGCAATCGCCGTCAGCGTGCTGCTCAGTCCACAAGACCCATCGGCATCCCTCGAGCTGAAGAATGTCCGAGTGTACGTTGCCATATCACATCTACACTTCACCGCTCACCTCCGACTAATACCCTCTCCAGCGCCAAAGGCCGTCCACACTACTACAGCACCAAACGCGAAGAATACGCCCATGTAACCTTCGACCTCGACGCCGACCTCTCCTCGCTCTTCAACTGGAACACGAAGCAAATCTTCGCCTACATCACCGCCTCCTATCCCTCCGACGACCCGCAGAATGTTCCCGATTCTGAAGTCATAGTCTGGGACGCCATCATCCCCGCCGACAACGCGCCCTTCCACCCCAACACTTGGATCCACCCCAGCTCCAAAACCAAAGACGGCAAGAAGGTAAAGAAGCCTACCCGCAAAGAGCGCCTCCTGGGTCTCGGTGGAAAAGCGTACCCCGAAGGCAAACAGCCGGGCATCATCAAATTGGAGGATCAAAAGCCCAAGTATCAGATCACGGACATCACGGGCAAGATTGCGGATAAGCAGTTTGCGACTTTGACGCTGCATTGGAACGTTCAACCCTGGGTTGGAGCGCTGACGTGGACGAATTGGAATACATATGGCAGGTGGCAGGGTTTCCAGGGTGGGATGAGCAGTGTCTTTCATTTCCCAAGCATCAAGGCGAGCGAGACGGTGAAGAAGGAGGATTTGAGGACTGAGACTGGCCCGGAGGCGAATAGAGGGAGCCCGGCGTAGAGCCACAGAGAAGTTGTGCAGCTTTGGGTCAGCTCGAGATATACTCACGATATGAAGGCTATGAGATGGCAGCATGGAGATGCAATACACTCTTCTCTCTGCACAATCAGTTCTCCTTTGATCAGAATGCTTCATACTTACTTTCCAGCCAAGATGTCGCCAACTTGTAAGCATGAACAAGGAAAAGACACCAGACCAACAACCCTAACAAACCCCACCCAACCCAAAATCCCAGTCCCCAATCCCAATCCCAATCCATCCAGTCACAGTATATAGCATACGTACCGCGGTACGCAGCGTGTGACACGTACAAAACACGACCAACAAAAGCTCCACCTTCACGCCACAACCTTCCGATGAACAAGAGTACGATGGCCAGAATACGATCACGAACGACGAGGCAAGCAGAACACGAGTTTCATCTCAACCAAATTCCCCAAAAAGCGGAAAACTTGCCACCACCACCCCTACCCCCCCCCCCCCCACCCCGCCAAAAGAAAACCTCGTGATCCAAAATAGGAAAATTAGGCACAAGGAAAGAATTATAAAAGTCATAATAAGATTTGAGATGTGAGATGCTGATGGCGAATAAGCAACTGGGTATAATGTAATTCGATATGTGAGTTATTGTGTTTTTCCTCCCTGGGAAATATCAAGGAAGGGCGGGCAGATTCTTGGCCCTGCTCCTCTGCTTCCTCCTCCTCCAGAAAAAAGATGCCGTCGGGCTCATCTTACCATCACAAGGGCATGTTCTCGGATTGGGTTTGAAATATGTGCAGGAAGAGCTCGCGCGCGCACGACAGAAAGAGAGTTAAGATTTTTTTTCGTTTTGGTTGGTTTTGTTTGTTGTGGATTGTTTTGCTGGCAAGGCCCAGCCCATGCCCACCGCAATCAGCGTTTAAGAGAGACAGAGGTGGCGACGCCTATATGTGCTTTTTCTTGTTCTTCTTCTTGTTCTTCTTCTTCTGTGTCGTTCGTCCCATTGCTCGCCTTTCGTACTTGTCTTCTTCTTCTTCATTCTTCAGTGTCCAAAGAGATTTCTCTTCCACGCAAAAAAGAAAACAACAGAGTACATGAGCGAACTGTTGATGCTTGTTGCTGTGAAGAAAATTGGTAACTGCAAAGTAACAGGTGCGCCGATCCTAATGCTCTTTGAACATGAACAACACTTCTGGAAAAATGCTGTTCCGAGACGACTGGGGTATCTTGCTTAATGTCTGTGGTGGTGGGCGTGACGCTTATAGCTTGGTGGAGTGTGGGCAGGTGCTGTCGCAGTCTGGGTCTCGTACACGGTAACGTTGACCTCCTCGATGATGTATTCATAGACCTCGTTACCCTTGGTGACACACGTCGTCGTGACCTTGGGCTTGCCTGGTGCAGGGGCAGATGGAGCAGCAGTGACCGAAGGTTTCGCTGCAGCGTGCGCAGGGGCGGATGGCTTGTCTGCAGCGTACGCAGGGGCGGCCGGCTGGTCTGCGGAGGGCTTGTCTGCGGCCGGCTGGTCTGCAGAGGGTTGGTCTGCATAGGGCTTGTCTGCGGCCGGCTGGTCTGCGGATGGCTTGTATGGCGGCGGCGATGGAGCGGCCTGAGGAGCCGACGTAGCAGGGCCACCGTGGTTACCGGGGACCGGGTATTTGGTTGCAGGCTGAGGACCGCGCTGGACCGGGACACCAACGGGAAGATCCTTTCGAGGTCCGGTGCAGTCATCGCCTTGGAGGGATTCTGGCATAGGGAATGTGCACTTGGCGGCTTCATCGTCGCTCTGGAGAGTGAAGACTGGGCAGTCCTCAATGCGGCCAGATGAGCTTGTGCAAGTGTTGATGGCCTTGCCGAGGAATTCAGCAGAGTCCCAGCCCATCATGAAATCACCGTGGTAACTGGCTCCGACTGGGTCTCCAGTGGAGAGCAGGAATTCTCCGGCCATGCCGGCGAACTTTTGTGTGGCGTAGATGGTCTCGTAGAAGAGGAATGGGTAGTGCACGTCGTAACCCTTGGGGCAGTTGCCCTCCTTGACGAGCGAAGGGTATGCGACGTGAGATCGGTGGTCTGGCGAGTCCAACTCGCCATTGCCGCACGATGGGAAGGCCATCTCGAGGCGCAGACCGTCCTTGCAGTTGCTATCCATCCAGCTGCGTTCGGGGAACTGGTGGCGGTAGAGGGACGGTTCGGGGTCCGCGGCGTAGTTCAAGCAGTTGTAGCCAATGGCGCGCTGCTGCAAGAAGAATTGGTCGGTAGGATCCGTCGGCCAGGAGCTCAGTGGCGCATCGGGAAATGGGCCGGTGAAGTTGCGGTAGGCTGGGTTGCCGGCAAGCACCTTGAAGCCCTCTGGGAACGGCTGAACATCGTCCAGGTAGAAGAGGTAGTAGGCGAGCATACCACCCACGTTCTCGACCATCTCGACGGTGCCATCGGCGTGTTGGAAGTAGAGCGGCGGCGTCCAGTAGGCCGACTTGTCCTGGGCGACACCGCATGACGTGCAGTCGTGGTCCTTCTCGGGGCACTGTGTGAGAGTCTCGAAAGTGGAGTTGAGGCCAAAGTCTGGTAGTGTCAGTGACAGCGAAGGGGTGCATGGTCGGCGAGGCACTCACTTCCTGAGCCGAACACGATATGCGCGTGGTCGGCGAACTTGCCGGGATCGACCAGAGGGTCCATACGCGCAATGCCGGTGTGGGAGCGGCAGGGCATGCGCCAGAAGGCGGCGACATTGCCGGCCAGGGCAAGGGCGGTGACGGAGGTGAAGGTCGACTTCATGGTTGCTGCGGTCGCTCCGGGCGCTGAAGATGTTCGGGGCGGGATGAGCGCCTGCGCGTGGCTCAAAGTCTATGCACAAGCTTCTTCGCGCACAGCGACGAAGACGGCGAAATGGATGCTGCTGTGGTGGTGGGCGTGTCGCAGAGGAGCTATGAGAGCATGTGCGCGTCGGTCGGGCGGGCGGTCGGCAAGGCGCGTGCGTGCGTGCGTGCCTCTGGTGTGTTGTGGGCTGGCGCTGGTATGCAGGACGTCGGTCGGGTGGGTTGTGGGGGTCACCAGGTGGTGGGAGTGGGATCGGTCGAAGCAGTGCCTAAGGAATGGAACGACTGGTACGCAGTCTGGTGGTGAATGAACGAAGGGCGCTGGTGGGTGGTCGAGCAGGCGGCGGCGGTGGTGGTGAGGGAGCGAGGGACTGATGAAGAGGCGTTGGCGGGTGCAGACGCAGGCAGCGCGTTTCGAGCTAAGGCGCGCGCCGTTGCTCGTGCAGGGATTCGTGCCTCCCTAATTAAGATTACGCTTTGCGCCTCCACGTCTGATTGCACGACACGGCGCACCTGCCAACGCGCCAACACCGTCGTCCTTCCTCCACCTCACGACGGGACGCGCCCAGCCGGCCGAGCAAGGGGCCCGTGGACTGCGTTTCCGACGTGGCAAGGCATCGTCGTAATAAGCTTCGTCGGTCTCCGTCTGTGATGATGGCGCGTTTGCATTTCGCTCAGCATGCGCTGCTAACGTAAGATGACCTGCTCTCCGATGCTTCTTCGTAACTTCTCCAGAACCATGTCCACCTCCGCCCGCACGCAGACTCCTGTTGACGAGAAAGCGGCCCTCTCGCGGCACCGGCAGCCTGCACACGAGAGCAGGTGTTGTTTCGATGCAGGAACGTGGAGCAGCACACGTCCGTCGACCGTCCCGCCGTAGAACCCCCCGGCAGCCCTAGCACCCTTGTCGCACTCCGACATACAGTAACCAAGCCAACGTGCGCGAGACCCTTTGTTACACCGTACATGCGGAGGCCGTATCAGACAAAATAATGGGGCATTTCTCAGGAGCCCATGCACCACAACGCTTTTTCCATGTGGAAGCCGACGCATCACAGACACGCGCTGCCAATTCCAAGTCTCACCCTTTCCGCTGTAGAACATCCCCTATCGAAATGGCCGCGCCGCTGCCGACCCATCGCTGTCGGAGATCATTACCGCCGTCTCTGCCGTGACCTAGATCGTTCGAGAATTCGCGCCGATAGCGGCATTGCGCGGCACTGAATCCGACTGTCCACCCGCGAGAGTTCTACCAAAGCGCCCGCCGCGCAATGCAATGGAAGCATTCAGGAGGCCCGATGAAGTTCCAGTAGTCAACCATCGAAGGCCACAGCACATCGTATCGAGAAGCGGCCATCACCCAACGTCGCAGAGACGTTCTCCTGCTAGAAGCTCATCAATCGCTGCAGGCTTCTCCAGCTTGCTTTGTCCTTGGACGACGTGCATGAACTGATGATCTATCTGAGAATCTATCTTCTTTTGCGTGATGATTGGATGTTGACAGCATCGAGTACTCAAGCTGCGACCGCCACTTGCAGACCCCGTGGCTGAGACGAGCGAGTTTGTACACGCACAGTGGTTGTCGGTTCAGCTTCAACCTGAGCGCAAGCAGTCTGCAGCACTGCAGCGCAGAGTAAGAACAGAACCGACGACATGATAGAAACCCAAATAAATTCAAACTGAATCAATAGTGTTCTTGCCAACCTTCTCCTCTCTACGTGCTTCCTCCCACACCCACTACATAGATATCTCATATAGTCCTTCCACTTTCTTCCAGCATTTCATCAGCTGCGCGAGCCGAGTCCATATTTTCTCTCCTCCGTGCCAGCTGTACCTCTCGAGAGCATTTTAGTCTTCTGAAGCTATTCGACATTTTCTCTCTCGGCATTGTGGAGCATAGTAACGCCGGAATGTGAAGTCCTTCGTGGGAGTACAACATACTGCATTATTACCGCGCTGCGAAGTCGATCGTTGTCGTGCTTGCATGCACGCATGCCTGCGGGCGCTTATATTATTCCTCCGCTGCAGGTGGTTGGAATTTTTCCGGGACTGCACTTGCCGATGTTGGGCCGACGGTCTACTGTACGCGCAGGTTTGCGGCGTTGCGACGAGCGGGCTCATCGCATCGCATCGCGTAGAATTGTGTGATGGTGAGAGGAGCAGAGAATGGAGGTGCTGTTGGGCTTTCGGTTCCTGCTCCGACCCCTGCTGATCTTGCGGGAACGAACGTCATCATTGAATGAAGATGATCTTATTAGAAGGTACGATTCGAGTATGTAGCCAGCATTTGTCGCGTAGCTGGATGCTCGGTGACGTGGTTCCAGTCATGTGCGGGAAACTGGGAGGAAGCAAGGAAGCTAGGAAAGAAGTCCGAAAATCTGCCTTTACGTGACCTCGGCGCCTGACTTGTACTCACACGCACACGCACATGCACACACACACAGACACACACACACACTCTCTCTCTCTTCGCCCCGTCCATACCGCCGCCGAGGACCGCGCGCAGAGCGACGATTTGTTCTTGCGAAGCAGCGCCGCGCAGCGAACGGGTGGTCTAGCGGAGACAAGATAATCTACGAGCACGTTTCGCGAGCAACTCACATTCGACAGACATGTACAAGAAGAGGCTCCATGTGTCCTATCGCCGAGGCGCATGAGAGAGAGATGCCAACACCAAGGAAGAGCATCCCGTTTCCAATCGAAGGAGTTGTCAACTTGGCACATAGTGCTTGCACGATTTCACACATCTTCCGCCCTCATTTTGGGACGTGGGTGTCGCAACTTGCAAGCAAATATTTTCTCATACCTGACTGGACGATCACCTACTTCCATCCTCAATCGCAGACTGGCGTTGGCTGGTCCCTTCTCCAATCCCAGAGTATCCTTTTAGCTCTCGCTAACGGGCCAAACGGGGGATGTTTGTGAGAAGAGGCGCAAAACTAGTGCAAGTCTGCCGCACTTCTCCGCAAGGAATCCTACGTGCTACGAGATTAGCCTTTCCAACAGCGCACAGCGGCTGAAAAGGTCACTTGCCATGTTGCGGTCAGGGCCCAGAACAACATTTGTGTGCCGAAAGCCGAATGCATCCAGCGCCAGTCGTCGCGGCGCAGGACGGGAAGTTGCTACTCGCAAACGTACGAAAGGGACAGGAAGCTTCTGTGGGCGATCAGCCCCCCGGCAAAGGGCTGGAGGTCTGGAACCTTGGTCCAATGGCTGTCCAGTGAGAACACTTCTTTGATTGAACCTGCATAGCGCTCCAATGTCTCGAGTTGCAGTGTGGCTTGCTCAGGCCGTCCAGGCCGGCTGGCCAGCGCCGACGGTCATGTTTGCGCACTATGAATATTGTATTTAGCTGGCGTCCTTTGCTGGCACTATCAGAGAACACTACAGGAGCTGCTCCTATCTTCGACGCTCAACCCATTCGCTTGATACACTGAGCGCAAGATGGTACAACTCTTAGCCTTCGCCAGTATCAGCTGGGCTTGGTTACCGTTCGCTGCCGCTGCGGGGACCTACTGCTCTCAAGGTGTGCCATGTTCACCAAAATGACCATTGATGCATGCTTATCGCTCGCAGCTCCATATGCATCCCTCACGTCGTATGGTGCCCATCCGTCGGTGCAATCATTTTGCTCCGCCTCATTCTCCCCGACACCAGTCACAAAATCTACTATCGTGTCTGCCACAACTACCGATACCAGCACCGAAACTTCCACTGCCCCTACCGCTACCCTCACTTCCACGTCAACAACGACTGCTACCACCACGATCTTCGAGCCTCACCAACCAAGAAAGCGATATGCTGAACCTGAATCTGCTCCGCAAAACGGTCCGCCAAAGGAATGTACCCCCGGCCGTGTAGCCGAAGCACATGCACAGTCGAGTGCGGTACAGATCGACCTGGTGGAGAGTATGCAAAGAAGAAAGTCTCCAGCTTCGATGAATGCCTCCAGCTCTGCGACCGCGATTCCCAGTGTACCAATGCCAATTATCATCGGCACGACAAATCTTGCTCTCTCAAGACTTCTCAGAAACCTGCCCGATCGGACAAGGATATCGACGGCGCAATTTGTCGAAGCAATTCGAACCCCACGATGACTACATCAACGACGGCCACGACATCAGCAGATTACTCCGCCATTCTTCGAAGTATAGCATCCGCGGGTGCTTCAAGTTATTGCGGATGCGTTCTAACCACCCCAACGTCTACGATCGTCTCCACAACAATCATTCTCGAGACTACAACGTCGACGACAGTGACCACTCCCATCACTTCTACCACTACGACGTCCACCGAAACTGTTACTTCCACCGAGACTTGTCCTGCCGCAACTCCTGACGTGTGTAACATCAGCTGCGTTGAACAACTGGCCATAAACAGCGACCACTGTGGCGCATGCAATACCAAAGTAAGTCTGACATTCTGGACAAATTCTGCCACACTCTTGCGTGTCCACAGCCACGACAATCGTATCTGTCAAACTTCGAGAGAGATTACAACTGACAAACAAATTCTACTCCATAGTGCCATCAAAGGACACAGTGTAACGACAACACGCTTCGTCAATCGAGACCAATGTCGAGATGCCGGCACAGAATGCAGTTCCGATCCGAGTCGACTCTCGTGTCAATGCGTACCTACGACTCCCGACCTGGACATGAATGCCTGCATTAGCAAAATGACTTGCGCCAACTCCTGCAACCACAATGGGCAATGTGGCGATGGCTATTGCGTCTTTGGATGTGCCCAGGGTACTACGTGCGCTTCGACTGATGCCGAATTGTGCCGTATACCAGTAAACAATGCTGCAAAAAGAGAAGAAGAAAAAACCCCCCAACTAAATTTCGAAAGATGTTTCTATCCATCGCCCGAAAAACGAAGTTCCCCGGTCGGAGTGGGTGACCACCACTGACTGATGCTTTTACGTGTAAAATATGACTTCATGTTCGCTTGTTTTTGCGTAGCAGAAGTTTCGGACTTGAGAGAGAGAGAGAGAGAGAGAGAGAGAGAGAGAGAGAGAGAGAGAGAAAAAAAAACAGAACTGAACAAAAACAGGTAGCAGAGATGATCATAATCATATGATTCATCGAAAAAGAAGAAGAAAAAAAGCCAAGCTTCGTTCATTTGAAATATAGCAAAAGCCCGCCCCCATCCATCCATTCGGGTCGTGCCCTGTCCACTACCACTTCCACACCTTCGGACCAAAAATCTCATCACCGGAGACAGTTTTCTGCACAGCAGCACCCTCATAATCGACCGTATTAATCACATCTGTGCCCCACCAATTGGGCATTTTACCGCCAGGAAGTTGGACGCAGAAGAAGATGACGATGGCACAAATCGCGAGACCGACGTCCATGGCCGCGGATGTGACGTAGTTGTAATTCATCCACCAGCCTCGAGCACGGTCGCGGATGTATTTGTTGAAGATCCAGCCTATGGAGCAGTAGGCGAGCTAAAAAAACAAAGGAAAAAAAAAAGAGAACAAGTCAGTGGGATAGGTTGAGGATGAGAGATTTGTGTGCGGAACTTACGATATTCATGGCGCTGTATGGTGGGACGTAGCCCATGGATGAGAATACCAATGGGATGTTCAGCTTTCGGAAGATGGGAGTCTTGGGGAATGCACGCGCGAGTCCGTAGACGACGAATGGGAGGAAGAAGCCGATGATCCAGAAGTATTGCAAGTCCTGGTAGATGGCACCGCTGGAGAAGAGGTGCTTGGGGCCAACTGCGCCCCAAATCACAGAAGCATTGTAGAATGTCTTGATGTAACCGCAAGTAAAGTAATTCGACGCCTCTGCGGTACAGATTCCGGAAATGGCGCCGAGGGCCCACTCAACGGTGCCCAATTGGCAGAAGCAGGACCAGACGGTGGCAACCAGCTGAGCTGTGAAGAGAGATCGTTGAGGCACGTGCATGTAGTGACCAAGCTTCAAGTCTTGAGCAAAGTAGAGAGCCTGGGTCATGGTGATGTAGCCGAATGTCTTGAACATCATCATGGCGATTGGATGGCCGGGCTGCAGATATCCAATGATGAACTCGGTGAAAACGTTCAATCCCAGTTGAATATTGGTCATGGCCTGAATGATACCGATCGGGATGGTCCACGTAACGGCGATGACTATCGCGAGCACAACCGACGAGGCATTCATGCCGGTCGGATACGCATTGGCGGACGCGAACGCGAAACCGATCATGACCAGACCTAGGGCGATGTACCACCAGGTAGGTACGGTCTTGTAGTTCCTCATAATCTTCATGTGAACATCATCAAGCTCGCCTCGAGAAGCCTTCCAGCGACGCCAGATGTCCTTGCCGTGGAAGAGGTACGTGTGGCTAAGGAGAGCAGCGATGATGGCAAAGCTGGTTCCGTAGGCCAGCGCAAAGGACGTCGACAGGAAAAGCGGAGAGTACGATTCATAGGATGCAGGATCTACAACATGCTCGGGGGTGAGAATGCGCGAGATATTGTACGTTGAGCCTGTATTATCCGTGATACCGTTCTGGCTGATCGGGAGATAATCTGCATACCACGCACCAGTGTAGTGGATTGCTGGAGTGACAATCCACAGGAGGAAAATGATGCCAACCAAGGTATTCCCAATGGCATGCCATGGCGCGATGAGTGGGCTGCCGTAGAAGCCGTTTATTTGGGCCCAGTCCAGGGTGAAGCCGGTGAACGGGAAGCCGAGAGAGATACCAGTCGTCTGGCCAAAAAGCTGATTGACCATGACATTGTTTGGCTTGATCCACGTAACCCACGCGAAGTAAGACAGAGCGGGCATGATGAAGTCTGGCAACCAAGACCAGAGGAACATGGCGATCATGATGTACAGAAACCAGCGGTACCGGGAGATGGACCAGCCATTCGTTTGCGAGGGGTCTGAAGGAGTCTTGTCGTGAAGGGCGTACATGAAGGCAACATTGACCAAAGCGGCAGGCCAGATCATCGAGGCCGGCTCCACAAGCCACCGACGCACAGTACCAGCAAGAGAAAAGCCGAGACATTGCGTGGACAAAGCGAACAAGATCTTGTAGCCCCAGTCAAAGCTGTTGACGTGGTAGAATTTCTGCAACGAAACAATGGTATCCACGAAGTAGCCCGTGCCGCCTCCAAATGCAGCATTGGCCATGGCCACGATGATGACGTGCTCTTTGGTGTTGAACGGTCCCGGATTGAGGTTTGCCTTGAGCCCGAAAAGCGAAAATTCGTAACGAGGCATCAACTTCGCCCAGGCGACACCGAGCGGGTAGGCGACAAGCTGCACGACGTACGGAGTGATGCTGATGATAGGGTATCGTAAGTAGAACAAGCCATTCACGCCCGAGACAATGGTGGTCAGCAGCATGCCAATGGTCCAGGCGCGGATGGTCGAGGTGGGCACGTCCTCGTCGTAGTTGCGGACGACGGCGCGAACCTAGTGCAACATGTGAGAGAGAGAGGTGTAGGCACCACGAAGGTCGACCATACCTCAGGATATGGGGAGTCGTTCACGAACTCGTCCACCAGCACGGCTTCGCCCTTTTGGTCATGGGCTCGAGTGACATCCTTGATGGCTTCAAAGGCGCTATCGGGCAGGTTGGGATCGAAGCTGTGCTCGGCGGCGAAAGACTTCAATGTTCGATTTGCCTCGACCTCGGACAGGTTCCGGACGGCGTCCGCGTGGTCGTGCTTGACATCGCCAGCAAATTCAGCTGCAATCCTGGCAACCACGGGCTCGCCAGTGCCAAGATGCGTCATTTCTGTGCTGGCTCCCGTCTTGCTGTTCACTTCGACGCCTCGAATGGTGCCGTCATCGGTAGTGCTTCTCGGGAAGCCCAGCCGCTTGAGGGGATTCTTGGGCGAGCGTGCCATGGTGACGGGCTTCTGCGGCAAAGGCCAACAAGGCGAGAGGAAGGGAGCTGGAGCTGCGCGCCCGCCGGACGGCGCGGGCCCAACATATACATTGGATCAACACCTGCGGCGGTGGCACTAAGGCTGCAGTGAAATCGACCATGCGGCGCATGTACACCGCGCCACACGGGCGGCCAGGACAAGCAGTGGAGGAGGGGATTCGCGTGGGCCGAAAGTAGTTCGCGCACGATTGTGGCAGATAATGATACGACAGCAAGCGCTGGCTGGCCGATGCGGAGGTGTCGCATGTGCGCTCGACCGGCTGGTGCGATCATACCTTCCCCTTGCGGCTGCTCCGCCGAGATAAGACGTTGTGCCGAGGAAGTCAAGCACCGATAAGCTCGCGAAGGAGCGCGCTCTCGCACCTTGGCATCTCCGCTTCCGCCACCTTGCGAATGTGCGATGATGCGATGCGGTGCATATCGGCAGGAGAGAGCGGATCAACGCGGGCGGAGTTGCATCGGACGGCGGCAAGCGGGGATGGTCCGGGAGTTCCGTCAACCGAGAGACTTGGCGCCTCTCCACTCCCCACCACGCGAAGCAGTGGAAGCAACCTCACGTCTTCATCATGCACCACGTGCTCTCTTCGTTGCTCGCTCTCACCCGCAACGACGATCCGGATCAACAGCAAGTGCTGCGGAAGCGACCACGGCGTCCGAGACTCCAGTCAACCACGGCTGCACCGGAAGCCAAGAACCAGGTCGAGAATGCTGACGGGTCTGCACCGCACGACGACTTTGCATGACACTACTATCTGGCGGATATCTCTTCGGAACGCACGTCTCGCTGGGTTGCTGGGCCTTCCCTGTCTACGCACGAGCTGGCACGTGGCCTGCCCTGTCTGGCTCCGGAGACTTGGGACATCGGCAGCTCTCTTGAATGAAGAGACGGCGGTGTCCCTTCTTGAGGCCTTCACCGCGTGGCCAAACCTCTTTCTTTCAATGCACAAGCGCATGCCACCAAAGCCGCGCACGATATGACAACTACGGCCCACATCCAGTGGCTGTGCCATCACGTTGCTGGCGTACGCCCCAATTTGCTTTCGGCCACGTGCTTTGAGCTGCGGCCTCACTGTACTTCCAAATCTCTCGGAGCCGGAGCTGCGCAAACTTCGGTCCACGCTTGTAGCGTGCCAAGCTGCACAAAAGCACAGGGGCACAAGAGCACAAGGACTGGAACAGGTGTGATAGGAAGTTCAACTTCACCAATACGAGATGCCGCGCCACATCTACACCAGACGCCCGTATCCGGCGTTGGCAACAGCTGCCTTCTGCGCTAACCTGCAATCACAATGCAGTTCGCCAATCTTGCACAATGTATTGCAGCCCGACTCACCGAAGGCACGTATTTGGCATCTATTCGGAGATGAAATCGACCTAGAGCTACCTGTGTACAAGCCTACAAGGTGCAAGCATCCCAGCGACCGCGTCCTCACGCCCGAAGAGTCGGCATTGGCTGCGTTCCAGGGCTTGCAGTGAACCGTGGTAACGCCGCTCTCGGTAAGAAACACGTTCGGCACTTGCAGGCTGTGACCGGGGCGCATGACAGCCGCTACCACAGGCCTTCACCCAATGCGAACTGTGCACATTGAAAGCTGATGCACTTTGATGGCCAATGGGAGACCCATATAGAGACCCTCCACCCCAGACGAGCCCGTGATGACAGACTGTGAGTCGCAAGAATGTCACCAAAGTTGACAGTTTCCATGATACTCACCGCACATCGCATTGTCAATGAACGTGGTGCTCACACCTCCGAGATACTCCAAGCACCGCCGCGTGCATACCTGGTCGATGACCCCGGGGCGCCAGTGGCATTTTGATGTCAGAGCCTCTGTTGTAATAAGCCTTGGCTTCGAGCAGACTGGACGGCGCAACGAGTGCGCAGCATCGGCGTCATTCCAAGGACAATCTCACGGCGTTTCTTTGCGCGTATAAGTGGAGGACTCGCGCATTTTCTTTTGGTTTCAGGTCCAGAAGTGCGAGAGAGCATTTTCTCTCCCTCACACGCACCACCGAGCTGACATCGCTCTGCTCTTCCGACATGATTGCCCGACAATTCCTTGGCATTGCTGGCCTCTCTGCACTTGCGTCCGCCTGTGCTCCAGAACTACTCAAGCGCGATGGCTGGCGTGGTGAACACATTGTGAGGCGTGCGGATTCCGCAGGCGCGACGGGCCGAGGGTGGAATTTCGAGCTCGCTGAAGCATGGAACCAATTGAACCCAGGTAGACTACATCGCATAGCCCGCAACTTCGATTGATCAAATACTGACCGTCACTCTCCAGCGTGGAGCACTTGTTACTCTGGCAGACAGCAATCACCTATCAATCTGCGAAGCAAGTGGGGCTACTACGCTGCCGGACCACCTACCTTCCACTACCCCACGAACCTCACGGGCACGATTGACAACTGGGATTTCGGCCCGCAGTATAAGATTCACGTTGGCGAGGATAACAAGACCGCTGCCTACATCGAATTTGACCATGACGGCGAGCCAGAGGTCGCTTACTTCCGCTCCTGGCACGTCCACACCCCAGCCGAGCACACTATTGACGGCTATCGAGCCAAAGGTGAACTTCACATCGTCCACTACGATGATTCCGGCACACCTCGCTCAGTCGTCGGTATCCTCATCGACCGCATATCCAAGGACGATGAATCCGCCTCCAGTTACGCTAGCCCAGCTCTCGCCACCAACGGCTCCGCTTTCTACAAACAACTTGAGTCGGAACAACTTCCTGATATCTTCAGCAATGACACTATTCCCGATGTACAGTTAGACCTCAACCTCGTTATCAGCGAGGCCAAGGGCTACCAGAACTTCTGGACTTACAAGGGCTCGCTCACAACCCCTCCTTGCTCCGAAGGGATTCGTTGGTTCGTCTCGCCCGACGTTGTCTTGCTCTCTGACGACCAGATGCAAAACCTCTTGAGGGCGAGCACCTACGGCGATCGCCCCATCAATAACCTTTGGGATCACGATGTCAATGTTTGAGCGTGGTGATGCTGTCTGATCACCTGATTGATGGATCTCTTCGTAGATTATTAGCGATTTTATGAATCGAAAGAAATATTCTTACCGAATGCATGGAAATGATCATTTCGTCCCGGTTCCAATTCGGACATGACGGAAGAGATTCTCGAAGGCGGCAATCTTTGCCAGGTCTTATCGTTGCCATTCTCGTCTGCTGGTGAAGAGAAGTTAGCCTACTCGACCTGCTCATAGCGAGCGTGATCGGTTCGATGGAACGTCAGCTCTCCCTCCGCGCAGCAGAAGAACCCGAGGAACGAAGCCCCCAAGACGCCAACATTTCAAACATTCCGACTCTTTCATCGCCTGTAGTAATCTATTCCCTTCGGGCACCTTCAGACTCACACACTCCATCATGCGATCAACATAAGATTTCGAATCTCGCTTCGTTCAGTCCGGTTGGGTCTGCAGATCGTCGCCGGCAGGCCATTTCTTGAACGGGCTACATCCAGAGGTTGGGATACTAGTCATGAGATCGGAGCAGCCTGACGAAGCCGCGTTTTGTGCTAGAGAAGGATAAACGAGTGGTCCACCACGGCTGATCGCGGACGGGCAAAGCGGAAACTTCACACGCACGCGCATTCGTTGTCTCGCGCCGCGAGCTTTCCATGCTGCCTGTGTCTCTGAGGTGAACAGAATACCTTGGACTTGCCGCAGAATGTCGGCGTTACTCCTGCCAAGAATTGCGTCTCGCTTCTCGCTACATCATTTCTCCGACAGCCGAGCAAGCCCTTATCGACCCCTCTGGTGATCGACAACCATGACAACAGTGGCCGGTATGGAGCGCCAGAGAGGAGGAGTCTCGAAAGAAACTCACGCCCTGCGCACAACACGTGCCTGGTACTGCACGAAACCTGCCATCTTAATCTGCCGGCCGAGATAGGCGTTGCCTCCCGCACACTTGGCGCCGACGATAGGCCGTGCGGCCGTGGTGATAGCAATACTGAAGCTACTTACACAAGCCATCTGCACACCACGGAGTCACGACAGCAAATAGGGATTCAACATGGGCGTCCTACACAATGTACGAGTGGCCGTCTGGGGCGAACCCCCAGCGACTAAAGCAGAGTCGCGTCTGCTGTTCAAGATTGACTGGTTCATCCTGTCCTATGGTAAGGTCACAGAATGAGGAGTTCACAAGGTCCTGGCTAACGAGAAAGTGTGTTTGATGTACTGGGTCAACTACTTAGATCGAGCAAATCTCAACAATGCCTATGTCTCTGGCGCGAGGGAGGACCTTAACTTCAAGGGGACCCAGCTGAACCAAATCAACACAATCTTTTACGGAGGATACCTCCTCGGGCAGATACCCAACAATTTGATTCTACAGAAAGTAGCCCCTCGGATTTGGTTACCGACAACGTGCCTTTGCTGGGGGCTACTGACACTGGGAACTGGGTTCGTCCACCATCCTTGGCAGATTATGGTTGTTAGATTCTTCCAAGGCTTTTTCGAAGCTTCCTGTTTCGTCGGCGTGCAATGGATCCTCGGCAGTTGGTACAAGCCTGAGGAGATTGGCAAACGCACTGCCATTTTCACGAGCTCTGGTCTCGCCGGGACTATGTTTTCTGGCATTATGCAAGGCGCCATCTTCACGAACTTGGACGGCGTCAAAGGTCTAGCGGGATGGCGATGGCTGTTCGTTATCGACTTTCTCATCACTTTCCCGGTAGCGATCTACGGGTTTCTGTTCTTCCCAGATACTCCTGGCAGCACTACAGCCAAGTACCTTACTCCTGAGGAGAGGACGCTCGCGGTGGAACGTCTACCGGAAGTCGCGAAGCAGCGGGGTGTCCTTGGATGGTCGTTGATTCGACGAGTAATTCTCTCGTGGCAGTGGTGGGCCTTCGTTCTTCTCTGGATCGCGGGCTCGAATACCGAAATGTGGTCTACCAATGCTGTGATGCAACTTTGGCTCAAGAGTGGTGATGCTGGATTCTACACTACTCCGCAAGTCAATTACATTCCGGCCTCGGTCTCCGGTCTCGGTATTGTGGCGACGCTTGCGCTGGGCTGGTACAGCGACTACAACATCAAGAATCGCTGGCACGTGGGAGTTTTCCTTTCCATCACAGCAGTAATCTCTGGCGCTATTATGCTTTCACCTCCAAGCACAGCTTCCACCTTCGTTGCTCTGATCATGAACGGCTGCCAATATGCTGGCCAAACCGTCTTCTTTGCGTGGGCCAACGATCTTACGCGCCAGGACGATGCGAAGCGCTCCGTCGTTATCGCGAGCATGAATATGTTTAGCGTGGCTGTATACCTGTTTTGGAGCTTGCTGTTTTACAACACCACTCAGGCGCCCAACTGGTACGAAGGCAGCTGTGCCATGATTGCTATGGGTACTTTCCTGATGATCATGACGATTATTTGTTTCGTTTTGCAAAGACGACAGGAGAGAAAAAAGAAGGTCTACGGAACATAAGTTGGGACGCTGATGTTGGCAAGCCCGAGCAGACTGTGAACGAGCCAAAAGTCTGAGGCAGAGCTGGCACGTAGAACACAAATCGCAATGTGTTCGGAAGTTGAATTGTTCTCTTGTTTCGCCGTACTTCGACGTGCTATCTCGCCGCATTGAGAGTCGTTCGAGTAAACATGGCAGCAAGTGAATGATGTTGACACTTCGGCGCGATACGGACCGAGCTGTCAAACGCCGATTGTCTCGCCACCGCGTGCATCTTGCCAAGTCTTTGGACCAATCCTCTCTTTGGTGGTTGGTGGAAAAGCTGCAATTTCTCCGTCCTCAGATCTTCGCCTCAAGAGCGGGCAGAAATGTGGAGCCGCAATGGGGCTGTACTTCAGTGCTGGTGGCCGCCATGTGGTTTGGACGAGCATACTGTGCATTGTACAGAACGTACTGATCCAAGATGGTCAGCTCACGGATGGGGACGAAAATGGCAGGACTAGCAGCTATGGCGACTCTCACGAGCTCCTACGCGCTGCCAGGCTCGGATATCCCACATTCGCTCTTCGCGAGACAGGATATGAGTGATGTGGCATGGCCATTTGGACCTTTCTCAACGAGGGGACGCGACATTGTCAATGCAAGAGGAGTACCAGTGACCTGGGCTGGTGTCAATTGGCCTGGCAGTGGAGAGACAATGGTACCAGAAGGTCTCGAATGGGCTTCCGTTGAGGATATCATTGATCATATTCACTCTGTGGGATTTAACTTCATTCGCCTCACATACGCCATCGAGCAGGTGGATCAGGTGTATCTTCGCAATATGAGCGATGTGCCTCTGGAAGTGGCTATGATCAACGCCCTCGGCTACGAGAATGGAACCAAAGTGACAAGAGAGATTGTTGAGAAGAACCCGAGCTGGACGAAGGATACTGGCCGCTTCCAGATCTGGGATGATATTGCCAAGGCTGCTGCTGCTCGCGAGATCTTTATCCACCCAGATGTGCATGTTGGGAAGGCGCAGTGGTGCTGCAATAACACAGACGGCAATGCTTGGTTCGACGACTACAACTTCCCCGTGGACAATTGGCATCGCGGCCTCAGATTCGTCGCTGAGTGGGCGAAAGGTCACTCGAACGTTGTCAGCATGGCATTGCGGAACGAGCTTCGACGCGCCATCAACATGACTGACGGCGGTAAGACGTATGACTACAACTGGGTTACTCTGGTTGGCAACAATACCGCTGCCACTGATGCGATCCATTCGGTCAACCCTGACATCTTGGTCACTTGGAGCGGCATGCAGTACGATGAGGATCTCTCCGCTGTGACCAGCGGTCTCAACCTGCGCACTGCACCCTGCTACAAGTGTGATGCGATCCGCGACGGTTACGCGCAAGAGCCTCTCATCTTCGACTTAGCAGACCATGCTTGGGCCGATAAGGTTGTCTATGAGCTTCACTTATACAGCATGTCCGAGGATCTAGCCGTTGACAACTGCGACATCACAGAGGCCCACTTCTACCGCAACGGCTTCAACGCTCTTGGGATCGACAAGCCAGCGGCTTGTGACACGATCGATTCTTGTCCAGATGCAGTTCGACAAACGCCTGTAATCATGAGCGAATTCGGTCATGCTCAAGATGCGACTCTGCTCAACGATACCTTGCAAGGCTGTATTCGCAATTTCACAACCGCGCACAACATCAGTTGGGCGGTATGGAGTCTTGCTGGCTCGTACAGGATCCGATCTGGCGGGCAAGGCGTGGCTGATACGTGGGCCTTGGGCAATTACGAGTGGAATGGGTGGAGTTACGAGGAGGGAATTGAGCAGTGGTGGAAGCCATGGGTTCGGAATATGCTCGGATAGAGAATTGGAAAGGCAGCGAATATACTCGTCAGAATAGATTCCGAATCCCCAGAAAGACATGTCCGCAGTATTTCGTCCTCGTCCACACTCTCAGTGACGACATTCATCGGCAAAAAGTGACGAAGACAACCCCAGAAAATCAATCCCCGCCATTCAAACGCCGACTCCATCGCGACTTCACCCTTCTCCGCATTTCTCACCGCCCGCTTGCCCTTTGAGCGCGCTTTTGTCGGCATCACCATGACGAGGCACAGATGTCCGACATGCCGATACTATGAGACCCGGCAAGGGGTGTAAGAGCTGCAGAGAGAGACACATCAAGTGCGTTCGGGAGAAGGGCAGCGCGTCGTGCACGCGGTGTCTGGAATCCGATCGAGCGTGCCATTTTGGGCCGAGATACCGCTTCAAACAGGTCGCACATGTTGACTCTGGGGTTCATGGAGTTCGAGCGAGGCAGGAACTGCATTTTGGGGAGGAGCAGGTTTGGGTGAATACTCGGAAGAGATGTGAGTTCCATCGTGTCGTATCTTTGCATTTATGATCGCTTACAGCTGTGTAGTGAGCTTCATACTGGAGGATGGGAATGGTTACGAGTATGGCGTGCCGGACGGAGAAGATACGCAAAGTAATACGACGGCGACATACATGGCGTCACCTATTGTAGCGGAATCGTCAGGACGCGGAGCCCCGATTGCTGGGCTCCTTATATCCGAAGATGACTCTGCTCCACTCCAGACTGGCAACGGCAGTTTATATGGTTTCACTCCACGGGCAGAACGCGTGTCACGTCATGTCAACCAAGATGCTCGCCCTGCCACTGCGCCGTTGTCGATGGCGTGGGGGAATCTTCAGGACTTTCCAACTCACCACGAAAGCCGGGCGCCGCGGTCTACTACAGCTGCTGTATGCGCTCCAGATTACTCTTCACCAGCCTCCATCACAGAGCTTCAGAGAAGGCACGAGGATGGTCCCGGTGTCACCTCAACTCCCACCATCGCGGCGTTCCCTGTGGGCAACGCCAGTGGCGCATCTCCAATCAGTCTCGCCACGCCAGGTACAGTGACAAAGCCCAATCTCTCTCGCCGAGAAGCATACCTGGTCCAGCACTTCATCAACAAAATTGGCCCCTGGATTGATGTATGCGATGCTCAGATGCACTTCACACACGGACTACCCCGGCAAGCCATGTCCAGACCCATGGTGCTCTACGCTCTGCTCGCACTGGCCTCTCGCCACCTCAGCGTCATGTCCAGACAGTCCGAGGAGCCAGCCGAAGCAGCCTTCTATCATGGACAGTGTCTCAAGTTCGTAATAGAGCAACTTCAAGGCCCCGAAGCCTTGTATGATGATAATCTACTCGCCAGCGTGGTCTGTCTACGAATCTACGAAGAGATCAACTTCACCAATGACGAAGCCCACCATTTGGCAGGAACTGACAGACTGATGCGCGCGATCCCAACATTCGCCATATCCGGAGGCCTCGGCGAAGCAGCGTGTTGGCAGTCTCTGCGACAGGACATCTACATATCAATGACGAGAAACAGACCACCGAGCTTCAGCTTGGAGAATTTCGAGCTTTCATCTGTTTTCACATTTCGAGATGATGGTGCGTGTGCGAACGTTGTTATTCTGGTCTTCGCCAAAATCTTGCGATTGACATATACGACAGGCGAGCAGAATAATGCTGCGGCGTGGAAACGCATGGCACAGGATGTCGAGGCGTGGAATGATCGACGCCTGAGGTTGTTTCAGCCGATTTACTACGAAGATCTGGATGTGGCGCAGAATCGGCCATTTCCCATCATACATTGCATCACCCCTCCGCAAGGTAAGTGACTTTTCTCCAACGCTTTTTTTTTGGGGGGGAACTTTCGCAGTTGGCTGATCGAGAATCTGTAGTCGCCGCACTACAGTATTACAACGCATGCCAGGTTTTCCTTCGACTCTTCCGACCCCAGACTGAACCAGGCAGTTCTGGCTTCCACGCATCGAAGCGCAGACGCGCATTAGAGGCACGTCTTTCCTTCCCTCCTTCCTTCCTTCCTTCCTCAGCTCTTTCGATCGCGCAAACTTGCTGACTCTTCGCAGAGAGAAGTGACATTCCACCTTGCGGCAATAGTTGGCTTAGCAGAGCATAATCCTTTCGTGGAGAATGCGCGATTCACAGCAGCGCACCTTCTTCGAGTCGGCGGGTATTGTGTTGAGAATGCTTTGCAGCGTACTCGTGTGATACAGTTTTTGGATCAGGTGGAGGAGTCGATGGGTTGGATGACTTCGCATACGGTGGCGTTGTTGAGGGAGCAGTGGCGGGATTTGGATGGGGAGAAGGATAAATGAACTGATGATACAGGGATGGGATTTTGAGGATGAGAGGTGACCGGAAACGATACTGTGTACAGAGCTTTGATCTTAGAACGATGACTTTGGGTGTACTTCTATCTGAGTCGCGCAAATTTTATCATTCTCGCGCAGCTTCTGCCCATTTCCGCTCGCCTACTGTTCTACTCTGCTCGTCTACTGTTTCTTGTCTTTCGGCTTTGATTCCTCCTCGCTAGTCTCCTGCGCTTTCTTTCCTGTCTTCTCTCCCTCTCCGCGCGTCTTCTGCTCCGCCTCGCTCCTCTCCGGTGCCTCCTCGCTCGTTGTACCTTCCTTCTCGCCCAATTTCTGACCCGAATCGCTGGATCGCACTCCCTCCTCGCTCGAATTTGACTGCTTCGCGCTCGTCTTCTGTTCTCCCACGTTCGCTTGTTCTGCCTCCTCGACAACTGGTTCTTCCTCGCTAGTCTCCTGTTGCTCCTCACCCGTCTGCTCTTCTTCGTAACTCGTTTTCTGATCCTCCTCGCTGAACTTGAACCACTCGTGGTCGCTCGCTTCTTGTGCTGACAGGCGCTCCTCAGGCTCATACGCGCACAGCTTCTCCAGTAGATCAGCGAGAAGCTCTATCTCCCTGTCACACATCTTACGAGGGCTGTACGAAGGCTCTGTTATGTCGAACCAGCCCGGGAAGATTGCCTCTCGTATAGAGTGCGGATCGTAGAAGAGTCCGCCTGTCGTGTACGTCGCATAGGTATCTTCCTTATCCAACAAGACCACTCTGCCCAGATCATCGGCTTCTTCCTCAAAGGTGTCTGTTCGGTCTTCCCAATTCGACCACATTGGTTTCGGAAACTTTCCTAGCTTCATAGCGACATTGTAGAGGTACTCGCCTGTGTCATTATCGAACGTGCCAAAAAGCTTCCTGCCAGTTCTAATCTCGAATAGGATGCAAGCTAAGGCCCACAAATCGCAAGCTTGGCCAGGCGAGCCTCCCAGGATCAGTTCAGGTGCACGGTATGCTAGTGGGATACCCAAGCGTTCTGGAGGTTCTTGTGCTTCAAAGCATTCGCCGAAGTCGGTGACACACGCATCTCCGGTGAGGAATTTGCTTTCGATTGTGGTAAAATCGACCGGGTACACCAGATACTGCGGTGCTCTCGGATCGTGGTGCTCATCTCCATTCGCAACTGTGATCTCAGCTCGTCTGGGCTGTCCCAGGGTCTCTATGAGCATGTTCTCCGATAGCTCATTCAATCCTGTGGTGCGTAGCAGGATGTTTGAAGCGTTGAGGTCTGCAGAAAATTAGTGCTGTACGTAAGAACGAGCAATCCAACTCACTTACCTCCGTGACAAAGACCGATTCTATGGATTGCCGCAACAGACGAGGCGACTTGTAGCGCAAAGCATCGGAGAGCGGCGTTCGAATGCTCGATGTTCTTTAGCGCTCGTGACGCGCGTGGGCCTAGGACGGGATATACAAAGCAGAGGTGGGATCCGTTCGGTCCATTGATTCGAAAGTGGCTCAATGGTAGACAAATGTGCGTTCTACTCTTCGAGTCATGCTCGAGCAAGTGGTTGAGCATGAGAGCACGAAGCTCGGGGCAATCCTCTTTGGAGTAATCTGCCATGAGAATCTTCAACGCAACGTATCGAGAGGGTCCATCGTCAGTGTCGACACACAGCCAGACATTGGCGAATCCGCCCTTGCCCAGCTTGTTAATCACTCGATAGCGGCCCTCAGGTCCAAGCACATCACCAAGATGAACAGGATGATGGCCGCCCATTTGGTAGTCGAGCATATGCTCCAAGCCCTCACGTGGCCCATTGATGATGAGTTGAACCTTCTTGGGCGCTTCAACGTTCTGTGGGTTATTTTTCGGCGCCGTAGCATCGCCTGCTGTGCTTGAGCTTGACATTGTTGACGAAGTCCGGGTTGCAAGGTGTGCAGAGGCGTGTCGAGTCGCGCGCGCCAGCAAGTTCAGTCTGTTTGCTCGCATCAATCAGTTGCGCGCGCTAGCGGGTTCAGTAGGTTGCTCGAGTGCGTATGTTTGTTGAGAAGATAAAGGGTCTCTTGTATGATGAAAGAGGTTGAAGCGAGGAAGTCACGGGCCAAGCAATTCACCTGCTCTTTCAGCCCCACCTTGCCAGATATATCAGGGGTTGTTGGACACCAATACGTGTTGTACATTCACTGATTATATATTCCTTGCTGGCAGAGTGGAGACGGTCGAGTGTTTTGGCGCAAGTTGGTACAGATACCGCGACATACCTACGTTTGCTCAGTCTTGGCGAGGTCTTGCCCGAGGATTTGCCGTTTGTCATATGTCGAAGATCAGTGAATGGTGGTGAACAGTCGCTATAAACACATGACGAGATACACACCATTCACCTCAGCGACAGCTGCGCCGTGGTTACAAAATGGCGATCCAACAGGATCCATCTGCCATCACCAACCACTACTCACCCCACTGGTCAGTCGCATGCACAACCGACAATATCAACGCACAGAAACAGCACATCCTTCGACTATCAAAGCAGCGCCATGTCGGCCTCAACCACGGAGAAGGGCAGTGGAACCCTAGATGATCCCAAGGTACATCTGCTGCCCAGACTCGATGTCGGGCACCTTGACATCTGAATATGCATGGATCATTGATGGTTGCGCACACAGATCGTTTGGAAAACCAGCCAGCCAGGACCCAAGAAGAGACCCGGCTGGGTCGAGGCCGTGGAGGCCGTGTGCCGTGACGCGTGCATCCGAGCCGGTCTTCGCGCGGTCTGGATCAGGTATGCTTTGCTGTTCAGTGCAGCGACTTGCCACTCTGACTCGATGTTCAAGGAGTTTGGACCATGACACAACGCAGAGCGGGCGTATCACCACCGATGACCACGTAACTGTGTACATGAGCTCGGAGTACAAGCCAGACGAGTACGAGTACGAGGGCCATGTCTGTGTCCACTACGACGACCTCAACAAGAAGACGAGGATTCCAAGCAGAATGTCGTCGCCAAGTGAGCGATGGGATCCGAAGGATGGGCCAAATCCAGAGCTCTTCAAGTTCCACTCCTCTACCCGATTCGTTCTGCCAGAAATATAGGCAGAGATGGGTGGATCAGGATCAAAAAGCCGCTGGTAGTCATGAACTGCCAGGACAGGCGACGCAGAACGGTAAGTCATGCCAATCAGAGGCTGCTCTTGCCCTTCCATTCGACTCGAGGCTACGCGTCTCTCAGGCGAGTCGAATGACTTATGACGATGCCTCCGACACGAAACGGAAGACCATGGAGTTCTAGCATAATCTCCTATCATCAGCGTTGGTTAGCACGTCACATCGCATCGCTATACCTTGATAGAACGCTCAAAATGCTACTACGTTCAAAAGTTGACCCCAAACTGTCTCTTTCTCACATTTCTCGAGAACATGTGTCCTGAATGAAGCTTGTAAGCGGTTGCGCCGGGATCTGAAGGCCGATGTTTTGCGCTCGAGTCGCGTTTCTTGCGCAACGGGCAGCCTATGCTCTCGCCGAACGCGTGATGTCGAGTCCCTAAATGCTCCAATCAAGGCCATTGTCTTTTTCTAGAGGCACAGAAGCAACTGTGCTCCTCGTTCCAGTTCAGCCGAAACGGCGCAGCAGAGATCTAGTTTAAGAAATCTCGGATAATCGCCAGCTAATATCTCTTTCCACTGGACAACGAACACTTCCCTGCTCCTCAACCAAGCCAAACCGGACAAGAACGACGCAGCATGTTGTCAGAGACACTGGCCGCTTCGTTAACCACTTCCGACGGACTGACGGGCTCTCTGCTATTCAGCCTAGACAAACCACCCCAGACCCCCGTGGCACGTTATTCGAGACAGCAGCCTCTCAGCCACAACCTCTTGATTCTTCCTTGAAAAGCAGAAGGCTCTTTGCCACTCAGCCTAGCCAAACCGCACAAGCACGCCCTATCAAACCGTCCGAGACATCCACCTCTTCCGCACCACTCCCTTCCTCTCTCCAAACAAATATCGGGTTCTTCGCTGCTTAGCCTGAAGAAGTGGCACAATGCATCGCAGCCCGCAGTCTGAAGCATGGCTGTATATACCTTCTGCCAACGACCTCCGCGCAATGATCAATGGGAGGGTACTCCAGCCTTTTTGTCGTGACTTCCGTGCGATCGTGCCGGTAACGCCAGCGAGGTCCATTTCCATACTTTCCCTTGCACAATAGCAAGCACCGGATATGTACTCTTGAATGCCAACAAAAATTGCAGCAGTCCCGATACAATCGAGACGCGAAAGGTTGTCTGCATAAGAACATGTGGAGTTAAAGGACAAGGTGAAGTGGCGAGACGGCTGAGCCAAAGCTTTTGGGCTTACGTAACGAGACGTGGAACTTATTTGTCCGCAGTCATTTCGTTCATTCAGGACGTGGAAATTTCGAGTGTATCTACATTAGACGTGCTAATACTGGTTCGTGGAAATCCGCAACACAGTTTATCATTCGCTCTCATATCTATCATCGAATCCCAGCCTCAGGCGTGTTCAAGAACGAACACTTGGGAAACTTTGGTGCCTCGGTATGGTAAGCTTTGTAATACACATTGTTGGCATTGTTAGACACAACATCCAGGCTTGGGCCAAGCGGGCCGCCTGCAGTCGAGGCATTGGGATACAAGAAGTTGTTAGAGATGGTATTTCCTGGGCACCCAAGAGGAGTGCCATCGAGACCTAGGTCGACAAGCTTGCCAAGAAGACTTGTGATACCTGCTTGAGCGGTTTGGGATGTGCCGGCGAGAGCGAGGGGCGCGATGGAGTTGAGACCCTGATAGAGGTTGCAGAGAAGGGTGCTGACGTTGAGGTTATCTGTGCCGAATTGTCCGATCGGCATGCCGACTGGGTTTACCGGGTAGATGCGTGTGAATCCATCGATGAGGGCCTTGACAGCGTCGTATGATGTGGAGCGACGGTACCAGTTCTCCGGCCATCTTTCTGGAACACGGCCATCTTGTTGTACCTCGCACCGACAATGCTGGAAATGGACTCGTAGTTGGCGACACCGCCGGCACCATATGTACCGTTCGCGAAGTATTCGGGGTAGAAGTTGAATGCCACGACCGAGACAATCGATGGGAAAGGGAAATAGTAGATCCACGGATTGTACTCCTGCGTGAAGCGGCTGTTGGCATCGAATCTACAGAACAATCAGCTGGTTGCGATCTCGGTGAGGCGATAAAAGGTCTTACTGCTTCCTCATAACATCATAGCTGAATTCCTTTTTGGGATCCTGAGCAACAAACTCGACATTCTGCTTGAAGATGCGCGAGCTCAAGTGGTGGTTGTCCCCGCAGCCGTTGTAATAATCTTCTCGGTTTGGTGAGATGTCTGCTTCCACTGTTGAGTGTCGGTTGAGTCCGCCAATGCCACCGTGTGAGCTACCAATTGACCATGACAATGTTTTGATGTCACCGTCAGTGAGGATAGCAAAGACAGACAAGACCGTGCTCAAAACGATGCCCATGTTAAAACCTCGTTGAACGGCTTTGATGACTTCGTCCATGGTGACGATGCCGTCTCTGCAACATTGTCAGCTCTGAACCAGTACGAATGGCATTTCAGAGCCAATGAACTAACCTCGGCAAGTAGCCGTAGTTGGCAAGGAGGTTCAGCCCTGGACAGGGACCGCGAGCATCGCCTGGTCCTGGTTCCTGGAACTCGAAGCCGGGCTCCGGTCGCAGATTGTCCTGATTGACCAGCGCAGCTATAGCACCAACATAGCCGGAGACACTATCGACAAGGCCAGTGACCAGTTCCCCCAACTGACGCCTTTCGGGAGCGGCGGTTTCCTTGTCCAGCCCAGGATAGGCCAAGGCCAATGCCGGAAGAGCCAACAGTGCGAAAGCCTTCATGTTGACGAGCCAGGAAGGAAAGAGTATGAGGGGAGCGGAGCGGAGAGCGATCTGCTTACGAGGAATGCAGCCAGGCATAAATACTCACATAGTGAGACGTGTGAGCTAGACTACTGCGTCGGATCTCAGATCGTGATGCAGCGACGGATGCCAGCGTACTCGCAATGGCATGAATTTTTTGTGCAGCACCGCGGATAGTATGATCTAGCATCCGAGAGCATCTGAGCCTGACAGTCGGACTGGATGCGATTGGGTCGAGCAGCGACTGAGAGATTATGGTTGGCATGGAAGACGGTGTAGCGATTTTCGAGATCTGCAGTTTCCAATGCAGAGTTGAGGGCGCGGCGAAGGCGGGCTGCTCTGGAAGACGGGGACAAGAGAAAAGTGCCGGGCCCGGCGTGCGCTCCGGGAGATGGTGGAGTGAGCCTGGCACATCTCGAGGTTTTCTGCCTCGCATTGCGGTATATTCAATCGGGTCTGTGGCTAGCTCGACAGCGGCCTGTACGATGTGCGTGTCGTCATAGATGTGGTTTGCACAGTGTCAAACGGCTTGTCACGCAGAGTGCTCTTCACGTGGACGACTCTCTGTCCTGTTCGGGTCTGTTTGGCGAGTCAGTGTAGAGACTGGTCGGAGGATGATCCGCGTGGGATCGTCATCGTTGGCGGACTGTGACGATGGGTTTGATGAAGTGAAGGAGAGGCGCAGATGCTTGACGGGGTCGATGAAGTGGAGGATCTGCTTCCATTCAATGTTGCTGCCCGCGATGGAGGAGAGCGGAGCGGAGGGCGGTGGAGGGGAGAAGAAGAGAAGAGACGCGATGAGATGAGGGGCAAGACGTCAAGCTTGGCAGTGCTGTTGAGCCGCAGTGAGTCAAAACATTGGTGACTGCGCTTCTGCACTGCTGCACTGATCATCTCTGCAATACCAGCCGCAAATATGGCAGACCGTACAGCGCAGATCCAAGAGTGGCAACAGCGAGCCAAAGCATTGGAGCCGCTCAACCTCAAGCAGATCGAGAAGCCGCTGGCCGAGCTCGACGCCCACCTGACCCTCCGCAGCTACATCGTGGCCTGCTCCCCCACCGACGCCGACACGACCGTATGGAAGACGCTGCGGGCAAATCGCGTGGCCCACGCCTACATCAAACAAGGCCTGATGGTCAACCTGACGCGATGGTTCACCTTCATCGAGGAGACGGCAGCCCCCACCATCGACCTGGCCACTCGCCCTGCGGAGAAGAAAGTCGTCGACGATGGCGCCAATTACGAGATTGGCTTGCCTGACACCGAGAACGGCGTGGTCACTCGATTTCCGCCCGAGCCCTCTGGATACCTGCACATCGGACACGCCAAAGCTGCCCTGCTCAACGACTACTTTGCCCACAAGAAGTACAACGGCAAGCTGATCCTGCGCTTCGATGACACGAACCCGTCGAAAGAGAAGGAAGAGTATCAAGACTCGATTCTGAAAGATTGCGAGCTGCTCGGCATCAAGCCGGACGTGGTATCATACACCAGCGACTACTTTCAAAATCTCTACGAACGATGCGTGCAAGCTATCAAAGACGGCTTGGCCTACACGGACAACACCCCCCAAGAGCAGATGCAGAAAGAGCGCATGGAGAGGATTGAGAGTGCTCACCGCAACGACACAGTCGAGGAGAACTTGAAGCATTTCGAGGATATGAAGGCGGGCACAGATGAGGGCATCAAGTGGTCCGTTCGTGCAAAGATTGACATGTCGAGCAACAACGGCGCCATGCGGGACCCAGTCATCTACCGCTGCAATCCAGAGGCACACCACCGAACAGGAAATACGTGGAAGATCTACCCTACATACGACTTTGCTTGCCCGATTGTGGACTCGGACGAGGGTATCACCCACGCTCTGAGGACCACCGAGTACAACGATCGTGATGCACAGTACCAATGGTTTATCAAAGCCCTCAAGCTGCGCCCCGTACACAACTGGAACTTCTCTCGCATGAACTTCATCAAGACTTTCTTATCGAAGCGCAAGCTCACCAAAGTCGTTGATGAGGGCAAGGTCTGGGGCTGGGATGATCCGCGTATGCCCACTGTTCGCGGCATCCGTCGTCGCGGTATGACCATTCCCGCTCTGCAGGAATTCATCGTGAAGCAAGGCCCGTCCAAGAACATCAACATGATGGACTGGACCGTCTTCTGGGCGACCAACAAGAAGCACATTGACCCGATTGCAAAGCGCTATACTGCTGTCGAGTCCAAGAACAAGGTGACAGTCACTGTAACTGGTGGACCAGAAGCTCCACGCACCGAGGAGAAGTCAGTGCACGCCAAGAACGCTGACCTGGGCAACAAGAAGGTCGTCTTTAGTAAGACCATTATTCTGGATCAAGCAGACGCGCAATCTTTCGCAGAGGACGAGGAGATTACTCTCATGAACTGGGGCAACGCCATTGTGCGCAAGAAGAAGTACACTCTGAACCCGCTCAATTTGGTCAAGTCCGAGGAGAACAAGACTGTGTCGGAGCTAGAGCTCGAGTTGCACCTGCAAGGCGACGTCAAGAAGACGAGCAAGAAGGTGACCTGGCTCTCGACGGAGCAAGAACTCGTACCGCTTGTCATGTACGATTTCGACTACCTCATCAAGAAGGATAAGCTCGAGGAGGAGGACGACTTTGAGAAGTCTCTCAACGCGGAGACTGAGTTCAAGACCGAGGCCCTCGCTGACTGCAATGTCGCCGAGCTGAAAGAGGACGACATCGTGCAGTTCGATCGCAAGGGCTATTTCCGCATCGACAAGGCTTTCAAGCAGGGCGAGCCCGTCGTGGCTTTCCAGATTCCGACTGGAAAGAAAATGTAGATGACCCCCATACGAGTAGATGATAGACACGACGAGCCACGAAAGACAAAGAGTTCATTCGAGGCCATAATCTGGTCTCGGTCAGCATTCGCGGCTCACGATAGACGCGATGCTCCGGCGCTTTGTCGCAACCGCGCGTATTGCAACGCGCCTAGCCTCGTGGCATCCCTTGCAGAATCGAACACAAATTTCCCGTGTCTGCACACTGCAGTCTCGTAGAATGGACCTTCACTGCTCTCAAGAACTTTCAACATCGGGTTTGATCTGTCGAGCATGGCCAGATGCTTCACGTCATTCCACTGACATTTGCAATTATAGGTGCTCTGCCTCATTATCTTGCGCCCCCTCCACGGAGTGGGTCAGATAAAGAACCCAAGCGCCTGGCATGGAATGGGAGCGGGGGAAGAACATCGCCACAAGATATGTTCTGCGGGCTGCGATCTCCACTGCGGTTGTGAGTATGGTACTTCAGTGTTGCTCACTCACAAGCAGTGAGACGCATGTGGAAAGATGCTCCTCGACCGCCTGCTCGTCTTCTCAATCTCAATCCTTCATCTCGTAACAAGTGCCGAGATATCCACGCACATAGGACATTTGCCACATCGAAATGCTCTCGGCGTAGCCGCACAACAACAAATCGCGCTCAACGCCAGCTCCGAACGCACCGCGCGTGATGATGACTGCCTGGAAGCGGACAAGAGGGATCTCAACGACCATGCGACAGAAAGTTCCACACCCATAGTGGCCACACACAAGCAGGAACGAGATGTCGCATACCATCATTCGGGATCTGAGGAATCATACCGAGCGCACAGCGTCGTGAACGATATACTCACGGGCGAGTCACTGGAATCGTCTTCACAAACCGAACATGAAGATTTGGACACGGACGAGGCATACCATATGGTTGTGCACATGGGAGGCGCAACTGCCGAGAAGCGTCAAACAGATGCGGTATGTCTGCGAATTCTTGAATGTCATGAACGTTCTGACGTGTTATTTTAAAATTGCAGGCCTACAGTGACGGAAATGGCACAGTCACCAACGACTGCCGAACCGCACCAGTTTACCAAATCCAAAATGGCAGTCTATCTGTGTTCTTGAACAACGTGCAGTACTTCTACACTACCCATTCTGGTGTCGACGTTCAGACATTTCTACCCTCAGTGGACCAAGGAAGTATCAGACGGGCCTTTCGACTGGGATCAAACGGAGAAGTCGTGTGGAGAAATCCTGCATTCGACACAGGGCAGGCCCAGTTCTGCTCAACCGAGAATGGCACACTCTTTGCAGTCTTTCGCTCATCAGCGAGACCAGCAGGTTGCCTCACAACGCGCCTCCAGCTCTTCATGGCTTCTTCTTGTGCCAGATTGCCCGAATATGTATCCACTCTGGTCCAGACACAGTCCTTACCTGCGTCTACGGTTACAACCACGGTGCAGACCACGAACCCAGCAGTCACCATCGCGCAAACGGTCGTGTCCACTGCTCCAGCAGCGACTACCACTCGTATTCAAACGACTACAGCCTCTCCAGTTACACAAACAAGGACCTTGCCCGCAAACACTGTCACCGTGACCGAGGTTCCAGCACCATCCACATGCGCCAACCAAGGCGTAGAGTACGGAGTCTTCCGAAACAACCCTGGCTACGTCAACAACGAGGGACTCCAACCCCAATTCATGAAATCTCCCGGCGCAGGTGGAACGTGGAATACCCTCTACACCACCGGCATCACCGACGGCATCGGCGGCTTCCCGCAAGTCTGCGGTCCGGACCCCATCAGCAACATCACCATCTACCGCAACCCCCAATCCTTCTCCTGCACCGAATTCTCCGTCATGCACCGCTTCTACCTCTATCCACCCGTCACCGGAACCTACAGATTCTTCTGGGAACCCAACGACGACCGCTCCTGGCTCTGGGTCGGAGACAACGCGCGACAAGGCTGGACGGGAGCGAACGCGAACCAGCAAACGGGGTATCTGGCCGCTTCGCAACCTTTCGATGTGCCGTTGCAGGCCGGCGCGTACTATCCTATGCGCGTGGCTTTTACGCAGGGTGGTGGAGGTGCGAATTGGGGGTTGAATGTGACGGATCCGTTGGGCAGGGTTGCGTGGGATCGAAATACCGTTGCTTCGCCGTATATTGTCAGGAGGTCGTGTGATAATTTCACTGCGCCGTCATTTCAGAATGCGTTTGGGCAGGAGGTGTGAGGTGTGTGATGGGTGCGTGGAATGGGTGGGTTCATTATGTACACAAATGTTTTGTTCGCGGGCAAGTGAGGGAGTAATTCATCATCGTACTTTTGAGATTTGAGATCTGGGCTTCTCTGCTATGCTTTCCATCTTTGCAGCACGCATACACTCGGGGCAATCGTGGAAAGCGCAGTGCAATGAGAGTTGACGACACCTTGTCGCTCGCCAAGATGAGTTGTTGCTTCCCAATTCTTTTTTTGTCATCACCTTGATGGACCACCAACTTCGCGAATTTGACCCCAGCAACCTTCTCTCTCTCTCTCTGTCCCTCTTTTGCGCCTTCTATCACATTCATCAAAAGTCTCTCCTCCCACCACCACCAACCTTCCAATCCAAGAATCTCTCACACACACAATGTCCCACGACACAGTCTTCTACTCCCGTCCTCGCACGTACGGCAAAGGCTCTCGGGGTTGGTGCGTTGCTCATTTACCTTGCCCCCATTCTTCTGACTCATCTTCCGTCTTCCATCATCTTTCCATCCGATCGTTCTTCATTATATATTCATCGTGACAACCGAGACTAACAAAAAAAAACAAAAAAACAGCCGCGTCACAGGCGACAAGAAAAAATCCGGAGTCATCCGGAAATATGGCTTGAATATGTCTCGACAAGCTTTTCGGGAGAAGGCTGAGGATATTGGGTTTCATAAGGTCAGTGAGAGGGTTTTTTTTTTGTCTTCTTTCTCTTGCCTGATGGAGGGGTGTTTTTCTTTTTTGATTTCGAGGCCAACTGCTGATGTTGTTAAAGTATCGTTGAAGATGCTGGGGCTCAGGGCTGTGGAAATTACGAGTGGTGGTGAGGTTTTGGGGCCTTGCTTGAGGGAGAGGGAGAAGGGAACTCTTCGGGTTGCTGCGGTCGGTTTCGATGAGAGGAATCTGGGGGGTAGTAGATTAGATGATGCTCGAATCAGTGTTGTCTCTAGGGTCGGCCTCATGGATCGATAGATTCACAATGTCTCTGCCATCTACTCCTGAGCGTCATTCGGTAATCTCTCTCGCCAAAGCACCGTATTGAGAAGAATTTCTGATGATCAAGACTCTCGTTTCGACCCGCAGAATGTCGAAATTCGAAAAGTTGCTGGAATAATACTATAAAGATTAACATTGTTCCCCATCTGCTCATGACATACTGTTCATCCAATCCATTACATCATTCACCATACATGGCAATATTTCAACCCATCTCTTTTATCCACCTTGCAAATGCAGCTCCAGCTGCTCTCCAATTCTCGCGCCCTCGTCGTCCTCATCCGGAATACCATATCCAGGATGCTTCGCCCGAGCCGGAGAACTCGTGTTAGTAACATTGATAGCTTCAGCGTCATTGTACGAATGGACTTGATTCATGAGCGCAGGCAAGTATTCAAAATATGCAGTGTTTCCCGCTTCGGCCGCCATGAGCTTGTCGTACCAGATCATGACTTGTAGCGTGAAAGATGGCAAGTCGCATTGCAGGATTCCGCCGCGGAGTTGGATCATTCTGGGTGTCGTTGGTGTTAGCGTGAGCTGTTAAGAGAGTGTAGGGCATTGGCTCCAGCGTACTTTTGCTGGGCCAAACGGTGGCCTTTGTGTGCTAGCGCTCTGTCGCCGTAAATGTGCTCGTGCAAGGCCAGCTGGCCCATGGCGACGACTAATGCGTTGCTTGTTGCTCGTTTGGGGTCGTTCAAGGCCTCGTTGATAGCTTGGATTGTCTTGCCGCGCAGCCATAACGCTTTGATCAAGGGGAAGCTTCCGTTCGCTACTATGTTCACTGTCAGCTTCACAGCGGGGAGAAGTCCAAAATTCAGAGCACGCACGGGATACCGGTAGCAAGTAGAAGAGACATGTAATACAATGCGGGCTCTGATAATTCCATCCGCCTCGACCAGGTGGTATACAGCTGAATCTGTTGGGCATTGGTCTTGAGCAGAGTGGTGCTTCTCGGCAACGTCCGTTCATACCAATAGCTCGTCAGCCAGTCAAACCATGACTCGTAGGTCACCGGATACACAGCAGCAGTAGCTTGGCTGGTCAGGTCTGATTGCCGCGCGAGAAACATGGTGTGACTGTTGCCACTGGCGGGTTTTGCTCGGTTTCGCTCAGGCGAGGCGAGGACAGACAGGTCCTTTTCGTGAGTGGGAGACGGAGAAGAGCTACGATTGCGGCGCCTTTGGATGGTCTTGGTGTGGGGAGATACGACCTTTCGATCGTTCTTGGAAGCAGGACGGCGTTTTGAAGGCGGGGAGTGGACTCGTTCAAAGTCTTGAATGCTCAAGTTGGTCCTGAATCTGGTCTGTCTGGCATCTTTCGCCGTCAGCCGATTGTTGCGATGCTGCGTGGAGGCGACATGGCTTCTGATCTTTCTCTTTGTTCCTCGTGATTTGAACTTGTCGGGATCCTCCTGGGTGATGAAGGAGAAGGTTTGTGGTGCCATTTTCTTCGAGTACTCGGAGCGCTCTTCGTGCGGCATGCAGAAAAGTGCTGAAGAGGCGGCACACCAGCAGCATCAACGCGGTCTAGATACGCGACGAGGTTAACGCCTCTGTGGCGTTGGTGGATAGCTCGTGCAGATGTGTGTCACTGTCGGTGGGCTTGGCGGGGGTTCAGAAGCTGTGGGAGAGGTCTGTCTACACTTACTCGAGCCAAGGCATGAATACATTGAGCTGAATGCCATGTCAAATGCATTGCTGGAGGAGTAACAAGTGTCGGCAGAGAAGTGAAGCCAAGACCGATTGAGCTTCTGCGCCGGCAGCTTGTCTTGCTTCAGCAACAGCACCGTCATCGCCCTCCTCCTCCTCCACCTATCGCTGGATAGTGTAGATCGAGGCAGATCTGTTCAGTATATGTGGTAGGCCTCCACTTCGTCCGCTTCCTTTCTGCTTCCCTCGCCATTGAACACCCTGCTATCTCAACATGCGTTCGACACTGCTGGCTGTCACTGCAGCCGCCGTCACCACTGCGCATGCTTCTACACTCTACGACATCTCCAATGAGAACCACACGTGTGTCTTGGAGCCAGCATACCTCTCGTGCTCCGCATCCGCCAATCCGAACAACGTCGACACCTGCTGTGTGGAGACATTCGGCGGGCTGGTCTTGCTAACACAGTTCTGGAACGTCTACGCCGACAAGGAAATTCCCAAGAATACATGGACGTGAGGAACCGACATTTCCACAGGATACACTCGCGTTTGGCACTGACTATACTCACGCAGGCTACACGGCTTGTGGCCCGATTTCTGGTATTCCACCAACTCGAACCCCCCCCCTTCATACACCCCACTGACAACAGCAACAGCAACGGCAGCTACACACAGTACTGCGATGTCGATCGCCAATACGATCCCGTGCCATCCCCAAACTCCACCAACGGCCTCCCCAACGGCACCGTCGTCCCACCTTACACCGGCCCCAACATCGGCACCTTCCTCGAGCCATTCGGCAAATACGATCTTCTCGCCTGGATGGAAACATACTGGCTCGCACAATTCGGCCCCAATGCCGATTTCTGGGGCCACGAATTCTCCAAACACGCGACCTGCTATTCGACCTTTGACGTTCCCTGCTACGGACCCGAATACGTGCAGCATCAAGAAGTGGTAGATTTCTTCGAGACGACGATTGGGTATTACAAGAAATATCCCACATGGGAGTGGTTGGCGAAACACAGCATTTTGCCGAGTAATAGCACGGGATACACCAGGGTGGAATTGGAGAGCGCGCTTGCTGCGGAGCATGGTGCGGTGCCGTATGTGGGATGTTCCGGGCCGAGATATAATGAGACGGAGGCTGGGAAGAGGGAGAAGTCGACGGATTCGGGAAGGACGGTGTTGAGTGAGGTGTGGTATTACATGCATGTTTATGGGAGGCCGCAGGATCACAGATATGTGCCGGTGGATCAGACGAGCAGGAGTGGCTGTACGAATGCTACGGGTGGGGTGTGGTATTATGAGCCGACGGGGACAGATGACCATTACGAGTTGTAGGACGTCTAGCAATGAGAGTGTACAAACCAAGGCAAGAACTTGATGCCAGAAGAGAACCTTTCGTGACCTCCACAAGACGCCAATCTGCATTTGAGGAGCGAAGGGGACAGTCAGATAATATTGACTTCTCCAGTGGGTCGGACAGAGCATTGGAGGAATGCTTTCGCTGTTTTCAAATACCATGTTGATCCTGCGAGTGAGCTGGGTTCTATCCTTGAAGCTGGACATGAGTATACCATCCAGCTTGCCGGTCCAGAACTTGGTGTGAAGCGGTATGGATATGATGGAGTACAGTTGGGTGAATTTGGGTCTTGTGATAACTTGAAGTTGGTCAACAGTAAGGCCTCGGCCGGTCAAGCGACTTTTGCTGTTGTTTCGTCACCGCCGACGCCGCCTGTTCTTCTGATACGAATGAGCGTCTGGGGCGGAGACACAGGTACGGGGAGCGAAGATTCCGGCCCTTCTTCCTGAGAATCACAGTACTGAACAATGGGTCCGAGGCAGTCACCGTCCAAACTCGAGGCAACCAATGCTTTCTCGTGCCACGGGTGGGGTCCATTCCAGCCTGAAGAAAACTCCTCGGCAGACTCCAGACCACGGATCATCGACTCGGAGATACGATCACCGGCCTCAAGCTTAGAGATCATCGACATCACGTCTGGAAATACTGTGCTCGCGGCAGCCAAATCCGGTCCTTGTGCTGGACTCACTCAAAAACATGATCCGCGGCCGAAGTTGGAGAGTTTAGTAACACTCGAGCCAGGCAAGCCACTGGAGAGACGCGCGGATATCGGAACACGTCTTTTGGGGCTGCGAGATGGACACTATGGCGTTCGGATTGAGCCTCGAGGGATGTGGTGGTGTTTTGGTGCTCGTTCGGACTTTGCGGCCTCGGGGGAGGATCGTGTGCCGCATGAGTTGTTCAATACCATGATACCGCCTGTCATGTTGGCAAGTGAGGATTTGGTCACTGTCAGGGTACAGGACGGCCGTGTCGAGACTTGCTAGCTGGTGCGGTTGAACAAAGGCTTCTTCTGGTGATGGGACACTTCTGGAGTGTTCGGCAGTCGAGGCTGCTTCGATCATCGTGTACACAGCTCGGCGAGACTTTTCGAATGCTGTGCTCCGGCATCGGCTGGCATGTGGCCGCGCACAGAAGACAGATGGCACAACAGTGCTGCTTTGTGCACGTGTTGTCTGACCGGTCGTGTGTTTGTTGTGATCACAATCAGCTGCCGAGTCCCGACGGAAAGATTGGATCTATTCCAGGCCATACTAGCTTGGAAGATCGCTGACAGCCCTCAAGTTACAGTAGAGTTTTCGACCCGTACTGTATGCAATTGTGGTGGGAGTGAAAGGTAGTATTCGGGGCACTCGGCAACCTTCTTTGGGGGGGTGTGTGTGTGACTATTTTCGGCTCTCTAGCGCCAAGCTCGACCCTTCTCAACGACCCTTCCCACAGAATGCCTTCCACCCTTGAACCTCACTTCTCCATTCGCCACCCGTATTCGCGCATCAATGCAACCACTCTCACCTCCAAAGCTACCAACGCTATATTGAGTGCAATATGGGATGAGACCTCTCGTCCTGTAGGACCATGACGGGCTCCAATGCTACCAGCTGCCGTCGGTCATCTGCCTCCACTTCCCGCAAGGATGTCAAACAGATACGAGGTGTGATGCAGTAGAAGTTGAAGATCATTGCTGAATTGTAAAGTACTCTCCCAACAATATGCTCAAAGAAAAGTGCTCGGGATCGTATTCCTCTCCACTTTCGGGCACAGTCCCACGGGGCAGTGCTGGCGATTCTAGATTTGGAGCTTATGCGCTCTGACTACGGTCATAGGCGGCAGTGACGATGATCTCGTGTTTGATCTGTTGTTGTCCTGACACCGCTACCAAAGGCAGCATCGAGGTGGGATGAGCGTTTTCAACAGCATACAAAAGAGCTCTTCAAGACCTCAAATTTCTCGACATCATCCCGCAACCCAGTTCCTCAACTACAACAACATTCTTTCAGCACAAAACATCGATTTTCCACCTTCAGCCAACCAACTTTTCAAAAATGCAATTCACCACCACCGCCCTCGCTCTGCTCACAGCAGCCAGCGCCTCTCTCGCCTCTCCCGTCCCCGACCAAGCACAAAACATGATGGCCACATCCACTCCCAACTGGACAATCGAGAAGTTCACCCGAACCTGCAACACCGACGACACCTTGTGCAACTACACCTTCGGCATCAACTTGAACAACGGCCAACCAGCCACCGGCTGCAACTACAACGCCAGCGGCAAACCAGCATCCCGCGCGACATACCAAAACGTCCAGTGCGGTGATTTCCGTATCGGAAGCACTTGGTCTGGCCAATTTGGTGAAGGCGAAGGATTCCAGACGTTGAGTGTTGTGAAGGATAGGCAGTGAGTTGTGAAATATTCCCATCCCATTCTTTTTTTTATTTGTGTGTGTGTATTTCTGCTATGATGGAGAAAATGCTGATCGATTTGTGTTTTGTTCTTTTCAACCAGAATCATCTACCCTGCGTATACCGACAAGCAGCTGGTTAATGGAGCGACGGTTCAGCCGGATCAGAGCTATACTCCGCAGAATTTGCCATAGATTTGTGGAAGATTGTGGGAATGAGAAGGAGAAGCAGAGGAAGGAGAAGTGGAAAAACTGTTGCATGGAGACATTGGAGGTACCTCGTCGTGCCCCTTTCGGAACGACTTCTCTTACTGGCAAGCTACGCTTCACACTGAGACTAGAATGTAAACAACGGAACGACTTCTCTTACTAGCAAGCTACGCTTCACACTGAGACTAGAATGTAACAACGAACAACACGTTGAACAGCACCCGAGAATAGGAATAGCCCATGTTTGAGAAAAGATCTTCTCTCTTCAAGATCGGAGATGTAGTGTGAGACTAGCGTGGCAGGGGTAGATAGAGATCGGAGCGGTTGATTGTCTAGTCTGTAGTAGTACGCGCGTAAGTACGGAGGTGAGATACGTGAAGTGGAGATATGTGATATGAAAACGCCGAACGCAAGTACGAGGCAAGAACCGGAGAACTAGGCGGAGGTATGGCGGCGGAGACGTGTTGGGATAGGACTACTGTAGGTCACGAAGGTTTCGTTCCCACGTCACGTCACATGGTGAAAGTCCATCTCGATGCGCACCAAAGTATGAAGGCCGTCGAGGTGATGGCACGATGCTCGTTCTAGGGCTTCGAAAACTTGTCGGGCAACCTTCGCATGATTGCCAGCATCACAAGCAGATCTGTCTCAGTATATGGCGCGTTTCGGCATTCGATCTGCTGATCGCGGCGGAGGAAGGATCTTTCTTCGCGTGGCGCGAAAAGCCGTAGTTGATGGATAGGTCTGGAGTCTTATGATTACAATCGGTTCAAGCCGCGCCGTGAGCCAGAGGGTCGTGTTTCACAAGTCCCAAGGCCCAGGCTCTCTTATGACGATCGATTCGATGCACTACTCAGGTTCTGAAAAGTCACAGGCAGTCCCCGGCGCGGTTGCTGCATGGAGAATTCGTCAACGGCACTTGAGTCTTGACGAATGCATTGTCCATCTGTCGTCGGTGAATTCATCATGCACAATGCTGAGTCGAGTGGCGTTGTGTGCGGTCCATCTAGACCCTGCTGTATGCGAGGCACGGGACCTATGTGGAGAGGCTTGTGTGCCACGCGGTGTACTGGAACCGTGGTAAGTATGGAACCGTACCAAACACACGATGCGGCAAAGGGCTGACGATAGCACGCAGCAGCATTTTCTTCTCCTGCAGAAGCGGCGCCGATTTTCCCGAGGGGCGTGCAGAAGCGGAAACGGCTAGTCGGGCCCAAAGGTTGCGTGCTGCAGCTCGCAGCTTGTCAAGAAGCTCGGGAAGCGGGCGTCTGCATGATGCAGCCCGCTCGTCAGCCAATCGTCAGTTCTTCCGACGGTGGCATTGCTCAAGTCACGACAATCTTGCTCGTTTTCGTCGAGCATGATTGCGGGTACATAGGACGTTCGGCGGAGTGCTTGACCTCCTTCGACCGGTAGTGAGCTCGAGGTGATAGTCAGCTGCCTAAAGTAGAAATGCGCAGCTTGAGTGGTCTTGGGTCGCTGCTGTTGCTGGAAGGTGGCAACAGACGGTTACTGGCGACGCCCAGCAACCGCGTTGCGCATTGGAGAGTCAGAGTTGTGGTGAAGAAGTGTGGCGATGTCAGACACAAGCATAGGTGAGGTGGAATCTGCGATGCATTGTTGTTGCTGGTGTCGTAATCAGCCGTGGAGGAGGAAGTTTGGAAGGATGGCGAGCGGGATCCATGCGCGGCACGAAGATCGGAAGTGGGGCGGGTGCTTACGTGATGAGCCTCCCCACGGTGACACTCGGTGCGACTGCCACGACACGACACGACACGACGCGACACGACACGGAGCGCAGCGCAGGGCACATGGTCACGCATGACACGTCGGCTTCCACCGGAGCAGAAGGAACGCTCGATGATGATGATGATGATGATGATGCACTCAACATAGTTTTCTTCTGCCGGGGGTTTCAGCCGGATGTGCCGAGAGCAGCAGCGAGAACTTGGCGGCCTTCGCATCTTTGTTTTGCAGCACGCGAAGCAACAGGGCGCGGCAGTAGTCGACGAGTCGGCGACGGAAGAATAGTAATGCTCCGGGGGAGTAGCTCGTTGCAGCGAGAGTACTGCCGATCCATGGCGACCCTTCGAAGTCGAACCGCGTGCGGAATGCCAAGCGTCGGATCGCGCAAGCGTGGTCGGAGGCGTGATCTGTCCAAGACGACCATGTACGTACGGACGGACGGCATGGGGAATTCGCATGGAATACGCCCCGTCCCGATGTGTTTCATGGGCGGCGGCGTTGAGACAGTGCGCGCCTCAGGCAATCTGGCCGCCGCACCGCCGCATATCGCCTCGGCTGCGGGTAGAGTGATGGCAATGTGATTTTGATTGCGAGGAGACGGATGATGGCTGTGGTGATGAGGGGGCCTCGTTGCTTCTTGCTCGTGGACTGCTGCTTGCGTGCTTCCCCCATCACGCCCAGGCCAGGAGCAGCGCTAACTAGGCCGAACACAAAAGCAGTGCGGTCGAGCTTATCTCCAGCGCAGGCCTGCACAGCTCGATTCGCGCGCTACCGCTCCTAGGCGACGAGAGGCACCGAGCGCTGCTTTTCTGTCTGTCAGAAACATGGCCCTGCGAGCCGTCGTCCATAGCTTCCGCCCGGTGCAGCAAGTGACGAGGCCAATGCGCCGGCCGTGACATGCACTAATTCACTACTTCTACTGCACTCCGTCATGTACTGTACACGACTACTGTGTCTTCCTCGCTCATCCCGCCCGACCAACGCACCACCGGTCTCCGAACACTGCTCTCTCTCTCCCTCTCTCCCTCTCTCGATCTCTCCATCCCGCCCACCACCACCCCCGCTGCTGACATTGCTCATCGTCGACGCGCCTGGTGCGACTGTACGACGCCCTCCGTCCGCTCCCCTCCCCACACTGCAAACACCGCGACACTTCTCCAACCCTCTCGCACTTCCAACGGCGCGCACGCTGGATCGGCAGTCCCGCACGAAACACCTCGATCACGACCACCTGCTGGCCAACGTCTGAGAGAGCCGGGTAGCGACTCAGCAACAGCGGTCATCCCAGCGACCAGCCCTGCATCCTCCGCTCCAAACTCTGCTGGGTCCCTGATATCGACGCCTGCAGCGTCATTCTCGCCTGTCCCACCGACCTGCTCCTACTAAACCTGACACTGCCGATTGACACTGTGCTCACTCGCACATCCTGCCATCGCGCACCCTCGCAACCCACCCACCATGGCCCACATAGGACGACTTCGTCGAATGGACGACTTCATCCTCAACCCCATCATGTCGGCCGATGCTCACATTCACACCTCCGATCTGGCCTTGGCCAAAAGCCACTCCCTCATGCCCGTGGTCAACCAAGGCAAGCAGCCAATGTCCGAGCCTCACGAATCCTTCGACTTCATGCCCCTCTACACCTCCGATGAAGAGGGAGCCTCGCCCGTCGACGACGACGACACCGCAAGCGAATATTCCGAGTGCAGTGAGATCTCCATCGCCGAAGTCTTCGAAGTGCAGCATGTCCAATGTGCTCAGCTGGTCATTATGTTGAACCCGGGGAAGCCGAGGATGGTGGAAATGTCGAAACCAACCCCGTCGCCGCGAGCCAGCGTCTGCTCACCACCCTCGGGCATGACCATCAACATTCCTAAGCGCAAAGCTTCCCTCCGGATGCCTCTGAGCACGCGGAATAGCCAAGACAGCACTGGCTCATCATCATCCAGTCAAAACGATTCAATCTCCTCCACGGCACCCGAGTCGCCGGCATCAACAGCACCAAGCTCGCTGTACGATGAGCGGGACGAGGACATGATTCCGGAACGAAAACACAAGCGGATGTCACACGTCGACCTCATGCAGGCCGTCCGCGATCTCCCGCAAACTCCCATCACACCTCCCTCGCCACAGCCACCGTCATTGTCCAGGAGACCCTCGGCAAAGGACCAGTCCATCAATTCAGTACGACGGAAACGCAATTTCTCTTCGGGCTTTGCTTTGAGATTCGGCCGGAGAGATCCTTCCCGAGACACCATGGAAAGTGTTCGGGATCGTGTCGAACGAGCCGAAGCCGGCCTCACACTGCAACGCCAGGGAGCACAACATAAGCGGTACTCCAACGGCCGCCCCACCAAACTCGTGGCACGAGCCGCCAACGAACGCGCGCCTTCGATCGTCTTACCTCCGTTTCCGGGAGAGTAATCACTTTGCTGCATCTCGCTTTTCCGACGTTGTGTTTCCATGCATTCACAGGCGACGAGGCGGGGCGTGTTTCTTTTCCCGTCCTGTCCTTTTCGACTCGACCACTTTCGCTTTTTTTGTTTGTGTGTTGCTTGCGGAGTAATTACTCTCTCAGATACCCATGGCAGGACGGATGACCAAGCGCTTCTTGCATGCTGTCAGAAGGTGGGAAATGGGGGAAAAGCATGTACCGCAAACCCAGTCGGATAATTTCACGACGCTACGCTCGCTGTTTTGATTTTGTGGCGGACGGTGGAAGAAAAGCTGCTGTAAATGTCGATCGATTTTGCAGAAGAGAATGATGATGATGATGATGATGATGACGATGAGGGAGACGAGTGTGTATCATTAGATGAACCCGCAGAGGAGCAATTCTCTCTTGACGAGAATATGAATATCGATATGATGATTGGAATTATGTTTTGAGCATATTTTCTTTTCCCCCCCCCCTCCCCTTCCGGACACTCTCATATCAGCTGGTATTCACGCCCCGTGAAGCAGTTGTTGCCGTTGGTGATTGCACCTTCCCCCGCCAAGACCACATTCTCGCGCAGCACCTTCTTTCTTCACGACATTAGTTATTAGTGCACAGTCCATACATGATCTGCACTTTCCTTCCTTCCTTCCTTCCTTCCTTCCTTCTTCCGTCCTTCCTTCCTCCCTTCCTTCATCCTTCTTCCCTCCTTCCCTTCGTTCCATCTCCGCCAAATCCTCCCCGGTCTCCGAACCCCCTAAAAAGAAGAAGAAGAAAAAAATGACATCATCATCATCATCATCATCATCATCATCAAAAGAATTCATCATGTGTCCACACGAAAAAAAGTCTCCAACAAACTTCCTTCCGCGTGATACATCGTAGTTGAAACTCAAACTTTCTTCTACTACTCGCTCATCACCGGCCCCCGACTGGTAGTTGCTGTGGAGTACTCGAGACTAGTGTGAGGAATAAGAATGACGAGTATATATATATGTATTATGTACATTGTAATTCATCGTAAGCACGACGACGGTCGACGGGCTCGAGCACGGTGACGGCGGGCCGGGACCGAAGTTATTTGCCGTGGTGGTGGTGTTGTTGTTGTTGTTGTTGTTGTTGTTGTTGTTGTTGTTGTTGTTGTTGTGGAGTTGTGGTTGTGGAGGGAGGTAGGGAATACTGTACACACATACTCTAGTTCGGCGCGGCGCGGCGCGGCGCGGGGGTGTGAGATTGTGTGAGATGGTGTGTGAGATGGTGTGTGAGATGGTGTGTGTGAGATTGTGATTGTGATGAGATTGTGGAGATGCGACAAAAAGGTAAGCGCTAAAACACATAATGACAAGCAGGGAGTGTTGGGGCAAGTGTACAGCGGTTGTGGCGAGAAATGGGATCGGATGGCATGCTGGAGTAATGTATCAGTATACTATTCTATCTTTGAGATGTACTGTACTTGGTTTTGTTCATATCGAAAAAAGGCCATGGGGTTGATTGTTGGGAAAAGGCGCGCATGGAACAGAGGGTTGATCGCCATGGAGAGAGAGAGGTGAGACTACGAGAGATGTGAGACCAGCGTGACGAACAATGTTGTGCATATACTGGTGAGACTAGTCGCGTTGTTCTGGTGATTTAGCTGCAGAATGGCAGCATGTGAGCGTGCTGGCATTTTTGGTCTGTAGATGGGATATGGCAGTTGGGCAGCAGGGATGGTGGTGAGGGATGTGTTGTTCATCATTGTGTAATATGTGCAATGAATTCTGTGTGCAGCTTTGTGCGTACTTGGCTCTAGCGTAGAGTGTAGCTGTGTGAAGAGAGTCGCTGGACAGGGTCGAAAATGATTCTTTGTTGAGAAGAAACATCGTGTCAGTGAGGACGATCGATGCTGTTACGATTCATGCAGTAGTGAAGAACTCCACGCACGGCCTTCAGTGGTGGCGGCGTGGCGAATCATCGTTCCTGCAGAGAAGAAAGATTTTGGTTGCTTTTTTTGCGTATGGGAAGTTTTCTCTTGACTCGTCGTCTATGTAGAGTCAGTGCATAATAATACTGTGCCTCTCCACTGATGATCTCATCATCATCAGGGTCCAGATTGGAAAAGGTCGAATATTATTGACGATTTCACCTCGCAAGTGCATGAATGAATCGCTCACCACCATCATCACTGATCACCCGACTGTACTGCGACTTCGTAGGCCGGCCGGCCTGCTAACGCCGACTGCCGATCGTATACTTGGTACAGTACTGCTTCGGAACGCCATGGAAGATTCTTTTGAAGCGGCCCGACTTGCGCATGTCAGATCGTCATGGGTGACGCGTGGGGAAGGGGCATCCTTGTTTCATGTTCCTGGATGGGAGGCGGGGAAGGTTTCGGTTGATGATGAGGGTAGTTGTGGTAGCGGCTGCAAGTTCTTATTGGGTTGATGGATTCGATGGATGGGCTTGGTGTCGAAATCGATAGCTCTCTGTTGCGAAACTATGCCTCGGTCCCGGGCATTCTTCGATGATTTGGTGTTCAGGAAGTAAGAATTGCCATGTCCAGACTCAAGAAGACGCTTCAGGACTTTACACCCGTACCTTGTGCCGTCTTGAAGGCGAGATTTCGAGAGGAATTTTACATATCGGTAATGACTTTGACATCTCGAGCATGGAGATGAGCCTGCTGTTACGTGTTCTTGCTCTTTTACCAAAATGTGATTTTATTGCCAGACTAGATTTGTTCCGGGTCGCTTTACGTTCGCCATTGGCGGGGCATTGGCTGGTATCGGATGTGCACTTGCAATTCTTCGTCTTGATGGCAACGGTGTGTAGAGGATCTGGTTTCTGTCAGCTTTCGTTGAGACTGCAGGTGGACTGCGTAATCATAATGTCTTGGATCCGGTCACGCATGTGGATTATGCAATTGCGAAGGACGTCGATGCGTCCAGTGATGCAGAGACGGCTTCGAGTAGCAATGATACAACGTGCACCACAATTCGATGTAGTCATCTGAGGAGCCGACAAGTATGGCTTGTCCCCACTTGGGCGCATCAAAGCAATTGGCCGATCAGCTCTGGAGATTCAGAGCCAGGATGGTATCGGCGGTATTTGGACATCGCGTTATGCTAGCTTCCAACTGCACATTGGCCAAGACCATTCTGGATTTGCTATCAATGGCGAGCGAGCAGTGACTCCTACGTTCCCAAAGTCTGGCCTGTGGATTTCAGCAACATTTCACTCTTTATCTTTTCAATGTGAGTTTTGCATCGCAGGCCGAATCTGCGGAGTGGTACGCAAACACACGGAAGTGGACTGTTACGGTGACGAACACTGGCGAGGAATTATTTGCGAGAGGTCAGCATGGTGTTTTTGCAGTGGCGCATTGGGAGGATTTTTCAGCCGGACAAACTCCGTGACGAGAATTCCTACTAGGGCTCATAGTGCACGGCCACCACAATCGACAATGACATGTCGAAGCTGACCACGCCAGCTCTGTGATGGCGAGCAGGCCGGTACCGAAGATCATCTTCGGGCACTGGAGAAAGACTGATACCGCATGATATGACAGACTGGGAAGCCAAGGCTGGTTACGAAACCTGGACCTTGAATATTCCCGCGACCCGCAAACTGCTCAGGCTGTGAATATCGATGTTAGAGCAACGCAGGGTATCATTGATGCCGAGAATGGAATCTTTGCGAGCTTCACGCCGATGGGGCAGCGATCCAAACACAGAGGCGAGGTCGACGCGGACCTGCTTGTGTTTGATGCTGGGTTCTATGCCAGTACCCGCAAGCAAATGTTTGCAATCGCTGGGAAACAGAATTGGTGAACAGATAGCGGCGGCTTCGTCCTTGACAAATCCCTCAAGTGCGTGAGGCTCATCATTCTCGTACTTGCTGGAACTGCTTGGATGCTGATGGAGTTGGTCCGAGTCCGAAGCTATGGGTACACTGCAGAGTTCGGATAGTTTAGATTCCACTCCAGATTCCTAGCTTTGCAGATCAAGGCGGATATTGTAAGCAGGCGGTCCCAGAAGAAGCAAGATTGAGTGATAGGAGTCGTCTGGCATCCGAACAGAAGTATCTTTGTCTGGTGTTGCAAGATTTTGACGCTTTCAATAGCATTCGACGCTGAGTACCCATAGGCGCCAGAAGAAATGGTTGTTTTGCTGCTACAGTAGAACGCAATACCAATCCTGGCTGCGAGTGTTGTCTGCAAAAAGTCGTGCCAGAAGTCGTAGTCTCGTGGTGTCCGAAGATGGGCCGCGGCAACTGACGGCACCTCCGACTTCACCCGCCAATATCCTTTGATTCCTTCTTCCTCGCTTGCAAAACTCCGCTCCGATAGTGAGACCTCTGTATCATCAAATTTAGCGTCACCTGATGCGTTGTTGTGGGACGACACCAGCTTTCCGGCCGAACACACCAATCAAGTCTTCCAATCATTCGTATTTGCACATGATTACAGCTCTCTATTCGCTGCTCCGCGGCCGAAATGACACATCATCGACGTTCTGCCTGTTCGCGGAACGCGGAACACCACCAGATCAGATCCTTCGAGCACTCGGAACACGATGCCGCAGCTATCCAGCCCCGGCTGGCCGAAACTCAATAACGCGTCAACATCGCTGTTACCACGTAAAGCTACACTGCCGTGCCCTAGATCGAAATCGAACATCCAATGGGGCTTGCCGCTCTGCCCCGTGGGGCTTGGGACGCTAAGTGTCCCTCGAAAGGCTTAGTGAAGCTTGAGTAACCCGGGCAGAGCTGCCTAAAGCACTTGCGTTGCCCACTCCATTTGCGATGATTCGCCTACTTTGGCCGCATTCCCAAAGTCGGTGGCGGTTCGCAGGGTACCCCTCAAAAATTGTACTCCAACACGCCAATCCCCAAGGGGAGGACGGCACGGATGCCCAACCTAGCGCGTGCAGAATGAGCAGAATGAGACGTTGCTGAAGTCATTCAGCCGGTCTTGTCGAACTCTGGCCGGAACACGCGGACTAATGTTCTTGCCATGTACTAAATCCCTCAGTCTTCCCTCTTCAAAGCGAGAATATTACGAACTCGTCTGCTCTGTGGCAGAGAGGCGGGACCCAGGATGGTTATATCGAAGCTCTTGCTGGCGTTGTTGCCCTTGGTCTCAGCTCAAGTTGGCGACGTGGGACCAGAATCTGCACCATTTCCAGATATTGTCTACCCAGACGCAGCTCGAATCTCTACGGGAGCAGCAACAAACCAAACGTCGCCTCCCTCGTACCCATCGCCATGGGGAGAGGGTCTTGGTGATTGGGCAGATGCCTATGCGAAAGCAGAGGCGTTCGTCTCCGAACTCACTTTGATGGAGAAGGTCAATATCACCACTGGAACTGGGTGGGAAAGCCAAAAGTGCGTCGGCAACGTTGGCTCCATTCCACGACTTGGCTTCCGAGCACTGTGCATGCAGGACTCTCCTCTCGGAGTGCGTGCCACCGATTTCAATTCGGCTTTCATGTACGTAATCAATCACTGCAGAGATTTCTAGTCGCTAATCGTTACAGAGCCGGTGTTACTGCAGCCGCAACCTGGGATCGTGCAGTCCTGTACCAAAGAGGTCACGATATGGGCACGGAGCACAAATTGAAGGGCGTTGATGTCCAGCTTGGCCCAGTTGTTGGACCGCTTGGCACTGCACCCGAGGGAGGTCGCAATTGGGAAGGTTTCTCCCCCGATCCCGTCTTGTCTGGCATAGCAGTTGCGGAGACGATCAAAGGTATACAGGACGCTGGTATCATGGCATGCACAAAGCATTACATCATGAACGAGCAGGAACATTTCCGGCAACCGCCACCGCCACAAAACCTTACGATTGCCTATTCGTCCAACGTGGACGACGTTACGATGCACGAGATGTACCTCTGGCCGTTTGCTGATGCTGTCAAGGCTGGAACTGCTTCCATAATGTGCAGCTACAACCAGTAAGCTGAGCGGGTGACAATTTTGACAGTTCTGGGTCCACTGCTGACCTCATTTCGCAGAATCAACAACAGTTATGGATGCCAGAACAGTCACGCGTTGAATTACCTCTTGAAGAACGAGCTTGGCTTCCAAGGTTTCGTCATGAGCGATTGGGGCGCCCATCACTCAGGAGTTGCCTCTACCCTGGCAGGCATGGACATGAGCATGCCGGGTGATGTTGGCTTCGACTCCTCAACGTCGTACTGGGGTAAATTTGCCACCGAGCGCCCAAAAGACTAAGTCAACGTTTTGACTTGAAATTTAGGCACCAATCTTACAATCGCTGTCTTGAACGGTTCGGTCCCTGCATGGCGACTTGACGACATGGCAACCCGCATTGTTGCAGGCTGGTATTACGTTGGCCGTGACCAAAACCAAGTCGAGAATGCCCCAACCTTCTCTTCGTGGACGACTGACACTTACGGCTTTGTAAATTACTATGCACAGGAGGGCTACGGCTTGATCAATTACCATGTAGACGTCACGGAAGATCATGGTGCCAACATTCGCGACAGTGCTGCGAAAGGCACAGTTATCCTCAAGAACAATGGGGTCCTTCCTTTGAGCGGCAAAGAGAGGTTGACTACCGTATTCGGCTCCGATGCTGGCCCTAACACCTGGGGTCCTAATGGATGCTCCGATCGAGGCTGCGACAACGGTACTCTCGCAATGGGATGGGGCAGCGGCTCGGCCAATTTCCCGTATCTGGTCACACCAGACTCAGCGATCCAGGCGGAAGTGATTCGAAACGGCAAAGGGTTCTACGAGTCGATTCTCGACGACTACGTGTATCCTCAAATTTCGGCGCTCGCACGTCGCGCCGATCAGGTCAACGGCGTCTGTCTTACCTTTGTCAACTCCGACTCTGGCGAAGGCTACATCATTGTTGATGGCAACGAGGGCGATAGGAACAATCTCACTTTGTGGCATGCAGCTGATGCACTCATCGCCAACGTTACGTCGGAGTGCAGCAACACCGTTGTCGTCATTCACTCTGTGGGCGCAGTCGACGTTAGGTCATTCTATGACCACCCTAATGTCACTGCAATTGTTTGGGCAGGGCTTCCTGGCCAAGAATCCGGCAATTCGATCGTCGACATTCTGTACGGGAAGACGTCTCCAGGTCGCACACCCTTCACATGGGGAACATCGCGGAGCTCATACGGCACAGATTTGCTGTACGAGCTCAACAACGGTCTTGATGCGCCCCAGTTGGACTTTACTGCAGGCATATTCATCGACTATCGAGGCTTCGACGCACGCAACGAGACACCGATCTACGAATTTGGATACGGCTTGTCGTGGTCCACATTCAGCTATTCGAATCTCCAGATTACGCCTATCCCATCAAACTTCAGCTACTCCCCGGCGTCTGGGAAGACGCTTGCGGCACCCACCTACGGATCGATCTCGAATGACACTACTCAATACCTGTGCGGAGACATGCATTTTGTCAAAGGCTACATCTATCCTTGCTTGAACACGACGGATTTCAAAACCGCAAGCAACGACCCCGAATATGGCAACCCAGTCTCTTATCCAGATGGAGCCTACGACAACACTGCACAGTCTCGTCTTCCCGCCGGAGGTGCACCAGGCGGCAACCCAGCTCTCTGGAATGTGCTGTTCACGGTAACTGCAACGATCACAAACACTGGTAACCGTACCAGCGACGAGGTTCCCCAACTTTACGTCAGCCTTGGTGGACCGAACGACGCGCCCAAAGTCCTTCGAGGTTTTGACAGGCTCACGATCGCACCTGGTGCAGGCGCGACATTCACCGTAGGCTTGACGAGGAGGGACATCAGCAACTGGGACCCCATCACCCAGAATTGGTCCGTAACCCCTAAAGCCATACCGAGATTGGTTGGACACAAGCTAATATGATACAGGTACATTTCATCCTACCCGAAGAATGTCTACGTTGGCTCGTCTTCGCGGCAGTTGCCACTGAGCTGTGCACTCGATCTTTCCGCCTTGACGGCAAACGGCAGTTCTGCGCGAAGACGTTGATGCGGCAGTGCAAGTCAAGTGTCGATTAATGGTCTGATGAGAAATATCAGGAAAATTGAATGTACGATTATGCTGTGGGAACGTAGAATCCCAGCCTGTAGCATGCTTCCTTGGTAATGAACTCAAGATAAACGACTCATGCATTTTGCCAGAGGCGCTCGTACGGCTAGGCCTTGTCACTCTTTTGCATGAGGTCAGATATGCTGCTGTGCGAGAAGTTCTTCTTGATCGACAGCACGTGGATCTCACGCTTGGGACAAGAGCTTCGTTCAGCCGCGGAGCTCAGCGCTGAGCGCTATGAGGGATCATGTCGTCGATTCTGATCGATGATCGGAGGCTGGGGTTGACTAAGGTGTAAATCGTATCATTCGTCGTCTATGCTTCACTTCATGTTTATTCTATGTCGTATTCTCATGCCCGCTCTTCGATCTGCGAAGACTTCTCGAACTCTTTATTGTTGAATTCTTTCCTTGCAGCGGCCTCTGCCAAACGCTCGATCTCCGGATCAGGTTTCTTGAGCGAAGCCTTGACGATGCCAGCAATCGAGCTATGTTCTTGGAAGAGTTGGTTCATCTGTTCAAGACTTCGTCCCATTGTCTCAGGGTAGAAGAAAAAGACCATGAGCGGAATGCACGCTCCGAGAACAGCGTACAAGATGTAATATCTGTACCCAATACTCTCAATGGCAACTTTGGTTCCGATAACGTGAGCGGAGTACAGACATGTGTCAATAGGAGTATCTGCTTACCCGGAGTGATCATCAGTACTGCAAAGTTCTGAAGCCAGTGGTTTGCCGTTGAGAACGAAGTCATTGGCATTCGCAGTCGTGATGGGGCGACTTCCGTAACGTAGAGGTAGTTGCATCCCAGGAATCCAATTGGGACGAAGAAGTTGAAGAAGAACACAAAGAACACAGATGCAATCTGTGCCGACTTGTTCTCCGTCGGGAAGCTGTTCGTGATGGCCAGGGAAGCCATACATAGCGACATGCCGACGCCACTGACCATGAAGAGCTTTCGTCGACCAAAGCGATCAATGGTGAAGAAGGCTACGAAGGAGCTGAGGAACTTCCATGTCAGACAACCGCCTGACAGAATTCGTGCCGTTTGCTTGTCCAGTTTGAGACCTTGTTCGAATATGGTGGTGCTGTATGAGCTGATGAGGTTAGAGCCGCACCATTGTTGGAAGAACTGAATGGCGAGGCAGAGCATGAAGCGGTAGAACACTTTGTCTTCGCCCATCTTGAACAGATCACGTTTCCTGGCAGAGTCTTTCGTAGCTTCGAGTGTGTGCTCAATGGCTCCCATTTCGTTCGCAACTTCAAAGCTGTCGATTGGCACGTCTCGCAACTTGGCGAGGTTGCCGCGAGCTTGTTCCATGCGGCCCCTGCTTGCAAGCCATCGAGGAGACTCGGGAACGACGTATGTGAATACCATCAGGATTGTGGAGATGATGCATGGAATCATAAGCGGCAGACGCCATGATAGAGTGCCACTCTTGATCCTAAGACCATGTTAGCGAAGCACTGCTAGTAGAGACAAGTTGGCTCACTGGTAGAATCCAAGATTGATCCAAGCCTGGAGCACGAAGCCCACGGCAATGAAAAGACCGTCAATCACCACATGGCGTCCACGGTTCTTTGCCTGCGAACATTCTGATTGCCACACGGGAACTGTGGTGCTGAGAGCACCAACCCCAATACCAGTAATGAAGCGGCCGATCGTGAATTGAGCAAGACCGAAGCTGCTGCATTCAAGGATCTCGCCAACCAACGACAACGTTGCGGCCCCGAGGACAGTTTTGCGTCGTCCGAGAATATCGCCAATCGATGCGCAGGCAAGGGAGCCGACAAGTGCGCCTAGAGTGAGGACAGCTACTATGGTGCCCTACCCAAGCCATCAGTAAGTGCGAAGGTGCGCGTGGGACGAGTGTGCTGACCTGAACAGTGCTGTGTTCCGATTTCACACTTCCACTGGTGTGGATAGTGTCAATCTCTGGAAATGTGCGCACCCAGCTATCGATGGATAGCAGTCCTCCGACACCAGCCTGGTTGTAGCCGAACAGCGCAAAGGACGGCAACGCAATGAACAGCGTCTGAATGAGCTCGAGCTGCTTCCCGCTGAGAGTCATCTTGGCGGCTGCAGGTCGGACTTCGCCCGACAAAAGAATAAGAAGCCAAGAGTTGTGCAAGACTTTGTCAAGAGCTGCGCCAGGAGGGTTGGCGCACGGCGAGCGGATTATATAGACTGACCACTTGCCATTGCCGCGCCGGGCAATGGAACGTCTCCGGGTGCGCTCATGCCACGAAACTCCACTTCAGTCCTCTCACGGATCAGCTTGGTCGCGAATGAGCACCGACTACTAATAACTCCGCCGTCGACCCGTGGGGACGCACGAGGTGCACTCCAGTGGAGACAGCATCTTTATGGCGCATGTTGAGAGTTCTCTGCCAATGGCAGCCTAGGAGCGTGAAGGTTTTGCGCGCATAGCGGCACAAATGTTGATGAATTGACCCCAGTCCTCGTTCTCGTGGCAAACCGGAGCCCCGTGTCGGCGATGCAGTGCAAATGAAACCAACGGGGCTCTAGAGAATTTCCACCCTTGCCACATGCCACATGATGGATGATGAAGCACTGGTGACATCGGCTCGTCCACTTCGGCAGCGTTGCAACATGCTCGTGCCGAGTAAACGCCGAGGTGGGATAGGGGTATCATACGTGCAACATCTGCACTTTGTGTCGAGTCTCATCGATCGGCAAGCCACGGGAAATGGAAAGGCCTTGGGACATTTGACGTAGAATTGTCGTGCCGAAGCTATTCCCGAGCACTAGGCATGCTGTGTGGAGCCGTCAACCGTGACAGCGCCGCGGAAGACGGCACCGGTGGATGTCGACAAGAAGCTGGTCTCGACTCTCCATCATTGGCCGAGACTGATTGTGTGGACACTCTCAGCCGCATAGTCTGTTCTAGCCGGCATTCCGAATCTGGCAGCTCCCGTCGTCTGGTGCTGCTCTCGACCATCTCCTCAGCCGACAAACACTTGGGAGACCATTTGTGCAGGATTGAGGACGATACCGCTGTGTAACGAGGTGTCGTGGAAGTCAGCGTCTCGAGACGACATCTGCAGTTTCTCAACATGCTGCACTTCCAGTTCCCAGAGCTCGGGTCATGGCCTCATGATATGATGTCGAATCATCGACTTGTACGAAGGGAACAGCACAAGACGTGCCTTGTGGCTTTGATCCCAAGCATTGTGCCAACCCCGCCGTGCCGCGGTCGAAGACAGGGGACTTCACGCTGCCATCCTCGGCTGCTACTCCCACATACTGTACACGGTGGTGTTGTGCAACGCTGGAGGAGATACTACTGCCATGCATATCAAGCGCGTGGAGCTCCAGCCAAGTAAACACTGCGCCAATTATGGATTTCGCAAAAACGTCATGCCAGCAATTGCGCCATCGCTACTGTATTGAGTTCTTGAGCTCTTCACAGCTCCAACACGAACTGCCTCCTATCGGTCCTCGAACTCATCCCCAGCAGCGCTGACATTCCAGCAGACCTAGACAATGGCTTCCTCCAAAGCGAGTACGGCATCCCTCTTCGCCGCAGCCGAAATCCGTCTCTCTTGCTATGCCCTCACCAAATCCTCCCCGATACCCGATTCGCGCATCGAAGAAATCAAATCCTTCTCAGTCAAGCACGCGCCTTCGTCGTTCAATGTGCAATCTGCACGAGCTGTGATTCTACTGCAATCTTCCCACGACAAACTCTGGTCAATCGCGGACAGTGTCGCCAAAGAGACGCACCCTGAAGCGTACGAGAAAATGCTGGGCAAGATGATTGGAGGCTTCGCAGGCGCGTATGGTACTGTGCTGTGGTTGGAGGATACAGAAGCGCTTGATGGTCTTGCAGCAAAGAATCCCTTGTTTGGAAGCTTGGTGCCCCAATGGGGAGACCATAGCTCTGGAATGCATCAGTTTCTTGCGTGGACAGCTCTGGAGCTCGAGGGACTAGGGTGCAATTTGCAGCATTTCAACTTCATGGATGATTTTGAGGCAGCAGTCAGGAAAGAATGGGATCTGCCGAATACGTGGAAGCTGAAGTCCCAGCTGGTGTTTGGTGCACCCGAGCATGGGCAGCTTGTAAGGAGAAAGGAAAGGACTTATGCACCGCTCGAGGAGAGGGTAAAAGTCTTTGGGGCATAGAAAATTATGTCACTGATTGCAATGGCTCATGTTGCTGCTGTCGCCCGAGTCCGAGTGTGTGCAGGTTTGACGAAACTGATCAAGTCCCCACTCAAAACCGTAGCCATGCCAGGACTCAGGCATCAACCATTGCCCTCGATCTTGCACCTCCATTTCCCAGGTCTTCTCACCCATAGCAACCTCCATTTTATCGACGTGCCCGTACACTATACCTTGAGCGCAGACAGTTGAGGCGATCGCACATATTTCCTCAAAATTTGCGATACGGTAATCTCTGACGGACGAAGAGTCCCAATCCGGCGGGCCCCGTTTGGAGGCAGGAAAGGACAAGACAATTTTCAGCTTGCCAATGTGCATGAGCTCTGGCAGCGGCTTCGTAACGTCCATGCGAGGCCCACAGTGCAACAATACGTTGCGAGACTGGAACAGCTCCCGAACGATTGGCAGTGGACCTCCACAGCCCTGGAACCTGTACCATTTGCGATTTGGTTCTGACTTGAATATGACAAGCATGTTCTCGATGTGCCGTGGAGAGCAATCCAACTTGCGCCAGCGGAACGCACCCAATGAATGCCGACATCGTTCGATCTCGGCAATGTACGCACCAGTCCTTGTCTTGCTCATGTGTGAGTTCAGCTCGGCGTAGATCGTCTTGCAGGCAAGCAGTAAATTACACCAAGTAACATTGAGCTTGGTCTGCTCATGTGTCTTCGGCTTCGATGAGAAACCTTGATCTCGGTCACCTGCACTCCACCTTTCGAGGATCTGACAGTCAAGATCTGCGTCGAGAATTACGTCGTAGATGTGTAACCGAAGCTCAGAGGGAATGCTGAGTAGACCGGGCATTTGCGTGATCAGCTGCCGGGAATTCGATGAAAGCACATAAAAACCCAGAGAATAGCGAGACACAAAACAAAGAGTGAGAGCGTGCAACTTCTGGGCAGCGACAGGCTGCACCAGGCCGCGATAGGCAACAAAACTGGTTGGATCAGCCAGCGGGGCACTCACCGGTCGAGCAGCAGCTGTGACTGGTCTTGGAGGCAGCATGAGTGAATTGTACGGCGTAGGAAAAGTATACAGTTTCTTGTCGAGAAATTAAGTAGAGAAATTCATGTCGGCTTTCAGAACAGCAGCAAGCAGATCAGAGAAAGTGGCCGGGGTCTTGGCCTTGCTTGGCTGCGATTGGGTCAATTGCAAAACACGTGCGAAGACCTTCCCTTCCCTCTCTTCTCCCATCGATTCCAGAGTCAATATGTAGAACCACCATCACCTGCCATCATGGCAGAAACCTCGAGCCGCAAGCCGGATGATAATTCCAGTTCTCAGACACAAGAAGTCCACAATCCGCGCCCACAACCATGGGCTGATCCAGGAACGTGGTCTCCATCAACAAAATGGATGCCGGCATATGTGGCAGTGGCGGCAGTCATGATCGGAATCCTCTATCTCCAATGGGCAAACGAACCAGGTCTAGATACCTCAAGCTTCGAGGATTGCGTTGCCACGTTCGATTATAGTTTCCGTGTCAACGCCGCCCTGTCCCAAGCGCACGAGCATTCCTCGCATAGCTGGGAAATAGGCTACGCACATGAAGCGACGATGCAAATTTTCAACCCTGAGAGATCTGTGTTCGGTCCGGATCCATTTCCAGGAGGAGCATTACCAACTCTTGGTCTGCGATTAGATGAAGCCTCTCTGTATGCACAGCCAAAAGTACGAACCCACGACAAATCACTCGTCGACGAAGAGAATGGCGCCATATCTGATCCTGCTTCCCTTGGCGTGGCAGCCTTGATGTTCGGCCGCAGATCTTGGAATAGCAAAGACTATCGGGCAGCTGCTGAAAGGCAGAAAGATTTGCTGCTGAAGCAGGCGCCACGATACGTCAATGGGGCGATTAGCCATCGCAGAGAGGATGCCGAGCTTTGGGCGGATGCTGTGGCGATGTTTCCACCTTTCCTGGCATATTATGGGGTGGCGAAGAATGATACAGACCTTCTGCATGAGGCTGTCGTGCAGATCGGCCTCTACAGAGATGTGTTGCGAGGTGAGAACGGGCTATGGAAGCATATAATTGGCTCACCAGATCGTGCAGATGAAGGCTACTGGAGCACTGGGAATGCGTGGGCGGCATATGGCATGGCGAGGGTGAGGGCAACGATCAGTGCTTGGTCACAAAACAATGCTACACTTGCAGATGATCAGGAGAAGTTGGATTCGTGGATTCAAGAGCTGCTCGATGCTGTGATCGCCAGTGATGATCACGAATCTGGCCTGTTGCGGAACTATCTACAGGATAAGGATTACGATGGAGAGACCTCCGGAACTTCGCTCCTTACGGCAACTGTTTACCGCATGGCGATGTTGAACCCAGTAGTCTTTGGTCATCGCGAATATCTGGACTGGGCAAACGCGAAGCGACATGCGGTGGTCTCACACGTTGACGAGGACGGCTTTGCAAGACCAGCTGCAGATCCTTTGAATCACAAGTCAAAAGAGCCGGCAGATATCAGCCCAGAAGGTGAAAGTTTCCTGCTGCTGCTGGGTGCAGCTTGGCGGGATTGCGTTTGCCATGGTCTTTGCATGGAGACATATGTGGAGGAGCATGGCTTAGTAGGTGAATCCCTTTTGAGCCATGATTGGCCATGCTGACGACTACTGTAGACATTTCAGCAAAATTCAACGTCGAAGCCAGTCGTTAATTTTGCGTGGAAAGAACAGTGGCAGCGTATCTACAAGTACTTTCAGCCCATATGATCGGTCAGTGTAGGATCTGACAGGCACAGACAAATCGATAGACATGGGCACGCGGAGTTGCACGCGGTGTCGTGGTAGAAGTGGGAGACCGCGAAATGGTGGCCTGGGCGCCAAGAATATTGGGTACCTCAGGCATCAAGTGAATATAAAGGCACTTTGTTGCTTCAATGAACCCAGCACAATTGGAACACGATATAGAAGAAAGCGCAGAGACCGAGGCGTCTCGTAGCATAGAATCTATCGGTATGCACGCAGCGTTTGCGTATAGTGCCGATGTCGTCCTCCCAATGGATTCTCTGCGAAACTGCGGATCGATGAGTCCTACGGTTGGAGCACGGTCAATTGCAAGAAGTAGCATCGCCCGTCCAGCACACTCCGTTGAAAAGGGCTCCAGCGATTCCCAGGCTCGGCGTGCCTGCAGCTCCTGCCGGCCATCCTATAAAGTCCCACAAAAGATATTCCACCATATCCGGACAAAATGGATATATTCACCCCATCATCGTCGCTGTCACGCCAGCAAAAGGAGGGCTCAACTCGGAATTGAACCAAGGACCTCTTGCAGTACTGAGCAACGAGCTACCCAAAGCAAGAATCATACCACTAGACCATTGAGCCGATTGTGAGGAAGGGAATTGTGAAACGTACATGTCATCAAAGAAAGTTGGAGCTCCTCCACGATTGGTCTTGCTCAACATTGCACCAGTGGATATCCAGGGCCAGTTCCGAGCTCGATTGTTGCATTGATAATCATGGGAATGGGAGTTGCCAAGAAAATATGTTCAAGACTTGAGCCGGTGTGGAGACGACCATCCAATGATCCGAGCCGCAGACGGACAACACTCTAGCAACGACATCCGACTCTGACGCTCCAGCATTGGCAAAGATGCAGTGGTTTGTGAGCTGGTTTGCATACGATGGAAGCATGGCATCGACAACATCTGTGATCGGGGTCATTGTGGCGAGAAGCCTGACGATCATCGTCCGATGACCTCACCAGTAATCGAGAGTTAGAGCGCTCTCACTTGCGCAACATCTGCTGTCGTTGACCACCTTCTCTGAGTGTAACCCCTAGTCGCTCGAAATCAGTAACAAAAGCATAGCAGGTCTCTGCGCTCCCGGACAAAAGCGCAACATCTCAAGATGGGCTTACTCCAACGCACAGAAAAACCTACTGCCTCCGAAGATACATCCTCATCCACAACCAAAGCCTCCTCCCTCCCTCCAGAAGCCCTCGCCCTCGCCTCCCAGCTCTTCGACCACGCTCGAACCGGGCAGACCGAGACTCTCGCGCAGTACATCACCCATGGCATCCCTGTAAACCTGACAAACCACAAAGGCGACACGCTTCTCATGCTAGCAGCCTACCATGGGCATCTCGAGACTGTCCGAACGCTCGTTGAAAAAGGCGCAGACATCGATGTGCTGAATGATCGAGGGCAAAGTATTGTTGCAGGAGCAGTGTTCAAAGGTTACGAGGATGTCGTGAAGTATCTTGCGGAGAAAGGAGCGGATTTGGCAAAAGGACAGCCGAGCGCGATAGAGGCGGCGTATATGTTTAAGAGGGAGGAGCTGTTGAGGTTTTTCGGGGTGGAGGGTAACGAGGCGGGCAGCAGCTGAGGTAGAGGAGGGTAAAAGAAAGATGCCATGCAGGGGTTGGACAGGATAGACTGTACAATGTCGGAGATATCATACTGCAATACCTCAGGAGCTGCCAGCCTGGACGGGAGCAATAAGGCCGAGGTGAAGTAATATACAAGACAGTGAAAAGTTGGAGGAAATACTGACGAGGGGCAATGGATTGGATCACCGCCGAAATGGAGCGCTCGAGGGTAAGGAGGAGGTAGTAGGCACGCAGAGGATGACGAAACACATAGGAGATACTCAGAAAGATGAAAATGGGTAGAGAGGCAGAGCTGACGGGAGATACGTATAGATGGCTTGGCGTGGTGCTTGCATGCGACCCCAACATGCGGGTCGCTGCGTTGGATGGGTCAAAGTATGGCCGTAGGCCTTCAGAAGACCCGACATCTCACCAATTACTTGCAGGCGGAATATTCAACTTCGGCCAGTGTTTCGCAAGAATGTCTGAGCGCCGAACAACCAGTATTTAGAGCTCCATTGGCAAGTAGTCAGATCCGGTATTTTGAGTAACCTCGGCCGGCCAATGACGACTCGCTCGCGTCGAGAAGAATGCCTCAATGCGCCCTGTCAACTACTCGTAACTCCCATCATTCTCGATTTCATTCCTGTTCTGAAGGTGCACCCTCTCTCGGACGTTGAAGGTAAAGCACGCGTAATTCGAGCGCTGCGTTATTTCTGGACTGCACTCACTGGATCGGCTGCGCGTGTTACTGCTCGCTTGCCAATCGAGAGGCGACGACATACTTGGCCAGTAAGGGGGCCTTTGGTGGAACTGCAGCGAGGAGACATGTACTCCTCATCAGTGCCGGCGAGGTCAGATTGTTGGCTTAGGTGAGCAAGCAACAATCGCTGTCGTGGCCTTATGCCAGTCGTAGCCGCATAAGTAGCCCGTGATTCGAAGCTGGGATCAGCTGTCGTCTGTTCTTTCGTGTTTGCCGATCCGACCACAGCATACTTCATTCCCTCCATCTGTCCTTCAAACGGCTGGCTCTCGTAGCAATACACCGCGAGACAGTGACCCCCACGATGAAGATGTTCCGTTCAAGCAAGTAGTCTCCTCTCACTTCTTTCCCTTCTTCTTCCCACCATCTTTAGCCGTTCCCTCCTCAACCACAAACCCTCCCTTCACAACAGCATCTCTCGCCGCCTGATTAATCAATCGAAACCGATCTGGCCCCAATTTCACACCTCCATACCACCGACTCACCACAACCATGACATTCCACAATCCCATCAACTCCAACAAATGCAACAATCTTCCTCCGGCTGCATCCTCCCCATCATCATCGCAGTCCTGAAACTGCACCCCGTTCTCCCCCCGGATCCGCCAAGCAGTGATGTTATGCGTAGCTTTGGCAACCTTCTTGTCAGTAGCGAGGAGGTGCGCTAGATAAGATTTTGCTTCATCCACGCTGGAAACTCGCGCTGCACGAGCAAGAAACACGGACTTCTTCTCCGTGACGACGTCAGACTCGGCCCAAGGAGGAGGTGATCCAAGCTCTTCTATAGGCTGATGATGAGAGAAGAAGAAGTCAGAAGCGGTGTTCTCCTCCGTAACAGCGTGGCGGGAGAGTAGTAGCTGACCGTTCGCTTCAGTAGCTTGTTGTTCCGAGTCCTTTGGGCCGGGGTCCAAGCCGAGTTGCTGAAGTCTCTGGTTGGATTCTTCAATGAGATCAAAGATGCATGGTGCGCCGGGCATGTAGATTTCGGCCAGGATCGTGCGGACCAAGTCGACGATGGCAGTGCCTTGACCTTTTGCGATATCGTGGCCGACGTGTTGCGTGCCAAGAAGTGAGGGAGGCGCATCTGGATAGTCGGCGGGAAAATCTATTCGCAAGGAGATATCAGGCTCAGATGGAAGAGTCAAGGCATAAAGATTTGACGTCTCTTGGAGAGATATGATGGTTTCTTCGCCGTAGATGGCATTGATGGAGTTGACTTCTTCAAGCAATTCTTCTGACATGACGATGACGCGGTCATATGTGACTTGTAAATGAAGTCATGATCTTAAGCACCAGGACTCTATTCCATTCGTTCTTCGGTTTTAGCGTGAGGATGTGTATTGAGCCTCCGGACGGAAGTGCGAGTGAACTGGCTGGCTGCGGCACGCGAGTCATGCGGAATTTGCCCGCTTTCCATCACGGATTTCCGACTGCGACCACATTGCTCGTCCTCCGCACAACCTGCGCAGCCGCCATGTCCCGAACGTCGATTCTCGGTTCTCTGCCGAAGCCGAAATACAGCGGCGTGGATGAGGAACTGCCGACACACACGCAGCAGAAGGGGCCAAAAGTGGTCGCGGCACGAGACCTGGAATCATCGCAATTGACTGTCAAGCGAAGCGGACCACCGCCGTACGGCCAACGATCAGGATGGCGACCTCGAAACGCGGAAGACTTTGGCGACGGCGGCGCGTTTCCCGAGATTCCCGTCGCGCAGTACCCGTTGGACATGGGAAGGAAGAATGTGCCATCAAGCTCCAACGCGTTGGCGCTGCAGGTTGATGCCGAGGGAAAAGTGAAATACGACGCGATCGCGAGACGGGGACATGGCGAGAACCGCATCGTGCACGCGAGCTTCAAGGACTTGATCCCGCTGCGACAACGGGCAGATGCGGGTGAGATCAATCTGGAGAAGCCGAGTGAGGAGGAAGTGGAGGCCACGAAGCAGAGGACACAGCTCGCATTGCAAGGACTCGTCAATGGAGCTCTGGCGGCACAGAAGCCCAAAAATGTCAAAGGTACCAACAGGCCCGAGCCGACATTCGTGAGGTACACTCCCGCGGATCAAATGGGCGACAAGAGCAAGAAGCAGGATCGGATTATGAAGATTGTGCAGAGGCAACAGGACCCCATGGAGCCTCCGAAGCACAAAATCAAGAAAGTCCCTCGCGGACCTCCATCTCCGCCTCCGCCAGTCATGCACTCTCCGCCACGGAAATTGACTGCAGAAGACCAAGAAAATTGGAGGATCCCACCACCCGTCTCCAACTGGAAGAACTCAAAGGGTTACACTGTACCACTGGACAAGCGATTAGCTGCCGACGGCAGAGGTTTACAGGACGTGACCATCAACGACAAATTCGCGCAGTTCGCAGAAGGTCTACACGTGGCCGATCGACATGCGAGAGAAGAGGTGCAGCAGAGGGCAAAGATGCAACAACGACTGGCGGAGAAGGAGAAAGAGGCCAAAGAAGAGAACTTACGACAACTTGCAATGAAAGCGCGTGCAGACAAGGAAGCCGCGATGGCACAACGACGTGGATTGGATCGTGGTCGTTCGAGAAGCCGGTCCGTGGACAGCAGGTCCTCTCACTCATCATACTCTTCACGGTCACGAAGCGATAGCGGAAGTCGAAGCAGAAGCCCGAGCCGGAGTCGAAGTGGTGGCCGGGACGACGGGGAGAAGGAGCGAAGAGCACGTGAAAAGGCGAGAGCGGAGCGGAAGCGTGAGGCACAGCGGGAGATGCGGCAGAAGAACATGGGACATGAGCGGAGAATGAAGATGATGGCGCGAGAACAAGGGCGTGACATCAGTGAAAAAGTGGCGCTGGGACTGGCCAAGCCAACCCAGAGCAAGGAGGCCATGTACGACTCGCGTCTCTTCAACCAGAGTTCCGGTCTTGCTGCCGGGTTCAACGAAGATCAGGCGTACGATAAGCCTCTATTCGCGAGTCGCGACGCGCTGAACTCGATATACCACTCGGGCGCAGCAGAGGACGATGACGAGGATGACGGAGAGACTTTGGAGAAGATTCAGGGAACGAAACGATTCGATGCACTTGGACGCGCGCCCAAGGACGGTTTCAAGGGCACGGATACAGTCGAGAAGAGAACAGGTCCGGTGCAATTTGAACGTGATCGTGGCGATGATCCTTTTGGTGTCGAAGCCATGATTGCGGAGGCTTCGGAGAAAGCAAACAAACGCTCTGCGGAGGATGATGGAGGCGGCCGAGGAAAGAAAGCGAGGGTGGACGATGAGTAAAATTGATATTGTATAAGGTATGCAGCGAGCGACGCTTGCACTAAAGATGCAGTCCCTCTTGAGGAATGAACTGTATTCTCCTGTCGCGTCGTTAAGCATTGGTGAAGACGAGCTCAACGCTCTGTTCTCTGCTCTGTGCATGATGCTGAAGCAGATACTGCCAGCTCGCACGCTTCACTACCACCGCATCAACCAGCGGCGTCCAATACCGCCTCCATTCACTGGCGCCACCGTTTGTTCACTGCTGCACTTAGAAACTACACTAATGCACCTCCCGCATCGTTAGCAGTCCATCTTTCTCCAAAAAGTCAAACGGCCCTCTCGAACCGCGCGAACCCGCTAGAGCCGACTTTCCCCATCTCGAGAACTGCAGCAAACGGCCACAAAGCCATGCCGCCCCATCTCCTCGTTCCCCGCCGCGATGCGCACAACCCTGAACCAACTTCTCTCGTTCTAACACTAATTCCCTCACTTGGCGACAACTCTCCTCCATCGACCGAACCTTTGACTCCTGTTCCCTTTGGAACGTCCAGGCCACTCGAAATGTCACCTGTGAGCAGAACAGCCGCTTCTGCACAGCAGGTTTACTCTCTGGTTCACACCTCAGCTGCCACCATCAGCAGCGATGTCCCCGCTCCCGAAGATGTCTGGCCGGATCATCTACCTGATGTGCCGGACGTGATTTCCTACTCCCTCGCGGGTGGGTTGGGGTTCGGAATCGTTACGGCGTTTTGTCTGTTGATGATCATGTTTTGGCCGCGGCGGCAGCAATTTCGGAGTGCTGGGAAGGAGAAAACGAAAGGTACGTATCAAGCGGTGGCGCAGGGGGATGTGGAATTGGAAGATCTTGTTTCTTCTTGCTCGTCGGCGGTTTCTTGTTGTTCGGCCCAGTCGGGGGAAGTGGACTCTGCTAGGGAGATGTTGTTGCGGAAGAGGAAGCGGGATGTGATGAAGAGAACTCTGAGGGTGGATACGACGGGCGAGTATCAGGGGCTGGGGATTGCCGTGCTCCGCGGTGAAGGGATCGAAGGGTCGCTTTGCGAGGAGAAGTCGGGGGAGGAGATGACAGGCGAGAAGCGGCTGGCAGAGGAAGAGAATGTGAGAGCTCTGCGAGCACCAGGCGGCCATGGGATCTCTCAAGCACCGACAATCCACATCCATGCGCCAACGAAATCAACCGACGAGCCTCCAATTGCGATTCGAGGAGATCTTGCCACAACGAAGGAGCACACATTCGAAGACACGCCAGCTTTCAAGCTTCGCCATCACCGTTCCCAGCACGACCTCGAAACCGGTATGCTGCACGACGCATCGCATCTCAGAAGCTCGTCTACACCATCCTCATTCTTCGCTCGCAATCGATCGGTCCATGCCACATCAGCTTCACGCTCCTCTTCCTCTTCTTGTTCCTCCTCTACCAACTCAGCACCCATCAGCCAAGCCAGCTCAACCCTCAATTTGCTTCTCGGAAAAGGAGAGGACGCAATCGATTTCGCGGCGAGGAAGCTGTCCAAAATAATGTATGACCAGGTCAACCGCGAAAGAGACGTGGAAGCGGACTTGCTGTTGCCTGTGAGGGCGGAGGAAAGAGGCCGTGGCAGATCTGATTGAGCGATTATGAGCACGGTAGAGAGCGTCTGTTACGTGCACAGCGTCTGTTGGCTGTAGAGATGTGAGCGAGCCATCCAAACCGGGGGTGCTATTCGACGTCTTGCCATTCACGTCCCTTTCTTGATGAGGCAAATTTTCCTTCGCCAGCTGCAAACGAAAGCCTTGCCCAAAAGCTGTCTAGGCTAGCTCTATACAGTCCACTGCACATCAACGTCTCGCGCAGGTTGGCTTTTGAGTTTCCATCCACTCATTTTTACGTTATTCCAGTCGAGTATTTGACAGTTCAAAGTACCTTGAAACTTGTCACAATTGTTGCCCGTAAAGACCAGATACCCCGAGTCAGTGACGAGAGTGCTGACAGTCTCCGCTGCTGCTGAATCTGGACTCTGGTCGAGCGCTTTTGTCATCTTTCCCTCAGCTTCATCGGGCAATTCTTGGGTATGTTGGCTTGAGGACGCCCTATTCGCAATCTCGCCTTGCCATTTTAACCAGAACTTTGGACTGCGAAAGCTGTTCTTCTCGAACTGCTCATATCTTCGCCGCTCGCGATCGTCGTCTTCACTCACTTCTACGTCATTCTCTTCCACGCCGTCGCTCCTTGTCCCTTCATCGCACTGCTCCTCCTTTCCTTTCTCATCTGATTCACTCTCTTCGTCTTCTTCTTTCTCGAAAGCCCTAATAGCCGTTTTCATTACCTTCCTACTCCCAGCCAATATGACAGTTCCACGCAGAATCCCTTCCAGAATCAACTCTCCGAGTAGTGCGTTGCCTTGCTCGTTTAGATTGTAGATCTCTAGTCTCCCGATTCCAGAGCGCTGACTGTCTTTTCCAGAGCCTGGCTTCCCTGCAGCAGGACATTCCACGTCATACGTTCCAAATGTCCTGTGAACGTCAAACGCGCCATTGCTTTTGCCGCCTTTCCCGCGACCGTGTTTGCCAACTTTGTTGTGTAGGTGTCTGTTTGTCAGTGCTGCATCTTGCCAGTCGTCCATGGCGCTGGTGTCTCGGTGTGTAGATCTGAAGCGATAGTGAGAGGTAGACAAATGAGAGGAAGGCCAAGCGATGTCACGGCATGCGCGTGTAGTATTGCGCTTCGTATACCTACCTGCTGTGTGGAAAGTTTTCTTGCAATGTTGAATGCATGTGGATCATACGTGTAGCCCACCAGGTTGCTTTTTTGAGTCTACACTAAAGATGATGATGAAGCGAGAACAAGCACCTACATCACAGAGCGGCGGCATGGGTGATGAAGCTTCGTTGGTCTTGGCAGCAAACAAATCTTGTGGACTTCACGGCTTGCCTTCCGAGTCAGTCAAGCTTTCCGGTGTGTCATGAACTCGTGTGCTCAAAATATGCAGCGGCTATGATTTTATCCTCGATTGAGGAATACAAGGCAGTACCACGTTTTCTCCACAGTAACGCCACATGCATTCGCTGCTGTTCGCCGTCTGCCCGATCCAAACACAGCGTAAGGAGAGGGCGAGGGGTGGCTGTGCGTCCTGCCCATGGTTACACCGGCTAGTTTGCCGGGTCAGAGAGACGTATGAACCCAACAGCACATGTTCGGAGCTCATCTCGACCACTAAACACTTCTCCGCGCGTGATCCGTCATTTCGTCACTGGGACCACCACCGCGAGGCCACAGACGGAAAGACTACCAAGTGATATGGCGAGAAATGACGCAAACAGCGATGGCCAAGGCCAAACATGTCTACACATAGGAGCGAAGAAGGGGCCAACTGCCTTGGTGCGCTATCTTTTGAAGAATGGCAGCTTACCAGATACTGTTGATGGAGCAGGGATGACGGCTCTACATCATGCTATCAGGGGCCGCCATAAAGGCGCTATCCGCGCGCTATTGCAGGGTGACGCTGACATTGAAGACGCCGACAACAGTGGGCGGACAGCGTTACATCTCGCTGTGGAAGAAGAGCAGGATGATATCGTGGTGCTCCTAATTAATGAAGGCGCGGATTTGCAGGCGCCTGTGCTGAGAAAGCGATGAGAACAGAAGTGGACCAATAACATTGTGTGCGAAAACGTTGTAAGAAGTCAGACATCAATAGAATATCTCATTGTTCCATAGAGCACAAGCCTCTCACACAGCGTGCAGGGCACAAATTGCATAAAATTTGGGTTCACACCCTTCTGACATGTGATGACTGTCATCAATGTATGTATGTCAGCGTCCAGCGCAAGCCTGGCTGGAGAGACATCAATCCAGCCGGATACGGCCTCGAAAATGGCAACGTGCGAGAGAGTTTTGGCATTGAACGCACCGGTATCATCATATTGCATTCTGGAGGCGAAAAAATTGTGCACCAGGCATTATCCCCTCGCGGCGGCACTACTAGACGACGCTATGCACCTGGAGCATCCTGAAAAAGTCATTGCCGGGTCCCAAGTGCCACCACTTTGGAAGTGCTTCAATCTTTTGCAAGGGAAGATTTCCTGGGGCCAATCAGGCGGCGCAAGAAACGACTTCAGGAGTAAGACGTCCCCATTCCCAGACGTGTGAAGCCAGTATCGATCAGCCTAGTGACAACGACCCCGTGATAGGTGATGTGATCACAAGACCAAGTCTCCGAATGCTAGCAGCCATGGCCGAAACACGCATTGGCGACGATGTCTTCCGAGAAGATACCACAACGAGCAATTTCGAATCCCATGTCGCGAACATCACCCGGCCGGCAAGCTGGAATGTTCGTCGTGACGGGCACAATGGCAAATCAGCTTTGTCTACACGCCGCTCGTGACCACAAGACCCTGCGGGATCATGACAGACGTGGATGTCCCCCAGGATCAACTTCGAGGGAGGCGGGCCTTCGATTTTGAGCGGAGGCATGGTGCAAGCTATTCGTCCTTCACATGGCCTCTCTCTATCTCCGCGTGCAGGACTCGGAGAGAAATGCCATTTGTACACAATCGCGATGTGCACAAGTGGCCCACGGGAAATCGTATCCGCGCGAGAACACATCTGGCGGAGTCATCCTACCGCTCGACGAGCTACGACCTCATTGCATCCTGGGCCCGACGGCACGGTGTCAAAAACGCATCTCGACGGAGCTCGACTCTTCCGAAGCAGTTGCAGGTGGAGCCGGGTCGCTGAAGGACTACTGCGAGCTGGTCGACTTGGTCTGCCTGGACTTGAGCAAGAATCTCGGAGCGCCCATGGGAGGAGCCATGGTCGTCGGCGATTTCGACACGATACGATCGATGCGAAGAACAAGGAGGGCCATCGGCGGTGGCATGAGACAAGGCGCCGTCATCACAGCTGCCGCGCAAGAAGCTTTATTCGAGAATTTCGGTCGTGGCCCTGAGATCGAAATTTTCCACACTCGGCGACGTTCATATGGTCGCCAGGCTGATTGGTGAGCAATGGGTGCAAAAAGGAGGAACGTTGCTTAAGCCTGTGGAGACGAATATCGTTTGGTTGAATGTGCACGGTTTGGGAATGGATAAGCAGATGTTGATGGAGCGTGGGAAAGAGTTTGGAGTCGTGTTGGACAGTTATGGGATCGTCTGTCATCATCAGATTGATGCTCGAGCGGTCGCGGATTTGCTTAGTCTTTTTGACGCTCTGCTTGGTACTAGGAAGGACAGCACTATTAGCGTCAAGGGGCCATTGGTGACATCTTTATATGAAGTGCGTGGGGGCTTAGGCTTTTGGGATGATGTACTTTAGCAATGGAAGTTGGTGCATCAATGGCGCTGTTTCAGGAGGATCATCTGAGCATTGTGCAGGCGGTAAAGATTACATGGGCCGACTTCGCGCATGCTGCTCGTCTCTTTGCACGCGCTTTTGTACTGTGAATGATGACCAGATCTCCTTCACAGCCCCAAGATATTATAGCCCCAAGTTAAGAGGGAGACTAGAAAGAATAAATTGCATATCAAATAGAGGCTAAAACTCTAGATCAAATGGATATAGAGCCTAGAACCAATAAAGACCAGATTACATTGCATAAATGTGTCTGCTCTAAGTATGCGAGCGAACTGATCATCCAGAAGCATAATGGACATCGTCTTCACTGCGCCGATACCTTGTTTTTTTCCCTCCTCCTTCGCATGGAAATCGAATTCACCCGTTCTCCTTGTTCCCCGGCGTATCCGAGATGAGTCTCTCTAGTTGATCTGATGTTAAGTTTGATACATGAGCAGAACCATTCCCTAATTCAAAAGACTTCAAAGCTATTTTGGACAGCCTGTAATTGGATCATCTACACATGCTTCCGAAGAAATTTTTAACCGTCAACAACAGCCTTAACATAGCTTTGCTTCTTCCTCCTATGCATATCGAACAGATGCGGCGCGTCTTCCAGAATGGCCAACTCCGACGAGACTCCAGCCTTTCGCATCCCATCATACGTCCGTTGTGTTTGCTGCCAAGGCACATGGTCGTCGCTAGTACCATGAATAAAGAACGTGGGTACGCAGGCCTCGATCTCCACGCTCGGGGCATTGATCCGAAGGTCCTCGGCGACCTTCAAGAGCTCACTCGCAACGGGGTCCATGATTCGCGAGTGATACGCATGGCTGTTCTCCAGACGCTTGGCTCGGAGTCCACGAACAGTGGCCATGGCATGCACTTCCAGCACTGCATCATCTGTGCCTGCTACAACAAACCTTTGAAGTCCATTGTAGCATGCAACCTCAGCTCCTTGGCCACCAAGTCGTTGCTTGCTTGCGGGCGGTGAGAAAAGCAGTGCACAGTCCCTGCACATCTGATGTTGCGGCTCTGAGGAATTGGCAGGCATCGTTTTTGCGCAGCTCGTCCCTGACGTTCAGGTACATTTGTCGTGTGATACTTCCTTGCGGGCCAAACAGGACTTGTTGGGCAGTGGCTCTTGGCCCGCTGGGCAGGAGCAGGTCTTCGTCGTCCATTTGAGTTCCTGCTCCACTCGGAGTCAGCAGATGGATCAGCTCATGTGATCGAGGGCATCGTGGCCTGATAGCGACATTAGTTAGCAGGCGCAAGCCAGCACAGAGATGGATGCCAAGAAAGGTCTGGACAGAGCGGGAAGTGACAGAGGTGTTGAGCACGTGGGACTAAACCGTACCTTGCTCTCGTGGGCCCACGCCGTTCTTGGTGGACACGCTTCCCACGGGCCACAACCCCACGGGCGTCACGCAAACGGCTCCACGGCGACGAGAGATGTGCCAGATGGCTCGGCAGGCAGCATGATCTGCTGATGGTGGAAGACGAGCCGAGGGCCGGCATGTTCGTATGGCTGCGCATCAACCACGCGGGTGGTGATGATCTGACAGGACGCGGACGGAAGAGGAATCGTTGGGTGACATGGACGAGGCCATTCGCGGGTTGGGCGCGGCGGTGAGGGACGCGTTTCATCAGGGGACGACGTAGCAGAAGACGAGGTGCCCAATCTCGGGAGGGAGCTGCCTGATGCCGCCTTATCTCGCCTTGGCGCGGCGAGGCGAGGGATGCGCTGTCATCAATTGCCTTTGTTCTCGCAGCCTGACACGCGGGAATTATGTGATTCAGGGCGCAAATTTGAACACGTCACAGGATTGCCTTGTCTGCGCCTTCCTCCTTGCCGCTTCCGCTCTTCTCCACTCGTTTCTATTTCCAACCTCTCCCCGCCAACCGCCGACTCCGACCACATCTTACCAGCACCAGCACCAGCACCAGCACCACCACCACCACCACCACCACCACCACCGACACCGACACCGACACCGACACCGCCACCGTCTTCGCTCCCGCAGCTGCAGCACGTCTTCTCGGCGCCGAAGAGGCTGCAATCATCATGCCCACGTCGGCGGGCATGGACCTGCGCGTCGGCAACAAGTATCGCATCGGCCGCAAGATCGGCAGCGGCTCGTTCGGCGACATCTACTTGGGCACCAACATCATCTCCGGCGAGGAAATCGCCATCAAACTCGAGAGCGTCAAGGCCAAGCACCCACAGCTGGAGTACGAGGCCCGCGTCTACAAGTCCATCGCCGGCGGCGTCGGCATCCCCTTTGTGCGCTGGTTTGGCACCGAGTGCGACTACAATGCCATGGTACGGAGTGAAGCCGCGCGGTGAGGGTGAGAATGTGCATGCTGACTGCCACTGCCACAGGTCATGGACCTGCTGGGTCCCTCACTGGAAGACCTCTTCAACTTCTGCAGCCGCAAGTTCTCGCTGAAGACGGTGCTGCTGCTCGCCGACCAGCTCATTTCTCGCATCGAGTACATCCACGCCAAGTCATTTATTCATGGTCAGTTGCCTTCTGCAGAGTGCTCACGTGGCGTCGGACTGACTTGTTCGCAGTGCGTTCTTTCCTCTGTTTGTCCGCCTGCGCACAGTTGCCAGGGTGCCCCCTCAGCTCACCGCTTACTCACCACCTCGTGTAGCGTGACATCAAGCCGGACAACTTTGTCATGGGCATTGGCAAACGCGGCAACCAGGTCAATGTCATCGACTTCGGACTGGCGAAGAAGTACCGCGACCCGAAGACGCACTTCCACATTCCATACCGCGAGAACAAGAACCTGACGGGCACGGCTCGCTACGCTTCCATCAACACACACCTTGGCGTCGGTAAGCCTGACCCGGTCCTGACTCGCACGGAGCAGATACAGCACACGAAAATCACGAGCGCTAATGTCTCACTGCAGAACAATCGCGCCGCGACGACATCGAATCACTGGGCTACGTCTTCCTCTACTTCTGCCGAGGCTCTCTTCCTTGGCAAGGTCTCAAAGCTACCACCAAGAAGCAAAAGTACGACCGAATCATGGAGAAGAAGATGACGACGCCCACCGAAGTGCTCTGTCGAGGCTTTCCAAATGAGTTCGCCATCTACCTCAATTACGCGAGGAGTCTCCGATTCGACGACAAGCCGGATTACTCGTACTTGCGCAAGATTTTCCGCGACTTATTCGTGAGAGAAGGCTTTCAGTACGACTACGTCTTTGACTGGACGGTCTACAAGTACCAGAAGAACGCAAACGCCATTGCCCAGGCTCAGAGACAGGACAAGCCGGACGCTCCGGCCGAGCCAAGCGGAAGCCGCTACCCTAGGAGGAACCAGCCACCACCTGAGAAGTGAGGAACTAGAGAATGATGCGAGGCTGACATGGCTGAGATGAGCAAGTCTGAATATGACAAACTCGACAATAACAACAATGCGGAACCCCCGCACACATGGACTACTGGAGTCCGGCGGGCGGGAAATGGGAGGTACAGCATGCACTTCTGGGGCAGAAGAGGTGCGAGGCCGTGTCAACCGGTGGGTGGCAACGAGCTCGGACAAGTCCGCTGAGCGAGCGATCGAAGGGAAGCACATGCAGGGTTCCACTGAAGCCAGGCGTGATGGCCGAGGCTGGGGAGGTGCATTTCGATCCGCATCCGATAATGTCAAACACGCACGCGCCAGCGAGACACAGGTCTTCGGAGTGAGCGAAAGCAGCAAGACTGATGAGATGCTTCGGTTCTTTTTCTTTGGGTCTTTGATGTAACACTAGACTGGCATGAATTTCTCTTTGCAGGATGCATTGGCCTCCTTTTCTCGCTTGCTCATGTTGTCCACGCCCGTCTTCGTCTCAGTATGCTCTTTGCTCATGTGGCCTTGCTTGACGAAGACACTCGCCAGTATCGTCACACCGGCAAGACACGTGTAGATGATGAAGATGTTCCGGATGCTGTACGCATACGCCGACTCCACCGCCTCTCGCTGCACAGGCTCAGTCAACGTCTTGCCCAACTCCACATTCGCCGCAGCGTTTTCGCTCGAGAAATCGCTCGAGCAAAATTCCCCCATCATCCCCGTCCGCGCGAGACTGTCCTGTCTCGTCCCCATACTGTTTTGAAAAAATCACTCCGCCCACGACGACAAGAGACCGAAGTCGCCAACGCGCGGAGGAAGCCCAGCGAAGCTGTGGCCGACGCGACATCGGCTTGCGGGACCCGTACTGTGGATCGCCAACATCGGGGGGTCTGGAATAGCAATGCCGTCCCCGTCCCCGCCACGATCTGGAAGCCCACGACTTTGGGGCTATCGGCGTGTGGGCTCCAAAGTGAATGTACACACCCGTGCCCAGCGTCATCAGACTGGTTCCCAGCCGGATGATCTCTCGATAGCGACCGGTGCGGTGGATGACGAGTCCCCGCTGCAATATCCGCCGCTGCGGCCGTGCAAGTGAGCGGTAAGAGGAGGATTCCGCTTCGCAAGGGGCACGCTTCGTTCACGGATTGGAAGGAGCAGGGAGACGCTGAGAAAGGTGATGGTGCCGCTTGCGAACGTGTTACCATCGGTACTTCCCCAGAGCGAGCAGACCATGATGCAAGAGTCTTTGCGCCAGAATCTTGTCGACATGGGTTTCTCGAGCGGTTTCTTCCATGTTGGAGCAAGGGTAGAGAACTCATCGATGGAATACGCAACCAGTGAACATCACACCCTAGACTTGCGAGCACGTAGCCAGCCGCAAACATCAACAACGACACCATCCTGCTGGCTCATCGAGGTAAATCCTCGTCCACCAGGAATTCAAGCCTCCGAAGCCGTTCGATATACTTACGGCATCGACTACTTTGGTCTTGCCCTACTCTTCGCATTGGAAGACAAGCAACGGGCGGTGCAATTGCGCCAGCCTTTTGCACAGGGCTCACAGTATTGGTGCGAAATGGTGTTTATTCCCGTCGAGCGAGGTGGTACTTATGATTCGGGAGATGTTTGCGAGGAGCTCTTCAGTCGACGGCCAGATCTTGCGAGGCAGATCTGCAGCTCGTTTTGTTTTCTGAGAAAAGGTTCCAAGGTCGCCGATCCTGCGACCACGGGAGTGAATTCGTGGGTGGCTTACTTCAATGTTTCCTCGAGGAAAAGCCGACTGCACGTGCTGAAGGTCGCAGACGAGGTTCGACGCGAAGTTCGGTTCTCTATAGTGTGATACTGATGCAGGCACAAAGATATGAAGTTTGAATAAGGCTCGGATACTGGAGCAAAGGAGCTAGAGAAACGCTGCTTCTTTCGTCTTGGCAGAGCAAGCACATGATGCCTTCCACTGTTCCACATTTCCTTCTTGTTCCTCTGTTCACGACTTCGGATGAAACGAGTTCCATTAGGCGCTTCGCTTCTCAAATCCACGCGTCGTGTGGCAGCATGCACTATCGCATCTTATCTTGAAACCGGATTGCGTTGCTGTCACCACTCGCTGCTGTCCAATGGAGAGCACACGTGTTCCTGGACTTTCTGGCCGGCGGCCTCCTCTGAACGAAAGACTCGACGACCAAGAATACCCTCTATGCGAAGTTGCCGTGCTCACGCGCGCGTCCGATTGTCGAGCACGTTTATATTGCTTCAAGTTCGCTCCCGTGTGATGAATTTCGGCACTGCATCGGCAGTTGAATGGAGCAGGCATTCTCCACGTGCTGTCGATGCTGGTGTCGATGGACACCACTGCTCCCGCCTCACCATTTGACGACCGCACAATGAGCCTACATTCCGAGCTTTTCCGCGACTCGCCACTAGATTGTACTGACTGGCTGCCGAAGGATCCATGGCCTGATCCGCCGCTTCTTCTTCTTCTTCTGCCTTGAGCGGAGGAGACTACATAGCTAACTAGAACTGTGTAGTTCTACCACTTACATCCGCCAGCATCCTAGGGCCGTGCGGTCCGACATCTCGCCGAGCATGGACTCCCCACTGCTGTCGCGAAGTGATGTACTGACGCAGTCTCAGACAGCGTGGAGAATTAGCAAGGTCTTTGCGCATGGCAAGGACAGTTCGCCGGTTGAGTTTGCGGAGGTGGATAGAGAGTTGCACAGCCTTGGCGGAGCTCTGAAGCTAGTTGCTGAGGCTTTGTGGGAAGATGGCAGTATCTTGTCCCGCGCCGATGATGAGACCAGGAGTGCGATCAATACGATTCTCCTGTCGATCCGACAGACTCTCGCAGCCCTGGAACGCTTTGTAGATCGATACCAGGTGATCCAGAAAACAGACACGGGCCACGGATTTGTTGTGGAACGAGTCTGGAGTCAGATTGTGCTCGCAAACTACAAGACCTTCAAATGGACCATCCAAGGCTCCGATATCCGAGAGTTGCGCAAACTGCTCGAAATGTACACGACGTGTACGGAGTCCATCATACAGGCTCTCCAGTCGCGGTCCCAAGAACGACTTGCAGAGATTGTTGTGCCGATAGCGCTGACCATTGCCCCAGTCCGTGAGAAGCGCAGTGGTGGCTTGGGTGAGGTACTGGATGAAGTGCATCGGTCGGTTGTGGGAATCTGCAACGGTACGCCATACCTCGAGGCCGAAAGAAGCCGAATTGAGTCGCCATCCTCTCGAGCGAGTCCAAGCATTTCCAAATCCTTGACAACAGATAAGTCAATGCGGAAAGATTGCAAGTCACACGAACGAGATTCCGTCACCGCAATACAAGGGCAGATTCCGCATTGTCGAAGTCGAGACTTCGACATAACTTCGGCGCATGCTAGCTCAACGGCGAACTTCACTTCAGATCGCAACTTGACAACGTGCGATGACTCGCAACAAGCTACCAAAGTAGTGCGGACAGGCGATTCGACTCCACCACCAAAACCTCTCCACAGCATTTCGGAAAGCAGAGACTTGTGCGCGTCGCCCCAGGATAGCGCATACGAGGGATACAGCTCGTCCAGGAATTCGTGGCGAAGGGACTCAGCGACGTTGCCGCCGGCACTATTCCAAGCGGGAGAAAACGAGCTTCGCGCGACGGCGAGCAGCAATCAAGCTGTGGGCACAAAAGAAAGCATCGCGCCACCCATACCGATCAAGAGCAAGGAGAGATCAATGCCGCCCCCTTTGCTTCCACGGAGGGCAGCGCAGCTTACGGAACACAATTTTCGCCCGCCACCTGTCATTGGAAGCATCAAAGATAACATGCATGTTGCCAATCCACCGATTCGCGTCTCACCAAAGGAGCGAATTGAGCAAGGCGGCATTAAACAACGATCGCCGGACGGCCAGCCAATAGCCAAGACGGCATACCAAAAGCCCATCCACCTCGAAGCCCATAACACCACCGGAAGTCGGAATTTCGAGAGACATCTGTTACGAAACGCCGCGATTCTCTGTGATGTACGCGGCCGACTCTTCGAATACGCACACCACAAAACCGAAGTCACTGACATCCGCTACAACGTTGACATGAAATCTGCCTGTAAAGAGTGTCGAATCCTTATCATCCGCAAACGAGAGAATCGCAAGCACGGAGGCACCAAAGTAGCCACATCCGTATGGTGTCTTTCCGACGACGACGAGACCCGGATCCAACAAGGATTGTCCGAAAGTCAGGAAACTGTGCCATACTGCTCATACTTTGAGCCTGAAAAGGTCTCTTTGCAAGGTCAGATGAAAGAAGAAGGAGGACAGCTTTTCCTGAAGTTTCATGGTAAAGAATGGGGTGCGATGCTGGAAGCAGAAAGATCGACCAATTGGGTGAATTATTACTTCACCACTGAAGCTGATGCCGTGGCGTTCCAATCAGCTGTTTTTGGGCGCATGTTGCTCGGGTCATTTCGCACAACGAAGACGACTGTCATTCACGAAGGAATAAAAGGCGCTTTTACGTTCGAAGAACAGTTCGCAAACATTGAAATGCTGAGGCTATGGGAAGACGATGGAGTCGAGACACCGGGCGCTGCAGGAGGAGTCATGGCTCTGATGCACATCTCATCAAATTTTGGAGAAGGCTGGGCGAGATGGTGGATCAACAACAGCCTGCAACACGTGCGAATCAAAGAGGACGGGGGCAGATTCGTAAAGGTGAAAGGTATCAATATCGCAGTCGCGAGACCTGGTGCTACAATGAGACAAGCAGAGAGGGCGAAAATCGCGAGTCTTGGAGGGGTGGTCAACACAAAGGCGGCGGAAAAAGATGCGGTTTTGAAGAAAGTCGGTGGGATCAAAATCGAGTTCAAGAGTGAAGAGGAAAAAGATCGATTCGTCGCGGCTGCGAAAGTGGCGCAGACAAGGTCGCTTCCCTTGCCGGAGTTTTAGGATGACTTTCGGAAGCATTATTGGGGAGCTTGCTGTCGGCCATGATAGAGTTGACGTGCATCGTAGGAGGAGTGTGATCGAGTATTGGTGGCTCTAGAACGCGATGCTTGAGATGTAATTGGATGCAAAAGCCGCCATTTGCATGGAAGCATTGGCTACGAAATCGAACGAGGCGACGCCTTGCATATGACACCGTTGGCATTCATGCAGTCTCAACATTGAAAGGAGCAGAAATTGGAATTCGCTCACCTGGCGTCTGACTGGAGAATTTCATTGCATTGCTATGGAGAACTCCTGTGACTCCGGCTGTCTAAGAATCGGCAGGAGCGATACCGCAATTCCGAATAAGCCAGAAGTACTCTTTGAGATGAGATGAAGAAGAATAAGAAATTCGCATCTCCAACGCAAAGTCACTGAGAATATGGTTTGTGAGACGGGAGGGGCAGAGGTATTGGAGGAGGAGCTGCCTTGCAATGCTTTCGGCCGGAGTGGATCGATCGTGATGGTGTTGATCCAGTATGTGCGAATGCGTATTCGCGAAGTGGAACCATGTGTCAAAGCGTGAGGCTAGTGATGGGCCAGCCACCGTGAAAACCATGTGACTGGCTGTAACAGCCTCCCCAGTCACAAAACAGGCCATGTGACTGGGTGACTGAGGACTATCCGCTAATTAGGTAGCAACTCGATAAATTAATTTAAAAAGGCTAGGATCTTAATGAAATTTTACAGGGCTAGGATCTAGGATCTCGATACTTGTTGCTATAACTAACCCTAGTAGCTTGATCTAAGCCCTGAGCTATAAGCTTCCTCGACCCTAAGCTAGGAGCTCGCCCTACCCTAACAGACCACGGAATACTCTATACTATCCGCTATACTTCGTCTACGTATATATAGGACTAGCAACTAAAACTATATAGTACTACGAACTATATATAAGACTTTTAGCAGTATCCGAGTAGTAGCGAAAGCAGGAGATACGCACGAATCTCAGTTATACTAGTTGCAAGCCGTTTATAGGGCAAAACGCTTAGTTACAGCTCAGTTACACGATTTTACCTAGTCACAAATTTGTAACTGTAACTGAGGCACAACACTACGTAAGGCAACGGCTCCGGTACTACCAGAGCAGGTTGGCAATATGCACTCGTCCGATAGTACGGCCTCTCAATTGAGATGATTGAGAATTGTGCTTCCGAAGGTCAGAAGTCGTGAAGTGAATCCACCTCCACAAAACCACCACGCGCGTGCCCTATGCCATTGGCTCAGCGCCAATGCACGCCTTTCGTCATTCAGCGGCAGAAGAGATCGTTTGGGCTAGTTTCCACAGTGGTCGAACAAGAAAGAATATAAGAGAGTGGCCGCAAGTTGCATGCAGGACCAGGCGAGTGCATCCTGTCTCCCCAAGTCTCGTCCAACATGTTGCCATCAATTCTCGCCATCTCCGCAGCGACCGCAAGCCTCGCATTCGCACAATCCGACATCCCACTCTCCCAGCCACTCCAGAAGATCCTAGCCGGAGTTCAGAAGGGCGACTACTACACGTACCCAACAGACTTGACGCAAGGCATCATCCCGAAAGCGATCCATTCTCACAATGACTACTGGCGGCCAATTCCTTTCTACTCCGCCTTGAGCGTGGGCGCCATTTCCGTGGAAGCAGACGTCTGGTTGAAGAATGGCACTTTACATGTCGGCCACGAAGAGTCAGCTTTGACTCAGTATCGAACATTCGACAGCCTCTATATCCAACCCATCTTGAACGTTCTGCGAGCGCAGAATCCCAATTCGAGTTATGTTTCTAATCTGCCGACCAAGAATGGGGTGTTCGACGCCAGTTCCGGCCAGACTCTGTATTTGTTCGTAGACATGAAGACGGATGGAGAGGAGACGTATCCGGAAGTGGTGAAAGCGCTGGAGCCGTTGAGGTCCGCAGGCTATTTGACGACTTTCAATGGAAGTGAAACGACATCCGGACCTGTGACGGTTGTGGGAACTGGGAATACGCCACTTGATCAGGTCCAGAGACAGAGTCCTCGGGACGTGTTCTATGATGCTCCACTGGCGACGCTGAATTCGACTTTCAGTAATATTACGTCGGATATTTCGAAGATTGCGAGCACGGCATTCAGTGGCCAGTTCGGAACTGTGAGAAATGGAACGCTGAACGCGACCAGTCAGGCATTACTTGAGAGCCAAATTGAGGTTGCCCATGGCAAAGGCATTGGAGTGCGGTACTGGGACCAGCCGAATTGGCCTGTGTCGAACAGAGACGCCATCTGGAGGTTGCTGTGGGCCGCTGGTGTTGACTTGATCAATGCCGATGATTTGGAAGGGGCTGCCGATTTGTAGATCTGTGGTGCCGGATAACAACAGAATGTATGCGTGTTCACCACGGGTTAACATATCGCAATGGGTGGGATTGTGCTCCAGAGAGTCGAGTTGCAATAATCTCATGGATAGTCTTCTCCACCTCCTCCACACTTCGGCCAGCATCAATTGTCACAATATCCTCTGCTTCGTCCAAATGGGTCCTCATTTCTGCAAAGAGACTTCTCACGCGATCCTGCATTTCCTGCTTCTCGTATCTCTCATTTCCAAAGCCCCCTCGCTTTGCAGCATCTTCGGCGGAGATATCAAGAAACAAGCACAAATCCGGTCGTGGCAGGCCAACTTCAGGATGCCGGCACCAGGCAAGATCCATGGTGGGGTTCTGTTTTGCGGCAGAGTAGACGCAGCCCGAGTAGTAGTATCTGTCCACTATGACTGTGGTTCCGGCTTGCAGGTGTTTCTTGATATCTTCTGCCGCTTCCCACCGATTTGCGGAGAAGAGCAGATGAATTGCGTGATCTTCTTGAGTGGAAGTTCCGACCAGATAGTTGTTGATCATCTGGCCAATGACTGTGCCTCGATTTGGAAAACGCATATATTCCACTTTTTGTCCTTGAGATTGGAGGTGGTCTATGAGTCGGGCGCATTGTGTGCTCTTGCCCGATCTGTCCAGGCCTTCAAAGACAATGAGATGGCCTCGTCCTGGAGAAGGGTCTGGCAATGCTGTTTCTGCCATCTTGAAGGTAGTCCAGATGTGAGATCATAGAATGGGGGAAGGAGAGCAGGACGCGTTGGTATGGCGCGGATATGCTTTCTTGGCGCGTTGGGTCCACTTCTCTGCTGAGACAAAATTCCTCTCCGCGGTGACAACTTTCACAATACTTTGTTATCCCCAACAATGCGTCAACAATGAACGGACATTCCAATGGGCACGCCCATGGCAACGGTACGCGCCATCGGCTGCCAGACGACGACGACAAAATGTTCCACGTGATCCGATCGACACGCACTGCAGCTCGTTTAGGGCGACTTGCATTGCCGGGACGGAGAATATTGGATACACCACATTACCTCGCTAACACCAGCCGCGGCGTGGTACCACATATCACCCAGGACACCTTCGCCCGGGACACCGATATCAACGGCCTGTACATCGCCCTCGAAGACTGTGAGTGCCGTTGTCCTGCGCTTCAGCCCACGCGCACTTGCTTGCTGACCACGAGGCTCACAGTGTGGTGATAGTCATCGAGAAGGCTCCCAGAGATGTCCCTCCGTTGTACCAGTTCCAGCGTCCTGGCGGCGTGTCACCGCTGAGGAAATTCATCGCCGCCCCGCATGATGCTCTGCTCGTCTTGGGTGCCAGACGAGTTTCGCCGGTCCCAGCGCCCGAAGCGACTTCGAACACGAATAAGACGGTATCGATCTGCACTGCAGTGGGCTTCAGAGCGCTCAAATCAGACGAGTACGCGGAAAAGGCGGAGAGTTTGCAGGCAGACATATTGGTCGGTCTGGGCGATATCCCATATGAACGAGCATTGGGCAACAAGAGAATCGAGAAGGCGACCGATCGGAATATTGGATGGCTGGAAGAGCACATCTTCCTCCGGCGGTCGGAGGAGAAGCTCTCGCGGGCACATCTCTTTGCATCGCTCCTGCCGGTCTCATGTGCCAAGCAACAGTACTACATCGAAGAGCTTACTGGCCAATTTGCGGAGCACATATCGGGTTTGGCACTATACGATCTTGACTCACTGGAAGATCTGCCAGCGGAGCTTGGCCATCTCCCGCGTTTGAGCTTCGCCGCACCCAAGACGCCTCGAGACATTCTGTACCAGATACGGCTTGGCCTGGACGTTTTGGTCGTGCCTTTTGTGGGCGCCGCGACAGACGCAGGTATTGCTTTGGACTTCACCTTTGGCTCATCGCCCGCCGCTCCAACAAATGGACACGAGCCGGTCGTCAATGGGCACGTGGCATCTTCTCCTCTTCCGCTGGGCATCGATATGTGGTCAGAAGATCATGCGGTAGATCTGTCTCCGCTAGCGAAAGGCTGTCCGTGCTATGCTTGTACAAATCATCACCGAGCATACCTGCAACACCTTCTGTCGGCGAAAGAAATGCTTGGCTGGGTACTGCTCCAGATCCACAACCACCACGTCATGGATCTGTTCTTCGCCAGCATACGCCAGAGCATTACAAGTGGCACTTTTGAAGAAGACGCCACGCTCTTCGAGCAGAAGTACGAGAGCCTCTTGCCTGCAAAGACTGGACAAGGACCAAGGTACAGATACCTCAGCCACGCCGCGAAGCTCATAGCTGATGAGGAGAATAGAATCCGAGGCTACCAGTTCAAATCGCAAGGTCCTGGTGAAGTGAAGAAGAATTCCAAAACTCACGAGCCCTTCAAGATGATGAATGATGGCAAAGACAAGCTCGCGGAATCTACCTTACCAGACCCGAACGCCAACGCGGACGATATGCAAGCTCAGGGTTTCGCAGATAAGGAGAGTTAGCACCGTCCTCGATTGCGATTCAGATCTCGACGAACGCCATGAGCTCAGAGAAGCACTGTACCAGCAGTTGCCATCCCAGGCTCCATGAAAGTCTCAACTCAGCGACTTCCAGTTCCCGTTAACTGTGATGCAATCCCAGTCTTGGTAAGTCTCTTCTTCTTCGTCCATCCCCTCACACTACATGATGACAACCATTTCGTTATACCCAGCTCACTTCGATGCTACGGCAAATGCGGTGAAAGCGTGAAATCACGGCTGATCTTGCTCACACTTCTTGTTCTCGATCACAAGCACTTCAAAATCGATTACTCGTGCTAATGTCATCTCAGGTGAGCTCTTCACGTACAAACGACGGTGGAGCACATCGCGCTAGTCCAAGAGCTACAAGCAGAACGACGTCCCCAAAGCGAATGGGGTATCCATGTGCGCACTTTCGCAATCCTAGGTAGAACAGGACTACATAGTGCATGCACATGCATGATGAATTGAATCTACAAATGGACAAGTTTGCGACCTCCTCGCTTCTTCCCCCGCTCCTGCTCGTATTCGTCCCACCTTCCTGCTTCCGCTGTCTTCACGAGAGTTTCTAGAAAAGAGTTCCCTTCACGTGGTGAGCAGAGATCGTTTTCGCATATTCGGGGTTCCCGCGGCGGAGTGACAGTTGTGCCCCCGTTTGTGGGCCATTATTCGGTGCCACATCGTCGAAGCCATGCAGGACAAGCAGCGTGCAGCGTTGACTGTCGGAGCGAGTAGGACTTTGGGCATCGCATTAATACCCTCCTGTTCAGGACAGAAGGTGACGCTGTCTTTTGCCATGGTTGGAATGATCCGCGAACAACAATATCCATAGTCATTACAGAGCATAGTGAAAGGAGGGGAAACTAACTGGTAAAGGAACATGAGGCGAGTGATCAATGGATCTGTTGATTTACACGCAAGATATTAAAAAAAAAAACTTGCGCCATCGGCTAGAAGTACAGCAAGAACACGCCTGCCCTGCCTGCCTACCAATCTCATCTCCCTCAACATGAAAAGGCAATTCTGATACTCCTATTCCTGAAATCTGTCGTTTTCTTGCTACGGCTGAAAGCGCTGAAGTACAGCTACCTTCGTGAACGGAGTTTTCACTCGGTATAGGGTCGGGTCGTGATGCAAGAGGTTACAAGACCGAAGGTGCTGTGTCATGTTCGTGGTATGACATGGCAAAGCACACATTGACCCTGAAGCGAACAACCTTCCGTGGAGCCATGTGAAGGTTCGATCGTGTGTGAAGATGAAAGACGCCAAGGATACCGTTCGTCCCGTCCAAGTGTGAAGGAAGGTATTGAATGCTCGCTAATTGGGACAAGAGGTGAAAACGACGTGGTCATGTCATCGTCGAGGTGAGGTGTTGATGATGATTATGATGCGGTCGAACTGATGGAACCTCGGCTGGATTCTGTCGATAGTGGTGTGGGATCTGTTGACGAGGAACCGGCGGAGCGGCGTCGTGATGAGGCGGTCGCCATTTCGAATTGTTGCTTGGTGTGTTGGTGCATGAGTCTGGTAGATATGTTAGATATGACTCATGATGGTTGGTGCTTTGGTGTGGTCTCACCTCTGGTAGGAGCTTCGCGCATCGTCTGGGTTGGAGAGGTCGAATTGCTGCGCGAAATGGTCTTCCGCGTGCGAAGCGTCGACAAAGCCGTTGGTTTGGTAGGTGGTGGCAGACATTGCGATGTTTGGTTTACGTGAAACTTGAGTTCGGGTTTGGAGATGGATGGTTCGAGATGGGTATTTTGGAAGAACACAGATCGTTCGGATGGGAAATTCTGTTGTAGCCGAATCTGAAAGTACGAGCTGATACCAGTCACAACAGCCGTGGAAGCTCAGCTATGTATATTAGTCAAAGGAAGGGGGGACTCGGCCGCCCTGTTGATAGGAGGAACAGGATAGCGGAGACCCTGCGTCAGAGCGGCAGACAGATCTGCCTAGCACGATGTAATTGGCGCCACCCACCACTTCCAGGCGGACAGGCCACTCTCTGGTTGAGCCGCACGGAGTGGTGGGACCCGCGAGGAGTGACGGGGCGACGAAGCAAAGACCCTGATTTCTGGTGCGGAAGATGTTCACTGGCTCGATTCTGGCGTTCCAGCGGACATATCCGCTGATCGAAGGTCGTATGCGGCAGGGTCGTTATGAGCGTCATGCAGGATTGTAGATCGCATGACGCCGGCTGCGGAGAGCCTGCACCCGGAAGACCCTGAGGCTCTGTAACGGTGGGCAACGGTTTCGGCGCGACAACGCTTTTCGAATCATGACGACGAGCGCTCAGCCCTGCGATTGTCTCATTCTTGCCGTCTTGCTATGCATGTGCATGACATTTCTGTCCTCACGAAAGTTGTTCTAGAACTTCGCATATCAGTACTTTTCGACTTGACGCTTGGCAGAGGAAAATCCGTGCACAATTCGATCGCACAATCGCATTCTCAGAGTAGCGTGAATGGTCGCAGCTTCAGGTGTCCTGCAGGATGTGAAGTCAGTGTGGATCTGCATAGTCCCACTGACGTTGAAAGCACCAGCTCGGCGGGACGCTGGTGTGGAGAATCCTAACTAGTTAGCTGAGATGGTCCAGTGCTTGGCTCGTGATGCTCGACGACGCAAGTTACCAGCCAGATTTTCATACCGTGGCCACTGGCAAACAGACCCAGCGCGCCACTTTCTTCACTCTCCCTGGAGTTCAGAAACCGAGTGAGCCGAGGCAGTTACACAGTACCGGCCATCATCCACCACAAAGCAGGGAGACGCCGATCAATACTGGAATGTTGGTCTGTTGGGGGTCGTCAGTGATCCCATAGCACTGTCTCCCTGTGACGCGATAATAATGCTCTCCGTAGCAGCAGTCTGTTCGCGTATGCCCGCCAAGTTCAACAAACTTAGCCACGGCAATGTGACCCGCAAACTTAGCCGCTCATGAGAGTAATGTGTACCCGTTGGTCCACCTACGGTAGCGGACTTCCAAACCGAGATCCCACACTTTTCAATAGGGCCGAGAGGCCCCTACAGGCACAACAACAGCTCACTTGCTCGTGTGCTCTTATCGTAGCGTCGAGCAGACTAGTAGGTGGTGAGTGATTGTGGGGACGCGAATGCATTTTCGTGCCTCGTCACCACCGGGCAGCAGAGCTGTGGTCGTGTGGCATGTGCTGCCCATCGCCGTATACGGCTTTGCCACCCCACGTCATCCTGTCGTTCGTGGTTCAACAGATAAAGCTACGCGAGACTCTTGTCAGCCGCACGTCAGGCCGCCGATACAATTGCGTTTGGTGTGGTAACACAGTCGTTTATATCGCAAGATGGGCCGCGTGAAATTGCCCGGCGCTCCATTCTGACGCTGGATCGAAGATGACTCCCGCGATGACAGCCAGGAGTGACCACGGATGAGCGCATTGTCTCCATGCTTGCATCTCACCACTTCGAACTGCTTTATGCGACATGGATCATATCAGCCTCTTCGATTGTTACGCAGAGCCGCCTTGCCGCCTGGATGTCGTTGTACGTGTCACGCATGCATGTGGTTGTTCAATTGTCTCTCGTCGGCCAGCTAGCATCATGTGTGCAACCGTAAATAAGCTGATCTGCAATGGAAATAGGCGATGGCCTGGACCCGTTCCTGTGGTGTATGCGGTGCGGATGAGCAAACCATGACGCTGCAGCGCACATCACCAGCTTCAATGTTTCCCTGTGACGAGGTGAACCGAAACACATGTGCTTCATCCATACCACTCCCTCACACTTGCTCGTACTTGTGTCCTGCCGCTTTTACACTGGCCAACAATATCTCGGCTCGTAGGCCTTGCACTTCGTCGGTTGTGAGACTTTGCTGTGCAGGAGCATGTTTCTAAGTTCCATTGATCAAATGTGTGGCTCTTTCTCAGTGTTCACGTTCGTTCTCTGCTCCAATCACGACAACAAGGCCATTGTCCCACTTCAGCGTCCAGATCGTCCACAGAGGCCAGTAGACAGCATTATCCATCTAGAGAGAGACTTGTAGGTTGCTACTAAGTTAGTGCCATTCTTGCTGGCAAAGGAGCTCGTCGTGTAGATGATGCTAGCGTGTCGTCGCTTGGTTGTCAGTCTGGACCAATCATTCACGGCGGAACTCCATCTACTTTGTTGCGCTGTTGCCGACTGCTGTTCTTGACGAAAATGATGTGCATGTCTGTGTGTAAGTCGAGAGCAGAGTTTGGCTTGACATTGCCGCTTTAGAACCGGCGAGACCCGGTCTTTCATGATCGCGTGCAAGTGCCGTGCGTGTGGTGGGCACTTGTGTCCATAGAGCGCTTCGGGAACCTCACTTTATTCTCACGACATCATGTCCAATCGGCACACCACCACACCATCGAGCAGACTTCTTCTGCTGCTCCACCGCGACAATGGATAAACTCACCGACAAGATCGCCGCCCTGCCGCCCGACGCCACCTACTTCTCGCTCGAGTTCTTCCCGCCGAAAACCCAGCAGGGCTTTTCCAACCTCAATGCCCGCCTCTCGCGCTTGGCGCATTCGTTGCGCCCGCTCTTCGTCAATGTCACCTGGGGAGCAGGCGGCAGCACATCTGTCAAATCGCTGGCGCTGGCCGAGGTCACGCAGCGCGAACTGGGGCTCACAACATGTCTGCACTTGACATGCACGAACATGTCGAGAAAGCTCATCGACGAGGCGTTAGAGCAGGCGAAAGTGCTGGGCATCAGGAACATCCTCGCTCTCCGTGGTGATCCACCGAGGAGTGATGAATACAGAGACGACAGCTTGCCAGATGCGGGTGAAGACGATAGCAACAAGGACTTCACGTGGGCCGTGGACCTCGTGCGCTACATACGGAGGCAGTACGGCGACTACTTCTGTGTTGGTGTGGCGGGATACCCAGAGGGACACGCGGATCAGTCTCACCCAGAGCATCAGTCTATCGAGCATGATTTGCCCTATCTCGTGGAGAAGACGGCGGCTGGTGCAGATTTCATCATGACTCAGCTTTTCTACGACGTCGATGCATACCAGAAGTACGAGAAGCGTTTGCGAGAACATGAGTCGGGCCTGTTCAAGAAAATCCCAATCATTCCCGGTCTTATGCCAGTACAGAGTTACCAGATCCTCCGTCGCACGACTAAGCTCAGTCACGCTGCGCTGCCACAGGAGATCCTCAAGCGGCTTGAAGCAGTCAAGGGTGATGACGAGGCTGTCAAGAGAGTAGGTGTCGATGTGCTCAGTGAGATCGTGGACACGATGAAGCATTCCGAGTTTGCAGGCCCACGCGGATTCCATTTCTACACATTGAATCTCGAGAAAGTGGTTACCCAGATTTTGGAGCGAAACGATCTCATACCGCCATGTACACCGGAGGCGGAGCTAAGTCTGGAAATGCAGGCTGTCGCAGTGGAGGAGACGGACGATTTCGTGATGGTCGAAGATGCCAAGAACCAGCAACATCGCAGGAAGTCGTCGATGGCGAATTCTAATCCCCGGAATCGAGTGATTCTATCGCACGCGCGCGCGTCAAGTACGAGTAGCAATCGCCTTTCCTCCGCATACGAGGCATTTGACGACGAAGCTGGAGTACCCAAAGACAAGATCAACAGCCGCGCCAACACACTAGCCATTTCTGAAGGCGAAGGCGCGTTGGGACGAGAAGCCACTTGGGATGAGTTTCCCAACGGAAGGTGGGGTGACGCAAGATCGCCCGCATACGGACAGATAGATGGCTATGGTGTCAGTCTTCACGTCAGCGTTCCCGAGGCCAGGAAACTATGGGGCGAGCCAAAATCAGTGGAAGATATCTCAGCATGTTTCCGTCGACATCTAGAGGGCGAGATTGACAGTATGCCTTGGTCTGAGGAGACTTTACAACCGGAGACGTTGACGATCAAAAATGAACTTTTGAGTTTGATCAACAAGGGCTGGTGGACCGTGGCTTCGCAACCAGCTGTGAACGGCATTCGATCTACAGATCCTGTGTTTGGCTGGGGTCCCAGGAACGGATTCATCTTTCAGAAACCCTTTGTGGAGTTCTTCGTCCCGAGCGATGAGTGGCAGAAGCTGCAGTCGAGGTTGATCGAGAACCCTCAGATCACGTACTTTGCTGGGAATTCAAAGCACGACTTCGTCAGCAACGATGCGGAATCCGTGAATCCGGTCACATGGGGCACCTTCACGGGCAAGGAGATCGTCACTCCTACGATCATCGAGGATGTGTCGTTCAAAGCGTGGTGCGAGGAGGCTTTTGGGATCTGGAATGAATGGCAGCGGATTTACAAGTCTGGCTCAGAGAGTAGCAAGCTGCTCGAGCGTATTCGAAAGGATTACTGGCTGGTCAGTGTGATCCATCACGGTTTCTTGGAGCCGGGTGCTTTGTGGAATGATTTGTTAGATGAGAACAGCAACGGGGTATGAAGTGATGATGGCGCATTTCCATGCATAGCGACGGTTGTGCATAGTTGGACATCTGCATAAGCTACTCGATGTGACTTTTCCTGCGTAGTTTCATGTCGTGATCGAGTTGTTTCGCTTGCATCGTACCTGCTTGGCGCTAACACGCTAGTTGGAACCCTAAATTTGAGCCGCATGGCGGCATTGGCTCGTGCCTTGGATCATTATTAGGTAACGCACTGCGGGAAACCCATGCTGATGACTCCAACGACATCATCTCAAGCACACCAGGCATTCGTCTGTGTTTGTGCACATCATACGTCTTTACCGGCAGAAATTCATTACGGCATATCGCTATCAACAGCCAGAGGACAACCCAACGCGAGACGCGTGCGCCCCATCTCGCAACCATGTTCCCGCCATCTGGCAGCTACAGTGTGGACATTGAAGCCATCTCCGGAATCTGCGGATCCATATCCATCGCCTGTTGGGTCGTCGTCTTCTCACCTCAAATCATTGAAAACTTCCGAAGAAGTTCTGCCGAAGGCTTGAGCGTGGAATTCATCATCATTTGGCTGCTCGGAGACATCTTCAATATCCTTGGCGCCGTGTTGCAAAATGTTCTGGCCACGATGTTGATTTTGGCGATTTATTATACGTTGGCCGATATCGTGCTGCTGGCGCAGTATTTTTACTATACCGGGTTTCGGCTGCGCGATCCGAAGCCCGTGAAGGCTGCGGCGGCGGAGGATGGGGTGGCTACGGAGCGGTCACCGCTCATTACGAATGGACACGCAAACGGACGTACAAGCCCTGCGAGAAGACATGCGAATGCAGCAGATGTGGAGGTTCGCGCTCGCTCCAATTCGGCTTTCAGAGAGCGCCTCGCGAGTCTCGACTACACGCACTCCTCGCCAGCGGTCCCGATTCATGCGCACCCTAAGATCGGTAAAGATGCCGATGCGCTCAAGCCGCACCAGCCCAGGACTTTGCTTCAGTCAGTTCTGTTCAATGGTACTGCCATCCTGCTCGTGGTCCTTGCTGGTATCGCGGGCTACTACCTCACTCCATCCACTCCCGAGAACAAGCGCGCAACCCCCGCGAAAGAGCAAGCCGACAGCCTTGAGTTCAGCACTTGGGGACAAATCTTCGGCTACATCTGTGCTGTTCTGTATCTCGGCAGTCGCGTTCCTCAGCTCTTGCTCAACTACCGCAGAAAGTCTACCGAAGGCTTGAACGCGTTGTTCTTCCTCTTCGCATGCATCGGGAACCTGACCTACGTCTGCTCCATCTTTGCTTTCAACCCAATCTGCAGCCGACATCGCCATGGTCATTGGCGACAAAGCCAATGCCAGCCGGGCGAGGCCGCAAGTATCTATGGGCAATACATTCTTGTCAACTTGAGTTGGCTAATCGGCTCCTTGGGCACATTGTTCCTGGACTTCGCGGTTTTTGTTCAGTTCTGGGTGTATCGCGACAACCAAGCGCCCGAAGTTGACTCTGCTCATGAGACGCTGGTCGATCCAGACGAGGACCGCGGAAGAGAAGCAAGCTCACGCTAGCTGGGTCGAAAAGCAGGTTTCGAGACCTTCCATGTTTTAGCAAGACTTTGCAAATCATGAAACTGGTTTCGGTCTCGGGCGCCACTGAATCTCTATGACAGCGCAAAACATGTTGCTGACTATCAGTGAGCTCGGTTGGTCCAATGTAAGCATCGGCTCCCCGGATCAAAGTCCATGTGTTGAGACTGATTGGCATAGTGGTTAGGATGTGAGTTCTCAGCAGGATTTCCGACGCATCCGAGCTGAGGCTGACAACAACGCAGTTCCGCTCGTCTTCTCTCCGTCGACGGCAACGCGGAAGATCTTGGTTCAAGTCCTTGACCGAGCGCATGCAGATGCCACTTTCTGCACAGTCTTCTCTTTTGCTTGCGCTGCTTCTGTGGAATGGGCCGTGTCGTATTGCCGAGAGGCACGGGATCTCGCCACAAAATTCCGATACCAGCGCGCGTCTCGGACATGCCGATGGATATGAACGACACAGCCAATGCGCAATACGGGCCGGACTTCACAGCATTCCAGTGTGGCTACACGGGAAAGTCAGTTATACAGAAGTGGCTAGCGATGGCCGAGGAATGAGGACACTCGGACCTTTTGTCTCGGCTTACCGAGCTGCCCCGACCTCACCCTTTTCGGCTACTCGACAGCAGCAGCCTTTGAAGCATTCGCGATGTGCAAAGGAGCGGGACTCAATACCCTCGATGTATGCTATTGTGGCCTCATGCTGAGAGCTCGCCGACCCCGATCGACACAGAATGTGGCTCATAACGATGTTTCCAACAACCTTCTACTTCCACCGCATACGATATCGCATCGGCCTTCGTGGCCAGAGCTCGCAAATGCCAGGACCTGAGACATCTTGTCCCAACGCCTGGCCTCGATAGCGCATATCTACACCGCCAACAAGATCGAGCACGGGACAATCTCATCGACATGCCAATGCACATGTATTCATGTTTGTATACATCAGCTTCTGGACAATGCAGTGTTGCAGATGTGTTAGCTGTCTACACAATCCTTCCCCTTGCTCATCTTAATCACAGCGAGAATAGCATTCGACATCCAGATCAGTCAACGCACGGATCTCCAGACCCGAATATCACACAGTTCAATCTTGTTTGTTTCCACACTTCATGCCTGCCAGTGAGCATCAACACAAACAAATTTCGCGGCTTCGTGTTCAAATTGCGCGGTCGTCGCGATGGAAACGCGTTCTCAGCATCCTCATCACCATCGCAACATCGGCATACCGACCGGGCCTCCTCCGCACCGAAGGGAGTGCCAGCAGCACGTTGCCGTGGAAGCAGCCGCTTACCATTCTTTCCCCTTCCTTTTCCGATCTTTGCTTCAGTCAGCACCATGTCTTCGGGCTTGGTGGCTCCGAGACCTGGCCACTCATTGGTCAGGGATGCCCTCTTGTCTCTTCTCTTCTCCGCAAGCTTTGCTCAGGCACAAGTGCCTGGTCTAGAATTGGGTGCCGGGGCATCCGTCAGTGCGGGTGTCAGTTTACCACGTGAGTCTCGGTCAATCGCCACCCCCGTTCCTCGTAATACTTGCTGACTGGACTTGATGAAGCTTGTCTCAACGCGGTGACGGTCACTGTTTTCCCACCCGACTACACGGGGGTGTTTGCAAGTCTGACAGTACCTGGAATCCCTCTGACGACATTTCCGCCTTTGACGCTCCAAAATGGTCTTCCATCTGGCTTGCCGAATACTGCACTCTCGTCGTTGCTTAGCGGTATCGTTCCTACCAACCTCCCGGGTAATCAATTCTCATTACTCCTATCGGAAATTGGCCAGGTCACTCTCTCGAATATTGGAGAAGCATTGCCGGTACCTACGCCATCTTTGCCGCTTGACGTCTCGTCCTTGCTGTCTGAGATCGGAGACGTGGTTCCTACAGCGATACCATCTCTCTCGATCCCAGATTTGTCATTGACGACGGCACTTCCTGGTGCATTGAGCTCTTTGCTATCTGAGATCGGAGACGTGGTTCCTACGGCGATACCATCTCTCTCGATCCCAGATTTGTCATTGACGACGGCACTTCCTGGTGCATTGAGCTCATTGTTGTCCGAAATTGCAAACGCGACCAACATTTTGCCACCATCAATCACCCTCCCGCCTTTGGCTTCAGGAGTTTTGGACATTGTATCTGCTGTCTTGCCAACATCGCAACTCCCAACTCAGACTCCTGTCACTTTCGCATGTCCACAAGACAACGGCCAAGTCATCGTCGAGAATGGACTCCCCTACGTGCTCAACTGCAATGGCGCCTCCACCGGAAACGTCTTCGGCTCTCGGCTTGCTCTGGACTCCTTCAATGATTGTTTCCTCGCATGTGACCAGGCCAGCGTGACTGGACTCGCAAACTTCTGTACGGGCTTCTACTACGCCGGAGAACCCAACGGCGATGGCCCTGGAACCTGCTACTTGCAAAACAGCGTCGCACAGAGCTTCCGTGCTGCACGAGGCTACATCAGTGCCGCACGGCTGGTGAATTACGCGGTCGGAGGACTTTCGCCGATCCCTCTACTCGATTCTGCGAGCTCCATACTGGTTTCCATACCTGGTGACTTGGCACTTCCTACCGGCCTTCCAACCATCGCCATCCCGTCATTATCGCTCAGCCTTGTTCCTCTTCCATCGAACATTCAAGTCACGTCATTACCTCCTCTTCCTACAGGGCTTTTTCCATCGCAGCTCCCACTCAGCGATTTGACCAATTTGATTCCAGAGGTCACATCATTGCCTCTTCTTCCTACAGGGCTTTTTCCATCGCAGCTCCCGCTTAGCGATTTGACCAATCTGATCCCTGGAGTCACGTCCTTATTAGGCGAAATACAGAGCGGCCTGCCTCTTCCATCGCAGCTCCCGCTCAGCGATTTGACCAATTTGATCCCTGGAGTCACGTCCTTATTAAGCGAAATACAGAGCGGTCTGCCTCTTCCATCGCAGCTTCCACTTAGCGACCTTACAAATTTGATTCCAGAGGTCACGTCATTGCCTCCTCTTCCTACAGGGCTTTTGCCATCGCAGCTCCCACTCAGCGACCTCACAAATTTGATTCCAGAGGTCATACCTACAAACTTGCCCATTACCACAGCTTTGGTGCCTCCTGGAAACGCACTATCGTCCATTCTTGGCGGCATTTCGTCTCCTCTGGCTCCTTTACCAGATGCATTGTCTTCCATCCTCGGATCCCTGGGCTGCGACGTCAACACTCTTCTAACGGCACTGGGTCTGTCCAGCAGCGACAGCGTTGTGTCCTCGATTCTTGCCGGTCCAACAACGGACATTTGCTCTTTGCTATCTGGGCTTCCAACAGCATTTCCTACCCTGGCTCTACCGACTCCAAGCATCGCATTGCCGACGACTGCTTTACCATCCTTGAGCATCCCATCCATCGCGGTTTCGTCTTTGAGCTTGCCTCTTCCAACGGCTGTGCCTTCTTTGAGCTTGCCTCTTTCAACTGGAGTGCCGCCGCTCAGTGTTCCATCAATCGGAGTTCCATCGCTGAGCGTACCTCCCCTCAGCGTTCCATCACTAAGCTTACCCTCAGCGCCATCGTTGAGCGTTCCCTCGCTGAGCGTCCCGTCGCTCAGTCTCCCGTCGCTCAGCATTTCAGCCGTCCCCTCGCTCAGTATACCTTCACTCAGCGTGCCTTCGCTGAGTGCTCCATCGCTGAGTGTTCCATCGCTCAGTCTCCCGTCGCTCAGCGTTTCAGCCGTACCTTCGCTCAGTGTACCTTCACTCGGCGTACCTTCGATCAGCGTCCCTTCTCTGAGCACGTCTCTTCCCGGCAATCCTCTCACCAACCTTCCGGGCCTCGCATCATCACTCCCGTCAGCCACACGCACATCCTCAATCCCCCAACTCGCGCTCCCCACCTCCACCGGCCGCCCCGTCTTCAACTGCCCAGCGGACAACGGCGTAAGCTACGTCGCCCCCTCAGGCCAAGCCTTCAGCATCCAATGCAGCACCAACTACATCAGCTACGACATCGCCTTCTCCCCACAGCCCAACCTCTTCTCCTGCGCAAACTCCTGCAGTTCCGTCCCAGGCTGCGCCGGCGTAACCTACCAAGCGCAGACCTCTCTCTGCTTCTACAAATCCAGCATCGGATCCGGAACACCCAGTCTTCTCGCCGACAGCGCCGCACCAGTGAATTTAGACTGTCCCACAGGCAACGGCGCGCAATATACCGATTTCTCGGGAGCCAGCTATCAGATTTTCTGTAATGTCACTTTCCCGGCTAGCACGAACATCACGTCGAACGTCAATGCCGGAGCGGGGGCTACGATCGGTGCTAGAGGCGATTCGCTTCTTCTTCGAGCAAGGCAGAATGCTGCTGCTGCTTCGGGAGTGCCAGATATCATTCGGTGCAGCAATCAGTGCTCCAATATGGCAACATGCGTGGCGGTGACGCAACAAGACGATCAGTGCGTTTTCATTTCGAATCTGGGGAACGCGGCGACTGGATCCAGTCGTGCAGATACTGTGGTCTTGGTGGGGCGACAGATTGTCGATGATTCTGGAGCTACGAGCACTTCCGCTGTGACTGGGGTGCCAACTCAAGTGAGCACAAGACAGGCCTCTGCGGTCAACAATGCTCCGACGACGACTACGACGACCACAGCTCTATTGCCTACACTTCCAACTTCGCTCCCGCCGATCATTTCGACGGCTACTCAAGACGATTGTGGCCTACTGGGCTTGAATTGTGGTCCGACTCGATCACCATCACTGGTAGTTTCCGTCACAGCTTCAGCGGGCGTTGGCGTTTCAGCAAACCTTCCTGGTACTGCCCCAACCTCCATTCCCAACCCCCCGGCAGCGATTACCTCAACTACTCGAGACTGTGGCCTGCTAGGGCTCAACTGCGTTGGCGGTACCACAGATGGGGGCAACAACACTCCAGCTTCGAGTACAGCACGAATTCCAGCGTCCAGCAGCCCTACCCCCTCGGCGGCAAGCAGCTCGACTACAAGGGACTGCGGCCTCCTGGGTCTTAACTGCGGAGGTGGTGGCAGTGCAGGTGGCGGAACCAGCATCCCACCTTCAAGCACCGCACCGCAGACCGTCACTGTCACACCCATTCCCATTCCGTCCTCTTCCATGATTACCGTGACCACTCGAACCACGAGCTACTCTCGGCTCACCACAGTGCTCCCGGTAACGACCATCACAACCACTTCGACCTTCACATACTGCAACGTGGGACCGAACAACTTCACATCTTGTACCTCAACCCTCGTGGTTGCAACCCCAACATCCAGCGCACGCAGCTCATCGGCTACCTCAACGACAACCAGCAGGGATTGCGGGCTACTAGGCCTCAACTGTGTGTGATGAGACGAGCGAGTTGTACAGTGTACAGTGCTACCAGGGGGGCAATCAGGCGTAATTCAGGAGGACTTTTGCGATCAAGCGCGGCGTTTGAGGGATCAGAGATGCGGGCGAGCTTTCATGTTCCAATCTTGGCAATTAATTCTTTCGTAATCGTCTCGAACAGAGGCTGTAGAGAGCAAGCAGTATACTTGTCTACCAACAACCCTTCCGTGCTTCCTTCCTCATCCGCTTGCATATCGCGTCCTTGGATGGTCGTGCCTTCGGGATAGCTGGGTCGCTTGCCTTCCTCGATCAGGCGGATGAACATCGGGTCGATGGGCACGCTTCCGAGGAAATCCACGTTGAATTCTTGCGCCATTGCTTGTCCTCCGCCCTTGGAGAAGACATTGGTGCATTCGGAGCAGTTGGGACATACGAATCCTGCCATGTTCTCTACCACTCCGAGGATTTTGACGTTCACTTTGCGGCAGAAGTTGATTTCTTTCTTCACGTCACTGACACTGATCGCTTGCGGAGTCGTGACGATCACCGCGCCGGCTAACTGTTCCTGCGTCGCGGATTTGAGCAACGTCTCGACGAGAGAAATATGCTCGTCGCTTGTCCCCGGCGGAGTGTCGATGAGCAGGTAATCGAGCTGTCCCCATTGCACATCTGTAAGAAATTGCCGAATCATGGCAGTCTTCTTCGGTCCTCTCCATACAACTGCATCGCCTCTGTTCGCGAGGAGAAATCCGAGCGACATGGCTCCCAGCTTCCCTACACGACGCGCTGCTTGTCCATCTGATGTCTTCTGCCCGGCATCACTGCTCTCTTGCTGCTCTCTTGCTTTGTGTACGGGCACGGGAAGCCAACCTCCAGGCGCCTGCGTGACTTTGGAGTTTTCGATGCCGAAGAATCGCGGAATCGAAGGGCCGGTGAGATCGACGTCGAGGACTCCTACCGAGTGGCCTTGGAGGGACAGCGAGAGGGCGAGTTGGGTGGTGACGCTGGATTTCCCGACGCCGCCTTTGCCGGACAGGACGAGCACGATTTTCTTGATTTCGCTCAGTGACATCCCTGCGGGTTGTCGGAGTTGCAGAGACGTCGTGGATCGGTCTGAAGTTTGTACGTCACTCGCTGGTGCTTAGCAATGTCGTCCGAGGGTCGCCGATGACGGAGTTGGAGGGGCATCGTCGACTGCCACTTCAGACTTCACTTCCTGTCAACTCACGCCTTTTCATGCTCGCCCCGTCCATATCCATAGTTCTATGCGCTCTGCGGGCTTAGGAGCGACCAGCGATGCAGTCTCGAGAACTTGATCAATCGGGTCCCCGAGGATGACATGCGAGTACTGACATCGAGCTGATCCTCCAGCAATCTGGTCAATTTCGAACAAGTCATAAAAAAGAAAAGTCGCCTCCATGCGCGTAAAGCATGCCCAAATGCCACCAAGTTCGGGGGGAAGTACCGGTTCACCATGGAGATGCACGCTGGCAAGTATCAGATCCAGCAGAGCATGTTGAGGTGCCTCACCGTCGTCCCACCAGTTTCTTCATGAGAAACTAGTGTTGTGCCTCAGTTACAGTTACAAATTTGTAACTAGGTAAAATCGTGTAACTGAGCTGTAACTAAGCGTTTTGCCCTATAAACGGCTTGTAACTAGTATAACTAAGCTTCGTGCGTATCTCCTACTTTCGTTACTACTCGGATACTACTAAAAGTCTTATATATAGTTCGTAGTACTATATAGTTTTAGTTACTAGTCCTATATATAGGTAGACGAAGTATAGCGGATAGTATAGAGTATTCCGTAGTCTATTAGGGTAGGGCGAGCTTCTAGCTTAGTAGGGTCGAGGAAGCTTATAGCTTAGGGTTAAGATTAGGGTATAGAGCTGCTAGGGTGAGTTATAGCAACAAGTATCGAGATCCTAGATCCTAGCCCTGTAAAATTTCATTAAGATCCTAGCCTTTTTAAATTAATTTATCGAGTTGCTACCTAATTAGCGGATAGTCCTTAGTTACCTAGTTACATAGCCTGTTTTGTAACTGGGGAGGCTGTTACAGCCCAGTCACATGGTTGTTACGGTGACTGGCACATCACTATGAGAAACCCTAAGCACTCAGAACCCTAACGTCGACGGGCAAAACATTCCTTCCAGCATGCGTCCTGACCGAAGACATCTCGTGCCCCATTCGAAATACATATATTGCGACATCCGATCTCATCTGCCGTTCGTGCAAGTATGCACTCGCATTGGAGATTAAACAGCTACTCCCGCGTAGAGGAACCCATTCTCATCGAAGCACTCCGCAAGGCTGGCTACTCCGTTTCCATCTCTTCGTCTGACCAAGAAAGAGCAGCCTTGGAGAGTCGATGCCAGCGAATCGATAAGCACCTTCTATGCTACGATGCATGCTCGATCGAAGAGCTACGAGGTTTCGTCAGAGCTCGTGGCGTAGAGGTCGAACAGTCCAAACGCGAGGAGGCGACAAGGCTTATACAGAGCCTCGAGAAAGCGGATACGGAGCGTCCATTCCACGGACTCATGGACCTTCCAGCTGAACCCCGCATGCACATATACGAATTCTACATGTGCGAATTCCCAGCCGTGCTCTGCAAGCCCGCGCAACTACCACTTGCCAGAACCTGTCAGCAGCTCCGCAAAGAGTTTCTCCGGTGTTCTACGCCAACCAAGAGTTCGTTCTCAAATTCTTCATACGTACTGGGCCTGTATGCGATATGCGATGGGAGGAGGAAACCGACCACTTTATGAAGAGTTTACATCCGAGTAGTCCCGCCATGATGCGCAAAATCACCATCAATGCTCGCTTCCGCGATGAATCTGTGGTCAAACCAGATGTGTTCGAATTCTGCATTCAACTTGGCGACTCCAACCACAGCTGCTCAGTCGAGCTAACGAAAGTTATGGGCTACAAGTATAATCCCAAGCGCGACAGCCACTTCAAACCGCTCGAAGCAGAAGTCAGAGCCGCTCTCGAAGTGACGCGCCATCGCACAAAGGATCAGACTCCGCAGCTCAAGCTGGAAGACCTCGGAGTAGTGCGCAGGAAGACGGGGAGCTGGCTTGCTGCCCGTTTTGACCGAAGACGAGCTTGAAATTTTTTCATTCCACCGACTGCTCATACTGGCAGGAGTCTGTAGTCTCCATATCGCACCATTGCCGACGATAACCTAGCCAAGAGCTCTGTAACGAGAGGCGCATTTCTGGTCTCGCGGCCTCAAGTTCTAGCCGGCAGACCGGTGGACTTGAGCAGTGCGGCATCTCCCCACAAAAGTTTGATAGCATCATAATCAGCATCATTAGAGTGAGAAGTTTCGAGACTTCCAACGTGAGGCAACAGCGCCACTAGCTTTCTTCTTTCTTCGACCCAAAGGTAAATTTGCCTTCACTCTGCGGGCAAAGTTAGGTTTCGTTACTCACAGATATGCAAACAGCAGCAATCAACACCCTATATCATAAAATCCAGCTCAGCGGATAATGCCAGACAGCAAGTGACATCATTACACAGCAGGAGAAGTAGTTAGCGGATGAGCCTGACAACTACTAGCGTCTCGACACCTACAAAAATGTCATTGAATCCTTCCTCCTCAAGCGACTTGCAGCAATCGGGCTTGTACAAACCTCCAAATCCTCATGGCGACGGACGCTCTCTCGCCCGGCACCTGCAGCGTTACGACAGAAACCTACCTTTATACCAGACTTATACGATCCCCGAACTAGAAGCATGCAGACAGACACAGACAAAATTCCAAACTCATAACAGCATCACGTTCTCATTCCACTACCTCCTTCCCCACTACATCAATCATCGACCATCCACCATCTCGCCTACCCACCCGCACTATTCCTCAAAGGATGTAAAAGCGGCCCTCTGGCCCTCGCCTCACCGGCCGTGGGACTACCCTGCCGACTGACTCTCTCCTTCATCGGACTTCCCATCCTCGGACTCCTCGGCACAGAACTCTGCCTAGTCCCAATCCTACCTCTCGCTTCCTTCAACACCGCGAGCTGCTCATCCTTATTCTTCATTCCGATCTTCATATTCTCAACCATCATGCGCAACTTCTTATTCTCCTGTTCGAGCATCTTGTTGTGTCCGTGCGCAGAAGCTTGTCGAGCACGCGTTTGTTCGCCTTGAGCGATGATGGTAGCGTGCGCGAGAGCCGTTTCCAGTTCATTGTTGTTGTGCCTGAGCTCTCGAGCTTGGTTAGAGGCCTCTTGATACTGCGATCTCATCCATTCGACATCTTTCTCTGCTGCAGCAGCTTTCTTAATAGCCTTGTCTTCATTAGCCTTAGATTGCTGGAATTGCATACGGAGCTCTTCGAGTTCGTGCACTTCAGGGACCGTGTGGTTGAGGAGCTGCCGCCGAGCTTCTCCCAGGGCCTCTTTCAACTGCGTTCGTTCGGTACGAAGTGCGGTATTGTCTGCCTCTACGCTCATCATGCGACTGACAGCCCTCTCTGCAGTTATGATTGTGCTGTCTCGTTCCTTCTTCACTTCTAACAGCTCCTTTCGCTGATCCTCGTACCTGTACTGCAGATCTTCGAGGGCTTTGACATGCTCGTCGAGACGCTCTTGCATGCCTTGCAAAAGCTCACGCAACTTCCGCTCGGTCGCAGTCTGGCTGGCGGTGTTGGATTCCAAACCTTCGGCGGTGCCCTTCTCGAGAGAGTTACTGACGTGAGTAATGTCGAGATCAAACGGATTGATCGTCCCCTCGACAGGTGCGGGCGTCTGACGTGGTCGCTTTGCCATAATGTCGCTGTCCGCGTCGGTCTCCATCTGATCGAGTGGTCTCTTGACACCATGGGATTCAGCTTGAATATCAGTCTCGGTTTGACTGTCCAACTCCTCAAGTTGACTCAAGCCCGCGATGGGCCATTCTGCTGTAGTGTCCTCCAGGTAATTTGCAATCGCGGATGCAGCGTCTCTGATTGTTGCCTGGGTGCTCTCAAGTCTCCCAGCTTCCGCTCTTGTCTCGGTCGTCACCTTGACTAAGAGTCTCGTCCGAGCCGCAGGCGACATGTCCGCTTGCATACACTTCTCCAGATGCTCGATGGTGCGCGGCATAACAAGCACTAACAGCATTGCGCATTTAGCATCCTCCTCGCCGGCTTTCTTGCGCACTGCACGAATCAGAGGGTGCTGATGATCGACCAGAGGATCTACTGCAACAACGACATCGGCTGGCTGCATGCCCTGAGCTTTGACATCCAAATCTAAATCCAAATCAACGATAGAGAACTTCAGGCCCAGGTTGGCTTCACTGAGATCCGGATCTTCGGCAGTAGGACGAGCCCATCGCTTGCAGGGCACTTTAATGCCTTGCAAGAAGTCGTACAACATCGTCGGGATTCTGTCTCCATGTGCTACTACTGCGATGTGTAGGTTCTGATCCGAGAGATTCGCGATAAACTCGTTTAAGAAAGCGAACTTTGCACTGCAGGAAATGTCCCATTTGGCTTGAACCTCGTTCTCAGCCTTCTGAGATAGTGTCTCAGGGTTAATGAGGTCTGGATGCATGGCCGTATTCCGCAGGCGCTGCACAAAGGCATTGGCCCGACTCAGCAGATCTCCTTCGAGATTCTCCTCTTTAAGCACCTCTGCAACAAGCTCTCGATCGAAGTAGATGTTGTTTTGATATTGATCCCGCTGCTGCGGGGCTGGAGCTACGGGTACAAGGTGGATACCCGTTGTCTCAGGATCTGTGACGAGCTGTGGCTGTGAAGCAGCGCTTCCAAGTGTGCTATTGGCATGGACAGCAGCTTCGTTGTTAGCTTGCGGTAGCAGCGTCTCGTATCTTCCAGATCTTATCATTTCCTCTCGAGTGATGGGAGCGACTGTTGCTACAGCAGGAATTGTGGATGGCGATCTTTCATGTGCCGACGCGAGAGGGGAACTCAAACGGTTCAACACTTTCGGAGGCAGCGCTGATGCTGGTTGGCCATTGCCGAATGCAGAACCATTAGCGATAGGCGCAGGAGCAGGAGTCGTGGAGTTTCGCTCGGCAGTTTGTGTCCCTTGCGCGGCCCTTTGTCTCGCTCGGTCGGCCTTTTGTATCTCTCTTTTCTTCGCTCGCTCGACCTCTTTTTCCTCTCGCATCCGCCTGATCCTCTCCGTGAGAGTGTCTGGCTTCTCTGTAGGGAAAGCGTCCATCCTGGAAGTACCCGAGGATGGTACGAGGGGCTGTGGAGCGCTCTCACCAATAGGACCAAGCGAGTGGGATGGAATCGATGGGAATGGTGTCGAGCCTGCTTGACGCGACGAGAGGACACTTGGCGATCTGGCTAGGCTTTCTGTACGAGCTTTGCCAGGGTCGTAATCAGAGCCAGCGGACCCAATCTTCTTTAGTGGGCTTTGCTGAGGGATCTGTGTCAAGAAGCCAGCACTCGATTGTGATGGGTCGTGGCCGTAGTAGTGAGTGCTCTTAGTCCCTTCTGTTGGCTGGCTGGGCGAAAGGCCTGCAGGTGTCTCAAATGGAGAAGTGTTGTGATCTTGTTGTTGCGTGAAAGGAGGTTCAATGGTCGGTTGCGAGATTCTGTCGTTATTGTCAAGAAGTGAAGATGGAGGTGGACGCTGACCAGGAGGAGGTGGGTCGAAGTCTGCTGGGCGGATTGACGAGTCAAAGTTTCGCCAAGAGTGAGCGCTTTTGCTTTCAGCGCTCGGAATGACGATGGCCTGATCTTTAGCTGCTCTGTTATTTTGTGAAGGCTCTGGAAAGTGGGGTCTTCGTTCGTGGTCAACGCTCGGCTGGCCTGAAGACTTTGGATCACCTTCAGATGGCGCAGCGGTGCCGTTAGCCCGACCCTGATCGTGGACTTGTTCTTGCGATTGAGGCCGCTCGTCCGCAACAGGGTGTGCCTGGATCTCAGTCAATGAATTGACAGCCGACTGGTGATTGGGTTGCTCGACTGACGATTCGCCGTCGATGGGGTATGCCTCGTCGCGCGACTCTTGATCGTGGCTTTGGGAAAGCGGATCGGCAGAAATTTGCTCTTCCGATTGTGTCTGATCAGACTGTACCTGTAGCTGCAAGCTTGCTTCTGCGTCTTGATCGGAATATTGCGAAGATGGACCAGCAGGCTTTTCAGACTGTTCCTCTGAAGCACTCGCAACTTGATCTGGATTCTCAGACTCTGGCGTGGCTACAGCCTGCTGCGTCTGAGTAGGCGAGAAACCTCCAAAGGTAGAGTCTTCAAGCAAGCCTTGGCTCTGTGACTGCGACTGAGACTCCGGAATGACGAGGCTCGTGTCGTTGGTGCTCTTCTGAGTAGATTGAGCGGGCAGATGCTGCTCAGTATCTTCTGGAGCGCTGCTTTCAAAGATTTCCGGGACTGAGGCCGCAGGTTGCGATTGCGCCGATTCGTCGCAACTCGTAGGCCGTGGAGAGAACTTCTGATACTCTCCAGCAAAGAAACTTGAAGGAGGACCGGGAGCTGCGAAGAATGCCTTGTGCTTCGTAGTAGCCTGTTCAGCACCGCCTTCAGTCTGCTGACTGGGTCCGATTTCAGGCTCGGTGTCAGCGGCGACTGCGGTCAGCACTTCCGATTCGACGCCTGCAGCAACTTCTTGACTAGGCTGTTGACTCCTGGCAGTCGTGTCTTGTGCGGTACGAGGAGGAAGCGGCGAACTCTCAACAATGCTGCGCGATGCGCGACCTCTCTTCTTCGGCGGTGGCGCAGGCGTACTAGAAGTGCTCGAGGCTATCGCGCGTTAGTAGCCACTCTATCAACCACGCGAAAAAGTCCGACATACTCGCGAGATGCGATTTCCGCTCTCGTTTCGCAGCCTTCTGCCTCTGCCAATCCTCAACCAAAGCCTTGTTAGCGTTGCGCTTAGGCTCCCAGCTCGGTGTGTACAGCTGGCCAGTCTGCGAATCGGGTTCCCAGTCGATCTGATACTTGTTGCCCTTCTCGGCGATGATAGATCGGGCTTTGTAGTCGACCTGAGGATCTATGCGGCCGTGCGGATGCCGTTCTTGCTGCGGCGCTTTGCCAGTGGCGCGTTTCTTCGGTGGACGACGTCGCGGTAGCGCGGGATCTTCTTCGGTGGCGGAGCGTTTCGTGCCGCGCTCACCACACATGCTGGTTGCGCGTGGACAAGAAAGTGATGATGGTGGTGTTGGCTGCCATCGTGGGATTAGAATTCTGCGTGGGACGAGTCGTCGCCATCTGGTCGCACAAGCAAGCAAGGACGCGATCCACTTAACTACCGACGGATGTACTCGGCAAGGGCTTGGCGTCGTGGTCGGATGTGGAGACTGTGCGCGTGAGATGCCGACGGGCGAATGAAGACAATGGTGGTGAGGGCGGTGTCGCAGTGTGTCAGAGGAAGAGTGTTTGCAAGTGGAAGCGAGTCGAGTTTCCAGTCAACACAGGCAGCTGCGACAATAGCAAAGTGAAGCAGCTGCGCGACAATAGCTGCTGTTGCGCGTCCAATAACACTAAGGTGAGCTACTGCTGCAGCTCTTCTCTGTGCATTCTCAACTCCTCAACTCCACGCTTGCGAGTCGCTTCGGAACCCTTCTCATCTCGTAGCATCTCGTCGGTTCTGTATAGCCCATCATAGCTTGGGCATTCAAGCCTTGTTCTCGCCCTTCTCCACACGATCATTCTGCTCCTTAACACGCTTGCGCTCAAGCTCTCTAACCATGTCTGGTGGGCTGTCTTCGATGAGATCCGAGCCCTCGCCCTCGTTGAGACCGGTCCACTTAGGCAGTCCATCTGGGACATCCATGACGCGCTGACCGTAGAACATGTGCAGTCTTGGCCTAAAGACCTGTTAGCAACATCATTCACAGCTTATCAGCATTGCCACAACTCACTTGAAGTTCGCCTTCTCCTGATCCGACTTGAACTTGACCAGACTCGGAAACAGCAAAATCATATTGCGTCCCTCGTCCATAATCGGACTGTAGCAATGCTTGCATCTCACTTTGCACGGAAGCTTGTGCTCCTTGGACTTGGACGTCGGATCATACCACTCCAAGTCATGATGTCCGTGCTTGAAGTTGATGTCGTCCTTCTTGAAGATCGCAGCCCACTGGAAGGGAGCGGCGTGCTGAGTCTGGCAAGTCGTGCAATGGCAGAGCTTACTGTCCAATGGCTCCTTCCTGCTCAACTCGTACTCGACAGCTCCGCAGTGACAGGAAGCTTCGTAGAGGTGCTCGAAGTTGTCGTTCTTCTCGTGGATTCTGTATGGAGCTCGCTTCTTCCATTCTTCGATGCCCGACTCGTCTTTCTCTGGCTGCTTCGTGTCGTGCTTGACTTCGTGCGCCATGGCTGGAATGCTGGAGAAGGATATCTTGAAAAGCGGCGTCGACGTGCAGGGTCGTGGAAATGGGACACGCGAGGTCGTGGTCCCGTATCTGATCGATCCTGATGTTGTGGTGTTGAACAGGCGTTGCACCGGACGGACAAGCCTGGGGGTCATGTGTCTGGCGGTCGGCTGGGAAAGGAGGAATGCAGAGTGGTGCAATGATGAGGGAGCGGCGAAGCCATGGCTGGACGCACACGACCCGTTTGCTCCTCTGCCATCGCGTTCATTATGTCGTCAGTAACGATGCGAAGAAGCTCTGACCAGTGCTGCACGATACGCAGATTAAGTTGCGGGTCAGATCGGCCGACCCATCCGCTCCTCCAATATCGAAAAGCCTATGACGAGTCGAAATGGACCTTCGCTCGATCGATGCACCATTGGATCGACGCTGCACCGCAAACCACCTTCATACGGCACTTTCTTAAACGCGTCTGACCTGCCCATGAAAGTTCAATGGCACACGCGACAAGACTCATGCTACGTCGTCCAAGAAATACTCATGCTTCGCGCTACGAAGTCTTACGCTAGAACGCCACGCTAATCAACGACGAGCCTCTCCCACTCCAATCACCGCCGATACAATTCCCGCTCCCTGTGCTGCAATCTCTCTGTTCGCTCTCGTCGTTCCCTATCTGGACTGCGGCTTCTCGTGTGCCGTGAATCCGGAGGAAACTCTCTCCGCCGGTCACGCTCGCGATATGGCTCTTCTCTACCATCCGCTCGCGGTGCGTCCATGTCCCGATACTGTCGTGAAGGAGGAGCATCCGCGTCGCGATAACGAGCACCATCTGGATCTCTATATCCTGGCTCTCGCTCTCGACTGTCACGACGTGGTGGGCGGTCATAATCGTCTCGCGGCGGCCGGCTGTCGTATTGGCGACCACCGCCTTGATAGGACGGGATGTATGTGTCGACGTTGGGTCCTAGGTCTCTTCGTGCCGCTGGTGGAGGTGGACCAGGTGGAGGGCCTCGGTCTACCATGCCTGCTGGTGGCCGAGGCGGCAGAACATCGGGTCGCGGAGGGAGCGCATGTCCATTTGACGGGGGCGGCAATCGATCCCGATGATCTCGCTCGCGGTATGTAGGTTGTCGTCCACCGGGTGGTAGCGGTGGCTGTCTCCGATCATCGTAGCGTGGCGGGGGCCCTCGGTCACGTCCATAGCCTCGATTCCCTCGATCATAACCGTTGTGGTAGGAGCCATTCGGTGGACCATGGCCCCATTCATCTGGTCCCATGCCGACCGTTCCGCCAGCGGGTGCAGGTGGCAGTGCGCGTTGATTGTCCTGCTTGCCACGGCGTCTCGAATCCAGCTCGTGGCTGTCCTCGTATCGTGGTATGTCCTCTGGCTTCAAAGGCAGCGGCGCGACTTTGAAATATCTATGTTGCAATGCATCGATGGCGTTGATTCTCCTTCTCCAATCCAAGCACAGCATGGATTTGAGCAGGTGCAGACCTTCTGGGCCCAGGCGTCCGAATCGTTGGTCAATATCACCTTGCTGCTTGTCCCACGTGTTCTTGCCTTCGCATCCCGGAAGCTCACTCCAGCCTGGCATGCTTTCTTGCGTCGGCGAGCCAAGAAGTTTGAAGATTTTCACGCATTGGTCAATGTCCGACCTGCCTTCCAAAATAGGCTTTCGCTCGAACATTTCTGCAAACACACAGCTGAATTGAGTTAGCATGTGAAACTTACGCCACGTTATGTGATACGCACCCGACACCCCACATGTCGATCGCTGGAGTATATCCTTTCAGTGTGAGCAGAAGCTCGGGCGGCCTATACCAGCGTGTCACCACTAAACTGGTATAGTCTCTGGTCGCTTTTCCGTTGCCGTGGCCTGGCACTGGCGTTTCGCCTTCGTAGTGTCGTGCCAAGCCAAAATCAGCAATCTGCAATATGCCTTTGTTTGAAATGAGAATGTTGGCAGCCTTCATATCGCGGTGCAGAATGTGCGACTATTGATCGTTAGCATGGACAGCGAACGTCTCCACACGGGCTAGTCCTCACGTCGTGCAAATATCGTAGGCCTTCCAGCAGCTGCAACATGTAGCACTTCACTTGTGCGTCCGTAAACCGAATGTCCGGATTCGTCAGCATGCCGCTGAGATCGTGGTCCATGTATGGCGTGACCATATAAAGCGTAGCGCGTTTTTTCCCGCTTTTCCCCTTTTCGTCGCCTACGACCCATGTCAGTATTGACGTCCCTTGGTCCATGCGGTGAATGTCGTACTTTGCTGTCTCTCCACAGCCATCTCCTCAAGACGTAGGATGTTTGGGTGACTGAGCATCTTCAACAGCTTGACCTCTCGCAATGCTGTAATGGGAAATCCCTCCTTTTCGTTGTGCATGAGGATTTTCTTCAGCGCAACGACGGCGCCTGTTCGTTTCGACTTCGCCTTGCTGACCACGCCGAATGTGCCCTCGCCCAACTTCTCTTTCATGATCTCATACTCGGATATCTTTGCGCTGCCTCGGAATCGACGTTGGGTCGGATCTGTCAGGCCGGCTACGCCCGGCGACGCGCTGCGCGACATGGCGGTGATGTGAGCGCAGCAGTGTGACGGTGTAATGAGTGCGCAAACGTCTAGTGAGGTGCGGAGTCCAGTCTCAAGGACGCAAGGCGCGTGGTGATTGTCGCGCTCGTGCTGGCAGCATCGATTGGCATCGGAACATGCGAGGGAGCTGCATGGGAGAGGCAGTCGAAAACCGGGCGCGGGAGAGGAAGGCAGCGCTGGTAATATGCAACATGTGCCCGGGATGGCGAGAGGTAGGCGGGCGTGCGCGATAGTTGGGCGTTGGTGGAGATCTTAACGCGCGCTACCTCCCACTTCAATCGTGCACACCAAGCGTCGACTAAGCCACTCGCCCACCGCCACAAACGCGGCCGCCGATCGGCAGACCTTCCGCGACCATCCCCAACTTCACCATTGACACTGCCGCTCTCATCTCATCTGCGACAGTACCCGCCGTGCAGCGCAAATACCCCCAACATGAGACGTGAGTTCGCAGGAATGACAGAGACAAGACATGCCGCTGACACGGACTAGCCACTCCATTCAGAGCAGCAGCAAAGGGCCCGGCGGGCGGACACGGCGCTCACCCCATCCACATTCACCCTGCGCGGCCATTCTACAGATTCGCAGCGGTCGGACTGGGCGCATCAATGTGGTTCTTCGTGCGTGTCGCATCCGCTTTTGCGTATCGTGTCAGTGCTGACGATGGGATAGTTGTTCTACCGCGCGCGATACGACTTGCCAGTCCTCCTCGGCATGAGACACCCTTGGGACCATTGAGCGAGACTAGGACGAAGATTTGGAAGTGAGGGGGAGATTGCGCAGTGAGAATGGCCGGAGAAGGCACGTGTACATAACAGCATGAACCGGAGACGTCCGGCGCACGAGGCACAGGAAGTGATACCATAGCCGTGCAATTTACGCAGCTTCTGGCATCAACACCACGTTGGAAAAAGACGCGACCGTGGAAGCCTGACGCTTTGCTTTCGAGGCAGTCCGCCACCACTGCAGATACTCAAGACAGCAGACAGCAGGCAGCACATCTCTTCAGCGGGTGACACGGAACAGAAACGAAGCACTGGGGACTCAGTTCCTGCACCCTGCAAGTTTGTCGCCTCTTGTTTGCAGCAAACAATGTCAAGGTATTTCATGAGCTGCAATCCACTCTGCGCAACAAGCATTCTGACCTTGAAAGTAGAGTAACATGCAACAATAAACAGGTAGTATATCGTTGCATCGTCACATCCAAATAGGCCTTGCTGTTTTGTTCCTGCAAGCGGCAAAGCGCACGCCTCTGGAACGTTGGAGTTCTACGACATCTTCCCTCGGATTCCGAGCTGCACCACAACCTCAGCTTCGGACCAACACGTCTTACACGGCCGCATGTATGCGAGCCTTTGATACGAAATGTGCAACATCTCCGGTCAAGTGAACTTCAATTCCTCGACGGCCGTTTATGCGACCGCGTGAATAGCGAGGCGCGCGACATCACGCGGTAAGCGAGCTTTACTTGCGCAGGACGCCACCCACGGCTGATGGATAGCTGTCTGCCGCCAGTGCAACATTGCTCCTTTCATGTTCATTCACCAACTTTGTTCCCCCCATACAGAGCTGCCACGGATCACGGCTTTGTCTTGTTCGACACAACCACCCTTATATAAAACACCACTGTTCAGCACGCATTGCACAGCAAATCATTTCACAAGTCACGACATGGACAACCGCACGTCGCGCGCACATCTGGCACCGCGCTCAGACGCGAACAGAAAGCACCGTGATCTCACGCCCGCCCCGAGACTGCCACAGAACATGGCGCTCACGCGCAACGCAAGCCCGGAGATTCCAGAAACGCCCCAAGGCTCTCCAGAACCTGAGTCCTTGCACGGTGAGGATCAGGCGGATCGTGTCCACCGTGCCGCACCTCAGTCGCGTTCGGCGCGCGACAAGTCGGCAGCCGCCCACAACGTGCCAAGCCGATCAAAGGCCAGAGGCGGCGCAAAGGTCCTCGAGCGTGAAGAGCAGCAACCTAGCGATGTCGCTAAACAATTAATCCGCTACACTGGCATAGAAGCGCGCCGTCAGAACGACTACACCAGTCAACTGCTGAGGAGGGCGCCAATACTCAACCCGTATCTCCTAGAGATGGAGAAGTTGGGCCGTGATCAACCAGTGCGCGGTGAGGCGCCAATTGACTGGCAGCAAGCCCATAAAGATGCCGGATCTTCCACTACACCCAAGTTAAATGGCAGAGCTCTTCGCATTCCTCTTTCATCGCGTGAAGAGGGAGTCGTGGCGGCGGCAGCGGCAGTAACGGCGGCGACAGTGGCTGCGAATGAACAAGGTGAGCTCCCGAATTCGACGCAACGAGACCTTGCGTTCGATATCTACGAGTCGTTGGGCAATCCTCATGACGCGGCCACAGTGGATGAGCATAAGGCCGTCAGTACAGTGCTGGGCATTGTCAGCGGCGGCGCATCTATCGACCAACGACCGAAGAAGCGTCTCAGAACAGACGAGGCACAGCACAACGATGAGCGGAGTGTTGCAGAGCACCGCATGGGTGCGGACCATAATGGCGCAGAGGCCATGGATATTGACTCGGAGCTACCGAGGGTCAAAGGTAATTCCAACGAGGCACCGCCATCGTAAGATGTTGACAATCATACTGACATTGACAAAGGCAACCTACCCACTGTACGACAGCCCTTAATACCCAAGAATGTAAATCAAAAATTGAAGACTTTGCGAGTATCTGTCAACGATGATGAGAAGGTACAAGTCGCAAACCACTGCTTGAAAACCGTGAGCACTAACAAGTAGAAGAACAACGACATCGAAATGACCCATGCCCATAGTTCCTACCGCGCAACTCCCCAACGCACAATTCCAGAATCCCCTCCCAAGACCCGACCGCAACGTCCTTCAGCAGCCCCAGCCCCAGTCCGCAATCACTATCGCGAACTCGCATACCTCATCCCCAGCCCCGACGATTCCATCTTCACCTCCTCGATCTCCCAGGAAACGTCTTCGCGAAGCTTGACGGACAGCAAAATTCCTCGCACGACTCGTCCGACCTGGAACTCGGAGCTCACGGGAAAACATTCGCCACCTACAGATGAACAGACGGCGAGCATTCTGGTCGGTATGCAGTACAAGCCGGCCATCAACGAGGCGATGCCGTACGGGGATCTCAAGTATCGTGTCGACAGCCAATCGCCGTTTTCGGAGATAAAGAAGAGGAGAATGAAGAAGAAACAGGTGGAAATGGTGAAAAAGAAGGAGATTGAGGTGATCGATTTGACGATGGAGGATTAAAGGTCTTGACAGGTAGTTTTTTCCTCTGTGCGATGGAACTTCTGGATGGCAATGAAAGCTGTTTAGAGAATGACGACTTGAGATGGAGAGCTAATAGACTGTTGAAATGAGAATGCTGTTCGCTTGAGGTATATTGACTTTTCCCTGTTTTTGCTTTCGCGATTTCATGGGTGGATGAACATGTCCCTGGAAATGGGATGCCTGCTGAGTCAACGAGCGTCATGATGCTGAGATCTCCGGAAATTCAGCGGCTGGAGAAAGCCTTCAGGTCACGATTTTTCTCTGTTGGCAGGAGATATTGGAAGCCAACGAAGGGAAAGATGTCCCTGTCAAGCAAATTATCACGCACTGCAGACAATGCTGATCCATGACAACGACCAGTCTGTGTGTGGATTGCACTAATCCATTCTTCCCAGATGCTCATTCAGAAAGCCTGGCGTGTGCGTCAACACGTCGGCCGATTCATACCATCCCCCAAATGCCAAGTAAGTCAAGCTGCTCTTTGACTATCGCCTGCACGAGTCGAGCGTAGTCGCAATCGTATCGCTGACGACACTGATGCGGATCGAGTCGCCCTGCGCACCAGCACTCGTTTTGAAGGCAGAGACACGCCCATCGGTATCAGCAGTGATGAGACCTTCCCGTCGTTCATGAGCCCTTTCTGCCTCTCTTGACCGGACCATGCTTGCGAGGAGGCTTGGAGGCATCAGCAAACCGAGTCTGATCCAGCAGAGAAGCTCCATGTGAGAGAGTTCCCTTGCGGCAGAAATGGTCGAGATGGATGTTTGGCCCATTCTGCGTGGTCGGCTTCAGAATAGAAGGGGCTCTGGCTCTTCTTCGTCGCCGCTTCCCCTGGTGCTTGTGTGGCGAGGCCGACATGGGGCTCGTGGGATCGTGGCCGGTCGCTTCGATCGCTCATCTTTACTGGCCTCAACAGAGAAGGGGCACGGGGTCTGGGAATGGCCCCAGCCAGCTGAGCGACAGACAATTGGAGACGATGGTACCACACCGGAAGTTGGAGAAGCTGACGAAAGCTCAAACCCACACTGCGATCGTGGCTCGATGTGCTTGTGGCAGCGCTGAACTGGTTGGCTCTCAAAAATCACCCCAATTCCCAGAGCATCCAAGACATCGTGCTTCCAGTCACCACTGTAGCGTATGCTGATGTGATTTGTCACCGTTGTTGCATTTGCACCGGTCGAGAAATCGTAGCCGAAGCCGAGCCAGACGAGAGAACCTGCTCACTCAATGAAAGGTTCAAACTGTACTTGTTTTGATCCGAGAAAGTGGATGCACTACTCGTGCCAGAAGAAAACCTGTGCCCAATCCTGTAAGTTGCCTGATACCTTACCTCACCTAAAATGCTGCTGCGGTACGAATACGAATACATGTACTCTCTGCCTCTCCCTTTGTCCCCCTACCGTCCTGCCAGCTCCTCTACCCAATTCAACAAATCTCGCCCTTGTGCTGCCGCCCTTGAATTCTTAGCACACTTCCTATGCCTGAACACCCAAACCGTCAAGAAAATTGTCAACACCACCAGATCAATGCACACGATAACCCCTACGAGCATACCCGCTCCGAATACCGCTCCCGCATTATTCTCGTGCAAACATTGCTTGTTCAGCCTCCGAGTCGCCAGGTTTCGGTTTGCAGAGGTCACAGTAGCTTATCTGTTCTATCGTGGAACAGAGGGAGACGGCGAGTGGTAGAGGAAGTCCGACGACAAATGTGGTGATGGAGGTCACGATGCAGTGACCGAGACTGGGTGCCGGGCCCGTGTTGGAAGAGTTTGATGCTGCACCGCGAGCGGCGGGCGACATATCAGGACAACGTGTCCCATTGAGTGGCCGCTTGATCAGATAGGTCGCGGGACGATGAGTGTAGATCAGACTATCGCCGAGGCTCGGGTCAGTATTACCATCTGCTTGCAGCATACCTTCATCATGATGATCGAAGTCGGGTTGCGCGGTTAACGCCAAGGAGTGTATCCATGGTACTGAAGTGTCAGCTAGGTCCGCGCTCGTCCGTCGCGACAGCTAGAGTTGAAGACTTTTGCAACGTCCACACCACCCACTGCCATTGGTCAGCAGTAGTCCCACAGATTCGCTATTCGCCGTCTTGGAAAGGGAAAGCTTGAATGACAGCTACTGGCGAGCTTGTGTGATATTTGTGTGACGTGGAAACCGACTCATCCACTGCCATCACCCGAGCCCGTCTGCATATTGTTACGATACTACCGATCCCAGACCTACAATCATGGGGTGTTGCTTTTCCTCGCCCAGGACCACAACGCACGACTTCCAGCATTGCGAATCATGTCGAATCGCCATTATGATGGGCCCAAGTACCCCACAACTCGGTGGTGGCTCCAAAGACTTTGAACACAAGCTCCCAGAGAAGCGAGGAGGAATTTCGATCCAATCGCATCCCGCCGCGAGCCATCAGCATTGGTCCGACTTGCAAGACGACGACTTGCGGACACTGGACAATTGCCAACTGCGAGCAAGCGAAGCCCACATTTCTCGACACCCCGTGGTCCGCGAGGCACGGCATGGAGGGGTCCATTTTCCTTCCGGCAGATTGCTTGACGAGGACTGCGACTGGGACATTGGGAATGATGCCAGCAACCTCGTAGGATGGCGGAGTACAGCCGATTCGAGAAGGCTTGCAAGGCAGAGGTATAATGAGGATAGGCGGTTCGCCGCTGACAGATCGCGACAAACGGCGCAACGCCTGAGGAAGTGTGAAAGGTGCGCTAATGGGACCGACCTGGCAGCATTCCCAATCAGAGAGCCACTATTCAAAACGGAGAGGCTGAGAAGCATTGGGGAGGGCGACATCGAGTGAGGCGGTGGAAGTCTTGTCGGCATAATAAGGAGCCTGGGCTGCCATAATCAACCACGTCGATTGCACTACTCATCAGAATCCCATGCCTCTTCCCTCTCTTGCTCTTCCCGCTTGACCCGTCTGCGATCGTCTTCGTCATTCATCTTTGATCTCACGAGAACGCCGCTCTGCAGTAGTCTTGCCTCCAGTTCACTCGTGGTAAAGGAATCGGGCTTGTAGCCAATGCCTTCGAAGCCAATGATTCTGTCCACAGATTTGCCATCGATGAAGGCGATCACACAAGGCAAGACTTTGATACCCAGCTTCACAACGAGGAAAGGCGCATTGTCGACATTGATCGAAACGAATCGCGTATCAAAGTGTTTCTCTGCCAAGACGGCCATTTTCGAGTCCATGTAGGCGCATCGGTTGAAATCAGGCTTCATGAAGTGGATGATGCAGAGCTTCTCGGAGGTAGAGACTTCCATTAGAGTCTCTTCGGACTTGAGTTCTTGATATGTGCCATGTGCAGTCTCCTTCATCAGCTTAGCGCGAGAGACTTCTTGGTGGAGTTGCTGCAGCCGCTTCTCACGCAGAGCGGAGAATTCGGTGTCGTCGTCATTCTCGAGCTCAGCAATCAGGGCATCCTCGTCGTCCGAGTCATAATGTCGCGAGTCGAGGACTTGGGCGACTTTGGCGTCGATGGAGGCCATGGTGTGGAGCAGGAGGAGGTGGTGATATTGTTTTGATGTGCGCTTTCTGAGAGGTCAAATCGTTCGGATTGCTTGCAGTAGCGGCGGGATCGGCCGTTGAGAGCTGAAACGCGCCGAAACGAGGCAAGATGCGCGATCTGAATGCTTCAGAGGCCGAGGAGGGAGGAAATCAATGCAGCAGCTCACCTCCGCATGGAAGTTGATGGAGTCAGTCGGTAGCGTGTGTAGGTGACTATCAAGTTCTATTCATCTGTGGCGTTGGAGTAATCCCTTATAGGCTAAACGTGGCTACGTGCGGCTTGTTCCAGATCGCAACGACAGCAGACCCTGGCTCATCGCTCGCTCAAAAGTCTACCTGGCTCAACTCATCACCACCGACCGACCAATCCTCCTCTCCATCCACCATCACCGCCGACCCTGCTCATCACCTCCGCTGATCCGCCCTCCGCCCTCTCCCGCGCTCCGCGCACACGTCCGTCACCACGACTACCTTCGTCGGCGTCCAGCGATCCCTCGGTCCCAGTCGAGCCTGGCAGAAGCCGAACCCCCTTCTCATCTCGCGCGATCCATCTTCGCAGCCGCCGCGCTATACCGAACTCCCACTTCAGCAGCACAGCATGGCGGACGAGAAGAAGCGGGACTTCGCCATGGAGATGGGCGAGCGCCAGCCGAATGGCCACTTCGAGGCTGCTCCGAGGCCAGTTGTGCCGAAGCTGGCTGCGCCGGCAGCCATTGTCAATAATCCACTCTTCTCCATCCTGTCCTACTGTGGGAGCAGCATTTTGATGACCGTGTCCAATAAATACTGCGTGAATGGCACCGGGTGGAATTTGAGCTTCTTCTTGCTGGCTGTCCAGGTATGTGCCCGATACGAGCTCTCGGTAGCAGGGGTGGGCAAAGGCTAATTGGGCTGCACCGCAGGCCATTGTGTGCATTCTTGCCATCTCGACGGGCAAGGCGATGGGCTTCATCACATATCGAGGCTTCAACGTCGATGAGGCCCGGAAATGGTTCCCCGTTTCGCTGCTCCTGATTGGCATGATCTACACATCCATCAAGGCCCTGCAGTTCCTAAGCATTCCCGTCTACACCATTTTCAAGAACTTGACCATCATCCTGATCGCATATGGCGAGGTGCTCTGGTTCGGGGGTTCCGTGACCGGCATGGCTCTCCTGAGCTTCGGTCTCATGGTTCTGAGCAGTGTCATTGCTGCGTGGGCTGACATTACCCATGCCCTTCAATCATATGGAGGAACTGCAGAGACGGGCGAGGCCGCTGAGAAGATTGCAACTTTGAATGCGGGATACATTTGGATGGCCATGAACTGCGTCTGCTCTGCTGGTTATGTGTTGGGCATGAGGAAACGCATCAAGTTGACCAACTTCAGGGACTTTGACAGTGAGTACTTCAGCGTTCCAACTGCCAACAATATGCTGACTATAACACAGCCATGTACTACAACAACCTCCTCTCAATCCCCATCCTCCTCATCGCTTCGCTTCTTCTCGAAGACTGGTCGGCCGCCAACCTGGCCATCAACTTCCCACCCGGACGACAGCAGCTCATGATCGCAGCAATGATCTTCACCGGCCTCAGCAGCATCTTCATTTCATACACCAGCGCCTGGTGTGTTCGTGTGACATCATCGACCACTTACTCCATGGTCGGCGCTCTCAACAAGCTTCCCATCGCTATTTCCGGCCTAGTCTTTTTCGATGCGCCAGTCACCCTCGCAAGTGTTTCAGCCATTTTCGTGGGATTCGTCTCTGGCCTTGTGTTCGCTCTATCCAAAGTCTGGTCGAGCAAGAGCAAGGAGAGTGTCCTCCCTACAACAAGCGCGAGTTCACAGAGCTTGAAGGACTCGCTGAAGTCATGACCGATATACGCAGGAAAAGATCAGCAGAGGGAGTATAAAAATGTTGTATTATGGGTGGGCGGTCAGGCGAAAATGATACCACAGCAGTCAGCGGCATTTGGGAGCCGAGGTCGGGATGTATGTACGTGGTCCGGCGTCTATTTTGTAATACCTCGATTGGGAAAGTTCCGTGTGGAGAGGTATCTATCCCTCGCACTCGGCAAAGTGGTTGCATCGGGGCGTTTTGTGTCTCTTTCGAACCATCATCGTCATCTCAAGGGGTAGCCAGGGTCTGTACTGGATAAAGCTACATCTGGATGATCTTTTTGACCCGCAGCTATAGGAACTGGCCGCCAACAAATGTTTCAATTTGTGCAGCTTCAGCAGCAGACAAGCACCTTGTTCAATGGAGTCACAACCTGGGAAGCAGAGCATTCGTCAGTAAGTAGGACATCGGAGAAGGTACTGCAGAGATCCTCTAGAGCGCAAACTATTGCACTCAAAGAATCCTTCCACCACTTGCTCGATAGCTTCCGAGCACTCACGTTTGCAGTATCGTTCCAAGTCTGGCCATTCGTGCTGCCGGAATATCGCTTGAGCCATTCCTTCTGCCCTCTCAATATCGCGCTCGTCCAAAGCCTCTGGAACCATGATCCTGCTCAAAGGAACGTACTTCGACGCCCGGGAAAGATACTTCAACACCTCAAAGAAGTGCGGTATTGCGCAAGCCCCCGAAATACCCCGCCATTCAGCCTCAGCGTTCGGGAAGTAGTCGTACGGTTCGTCTTGGATCGGCTGAAAGGGGAGTTGGGGATCGGATGTGATTGTAGGCTGGCAGTTGTTGAGGTAAATGACACCAGACTGTATGTCGAGCAGCATACTGTCGGCTCTCTCACAAGGGAAGTATTGCTCTCCATCGTTGCCTTCATCTCTCTCTAACGATCGCTTATTGGCTCGCAGCGTCCCTGATCAATAACTGATCATTGACGTAGATTTGAAGCTCGAATCCGGGGCGACCGTGGATGATCATAGAAGTCTCTCCCTCATCACGATACTGTCCTGGTTCAAGTACCGGATACTCTTGAGAGACGATCGGTAGCCCAAGTCCGCTCAGCATACGCCGTATAGTGTCGATTCGCCGCTGCCCGCGCTTGCAAGCCAATAATATGCCGCTTGGTATGGAGGCCTGAACCTTGGTAGAGGCCACTACGTTAATTCCGCGCCGACTTATTATTTACTCGCTGTTTATTCACTATAATAACTACTATTGTTACCGCCGCCGCCGTTACCGTTACCGTTACCGCTGCCGTCGCATTGTCGTATATAATAATCGCACTTAATAAAAGCGCTTATTCGCTATATTATAGCGCTATTTACTACTATAATCGCAATATAGCCTTTTTAGTAGCGCTAGTACTATTACTTTAGCGATAACCTCCTATAAACGGCGTATAGTGCCTTTAATACTTACTTAGTAAGCGCGCTAGCGTCTTCTTACGTCTTTAACGTCGCTAACGACTTATAGTCTACTCGCTACCGTACTACTAGCTTTATAATATTTAGCTAGCGATACCTTAATATTAACTAAGTTTACGGAAGCTACCTCTAAAATAGAAGACGTTATAGTAGCTTCTAAGTAAGTTTATATCTACTTTACTACGTACTCGTAGTATACTTATCGATTTCTAGTACCTCTACTACTCCGCCGACTCCTTCTAATCCTTTTACGTACTTCTATAAACCTACTACTACGAACCGTACCGACTTCTAGTTTATTAAAGATAAGAAATAGTAGCGCTAGCTTAATAAAGTAGGCGCTAAGAAATATTAAATAAGGAAGATAGCGCGTAATAATCTAAATAAGTAGAGTATTACTAGAAGGATTATAGAAACTAATAAAGAGATAGTAGCGCTAAATCTATACTACTAGTACTCGCGTAAGAGCTATAATATAACCTATATAGTTATAAGAGCGATAGCTTAGAGAGCTAATAGCTTAGAGGGCGTCTAAGTTAGACGCCGAAGTATCTAGCTTACGCTACGTATACTCGGCGTAAGATAAAAGTACGCTAAATATATATAAAGGAATCGGTAAGAATTAGTCTCTTAATATCTCTAATAGGTATAGTTAGAGGCGCTTAATATATTACTATATACTAACCTTTATAATACTAATTCTTCTACCTTATCGAGGGTAGCGATCTATTAAGACCTACTATGCTTACGTAAGGAGCATCTATATAGCTAAGTAACCGTAGCGAACGCGCTAGGTCCGTAGTACTACTATTAAGCTACGTAAGAGAGTTACTAAACTTTAAAGCTAAAGAAGACGAGGAGATAAATAACGCTAACGATATATAGGCGAGGCGTAAGCGTCTCGAATAAGAGAATACTACGCTATATAAATAGCTCGAACTCTATACTCTTTAAGTAGAGAATAAATACTTAACGTAAGAAGTTAGAATAACTACCCTACTAATATACTTAAGTACGATAATAAGAAGCCTTAGCTTAGAGTACTCTAGTATAGCGAGTATTACTAAAGATACTAAGGATAGCACGCGTTATAATAGCGACGAATATACGCTCTACGAATCTATTAAGCTCCGCTCTTCTAAGCCGTTTAAGAGTAAGACCGTTAAGGAAGCCTAGGAATATATCTACGTATATAAAGTAAACTTTATAGCCGCGCCGAGGAAGTTTATAATAGAATACTAGAAAGTAATCGCTAGTATTATATTCCTCGTAGGCGAAGCGTAAGAAGCCTAGTATAACGAGTACTCTAGTATACTTCTAGTAAGGTATACTTAGGTATAGTTCTATAAGTTCCTATATAATATCGTTAGGGATTAAGCGAACCGCTAGCTACTCGTAACTATTAAGTACGAGATAATACGCTAAGGTAAAAATTAGAGTATACGATAATTCGTAATAGACCTCGGTAATCTCGAGGTATAGCTCGGCGACTATACCGAGATATAGTTAGTTCGCTAGCTTCTTATAAAGTTAAAGCTATCGCTATAGAAGGATATTATTAAGAACTATATTATTCTAGCGAAGCGCGCCGACCTCGTTACTTTAGTACGATACTTTAAATAGGTAGAAAGGTTAATACTACGTAATATAGGCTTACGCGACCGTAATAAGGACGCGTCGTACTAGTAGTCGAAGTATAAGAGAGTTAATAGTAACGCGTATACCTCTAAAGATAGTTACGAGTCTAACTCGAAGAAGAAGAACTCTTAGAATAAGCGTAAAGGTAAAGATAAGGACTAGTAACCTAGGTATTACGGTTATAACGAGGTAGGCTATATTTATCTAGATTATCCGAATAAGAATAAGGATAGTAATAAGCTAGCGGTCTATAAGGTAGCTATAGGCAAGTTAAAAAAAGTAGAAGCGACGGAGATATTACGTAAGTCTCTACTACTAAAGTAGATAGTATAGGGTACCTACCTATATAATACGTACTAGTAGTACGAGTACGAGGAGAAGTTAAGTCTTAGGAGGGCCGTAGGCTAGCTAAGTTCCTTCTCGATAATACTATAGATATTAATATAGTATTACGAGCCTTCGTACTCTAGTATAAGTTGCCCTTACGGCCGAACGCGGCCTTGCTGCTAGCTACTACCTTTACGAGTAAACTAGGTTATTATTATAGTGCGTACTATATACGTATAAGGCTCGTAGACTTCTTAGAGATCGAGCGCGTAACTAGAAGGATCTTCTATATATATAATATACTAGATCCCGATATTATCCTTAGCTATCTATAGCGACGTATATAATAAGTAAGTATCGATAGTAGTATAGATAAATAGCGTTATAGTAACGATCGTTTCGGCTAATTCGAAGTTTAAGAAGCCTATAAGTTCCTTAAAGACCTCTAAAAGGCACTCGCTATATTTATAGTTAGCTTAAGTAGAATAGACGAGGAGCTTACTTCGATACTAGAGGAGTTCTATTAGTTCGACGACGTCCTTAACTTAATAAAGAAAATATAAAGTAGACCTATCGATAGCGCTAAGTATATAATTAACCTAAAGCCGGGCACTATACTACCCTTTAGGCCTCTATACTACTAGTTAAGTAGAGAGCTCGAAGAGCTTAAGGAATACCTAAAGACTAGGCTCGAGTATAATTAAATTAAGCGTTCCGATAGCGAGGTAAGTATACCTATCCTATTTATACTAAAGAAGAATAGTAAGCTATAGTTATATATAGACTACTACGAGCTAAACGAGATTACGATTAAGAATCGGTACCCGCTCTCTCTTATTAGCGAAACGCTAAATAGACTTATAGGAGCTACGTAGTTTACGTCGCTAGATCTTATAGACGCGTATTATCGCATCTATATTAAACTAAGCGACTACTAGAAGACTACGTTCCGTACGCGATATAGTTACTACTAATACCGGGTAATGCCCTTTAGTTTAACGAACGCTCTAGTAACGTTCTAGGTATATATTAACCGCGCGCTAGTAGGGCTAGTAGATATAAGTTATATAGTATACCTAAATAATATCCTAATCTATAGTAAGACTCGCGAGGACTACGTACGAGACGTATACGCTATACTTAAGAGGCTTTATAAATTTAGACTCTACGTATAACGCGCTAAGTATAAGTTCTTCTAGAAATAAGTTAACTTCCTTAGGTTTATAGTTACGACTAGAGGCGTAGTAATAGACTCTAGTAAGGTAGCCGTAATCGCCTTATAGCTAAGGCCGACTACTCTAATAGAGGTTTAATTATTCCTTAAGTTCGTAAACTTCTACTACTACTTTATCTTTAGATATTTAAGGGTCGTAGTACTACTAACTATACTCTCGAAGAGCGCGAAGAACGGTAGGAAGCTAGAGCCTATTAGTTAGAGCGAAGCCGAGGAGTAGGCTTTCTTAAAGTTAAAAGAACGCTTCTAGACCGCGCTACTCCTTAAGTACTTTAACTCTATATTATATTTATAAGTCGAGACTAATACGTCTAACTTCGCTATCGCTAGTATTCTAAGCTAGCTATTCGAGTCGGAATAGTACCTAATCGCGTTCTTTTCGTAAAAGATAATTAATACTAAGTATAACTATAAGATTTATAATAAGGAACTCCTCGTAGTAGTAGAATTCTTTAAGATATAAAGGCCTTACCTCGAAGGCGCTACGTATAAAGTAGAGGTACTAGTCGACTATACTAACCTAAAGGCCTTTATAAGTATAAAGTAGTTAACGGGCCGATAGGCTAGGTAGGCTACGTTCTTAGCTCTATATAACTTTATAATTAGTTATAGAGTAGATAAGCTAAACGTAGCTAACGCGCTATTAAGGCGTAGCGATTACGTAAAAGATATATAGGCGATAAATAATCTATTACTATTACTATTAAGGTTAATAGATAGGTACTATAGGCTAGTACGAAGAATAATAGGCTTAGATTAAGACTATACGAATATCTACCTTATTATCCTAGGTGCGACGGTAGTAGCGAAGAGTATCTCCCTACTAAGCTAAGTAAGCTCGATAAGTCGTACGAGGATACTACTAGGATAGGCCGGGCTAGCCTATTCTGCTAGTACCTATATAGTATATCCTTATATTATCCCCTCCTCCCTTCTCTAAGTACTATCTATAGCGCGTATTCGCTATAGTATAGTAGGGCTATTATACTTCTCTAGTTTTCCGCTAAATATTTTAGATTTCGTATAGTAAATCCCTAGGGTTAAGTTAGCTAATTAGAGGCGACGGAGGCTGCGGGCCGTCCTAAAAAATCCGGCTAATTATAGCTAGTTCTTAGAATTTACCTCTATTAGGATTTAGCTATTTAGTTCTAACCTTCTTTTCTTTTCCCTACTACTAACTCGTTTATATTTTAGTAATCCCTACTTGCGCTAAGTAGCGCTAGAATAGGCTAGAACTATACTAACTTAGACTAGTACGCTTAATATATCGTTAGCTACTACTAAATTTCGTAAGAACTACTTAGAGAAGGCTAAGACCGGCCTTAAAAATACTAATCCCTGCTTTACCTATATTAGTTAAGCGTCGAAGTGCGTAGATTTGCGCGATTTATACTAGATCGCTAGCGAGAAGGCCCCGCCCGGCCTTATCTATAACTATTTATTCTATTAAGGTAATAAGAATACCGACTATTTCTAGGTTAGTCTAGTCTACTCTAGTTTGCGTTATTATAAGCTAATTCCGTAGCTCCCCGCTATAGGTAAGGCTAAGTAGGACGCTTTTAAGGTAGAGATCGATAACCTATTTATAAGTAGTATTATCCCGGATAATAAGGCCGTAAAGGACCTCTAGGACCGTATTAAGATCTAGGCCGGTAGCATTATATTATAAGTTACTCTATCCTATCCTATTCTAGCTTATTTTAACTATTTCGTATCTTTAGTAGTCTTAGTAGTAGTATCTATAGGGAGGATAGCCTTAGTACGTACCTTAGCGTAGACGTATAGAATAAGTCTAGCCCTAAGGTCGCTAAGAGAGACCGCTCCGTAGCCGCGCTCCTTAAGAATATAGTTAGTTAAAAACGAGCTAGGTTATTCTAGTATAGGCTAACCCGAATAGAATATACCTACGCCTAGGAAGCGTACGAAATTTATAGAATCGAGTACTAAGTTCTATACTATCTTAGAGGAGGAGAATTAGGCCCTTACTACCCGCCTAAAGGTTATAGCTGCTATAGTCCGTAATATTAAGGCCCTAAATAGGGCTAGTAAGCGCCTATCTAAGGTAGCTTTAGCTAGTATACTCCTAGAGGTAATAGACGCGGACTTAGAGAGCAAGGTCGAGTTAGATAAGGACGTAGATACCTTATAAGGGTAAGGATATAATATCCTGCGCTATCCTAGGCTAGTCTAGCCTAGCTCCCTCTACTTAGGCCTAGCTATTATTTTATAGGGTTCTATCTTATAAGTTATATCTCGATAGTTTTTCTTTTCTCTCTTCGTCTTAAATTCTTCGATCTTTTATAGTTTTTAGTTAAAATTCCCCTAAGTCCTACTATATCGTTCGGCGTCTACTAGTCCTTACTAGTCTATTCTAACTTAGCTTAGGTTATCGGGGTATAACCTCTACTATTCGGTCGCGTCCCGATACTTTTAGGCTCTACTAGCCCTAACTAGACCTAATTAGCTATAGTTGCGTTTTACTATCTCTTAGTATCGACGCCCTTTTCGCTTAGGTACTTCCTATTCTATTCTCTTTTTATACGCGTTTATCGCGCTCTTACTAATATAAACTACTAGTTCCTAGGAGTCGTCGTTTAACTCGTATCCCTTCTATAAGACTAAGTATTCCTAGTTTCTTAAGTCGTTTATATATTATTCCTTTATTAAGGCAACCTCGTAGATCTCGCTCTTATCTACGTCGAACCTTTATATAGAAGCTTGTTCCCGGCTATTCTAGTCTAGACTAGCCCTTTCTAGTAACGAGATATAGAAGGTTAGGTATATCTTTATATTAGTTAGTAGTTTTAGACGATAGGTTACGTAGTTTACTACCTTATCGATTAGGAAGGGCCCTACGTATTTATAGTCTAGCTTCTTCGACGGCCTTAGTAATTTAATATTCTTCGTCGAAAGGTAGACCTAATTCCTTATATAAAAGACTACGTTCTTATAATACTAGTTATACGCTATTATATACTACTTACGTACGACGGCTAGTCTTAAGCGCAGCTATTTCTATACTACGAGAACCTAATCTACTAATATAGCCGCTTTAGGGACTTCGCCGGCGCCCTAGCGCATTCTAAGCTAGTTTAGACGCTATAGGTTATAGACGTAGTTTACCTAGAAAGGTATATACCCTATAGACGCGTAACGGCTATCGTTATACGCGAACTCTGCCGTCGATAGTAATATAGCTTAGTTATCTTACTCGAAGTTATAGTAAGTCCGTAGATACTACTCTAAGGTCTAGTTCTAGCGCTCTATCTATCTGTCTATCTATAAGTAGAACGCGGTACTAAGTTTCTAGCGTACGCCTAGGTAGTAGTATAGCGTACTCTAGTATTTAGAGGTTAGGATAGGCCCTCTATTAGAGGTAATAGAGCACGGGACTCTATATAGCCGTATAATTTCTCGGAATAGTAGCTCCTCTAACTTCTCTACTATAATATTCTTATAGTATAGAACATAATAGGCTATCTTAGTAAATCTATCTATAACTATAAGAATAAAGTCGTATACGCGGTCTTAGAGGCGGCTAGGTAGCAAGTCTATAATAAAGTCTATCGTTAAGTCTTTCTATAGACCCGAGAACGGCTCCTCTAGGTATAGTAACTCGTAGAGTAGGTATCTCTAAGGTTTAGCTCTAGCGTATACTTCGCACGTTCGTATAAAGTCCTTTATATACTAGCGCATCTTAGGCTAGTAAAAGCTTCGTTATAGTAGCTCTAGAGTATAAGCGAACCTAAAATAGCCGCTAAGCGGGTCGTTATAATACTCCTAGAGTAACTTAAGCTATTCTAGCTCTTCTTATACGTACGCTCGGCCTTCGTAGTATAGACTATCTCCTTCTAGCGACTATCGTTAGGCCTACGTAGGCGTATCGTCCTAATCTAATACTTCCTTTACGTACGCTACTATACGATCTAGCTCTTAGATAGGCGTACCGTCGAGCGGGCTAGTAGGGTCTACTTTTACTATAGCGACGAAATAGACCGGAGTAGATTAGTCTATCGGCGTTAATACTATCTATAGAAACCGCTAGCTTACGCTAACTTCTTCCTTAGTAGCCTACCTACCTAAGTAATTAGCCTCCTCGTAGTCTAGTCTATAGCTTAACGCGTCGGCGCCCCTATTAGTAGGCCTAGGGCGATAGATTATACGGAAGTTAATCGTAGACAGCTATTCTATCTACCTTACCTAGCGCCTAGATAGTATCTTCGTTATTATTAGAGTTTAGAGGTTAGTATAATCTATTAGGAGCTCGACTTAGTATTAGGCACCTTTAAGGTAGTAATAGAAATGTTTAAACGACGCTACTATAGCTAGTAGTTCGCTGTCTTCTATACTATAGTTCCTTTTTATAGTAACTATCTTTTACGAGAAGTATACTACTAGAAACTACTACTTCTTACCGTCGAGGTCGTACTATTAGGTTATAATACTAGAGACTACCGACCTCGATACGTCCGTCTCTACTTAGATAGGTAGGGTTAGGTCGAAATAGCGCAAGATAGGTACTACTAAGAACGCCTACTTTAGCTCGGCGAAAGCTACGAGGGCGCTAGCGTCGAGCTATAGGGGTCTTAACTCCTCCTTACGCCTAGATAGACTCTTCTTCTCTTCGAGGTACTAGTTAAGGGGCACGGCTAGTTTAGAGAACCTCCTAATAAATCTATAGTAGTAGTTAGCGAAGCTTAAGAACACTCGGATATCCCTAATAGATATAGGTATCGGCTATTCTTATATAGCCCTAATCCTTTCTAGGTTAATCTAGACCCTATTTCGCTCGACTATATAACTTAGGAACTTAACCTAGTCCTAGTAGAACTCGTACTTACTTAGCTTAGCGTAGAGGCCGTATTATTATAAGTAGGCTAATACCTACCTTATATAGTCCTCGTGTTCTACCTCGTTCTTCGAGTAAATTAGGATATCGTCGAGGTATACTACGTAGAATACGTTAATAAGGCTAGCGAGTGCCTAGTTAATATACCCCTAAAATACGCCTAGCGCGTTCGATAGCCTAAATAGTATTATAGTATACTCGTAGTAGCCGTACCTAGTTCTAAATACCGTCTTCTACTTATCCCCTTTCTAAATACGAACTCTATAGTATATATTCCTAACGTCTAGCTTCGAGAATACGATAGCTTCTACTAGCTAGTCTAAGGATTCTATAATTAGGGGCAGCGAGTAACGGTTCTTAACCGTTATCGCGTTTAGTCCTCTATAGTTAATATAAAGCCGTAAAGTGCCGTCCTTCTTACGTACGAACAGGATAGGTACGCCGGCCGGCGACGTAGAGTATTATATAAACTCTAACTTAAGGTTACTCTTTACGTAGTCGTAGGTATATAATAGCTCCGCTTCGAATATAGAGTATACTAGGCTCTAAGGCGCCTAGCTGCCTTCTACTAGGTCGATAGCTATATCGTTTAGCCTATGTTCTAGTAGTTCCCTCGTACTTTACTTTAAGAACATAGTAGCGAAGTCGTAGAAGGCTATAGGGATCTCGTCTTAGGTTACTATAGCCTCTTCTACTACTTCCTAGACCGATATAGTATAGACCGTATTACCTTAGGACGATCTATAGTCCTACTAGAAGCGTATAGCGCCTACTACCGCTACGGTCTATCTCTTCTAGGGTTTATATCTCTAGGTTACTATCTTCGTTATAAAGTCGATCGACGGGTTTAGAGCCTCTAGCTATAGCATTCTAAGGATAACTTAGTACCCGTAGATGCGGCCTACTTATATAGTAGCCTTATACTCCCGAACCTAGCTTATACTATCTCGAACTAATAGTAACTCCTTTATACTACCTACGACCTAGAGGTTCTAGCTATTAAGCGCTACGAAGCGCGTACCGTTACCGAGAGTAGTGTCCTACTTAACTTCTTTTACGAGTAGAGCGTCTATAAAGTTTGCCGCTATACCGGAGTCGATTAGTCCTAAGACCTCTCTAGGCTCGTCTAGCCTAGCGATCGTAATTCCTATAGCGATAAGTATCGAGTAAATCTAAACCTTAGGCCGGCCTAGCTCCGCGGCTTGCCTCTATCCTTCGCTATACTATACGTAGCCTACTACCGTTATAGCTTCTAGTAATAGGCCTTCTCTTTTTTTAAGTTATAGTCCTAAAGGTTAGAGTTAAGGCATTCCTTCTTCTTATAGCCTACCTACCTATAACTATAATATATAGGAGGGGATCTAGGCCGTTCTAGCGTATCTTTTCCTTAGAATAACTTAGGCGAACGTTACTTATTCGCGTACTTGCCTTTTAGTAGAGAAGTAGCGGTCTTCGTACTAGTACGTTTACGGTTCTAAGCCTCCTATCTACTTTCGCGCTACTCTTCGCCCTCTATACTATCCTCGATTAGATAGTAGGCCTAGTTAGCCCGTTCTTCTACTTCCTTAAGCGACTTAGTAGGCGCTAGATATAGCTATACTCGATATCGTAGTAGCGGTAATAGGGCCGAATAGAAAGCTAGGATCTTATAGCTTTCTTAGTCTTTCTATACCTCTTTCTAAAGCTCCTTTATCTTTTTAAGAAGCTTAGTAGGGGTACGCCGGCCCTACTTAACTATTTTTAACGCGTTATAGGCCCTCTAGCGCCGCTCGAATAGCGAACCTATAGAGTCTATTATAACTTCCTTTATTATAGGCTAGGATAGAGTAGTTCCTAGCGCTAACTAGTCTATATATCGCTCCTAATAGTCTTACTAGAGCTTATCTATATAGTCGGCGGCGTAATTCGTTTTTTAGTCCTTACGACTATTAAAACCTAGATGTCTACGGAATAAACGCTCTATAGCGCGGGTCTAGTCGTCGTACTATACCCGGCTCTTTCCTTTAAACGTAAGAGGTTCCTTAGCCTTCGGAAGCTAGTTACTACCGACTAGGTTATTTAGGTCTAGTATAGCGGATATAGCTCTCTACTAAGCCGATTCTACCTCTAGTCGCCCGATCTCGGCTTTAACTTAGAGGGTTTACTACCGTAGTCTCGCGAGGCGTAGTCTCTTCTACTCGCTCGCGACCTCTTTATCTTCTACGAGTATATCTAGCGTAGGTTCGCGCCCTTATTCGTCGTCGTCCTCTAACTAACGTTCTTAGTCTTCTATAGTAGCGTTATCGCCTTTACTACGTAGCGTCTTAGACGGAGTACTCTCTACGGCGCTATTCTAGTTTATAGTAGCGTTATCTAACGCGGTATACGTCCTTCTACCTAATATTCTTTAAGCTATTATATAGTTTTAAGAGATATTCGCGTATTAAGGTTAGTAGATAGGTACTATAGGCTAGTACGAAGGATAATAGGCTTAGATTAAAACTATACGAATATCTACCTTATTATCCTAGGTACGATAGTAGTAGCGAAGAGTATCTCCCTACTAAGCCGAATAAGCTTAGTAAGTCGTACGAGGATACTACTAAGATAGGCCGGGCTAGCCTATTCTACTAGTACCTATATAGTATATCCTTATAATTACTATAGTAGAAACTTTAAGTTTAAAGTAACCTTCGAGTAGGTAGACTAGTTATAAACCGTATTAAGGCCGCCTATAACCGCTAGTATATAATAAACCGGAGGGTAGTAACGAAAGCGGCTAATAGAACGTAGTCCGCTAGCCTCGAACGCTACGAGCCGGGCCTATATAGATTCGCGCTACTAATACGAGTCGCTAGTACTATTATTATAAAGGAACGGCCGTACGCTAATACCTTAGACCTAGTAATCGGGTACGTAGCTACGCTAGTCTAGCTAGACCTAATAGTAAAGGAGCTATATATATAGGCGAAGAGTAATAGAGGCGAAAGCGATAAGTATACTATTTAAGATAGATATATATATCGCGAAGGAGTATTATACCTTCTCTACGACCTTATATTACGAACGTAAGTAATTCGTATATACTACGACGACTTCTTAGCTAGCTATTTTAATAAGGATAAGACTATAGAACTCGTTAAAAGAAAGTACTAGTAGCTAGAAGTTAATAAGGACGTTAAATAATACGTCGAATCGTATAGTAGCTATTAGAAGGCGAAAGCGAGGCGCTACCGTTTATTTATTTATTTGTTTATTTATTTTATTTATATCTTATAGAAGTCGAAGACTATATAGGACGGGAGCTACTAGTAGCTACCGATCGTATTCTATCGTAAGAGTTTCTTATTCGCGCTAAAAATAGATATTATAGGCCGATACCTAGAGGAGGTACTTAAAAGAGTATATAAAAGGAAATAATTATAAGAATAAAGGTGTTCTCGAACTTTCGAAAGACGGTAGAGTTACTTTAAGAGTATTAGGTTAGGACCTAGTACTCCGTTAAATAGCGACGGTAAGGTCGCTCTTTAGCCGGTCCTACTTAAACTTAAAGTATATAGAAGAAGAGTCGAAAGAGAGTAGGTTCTAAGTAGCGTTCTACTAGGAGGCGTTATCGCCTAGAGATTAGAAGTTTTCTAGAAAATAGTAGGATTACCTCTAGGTATTAGGTCGCTTAGTTAGCTATTAGGTCGCTTAGTTAGCTATTAGGTTACTTAGTTAGCTATTAGGTCTAGACCTAATATCTTATTAAGTAGCGATAGCGAGGTTATCTTTTAGCCGATTCTATTTAAACTTAAGAGTTTATAAGAGAGGGGTTATAGAAGAGTAGGTTCTAAGTATCGTTCTACTAGAGGACGTCGTCGCCTAGCGGTCTCGAGTTTTCTAAAAACGATAGGGTCGCCCTTAAGGTATTAGGTTAGGACCTATATCCTCTAGAGGAAACGGTAGAGTCGCTCTTAACTATTCGAATTAAGAAGTCGCTTCGTCCTTTTCCTCTTTCTTATCTTTCTAAAGATACTATCTCTTCGTTCCTATACTTATATCTTCTATAAAGGCTAGTACTAGCCCTCGTAGTATCTTATCTCCTAGTACTTCCTCTAGCGATCTCGCTCTCGCTAGCTAGTTCGGGCGTCTATTCTAGTAGAACTAGTATATAAATAGGAGGTATTCTAGGGTTTCTTAGAATCCGTATTAGTATCGATCGTCTATAGCTTTCTTAATATACTTAAGGTAGCTCTAGAAGTATTCGTATTCTAGTCTTAGGAAGTAGTATACGCTTATTATCTCCCTCCGATCTTTTAGGACCTCGGGCGTAGAGTTCTACTTAAAGTAGTTAAAGTAGCTCCCGAGTCTCTATATTCTCTAGGCCTTCTAGCTTTTAAAGTATTATTTCTATCGGTTCTAGATATATTCCCGGATATCTTACTTAGCCTTTAGTTTCTCTAGGTTACGGAAGTATTCTACGAACGCTTTAATTATCTATAGTCTCTCCTTATACTTCTACTATATAATCTCGATGCTAGTCGGTATCTAGCGTCTTATTAGGCGAATATCTATCTTTTAAAGTACTACTACTATTAGGGAGCTTAATAGTAGGTTATCGGCTCTATAGCTATATAGGATTATCTATTTCTTTAGCTTAATCTTTAGTAGTAGGAGGTTTACTTCGAGTTCGGCCGAGACTATAAGAGACGTACGGAATACGCCTAGAATCTACTTCGCGGCTCTTACTTAGATTACTTCTAGAGGTTAGATAGACCTTTTTAACTACTACTAGACTAGCGACTCGTAGTCTACTATTATAGTAATATATACTATATAGATTTATCGTAGAGATCTTACTATAAGGCTATTCTCTATATTAGCGAGATATAGTATATAGTTAAAAGCCGCTTCTATCTTTACTACTCGGATAGCGATATATTCTTTAAATAATAGGTACGTATCGAACTAGATTCCTAGCTAGTAGATAGCTTTCTTTACTAGTTAAACTACGTCGCTACTCGGAAGAGTAATCGTAGCTTCTACGCCTCTCTCTTTAAAGAAGTAAAGAAGTTCTATCTTCGCTAGGTCGAATTCGACTTCCTAGAGAGCCCCTTCCCTTATAAGCTTTTTAACTTCGCGTTATAGCACCCTTATATTCTTCTATAAGCTCGTTAATATAGTAGCGATCCCTATATTATTAATATACGAGAGAGAGTAGACGTCTTATAGGTTTATAAAGAGGTCTCTTATATATATAAAGAAGAGTATCGAAGAGATAGAGCTACCTTATAGTACTCTAGTATCGATTTTAGTTTCTACCTTAATTTAGCTATCGAAAGAGAGCTAGATTACTTTATATTCTAGGAACGATTTCGTCTATTTAATAATTATATATAGGAGCTATAATTTAATTATCGTCTATAGAAGTCGTTCTTTAAAGACGTAGTTAAACGCTCCTTTAACGTTAAGGAATACGACCGAGGTTTTAAGGCCTCTAGCCTTACTCTTTTTAATATAGTTCGTAAGAAGTATAGCTATATTTACTACTAACCGTTTCTTACGTCCTTCTATCTAGGAGTCGTATAGAAGCGAGCTAGTCTCTATATACTTTCTAAGTCTCTATATAAGTATCCTCTCGCTAATCTTACCTAGGTAGCTTAGAAGTAAGATAATCTAGTATACCTTAAGGATAGAGTAGTCTAGTTTATTTAGTTTTATAAGAGTAATACCTATCGCCTTCCTTTATTTATTTATTTATTTATTCTATTAACGTACTATAGGAGTCGAAGACTATATAGTACGGGTAGGCCTAATGCCTAACTAGTCGTAGAAGAGAGAAAAGCCTCCTAGGCTAAAAAACTCTCGGTCGTAGAGGTATCTTATTTACGCTAAAAACGAATATTATAGGCCGATGCCTAGAGGAACTAGAATTTCGCTTAGTACGCCTTGGCGCCAAGCGCCAAGCCCTATATATAGAATTTTAGCATCTAAAATTAGTTCTAGTAGTAGATATAGCTAGTATAGTATATCGAGTCGATATAAAGGCCTCTATTTCTATTCGTCTCGGACCTAAAGAGTCGTCTCTAAGAATATATATTCTAGGTAAGAAGGGTCTACCTTTCTTCCTTCCTTTTATAGCTCTTTTTAGTAAGTAAATAGCTAATCTCTTACCTAGTAGCTACCTCCTCTCTCTACTCCTATTCTACTTATTCTATTCTATCCTCTCTTTTTTATCTCTTCTATAGTAAAGTTCTACTTTAGTTCGTTAGGTAGTCTTAGAGTTATCTTAGAGTAGTTCTTATCTTAGTTCTTATCTTATCGAGTATATAGCTAGTAGTAGCGAAGTAGGATTATCTTATATACCCTTATATTTAGCTAGTATACTCGAGAGTATCTATTTCTACCTACGGCTACGTAGAGGCGTATAATAGGACTTCGTAGGCTATCGCCTTCCTCTAGTACTTAGAGTAGTAGCTATAGCTAAGAAGTACTTAAAATAAAGCGAGGAATACTTTTAGAATAGCGGCGTATCTATAGCTAATAATCTTTTAAGTTATATCGTTTAGTCCGAGAGTCTTACTCTTAACTCTTAACGTAGAGTATACTAGTTATAGTTCCTCTTCTAAGACTAGTTCCTAGTCCTAGTCTCTAACCTAGTAGGAGCTCTATCGTACTCGGAGTTCTCTATCGAGGAAGAGTCTTAAAAAAAGTCCGTTCTAGAATATCTTATATTTTTCTACGAATAACGTCTCTCCTTAAATCGTTAGTACTAGGCCTTAAGTCCTAGGCTTTATATACGATATTGCTTTAAAGATTATCTTCGAATTAGTACCCTCTAGGAATTTGTTCTAGTGCTCGCGTTTCGCTCTTTTAATAGCTAGAAAGTACGTATTCTTAGTTTAAAGGTACTCTACTTTCTATTTAGCTATAGGGACTCGGCTATTACTAAAGATACGAGTATACGTATACTATATTATCCGTCGGAGGTCTCGAAGCTCGGGTTTCTACTATAGCTTAGACTTAGAGCTAGAATAGCGTTAATAGAGTATATACTCGTAGGCTCTTTATACTAGGCTCGAGAGTTTTTCCGTAGCCTTTTCTAGGTCCTCCTCGACTTCTAGTTCGTCCTCGCGGATCGCTAAGTAGTCTTAGAATTCTTCCTAGTTCGTATTTTTTATATCGTATACTATACGTAGATTTAGAAGTTACTAGTTAAGGTTACTACGTTCTAGTATCCGAGTTATTATAGCTAAATAGTCTAAGCCGAACTCGAGTATATTCTAGCTAGTTTCTACTCGGGATAGGCTGCCTTTCGTAAAGGTAAGATTAAAAGTACTTAGTACTCGGAGATTTAACTTATAGAATATCGGGACGCCTATTATATTCCTAAGGAGTAGATTAGATTCCTCGAGCTACTCGAGGAAGTAGAGGGCTCTAGAGCTCGTATCTTATCCGTTTATATCCTAGCTTAGGTATTAGATATTAAAATCTCTAGCAAGTAGAACGTCTCGGCCTAAGTATATACTATAAAGGTTCCGTTCTACGATCTAAGTCCCGTCGTTATCCCTCTCGTTATAGACGTTTAGCACTTAGGTTTCGTTACTATTAGCGTCTTAGAGGCGGATTAACTAGATATTAGGGTCGCTAAGAGAGTCGGGGCTTACTTCTACTTCTAGTATCCTCTTTATATAAATATAGGTCCGCGGTCGTTATCTTACTCGTAGGTCTAGGAGTATAGAGGTATAACTAGCGTATAGAATTAGTCTTAGGGGCTCTTAGTCTTTTTATATAAGAACTTATAGTTCTTATACTAGAATAATATTAGCCTTCTCGCGTATACTTATCTCGAGTAAGGATTCTAGGGCTTAAGCGCTTTAGTTTATATTACCTTAAAGGATATATAGTAGTGTCTCTAATATTTCTTTAGAGGTATAATCGTTCTTAGTTTATCTTTTATATAGAATGCTTTATAGCTTACTCCTTCTACGAATAAGTAGTTTTAAACTACCTTAGATACTTCTTCGTATATATAGAACGCAATAAGTATTAAAGCCCCTATTTATTCCTTATATCGGTCGGCTAGCGTTAGCTAAATAGGCCTATTCTAGATTCGTAGGCCTAGGTTATATTCCTCGATATCCTTTTTAACCTCGTTTAGGCTATAAGAAGTATCGAAATCGCGAGTAGAGACGCCGTTAACTACTACTTTATACTAGGTAGTATCGTCGAGAAGTAAGAGGATTAGTATATTTAAGAAGAGTAGCGGTAGGTTCTCGAGTACCGTAGCCTTAGACTTCTAGTCTCGGAAGTATAAGACTAGGTTACTCTTTATTATTTAGTTAATACTTATAATTAGGAAGTCTTAGTGTCTCGCCTTCTAGAACGAGGCGTTTATCGTCTCTCGGATCTATAGAGAGTCGATCTAGATACCTTCGGTACGCTAGAAGATTAGGTAGTAGATCTAGTTAGCCTTCTAGAATATTTTTATCCTTTCTAGTACTATAGTCTAGGTTTCTACGTCTAGTATAGTCTTTATACTCTAGAGGGGTATACTACTAAGTAGTATAGAGTTAGACGAAGTATTTGCCTTAGCTATAGTAGCGTACGTAGGTCGTTATTCTTATTATCCTTCTTTTAACTAGGCGGTTTATTAAGGTAGTTAAGATAGGCGGGTAGTAGTATAGACTACTAATTTCGTTACTTATTCGAGGGAGGCGACCTACCTTACGATAGCGTCGGCTAGTCTAGCTAGGAGTCTATTACTTTCGGTATAGTCCTAGAAGATCTCGATTAGATTAAGGAGTTCTATTTCCTCTAAAGGGTCCGTTACGAGTCCTACTACTTCGACTAGTAGCGAGCGGGCTTCTTAGAGTTTCTCTATAATCTTCTTACGCTAGACTACCTTAGTAAAGAGGTCCGAGGCTACTCGGTTACCTATTAGATAGTCTTACGTAGTATAATCGTTATTTATTAGTAAGAGAGGTCGTTTTCTAGAGAGAAGCGGAATAAGAGAGACTAGAGTCTTCTTTTAGCGTCTAAAGGCTTCGTTCGTATCTAGTTCTATCGTTTCTTAGAGCTAGTAGCTTAGAAAGTCGTTAAGAGAAAAGGGGGATTATTTAGTATTATATCTAAAGAAGGCCCTATTTAGGTACTTTTTTAGGGTTTTCTAGTATTCTTAGTTCCTTTACTTACTCTAACTAGAGATACGGTTAAGTAGAGTACTTAGCCCTACCTACTATATATATATAGGCGCTACGTCTTATAGAGATCCGTATTCTACTTCTATTTTAGTAGAGGTTCGGTATTTAACTATTTTGCTATCTATTAGTTTATAGAAGGGTCGTATAGTAGTCTTACGCCGAGAGGGCTACCTATATACTCTATTTCTAATCGCGTTCGGGTCCTAGCCTACTTATAATATTAGGGTACTCTTCTACTTATTTTATAAGAGAAGATATACTTTAAGTAGAAGTATTTAGGCTTATAGCGACGTTTTGTCTATATAATAGTTTAGGGGGCTTTATATAGGTAACCTAGTATAAATAGGAGCGAAATATAGACCCTTACTCTCTAGAAGTACTAGGTCTCTACGACTAGTACTCTACTTAAAGTAAAGGTAGAGTAGCCTTCTAGAAGAGAAGTATAGGTATCGCCTATAAACTCTTTATTCCTTTACTAATCTACTTAAGTCTAAATCTATTATAGACTCTAGGTTACCCTAGTATAAAGTATATAATAAGAGAGAGAGGTTTTATTAGTTTATAAAGACGTGCTTTTACTACCGCTATAGTAGCGTTAGTATTAGTATTACTATTCCGATCTTAGTAGGTCTTTTATAGAAGAGGATAAGCTCTTTTAAATAGCCTACTCGTATTTTAAAACGGGTATAGTCTCGTAGAGTAGTAGCTTCGTAAAGTTAGCGTAGTTTATTTAGTAGTATTATAGCTTAAGCTAGGCCTAAGGCTTAGCGCAAGGCACGGGCTAGGCTAGCGAGCTACTCGTAGTAGAAAATTTTCCTCGGGCGTAATATAGTATAGTACTATATAAGGATAGGGTAATTTCTCTACGAGTTTAGGAGCTAGCGAGGCGTTCGGTAGCTTAGAAGAGAGCTAAGAGGGCGGCGAGTCGCGTAGTATATATTTTAGGTCGGCGGACGTTATAGTAGTAAAGCTATAGCGTAGGGGTATATTATACGAGGCGCTACCGTCTCTATAGCGAGATAGTTACGCTTCCTCTACTAGAATAGCTATAGAAAGATCTATTTATAAACTTTATTATAAACCTTCTACTAAGTAAGCGTAATAGTCGTATATTTAACGCGATCCTTATAATTATCGACTACTATTCTAAGATAGTAACTTTCGTTTAGACGATAAAGCGCTATATAAGTATAGAGCTTATAGATATTCTACTTAATAAAGTTATATAACTTCGAGGTATACCTAGTAGTATTATCTCTAATAGAGGGTCTATATTTACTAGCTAGTTCTAGTTAGACTTCTATTTCGAGATATACGTAAAACATAGGCTAAGTATAGTATTTTACCCGCAAACGGACGGCTAGACTAAACGCGTAAACTAGACGCTTAAGTAGTATCTACGTATCTATTATAAGAAGAACTAAGACGACTAGGCGTCTATACTAGCCTCTATAGAATTCGCGTATAATAATAGCCTAAATACGATACTAAAGATATTACTATTCTACGTTATCTATAAGTTCGACCCGGACCTAATAATAGAGATTCGTAAGAGGGATATAACCGAATCTTAAGACGCGATTCTATAAGGAGAAGTACTAGTAGTAAAGGACGCTATAAAAAGGTTAAAGTAGAATTACGAGGAGTTAATAAAGCGCTAGTAGTAAGTAAGCGAGTCGTAGGCTAAGTATTATAACTAGAAGTATTAGCTAAAGGAATATAAAGTTAGTAATATAGTTCTTCTATCTACGAAGAACCTAAAACTAAAGGTACTATTAAAGAAGCTAGTAAATAAGTTCGCTAGACTATTTAAAGTAATTAACGTAGTCGAGAAGTAGGCGTACTACCTAGCTCTTCTAACGGGATTATATATCTATAATATCTTCTACGTATTCCTCTTAGAACTCTAGTATAGTAGCGAATCTTAGAAGACTAGCTTACCCCTCGTAGATAATAAGAGCGAGTAGATAGTCGAGAAAGTACTAGAAACTCGAGTCGAGAAGAGTAAGAGGAAGTAGCTAGTCTAGTAGAAAGGCTAGCTAGAAGAATATAATACGTAGGAACTAATCGAATATATCGAGGAATATAAAGCGCTCGAGGAATTTAAGGTATAAGACTAGAGTAAGAGGAGCTTATATAAGCCGTAAAGTCGACTATCGCGGCTACTATACTACTAATTAACTATCGTAACTACTATAACTTACGACGAGTACGCGCTAAGCGCTAAGGCCGCGACGAAATATTATATTACGAAAGTTACTAAAAGAAATAAAAGATATAAAGTAGAGAGAAATTATTTATTTATAGCGCCTATAGGCGTAGCGTAAATAGGCCGTAGCGCCGGCGTAGAATAAGAGTACGAAATAAGGTAGCGGACTATATAAGTAGCGTAAGAGAAGTATAAGAAAAGAATATAAAGAGAGCGCGCGATACGCTAGCTTACTTCTCTATACCCTCGTTCTTCTTCTTTTTATTCTTCTTATCCTTCTTATTATTATTATCCTCCTTCTTCTTCTTTACTATAAAGGCCTCGTCGTTAGAGACCTTCTCTACTTAGCTAGTAAGGCGGTCGGCGTAAGTAGTATAGACCGCCGTATCGAGTACCTCTTTTAAGGCGCTAAGTAGGTATAAACGCTATAAAGAATATTAGTAACGCGTACGAGGAGTATATAACTCGTAAGATATACCTCGTACTTAAGCTTAAAGAGCTTAAAGAATAGAGCGATCTACTTACTAGCTATAAGTAGCTTAGTAGTAGAAGGACTACTACTAGCTAATAGCGCGCTAGCTCTACTCTTTTTTAGAGTCTTAAAGACTCTAGCCGACTTACTCTTATTAGACTATAGGACCTTAAGGCTATTAGCGATTAGAGCTTATAAATTAGTATAGTAGTAGCGGAGCTACTTAGCGCGTACGGCCGGCCTATCCTCGGCTAGCTTAGTAAGGTAGAAGTATAAGCGCTTCGACTACGTAATAATATCTAGGTTAGTATAGTAGTTATAGGAGTAGTTATTATTATTATAGCGCTAGTAATTCTTCTTCTTACTTAATTTTATAATCTTATTATACGGCCGAACGCCGGCTATACGTATTATATTAGTAAGGAACTCGTAGCTAATACGTACGCGGAATACTAGACTTACCTATTACTAAATATAAGAGGTAACGATAATAGTCGTCGTTCTCTATAGCGAGGAGGTCGATAATAGTATAGGGATCGGCTAAGATTATAAGAGTAGAGATCTTCTTAGGAGGTATAATACTTATAGAATAAGTACTAGAAAAAGGCTAGGGAGATATATAAATAGTACGAGGTAGGAGCGAGGCGCTTATCTAAAGATAGTATACTAGAATAAGTATTAATATAATTAGGCGCGAACTTATAGCCCGTACCTACCTTATAATTAACGCGCGGCCTATATAAGGTCTATAATATAAAAGTCTCTTAAGATCTAGTATATTACTATAGTACTACTAAAAATCGCGCACGACTATAAGTAGTAGAGTAACGCAACCGTAACGTAATAAGAACGTAAGCGGCCGGCTACCGTATTAATATAGACTCTCTTACGAGCTAAGGTAGCTCTATAAAAGAGAGGAGATAATTATAAGAGTAATAGCTTAGGAGGCTAATAGCTTAGGAGGCGTCTAAGTTAGACGCCGAAGTATCCGGCTTATACTACGTATACTCGGCGTAAGATAAAAGTACGCTAAACGTATATAGAGGAATCGGTAAGAATTAGTCTCTTAATATCTCTAATAGGTATAGTTAGGGGCGCTTAATATATTACTATATACTAACCTTTATAATAGTATTAAAGACTAAAGAAAAAAAAGTAGATAAATCGATTATATACGCTTATTATAAGCGTTATAATAAGGGTAGTTATAAGGCTAGCGAAGAGTATATCTCGAATAAAGATAATAATAATACTAACGATACCTCGCTACGAGTCGCTAGGCTAAAGAATTTAATAATTAAGATATAGTATAAGATAGAGAAGTTAGAGGCTAAGAATAAGGCTTTACGTAGTAAGGTAGATAGTTAGTATAACTAGATTAAGATATACGATACCTAGCTATTATAGTTAAAAGATAAGGCGAATAATAGAGGTTCTAATATATATATGCTATAGAAGAAGGTATAGCTAGATAGCGAGCGCTAGCTACCTATACCTCGCTAAGTATATAGCTAAATAATAACGGTATACCTATAAGTACTTATTCTTAATCTTCTAAATATAATCCTTAGCTATTAGAATAACGAGTCGCTATAAGTCGTACCTAGCTTATATCTCTAGATATAGGTATAGCTATAGATAATAAAGGCCTAGTATAGCTCTTAGATAACTAGTCGCCTATAAGTTACTACGAGTTATACCTCTAGCTATACTATTAATTCCTCTTATTCCTCCTAGTTAATATTTATATTTCTATAGCCTATACCTTCTAACGCTTTAGCTATAGCTTTAAGCTATTCTTAGGCTCTTTATTAGCTATCTTATTTTGCTACTAATTAGCCTCTATTATCTTCTTAGGCTCGTTAATCGCTAGCTTATTTAGCTCTTAGCTAGCTATATTCTTAGGCTCTTAATTAGCTACCTCTTAATACCGAGGCTAAATAGTAGCTACTATAGATACCTTATCGTCTCTAGTTATATTAATCGTCTTAGGTAGAATATTATAGTTCGAGACTATTTTCGTAAAGAAGAGTTTCTTAAACTTAATATCCTTACTATTAATCGTACTACCCTACTTAATACTAGTTATAATAGTACCTCGTAGAATACTTATACGTTTGCTAGGTATAGTACTCGCTATACTCGTACGCTACTACTTCTTTAATAAGCGTTTATCTATCTAGATAGTTTAAACGAGTACGTTAAATATATAACGAATATTTAGCCTAGTATTATCCTTAAAGGCATATATAGCCTCGTTAATATCCTTATATTACTATACCTTTATATTAATCTTAATTAGTTTAGCTATATTCTTATTAAAGTCCTTAATAAATAAGATAGTATAGAATCCTTTTATTTCCTATAGTAGATAGTAGATAAACTCCTTAGGTTTAATATAGTTAATAATAAAGGATATTAGATTAAGGTTAGTAGTATTAAAGTCCTTATTTATTAATAAATTAGACGTTAAGTAGTCGGCTTCTAGTACCTTTTAGTATATCTATATCTTAGTATTATCCTTATACTTAACTTCGATTACCTAATTCTATAAGGCGATATCGTAACCGAACTACTAAATTAACTCTATTTATAGCTAAGCTACTATAGTAGGTATTAGCTTAAGGTATAAGAGAGCCTTAGAACTAGTATTAGCCGAGGCCTTAGTTCTATATTATATATTCGCTATATTATAGTATAGGTTAGCGACTACTAAAAGGCTAGGGAACGATTAGAACTCTAGAGGCTTCGTAGTAATAGCGCTACTAGAACCGCCGCTAGTACCTAAGTATATTAAAAGCTCGCGATAGAACTATTTAGTTAGCGCGTTTAGATTCTTTAAGCCGTATACGCTATAGAAGGCGTATTTACTATATAATCTAGTATAATTATTACTATTAATAGTATAGTAAGGTCCCTAAGTAAGTATATTATTAGCTATAAAGCCTATAAGGCTAGGGTAGTAGATAGGTAGAAATAAGAAATAGTTATAAAGAAAGAAGACGTAGCGCTATAGAAGCGCTATAGTAGCGCTATAGTACTACTACGAGGAGATTAGAGTTTTAACGCTACGCTATATACTATAACTAATATAGCCTCTTCTAAGGCTATATTATACTACCTCTTATAGATAATCGGCAAGTTTAACTAACTCTATATCTTTATTAATAATTAGTTAATTGTCGTTAGCGCTAAATGCCTTATTAATATAGCGTTAAGGTATCTAGTTACGTACTACGAGAGGTTTATTAAGCTCGTCTAATTCCGGTAGTTAATTAGAGGCTAAGTAATTAGCGATTAAACTACGTAGCTATATATATATAAGGTAGTAAAGGTAGTTACTATTAGAGTTAATTATACTACTATTAATTAGTAGCTAGAAGCTATACGGTTCTATTATAGTACGGCACTACTATAGTATATCTTTTAGTAGATAGGCGTCTATATCTAGATACGTTAAATTAGCGAGTATATAGGGCTATAGCTACGAGTACTCCTACTAAAATCTCGTAGTTATTCTTTAATACTATCTAATATACTCTTAGGTAGTAGTAGCCCTTAATTGCTAGCTCTATAGAGGTTAGGGTAATAGTATAGTTTATATAGAATACCTAGAATTAAATGCGGCCTATTAGTTTATTTCTTAATCTTATAGTAGTTCTAAATATTAATAAATCGATAAACCTCGTTCTATATAATTAGTATATAAATAGCGAGAAACGCGATCTTATCTACCTTTAATCTATCGTTATAGTAGCCGTTATTATTTAATTTATAGAAGTAGGTACGCTAGTTATTTAGCGTAGGTGCTTATTAATTCTACTATACCTTAATACGCTAATTTATCTTACTTATACTATATTTAAATACCTTATAGAAGGTAAGTTATATAGGCGTAGCTACTAGATCCTACGATTCCTCGTAATAGGCCTTACGAACTATATAATAATAGTTAGTAGCTAGAATTATTTCTATACTACGGTCGGATTTAACTATCTATAGTACTATACGAGTTAAACGTAGGGTTTAGACGTATTAAGCGAGAACTAAGACAGCCGTACGGCTAGTAATTCTAATATAAATCTATACGATATAGCGCGAATATACGTTAATTGCCGTATATATTTAGATACCTTAATACTCGTACTTATAGTATACGTCTATTAAGATTACGAAGAATAGTCTAGGCGTAATAATAGCGCTATAATACTTATAGATACGCTTAGTACGCTTCCGTAGGCCTTTAGGGTTAAGGTTATAGAAGGTAGCGTATACGTAATTACTAGTTAAGCTATTAGTAGTATAGTAGCGGTATAGTAGCGATATAAGGTAATAAACCGTCTAATAATATTATACTTTAGCTTTAGATACGTATATAGATTCCGCCTTCTAAATAACTCTACTATAGACTTCTATAGTTTATTACGTAGTATACTAGCGATATAGTCTTCTTTTATCTTATATTTAGTACTATATTTATACTTCTATAAACTAAGCTCTTTACGTATTAGTATATAGCGATAAGGGCCGATTACGAATCCTTTATATTTAAGTATCTCTACTACCTTAGCGTCGCTAGTATATATATAGTAAAAGGTCTAAGTAACTCGTAGCTATAGCTATTCTTAATTATTAAGCTAATAGTTAATATAGCGAGTGTCGTAATTAAGGTTCTATAGATTAAGCGTTCGTATAAGAGTTCGTAGTAATATAGTAATACCCTAATTATAGAGTTCTAAGACGATAATAGCGCGTAATATACTATTCTTAACGCGTTCTATAATAAACTTACGCTAGTTACTATAATTAGCAGTTTAAAGAGGCATGGCGAGTATACAGCGAGTGTATTGCGAGTAGATAGAGTAATAGAGGCAGTGTTTACCCTGATGTTTTGATTGAAATTCGTAGTAGCCTCTACCAAGGTTTCGGCCCCCGTCCGCTTGGCTTGGCACAAACCCCGCCACCTGCCTCGTATCTGCACAGCATTCTCACATACACCCGATCACCACACATTCATCTTTCTTTGTGGACATTCGAATCGCAATACCATGGCACCGCTGAGCTCCGCGATCGAGGCGAAGCTGGCCAAGTTTCACGCTGGCCAACTGGACCCGCTCGACCCATGTGCGACTGGTCGTTGCATGCCTGCCAGCGCCAAACCACTCCTCGATAGAATGCAGGACGCCTCGGAAGCCGGCGATCTTCCCGCCTTGAGACAATCACTTGCTGCATATCGTGAACTGGTCCATGAGCATCATCCTGACTACATGGGCCGTTCTCTTCTGCGCGCAATTCATCACCGGCAGCGCGACGTCATAGCCTACCTATTGTCCGAAAATGTCGCAGTTTCAGACCGAGAAGTCAGATCAGCAGTTGAAATGGCAGACAGGGTCATCCTCAAGATGCTGTTCGACGCGTCGTGGGATATCAACCAAGAGTTAGGTCCATGGCATCCACCAGCGCTCGCGTAGGAACACTTTACCCGGCTGATTTCAGAGGATTCAACTCACCTGTTGCTAGATATGCGCTGCATGACGCGGAACTCACCGCTTGGCTCTTAGCACAAGGCGCGGACCCCAACGCCGATGGGCGTGACGCCCCTATCAAAAGCCGTGCGTGACGCTCCCTTCGCCATTGTTGAAATGTTGTTCGAGCACGGCGGCAACATCGATCAAAGCAACTTACTCCCCACAGCAGTATTTCGTAAAGATCCGCGTGCGCGACAGAAGATGGTCGAATATCTTCTGCAAAAAGGCGCTCCGGTGAATGCCGTGCAGTACCAGAACGACAGGCCTGTAGCGTATCTCATGCATGAGGCATTCGGGTTGGGTACGCCTCTTCATTACGCCGCAGCGCAAGGTGATCTGGATGTTTTGAGACTCCTTGTGACATATGGGGCAAAGCTCGACATCAAGAACTCGTGCGGGGAGACTGCGTTGGAGAGGGCGGAGTACGAGGGTCATCAGGCCGCGGCGCAGTTTTTGCGGGCACAGCAATCTGGTGTTGCGGCCAATCTTTGATCTATCTCCCATTTGGTACTTTTCCTGTTGCAGAGGCAGCTGTGATACCATGTTTGTCAAACAATGTGATGACATATCAAAATCAAATCTACAAAATGTAGAGGAGTTCGACTGACCTTGCAATGGCCTTTTTCCTTACATCTAGGAAACGAAGCGAGTCTAGACGACCACCGCCGAGCGATTTTACATAAGCACAGCATGCGTCGTGCCTAGAGGTGGAGTTACCAGGAGGTACGAATCGCCCCCGAGATTGCGAAGTTCTTTCTGATTCTTCTTCATTAGGATCTCTACATCCATGAATCCACTTCCCATTCGCCGCCCATTCGAGCTTCCTGAGCACTTCAGTCGAGCTCTCTATCTGCTAATCGCAATCGGATTGAACGACCATCCTCGGCCTGCGAGACGCCATTCTCCGACCCGACGTTATCCATTCCCTTATGCACATGCGATTCGATGCAAAGACCTCAAAACGACGCTGTGTGCAAATGCTTGCATTTCGAATTTCCTCTGCTTTTTTCCTGTTGAGTTTCTGCCGTCTCAATTTTCACTTCGTCTTCCACATTCCTCTCGCGTTGCTGCTTCTCCCAGCGATCAAGTTTGGCATCTCACTCCAATCCCATCCACTCCCAACGTTTGGCGGCGGTCCAAGCAGGTACGTACCTTTTTTTTTCGCTCACTGCCTTGTGTGGCTCATTTGGCCGCTTGACCCAACTGTAGGAGCTGTTACAGCGGTCGGTTCGCACCCTTTATGCACTTCTTCGAAATAACAATGTGCGGCTGGCTGTCAAGATCGTGACTGCTGGCAGGCTGGCAATGAAACAGCTGCTGCTCCTCTCCACTTGGCAGCCTGTTCGTATCGGCCAACTCCGGTCCCAGAGATTATCCGCTCTTCTGCTCTCAATGGGGTAGTTTCAAGGTCCTGGCTTCCTCGATGTAGCATTTGCATCCGGGACTCTCAAAATGTCCACTCTCGGTCCCATCATATCTCGACTTCTGCTGCTTCGTCCTGCCACATTCGCGGCAAATAAAACTTGACGTTCTCGTACACCAAAAAGGTCACACAGGTACTCGGCAAGACCCTGACCAGATTCGGCCCCAACCCTTTGTAGAATCCGGCGAGACCCTCATTGCGGAAAACCTTGGTCACCACATCCCATGCCCCATTATACCTCTTTGGCGCATCGTAGGTCTGCAAGCGCGCTCGCACCACCTGATAAGGGTACGTGATACTCCCAGCGAACATCTTGCTGACAGCGGACAGTTGGAGATAGTCGAGATTTGTGAGGCCTTCCTTTCCGTTCTTTCGATGGAGAGCCCAGCGGTTCTTGAGCTGTTCATAAGCCATGAACTGGATCGCGCCGTGACTGACACCAAACAGGCTGGGAAGTAAACCACGATAAAAGCCGCGAAGTCCTTCGCTTTTGTACAAACTCGCAGTCCCAGATGCAATGCTTTTGTATGCGCCCGGGGCGTTGCGTGCCGTACTCAGCATTCGCGTTTTGATCACCCATATCGGGTTCGTGAAGACGGCGGTCAGGATCCCGCTGATCCCTGAGGCCAGAAAGTAGTCGGAGCTTCTGAGTGTCGATTGCCCTGTGCTGCTATGTCGTGCTGCCCGCACAAGATCTTTGATGTTCCCGTACCACATGAAATACAATGCCCAACTGACCGAGTTCCCTATCATGTTCGGCATCAAGCCTCGATAGAATGCTCGCAGTGTCTCTCCGGACTGTGTGAGGGCGCCGCGATAGGCTTTGGGCATATCGGGGGAGGCGCCATGGACCGCTTCTGCTGCGATTTGGCGGATCACACGCCATGAGGCACCGCGGCGGGAGCGGAGGGGGTGAGCACTGTTGTTGCTGATCTCATTTTGCTCGATTTGCAAGCGGGTTTTGACGACGTCGAACGGGTGGACGGCGAGGGTGGAGACGACGCCTGCGGTGAAGCCTGCGACAGACTCGACTAGGGAGGGCGAGATGTTGACTGCGGGCTGCCGGCCTTCGAGGGGAGGGTAGACTCGAGGCATGACGGGGGAGGAGGAGTTGGCGGGGAGTGAAGCCTGGGTTGCCTCATGCTTGCATAGTTGGTCGTGGTCGCTGGAGCGGCTTGTGCCAAGGTGAATGATGACCGGGTGAATGATGTTCTAGTTAGCCAGACCTATAATCAGGTCGGTGTGAGGTGAATGGTGAAGCTCTGTGGTCGAAGCTTCGTAGCGCCCTCCAAGCTCCAGCGTCGTCATTTCCAGCGGGCGGGCGGTCGGTGAAGCGGAGCGGAGCGCGTCCCGAACATAACCTTGGCTAACGTGTTTGATAAGTTAGTGCATCAGATAAGTTTGTGCATCAAGTTTACAAGGTGGATAACTTTAATTCTTGATTTCTCATGCTATAGGTGTTAGAATTACACTAAACTTAGATTAATTAAATGCTTAGAAGTTACTCTATCTAATTAATAACCTCTTAAGTTATAACCTTAAATACTATACTTGCTATAGGTTAGTTTAGCTCTTAGCTGTTTCTTAATCTAACTAACTAACCCTATTACCTATCGAGCCTATGCTTGTTAACTATCTCTAAGTAATAATTTATTAGTATTAAGACTAAGAGTAAGCTTAATCTTCTTCCTTAGGGCTCTATAAGACTATAATTCCTTAATAATAGTCTTTATATTGTTATATTTAGCCTGTAGTAATATTATAGTAGCTTATAACCTTTTAAACCCTTTTAATAACCTGTCTACTACCTTAATAATAGAGGTTAGTAAGCTGTTTTAATGCCTAATAACCCTAGCCTTAATCTTACTTATTTACCTCTTAACCTACCTTAGATTCTAAGGGGTATTCTATATATCTAATAAATAAGGTAGTAGTAGAGTTAGTGTTTTTTAACGGAGTGTTAGCTTAGATAATATAGCCTATAGATCTAATAGTAATAAGCCTAAGCCTCTAAAGGCTACCTTAATATTCTAAGAGGTAAATATAGCCTTATAGGTAGGCTTAAATTAAAGTAAGAAGTCTTCCTTAACTAGGTAGTAATATCTAACTATGCTAAGCCTTTAGATTCTAGCTAAATATGCCTTCTTTAATAGACTAAAATAGCTAATATCTAAAGGCTATAATAAGTAAGACTATAAGAAGAGTATATAGGTATATAAAGAGTAATAATGCCTTATTCCTTATAGAATAACTTAAACTCTAGTATTATATAGCTATTATAGCTATCTAGAATTAAGAGCCTCTTCTAACTAATAGTCCTATACTTAGTATAGTTATTAAAGTGCTAGATCTAAGCTAATCTATAATTATATAAGGTCTAGCCTTTTAGACTAACTCTAAGCTTCTATATTAGTAGTAAGGACTAGAACTAGGCCCTATTTATTTACTTACTAGAGAAGATAATATATAGAGGCACTAACTAGCCTTCTATATTAATATAAGTAATAATAGTATACTAATACGTTAAATTAGAAACTAAGGCCTTAGGTCGTTGCCTACGCTCTATAGTAGTAATAACTATAGTATTCTAATAGTATCTAAGCCTAAATCTACTTTTATTAAAGTTATATATATCGTGCTATATAATTCTATAGAAGGCTACTATATTTTAAACTAGTCTAAACTACTCTATAATAACCTCTAGATCCTTATTCTTAGCCCTCTAGTTTAATAGCCTTCGTAATAGCTATATTTCTAAGCCTAAGTAACGCTTAATAAAGTTATAAGCCTATCTTTAGCTAACTTCTTATTTATTTCGTACCTTAGTTATTAAGGAGGCCTAGCTTCTAATTATAGCCTATATTAGCGAGTAACTACGTAAATTAAGGTCTAGAATCTTCTAATAAACTACCTCCTCTTTAATCGGAGTTAAGGCTCTATTACTATATAGTATACCGGCTCGTAGAGGTATTCCTTTAAGCCTACGATTAACGGTAGAATATTTAACTCTATAGGCAGTTGCAGCGTAGCGCACGCTTGCAAAACGACCTAATAGGTAATTACGAATAGCACTCTAAATATAGTCTTTATTTAGAGGTGCTATCGCGTAAAATAGTAGAATAATAGACGCGTTTAGTAGTGGTAGTAGATACGCGACGGAACTTGATGCACAAACTTATCTGATGCACTAACTTATCAAACACGTTAGATGCACAGTGTCCCAATTCCGTAAACCGCCCGCCGTAGCCGTGTTGAAATGCTCACTTCGTCACCTAAAAACTTGTCGGCGCCATTGACGAACAGAGCCTCAGTCAAAATGTCCGAATCAGCAACGGAAGTCTCAAGCTCAGGCGCGAAGAATGAGACCATCGCTTCTTCATCAGGTATGATCGACACCTTTCCCTCCCCGATACAACAACTGATTCATCCACACAGATTCCTCACAAAAGACGTGCGCCAGCTGCAACAAAGCCGAAACGTCCACATCAGAAGATGAACTTTCCATCCTGAAGCCCTGTACCATGTGCCACAGCGTCTCATACTGTTCGCGCGACTGCAAGAAATTGCACGCCAAGAAACATAAGAAGATCTGTGCCGGTCTGGCGCAAGAATATGCAAAGACTGCGCCGGTGAAGTTGGCGTCGAGAGCGCCGCCAAAGTCGGATACCTTTCGTGGCGGATTGCAGAAGTGGCAATTCGACACGTGAGGTGCTCGGAGTGCCTTGCATGATAACGTTCATTTTCGGCGTCTGGATTCTGATGCGATTGAGCTGATGTTTGGAGAGAGCATTTTCATGAGAGCAAGACGGGACACAGCGAGAGCTCGCAGTCCAGTGGCGTTACTAAATGAGTGCAGAGAGGCGTTGATCGAAAAACACGACGATGAAGTACTACTGTGTGTTTCGTCGTGGCCAATCTCTACACACTTTGGCCACGATCGGAACAATCCGGGAAGAATCAGCTAAATGATACCATATGCACAGGAGTGGGAAGATCATATTGTGCCAAAGATGTAGTGCGACCGGCGTGGCATATTAAGTGGATCGCTGATGTACGTATGACAGGTCAGGAGCGACTTCGGTCGTGGCTCAAAGCGCTCATTGCTCACGTCGGTAGCACAGAAAACGAGGTATTTGAGGCCACCCTCAAGGATTGTTTTAGCTTCTGTTTCCTTGCCGTGACGGACACTGCCAGTCTTGACGCTTGAATTGTCTTGATCTGATCGTGATTCGGTCGTTTCTACTGGCGTGGATTTGATAGATTCCTGCCGCCATCATTACTCGTGGTGCCGTACTTCGCGAAGCAGGAGACGGACATGCAGGTGGTTGGCCAGCCCCATCCGGTAGAGGCACAATCTCAAACGTCGTGACATGGCTACAGGCCGCGTTGGAAAATCGTGGTGGCATCGGGAATTGGAAGGCGATGGCTTTGGTGGAGGAGAGGGCCAGACCGGAACAGACCAGACGCGGAACATGTGTCGTCACTTCCGGCAGCACGTTTGCCAACCAACTTTCCACGACCGCACACCACACAACTCGCCAACTCTGTCCCGTGCGAATGCAGCACATGTATCGCTAAGCCATCGCCATGCCGCCCTTCACCAACTCCGACGTCTCCTACGCCAAACTCTCGCTCGACTATCCCGTCTATGCAGCCGACTGGGATCCCTACAGTCGCGGCTATCTCGTCGTCGCTGGCGGCGGCGGCGAGGGGCGCAGCGGCGTGCCCAACAAGATCGTATGTAGAGTGTCGCGGTGATTGCGCACGAGAGAATTCTGATATCGAGGTAGTCTGTCCTCGACGTGAACAACCGTGCCTCCATCGAACCCGTTGCCGAGATCGACCTGTCCCGCGATGAAGACTCCATCCAGTCTCTTGCAAACTTGGCGACTAAGGACGGCCTCGTCACATTGACCGGCATCAATTCGTCCCAAGCGGCGCAGAACGAGAACAAAAACGAGCACTTCCGCGCGTTCGACATTCGATATCCTCCGCGCAAGAAGCAGAAGACAGAGGACAAGACGAGCAGCGAGCAGGGACAAATCAAACTGCTGGGCAAGCGATCGCTGTTCAAGCCATCCTCAGCGCCCAAGAAGGAGACATATCAGCGTCTGCTGCGCCTATCGCCTGCAGGCAAGCGAGATGCGCCCAGCAAACGAATCGGTGCTGTGGCCTCGGGTTTCGCACAGGAATCCGAGGTCATTGTGTTCAACGCGACGGCCGCTGTGCCCACAGACAAGGATATCATCACGAGGATCAGTCTGCCTGAAAAGCAAGAAGCCGCTGACCTGGACATTGCTCGCATTGGCGATGAGGACGACCTGTTAAGCCTGGCATACTGCGACGACTATAACATTTACGAGCAGACCTACAAATATGACTTTGCTAAGAAGAAGGTCGACAAAAGGCCCAATGGACCGAGACGAGTCTTTCAGATGGCATCTGGTGACAACTACAAGGCGAAAGGAGGCCGGCCTAAGTTCAAAGCCCTGCGCTTTCTCAATTCGGAAAATGTCGTTGCTCTTGTCAATTTGCCCAATAAGACAGGTGCTGAATTGAGACTTTATCACCTCTATCCCACTGGCCCTGCGATGGTGATGCAGACTGAGAAGCTGTCCAGTCGCATCAAGCAAGCCACAAGTCTGGACGTTGGCCCATTGGACGCTGATAAGAATGGCAATCAGCAGTTCACACTTGCTGTTTCCGGCCAAGACAGCAGCATAGAGGTCTTGACAGTCAACTATCAAGCGGCCACAGATACCTTTTCGTCAACACGCGGCTACATGACACTTCGAGACGTTCATCAGCAGGGCATTACCAAGATCTGCTGGCAGCCGTTCTACTCACCTGCCCGTGCATCTAACCCGACACCTACTACTGGCAAGAATGGAGTGCCTGTACCATCTCCAAAACCTCAACATCCGGGGCCACAGTACGCTCGACTGGCATCAGTTAGCTTCGGCAACACTCTTGTTATCGATACTTTCCCTCTAACCCCTCTTGAGCCAAAGGACAAGGACTCTCGCTACGTCCTCAGCCATCCATCTGACGAGAAACTGTGGACTCTCGCCAAATGGAGTCTGGTCCTTGTCATTGGCCTTGTGACTGCCATCCTCTTCCAGTCCTTCCTGGCCACCGACTCATCCTTGTCAATCCTCCCAGCCAATATTCGCGGCTTCCTGAACCAGCCTGCCTCCGCAGCCCATCACCGCGACATCCTCTCCCGAGCCAAGGTCGATGAAATTGACGTTCCTACCGCAGCTGTGAACCTCAAAGACGCTCTGGCAGAACACCATGCTTCACCCGGAGACGCCGCTGCCACTGCCGTCGTCGTCCATCACATACCTGACGGCGAAGGCGTGCATGTTGCCGTCCATCCAGATAAGGAAGCTTACCTCGCACAAGACGACACAGACGCGAAGCATTGGGATGACCTTGCCGAAAAAGAAAAGCATTTCTGGAAAGAGAAGCTGGAAAAAGCAGGACAATGGGCCGAAGGCGAAGGTGAAGCAGTACTCAAAGGTGTTTTGTGGAGCACCATACCCGGCTTCTTCATGGGCCAGGCAGGGGAGCTGTTGAGAGAATTGTGAGGTCGGCGCCTTCTTCATCAATATTTCCTAGGATTCTTCTCGCTGATTGATGATGAGACACATGTACAATTACAATTCCTCTTGAGTGTAAAACTACGCACACAGCGCTTGACCACAGAAAAACGCTATTGTAGTGCATCGCATCATCATTCTCGACGACGCTGTTGGCTGATGACCGCGCCGCTATGTACCTACTTGTTGTATACGAGAGAGACAACTTTCAAAAAAACCCCATCTTCTCATTAGAATAGCTCGAACCGCTGTATTGGTTCTTTCAAGTACTCTCACTCGTCGACATGTTTGAAATACCTTTATTGGTATTATTACGTACCGGTCAGTCTCCTTTTGCCTCGATGAATAAGAATGAGCTGAGCTGAACAACAACAACAACAACGGGGACGATGAGATAGGATAGGATGAGATAAGTGAGTGCAGTGCAGTGCAAGTGCAGTCCATGATATATCTCTTAACGATTTGCGATATGCGAAAGTATAAATAAGCATGCATACAAAGGGATAATAGAGAGGATCGACGAAAGAATCTAAATTGCTAGTTCAATCAACCCAATAATCGAAACTGCTTAATTTGAGTAAGCTTCCAGAAAAGAAAAGACAAGAAAAGACAGACAACAATGCAACGACAAACAACCAACAGGAAGCAAACGAAAATCCCCCCAAAAAAATTCATGAGAAAATCGTACTCGTTTCAGAGTCAAGTCACATCAGTGAAGCCTAGTTACACTATACTATGATGCAATGGCTACGTAAAAGTAGGTATGGAAGGACTACAGCAATAGTAGTAGAAGCGCGCGCGCGTGTGTGTTCAAAAATACCCAAACAACAAGCGTTTCCCATCTCCATCTCCATCCTTCTCCTCCTCCTCCCCAAACTCCACAAATCCAGCTCTGACTCTCTCATGTCAGGTTCACAGCAGCCTTGCGCTCTCTCGTCCATCATCATCACTACCAATGTCCTCCTCGTCACCATCACAGTCATCAGAGAATTGTTGCTGCTGTTGCTGCTGCTGCTGCTCGACAACAGACCCGCTATTCCTTCTCACATCGTGACGACCATCGCCTTGTAGCAAATCCGACGCGCGAGAAGAAGTAGGATGCCACCGAATGGGACTACTCCTCGCTCCATCCGACATCTGAGAAGAAGCAGCAGCAGGACAAGGCAGAAGAGGCGAAGGAGGAGTTACTCGCCAATTCACATCCTCATCCGCAACACCAACAACCTCCTCGTCCTCCTCTCTCTTCACCACCGCAGCCATCATCCTCATCTTCTCAGCCTGCTAATTCCTCGAATGCTGCCGATGATGATGCCCATTCACAGCACCTCGCCCACCATTCTTGTTTCCATCCTCCCCACCCCCCAAATACCTCTCCATAAAACTCACATAATCATACTTTGGCAAATCGCGATCCTCTTTAAGATCCGGCCCCGAATGCAATGGCATACTCTCCATCAACTCCTTGACCACCTCCTCGGGAATCAAACTATGCGTCAAGTCCAACTCCGTCACATACGGCTTCCCGTCCGCCACCTCTCGAAAGCTCTCAAACACCTGCTCCGCCGTATTCTGATCCTCGGTAACGTCGACCATGAACCGGATAAACTGTTCGAAAGAGACAGAGCCCCCACGACCCGCGACTTCCAGGAACCGCTCGTGCATTTCCTCCTCGTCATAGACGAGTCCCAACGAAGCCAATGCAGCAGAGAACTCCAACTCGTGTAGCGAATTCGACACATCGCGATCAAAGTGGCGAAAGACCGACTCGAATTCTTCCAGTTGAATCGGAGTCAGATTCGTCATGTTCCTCGCCACAATCTGGTTATCCAAGAAGGCCAATTTCTTCTGCACGGAACTCCGCACCAGACTCAATTCGTATGCCAACTCGTCGTACGTGTATGTCGTATAATCGTTCTCCTCAATATTCGCTTCTTGACACTGCGAATCCAAACTCGCGATGATGTCCAAGTACTGGTCCAGTGGGGGCAAGTTTCGTGAAATCTGCGACGTATGCTCCAATTGGTCTTCAACATCGCCTTCGAGCCCCGAAATGCTGACGCTAATGGTCTTGAGCGCGAGAGCAAAGTCATTAGCCTTGTCCGCGAAGGATTTCCGCAAGTTGTTCTTGATGTCCCGGATCGTGTTGTTGATGACTTGGGATCGTGTCCGCTCAGCTTCCATCAATTCACTCCAGGCAAAATCCAGCGCTTCCAGACTCAGTTCCTTCGGAGGCTGATATGGCCTCAGCCGGTACGTATTCAGCTTGGTCTTGATATTGCCCAACATACCCGCCAATTCACTCTTCTCCGCAACCCACTCCCTCTTGGCTTTTTGCTTATACTTGGTAAACTCGCGGCTCTGCTCTTTGGCATCCGCATACGTCCCATCAAACATCGCCACATCCCAATCCTCTTTTTGCTTCACAATCGCCGCCAGAAGCGCCTTCATCCTCCTCTCGTAGTTGTTCTGCATCTCCCACGCTCCTTGCATGTTGTTCACGAATTTCTCGACTCGTCTCCCGGCATTCTCGACCTTCTCCATCTGCGAGAAAGCGTGGAACCAATATGCAATATAAGTCATCAACGACCTCTCATCCGGCTTGGCCACATCCGCAACGTCCTCCACATCCAGGAGATCCGGAATGCCAATCTCCTTGCTCGCGATATCGAATGCCAGTTTCATGTTGCCCTTGTGATCACTCTTGTCCAATTCGTCGTAATCAATCAAGTCCGGTCGATGGATATCCAACAAAGCGCAAAATGCCAATCCATCGTTCCAACTGCTCGAAAAATCCCTCACTTCGACTTCGTCGTAACACGCCGTTTTCCTCTGACACCACAACAGCAAGCCTTCCCTGGCAGATAGACCCTGATCGTTGATATCGCTGATGGTAAAGCGGAGGATCAATGTCCAAATCAACCCGAGAATGATCTTCCGATTCCCATCCACAACATCCTCGGCTCCGATATTGGTTAATTGAATCTTACGACTCTTGATGAAGTCGAGCGCGATGTTCACATTCTCAAAGCGCTGCACACGGAGTTTGGGTCGAGCGGCGTAGCGGCCGAGGGATTCGGCGGAGAGGATTTCGAGGAGGTGGATGAGGATGACGCCGTCGCTGAGGTCGCTGACGAGATTATCGAGGTGGAGATCGCGGACTTGGAGTTTGTTATTGAGCCTGTCACACGAAGAAAGTCTGAGTGTCAGTAGCAGTATCAGAAAGAACAAGCTCGTGCCAAATCCGCAAGCATCATGCCCTCCCATCCATGCGAAGATGTTTCAGCATGTTGAAAACACCTCGCCCACAATCAAAACAAAGACAAGATTCGAAGAAGGAGCCAGAATCAACTAACCATTTCCCAAACGTCTTCTCTTGGACCTTGACCCTATAGCAGCAAGCAAAAGTCAGCATCCTGTCCCCACTCAATGTCTTCTTGTCCGTCTCTCCTGTCCTCAACATACCAAGATTGCTCCAACACCGCCATATGTACTTTCCCTCACTTGACTCCAGTATTGTCCAACCAGACCAGACCAGACCATGCACAATAACAGCAGCCAAAGAGCACACAGTAGAAGTCGGTGCCGTTGCCTCTAAGGGAGCATGCTGTGGCTGCGCATACAACAACAACTCGAAGCTGCTGATGACCCTTTCAACAACGCGCGGTGCGGTGCGAGAGATAAATTGACAATCGCTCGGTCCAGATTCGGTTGTTGGCTGTTCGTGGTCGGAATCGGCGGGGGCGGTGGCGGGAGTGATGGCGAAGCGGTGTTGTGTTGGCAGTGGTAGTGGTCGAGTATGTAAAGTATGTTTCTCCGCGTCCAGTCGTCGTCCAATTGTTGATGTTGATGTACAGTGAAGTCACACTCTATCACAAGCAACAGCAGCAAGGTCAGGAGAGTCAGGTACGGGTGCAAAGTAGAAAGTTAATGAGTGGGAGGGAGGAAGAGGTTGATGTGGTTGGTTGGACGGAGCAGGTGCCTGCCGCCGGAAGCCCGCCAAAACAATCAATGGGAGGAAAGACCGCCGAGCGGGCAGTCGGTCGGTCGGCTGAGGGACGAATGGGGGATGGTTCAACCTTCAACCACCTTTGGGATTGGATCCCTGCCGCGCGGCGTCTAGAACTCCCATCTTGGGCTTGTTGTTATCACTCTTCCTCTCATTGGATTCTTGATTCTTGATGATTCTTCATCGCATCCGCCATGACAACCCGCGACGTGCCGAGCAGGGCGGCAGTAACAACAACAACGGTCAGCAAGTCATAGTTCTCGATTGTTATGATCAAGAAGTGGACACACACGCAGACAGAGCGCGATCAGAGCTTCTCCCATGCCTGGCAGATCTCGCAACGTCCTCCGAAGGACGGTTCACGGTCGACAAGAAGCTGCAAGGCCATGCCGTTTCCCACCAAAAAGGAGCAGATCATGCATAGTCGTTGACTTCACTCACCAGCCAGAAGGTCTCATAGAGTCGACTCAAAATTCGAAGACTTTTTTATTCACTCCTTTACACTTCGTACAGAACAACAGTACAACACACAGTACACATTTGCCCGCTCTCCCTCTTTCTCGAAGACTCCTCCAACTGTGCAACCCATTTTCCCAGACTCCTCGCCAGCCAGCAACGACACAACACATATGAGCATCTATGGATCCCGTCCATCTTCCCGAATATTGTCCCGCATAACATCATAACACATATCTTATATGTTCTTTTCCATTTCCAAATCTTTTCCGTCTTTTGCCTCTTTTCCCTTTCCTTTCCTTTGCTTGCCTTGACCCCGTCATAACTTCATCACCTTGCCCATACAAACGAAACCCCAAAAATGATCCAGTCGAGGACAAAATATATGACACAAAAAAATCAAATCCATCCACCTTCCTGCTCATCTCCGGGCAAACTCTGAATCTGCATTCGACTGGAGGTGGTCGAACGTCCTCTTTGCACAACACGTCCACTCTGGAACAACAAAGCGCGATCACCAGATGTCGCGGGTCTTCTCATCAAAACTCCATCACTGATTGCACGATCAGTAACTATCGGTCGTTCCTCGAAATCAGGGAACGACTTGCTCTCAACTCTCGGGTCGGGGCTATGGGGCACGCTCTCGAGAGTGCGAAAGGTTCCCGAGGCCGCGCTCCTCCTCACGCTTTTGCGGTTGCTGTTGTGGCTGTGCAGGAGGTCGGGAATGGAAGATGTGCTGGCAGAAGACCAACGTGTTGAATCGGATGCCGAAGCAGTCTGCAAGGATCGACCGGAAGATTCAAAGGATCCATACGACGAGCTCTTGCAGTGTCGTGCGCCTCCCACGCGAGTTGATTCCGGATCGCTGAGATACTCGGGAATACTGTTGTCGAATGTGTGAAAGTAGGTCTGCGAGGCGTATGGCGACTTGGGTTCCTCGTTAGCATCTTCCATCGTCCAACGGAATGTCGGAGGGCTCACCTCAGAAGTCGTAACCTCCACCGACATGGGCGGAGTCTTGGTCAGCTTGTCGGAAGAAGCATTTCTTGCGGCCAAGAAACCGCGATGTCCCACGGAAGATCCACGCCTGTGGTTTTGTGGAGCGCCATCGTCCATGTATGGCGACGTGGCTGGAGTAGATGATGTGGAAACATGCTTCGCCTCACCATCCAACGCAGAGGGATCGCTCATCCACGCGGAGAGTCGAACGCCACCGCTGCCGCTGCTCTCTGGGGAATCGTCGTCCGGACTTGGTACCGGCAGTCTCTCCCTCGCGGCGGCATGGGCCTCCCAGTCGAAATCACACGTCGCTTCTGCTTCCTGCTCAAACGCCCAGTCAATGTCGTCCTCCCAGTCAAGGCCGACAGGAATGTCGGAGAATGCTCTCGTCGACGTGCTTTGCACCGTGGGAGCTGCAGATTTGCTCGAGCGTTTGCTCTTCTGAGAAGCGACACTTGCGGGATAGTCGACTTTCCCTGGTGGTGCAGGGAATTGCAGTCCGCTGATTTGCCGGTCGGAAGCGAGCGATGCTTTCGAAGCTTTCTGGCCGATGAGGGTTGCAGCAGCTCCTCCTGGCACAGGCGGCAGGGGTTGCTTCTCGCGGAAACTTTGCCCCAAGGGTCTGCCGCGTGCCGGGATCTGGGCGTTCTGGCCAGATTGCGGCGAATCTTCATTCGGCGGACTTTTCGCATCATCGAATGCGTCCGAGTGCAGATGCGGTGTCGTATGCGCAGCGCTGCTTGCAGAGGGGGAAAACAGATTCGGCGACGAAGCCGAGTGGCGTGGTGGCCGGCGCGGTGGCGATCTCAACGGTGGTCGCGCACTGAAATGTTCGTCGAGATTGGTGAAGTTCGTGTCGGCGGTCTCGTCAAAAGTCGTCTCGTCCACGCTCGGGCTGGAGCAATGTCGAGAAGGAATGACCTGTGTTGGAGGGATGGCAGGGAGGGCCATGGCCATGGAACGACGCGTCGGGTTTTGCTGCAACGCGCGACCTTCAGCGTCGAAGTCGAGCAGTCTGTTCTGCAGTGACGTCTCGTCGACAGTTTCGAGACGCATTGGCAGATTCTTGCGATCGGTATGACCGACATGATGAAAGTTGAATGGCGACGAAATGGACGTCTTTTTGCGGTGGTGGTAGACTTTTGCCTGGTCAGCTCGTGCGTTCCAATGCATGCCGTGCTTCACTTCACTTACAGTCGTTCTCGTTCCGAAAGTCCTGTGCGCCTACGTTGCCCTTGGCATCGGCTTTGGGCGTCTCCTCCTGCAGCGGCGATGCGAAGGGAATCAACGCGACATTGGGCTTTTTCGACTCGACTTGATGGCTATTTCGCGATCGTTTCACCGCTGGCCGAGACGAGATGGAGCCCTTTCTCCCGCCGAAGATGGAGTTGCGGATGCTTTCGATCTGGTCGGAAGTTTTTCTGCGCGCATGCTCGCTGCCAGCGGTCAATGGTCGCGTGGGCGGCGCGTCTCGTCGGCTTTGCGACCTGGCGACTTCGCCATTGGTGGTGGAAAGCGAGGCCTGCAGAGGCTGGAGCGGTTGCTGCTTGCGGGTGTTCGCTTCGGAAGTGGACCGGCCAAAAAACGACAAGCGTTTCCGTCGCGTGGTGTCGTTGGGCGTGGCCAGGTCGGCGTCGAGGTCGGGCAGTGCCGCGGCGGCCATTGCAGGAGGTGGTGGTAGCTCAGCGGCGGGGATTTGGTGGGTGTGAGACCGACGGTAGTTGTTGGGGTCTGTGAGACTCGAGGAAGTCGGGTCTGGGGAAGGCGTTGATGTCATCGTCACCGCTCAATGCGCATCCCTTGGGGCGTCCAGACTCGCGGGCGCTAAGTAGGTGCAGAAGGTTTGGCTGTGCAGGATGCTTAATAAGGGCCAGCTGATCCTCGGGCTGGGTTTCGCAGCGAGGGTGGAGAGACGGGGAAAGGGAAGCAGCAGAGAGAGACAGCGCGGGCGGGCGAGACGGCGGTGGGCGGGTAGAGAGCGTGAGGATGTCGGATGGTGATGATGAGATGGTGTGTTGTGGTGGTGGGTGGAATTGCAGCGAGTCGAGGGCGATAAAACTGCACGACACAGCTCGCAGCACAGGCCGCCCGGCTTCATGGGTCGGCGGGCGCTACTGTAAGAAGCATCGGTCAACCCTGTCGACATCTCCTCGTCGTCCCACGAAATTTGGCCCTCCGTCAGTGGCTGCCACTCTTGTCGCCATGGCCTCGCCGCTCCTCCGCCCTCGCCTCCGCCCTCTCCTCCACCGCCGCCGCCGCCACCGCCTCCGCCTCCGCCTCCGCCTCCGCCCGGGCAGCGCGCCGCTTCGAAGGCGTGTCAGAGTCTGCGCCCGTCGTCGGAAGGCATGGCAACAAGCCGGGCCGTGTTCAGGAGGAGGAGGTGCGGGTGCGAGGTCCGACGGGCGGCGTGTGCGTCCGGAGGGAGACAGACAGGCTGTCACAGGCAGCGTGGCCAGCATGGGCGGGCCCCTGCGAGTGCTCAGAGTAGCCTGCGCAGCCGAGCCCGCTAGCGCTGATCAAACTTGGGCAGCGCGTCGAGATCCTGTGGCCCATTCACTCCATCCATTCTCCCATTCTCGCCATTGCTCCCAGGCCGTGCATTGCAATGGCAGCCACTCGCCCCTTCGAGCAGACGCACATCTCCCCATGCGGCGACGACAGCACCACGGCCGCCCCGAGACCACCCGGGCGGAGAGCGGCACATACATGCTCGCGAGCTAGTGTTACGCGGCAGCTTGGGGACGACGAGGGCCGGGGTGCGACAATGCCCTCCCTCCCTATCCACGCGCGGCCCAGTCGATTGCACTGTGCCTCCTCCTGAATCTCTGCCCACAGTCGCACCAGGGCTGAACTGCGAGATCCGAGACACCGGTGGGAGCACCAGCCACCGGCCTGGAAGCGTCGCTCATCACTTCCACCTCCCCTCCGCTTTGGGCCGCCTGCTTTCCACCTCCCGTACCGCAGGCGAGCGTCGCACCAGTGTGCTGCCCACGAGACCGGACTTGCGGCGCTGACCACACGCCCTGCATGCACCTCATATTGACCTCATCACCACCTGTTCGGGCCTGTATGCGGTTGAGGCGCGGAGCTTTTCTTGACTTCATGTCGTCCGTGGTCATCAACCGGGAAACCACTGCTGTTCCAGCCTTTCAGCTCCCACTTTGATCCTCCCACGCGTCTGTGGACCTGACTGGGTATTGACCGGGCCATTGTGATGCATCGCGTGCACACTCGGCATGCTTTGCCTATGCTTCACCCTCAGCCGCCATACGACGGCTCCACTCGCCCTGCCGTTTTGTCTCCGCACATTCGGCCCTCAAGGACACGCTCCGGGACACTCACGCCCAATGGCGAGAACAGTCCTGGTGCAGTCGCACGGCACAGCGATATTGTGTGCGACCCCTCCCGTTCGGACGCGATCCTTTTCGTGCGCCTCAACGTTTGCTTGAACCATGCTCATGTGGAGCCACCCGAGTTTGTTCCTCGCTCCACGAGCTGCACGCTGCAGCTCGGCTGCCATCGAACTTCAAATATCTATCGCATGCGGCAATGCTCGCTTTCACTGCACCACCACTCGGTCGTGCCTCCGACGTGAACTCGGTCGAAAGCGTCACCAATACGCTATGCATGTATGATTGCTGCTATATTTTCCTATTCTCCACGAAAATATGCGATCACCAGTCGGCCGATCGCCTCGGGTGGAGCGGTACAAGATTCGGTGGTCTTCGTCCACTCGGGCCCTCAGTGGGCTGTGGAGCTTGTTGTCGTCAGAACGACTGAGGTAATCTGACATTCAAATTTTCCTGATTCGGACCTCACAACACCATCGACTTTCTGCGAACTTGCCTGTTCGTTGCTGTGTAATCGGCCTGTCTTACAAGGAAATTGCTTGAAGACCCACGAATGCGAGTGGGCTGTGCAAAGTAGCAACCGGCAGGCATGAACCTCACATCTTTGCGCTCACAAACCCATGTCCTGGTCCATCGGGTTCCCTCGGCTGCAGAAAACATCCCGATAGCCATCCAGACCGGGCAGACCCTCCCGCAGTCACCACAAGCGTGAACGTGACGAGAAGAGTCCCATGGGGTTTGAAACATGTATGAGGAAGTCACATCACGTAGTCACTTCGATGCGACTCACAACAAGAGAAAGGTACGTCTGCATCGCAAACTGTCATAACAGGCAGAATATGGGCTGTCCGATTCCAATATTTGAGAACGCGCAAGCAGAATTCCATATACAGCAACCGCACGAGCGAAACACGCATGTCAGATTTTACAAATTTGATGGCCTGGTAGAAAAACAACCAGCAGCCAGGCAGATGTTTCCGACCAATCGTTCGCGACGGCTACATATGCGGCTCTCGAACTGCCTCCTGAAAGATACTGCACTCGTATGCGATGCACGTACAGGGTGAAACCATACTCTTCCCACCACGCCTGATAACTTCAACAACAGCTTCCGCAAACAGCCAATCCAATCACCAGTTGGCGTTGAGAACGTTTCCCTGCAATTCATTACATTTTTGAACTGTCTCAGAGACATCAACCTGCAATGAATGTACATACAAGCTTCATGCATAGGAGATACGGTAAGTGAGCACAACAACAGGAGGTCCTCTCCACCTCACCCTTTTCGCATCCTTTAGCTGCCCCAGGGGCCAGAAGTCTCATCAAGTCTCCTGCATAGGAGGTACAGTAGTCTACTCATCAGTCTCCACGACCCCACGATCGGCTTGTCGTCAGCACTACTGCACTCATCGGTGTACTGTACTGTTCTACTCGGTTGTCGGTTGGCACTCCGTCTCATCATCATCATCATCATCGTCATCATCCATCTCACACTGCTTCTCGTCATTTCCACCCGTAGTAACTAGTTCTAGAACTACTGTAGCGAGCCGGCGCTTTCATTCTAAATCTATCTACCGAACTTTCGCGATCCAAGACATTGTCGCACTACTTATAGAAGCGGGACCACCAATCATTTCATTTGCTTCACTTGTGTGCTTGCGTACAGTATGTCCTCTACCGCGTTAACCTCCGGCATCGGGAGCTGAACCCGGAGTTTCCAGAGTACAGCATTGTACAATATTGTTGCATGCACTATGCAGCGTACTAGGTAGTGTGCGATACGGTCTACGCAGTATATGAGAGAGAGAGAGAGAGAGCAACGAGAGCAAAAGTCTTGATCTAAGTTTTTTTTTTCTCAGTAAAAACGCGTGCTTTTGCAGGTCTGGTTTTGCTGTGTGCTGCCGCTGCCGTCTGCCGAAAAAAACCTAACTTAGAAAGTCTTTTCTCATTTCTATAAGAGGTAGACTATGCACGCTTGAACTTTCGCGACTCAGTACCGACAGCCACCCGCTCATCTGCTGATCCCGTTTCCCGTTTCCTGTGGAGTGGGTGGGGGGACGGAGGATTTGACATCACATCATACTCAAGATACCTTCTACATCATCGATCATCGGATATCGAAAATGTAACTTCACCTCACCTCGAAGAAAGGGAAGGGAAGGGTTGTATGTCGAGCGCCATTACTGCTGTTTGCCAAGTTCAATCGAATCGGTCGGTCGGTCGGTCGGTCGAGCTTGTTCGTGGATGATGCGGTAATTTGTTGCGCGGCTATATAATGTGGGGTTTGGTTTGGTCTGGAACAATATTTTCGTGATATTGTCGTTGTTGTTGTTATTCATGAGTCGCTGATGATGATGATGATGATGATGATGATGATGATGAACAAGAAGAATTGGAGCCAAGAAAAAATTTCACATTCAGCTCGTTTCGGACGAAACCCACGCATTGCGGACAATATGTCAGATGTTCCTACCTCAACACTGCTTTTCTTTTCCTTCGAACTGGAAGTTGGTGAGATGTGGTAGGAGATATGATATCAGGTGATGACGCTGCTGGCAGATAACAAAGCTTCTTCTTGTTGCTGCACGACACTGACGCGTGCGTCGGTTGAGGCCGTGGGGTTGGCTGCGGGCCGGCGGCTGCCCGTCCGTTGACGAGTCATGTTCTGTCGTCGGATTTCGCTCTAGTTTATCGTATAGCAATCACGAGCAACGAAAGTAGAGGAGGTGGGACAAGATGACGTGAGGTGAGGTGAGGTAGGAAGTCCTTCATCAATAATTGTGGTTGTATAATGGTCTTTACTACTTACTACCAAGTACTTACACGAATACACACACACACACACACAGAAGTGAGAGATGACGTCTGCTTCCAACTTGTATGCTAAATGGTCTGTATACTTTTGTATCCTGCGCCGGCAAGCGGCTATGCATTGCACGCATGGGAAGAAGATTTACACTCTACAGAACTGCAATGCAATGCAATGCAACAAATGCGACACTTTCCACCACGCTAGTGTACTGTAGGAGTAAGGTTTATGTATATGTATATGCAAGGCAAGGAGAGGGCAAAGCAGGGCAAGGCAGGGCGAGAGCGGTCGGTGGGTTTCTCGGTGAGAAGTAGGTAGGTGGAAAGGTCGATGTTTCTTTAAATACTTTTGTAACTAACGTGCATATATGTAGGAGGCACAGTGTGACAGCACAATGGTACCAAGTGAAGTACTTCTGGTATATTATTCCTCTACTATGCTGTTTGTTCTAATCCTAATTCTGTTCCGCTGTTCCACTGTTTCACTGTTTCTCGTCACCGCTTTCTTTCGCTACGCTTATGTGCAGCGAGCGGGAAACGGCAGAAAGATAGTACCTGCATATTGGGGAAATTCCAGCGAGGTGGATCAATGGATGGGTGGATTGATCGTTGCGGGGGGAAGAATGGAAGTGGCAGCCGCGGCACCGGCGAACGATGCATATGTATGTATCTATATGCAGGACGTCTGTGACGGTCTGTCTAGTCGTTCGACATCAGGTCCCACTGTGCATCACGCGTTGAGCACACCGCGCGGGACGGGGAGAAGGAGAGAGGAAATGTGTCACTGGTACTTGAATAACTACTAGCGGATTCTATAGCAGCAGTGTCTGTAATATGAAGCGGTACGTACATATACCATGAGCACGTTTCACTACACCGCTGCTGCGTCACTTCGGCTCGATTGCGGACCCTCTTCTTGGTCGATTTCCCTGTATTTCGTGCATTGCACTTCACGTTCTTGAAGGAGATTCCAAGTTGCTCGGAAAGAAGAAAAACAAAGCAGCACGACGGCAGCTGGAACCTTTCACATCGAACAAGGATCATTCAAAATGCGACAGGATGTTTCCCAAGCGGGGCGAATGGATACATGGATGGATGGTGGCATCAAAGACCCCTTTTTTTTCTTTTTGCTTCCTCTGTCTTCACCGCTTTTGACACATTTAACCGCTCGTCTACGCGCTCGTCCATAACGTTCGGGCATATTCGCTCTCATAGAATTGCTCTTGGCGCCTGGCATAGATGTACGTATGCAATGAGAATAGATCCGTGCGTGTGGTCCGGACGCGGTAATGGGATAGATTGGAATGGTCGAATTAGTTGGGACGATACAACTAAGCAGGGTGGGCTCTGAGACTCACGACGTGAGCTGTCAGTCTCATACGTCAAGCTTTGTGATGGTGTTGCAGTCGCGCCACATCTCTTAGTTCCATTGGAGAAGCTTGAACAGGACGTGCCTTCCAAGTAGCAACATATATCATGAAGGGAAACTGTATTCCCAGCGCACACGTCGCTCCGTCCAGTCCTCCGCTCATCTCACTCGTCCACAATTACGTACCCATTCACAATGCCTTGCCCTCAGCTGCTCGTTGTTTTCTCTTCGCAGGACATTCTGCCAACGTCGAGCCACCCAACGGGCTGGTATCTGCCTGAGTTCGCGCACCCCTCCTACAAGCTGGCCGAGCATGTCGATGTAACTGTAGCATCGCCGAAAGGATGTTCTTCGCCTGTTGATCCATATTCGGTTGAGTCTACGAAAGGCGACGAATCGTCCCAGCGCTTCTACTCTGAAAAGAAGTCGCTATTCGAGGAGACTCCCCCACTCGCGAGCTTCCTCGGCAGATCCGGCGATGATCACGCAATTTTCTACGTCGGCGGCCAAGGTCGTAGGTCATTCGACTCTGAGGCAGGATTCCGGACAGGCATTCGCTGACCTCCTTTCCCACAGCAATGTTCGATCTCGCGACCGACACTGCGTCCCACGATCTGGTCCGCGAGTGTAACGAAAACGACAAGATCGTCTCTGCGGTCTGTCATGGGCCCGCCGCTCTGGCTAATGTCAAGCTTTCTGATGGGAGCTGCTTGGTCTTCTGTCGAACGAGGAAGAGGAGATGCTGCAATTCACGAAGGTGTCTTCCCTGCAGGTGTGGTCTCATCGTTGAGCGCACCTAGAGTTTGCAGCATTCGTTTGACGAATACAGCAGCAGACGTGGTGTCACCGGCCCGCGCTTGGTCAATTCAAGCAACTTGGCTGCGAGCTTGGGATGCTTCTCTTGATAACCCTGGCGAGTTGTCGACTCTATCCGATCCAGCAGTGATTGTGGATCGCCTGCCATTTGCGGCCTGGGTCTTCGCCATGCCCATTAACTCACTTGGATGAGTGGGCCGATGCCGATTTTCCAAGCTGGATATCTTGCACTACGGTATCGTGTGTCGCCCACATAGACGCCGCCCGATGTGCTGGGGAAGTGAAGACTGGTGGGAAGTCGCAGGCGCTTTCAATTCAGCTGACTGCCGGATGAGAGTGATGCCTGAGGCAGGACATCCAGGCCTGTGCGATCCAGCCACTCACACTTGTCCATTCCTTGGCTCTCCTCAACCTCCTGAGCTGAACACACCACACCCTCTCCTACCGCGTCGCCGAGGCAAGCCACAATACCAGAACAAGATTCACCACCCAGAAAACTACAAGTCATAGCATCATGCCAAGCAGAATTGCAACGCTATAGAATCCTGCTTCCTCCCCTCTGCCTTTGCGGGCGCAATACTATGCGTACACACCTAAAACTCGCAAGAGAGAGAGAGAGAGAAACGAACAAGGCGACAAATTTGGTACACTTTCATGTCTAGAAGAAGAGGTTGAACATTGGCCCTACCAAGGTTTGGTTTGGTGGGTAATCGGATTCTCACTATATCTGTCACCCCCTTTGCCGTGTTCCTTCGCAGCAGAGTGCTGGTAATGCAGCTTTGACCAGGAATGACCGGGATTTTGCGGCTACTCAGGCTTTCTATGCTTAGATGTATAGATCACTATGATGAGAAATGATGATGATGACGGAGATAAGCTGTCGGCTATGTGGAATGCATTGGGAGATGCAGTCCGAACGAAGGACCGGTGTGAGCCGAAGGGAGAAAGAGACACGAGGTTTGGGACCCAGAGCGGAAAGCGTAACGCAAAAGTAGCCTTGGGAATGAAAGAAATGCATTTGAGTTGTTTCCAATAATCCTGTCCCCTTTTAATCTTCGTATCTATTTCTAACGCCGAGCCGAAGGAGTTGAAAATCGTCAGTATACGACAACAGCAGAGGCAGAGACAATGAATACTCTTGCTATCTCATTTGTTAAGACGAGATAGCGTGACTGCAATGTCTATTGAGTGAATAGGGAATGCGGAAGTGCGAGACTGGACGTGAGGCGCGGAGTGAATGCCAAGAGCAGTCCCGTGCCTGAGGCATCACCCCTCGACGCATCCGGATTGTCATACCCTTGCTGTCCACTATGTATCAAATACTATGGCCTTTGCAGCGGCACTGCCCACTACAGAACCATGATGTAGTCGGTGAAAGAGACTGTCTAAAATCGGTAGTAGCTGACTGTCCCTCCCGACATCATCTGCGAATTTCGAAGTCTAGCCGAAGTGCGGACATTATACCATAGCGACTCACCACCGGCGTACTTCCACCCAACGACGATGTGGGTTCTGCAGTAGAGAAATGGAACTGGCCAAACCACGGCACCACGGGAGAGGAAGCACGCCGACGGCCAAGAGTATCCATACTCTATCTCCTGACCAAGTTTCTCGATGGCTCGACGGCACTGAAAATCTCTTGGGAGACTACCGAACGAACCGTTGGGCGTGGTATCATGCCCAGATGTAGATGCAAAGCCGCTCAGCGCCCAGGTCTTTCGCTGATCAAGCAAAAATGTCACCTGAGGCTCCACAACATGGACAAGAATCCGCGGCTCATCATCTTCCGTTGAAGGCGGATTTGCAAGCAGGAATCCTACGGCTCCTCCATCCCGCAGAGGCCCCATGGACATGTCCTCTCTAGCGCCTTGGATTCCATATGTATCAGCCGTCGCCCAGCCCGTGAAATCCGAACTCACGTTGCGTTCGTGCTCCTGCCGACCTTTCGCAGTACAACAGGAAGAGATAGCCAAGATGGGTGATATCATCTGCCATGGATTTCTACCTGGATCATCATCACTCGAAGCATCGCAGGTGGATATGGCAATATGAGAACCTCTTGCAGATGCCGACGGACGAGAAAATGGCAATGATTCTGTTGAGGATGGGTCGCTGCTCTCTCACCTCCACAGTTTGCCTCCGTGGGGAATGGGGAAATCGTGCATGAAGAATTGGCAGGCCAAGTCATGTTTGCAGAGCAGCGTATAATAAGTGCACCCACTGCAAGCAGAGCGTGTTCGGGTCTCCCCAGCGTTCGGTCCTTCTCTTTTCTCCATCCATCAGCACAGTTGCGACAGGAGTCAGTATGGCACGAGAAAGCAACGAGAAGACTGATGTCCAGGCACCCGGGAGCAGGAGGGGTTCAGCGATCAACCGGTCGTCAGCTAACCCTTCTCGGCGTGCATCGGCCATCGACGCCATCATCAACAATGGCAAGAAAGAAAATGGTGTCACTGTCGAGCAGCTTGAAGACGCGCCGAAGTTCGTCTCTGCCGACGAGTTGCCCAGTCCTGAAGAAATCATTGACCGACTGGGCATTCCCGAGTGGAGGACTCTAGAGAAGAAGCTTGTCCGTCGGCTTGACTTCACACTCGTGCCTATCCTCTGGGTCCTCTATGTCACCAATTATCTCGATCGGGCCTCTATAGGTCAAGCACGCCTGAGCACACTGGACGAGGACCTCAATCTCCAGGGCTACCAATTCTCAAATGCTGTCTCAATTCTCAGCGCTGGTTATGTCCTCGGTCAACTACCATCCAACATGCTTCTCCCATACATTCGGCCAAGTCTGTACCTTGGAGCTTGCGCCGTTATCTGGTCTGGTGCCGCCGCCGGTATCGCTGGAGTCAAGAGCTACGAGGGACTTCTCGCCGTGCGCTTCTGTTTGGGCTTAGTGGAGGCGCCACTCTTCCCAGGAGCTATCTACTTGTTATCTTGCTGGTATACTCGTCGCGAACTGGGTGTTCGTGTGGCAATCATGGCTACTGGCGTGCCCGTGGCCAATGGCTTGTCCGGGCTAATCGCTGCTGCTGTGTTTTCTTCTCTGGAAGGTACGTGCATGCTATGTACCTTTACTATGCCGACTGCTGACCTTCGTTTTCACAGGCAAATATGGGGTGGCGGGCTGGCAGTGGTTGTTCATCGTCCTTGCAATCTGCGGCGGAGTGTTTGGCGTCGTAGCTGCCCTCGTTCTGCCAGACTACCCAGCTTCAAGGACCGGTAGCACCATGTGGACCATGAACGAGGACATGCGACGCATCGCAGAGACCCGAATTATCGCTGACAGAGTCACACTGGCTACATCCGTTGAAGTGAAGACCAGCATCTGGGCCGGCCTGAAAATGTCTCTCATGGACTACAAACTCTGGCTCATCATCTTCATCAACATCACCATCTCGGCTGCCTACGGCTTCTCCAACTTCTACCCTGCCATCGTTCGCGGCTTCGGGTATTCGAGAGTCATCACTTTGGTCATCACATTCCCGCCCTACTTCCTGGCAGCTATTGCCGCCATTTGCATCTCATGGCACTCGGACAGGAAGCAGGACCGCGGATGGCATTTTGCAATTCCCGTGGCCTGTGCGATGGTCGGTTACATTGTGTGCATGGCCACTACCCACAACGTCACACGCTACGCCATGTCCTTCATCTACGTCGTCGGTCTGTTCGGCGCCAACCCTCTCATTCAGACCTGGATTTCGGGTACTCTTTCCAAGAGTCCAGAGCAGAAGACCACGTCCATTGCTGTCAACAATATTCTCGGACAAGCAGGCAATGTATGTGTGGCACGCTACCTCTCTCTCCCATTCGGTCACGATTGCTAATACTGTCTTACAGGTGATGGCTCCTTACTTCTTCATAGACTCTGATGAGCCGCGCTACATCTTGGCTTTCATTATGATGTTCGTCATGGCGGGACTTTGTGTTTTTGGCGCCATGGTCCTGAAGTGGTGCCTGTGGCGAACAAACAAGAAGCTTCTTGCTTATGCTCTGCAGCATGGTACACCGTACAATCCCTATCTGCAGTGAGCGACTGTCTCACGAGAAGAGAGAGAGAATGAAGCTCAGAGACATTGGGGGCTTGGTAGCATTTTTCGTTCGAAGAGCACCTCCATCGATGCGATCACTCTCGTCTGCCAGAATCCGCGTCTGTACTGTCAATTGTGGGATGCATAGCATGTATTCAGAACAACCAGAACTCTACCATGAGGATTTCCATCTCTCTCTCTACGGCGAAGCCTTCTTGTCCTCGGAGCACACGTGGATGTTGCGTTCGAATCCATGTTGGACGCTGTTTTGAGATTGTCCAATGTTATGTTTTGCTACTCAATGACAGAGATATTACGCTGAGTAACCAAACACAAGTGATCTAGACAGGGCGCGCCATTATTGTGGCGTCTGCGGCTTCCTGACCGAATTATGCTGCGATGTCGCCTCAACTTCCCGAGCGAGCGCCGTCGCCTTTGCTTTGTCATGCTGGCAGCAGCTCGAGACGGCCGGGACGGCATCGTCCTTTCAGCAATGTCGAACTTCGCATCGAGATGTTACACCAAGACTTCGACGATGGTGTTGTGGCTGCTGCCCCCAACATGGCTCGAAGGACATCATTGCGTGGCCGCGAAAGAGTCGCCCTCGCCCTCTAAAGATCTCTTCTACCGAACGTCAGCGACAATGCCCAGAATCTCAGTCATCAATGACAACACGAGAAAACTCACCCCAAACAGACCCTCCAACCCAGTCAACAATCCCGTAGCTTGGCCATTCGGATCACCACTGAGAAATCCCCCCACAGTTCCCAGCAGAGCGGCGCCCAGAGTCCCAACAGGACCACCGCCCAAATCCAAATTATTCAAATCATTATTGCCCAACGGCACGGTTTGTCGTCCCAGAATAATATCCGCGGCCCTTTCGCTCAGCATGTAGATGGGGATGGTAGGGTAATAACCGATATTCTTGGGCCAGACAGAATTGTCGACTATTCGCAAGCCCGTGGTCCCGATGACGCGGAATTCATCGTCGACAACGGCATAAGGATCTGCGGCGTTGCCCATTTTGGCCGTGCAGCAAGCGTGGTGACCCCAGGCGTTATCTCTGATGTATTGAATGAGTTCTCTCGATCTGTTTTGTTGTTGTAACGAGTCAGTATTATCGATCAGCGTCCCAAACGTGGGCAATGACATGCTCCCCCGTAAGGCGAGGAAAAAACCTGGAAGATGTCATTCGTGGAGATGATGCTTACCCCGAAGGATATTGTGGTCCGGGAATGACTTCGGTCAAACTCCCGCCGAGGGGATCACACTCGAATAAATGTCTCTGGCGCGTTGGATGCCCTTGGCGACAGCCTGTGCATCGAGGTCGCCACCAACCTCGAAGTTGTTGAATTGGATTTCGGCTTGATCGAGTGGATCCAGGGATCGAAGACGGACATAGCCAGCGTTGTTGCGAGACTTCATCTTCAAAATCACAAAGGTCCAGTGACGGGCGTCGAGCGTAGCAAAGGTCGAGTAACCTGGATACTCACCAGCAAAATATGCCGGCACGGCAACAATGAAGACATCCGGTGTCGGTCCATCGTTTACAGATGTGCTCAGTGTTGTGCCAAGGGCCTATGGGACTCATCAGCTAATGTTCATCAGGGAATGTTTGTCCAGAATCCACTCACCAGTCCATTGCTCACATAAGGCCCTTGGTCAATCTGAAGAACTGTTAGCGATGTTCCGTGCTTGTGAACTGGTATGTGGGGATACGAACCGGATTAGAACCACTCTTGTACTTTTCCAAGCATGGATCGTACCCCACAGAATAGGTACAGTCCTTGAATGCCGAAAATGGGGTCGTGGCGAGGCCGACTGAACCAAGTTCGTATCGATCCTGCATGTTAGCCCCAACCCCAGGCAAATTGCGTATGCAAGGGATTCCCCAATGATTTAATTCGTCAGCGGGTCCGATGCCACTAAGTTTGAGAAGTTCTGCAGAGAGGGTCAGTAAGCAGTGCTGCCTATTGGACTATGCAACTTACTCGGTGTTTCGAACACGCCTCCGGAAACGATCACGTCGTATCTTGCGTATGTATAGCCTTGAACTCCAGGTCGCCTTGGCGATAGCGGAGAAATATAGGCCAAATTCGGGCCGTACTCATATTGAACACCATAGGCTCTTGGAGTTGGTCCTCTGGTGTCCATCAGGACTTTTGTCGCCATGGTATCGAGTTGAACAAACAGGGGATATCTTGCTTGCACAGTGGAGTAGATCAAATCGACAACACCTGTCCAGTTTTTCAGCGATGGCGACAATCTGCTGAGGCAGGACTCCTACTCACCACTTCTGATGCTATGCCTATTTGGGCTGACAGCATTCGGCACTTGCCAAACGTCGGAGTCATAATCCCTGCTGGTGCCAGGCGCATTGAGATCGGAAGCGAAAATGTGGGAGAGACCCGTGACGGTCGTGATCAGTCCTCCAAGGAAGCCGCCAGTCTACAAGCAAATTAGCAAGCTACAGCGTGAAGCGTGCTGTACGAACAGCGGTATCCCACCTTTCCAATAGCCGTAGCAGTAGCAATGACCAAGGACATGAGCTTGAGGTCTTGAAGCACCAATGTGAGGGCTGTGTATTGGGTCAGCTTGCTGCAAATGGCGATTGGCTTCAGACAAGAACTCACGCTTCAGCCAAATATCCATCCATCCGTTGAAACCGTGGCCGGCTACGCTGTTGATAAGGTATTTGCAGTTCTCTAGCTTGACGAAGGATTCGCGCATCATGTGTGGTTCGAACGCGGTCGAGTTACCTGTGGCTTCCCCAAGGTGGACCCAGTCTTCCTCATGAGGCGTGACCATGGCCATTGCGGACATTTGCGAGCTGCCTCCAAGTGCAGAACCTCTTGCGTAGAGCAGACCAGGGCGTTTAGCGCCTGCAGGAGGGCTCCTGCCCGAATAGTAACGCCCATTTGGCATGACGTTGGTGATTCCGATTGGGTCAGGAGGGCACTGCCCGGCGCCTGTAAATGGTGCCCCACGGTACGAAGGGTCATCCGGAACAAGATACACCTGTTTGGTATCGCGGAGTTGCTGAGCTGGATCCTCGGAGCGTTCCACAAAGTACGCCTATTTTCGACGCATGAGTCTCTGACCTCGAATAACGAGTAGTCCATTGGCACTTACCCACAGCTGCCTAGGCAGTTCAGAAGCTCTGGGATGGACAGATGGTACTTGAACGTCCTGATACCCGCTTGTATCGGTGCCCGCTTCGATCAACAAGACGCTATGGCCAGCTTGAGCAAGTCGGGAGGCGACTGGTCCACCTCCTGGGCCACTTCCAACAACGATGTAGTCAAAGACGCCAGGCTGGCTTGAGGCGCCTGATTGACTTGGGCCGCCTGGCTGATTTGAGCCGCCTGGTTGATATGGACCGCCTGGCTGATTTGGACGGCTTTGCTGGTTTGGACGGCCTTGCTGATTTGGACTACCTTGCTGATTTGGACTACCTTGCTGATTTGGGCGGCTTTGCTGATTTGCGTAGCCTTGTTGATTTGGACTACCTTGCTGATTTGGGCGGCTTTGCTGATTTGCGTAGCCTTGTTGATTTGCGCCGCCCCATTGCCTCTTCTCTTTCGGGCAATCGTGAATGCGGTGGGGTTCGTCGAGTTTGTTAGCGTCCTCATGTCTGGGTTCTTGCGCTGGAACTGCCAACGTTGTGACTAAAAGTGTAAAATCGAGCAATCTGTGGAAACGCCTTATATTATAGTGTCGCACCAACCGCGCGGAAGATGCATGAACGAGTGATAGAAGACAAAACACTGCGAGTTGCGGCAGGTGAGCGCAAAGTTAAGAATTGGGCCGCAGGGAAGGCAGGCGCGGAAGAGGGTAGAAGTGATCGGTAGAACCGCGACAAGGGACTTCGATCTTTTGGATGCCAGAGAACGACTGTGATCGATTGTCGAGGCTCTGCATGCTGGCATTGTGTGCAAGTTTCCCAAGCTCTGCTTAAGCCAGACATGGGTCAATGGCATGGATTTCGTGTTCTGCACCTTGTGTTGGGGAGCGATGAAGCGAATACCGTGCGACGTCAGAGATGAAATGGATGTTTTCCCATTGTTGGTTGCATAGCTCTTCAAGCTATTCCTGCCAAGTTTCAAAGCTTGTCAAGGATCTGGTCCAGTATGCGAACTCTGTTGGTGTGAGCTTGCGTCCAATTTAGTTGTTATTCAATAATATTAAGTTTCGCTTGGATGCCATGCAACGCGGACGCACATTGTGACCCATGCACATATGTGATGAATGTGATGATGAATCACATCACAAAACGGAGCCTCGGTGTACAGTAGAGAGTATTGCTGAGGTCTGACCGTGTAGAAGTCGCAATAGTGTTGGTCACAGATTGACAAAGCAGCAAGGCTTGGCGAGAGCAAAGCACGCGGGTTCCTTTGACCTGCTGAGATAGATCTTGAAGAGTTCGGCCGTTCCGGATCCAGTCGAAAGGAATATTAGAGCGTGTCGTTCTGGCAAGACGCGGCACTTGCTCCTGAGTTTTTCGGCTCTTTGGGATCCTCAGGCTCAATGCACATGTGCATCGATGAAGTAACTTGCATGCCTGTCCGGTCACACTGGGATTCCCTGTCATTGCCCAGTAAGCTGAAGAAAGAGAGCTGGATTTCGAAGCCCAGTAGTCGCACGTCCTGTACTCTCATCAACTCGAGCGCTGGCACGACCTCGAATCAAGCCGCACACCATCACTCTCAGAGGAGACCGAAGTCTGCAGATTTATCATGAGCCGGATGAGCATCGCTGCTTTCTGTTGGCTGTTCACAACTACAGCAATTGTGACACTGGTGGCTGGTTACAGTCCAAGAATCCTAGCGTGGCCTTTGGGGCTCTGGATGTAAGTAGACCAGTGCAAAAGAAGACGCTTGCACTGACTGACTTGACGCAGCGATCTCACTGTGGCCCATTGGATTTTGGGCCCAATATACCGTTATATCTGGCCAGCGCTCCGCTCAAAGATCAAAGGAGCTTGTGAACTTCGGATCGACTCTAGACACGCGCGCACTTCCGAGCGTTGTAGTCAGGTAGAGGAGAGCAAATCCAGCCACGAGGAGGAAAGTACAACCGTTCGGGTCACGAATGACGACGGAGCAATCTTGCAAGCGGAATGTCGCACGTGATGCTCGCCTCTTTCAGCCGGCCAGTGTTGATGATACGTGGTGCAATTGATTGTTAGTGGCGGGCAATCACATAGAGCGGTCGACGCTACAGGAGCCGCAAAGACGCTGCATATTCACGCGGCTGTGAGGCGTCGTTCGAAGCAGAGTTCAATTGCATGCATGTCCGGGAAGCGTCCAATGTCTGGGAGGGAAACGGGCTCGCAGGACTGGGTCCCTTGTTCTATGCTTGTAGTTTCGACCATCGCTGAAGATCTTGTAATGTTGGATCATGTTTTCGAGGGAGATGTTCATTAGTGCAGACTGGATGAAGGTGGTGGTGAAGTGTCGGAATGTTCGTGCAGGAGCAGCGCTCGGCTGGAACTCGGAGTCTTGGCGTCGACGCTAGCGCGGACAGCTATTTTCTTTGGCTGACTTCCCACGCACCTTTGTTCCTTACGCAGGACCAGAGGTAGTGTTGTCGCACCACCACAAGCATGGCAACAGCGCTGCAGCAGCACTCTGCCAATTCTGCGTCAGGTGCAGAAGACGACCTGACCGACGAGCAGATTGAGCAAGAGCTCGCCGCCGCCACAGCTCGTCTTCGAGCACAGGCGAAAGACACGCAGCTAATTCAGCAGACCCAATCCAAAGGCATCACTTTCCCGAAGCTCGTGACCGGCGACCTTCCGAAGCCATACGTATCCAGAAACGGCCATGTCGCGACCATCGATTCCACGCGTCTCGTGGAAGAGAAATATCGTAGCCAGCAGATCAGAAAAGTCGAGGATCCAGTTGTCGCGAAGAGAATTGCAGAAGAGGTACGTCTGAACACACCCCTTGTACACTCTCTTGGCTATGAGGAAAATATTCCCAATCTTTTCTCCTTGAGCAGAGTTCGGGCGCCGTCTTGGTTGCCTTTCTGCACCACTGAGAGTTTTATCATCATAGTTACTCTGAGCCACTCACCATTCTCACCGCTTGCCAATGACGCTTGATGCATTGCAGCCACTGACAGGATACAGAAAAAGAAGGCCACTGCTGGAAGCAAGTGGTACAACCTGCCGAAGACGGAGCTTACTCCCGAGCTCAAACGCGACCTCCAGCTCATCAAAATGCGAAACGTGCTCGATCCTCATCGCCACTACAAGAAGGAAAATGGCAAAATGAAGGCGCCAGAATACAGTCAGGTTGGAACAATCAAAGAAGGCGCAACGGAATTCTTCAGTGGTCGCATTGAGAATAAGAAGCGCAAGAGGACCTTTGCTGAGGAAGTGCTTGCCGGCGAACACGAGACGGGCCGATTCAAGAACAAGTACGGGCAGATCCAAGACAAGAAGGCCAATGGCAAAAAAGCATTTTACAAAGCGCTCAAGGAAAAGCGCAAGGCTGGCGTCAAGAAAGGTTCTGGCTGAGATCGCAAAGTCTGTGCTTTGCCCGCTCTCTATATGCTGGCACCGTGATGCTATACTCATCTACCATGCTCCCGTGGCAGCTTTACACTTGCGTAACAATGCGCAGGACGAGGCTTTGCATGTCCAATGCCGCCTCCCGCCCAGCCTCGAGCACTTCCTCGTGGCTGGCCGCACCTTGGCCGAGGTGCCTTTCGAGCTCCTCTCTGCTTAGCCCTTGCAGTTCTGGATGGTCTGCTCGCACGGTTGGCTCCAACACGGACTTGTTCGTCACCAGACTGAATGCCAGCACTCTCAGACCCGAATGTCTTGCGGTGACGATTTCGGGAACAGTGCTCATGCCCACCACATCTGCCCCAAGGTTCCGCAACATTCTGCACTCCGCTCGCGTCTCGTACGTCGGCCCTGCAACAAACGCATACACACCCTCGTGCATCCTGCGTTGACTCGGGCTTTGCTGGCGCAAGCCGTTCCAGCTTCGATGGGCAAGCTGTCTCAAGTGGATGTCATATGCATCACTTAGGGGTGGGAAGCGGACCCCAAATTCTTCTTCGTTCGCTCCTCGCAGCGGGTGGAAGCCTACCAGCCCTGCCAAATTGAGATGATCGTTGAGCAGGACCAAATCGCCGACACTGTACTCGGGGTTCAATCCACCTGCAGCATTCGTCAAGATAATGGTCTCGACACCAAGCACTTTGCAGACTCGGGTGGCGAATGAAGCATCTTCCATGGAATGACCCTCGTAGAAACTAAGAAAGAAATGAGCGCGAGTCGGATCGATGGAGGCTACATAGGGTTGCTACTGACTGTGCCCTTCCCACGAGCAGTACCACTGGGACTTCCTTGCCCCGAGGTCCCATAGTCCCAAAAACTAGCTTGCCCTCGTGGCCAGGTACTGCATTTCAATCACATCAGTGCCCCATCTCCCACGAAAGACAATCTTGTCTTCGCATCTCCCTCCTCCATGAGGAGACGTCGCCAGGAGGACATTTCACTCGACTCATCATCATAGCAAACACACTCACCTGTACTCAACGGAAAATTCGGCACATCCTTGTATTCCCACACCTCGGTCGTGCCCGGATTCACCGTCTTCGCCAGCCCGCCCAGCCCACTTCCGCACACGATCGCGACGCGCGGCCGAGCCAGATCCTCGGGCAGTTTGAGCCGCAAGAACTCGACCGTTTCTGTCGCGCGCTGGAACGCGGAACTGGTCATTTCGTCGTGGGCTGTGCCGAGTGTGTGTTTGATGTGGCTGACGCTGTGGTAGAGGGAGGCGACGTGGTGGAGAAGTTCCATGAAGTTGAGAGGGAGAACCGGAGGAGAAGGAGAAGAGAAGGGGAGGAGGATATGTGTTTGTGAAGTGGGCACGGTATATCGGACGTGTGTGAGCTGCGGTGGCGGAGCTCGCCGTTCGCCGTCCGCGTGTGGAGCGGATGGCACGTGAGGCTGGCAGACGGGCGGAGTCGGTGAAGAAAGATGTGGGACGATTTTGGTGAGGCAGTGGTCTAACTAGTCTACGCTGCAGAGTCGAGGTGGAGAACATCACATTTTCGGCTGATTACTACCAAACCACACTACGAGCTTTCTCTTCGCCTTGCCTTGTGCCATCTCTTCCCACATCTGAGGCATCTCATGCAATTCTCGAAATTCGACTTCCGGAATGATGCGATGCTGGGCGGTGAACTTTACAGCCTCTTTCAACTCTGCTGCTGTCCCGTTGCTTGCGCCTTGGACGCGATACAAATTCGTCGAGACGGCGAATGCGGGAAGTTCAAGGGGCTTGTCCGGCATGCCTACTACCATGAGCAGCCCGTTAAAAGTCAGGCTCCGAATAGCTGTGGCGTATGCAGCCCGTGAATCACTGAAGACTGCCGCCGCGTGACAGCCGCGGGTCCCGGTGAGCTTCCTAATGGCTTTGAAGAATGTCCCATCTTTGCTTGGGTTGAATGTCGCATCTGCGCCGTTTCTGATTGCCGTCTCCAGCATGTAGTCGTTGATGTCCAGGCCAATGACGTTGAGACCCATAGCCTTTGCGTATTGGATCGCAAGCTGTCCAAGTCCTCCACAACCTACGACTGCTAGCCACTCGCCGGGCTGCAAGGCACACTTGTTGACGGCGTGGAAGGCTGGGTATTGTTAGCTTGGCATGAAATCCTGTCCCGCATACCGACGTGGTGCATGTGAATCCAGAGGAAGAGAGAGACCTGCCTGTGATACCTGCGCAAAACAGCGGGCTCATCTTCTCTATCGGTAAGCTTTCGGGCAGATGAATGACATTCTGCCAATCCGTCACCGCAAACTCCGCAAAGACGCCGTCAGCCTGGAGTCCTTGGATCTTCGGCCCACCATTTTTGCCTGCAGTGCAAAAGGTCGCGTGCACTGCGCAGCCTTCACAAGAAAAGCATGAGTCAATAATGCACAGCATGCCGACTTTGTCCCCCAGCCGAAAACCTTCATCTTCACAAGAAGGGTGGATTTTCGAAATAATACCGACACCCTCGTGGCCTATCGTGAGTGGCCGTTTCAAGCTATCCGGTCGCTGGTCCATCATGAGATCCGAGTGGCAAAGCGATGCGGCCACAATCCTGACTTGGAACTGACCAACTTCAGGCTCGGGAACTGGTTTTTGTCGAAGAAGCACCTTCCCACTTTCCTGGTGGATTCGTTAGCCGTGACTTTGGCGTCTTGCTCTGACGCAGACACCTTGTGGTATTGCGCAGCTCGCATTGTGTGCGCCATTGTGTGATCGCTGTAGTTGGTCAACTTCGCGCTGGTTGCGTGAGAGGTTCAGGTGAAGCATCGGACGGAACCTTCAACCGTTCCGACGAGCTAGAACTAGACTATGTCCATCTTGTGGCAATGGTGGTCTTCAGTTGATTACTGAACGGCGATCCTTCTTATTTCCACCTTTCTTCCGTAGCTCGTGCGCCACAGCATAAGATAGGAGGTTTACGGGCATTGCTTCCGTATGATACCCAACATTCATGCAGTCGAAGTTCCGCGTGAAAGATGATGCTCCTTCTCAAGCCGCTGGAGAACCGGAGGCGTAGTTGTGATTCTGGCAGACGGCACTTTTCGTCGCAGATGAGGCGTGTCTTGGCGTGAGGCCTGAGGCAACCATCGGTACTGGTCAACTTCACAACATGTTCACTCGACTCGACATCATTTGATTGCACATTTGATTTACACAGGTGTATAACGACGCCCTCGCTTCTGGCCATGTCTGGTATTGCGATGGCACATGTCTCATTGAGCCGCTACTGGCATGGAGTGCGATAGCCGGGAACTGACCCCTGTGATGACAATGGATATCTGTAGCTCTCGCTGCTACGTACAATGCTCTATCAAACGACTGCGTGCAGATTAAGAATCCGCTAGCCCCCAGCCAGCGTAATCAGCGCCATCCTACTTTCTGGACCATTCTCACTTCTTGAGCAAAGGTGCCATCAACTTCTTCGCTTCCAACCCGCCATCCTCGTATACCTCGGCCAACGTCTCTACGCCAGCTTCAATACCTTCTGCCAAAGTACTATTCTCCCACTTTGACACAAGCCGCTTTTGAACTCGGATACTTTTTGGACCCATCTTGACCAGCCGATCAACCCACTCCGTGACTGCTGTATCCAACTCCGCCTCATCGCGCACAATACGCTCGATCAAACCCCACGTCAACGCCTCTTCCGCAGGAATATCTTCTCCAAGATATACGAGCCGCCGTGTTCGACCCATGCCGATCATGCGAGGAAAGAGTGCAGCTTCAGCCACCGAAGGAAGCCCAATCTTGGGCTCCGGCATCCCAAACTTGCTACTTCTGGTCGCCACTCGCAAATCGCACGCCGCCATAATCTCGAGACCAGCGCCGAGAGCATATCCGTGCACGCGGGCGATGACCGGAACAGGAATTTTCTGGATCGCGAGACATGTATGGTGGATCTGCGTGATGTAACGTCGAGCATCATCAGAAGAACTCAAGCGACTCAGTTCCTGGATATCGGCGCCTCCAATGAAAGCCGGGGCCTTGCCGGGCGATAGGGGTGAGGCACCTGTTAGGACGACCACGCGGAGAGACTCGTCTTTGCTAAGTCTTTCGCACACTGCTATTAGCTCGTTCTGAAGCTGGTTGCTCGCGGTGTTGAGTTTGGCTGGATTGGAAAAGATGATGGTGGCCACGGTATTTCCGGGTGAATGCTCTTGTGTTGAACATATGATTCTAGCTGTTCGATCGGGATCCTTGAGATGGTCAGAGACTTGGTCTAATCGATGCTTCGCCGAAGACATTTCGATGATCGAGAGGAGGAGGGCAGAGCTATGAGAGCAAACGGCGGCACTGCAGTCATACGTCCGCTGGCTATGCTCTGGTGTAGGTCGAAGTCGACAGCGGACGCGTCTCTGTTGCAGCTGAGACTCGCGACAGCTTGGATCTACAACCAAAGAAAGCTTGGATTGATCCCCCCACGCTAGTGATGGTTCTACAAGAGTCTCCCATTTGTGGAGATAAAAATGTTGATCACCCACTCTATTTCCGCGATGCTGACAACTGATCTTGGCTATCCTTGGTGAGACGAGGAACATTATTGCACTGGGTCGACCACTCCACAACTCTGAGGTCAGCAATTGGAGAGCCAAAAACAGTTTCAAGGACCTTCAAGTAAGTGTAGCTGGTTTGGCTACAGCAGGATCCGCCATTGGCATTCTCCGAGATTGGTCTCATGCTTAAACATCTGCAAGTTCCTATACGCGTTGCACAATGCCCAGACTTGCATGCAATTCCCGCTAGCAGCAAGGTCCCAACATAGAAGGCGAAATACGCATCTCCGCTCTAGGGCCTGTAGTGGACAGGTTCTTGCACCGGAGTGGTCAAGAATCATGAACGTCCGCAGCCATTGTACTATTAGCGCACGTTACTTAAAGAGCGAACTCGCCAGTGCGGAGTGTTGCTTGCTTTTGCTCTTTTGCCTTACGAACTTCAGAAATCATCCTTCAGCGGCAGTTTCCAGCCTCTCCCATAAACAAAATGCTTCGCACGCTTACATACGGTGGCCTCGTCGGCTGCATGATGATCGGAGTTGGGGCAGTGCCTCTTGAAGTCCCTGGAGGCACACCATATCCGCCTCTCCAGCCATGCACTAGAGATACAAGATTGGCCATTGCGACAAATGTCATCGAGGCATTCAACGACCCCAATCCGGTGAACTCTTTTGCGACACTTCAGAATGCCCCCTTCAAGCCCAATGGTACCATTGACTTGTAAGTGATCCCGGCGAAGGATTGGTTCGAATCGACGTTGAGTTGTTCAAAAACCAGTTGCATCAACGGAGCACCATGTCTGCGACTCGGTCTCGGCGCCCAAACCTCAAAGAACGCAGCCAACGCAGCACGACAAGCTGTCGCAAACGTCGAGACTATCTACACCGCCTTCGACAATGGAACAACGATCATGGACGCTGTTGTTGTAAGTCCTCCTCAGGTCATTTTCGCCATCTATCACCAGTGATGACTAACCTGCGATCCTACCAGACATTCGGCGTAGGAGCCCTCGGCGCGCCCATTCCCGTCAAGACCGACATATATGTTGATGGATTCATCGACCCTGAAGACTGCCGTATCGTTCGTCTGCCAGCGTATCTGACTGTACCTAGTGAAGTACTGGGCTGGCCGGTCAATCTACCGAATCTTCCTGATCTCGGACTGGGTCCCATACCTGATACTACACTTCCGTTTTAGAGTAGTGTATCGTACTGGCTTTGTATGCTACAGAATGAAAAAGCTCTTTTGGAATTGTTCAGTCAGTTTGTGACAATCGATGACTCTGATGAGAGAACAGTCTTCCAGCAATGTATCTGTAATATGTAGCCTTTTCAATCCTCCTCATGCCGCAGAATTGATACTCTTGTATCCAGCCGCCAATCAGAGAGTCTGAGAGTCTGGAGGAAGAGGCGATGTTCCATTGCCCCTTTCCCAGATTTCCCCAGGTTTCCCCGCAGCCCAGATCGTGTTGCACTTGCCCCTTCTCGCCACACATGCATGCTTTTACTTCATAACCCACATTATAATACGAGTGACACTCGCATCTACGCAGTATCCTTACGAACATGGATGCATACCGTCAGAAGAATACGGCGCACCTCTCGAAGAACGCCATCCCACGAACCAAACGGAAGCAGAACAAGCCCCTGTATCACCTCCAGTATTCGGACTAGTGTTGTGCCTCAGTTACAGTTACAAATTTATAACTAGGTAAAATGGCGTAACTAAGCTGTAGCTAAGCGTTTTGCCCTATAAACGGCTTGTAACCGGTATAACTAAGATTCGTACGTATCTCCTGCTTTCGTTGCTCCTCGGATACTACTAAAAGTCTTATATATAGCACTACGTACTATATAGTTTTAGTTACTAGTTCTATATATACGTAGACGAAGTATAGCGGATAGTATAGAGTATTCCGTAGTCTATAAAGTATAAGGGTCGAGCGAGCGAGCTCTTAGCTTAGGGTCGAGGAAGCTTATAGCTTAGGGTTATAATTAGGATTGAGAGCGACTAGGGTTAGTTGTAGCAACAGGTATCGAGATCCTAGATCCTAGCCCTATAAAATTTTATTAGTATCCTAGCCCTTCGAAAATTAATCGAGTTGCTACCTAATTAGCGGATAGTCCTTAGTCACCTAGTTACAAGGCCTGTTTTGTAACTGGGAAGGCTGTTACGGCCAGTTACATGGTTGTTACGGTGACTGGCACATCACCAATTCGGACCACCATCTAATGATGATCAAACAGCCTAGCCCCAGCTGCTGCATGGCAAAATAAGCGAAATGCTATCGTGCCATCTGTTGAATACCCATCTCCTATGACGAATGGAGGTGCAGATGCTGCGGCAAGAGATGAAAATTCTCAAGCAGCGGAACACATCTCGGCCGAGCCAACGCGAGGAAGACGTTGAAATGGTCGTGGCAAATCTTTTGAGGCTTGGGTCGCCCGAGGAGCGGGATCTGAGGAAAACCATGGCGCTTGGTCGACAGCATGCACCGAACGTGCTTGATACTTCGAAAATCGCCCAATCTCGACGATCGCAGACTTCTTGTACAGACGCGCTACCGGGCTACATTTCCATCCTCGATCAACAATTTTACGATTCTTGGCACTGGTTGTTGACACAATTCCAATCCGCGATGCAGCAGACGAACTAAAACCGATTATTTGGGACCATACTGGTGCCTGGATTGGGGGTTTACTTACGCCAGGGTCGCAGTAATCTGATAGCGCGAGACAGCATCAGCTCCGTTTTCGATTCACCCGACTTTCATCCAAAGAGAAACTTACCACCAATTTTTGAGGAGCAGCCGCTAACGCCACAAAACGATCCAGATGGACTGCCATTGTTGTACACGTACTGACATTGTACCTCAGCTCCAGATATCGCGCTGCGTATACGACTCCATTAGTAAAACGCTCGACTATGTTGGGACTGTAAAGAACGATTTTCGGACCAGCATTCGGTGCTAGAACCGCATGCCCCTAGAATCGCATTTAATGTTAGGCAAAGCCGACCAGAGATAAGCAAGCGTGCGATCACGTACCGCCATATGAGGTGCATGCTTCTACATGGCCAATGGCTGAAATAGCTATGGTGAGGGCCAAGTAAATCATTGATTTCGCGAACATATTGAGGAAGAGCACGAAGAGTCTGGTGCGAACAAAGAGCGGGGGATTAGAGGCAGGTTCGTCTAGCTTTGTACAATATTCCTACCGACCTACTCCTAGCTCGTAAAGCTTGGACCACACATGCCAGGCCGTAACGATGTTTGAATGATTGGGTGCTTCTAGACGCTAGCAGCTTTTGTTTTACCGTGCATACATAGAAACCTTGTCCGCCCGTAATATATGCGCCCGTCGCATAGATAGGCCGAAGTTTTCAAAGTAACATTTCTAGACCTAAGTAAATGCACTATACTATAAGTAGGGGGTTAGATATATAGTAAGAGCGAATATAATAGGATCGAGAATTCTAGCTTTTTGCTCTAGCTCTATACATTTATAAAGGCCGCTATAATCGTAGCCTAACCGAGGCCTATTAGAGGAGGTAATAGGACACGATTACTATAGTTATATAGATATATCTACGGAACGTTAGGAGACTATAAATAATAAAAACTTAGGTTAAACTTGCGGCGAAAAGAGGATATAAATGCTCTAATAAGCTAGAAGCGATGCTACTCGCTCCTCGAACGTATCTATACGATAGTACGATAAGCGATATTAAAATTCTATACTAACTATCCGTACTAGTAATATACTAGTTACCGTAACAACTATATAACTAGCTATAATAGCCTCCCTAGTTATAAAATAGGCTATATAACTAGGTAACTAAGGACTATCTACTAATTAGGTAGTAACTCGATAAATTAAATTAATTAATTTTAAAAGGCTAGGATTTTAATAAAATTTTATATAGCTAGGATCTAGAATTTCGATACTTGCTACTATAACTAACCCTAGTAGCTCTATACCCTAATCTAAACCCTAAGCTATAAGCTTCCTCGACTATAAGCTAGAAGCTTACCCTACCTTAATAGACTATATAATACTCTATACTATCCGCTATACTTCGTCTACGTATATATAGAACTAGTAACTAAGACTATATAGTACGTAGTGCTATATATAAGACTTTTAGTAGTATCCGAGGAGTAATAAAAGCAGGAGATACGTACGAATCTTAGTTATACCGGTTATAAGCCGTTTATAGGGCAAAACGCTTAGCTATAGCTTAGTTACGCCATTTTACCTAGTTATAAATTTGTAACTGTAACTGAGGCGCAACACTAATCGTAAGTGCCTAGTAAAACATCCTAAACTTTTTCGACTAACGTTATAGATTCCGACCACGACTCAGAATACGAGTTTGCAATGTTACAGAGTGCAACATTCGTTAAATAGCACATATCCGGGGTTCTGTCAAGTCACGCCACACCTCGGTGGAGTGAGGGGTGACGCATGACTGACAGAGCCCTGGATATGCAATACTCGAGCCACAGAAGGTCCAATCGCCAGCAGGTTCTACCACAAGCAAACTCTGATAGCCCGATACCACGAGATGTTCAACAGCTAAGAACCGTCCATTCAACTCTCAGACGATTTCGGTGACCAACGCTTGGCCCACCAACTGATTACCGTGTTCAGCAGCTTTTTCGGCGTGTTTACGATGCTATAGCTGGATCAAAACCTCGACTCTGGAGTCCTTTCAGGCACCCACGGTGCCATTGATGAAACACATGAAGCAATGTCATCATTCTTCGCTCTTGGACGTCTATGCTCTGATCATATGGACATGTGGGGCAATCATCATACAAAAGCGTATGCTCAAGCGGTATGTTTTCGGAGTGGAAGATCAATCAAACGTATATGCTGAGACTCATACTTCTGATTAGATGAGAATCGCCAGACTCCTTGCAGCGGAAACACAGCACCTCAGCCAGACAAGTCGCGATCCGCGGCTCATGGTTGGGAACAGCGATCGAGCCTGATATTTCGACAACCCTCTCCTCGTCTCGTCACTATCGTGGATCCCATTAGCATCGGCAAGCACAGGACATGAGATACAAAACATTGAGAGAGGTCGTTCATATGATACGTGCGGCGTGAGACAGTCTCGGTATGTGCGAGATCGTCAGAGGAGCTAGGACGAGAAATCACAGGGAAGACGTAGTTAAACAATATCAGAGACTTGATTGCGACAGAGAGACGCCAAACGGACGCAGAAGTTTCCTGGGAATTTTCGCCACTCACAGCACAATGGCAAGACATCACCAGCGACACTTCGAAATATCCGCGCCGGCGTAACTGTGCTGACAAGCAATTTCATCATTCATGGGTTCTCATGTACTATTTCCATAAGATCATATTCTCCGTCACCACTACGACATTTCAAGCTTGCGGACTGACAACTTGTCCCTGCTGGAGCGTTCACTGATTGGATCCTTCATCTTCCTCAAAGCCCACTGGCCTTGATTATCTCGCTTGATCTCCCAGTCAAGCGTGGCCAAAGTATAAGCGATCCAAACCAGTGAAACGAGCACGCCATACGCCCACTTCTCCGGTCCCGATACTCTCGCCAAAGCCAGTCCGATAGCACCGTTCACCATGCCGACACTGATGAGCAAGCGGCCGAAGTAGACGTGAAGGCCGGAGATCAGAGTGCGCTTTTGTGTTTTTGCCCAGATGAAATGGTGAGCGAGTCCAAGGAATGGTTGCAGCCAGGCGAAGGCGAAGACGGATGTTCCGATGATGGTGTGCATGAAATGATTGATCTGCGACAGGCAGTTTCGTCAGCTTCGAAGAGTCTTTCGAGTTTCGTCAAAAACAATATTTCGGATCAACATACATCGGCTTTCCATTGTGCCACATCCCAAATGCCCATCCCGAAGGCGGATGTGAACATTATGAGTCCCCATATCATGATGCCAGCATGTATCAACCATGCCTTACTCGAAGGCACCCTTCGAATAACAATCGCACCCAGCGGCATGACCACAGCCCAGGCCAAAGACGCGACAACGCCATGGGCTGTCATCACATGCTTGATCTTCGTCAAATCCTTGGGCATATGGTATTCTGCCATCTTGTCTGATCTCTGACCGAGTGGATTTGTGTTGGACAGCAAAGAAGTAATCCCAGTAGAGATGTAAACGATTGAAGACGCAGTGATATGACCTCTTCTTGCAACTAGATTGGACTGGAAAGTACGATAGGTTATAGCGGGACTTCTGGAGATTTGCACCCTCTGGCGGTGTTAGAAAGGGGTTCTTCGATCGGCGGGGCCAAGGCTGCTGTTCGGGGCTGTGTCAGACACTCGAACATATCCCTCGCTCGTCGCGATGGACAGCCCCGACGATGGACATGTTGAAGACTTGGTGTTCCTGGACGAGCAACCGTTTCCCCAGTTCCTTCTCACCCTCTTGCACTAGCTCTGACGCAAGACCGGGGACAGATGGAGTGAAGCCAGTCAAAAGCCAATCAGCTCCTCTCAATCATCGCCGAGTGCAGCGTAGGAGTGGGTATTGCCAAACCAGACGGGGAATGTGCCACTATGGTTTCTTGCGAATCGCTGTCTTAGAAGCTGTCAAGCTCCTACAATGGTATAGCAGCACCTGCTTTGCCACACCTGCCGAGTCCAGATCAGACCGAGGCTACCGTCTGCCAGCGCGATGATTGTCCTGCCGCTCTCCGCAAAGATAAAGGTCAGCATGGTCCGGCTCCAAACAAGCACTTCACCGCTGATCGAATACCGCATTGGCGATTGTTGGCATCCAAAATTCCAGCCCTGGCAGTCTCACCAAGATCCGTTCGCTTTGCGAACGAAAAACGCCTCGAATCTTGACATGCTTGGCGGGCAAAGTCATCACCAACATCGTCTCTTCAATCGGGAACCCGTCCTCCCACATCATCACAGATAACCCTTGTATATCGTGCCTGCGATTGATGAGTCGACCAACAGAATTCGCATCAAACATAAGCACAATGATGATCGTTCTACCAGCATCCTTCGAACCAGTCGAATGACAAGCTCAAGCCGTTTAAGCTTGTTTCGATCGCACAGTGACAACCCCGGCAATCGGAGTTCTGCCTTTGGGGCCGCTTGGAGAGGTGCGATCGCGAGGGGCTGCGGCCACTAACGATGTGAGTTGTTTCAATTTGTTTCTGGGGCGAGTGGGGAACGTCGCTCAGGAAGTGCCGAGGCAGCTTGCCGACCGCCGATGTTTCGCTCTGCGTGATGACAGCACGTGCGCCAAGGGAAGATGGTAGTAGGCCCGCTCGGCTCGGCGGACAATATGTAGGCGTAGGGAGCACATAGATCCTTAGTAGAAGAAAATCTTCTAGATTGCCGTAGAGCAATCAACGTCCTGATTATAGGAAAGATAGTTGATGTAGAACATAGCAGACGCGGATGTCTTAAGAGTCTTGCCAAAAACGGTGCAGTAAGCCAAGGCGTAGGAGGAAAAACGGTGCTGAACAGCGTAACGTATTACGGGTGTACAAAGCGTAAGAAATCGAACTGTTAAATACGCGAAGTTATCGAAGGAACGACGAGACGAACACGCGTGTTTGAAGGACAACGCGTGAGCAGCGCATAGGACGCGCCAAGTCGGAGAAAAGGATCACCGCTGCCGATAGGAAGAGGTCAGCCCTACCAAGTCAACTACAACAGAATCCTGTCCCCTTAAGTTTCTCTATGCTTAGAACGCGTTAAGACGCGTGTTTTAGGTAGTCGTATTTTCAATAGCTAGCGACAGCGCCTGCGAAACCGCGCGGCTTTTCTTTAGACTGCTCCGCAGAAGCGACGCAACCACCTTCTTCCGCTCCGAAGCTTACGTCATCCCAGGCTTCGGAGGGGCGGTCTAAGAAGGAGACAGACAGAATCGATGCTGCCACCCAATGTCCCGTCTCTCGTATATGGCGAAGGGACTATACAACCTGCTGCTAGGGTGAATACTGTATTCCGCTCGCCTCTCGACAAGGTAACGGCGAGTTCATCGTGCCATGCATCGACCGAATTGCCGAACTCTCCATGCTTCTGAAACCGTGTCTGCCAAATCGAGCGCAGTCAAGCGACTATGACTTACAGTCACCACCCAGGCCCGATCGATAATGTGCCACACCCTGTTTGGGCCTATTAGGCTGTTTTCACCCCGGGTATCCAACTCTTATTTGCTTGAGCCTCGTAAAATGCTAGTTTTTACGATGAAACAGTGCCCCAGATAGGCTAGAGATTTGCAACTATCAATCGGGCCTGGGGTGGTGACTGTATTAGGCCTCGAACAGGGTCTTCACCCTGGCTGTGGTTCCACGGCTGCAAAATTTCGGTTGTACTGCTAACTAGCGCTAGCGACCGCGCAGGGTGCAGATTACGGATGAAGACACAGCCTCGCCAGTATACATAGAGCGTCCTCCCGACAGAATCTTACTCCTCCCTTTACTCCTAACACTACACTCTTCGACGCACTCCCACTTTGGAAAGCGTTGTACACCAACACCGTCTTGCAGCACGAGAAGAAGACGTAACACATCTCACTATGCAGCGTTAGTTCCTGATCCTCGAAGCGACTAGTAGGACGCGTATTGATTTATTCCTAGCACACAACCTTCTGGTCACTATTTGGACCCTAGCGGTCGTCTCGGTGGGTTTCGCTGCGCCTGCTGCAGTGGATCAGCCGGCCGCCCTCGGACAACCTGTGGCCGGGAAACACTTAGTCGCACGACATGGCTGGTTATGGTGCGCAACCAGCGGTCTAAAGTGTAGCGGCGGATGTTGCATATCCTACCCCAGTAAAGAGTACGAATGCTGCTAAAAGAAATCACTACGACATGAGGTCAGATGGGTGTCTCTTGGCGCTATGATTGTATCGTGTAGAAGCGTCAGTTAGGCGGAAGCGTCCAAGTTAGATACGAAGAGTGTTTGGAACATCTTCTGGGGTGGCCATTCCTTCGTTTCATTTCGTCCATAGTGGGCTACAATGTGTATCGCCGGGGCAGCGCTCTCACCTCTAGCCATGCTAAGCCGTCTTTATTGCTGGTCGTACTTTGATCACCCTCCAAAATGCCGCGGCTTATCTACGCTAGCTGGTCCGAGTCTTGATTGCTTACAACATGCCACCTAAGGGAGAAGCGGATGTCCTAATTTCGAGCAAGGACGAGGGGAGACGTTTCCCCTGTCGACCCTAGAAACAATGCGTCTAGTTTCGCAATGATGCCGAGGTGCGTTGCCCCTCTGGATTGACTCTCCTTGCCTTTGTAAGCACAATCTGGTCAGCGTAATCGTTCTTTGCAGATACAAGCGCGAGGATCATGCTGCGTTCCTGGAGCATGTACTATGCCACGAGTATAATGACCAACGCAATATCATCTGCGCTCCACTTAATTTCATGGTAGACTGCCCCGGGTAGATCCACGATAGTAAGCTGACGCATTTTCGGGCCTCGTACCTCCAACCTGAGTGTATCTGCCAAAAATGCACCACCAGTCGTGCTAAGCCCGATTGCACGGGTTGCATCGTCGATCGTGCTCGAAAGGTCGTCCGTCGAGCCTATATCTCTTGTAAAGGAGTCAAGCGCATATCGAGCTGTGGGGGAACGCGTGCTGCTTGGAGTGGTAGCTACAGAGACGTTGGTGCTTTGGACTGAGTCATCACGGCGAAGAAACTACTTCTGTTGCAAATCGCGTGCAGAGATCGTCCTTCTTGGGGGATGGCTCGTAGTAGAGGTCGATTAGGTAGCCGGCTGGATCTTTGAAAGCCGCCTGAATATCCGTTTGATCTCCTCCGCGAATGCATCGAAGATGACGATGCTGCTGAATAGCCGCAAAGAAGCATGGGGTATTGGCGAACGTGTGCTGAGAGTGAAGCCGGTCAGCATGACTTGATACAGCAGCGCTATGATCAAATTCTTTCAACGCCTGTCACGTCAGCGTAATCGTTGACAGCGCATCCTAGAACTCTGGGCGGCAGTTGTAGGAGACCGCCTCCCTCCGCTCTGCGCTTCGGTTGCTCTTCGATTTATTCCCGCGCGGAGTGGTGTCGCCGGCGTTCGAGCTCATGGTCGTCCTCGATTGGTGGCATGGAGCTGGCAGAGTACGGCGCAGAGGCGCGAGATGTTTCGCTTAGCGCTATCGGTCAGTCGATGTTGGAGTATCGCGAGTGTGGAACATGCACAAATGCACGCCGTTGCAGTCTGCGCTGCGTCACAGCGAACGGAGGGGAGCGAACGCCCACTGCGTGATGGTACTGTAGCACTGAGGTCTCGGCAGCAGCACACGCTATCCTAGCTGCCATAACAAAAGCATTGCGAGTTTGCGTTGTGGCGTAGAATGCGTCAGGCAGAGCTACAGCCGCTCAGGGCTGCCATGCTGGTTCCTTAGGAAGCTTCCACGGATCGTCGAAAGTAGTATCCATGCTGCTCGGCGATCACGTTTATGCAATTACTATCACGTCTGCAGCAGCTGACCAAGCAAGGATTCGCACTGTGCGGCGACGCCCTGTTTTCTACGTGTGTTCCTCAGATGGGTCCTCCTAACTGCTGTGACATGGGAAGGTAGTCGAGGCAGCTTCGCGGTCGCCGGAGACAAAGTGTGCTGTCAAAATGCTGTTATCGAATGCTTCGAGTGCCGTCTGCGCCAAAAAGGGGTCTCGCATACTTGTCAGCCAGAGGCTAGAGCAGAGCCAAAATTCCGCGCATGCATGCAGAGCTATCCAGGGCAAACACCAGTAGTGGTTTCTTCCTCTATCATCCACCCGTGTAGGTAGAGAGACCCGTCATACATTTCATCGCATTAGGATCATCTTTTGCTAACGTCGAGGTCATGATAGCCGCTCTCGATCGCTGCTGGGACATTACTTGCACGTCGCGCTTCTTCTGCAAAAGCGCGCCCGAAGAATGAAGACCTAGGTAATACGATAGGTTGATCAGTTTCAGTACGTGTGAACCGTATCTGACAGTCAGATCCGAATGTGCTCTGGTCTCGTAGATGCTGCGAGTCTCGTGAGCTTTGCGTGCTCTTGGATAGCTCTCTCTAGTATCTACCTCTTCAGAGCCTCATCCGAGGCAAGCCTGGCCGACACCATAAGTCACATTTGTGTCGGTTGCGATACGGGGATGTCTCGCTGTACGAGAAGGTGTCTAGGATATATGGCGGATTTTTAATACCAAAAGTGCAAAAACCCAGAAATAGATTCTAGCGCAGCGCGGGACGCAGAAAGCGTAGCACTAAACGTAGAATCCTGCTTTCCTACTATCGCCTTCCGTAGGTCGTCGTCGCGATTCTACGTCGGCGTCGTAAAATATCTAACTATTAATACGCGAAGCTATCGAAGGAAGAAGAAGAGCACGCGGAGTTCAGACGAAAAACGAATGAACGGCGCACAGGCCGCGCTAAGCCGGGAAAAAGAGTCCCCGCTGCCGATGTAAATGGCGATGCGCACTCTCAGCCTTGTGGGATGGCTCTTACTTTTTCTTCAACCTGAGTCTCTCGGTAGGAAAATATGCGCCTGTTGAACGTTGTTAGCCTCCAGTTCACCGAATTCAGCGACGACAATTTGGACCGAGCGAAGTACGTAATCGCGTCGCACCGATGGGTCGCGCGGTGTGAAGCAACGCTACGAGATGTTCGGGATACAAGAAACACAGACAAGAGTGGATACAAGAACATCCTAGGCTTTGCGAAATATGTTAAGGAACATATTCAGGGCGAGGAGTGGCTCTGCGTGGACACGTGCTGCATCGACAAGACCAACGCTGCAGAACTGTCAGAGGCAATCAATCTGATATTCAACTGGTATCGCGATGCCGTACTATGCATTGCATACCTTGCAGATGTCAAGGAAGCCAAAGCCAAAGACCGGAGCGAATTCGCACAAAGCGAGTACTTCACGAGAGGTTGGACTTTACAGGAGCTGCTCGCTTCGCGGTTGCTCGTTTTTGTTACGGAGACTTGGCAAGTAATTGGCAACAAAGGAGCTTATACCTATACAGATTGCAGAACTCCCTTACTATCAGGGCCTGGCAGGAATTCGAGAGAGTTCTAGCTGGAAGGGGGATTTCAGGTACAGTCCGCTTGCGAATCCTCACTCTGGAACTCGGATTCTGAAGATTCTCAACCCTGGAGAGCAGCACGAGCCAATGCGCTGTTCCATCTCCCATATAACATTGGATGATCCTCCCGATTTCACCGCTCTTTCGTATCAATGGGGCGAATGTATAGGTTCAAAGACGATTCTGATCACAGCGACTGACGCAATGGGCGACAGAGACGTCAATTTTCCGGTGACTGCGAACCTGGAGCTTGCTCTGCGTGAACTTGGACGAAGAGGAGTTTCCTTGGTCTGGGTTGACATGGTGTGCATCAACCAGGAAGATGTCTCAGAACGAGGTCAGCAGGTTGCAATCATGGGCAAATTTTACGCTACAGCTGCGAAAGTCGTCGGATGGACGGGACTTCCATGCAACGGCTCAAGCACTGCTATACATTGCCAGCTTTCCGAAAACCGCGAGCCTTCGATTCCTCTCAGTGAGGGCATGAGTGAGACAGAGTCGCCCATGATACTGCGGCAACCCAGAGACTTTTTGAGCTAGCCGTACTTCACAAGGATCTGGATCGTCCAGGAACTTGCAAAGGCGCGATCGGCGGAGCTCTGGTATGGTCAAGATACATTGGGACTGGATGACCTCAATACATTCGTATCGTCTGGTCGTGCTGTGGAATTGACAAGCAACCAGAGAGCTTTGTTCGAAGCAATTCGACTTTTCCGCACAGGCGAACGTCAAGCAAAAATGGGCAAGCCACGCATGTTGCTTTCGCAAGCACTGCTTGCAAGTCGATTTTCACAAGCCTCTGATCCTCGCGACAAGATCTATGCACTTTGAGGACTCGCACGAGATGGTAATGACATCATGCCTGTTCCAGACTACCGAAAGAGTGTCGAAGATGTCTTCGCCGCGGCTTCGAAGTATATGATAGGGATTCAACGACAGGTGTCGCTGATCTTACTAGCCCGAGGATCTAATAGCCTGGGCAGATGTCCGCCTGATTGGAATGAATGCACACAGCTACCGCCATGGATCGAGGACCGTCTGCTCAAGAGCACAGTCCTTGGGAATCTTCATGTCGTATCACTGGCAACACCTTGTCCGCTCTAGGTCATATCGTGGACGAAGTGTACCAGCATTTGTCAGAATATGACGACGGCGAAGTTGGCCTGCATTCGGATGTCGAATCCCGAGTGCAATATCTCACTATGCCGGACTGGGTAGGAAGATCCATGCAAGACCCGGAACACACGTCTGCACAATTGTCATCAGAATTGCGAGAGACGGAACTTCTGGCACTAGCTAGCGGAGTGCAACAGATGGCTAAACACTCCATGAGGTTGGCGCGATTCAAACACCGGGGCTTTCGCTTCGCGCACCAGGATGTTCGGGACGGCGATCAACTGTGGCTCCTAGAATCTTGTTCATTGCCTGTTATACTTCGACCTATATCCAACAATCGCTTTTCATTTGTCGGCGAGCTCCACACTGAAACCGGGAGAAAAGCACCATGGGAATGGACGTGGAATGATCTTGAAACCGCTAGGACAGGCGAATTGTGCAGTGCGGGACAGCAGGACGACACAGCCTTTCAGATCAACAAGTCGAAGCGAATCCAACTCGAGTAAGTTGAAGAGCTGGGCATGTGCTTAAGCAGCAGTTGGATACGGAGCATGATGAGGTGATGTAGTTCGGCGCCAAGAGTATCGAGACAACGGCCAATTCGGACTCCTGCAACATGCCAAGTACGGAGGTTTTCCTAAGCTCATGTGAGCAAGACCCGGTATGGCAGGATGTACTGTCGCTCATAATATTATGTTATGTCATTTAATTCAGCTTTGCCCCATGGATTGATTGTTCGCGTAACCGAAAAGGGCCTTTGGAGTTGGGGGCTGATGAACCTAGCCACGGCGGTGTTGTTCACTGTACTAATGAGATCCTCCTTGGGTTCTCAAGCCAGTCCGGTGACATGACGGTTCATCTATCTCAGCGCTCCCAAGAGCACGAATCCCAAGCCTTCGTCGAAATTGCCCATGACATACCATTCCTTGGCACCAGCCAAGCCCACACACACTCTCTCAGCACTAGTTAAACCTCCTCCGAAGGCCTCCGCATCTGCGCCTCCCCAGGCTGCCAAGCCAAACTCCCACACTTCCCACCATCCACATGCAAAAGCTGACCATGCGTAGTCCCGCTCCACTTCTCACTGGCCAAAAACAAAACCGACCTCGCCACATGCTCCATGGGAACAGGCTTAGCCAAAGGAACCGTAGCCTGATACTCCTCATACTCCCACCGAGGACCGAATTCCGCAATGTCCTGCCTGCAACGACTCGTGTCGACAGCACCAGGCGCAACGCCATTGACTCGAGCCTTGAGATAAATCCTCGGAGCATCCTTGGCGAGAGATTGCAACAGGCCGTATTGCACAGCAGCTTTCCCCGCCGAGTACGCAGCCATAGTGCGGGCGCCGAATCTGCCAGATTCGGAGCCCATGATGATGAGGTTGACGTTGTGGAGGTTGGATGCTGCAATGGGGTCCGCGAGAGCGTAGCGGACGCCGCGGAGCCAGCGTTGAGCGGTCAGGAAAGTGCCATTGATGTTGACATTGAAGACCGTTTGCCAAATCTGTTCATAAGAAAGGGTCTCTGTCAGCCAAAGATCGAGATGTCTTCCAAAATAAGGTGATGGTGAAGTTGTACTTTGGGATCCATATCGCAAATACTTTCTGTCTGATGCAAACTGCTCAAATCCATGCTCGCCAACGCGACGCAACACTCCACAGCGCCAAAGCCATCTTCAGCCTTGAGGAAAGCAGCATTGACGGATTCGGCTTGGGTGATGTCGACTGGAACGAAGAGGATGGAATTGTGTCTGGCGCCATAGTACTGGCGTTTCGCAAGCGCTTCGGGTAAGTCGAGGACGGAGACATTGGCGCCGGCGGCCAGGAAAGCTTCGACGACAACGCGACCGATCAGGCCACAGCCTCCAGTAATCAGCACATGTGTTCCTTCCAGTCCCAAGGAAATATCGAAAGGTTTCGCCATTTGCGCCATTTTCCCCACGATGTCAAAATTGCAGATGCACGTCGAAAGTGTGTTGCTGCTTGACTTCATGCACGCTTAGTAAGAAAAATTTGAGGTGCTGCCTTGTTATTCCTTGCTATACGAAAGCAGTGACCAGGGAAAGCTAGTAGATTGGGCCAACGGTGCGAGGAAGTGTAACGACTCATAGCTCCTCTGATGCTCTGTTATGTGGACGCCTTGTGCTGCCGTCCTCGTCCATTTCTTGCAATTGTGCTCTCACGTCCTTGATCAAACTCTTGGCTTCTTCAACTTCAATCCCGTCTTGACACAGCTCATTCGCCAGGTCCATGGTCCGCTGCCAGTCGCCGCAAGTGTGACTCCATCGGGCTAGCCAAAGCCGAGCGCGACTTGTAACTTGGGTCACACCAAGACCATCTTCACCTTCTTCTGCGCCCTCTTCTTGCGCAAGCGTGAGTTCCATGTACGCAGCAGCTTCCTCCCAGTTACTCTGCTGCTCGTACAAGCACGCGATCTCCCACAGAATCTGTGGATCGAGTGCGCCTCCAACTGCTTGCGCAAGTGGGTCGGTGTTAGAGCTGCCGAAGCTTGAGCCTGTGTCCATTTGAGCACCTGCAATGAGTGCTCTCTTGAACGACTGAATCGCATTTGCGACCTTGTTGCAGCGGTTGTAGGCGTGTCCGACAGCCGCCCACATCTTGGGATCGAGAGGATAGAGGGCCGCCGCTCGCTGATAGTAAAACAGGCTGTAGCTGTGGCACTCCAGCATTTCGTAGCCTTGACCTAGGCCGTACCAAGCTCGGTAGTCCTTGCGGTTTGTGTCCACCGCGCGCCTGTACGACTCGATCGCAGCCTGGTTGTTCTTGAGCTCGATGTACTCGTGGCCCATTAACGTCCAGGCAGTCTGGCAGTTGCGATCGAGCGCCAGAGCTCGTCGGAAATGCAGCACAGCTTTCTCGTGTTCGCCGATCAGACTGTAGTAGTTGCCCAATATGCAATTCGTTTCCGGTCGGAATTTGTCTGTGTCGCTGGCCATTGCGGCCAAAGTTGCCAACTTTGGTCTGTTCTGCAGCACATAGAGAAGATTGCTGTATATCTCCATCGCATCCAGCCTATGAGGGAAACGGCGAAGCAAGTCCTCAAAGAGTGAAGTCGCTGCATCGTAGTCACGCATATGGTAAAGCAAGAGTGCCTTCTGTTGTATCAAAAATGCTGAGCGCGGGAAAATGTCCAGCATCCTGGTCAAGGTGTCGAATACTTGCGGGTCCTGTTGAAAGAGCTCCTGGCTGCAGTAGATGATGAAGATGAAAGTCATGATGTTCTTTGGCAGACTGGCTTTGAAAGTGTCGTCGAGCTGCTCCGCAGTCTCAATCAGTGAAGCGAGCTCCAACCATGCCGACCAGTTCCAGGGATTCAAGTTTACACTCCTCAGCAACCACTGCATAGCCAGGCGCTCCGACTTTGACTTGATCAGAATTATGCCATAGAGGTAGTCCAGCCACCCGTCGGAGTTGGTCAAGTCCTGCAACCCACCCCTGGCATTGAAGTACTCCTCGAGCACAGTTGCAACTCCCGCAACTTCCTTGTTAGCGGTGAGCGGGCCATCATGGGGTCCTAGAATGGTCTCCGACTCCTCATTCTTCCGCTTCTCGCCCGAAAGATACCGCGCATACAGCGCGAGGAACAAAGATTTCTGGCTCAAGTTCTTGGGCGTCTGCGGCAGTGGCCCTCGTCTCATCTTCTGCGCGCGAGCATCGGACGATCCAAGCGGCGTCCGCTTGTCCTTCTTCGGCGTCGACTTCACATCGGAAGGGTGCACGGTCTCATACGAAGGAGCGGCATGTGCGATCTGACTCGGCAAGAACACCGCAGCACAGCGATCAAACTCGCGGCAATCGAAGAAGGACTTTGCCATCAGATAGCGAGGCAGCTCTTTGGCCTCCCGTCGGACTTCTTTGGGATCCCGATCGGAGGTCTGGATGGTGGGCAGAGGTGCATCGTCATCATCAATCTCGGTGTCGGATCCATCACCTTCGGCCGGTTCGATGGGATCCTCGAACGAGTTCAGCAGTTCCGCAGACCATTGCGCCGCGAAGTACAGACATCGCTCGTTGCAAGCGGCGATTGCTTGCTGCAGCTTTGCCACCAGCTCCGCTTCTTGTTCGCCCGAGAGCATTTCAATCGGTGCGATCAGCAGCAGAAATTGGCATTCACTTGCGCCAGCTATCGGCTCTGGATGTGTCTTGTCGGTGGCAGTGGTGAAGCCGATGTTCGGTGTGGCGCATAGTGTGATTGTCCAGTCGCAGGAACGAAATGCAAACAAACGCGTCTTAAGTCAAAGTTGCAGGCGCGTGCCGAACAAGGCAGAGTCTTGGCAACCACGGTGAGAAGAGAAAATGCGCTTCAACGCGATGGCGCACTCTGCTGATTGATTGCGCTGGGACAATATCTATACTCTAACAACTTATGCCATGCCATTCGAAGCCTCGAGGCGCTTCTGAATCAGTCACCAAGCTGTTGGTGCGATTCTACTTGCTTCGCTTGTAAATCTTCCTCAAAAACTCATCAAACACCTCCTTCTTGAGTCCTTCGCTCTCGTCGATAGCTTGAATCTTCTGACGAATATCTGCCACACGCTCCTCCTCGTACTTTTGGTAGATGCCCTCCAAGCCCAACTCGTTGTACAGCTGCTTCACTGCCGCCTCCTTCTTGCTGTCCTTTTGTCCATAGTTCTCCTCCAGAACCTTTCTCTGCTCAGGCGTGGCGATCTTCAGAGCCTGGTTCACCAACCACGAGCACTTGTTGTCCTGAATATCTGTCCCGATCTTTCCGAGAGTGGCAGGATCGGCGAAGTTATCCAGGTAGTCATCCTGCACCTGGAAGTACTCTCCCATTGGGATCAAGATGTCCTCTGCAGTCTTCAAGTTCTTCTCGGTAGCAAAGCCTGAGAAGTGCAGAGCCAATGCCACTGGCAGGTAGAAGCTGTAGTACGCAGTCTTGTAGATCACAATGAAAGTGTACTTCTCCAGCGAGAAGTTGTCCAGATCAACGTGATCCTCTGGTGCGGTCAAGAGATCGCATGTCTGTCCCAACTCCGTCTGGAATGTGACATCGTGGAACAGCTCGAAGACATCCACGTAGTACTTCTCTTTCCTGAAGTACTTCTTCAGCAGCAAATATATTGAGCTCTCAAGCATGAACGCGTCGTTGATCGCAATCATGCCGACGTTTGGCATGAGGTACCAGCATGGGTTGCCTCGTCGTGTTTTCGAGCTGTCCATGATATCGTCGGATACGAGGAAGAAAGCTTGGAGGAGCTCGATGAACCATCCCAACAGTGCGGTGTGGAAGAACTCTTCGTCGGTGAGTTTGCGGCCGAGGAGGAGCTGGGTCGTGTCGATGACTGAAAGTCCGCGGTTGCATTTTCCACCAAGCGTGTTGTGGTAGAGGGACTGTTGAAGAGCTGTCAGCTACTGCGCAATCGTCTGCAAAGGCCATATGTTCTCCAGTTTCTGGACCACAGTCCGCATTGCATCTTTCTCGGTATGACAGATCCTCCGTGCTCATGTACATTCGAAAACCTCCTACCTTCTCGAACCAAGTCAACGCCTGCTCAGGCAACTTGTACTTCTGACATTCCGCCTTCAGATCCTCTACCAATTTCGGGAACACACCCTCAAACTCTTTCAACGTCGCAGGCATATCTGTTGACCGCAAAGATTCGGATTGCAAGATTTCCGTCTTAGCTCTCGAGAGCGCTCTCCTCGGCGATAGAATCTGTCGCAGGCAGCACGGTGTGGTCGGAGAAAATGCGTATGGGAGCCGTCGCGACCCAATGGCAGAATATGTTGTGGTGAGCAGCAAACGAAGTTGCATAAAACCAAGGAATCACGAAATCGTACCATTGCGGAAAGCCTTCCTTCTCCAAATATTGTTCATGGACAGCGGCCTGAATGTACAGATGTATCAGGTGGCCGATTACGTAAATTCGCAAACTCACAAACTCGCGATTTGATAGTATTCGCAGCTTATTAGCACTCTACCTACCCTACTACAACTGCTTTTATATTCGCTATCTATTCCTTATTACTCGCCTTATACCTAATTTAGTATAGCTAGTAGATACGTAGACCTAGAGCCGCTACGTAGACCGATAACGGACTAGACGCTTAGATTAAATAGCCCTTAGCATATACGATAGGAAGTTTATAATCGCCTTAAGAACGAGTATAGTATTCGCTATATAGTACTAATACTCGTAAGGCGCCTTACGAACTAAGGAGTTTCTAGAATTCCTAAGGCGCCTTATTCTAACTATAACCTCGACCTACGAGTACGGATTATTAAGCTGTTCTATAACTACGTTATATTTAATAAAGAGATACTACGAATACTATACGTAGATACGGATTAGCTAAATAAATATTACTATCGACTCTTACTATAATAGCTTTAAGGACTACGCCGTAAGCTAGGCCTATTTAAAGGACTGCGACTAAGAGGCTTCCTAAAGCGAATATCTAGGTTAATTAGGTACTTGCGGAGGTTTAGAATTACGGTAAGATAATAGACTACGAATATAGAATACTAGCTTAGTATATTCGTAGAACTATAGGCCTTATTAGGCAGTTAGCGCATACTATACGCGATATCTATATATTCGCTAACCGCTTCTTAGTAACCGTATCTATTAGCTTATACGCCTTCGTAATCCTATACTATTCGAGTATTACTAGATTAATAAGTAGCGAATACTTATATATTTATCGCGGCCTTATATAAAAGAGCCGGACGATATATAGTTAATCGATGCCTTCTATAAGTTCGTATTCTTTATACTTAGCGTATACGCCTATATTAACGTATATTCGTAGAGGATTATTTAGTAGTACTACGGAACTTATATAAAGACTAAATTCTCTATATTCGTATAGTATCTTACTACTATAGTCGCTGCCGGCCGTATACCGCGAATCGTACGATCGGATAGTAGTATAGAAACGCCTATACTTACGGATATATACTTATAGTTCTATAAATAGTAAGAAGGCTAGTACCTACTATTTAGTAAATACTTCTAGTATACTACGAGTAAAGGTAATAATACTATCGAATACTAGTAGGGTAAAGGCGCTAAGGCAGCCTTTAATATATAGCGTAACTAGTTCTATAAACTTAAGTCCGTAGGCCTCTTTAAGGATTCGTAGAAGGCGTACCGAATCGCCTTTCTCGCGATATATACGCCGATTATACGTAGTATAATCGCGAACTTCGTTAATATATAGAATGCCTATAGTATTCGTAGGTAATATACGGAGTTAGTAGCCTCTAGAATTCCTAATATTAACTACTACTATTCGGAATTAAAAGGTAGCGAGCCTTATAGACGGCTACTAGATATTCGCTACCTAATAATCTAGTAATAGACTACTAAGACTGCTTAATACGGTATATATTCGCTACTACCTCGATAATAATATAGCTTCCTCTCTCTAGTAGAGCTAGGTATTATAGCTATTATAGCTATTATAGCGTATTCGCTACGAGCTAACGTATCCGCTAGTATTCGTAGACCTCGACTCGTATCTACTCGAAGCTACTCTCGAATAGTATAATTAAGTACTCGTAGCTAGTAGATATCTATATATATTCGATAGTAGTAAGAATAGTAACTCGTTCGCTAACGATAGCCGCTACTTAAAGCTATATAGTTTAGCGTATATCTATCTCTACGATTAAGTTAATAACTATCTACGATTAGGTTATAATTTAAGGGAGTTTCTACGCGCTAATAAATTATCCTTATAGCTAAGTAATCGTATTAGGGCTATATTCGCTACTACGAACAAGTAGTTATAACTACTATAGGTACTATCGTTTTATTACTAACTATAGAAAGCTATCGAGAACTATACCTATCTCTTACTATAAATTAGATCCCTATTATTATTATTCGTATACTACTAGTAAAATAGCTAATAATAATAATAGCTAGATACCCTTCTACTCTAAGACTAGTAATCCGTACTTAAGCGAATATAGGTTCTATCTATACTACTATACTAGACCTAATCCTTATTATTCTACGAATATAACTTAGGTTAGATCGGCCTTTCTACTAGAAGCTAGTTTACTAAGTACGAATCTAGCCGTACTAGCTAGTTTAGCTACGAATCTAGTTAAACTAGCTAGTACGGCTACGAATTAGGCATTTAGCTTAGCTCCTTCTCTCTTAAATAATAGCGAATAAGCCTAGCTACTACCTATATCTAATACTACTAAAGGTTTCTATAATATACTAGAACGTACTATAAAGGGCGAAGCTCTAGTTACTAAGTACTAGCTTCTCTAGTACGAAGGCTTAGCGTACTAACTAATATCTCTCGGACGCCCTAGTATAAACGTCTCCCTTCTTATTAAACTTATTAAATACTACTTCGAACTATCTACGTACGCGTTATTCGCCCGTAATATTAAGTTTAATTAACTATAGAAATAAATAGGCTATCGCCTAATAATACGCCCTTAGTAGTAACGCTAGAGGCCGTAGTAAACTTACCGAGGAACGTAGTTCTTATACTAGAAATAGCTATAGCGGAGATATAACGTATCGTCGAAGAGCTCTATACTCGGTAACGTAGGCTAGAGAGCGAGTTAGAAAACGCGCTTCGTAATAGAGATACCTAGGATTCTACTATATAAAGGACGGACTTAAGCGTAGTAGTAGATACTCTCTACGCGCTACTAGAAAGGCTACTAGCTATATCTATACCGGAGGCCTAAAGAGAACTATTAGGCCCTAAAGATTAGAAGCTACTAACCTAGGACGGACGCGTAGAAACCTTTCGCGACTACTTACTATATTTATAGAGTTCCTATCGCGTACGATCTATAGCGATACTAACGCTCTTCGTAGACTACTACTAGAATGCTACGTATAATACGCTATTATTAAGAGAGAGAGCGAGAATAAGATATTTCTAGAAAAGAGGAAGCGCGATAGAAAATAAGGATCCCGAAGCTTTCTTTATATAGCTCGAGTACGTTTTTATAGATAATAATAAGAAGTCGAAGGCTTTAGAGTAGCTTACTACTCTATAATACGTATAAGGGTAACTATAGTATAAATACTAACTAGAATTCGACGAACTTCTACTAAGCGCGAGTAGAGAGAACTAAGAAAGTACTATAAAGATTACGATATTAAAGAATACGTTCTCGAACGCTACGAAGCTTTATATAGTATTTATACTAAAGATAGAGGATTACTACGCGTACTTTAAGAAGGTCGAGAGAATTATAACTAATCTTAAGACGACGGATTAGTTTAAGATAGCGAACTATAAGTAGGCTAGGGAAAAGGGGAAGGCTCTCGTTAGTAATAGCGCGATACTCGCGCCGAATACTTAGGTAGTCCCTACGATTAATACTAATAGCGATACTTTAATAACTATAATATATACGAGAGAAAGACGAAGGAAAACTTAGGCAGACCGTATAAAAACCTAAGAGAAGCGACGGGCTAAGTAGATAAGTATAGAAGAAAGAGAGAGACGCTGCGAAAATAAGCTCTATTTCTATTATAGAAGTAACGAATACTATATTAAGAAGTACCTATACGTACCGGCCGTTTAGCCTACTATAGTTAATATAGTAAGTATTAAACCGTTATTAGAAAGCGACGCGGAATACTCGGACTCTATAGTATCTACTATAAGAAAAGCGTAACTCTCTCTTAAAAGTAAAAGAAGGAAGTAGAGGAGGTATTAGTATATTATAAATAGAAGAGGATTAAGAGAAAAATAAACGGGGAGCTAATATATACTAACGTAGTCCTATAGAATAACGTTAGAATATCTACTCTTATTAACGAAAAGTACTAATATTACGCTATAATTAACGTAGGCCTAGCAAAAAGCCTCGGCCTTAACTTTAATAGAAGATAAGAGGAGCGTCTAAAGCTATAGATAGCGTAGATATAGTAGGAGTAGTTGCCTTCTAGATAGAAATTAGTAGGTTCTAGTAATTAGTCTACGCGTATATAGTACTAGGATTATAGTTCCCTCTTATCTTAAGAAATCTATAAAAGGCGTATAATATAGTCTAGACCGCGCTAGAAGAGAAGCGTTTCTTCTATAGTCGAGCGAATCGCTAGATTATAGAAGGGAAATACTATTAAAGCCTCTAGGACCGCGGCGATTTTTAAACGTTCTCCTTAAACTTTATAGCGATAGCTATCTCGACTACTAATAATATTAAGAAGGCTCTTTAGGATAAGGAATATCCGATAGTAAAAGAACTTCGGAATCGACTACTACTAGAGATTCGCGAGCTAGCTCCTTTATTTTATTAATAGAAAGCTAAGAAGCTCGCGCTATATCGTAATAGAGTCGACTATCGTATCGAGCTCTATAAGAAAGTAGATAGGAGCCTACTAGAATTGCTCTATAGCCCGCTATATAGGATATTAAAGGCCGAACTACTAGTCCTAAGGAAGTCGCTAGACGAGCTTCTAGCTAAGGGATATATTAGGCCTACTAGTTTCGAAGTAGCGGCCCTCGTACTTTTCGTATAAAAACCCGGCGGAGGTCTTCGTTTCTACTATAATTATAGGGCGTTAAATACGATTATAAAATATAACTAGTACCCCCTACTATTAGTACTAGAGATACTACGAAATCTTATAGGAGCTCGCTAGTTAACTAAGGTTAACGTAGTCTTAGCCTTCTATTAGATCCGTATAGCCCTAAAGTATAAGTATAAAACTACTTTCTATATAAGGTTCGGCTTATTCGAGTAGTTAGTATATTCGTTTAGTCTATCTAGGGCTCTTACGACTTTCTAATAGTATATTAATACTCTCCTATAAGAATTTCTAGACGACTATACGTTAGTATTCGCGGACGATATAATTATTTACTCGAACGGTTTTAAGGAAGACTACTTCTATAAGGTAAGGGCTATACTCTATAAGCTACTACGAGGTAGCCTATATTTAAATATAAGGAAGAGCAAGTTTACGTAGAAGAAAATTAAGTACCTCGGCTTTATCGTTTATATCGATAGAAAAGAGATAGAGACCGACCCTAAAAAGGTTAAAGCCGTTCGAAATTAGAAGACCTCGAGGACTTAGAAGGAGTTACGTCGATTTCTAGAATTCGCGAACTACTACTAGATATTTATTTCTAATTACTCGAAGATAGCCGTACCTTTAACGTCTTTTACTAGAATAGGAACCTAGTTCTTCTAAGGAAAAGAATAGGACGCTATATTTAAGGAGCTAAAGGAGGAGTATTATAATTTATAACGCTCTAGTGCTTTCTTACTAGAACCTAATACTTCTAACCTTCCTTAAGACGAATAGTAGTAGGTTCGCGATAGGAGGCGCTTTAATTTAAGAAAAGAATAGGGTCCGACGACTCGTAGAGTTCTTCTCTTAAAAGCTAAATAAAGCGGAAATTAATTACGATATTTATAATAAGGAAATACTAGCTATAGTAAACTATATAAAATTCTAAGCTCTCGAATTAAAATCGTATAGGTCCTTTACTATCTAGACGGACTATAAGAACCTAGAATACTTTATAGTTAAGAGGTAGTTATCGGAACGTTAGATACGGTAGTACGAGACCCTATCTAACTTCTAGTATTACCTAGTATAGAGGCTAGGATCTAAAGTAATCGTACCGGACGCCTTATTAAGACGAGAGTAGGATACGCTAAGAAAGGACGATAAGTAATCGCGAGTATAATAGTTCCTTTATTTAGAACGCGTAAGAAACTAGCCGGAAGTAGTCTAAATAAACCCGACTAGCGTAGATAAGCTACGTAAGAAGAAGGACGTATCGGTAATTACGCGTAACGCGCTAGCTAGGTCTCGTAGGAGTTATAGTAGATTTAAATAGACCCTTTAAGGACTTAAAGTTAAACGATATATAGGACGCGGTAGTAAAAAATAATACCGTTTATAATACCGTCCTCCGAGCGATACGTAAGGAAGCTTATATAATACCTAGCGAGGTTAAAGTAAAAGTATAGGCGGGTAACTATAATATCGATTTAGTAGGAAGATTATAGTATAAGGGAAAACTATAGGTACTAGGAGCGTTAATTTCGTTAGAATCCGAGTACTAAGCCGCGGACTATACTAAAAAGGATAAGGACTTATTACGTACTAAGCTAATCTAGTCTATTTATAACTTACTAGTCTATAGTTACTCGAAGAGGAACTCTACTATAATTATACTAGTATGCGACTTCTATTAGCTACTCTAGTCGAGATACGTGCGCTAGTTCTTACGTAACTATAATTACTACGAGAGGAATAAGATATAGAGAGAATATAAGTACGGACTCCTCTATCTACTACTAGTCCTCGATCGTTTCTTTTAGAAAATCTCTATAGACTTTATAACCGACCTACTAGATTCGAAGAGAAACCGTAATCTCTAGGTAATTAAGGATCGCCTTAGTAAATAGGTAACTTTAGTCGTAATACCTAGTATAAAAGTAGAGAAGTATATAAAGAAATTCCTAGACTCCTAAGTAAAATATTATAGGCTACTAAGGGCTATTATAAGCGACCGAGGGACAAACTAGACGAGTAAGTTCTAGAGGAAACTCTACTAGCTTTTAGGCGTAGAGTAGCGCCTTAGCTCCGCGTACTATTTATAAACGGATAGAGGGCTAAAGAGGCTAAATTAAGACGTATAGGCTTATCTCCGTAACTATATTCGTTAAGACTAGGCTAACTAGTCTAAGTAGCTTTCTAGCGCGGAACTAGCGCTAAATAGTAGAAATTACTCGGGCCTTAGAATAAGCTCTTTCTTTATAACTTATAGTTATAACGTTCCGTCTCTTATAGTATTAGTAATAGAGGCTACGATAGGAAGGCTATTAGCTACTAATTAAAGAGCAGGGAACTTTATAAAGAAGCTAAGAGAAATTAGTAAACTTTACTAGAGTAGTATAGCGGCCTCTACTTAAGAATAGAAGAGGAGCGCGAACCGACGACGGACTCTAGTACTAATCTATTAGGTCGGCGATAAAGTATAGCTAGATCTACGGAACTATTCGACTAATCGTCTTAAAAAGAGCCTAGATTCGCGATACGTAAAGTTTATAGTTAACGAAGTCTTATCGCTAGTATCTATTAGGTTATCTAGAATTCCTAGTAATATTTACCTAGTTTTCTATACGGATTTACTTCGTCTAGCGAGTAACGATCCTCTCTCTAAATAAGTTATCGACGACGAATAACTAGTACCTATACTAAATAAGTCGTATAACGAGTAGTAAGTAGAGGAGGTCCTATATATATAAGATCGCGCGAAGAATAAAAGTAGAGGACGAGAAGTCTTAGTAAAATAAGCTAGATACTATAGCTCTACCTAGGAGCTCCTAGGAGAATTAGTAGATACCGCCGTATTAGATACGTTTAAGGAAAAGTTCGGAGACGCTAATACTAACGATAGACTATTATAGAATTATTCGCGTAGGAAAGCGAAATATAAAGGAAAATCGCGAGAGAATAGCTAGTAAAAGAAGAAGGAAGGAGAAGAAGTTAGAGAGATAGCCGACGAGTAGTAGTTTATATATCTATAAAAAGGAAAAAAAAATAGAAAGCCCTAAAAAAAACCCTAGAAACTCTAAGAAACTATACGCGCCCTACTAAAAAACTACTACCTTACTTAAGAATAGCGCCGAGCGCCGAGAACTAGGGTAGGTAGCACGCCTCCCGAGCTATAGTAATAAGTTAGTAGAGAATAACGTATAGAAAGGAATAATACTTATACCTAGCTCTACTAGGCTACGACCTTAGATATCGAGATAGTTACCTTACGGGCGACCTTACTAAAAAGAGATTAGCTTATATAAATAAGAGAGGAGAACGGAAGAAGTTACTTAGAGAGTAGGCTAGCTACCTATAAAGGCTTTAAGGCCTTATAGGCCTTAAGGACCTACCTTAGGTTATTATAGGCGCGCCGCCTAAAAACGCGTATTAGCCGAAAGAAAACTAATAGAGCGCTAAACTTTACCTACTCTTAGGCGTTAGTAGCGCGCGTTTAGGTAGCGTAGGCTATATAGGCTATAAGCGGACTAAAGGAAACGATTAGCGATATCTTTTAAGTAAAGAACGAGGTATATATAGAGGAATATAAGAGTAGCGCCTATTAGCGTAGGCCTAGTAGGCCCGCGCGATAGTAGACTATAGAAGGTTAGTAGAAGCTACGCGAAAAGAGTTAGAAAGAGCTTATAGCCTATAGTACGTAGTCGTCGCTAGAATTAGCGTAGTTACGGTAGTAGATATTAGAGCCGATATAGGTATTTATCTATCTCTAGTTAATCTCGTATAGAGTACGAAGGAAACGGCCGGGACGCCTAACTTTATATATATATATATATATATAGAAGGGTAGACTATAAGCTAGTTAGAATTAAGAAGGAACTCGTAGGAAGAATAGTAGAGAGCTTACTATACGTGCGTACGTGCGTGCGTATATATATATATATAGGTACTAGAAGCCGGTTAGTATAAGAAGGACCCTAGAAGAGAAGCTATAAAAGCCTACTATATATATATATACGTATATATATCTATAGAAGAGAAAGGAAGAAAGAGAAGAGAGCGAGGGAAGCGCCTATATCTCTACGAATAATAATAAGAAGGCACGATAATATATACCTAATAATAGTAGTAGGTACTAACCGCGATAATAGTAGTCGCGCTCCCTAATAATATAGTTAAGATAGTAACGGTAGAAGTAACGCGTTCCGCGCTATTCTAGTAGAAGGAAATATATAGTATTAATATAGTATTATAGACGAATCGCTCGCTAGCAGCGAAGGATTCTAGGTCTTTTTCTATAGACTCCCGCGACTTTACGACGGCATTTTACGTAGCTACGATAATAAGAACGTTACTCGAGTTACTATAGAAGTACCCCGTACGAATAACTACGCGTTACGCGTAGTTCGAAGAGGAGAAGAGGGGTAATATAAAGGGCGAAGCCCTAGTTACTAAGTACTAGCTTCTTTAGTACGAAGGCTTAGCGTACTAACTAATATCTCTCGGACGCCCTAGTATAAACGTCTCCCTCCTTATCGAACTTATTAAATACTACTCCGAACTATCTACGTACGCGTTATTCGCTCGTAATACGTACGAATAGCGAGAAATAGCTAAATAATAAGCCGAAGGCTCGTAAGATAAAGAATAGTAGATACTATCCGATTTATTATATAAAGCGTAAAGAGTAATCTACTACTTAGGTAGCTACTAAGCGTATTTAGTCTAGTATAGCTAGCGGCTTAGCGAATATAGCTAATAAAGCTAAAGGCCGAGCTATACCTATATAAGAGGTTCGCCTAAGTATAATACTAAAGATCTTTAAGGCTAAGGATCGTCCTATTCGTAAGCGACTACCTAGAATACTAGCTATAGAGCGGAAGTTCGTAGAACTACGACAACTCGCTAGGTAGCTAGTTAAAAGGCTTATAGATATAATAAATTCGGAACTTTAGATCGAGCTATTCGATACGCTAACTATCTAGCTTTAGAGACTAGTTACTACGTATTCTACGTGCGAATACTAGCTCTAGCAACCCTATTAAGAGGCGTATTTAGCTTATAGATTTAGCGAGAACAACTATTAGCCGATTAAACCTAGCTAATTTAGTATAAATAGCCGCGTAATTAATTATTAAGTTATAAGCTTTAATAAGATAAGGAATAACCTATAGTAGCTCTATACGAATATCGATGTTATCTATATCGTTAATCGTTCTATAAAGCTAAATCTACTACCGGAAAAGCCTCTATCGGAGCCTAATATAGTAGCGAATAGACTAGCGAACTAAGCGACCGTATCTAACTATATAATAGAAGAGGACTTAGAATAATAGCTGCTAGATACTAGGTTCTATAACGATAACGATGCGCTAGCGAATATATAGCTAATAGTAGCCGCTAGCTTACCTAAGAAGAATAATATAGATACGCTAGCGAATATATAGCTAATAGTAGCCGCTAGCTTACTCTAGAAGAACGATATAGGTATACTAGCGAATACCTAGCTAATAACAACCGCTAGCTTAAGCTATAAACGAGTAGCGAGCCGGCAGATTATTCGTTCGCTAACGCTAGGACTAAAGCTAGCGAATAAGAGCTTAAAGAATACTCGATTCGCGGATTATACGTCTAATAGTATACCTATTATAACTATTAGTAGCGACGATAATTCTATATTATCTTTTAAGAGTAATCTTCTAACTACGTAGCGAATATTCGACTATATATTCGTAGAAAAGAGGGCTCTTAAAGCTATAGCTACTAATATAGACGAGGTAGCTTAGGACGTAACGAATATAGTCTCGAAGAAAGTAGCTATATTAAAGGCTCTAGCGAACGCTCGATCGAAGGTTATAGTAGTAAAGACTAATCTAGCGGATAATACTATAATAGCTACTAAACTACGAGTTAAGGTTTTTATAAAGCCTAATCTACTAGAAGCGTACGAGGTCTCTAAGGCTATAGCGAATAGTAACTCTAAGGCTACGGCGAATAGTAACCCTAAGGCTATAGCGAATAGTAACTCTAAGGCTACGGCGAATAGTAACTCTAAGGCTACGGCGAATAGTAACTCTAAGGCTACGGCGAACGATACCTCGGAGGCTACGGCGAATATAAAACTACGACTAAGGCGGCGAATATAGGTAACTAAGCTAGGAATATTTCTACGTTCGAGAACTAAGGAAGGATAATCGAAGAGCTAATAGGAGGTAGCGAATATAGTATAAATAGTAAGAGATAATACGGAGTATACGTAAATCGATTCTAATTATTCTAAGAGCTATCTATATAGGGTATTATAGACCTAAACCTATATATACCGAAATTAGTAGCTTATTATACGTACGCTAGTTCTAGTAAGAGTAGTAGTATTATACGATATCCGCTCTTATATTATATCGTCTCCTTAATACTAGAGATACCTAAAAGACCTATAGACGACGCCGAGACCTTATTCTATATCTAGAAGACGCTAATTTCTAACCTAATAATAAGGTAAACCTCTCGATACGCTACTTCTTAATATTAGGCCTTATACGCTTAACTTTCTAATTCGTTTTAATCTTAAAGTCGTAAGGTTCGAGTAGCGGATAGTTAAGATAGAGGCTAAAAGGTATAGGTATCTTATTATTATAAGTAAAAGGAGGAATCGTTATTCTAAAGGTCTTTAATAATATAGCGAGTAGTAGATAGAGAGGTAAATCGCTTTCCGAAAGTATCTAATTATAGAAGAAAGGTCGTAAAGAGTATAGATAAAGTAGTAAGGTATCTAATCTCCTCGAGTCGCCCGAAGGCTCGTTATTAATATCTTCCTACCTTCTTACTTATTCGATATCCTTTTTCTCTCTTTATCTTATATTCTAAGTACTCTTAGCTTTTTAGAACCCCTATTAGAACCGTAGTAGGCTACTAGTTAATATATCCCTCCTTTACTCGAATATCTCTTCGAAGATATAGCGCGGATCGCGAGCAACGACGTAGTTCCTATCTCTACTAGCCGTATTAGCTCTAAACGATAGCGTATACTCTCCGAAGAGCGTAAGTTACTCGAATATCTTCCTAAAGACATAGCGCGGATCGCGAGTAACGACGTAGTTCCTATCTCTACTAGCTATATTAGCTTCGAATAATAGCGTATACTTTCTAAAGAACTTAAAGTAACCCGAGGAAATGCTACTACGCCTTCTACCGCGCGCCTAGAACTAGTTTAGAAGCCGTTAGAATCCTTAGAATTCTTTACTTATCTAATTTTCGCTATTTTATTTACTTCTAGAAAGTTATAGTTTATTAGAAGACTATATTAACCTACTACCTAGCCGGTAGCTAATTAGAAAGTCGGTAATTCTAGAATTAAACTCTTAGAACGCGTTATATATTTGCTATTCTATAATAAATGCTTATAATAATTAGAAAACGTTAATTATATACCGGCGAGCCTATTATAAAAGCAGCCCTTCGCTTCCGACTTTCTCTTAAATATCTACTTTTAAATAATAACTTTAATAACCTCTTCTAGCTTTTAGAACCCTCTCGGCCTAATAGTACTCTTTTTAGAAGACTCTAGAAAGCTTTCTTAATATTCGTAGCAGCTTATAGTAAGATTTCCTAGTACGTAAACCCTTTCTCGAGTATACTAATAGCTTATTAGAATTGTCGGCTAAGATAACTACTACTTCGCGTCGGTCCTAGCGCGTAGGCGGATCGTCTAGTAAGAAACTTACCGGTCTAAGCCTCGGTTCTAGCTCTAGTAGTAGTAGCGATCCTTTAAAGAAGCTAAACTAGAGCTCGCGCTCTCCCGCGTACGGCTCGAGTTAGATAGAAAATCTACTAAACATACTCTAGGAAAAGTAGTTCCGCGCTTCGTTAATTAAATTTCTAAACTAAAAAGATCTACGCTCCTTTCTAGAAGGAATAGTCCTTCTAATCTAGAGAGGCGTATATTAGAGCAATTTCTAGGAAATAATCTACGGCTTTCTTAGTAGTACTAGTAGAAAGATATACTATAGCATTAATAACTTCTTTAATCCGAATTTTCGTCTTATTAATCTAGACTAGCTACCGAGACTAATCTTTTCTCTAGGTTAGGAAATAAATCTAAGATTAATAGAGTATCGACTTTCTACTCTTATTAGTTCGTACGGTATAGATTTAGAGTATATATTAGACGACGATATCTATATATACTATAGAAAGGGGTCTAGTAAGGCTAAGATTTATATTCGCGTTCTAGACTAGTCGTATAATCCGAGAGTTCTAGCTTCCTCGACTAATTAGCTATATCTCTAGAACGGTACTTATACGAACTACGTTTACGACGGTAAGACTACGTATAATATAAAGGTAAAATCCGGTTATTCTCTTTCTAGTTAAGCGCCGATACGCTAGTACGGCGCTAATCGTTAGAATCTACCGCCTTAGAGCGCTACTACCTCTATTCTTCCGATCTCTAGTACTTCTCGGAACCTTTAGAACGACCTATCTACTAGAAGAGCCTTTCCGATTTCGGCTTCTAACCTTCTATCGGAACTATAAGATATAGCGCTAAATAATACGAGCAACGCTACGTAGAACCTTCGTTAGGAACTTCGTTCTACGATTAATATACTTAATCCTATTCCTAGGAGTCTCGAGGATTAGACTAGTTCGGCGTTTTAATACGTTCCGACTACTATTCCTTTAGTTCCGCTAGCTAAGGCCGTAATAATCCCGATTATTATCTACGTGCCCTATAACCCGAGTTCTAATAGTATCTTACGTATTCTTTAGAGAATAGTAATTATAATAGAAGAGGCGTTTAAGGCTATTTTAGATACTCGTCTAGAGGCCTTCGTAGAGAGTAGTCTACTAAACTCTAGTAGTAAAGCTATCGATAGATATAGTAACGTAATCGAAGGAGGTTTAGGTACTAAGTTAGAGTATAACTCTAGTAACGAGAATAGCGATATCTAGTAGAGAAAGCGGTTTCTCCGGTTTTATTAGATCTAATACCTTCTAATCCTAGAAGTTTTTAAAGAAAAGTCTTTCGGCGTTCTATTTTCTTATTTTCTACTTATTCTAAGAAGATTAGAATATAGGTACGGCTCTTTTCTACTATAAGTAGATAGAGGGAGGTTTTTATCTAGATCTAGTAATAGAAAAGGTTTCCTCTCTACTTCTAGTATTATTTCTTATCTTAGATCCGCTCTAGAACTACTAGGAAGGTTTAGATACTCCGGAAGTTTCTAAGGTTTAGGTTATCTAAATTAGGTAGCCTTAGCTCTTTAAGTTTCGCTAATTAGGTACTAAGTAGCTAGCTAACTTCTACTACTTTAAAATTTAGAAACCTTTATCTTCTACCTAATTTCTTCCCTTTTTAATACTCTTTTACTTCCTCTAGACTCTATATTCTACTTTTAAATAGTACTAATAAAGTCTATCTAGAAGCTAAAAGCTAAGGCTTAGATCCTATTAGAGAGCTTAAAGGCCTCTAGTACCTTACTCTTTCTAAAGAATATTATTAGGACAAACTCTAAGTACTAGGTCTTTAGGAAGGATAAGTAGGCTAGAAAGCTATTAAAGAAGGTCTAAAAGAGGTAGTATTCTAAGAAGGTCTAGAGCTAGTAGGATAAGACTATACTTTTTAATTAGGATATCTAGGAAAGGGCTAGCTACTTCTTAGACCTATTTAGATTACTAGGTATCCTAGATATATTTCCTAGGCTATTCCTAAATTCTTATAGAAATAGAAGGCTATACTTAAGTATTAGGGGAATCTTAGGGCTAGAATACTAGCTTCTTTCTAAGATAAAACTATCTAAAGGTTCCTAAATAAGAGTTAAAGAGTATAGGCCCTATAGTTCCCTCTATAGAGTAATATCTATTATTACTTATTTTCTAGAGTAGGCTAAGGATTCTAAAGGTCCTTATAACTATTATAAAAAGAGTAAAACTGCTCTATTTCTAGCTTATAGGAGAGTACTAAGCCTTAGCTAGGAAGATCTAGATAATAAGTAGCTTTTTAGAGGTACTTATACTAACTATCTATATAATAGCTAGTATAACTAATCTTCCTCTTCTAGATATAGTCTAAGCATCTAGCTAAAAGCAGTTAGAGGATCTAAAGTTATTTAGAAAGAGGTTCTTTCTAATATAAAGTATAATAGATTAACTAGATCTAAGCTAATAGTCTAAGTCTTAAGTTTAGAGGCCTAGGCTAATAGGATTGTCCTAGATGCTACTAGATACTATATAGCCTTTAATAGATTTTAGAAATTCCTAGACTTAGAGAACTTACTAAATCCTACTAGTTTAGATTATATTCTAAAAATAGGCCCTTTACCCTTATACTAGTTTTACTATACTAAGTAGAATTATCTAGATAGTATAGCCTTTAGTTCTAGCTATCTAACCTTCCTCTTTCTAGTTAATTAAAAGGTTTTAAAGGAAGAGAATTTACTTAGTCTTAGTACTTCCTTAGTAAAGTTAGCTAATTAGGTAACTAGAGCTACTAGTTCCTAGTCCTTAAGTTAATCCTCTCTTTAACTTAGGAAGAAGAAAGTAGTACTAACTAGCTCTATACTAGAATAATCTTCTAATATAGAAAAGGTACCTAAGAGGAACCTAAAGGCTATAGTTACTAGTAAATCTAATACCTAATCTAAAAATAGTCTAGATACTAATTCTAATTCTAATTCTAATTCTAACTTAGATTCTAATAACTAAGCTAAGGACTAGGTAATAGAAGAAGCTAGGGAAGGTAAATCTAAGGAAGGCTAGGAAAGAGAAACTAAAGTCTAAGTAGAAGAGAGCTAGGGATTTAGCCTTTAGACTTCTAGATTTAGAAGGTATACCTAGGTATATAGTCTTAGAAGTAGTTAAATCTTAGAAGGGTTAAGAAGTAAATCTAGAGAGTTATCTAGGTCGTCGGATGTTTATAGAAAGATAGAAAACGAAGGTCTAATTATTCTAGAAAGAGAAAGCTAAGAATACTATATAGTATTTTATATTTTTCGTCTATAGTTTTAAGTCTTTGCGGATACGTATGCTGCCTAGGTATTATATTCGGCATTATCGATTTGTTTTATTTCTAGGAGATTAATTCTAAGTTCTAGAAACTTAAAACTAGTTAAGGTTTTTAGTCTTCTTCGTATAAGACTTAGTTTAACGTCGTCTCGGACTCTAGTCGATATATTTTCTAAAAAGGGCGGAACTTCTAATTACTTCTAAAGACTATCGTTAAGCTATATCGCTAGTTTAATATCGTCTCGGACGTTTACCTTCGTCGGATATTTTTTTTTCTCTTTTTTTTTCGCTAGTTTAACGTTATTATAAACGTTTACCTTTCCTTTAGTAAGGTCGGAGTTTTCTTTAGTTTAACGTTATTACGGACGTTTATTTTTCCTTTAGTAAGGTCGAAGCTTCTAACTGTTTCTAAAAACTATTAAACGCTAGATACTACTTATTCTTCCTCGCTAAATACTAAAATAAAAGTTTTTATATTCTTTCGTATTCTTATAGTTCTTCTTCTAGAATATATCGGAGTTATACTATCGTAGGATATCGTTCTTCCTCGTATTCGACTTCGTCGACTATATCCTCTTCGCTTAAGATTTTATAGACTCCTTCTAGAACTAGTTCGATCTTATTTTCCTCTTCTAGATTTTAAGACGCCTCTCTTACTTAGTATCTTACTAGGTCTTCTTGCTTATAGAATAGAAGTATAGCTCTTAGATTGCGCTTATTAATCGTCCTATTAATTTTAGCGCTACTAAGCTCTTCTAAATAGTAAGTAGAATAGTTCTTTATATAACCTAATACTTAGTAAGGGCCTTTCTACTAGAAAGAAAGCTTCTAGGAACGTAAATCTTTAATATCTCCTCTTTAGAGAACGATAAGCTAGCCTTTTATAAAGACTACGTCGGTTACGTTCCTTTTATTATTTATATAAAGAGAGGCTTATTCCTAAAGTCGTTCTTTATAGGCTAGCGCTTCTACCTTTATAACGTCTATAGCTTCTAGAGCTTCTACTCTCTTCTAAATAAGGTCTTCGTACGTTCTAACCTTCCTTTAATCTAGAAGACTAAAGGTCGTAATAGAGAGCTCGATTAGAAGGACCGCTTCTCGGCTATATATAAGTAAAAATAGAGTTTAGCTAGTCGTGCTATAAATAGTAGTCCTCTCGGCCTAAAGTACTACTAGAACGTACTTTATCTAGCCCTTCTAAGTACTATCTAATATCTTTATAAGAGCTAAAAGGATAGGACGATACCTAACTTTAACGCGGCTATTTAATTCTAGATTATAAGGCGAGATCCTAGTACGCCTAACGCTATACGAGTTTAAAAGGTCTTCGACTTCTTTTAGATAGGCCCGAGCGCTATCTAGAACTAATCTATATAGTAGACCCTATCTATAAAAGATCTAGCGTCGGATAAAATTTACGATCTACTTAGCTATTAAGTTCTTTACTACGTAGGAAAATATTTTACCTTCGACCTATTAGCTAAGGCCTTCTCGAGTAATAAAGAGATAACCTTTCTTAACTCTAGTCCCCGGAATATCGCCTATATAGTAGACTATATCGCAATACTAGACTTCTCCGATAGTTTAAATCTACTACGAGACTATTTATATAGGACGGCGCTAATTATCTCTTAGATTATAAGGTCGGCATCTTCGGATATAATTAGAAACGTCGCCGTATATTCTAGACTACTAGTATATCCGCCTAATTATCTACTAGTATAAATCCGCACTTCTATATCTAGAAACGTCGTAGATTTCTCGTATAATCTCTAATCGTTTCTAAGGGTTATTAATAACTCGAACAACTAGTAAATTTAGACGTTCTTATCTTTAAAGATATTATTCTTAAATAAAGAAACAGCGTAATTCTCGAGTATAAGTACGCTATTTTCCGCGGCTAATCGTATAGACTCTCCGACCTCTAAAAAGGATATAAGCGTAGACTAGAAAGTCGTAGGACTATTCTCTATCTAGCGTAGAGCTATTAGGTTCCTTTAGAAGATTAGTAGAACCTATTAGATTATAATCTCTAAAGGTAGCTACCGTAGAAATTAGTTCCTAGTCTTAGAATAAGTCGTTATTAATTGCCGACTTATATTTACTCTTAGATTCTATATCTATATTAGGATTTAGTAGTCGTCGAGATAAGGTATCTAGTCTAGTATATTTCGGACTCGGAACGTATCGGATAGTAAACGTAAAGAGCCGTATCTAGGCTACCTATTATACTATTATAGAATTCGGGAGATTAGAAGTAGGTCGACTAAGCTAGTAAGCTAGAGTCTTTATATCTACTTCTAGAGTAAAGTAGACGCTAAAAAGCTAAGGTTTTAGCTTTTTTAGACTTTTTAGAACCGCAAGGCATTTAAGTTTTCCTATATCGTATCTTCTCTCTATATCGTTCTAGAGGCCGCTTTTAAAATATATAGGGTAGCGATAGCCGTCGATAACTTATATAAGGATATAGCCGTATCTATCTCTGCTTATATCTATAGCTAGAATAATTTCGCCGCTATTAGGTCCGTAGTCGATAGAAATAAGCTAAGGATAGTTAACTAGAGCGTGTCCGAGGGCTGCCTTTGCCTTCTAATAAGCTTTAGTCTAGATAAACTTAGTATTCTTCTAGAGGAGCTTATAGAGAGGCGCCGTAATTAAGCTATATATCTCGATTATAAACTTAAAGTAGACTAGAAGCCCGAGATATACGCGAATATCTTTCTAATAGGTAGGGTCCGGCTAGTTTAAGATCTTCTATACTCGTCGTATATTTAGCTACCGTCCTTTAGGCCCGCTAATATACTCGACGACTTCTAGCTATTCGTAGAAGACTTTAAACTTCTTAAATACTACCGTTAGACTAGCTCGCTCTAGATCTATAAGAATAGAATTAAGTATAGTAACCGCTTCTATAATAAACTAGCGGATTCCTATTTTAATTTCTTTATCGTTATAGCGACTTTTTAGCTCTTTAATTATAATATTATCGAGGAAGGGAATAGCCGTATACGAGAAGTAGTCGTATAGTATAATAGCTATAATCTAGTAGAACTAGGCAACTAAATTCGTAGCTCCTTAAAGTAGAGTTATCTATCGAACTAATTCTAGAGGCGTTATAAAACCTATTAGGTTATAGCTTCCTTTATCTAGAGGAATCTAATCGTATCCGAAGAAGATATCGGTAAGGCTCGAGACTATATAGCTAGCTATCTCTTCTAAAAAGCTATCTATATCTAATAGCGTATTTATATCTCGGATAGTAACCTCGTTAATCTTCTAAGTAGCGTTTATTAGACGATACTTATTCGTATCTACTTTATAGACTAGAAAGTAAGGATTACTATAAGATCTATAGTAGAACTCGAGCGTGCCGGCGTCTAAGCGCTACTTAATTATTTCTTCTATCGTCTCTTTTAGAGCTAGATTAAGCCGAAAACCCGAGTACTACTATAGCGAATAAGGTACTATTCTAATCTTTTAAGGCGGCGCTACTTCTAGATTTAGGCGTTCGAGATATCGAAAGTCTAAAGCAAAAATAGCTTCTCGGTTAAAGAGTATCTTATAGAGTAGATATAATTCGTTTTCTAAAAGTTCTATACTAAGGTTAAGAGTAGATAGGACTTATAGCGTTAGCCGGCTACCTCTTTATTACGTCTATATCGGACGACTAGGTATACTAAAGGTTAATATCTATCTATCTACGTCTATCGAAGGAAGCGTCTATATACTAAGTACTAAGCCGTCTATATAGGCCCGGCTAGACTATAATAATCTCCCTTAGTCTATCTAGGAAAAAGGCGTCGTCCGCGACGTAAAGCTCTCTATTTTAATCTATATTAATCTATATCTTAATTACTTTCTTAATCTATACTAATCTATATCTTAATCGCTTTTCTTACTATTTTTCTATACTAATCTATATCTTAATCGCTTTTCTTACTATTTTCTAATAATCCTTCCGTACTCTTCTTAAACTCCTTTTATATTTTAGTTTAAGCGGGATAACTACCTCTTAGCGATAGAGCCGGTAATAGTCGCGCCCTTTGCCTTCTTACTATCTTTTTTTAGTATACCTACTACGGCTACGCTAGCGGCTCCGGTCGTCCTCGGAGTTCTAGTAGTTTTCGAAGTACTACGTACGCCGCGTAGTACTAGTATATCCTTCGCCTTAGGTATAGCTAGCGACGGCTTAGCCTTCTTTCTCTCGAGTATAGTAGCGTTAGCTATAGCTTTTCTCTTTAGTAGAAGAGCTTTCTTCTACGCGTTGCTATTATTACTATTATTAATAAGGAGGCCGGTTACGGTATCGTCGTCGCCTATAGTAGTACGCTCTATAGTATCGTCGTCGCCTATAGTAGTACGCTCTATAGTATCGTCGTCGCCTAGTATAGTAGCGCGCTCGAGATTACCTAGTAGGTTCTCGCCGTCTAATTCTTACTCGCCGCTTAGAGTCTCTCGTCTACTATTATACGTACTAGGATAGAGCTCGAGGTAGACGCTTAGAGTAGGGTCGTCGCGTTACTTAGGCGTTAGAACCTAGTAACGACCGCAAATAGAATAGGCGGATAGACTAAGAGAGTTAGGGTCGGAGCCTATATTATAGTCGAAATTATAGGAGTTAATACCGAGCTCCGCTAACTTACCGCGCCTTAGTAGGCCGCGGGCGTCCGCTATAGTATCTAGGACGTAGATAGTACTAAGGAAGTACTTTAGTACTAGTATTATTAGCTACCGACGAAGGTTATTAAGGACGTTAGAGAGGATACCTACGCGGTCGATATAGATAGGCTAATTAATAGAGTCGCTAGTAGCCGGGAACGTAGATAGTCCGATACGTTAGGCGCCTTTTATAGTATCGGCGAACTTATAGTTAGAGGAGTAGCTATTCTTAAGAATAAAGTAGTCCTAGTTAGCGCTATAGTCGCAGAGCTTCTAGAATTTAGCGCTACTATAGAGGATACGACGGCCGTATACTACGGCGTAGTACTCGTTAAGTACGTAGAGGCGCGTCGTAGGTAGGCGGGCGTCTAATACGCCTCTCTTAGAGTCGAAAACGGCGGGCTATATCTTATATATAGAATCTATAGAAATATACTTTCTCTAGAGTAGCTCGTAGATACGACCGACGTAATAGTTCTCTATTTATAGGCCGTCTAGCGGCAGCGTATCTATATAAGTAAGCCTTAAGGCCTTAAAATAGATAATATAGTCGAAAATATAGTAGGAATTATCGATATCCTAACTAAAGCGCTACTATAGCTCGATATCCTTATACTAGATAGAGTCTCCCTAGTATTAATAAAAGAGGTCGTCTAACTTATTAGATACGTTAGGGGAAGCTAAGGCTTTACTAGTAGCGTCGTCGGCGGTATTAAGAGTAGGCGTAGCGGCTTAGATATCGAGTAGTAGGTCGTCGCTCGAGGGTAGAGTAAGGGCGTTAGAGACTATAAACGTAGAATTATAGATATTATCTTTATAGCTCGGTAGATCGGAGGCCTTTACTAGGCTATCTCTACCTTATATACTATTATTATTAGATAATATCTAGAAGAAGTCGTTACGAACTACCTAACGTCTACTACTATCCTCGGCCGAGGAGCGTAATAGTACTACCTCTAGAGACGAGTTCTCTATTAGGTAATAGGCTACTCCGTCGCGTATAGCAAAGCTAACGTACGTAGGCTAGTCGCTATTAATAAGATTAACTAGGTCGCTAGTAGTATAGGTATTAAGGTAGTAAAGTAAGGATCGCGCTCCTACTAGCTTACTCTAGTAAGGCTCGGAGAGTAAGACTTAGAGTTTGTTTATAACGTACTAAATAATAGAGTCGATTATATATAGGTAGGTCTAGAATTAGAAACCTATCGAACGGACGTCGCCGATATCGAACCTAAGATCGTTAGCGATATAGTTAAGGCTAGCTAGTATACTAAGCTAGGAATCGCTATTCTAGACGGCTACCTACGTTAATTATAAAAAGTAAGACGTCGCGACTTATACCGCTACTTAGCTATCGGCGTTAGCCTAGACGCCCGTATAGAATTATTAGTAGATAAGGTCGAAAAAACTATCCTCGTTTATAGCCTAGAGAGGAATAGTATCGTCGCGCTTACGCGCGTATCGAGTATAGAGTACTACGATCTCGCGGTCGTATCGCTTAGCTATACTATCGTTAGTAGCCTAGTAGGCCGCCCTCTCTTACTTTATATATCGCTTTATAGCGTCCGTAATATAGTCTATTAGCTAGTCCTCGTCGTAGCTAGCGGTCCGCTCGTATAGCTATAAAAACTTAAGTAAGATAAAGATTAAGAGATAGTCGCTATCGCGAAGGAGCGCCTAGCTAGTTAATATATACGGATATATAGTAAGCTAGATAGTCTAGAGGGCATTAAGGAGGTCTACTAGACCCTTAGCTACCGTACTATATTATAGCGTCTAAAATAGTACGACTATTTAGCCGCGGAGGATATCTATAGTAATTAGCGCCGTCCGCTAAGCCGTATCGTCGGTAGGCTATAGGTTCGCCTCGTTAAAGGACGCCTAGTTAGCTTCCTACCCTATAGTATTATTAATAAGGTAGCGAGCGAGTAGGTCGGTTAACGAGGGTAGTAGTAGTAGTATTAGTAGTAGACCTATCGGGGTCTTATTCTCGCTTATTAGTAGTAGAGGCGGTCCTATCGCGGCCTTATCTTTACTAGTTAAGGCTTTAGCCTTACTCGTCGATAGCGGTCTTATAATAGCCTTATTCTTAGTCGTCGAGGTCTTGTCCTTACTCTTACTTTTACTCGTCGATAGTATTAGTAGTCTCTTTAAGGCCTCGTCGGCGGCGTTACCTATAGCGCCTATAAGTTCCTCGTCGCTCTAGTCTTCTCTATTACTAATTAACTAGTCTAAGACGCCGTCTTTACTAACCTCGCGAGTAAGCTTATAGTCCTTATAAACTATTATTTATATAGTATAATATCGAAATACCTCGTTAAATCCGGCAGCGTTAGTCTACGCTAGTAGTAGAGTCTACTAGAGTAGAGAGTTAGCGAAAGGGTTCTACTTTAGTAGCCTACTAATACGTACTTAGTAAACGGCCGTCTTAGCCGCGACCTAGAAGGCTCGTATATCGCTAAGAGCGAAGGTTTTAAGCTAGTAGAAGGGTAGGGCTACCTTAGGGGCTTATAGTTTATCTACCGACCCGCTAAAGTCGTAGCCTTCTATATAGGTAACTATAGCGACCTAGTCGACTACGTCGTCTATATTAATAAGGTCGAGCTCCTAAATTAAGTCGACGAGGATTAGCGCTAATAAATAGCGGACTATAAAGAGAGTAAAGTTAAAGCTAAAGATAAGTACGTCGGCTAATAGTTAAGCCGTCTAAGTATAGTAAAGTTATAGGCGAGAAAGGAACTAGAGCGCGAGCTACGAGTTATAATAGAAGATATAGGTATAACTATCTTATATATCGACGACTAACTAAATTTCCTATATAGTTAAGAGATAAATACGTAGCTTTAGTACTAACGTAAGCTATATATAAGAAAGAAAGACGAAGTTAGCGCTATAGTTAAAGAACGCTATTAGTATAACTACGTCGTCGAGTATACCGTCGTCTATTAGCTAGAGTAGGAGCGCCTACGAGATACTAGTTATTAGTAGTATAGAGTCTTATAGTTAGAAAGGGAACGTCGTCGTATCTAGTTCCGTTACTTATATCTCTAGAAGCGATATAACTAGGCTATATATAACTACGTTACGTATATAGGAGGTTATTATTAGGGGAATATAGTCGCGGCCGGCAAATAAGGCCTTAGGTAGTAGATAAGAGAGGACGAGCGAGGCGTCCGAAACCTCCTATAGGTAGAAGAAGTTACGCGGCTCGTACTAAAAGAAGAGTAGGGTCTAAGTACTAAGAGAGTAGTAGGCGAGGACCTAGGCTTCCTCTAGTATATAGGCGTGCGCTAGAACGACGTCGCTATAGCTAGACGCTAGTATAGTAGCGATAGTATCGAGGAATTTCTCCGTCTCTAGTAGTAGCGCTATTATTAGATTTAGTAGTATAAGGAGTATAACTAGAGAGGGGTATACTACGTTACGCGACTACTATATCTACTAGCCCTTAATCTCTACGATCCTAATAAAGTATATAAATTCGATAGTATACGTCGACGTATAGCTAGCTATTAAAGAGTCGACTTATAGTATTAGCTAAGTAACGATAAGGATATATAATAGGGCCGCAATATCGATAACTATAGCCTAGCTAGCGTCGAACTTACTATAGATCTCGGCGCGTATTCGCGCTAGGGCGCTAGTATAGTCCGTCGTCGCTATAGCTAGAGTATATTTAGAGTTACGTTCGCGAGGCGAGTCGTATTACTAGGCGCTATTATTACGCGAGGTAAGGACGTAGCGCTAGCGGTTATTAGACTCTACTATAGTAGTAGATTTACCGAGAATAATATCGCGGCTATCGAAATAGCTACTAGATATACCTACGGCGATTTATATAGCGGCGCGATAAGCGATAGCGGCGGTAGCGTTATTAGGAGTAGTAGTAGCGACGGTATTAGTAGCGCTATATTCGGTAGCTATATAGGCGGTACTATTAGTAGCGATAGTAGTAGAAAGATATAAAGATAGAAGAGGTAAGGTATAGAGAGAACTATATTACTAGAAAGTAATAGGTAGACTATTTATTCGCTTAGCGTACTATAAAACTAATACCGAAGTAGAGGAAGTAAATAGAAAAGTTAATAGCGTAGCTAGCGTTCTACGTATACGCGACGCGCGACGTTCGCGTCTACTAGCGAGGATCGAGGCGGCGATAACGACGCTAACTAATAGTTTAAAAAAGAGCTATAACGTTATCTACGACTATAGAGCTAATATAGCGAGAGAAAAGGATAGGCGTAGTCGTAAGCTACGATTAGGTCGGCTATATCCCTAAGGTTATTAATATCGTACTAGACGTTATAGCCGTAATACTAGTCTCTCTACTTAACGAGGTACTATAGACGACCGCGAGACGTATAGCGGTTAAGTAGCCGCTTAATCTCGTATAAGGGCGCCCTATCGTTAGCGTCTATACTAGTCTCGACCGGGCTAGGCTCTAGTAGCTATCGGTCGTATAGGTCTTAGCCCTCCGGCTAGGGTTCTAACTATACTACGGAGATAATAAAGTATATTTTTATTACTAGCGGTAGGTAGAGTTAGTACGCTAACTATTCTACCGAGCGGTCGATCGTATAAAGGCTAGAGCGCTAGTAACCGAATTTCTAGTTAGTCTAGCTAGTATTCTAGTATCCCTTATATAGGCGAAGTAGTACTCGTTAGCTAAGATAGAAGCGAATAAGGTAGTATATCGCGTTATACCTATTCTTTATTATAGTAGCTACCTACTCTAAGACGTCTACCGCTTAGTCCCTAGCCTCTTACTATAAGGCGATATAGTCGGCTATTAGTAGCTCTACTAAAGGGAGTAACGCGTCTAGGTTATTCTTAAATCCCTATAGAATAACGTTTAGAATCTCGCTTAAGGAGGTATTTCTAGAGTTATTTAGCTCGGCCTAGATAAATAGAAGCGCGTCGGGCTACTTAGCGTCTAAGAAGGACGTAATAAAGTAGCGTAGCGCGATCTCTACGGTCTAGTTTATCCGTTTACTCTAGCCGTCGGCCTAGGAGTAGTAGGTAGTAGTAGCGAGGAACTAAGTATCTAGCTTCTAAAAGGCTACCTTTATAAAGTCTAATATCTAGATCGGGTCGCGGTCTCCGATTATAATAGATAGGAGGGACCGTTCGGATACTATATAGCTATAGATCTAAGCCGCGCCGTGTTCTACGGCAGTCTAAGTAGACTAAACCTTAGTAAGAATTACTTTCTTAAAGAACTTATATATCTTAGTAAGGAAGCCGTTATAATCGCCGATAGGTAGTAAGCTATAGACCTAGTCTATAGTAACTATATAGTTAGGTACGGCGACCGTATAGATTAGGTTTAATTCGCTATAAGGCCTATACCGATAAGTCTAGTTAAGTAAGTAGTCTAGGTAATATTTAATATAATAGCGGAGTTTCCTCGAAAGTCGGCGGATATAGAACGATATAAAAACGCGTATATAAGCGCGGTAGAAGCCTAAATAGTAGTAGTCGTCGTATACTATCTTAAAAACCTCCTTATATATAGCTATAAGGATATATAGGCGTTCGCGACCGTCTATATCGTCCTTAAAATAAATTAAACCGTCTCTTAAGAAGAACTATAAGCCTAATAGTACGGCCTTAGGTTCGTTTTATTCTCGATTATCGTCGTCTTTTTCTAACTTACGAACGCGTCGATTCTCTATAGCTCTTAGTTACTATAGCTACTATAACTAAGTAGGGTCGTCTTAGTAGCCTTATACTAAATCGGCCTTAAACTTAAGTAATAGCTCGACGAGTAGGGAATAGAAGACGAGCGCTTCTAGAGACGTAAAGAGGCGGCTATTATACTCGTTAATTAAGAACGCCGGGAAGTATTAAGCGTTCTCGTAAACCTCTAGGTAGAGGTAGATAGGATTATCGATTATATCCCTAGCCTAGTTAGAGTTATTATATACGAGCGGATCTAGAGTATCCGTATTATCCTTTCTAAAGTCGTTAATAAGGCGACTAAGAGCGTTAGGTATACCGTATAGCCGTCTAGGGTAGTAGAAGGCTACTAACTCGAGGAACTACGAAAGATACTAACTAGCCTAGACGAGGCGAAGGTTTATCTTATCTAGGGACGTAGTAGACGTTAATAAGTCGGACCCGATTATATCTAAGGCGGCCGTATAGTTAGTAAATATAAAGACCGGCCTCCTAGCCGTCTATAGAATATAACGGAGCTTCCGAACCGTTTATAAGAGCCCCGAGACCTCTAATTCTATAGTAGGATATCGGGATTCTATATCGGATAAGGCCTTACTAAGGTATATTACTAGCTAGACCTTAGTAGTAAGGAATCGGACGGCTTTACTACCGTCTATCGAGGTAGGATTATCCTAGACTATATACGCGATAGTAGCGTAGCTAAGAGTACTTAAATCTAGGTCGATATATAGTAGACGATCCGGATCTAAATAGTATAGGAAATCGGCTATTCTATATATCTCGCGTAGGATATTATAACTACGATACTATCTTACTAAGTTATCGTCCTTGCTCTACGTCTATATTCTTATAGCGAACCTCTTCCTAGAATTACTATAGGTAGGAGCTCGACGGAGGAGCTATCTCTTACGCTTCTCGAATAGAGCGACGATCTACGAGAAGTACGAGATATAGTATCGCTACTAACCCGTTAGGCCGACGTAGAATTCGAGGTCTTTTAGAGTTTAAAAGAAAGGAAGGTCGAGGATAGCCTTAACTTTTTCCTTATACGTAGTATAGCCTAGGCTACTAATACGCTAACTAAGTAAGGTCGCGAACGAGTAACTAATAAACGTCTTCTAGAAAGAGATACTAATATCGTACGAGTCGAGTAGCTAAAATAGCTAGTCGAGGTATAGTAGATAGTCGTCGAACGTACGAGAGAAGATTATAATATCGTCGATATATATATAGTAGTAGGATCTATACGGCTTTAAGATTCTATCTAGCTATCTCTATACGTATTATATACTACCTAAATAGCCTATAGTAGCGACGTATATTAATTCCTATCCTTAGTAGAAATTAATAGCGAGCTTATACTAGTCGGCCTTTGCGACCGCCTACTAGTAAAAGAAAGAAACTATATCTATAGTAGTAATATACTTAGCGCTCCTTAGCGCGTCTACGATTTCGTCTTATTATAGTAGCGAGTAGGAGTCCTTAACGGCTATCTTATTTAAGCCGCGGATATTAACTATAGCCCTACCTTTTCGTACTAACTAGCTATTTAATAGTACCGTCTTCTAGACTACGAAGACTAGGAAGCTAAATAGAGTAGGCTTAGTAGTAAATAATATTTTACTCTATTAATATAAGCTATCGAAGGCCTTATCGACGACCTCTTAGTTAGGTTTAGATAATAGGTAGACTATAGTAGGAAGGCGATAGGTATCGCTACTAAGTAGTAGTAGGATAGGTATATAGTCGGTTTCTAAGACTCGGACTACTATACCTTTATCGACCTATAAGCGTTACTACTTCTATACGAGGGTAGCGTACGTAGCCTACCTATCCGCCGTGCTATATAGTATATAGCCTTCTACTATCCTCTTTTTTATATCTAATAGAGGCGTAGCGGGTAGTACTAGTACTAGGGTCTCGGGCTTACGAGCTAGTTTAAACTCTACTATAGAAAATCTAGTATTATAGCTAGATCTTCCTAGTTAGACGTCGGAGTCGTTACAAAGGCGCCCTTAAACGTAGCCTCGCCTACTATACTAAGACGCGTAGCTAGCGGTAGGATAATCTCTATATTTATTTAGTTAGCGATTAAAACGTAGGTTATCTACGAGTCTACTAAGGAGTAATAGACGTCTAAACTCTTCTAAAGGCCGCTAAGGTACTAGGGTTCTAGTATAAAGTTAAAGTCGTAGTCGTTTAGTAGCAGATACTATAGAATAATAGGGACCCTAGACTTAGTATATAGAAGGATAGTAAAGGCGTCTCTTATAGTTAGTACGGTATAGAACGGCGTCTACGCCTTCTTAGCGACTAGGAGAGGCACCTTAGCGCCTTCGTATAAAGCGAGAGTAGCTTACTATCGGGAAACGTTAATAAGAATACGCTCCGTTACGATTACGTCTATACTAAGAAGGATCTTAACTAGAAGATCCGCGACGACGTACGTAGTATAGTAAAAGTATACTAGGACGTAGTCGCCGTCGATTAGAGCTAGGGCCTATATATTTACTACTATATATTAAGTATACTCTTAGGAGCTAGAGATCCTATCGATCTTAAATAGCTAGTTTAGAGAACGAAGCTATACGTCCGAGTAGTACTTCGTTAGAAAGTAAAGATTAACGATAGAGTAGCTAGCGCCCGTATTAAGTATAATCTCGAAATCGAGGCTATCGATACTCGTATATAGAGCTAGATATAAATACTAAAAGGAACGGATAGAAGGACCTAGTAAGTAGCTAAGTATAGCGGACGAGTTAACTACGCGAGACGGGTCTAGGTTTAGCTTACGGCTACTAGAATATATACTATCTCTATAAGTAGATAGCGCTTTCGTAAAGAGGAAGGTCTCGTTATAAGCAGAGTATTCGTATACGTATATTAATAGAGCTAGTATAAAAGGACCTAAGAAGGAGGCTATATTAGACGTATAGATAAGAGCTAAGGTCGCTACGAGTTCGGTGCCCGTATCTATAAAGTCTACTATCTATACTAGTCTAGTATACGCGTCGATAGGTAAAAGGCTATAGCTATAGCTAGATAGCCGTAAGACGATAGTATAGTCGCTATTACGTAATACTAACTAATTGCCTTAGGCGACGTACGTATTATTATCCTTCCTCTTATAGGATAGGTCTCTACTATAAGAGCGCTAACGTCTCGGTTCCTAATATTCGTAGAAGTAGTAGCCGGACTTATTATAGTTATAGTATACGGGCTCTCGCTTTACTAGGTCTAAGTAAGGAGCCTTAGCTCGAGTATTACTAAGCGTGTCTTCTTTTAGATAGTAGTCCCGGCGATCTTAATCGTGTCTACTTCGGCGGTCGTCTCGTCTCTCGCGGCGCTAAAATCCGTTATTAGTAGCGTTCTAGTTATTCCGACGCGGACAGTCGTTATACTACTAGAGCCTATCGGAGTATTATCTATAAGTACGGTTATACTCGTAAGAGGTATCCTATTAGTAGCGCCTATCCTTCCTATTAATACGTTTAGTATAGTACTTACTTATTCTCGCCTTAGAGTTAAGATAGCGCTAGGAGAATATTCGTATTTCTATACTTTCTATAAAGGCATCGATAGTTATTCTATTTATAGGCAAGTCTATATTAAGCTAGAGGTCTAAATAGATTTTTATTTACGCCGCGTTTAACTAGGTAGTCCGGTTAATCGTCTTAGCCTCTCTTATCTAGCGAACTACGTTTAAGACGAACTTAGCTAGTAGATAGTTAGCGGCGACCTCCTCCTAGCTAAAACGCTCGTCGGCTAGTTATACTAAGGCTTTAGCTAGATAGAGAGAGAACTTATCGCAGAGGGCTTTCTCCTAACGCTCGATACTCTTCCTACTATAAATTCTATAGTAGTTGTCTTCTATAAGCTCTAAGAAGAACTAGGTTATTACTAAGCTACGAAGGTATTTAACTAGCTATTATTAGGTCGTCTAGGACCCTATAGTTATCGCGTAATCTTTAGCCGAGTCTAAGAATAAGTAGACTAACTTATAGAAGATTTTACCTCCTTAGTCGACTATATTTCTTATAGGGAGCTCGATAGTCGTAGTAGCTAAGTAGAAGAAACCTACTTCCTCCGGCTTAAAGTAGCTATCTTTAGATCGACTACGGCTATATAACTAGTTTAGTAAGCGGCTAGGACGCTAACTACTATTATAATATAAATCGAGCGAGGAGCTATTACTATTACTAGAAGACGACGAGGGATCTTAGCGTCTCTATCTACTATAGTAGCTATCTTGCCTTCGGTCGCGGCTATAATTATTCTAACCGCGGTCGTAGCGTCCTCTATAATATAAGTATATTCCTCCGTCCTTTCTACTATCTAGTAGTAGTAGGTCTCCTTTACTAGAGAAAGGGACTAGCCTCGCTCGCTATAGGCGTTACTAGCGATTAGCCTCTAAGTTAATACTATATCGTAGAGCGTCTAGTAGTTAGCTTCCCGCGTACGCTTCTAAACGCTTAAAACGAGCGTCGAAATTACGTTCTATACGGCTAAGCTACTTATTTTAATAGCTCTAGAACTCGTTAAAACGCTCCTAAGCTTATACCGCGTACGCTCTAAGCGTATCTCTAATTTACGTTAGGAAGCGGTCTAGGTCTAGAACTACTAGAGGTTAGAATAGGTCGGGACGGGTCCGGGTCGGGTCTAGGACCTAAATATATAGAACTATAATAGTTAGGTCGGGTCCTAGCTAGTTCCTCCTTAGTTCTAGACCTATCTAATAAATATAGGTATTAGATAGGTCCGACTTAGGTCTAACGATAGGTCTAAAGATAGGTTCTAATAGAAATATAAGATTCGATAGAATACGATATAGAAAATCGAGGATTATAAATAGATAGAAACCGAAGGAAGTAGAAAGTATAGAAAGCGACGGGTTTTAAAGGTATATTTAATTTAATATAGTAAATTATACGATTTAGTGCAACTATAGGTATATCGACTACGAATGCCGACTATAGCAACCTCTCTACTTATATCGATTTTTACTATATATACCCTCTATAGTTATAACGATTTTCCTTATATATACTATAGAGATTTATCTCTTACTAAATATATTAATTCCCTAAGACGAGAGTAGGCTAATAATAAACTTTATATTCCTCTACTAAATAGTTACTTGCTTTACGTAAATTGCGGCAATATTAGTACCTATAATATAGTTAATATCGATCGAATATAGAACGACTAAGAGTATATATACTTAAGAAGAGGTAGACTAGAGCACTCTTAGCAGCTTCCTATAGAGTACTAAGGGCGCTCGCCTACTAATAGTAACCTCCTTAAGAAATAGCTAAGCCTTTAGAAACGTCGTAGCAAACTTCGTAGACGAGGTAGCTAAAGGGTAGCTTTAGTATAAGTAGATCCGTAGACTTCTAGTACTTGCGGATCTCTTAGAGCGCGATAGCTAGAGTATAAGTTAGTAATACCGACTATATATACCGACTATATAACTTACTACCTAGCTTATAGCGATAAGTCTTCTATATACTAGCTCTACGAGCTAGACCTCCTCTACTTACTACTACTATTTTAGCCGGTACTTTTCTAGCCGTTCTCTTTCTAGCTAGTCCTTTCTTCGCTACTCGTTTTCTATCTAGTAATCGTTTTCTACCTACTACTCCTCTAGCTACTACTACTACCGCTACTATTACTATATTATCCCTCTTAATCTATTTCTTACGAGCTATTTAGTAAGCGAGCTTCTACTTATCGAGACGACGCTAACTACCTAGTATAGTTTTCTATAGAGCCTTCCTAGAAAGCTAAGAAGGATAGGTAGGCGGTATAATACTCTCGTCGCTATTACTATCGTCGATATTAATAATAGAGCCGTTATCTTTATTATTTCTATTATCGCCGTTCGCGTTTCTACGAGAACTATTCTAGTCGTTTCTACTAGTAGCCTCTTAGTCGTTACTATTATAAGTAGAGAGGTTAGAAATTAAAGGAGGAGAGGTAGAAGCGCTACGTTAGTTAGAAGAGAGCGCCTAGTTACTAAGAAGTCTTAGGTCGATATTACTATTAGCTATAGAAGAGTTTTTAGGTAGGAAGGAGTTTCTAAACGAAGGAGAAGTAGATACTATATCTCGGCTAGAGAAGTATTACTCGGCGAACTAGCTAGGCTTATTAGTAGGAAGTTAAGCTATTATAAATACGTAGAGGGGCGAGAGAAAAGCGGTCGATTAAGCTACGATTAATATACGTAGTAGTATCCTTCGTACGTATAATACGAAAATTCGTTAGGAGGTATAAAAAAGGAAGGCGATAATAATAGGCTAATAAAGCGCGACCGCCGATAAGTTCTAAGAAGGTAGAGGTAGTAGTATTACTAATAGTTCGGTAAGGGTATATAGGTTAGCTAAGGTAGACGTTAGGCTCGCTAGCGCGCTAGCTACGGCTTTACCTACGCTATATATATTAATTCTAAGCTTCTAAGTATAGCAACGTATACTAGGCTCTTTATAGTCGGTAATTATAGTCGGTAACCTAATATTATATACCTATATTATTATTCCCTCCTCTATCCTAGCTAGTAAACTAGTAGCGTAGATAACTATATAGGTATATATCCTTTACTTATAGGGTAACGCGCTTCGCGTAGATCGCTAGAAGGTTAAAAATCTCGAACTCTATAATAAGAAATGCCTCCGCCGCTTCCTATAAGCATTTAAGTACTACTACCTAAATTCTAATAATATTACTACTACCTCTATCTATTATAATCTTATAGATAACGCGCTAAAAAGAGACCCTACGGATATATAAAGCTATCGTTCGCTAAAGCTTACGAATCTCTTATAAGGCTACTATCCCTAGTATTAACTACCTTTTCGAGATACTAGACTTACTAGCTCTCGTTCGTCGCTATATTATCCTTATAGCTATCGCTTTTTTCTATAGAACTACTACCTTCCTATAAGACTCGTCGTCTAGTACCGCAGCCTTTAGTAGCTATATTCGCCGCTACTTAGTAGCTTTATTTCCTACGCGTAGAGGTAGTACTAACGGCGGTATATTAGTATCTATATTAGGATATACTCGTAGAGGAGGGCTCGAGTTAAACTCTATATTAGAGTCCGCTTAGGAAATAAGAGAAGGTATCGAGTAGTATAAATAGAGATATCGAAGAGTTAGAAGGAGCGAATAGGTAGAGGTACGAGAGAGAAGAGCTAGGGCAGATAGAAGTACTAGAAAATCGTATAGGACCGCCGGAATACGTAGGCCTATAGAGGGGGAGGTTAGAGTTCGATAGCGCTATATAGTAGGACTATATCGTATTCTACTACTATATTAGGACACCCCTACCGATCTTTATCTAGTAGAAGTTATAGTTACGCGAACGCTATAATCGCTTTCGCTACTCTATAGAATATAGTAATAGACGCAAATATTTACTATAGTATAGATTATATCCGGGTATTATATAGACAATATCGACTATAGTATATATATTTCGTTATTCGAAGTTCTTTATAAATATATAAAATACTATAGAAGGGAAAGAGCTAGACTTACTAGTACTCTATAGTATTACTAGTTAAGTAGTCGTAATATAGTAGTAGAATAGAAAAATAGACTCTCTAGCCTACTTTTATATCGAGGAACCGAGTCGTTATAATAGTAGAAGAGAAGAAATAATTATCGATACTACTTCGATACTAAGAAGAGGAGCGGTTATCGATAGTATAAGCTAAGAAGTAACTATTAGCGCCGAGGAGACTAGTAGTCGTTAATAGTATAAACTAAAAAGCAATCGTCTATACCGAGAAGACGAGTAGTCGTCGATAATATAAGCTAAGAAGCAGCCGTCTATACTAAGAAGATAAGTAGTCGTCGATAGTATAAGCTAAAAAGTAACTATTAGCGACGAGTAGACGAGTAGTCGTTAAGGGTATAAGTATATAGTAGTTACTCTTTTCGGCTAGCGATAGTAAAGTTAATCTAAGTAATATATACGACGGATTCTAGCTCTAGAGTACGTCTATAGCTGTCGCTATCTATATATAGTCGTATATATTAGTATACGCTATATTAGGTAAGCGATATATTATATAATATCGCTAACTATAGTAGCTAACTATAGCATAAGAAGCTAAACTCTACGTCTAGAGATAAGCTAGCGGCTAGGTAGGAATAGCCGCGTACTAAGCTTCTAGCGTACCTAAAGCTAGAATTCGTCGTACTTAGCTCCTACTATAATAACTACTACTTTAACCGCTACTATACTCGTATTACTACTAAATTTTAAGCGTATATTTACTATATACCTCGCGATACTTATCTCTTCTTAGCGACTAAACTTATAATAATAGCGCGATAAAAGTAACGTCTAATAAGTACTACGCCCTTTAATAGTCTATAAAAGCGTCCCTACCTTATAAATAAGGATTTAGATAGTATAAGTACTTCTATACTTTAAATATAACTAGGCGCTATAAGGAAAGATATAGATAACTACTCTTCTAATCCTAATACCCTTCGCGAGTATAGCTAGTATATAGATATATCGCCTAAGAGAGCTATAGTAGATAAGTAGCGCAAAGCTAGAAATAAGTCCTTTACTTAGTAGAAGAAGCTTTTAATTAGCTTTAATAATATATAAAGCTCCCTATCGAAGAAGTAGTAGTAGAAGAAGATTAAGGCCTAAAGAGAGGAGTACTATGCTTAGTACGACTAGATAGCGTAAGTAATAATCTATATAGTCAGCTTATATAGTTAGTAGTACTAATATATAATAGGGACGATAAGAAACGTAAGCGCGCGTAGGATAGGCCTACTATATAAATAGTAAGCTAAGATAAGGAAAGCTTCTATTTTAATATCGAGAAGGAGAAGGGCGCGGACGACCCGTACTATAACTATAACTACTAGTATAATACTAATTAGTCTAAGTCGAGTCTAAAGGCACCCTACGTATTACTAGTAAGGTCGGCTAGTACTAGCTATAAAATAACTAACCTCTACCTTCGAGTCGCTATCGAGAGCAAGTAGGCTATATAGAGGAGCTACGCCGTCTATGCCTTTTAGAATAAGGCTATTTAATAGTTTAAAAAGAAGGTATATACGCTTGCGATACTATATACGTAATATAGGAGTTAAGCTAAGTTTATCGTATAACTAATAAAGGAGAGGCCGAGTTCCTCGTAGTAAGAAATAGACCTTATCGAGAGGCTATAATCTAAGAATAAGAGGAGATACGTATTCTAAGTATCTAAAGCGGACGTAAGTAGCTCTTATTAAGAGTATATCGCTACTAGAACTAATAGCTTCTTTAGGACGTATTCGAGTACCTCCGATTAGACTAGAAGTATACTCTACGCTCCGTAGAGCCTTATAGAGGGCTTATAAAATTAGTCTACATATTAGTATCTATAGCGAAAGCGAAGGTAAATTAGTACCGACTACGCCTACCGACTATATACTAACTAGTAGTAGGAGCTAATAATAGAAGGCCGTCTTCTAACTATAATAGAAATTTTCCTACCCTATTACTACGTAGTATATCGTAACTATCTCTCCTAGAAGTCCTCTAAGTTTAATATAGCTAATCGCTTTGCTTAGACTCTAGAAGTCCTAGATTAGCTTGTCCTATTAGGATACGATTAGGATAGTAATAGGTTCTAGAAGCTAGTTACGTCTAAAGCGTAGGCTAAGCGAAATAGGCTAGCGTTCTAGTTATACGCTTATAAGTTCGATATAAAGGAGTCGGTATATAGAGAGCTTCTATAGGAAATATAGCTCGATTCTAAGTAAGAAGGAGGACTTAGCTTTTAGGACATCGTCGAGTAGCTTCTAGGTACGTCTACGGATAAGCTCGCTATCTCTAAGACCTTTATACGCAAATTCTAGTCGCTAGAGATAGGGTTTATATAGAAGCTCTATAACTCCTCTTAGGCTAGGTAGGATATAGATATATCTCGTAAGTTAAGATTAGTTATAGCCGCCGACGGTATATTAGTCTACGGTTTGCGTTATAGTACTAGCCGGCCCTCTTTAACTTATATCTCTTATCTCTGCCTCTCGCTCTATAGTAGCTTGCCGAATATATAATTCTCCTTTATAATTCTTATAGATAGCTAGAGTCTTACCTTCGATAGCTAAGTATATTTAATACTAGCCTTATTCTCTTATATAGTAGTTACGCCTTTAGAGATATACTACTACTTTATCTTTAGAGCTAGTACTAGATCTAGGAGCTCTAGCTATACTTTAAACTTCTAGCTCGCTATATTCTTTTTCTTCTTCTTACTCTTAGTATTATTTCTAGCCTTCTACTATATAGTATTATATCGCTTTACGTAGTCTTTAGGTAGTTTCTAAATTCTCTCTACGATAGGTTTATCTACTTAGGCTAAGTCTAACTCTGCTTTTTCGACTTAAGCTTTATTAATACTACTAGCCTCTTACGCTAGTAAGATACTTGCCCTCGAAGGCGACTATAGCGTTACTATAATTAAAGAGTACTTAGTACGTTTATTAGTCGCGACTATTACGAGCTTAATAAGAGTACTAGAGGTGCCCGTCTCTATAACGCTACTAGGATAGGCCGTTAGCCTATAATAGAGATACCTCGCTAGTACTTATACTAATAAAACTTAATCGCCTCTATAAATATTATTACCTCTATTACTTCGCTAGCTTTTACTCTTTAGTTCTACGATTTCTTCTTAGTACTATATACTTTATATTATAGTATTACTAGTATATTCTACGACTCTAATACGACGTAGTAGTACTATACTTCCTTCTTCTTCGAGATATATAAGTATATAGCTTCGCGAATAATAGACTAACTCCGAATTATAGCTATCTCTCGTCGACTCTAGTCCGATTAAGAAGGCGGTATAATAGTAGAGGAAGGGACGCTATCTAATTACGAATACCTCGAGTAGTCGAGCTAGTATACGAGATAGGATACTACCTCTAGCTAACCTTACTAAGCTACTAGAGGATTCTAAGGACTAAGTCGAAACTAATAGCGTATAGATATAGCGGCAGGAGTATACCTAGTCGTTCGAGGGCTTTTACTACTACTATTAGTAGCTCGAAGAGGCAAGGTATTATAATAAGTATAGTAGAATGTCTTCGAACCCTATAAAATAGAACTCGAATACGCGAACGTTATAGGCTTAGAGATTTTTCGTTAAAGGTATAGACTAGGAAACGTACGCCCTAAGAGTTATTTATAAGGGATATAATAGAGTTATTAAATATATAGGACTAAGTAACGGAATAAAAGCTCTATAAAAGCACCTCGATTTAGTAGGCTACGAAGATGCCTTCTAGGAGCGTAGAGTTACTAGAGAAGTTATTAAGGCTACTAAAGATTAATCTATAAGTTTAGTATTTATTATTACGAAAATAAGGTGCCGACTACGCTTACCGACTACGCTTCCCGACTACGCTTACTAACTACGCTTCCCGACTACGCTCGCCGACTATACTTTATAGAGATATATAACGTAGATATACTAATAGTCCTTATTTATAGGAACGGCTTAAGAAAAGTTTTACTAGAACCGAGCACCTAGACCGGTTAAAGTTTCTAGAGTTATATAGGCTTATAGTTTCCTAGCTTAGATTACCCTTAAACTTCTTCGAAAGTCCTATAGTTCGGCGTACCTATAAATATAATATATCTATTAGAGGAGACTAGATCTATCGACTTTAAGAGCGCCGCTACGATTAAGTTATATATCTAGGACGTAGTTAATTACTTCGAGGACAATCTAAAACGTTAGCTATCTAGAACCTTCTAAGTAGCTATCGCCCTCGATAGTTAGTACGCTAAGGTACTCCGAGTATTATTCCTTATAATATAAGGCTACTAGATCGATAGCGAGTAGGCCTAGTATAAGGCTATACTAGCTTTTCTATATATTTCGGGCTATTATATAGGCGAAGTCCTAGTAGATCTACTATTCGACGTACTTACTCGTTTTAAAATCTCTAATAGACTTATAGCGCTAATAGCGGATAATGCTTCTAATAATAATATACTATATGCTACTATATACGTTTCCTTCCTATATATATACCTCCTAACTAACGAGTTCTAGCGTCGAGGCTATTAATATTTACTCCTACGAGCGTATACGTATAGCGAAGCTATTAGTCTTAATTAAATAACTTCTCCTTCGAGGAATAGATAGAGATATAGGAGAGATATTAGATACTAAAGACTACGAGTTCTCTCGTCCGGAATAGTTCCTATGCTTTATATATATAATCTAGCTCTCCTTAAGGAAGTTCTTCGCTATACTTAAGATCGAGCTAAGAAACGAAGGATAGGAACGATAGGACGAGAAAATAGATACGAACGCCTTATATCGGCTTAAAGTAGAAAGTCTAGCTACGGTTCTAATAAAGGTACTATATATTCTCCCTCTAAAGTATATATAGTCGGCAAATATAGTCGGTAGAAGCTATACTAATAACCGATCCTTATAAAGTTCTATAAACTTATAGTTAAAGTAAACTCTAGTACTTAACGCTTCGAGAGTTTTATAGTACTATAGCGAAAGAGGATCGCAGATCTATATTTATACCTAAAATAGTATAAATAGTAGAAGAAGACGCCTAATAGGGTTTTACGCCTAATATAAGATATAAAGACCTATTAGAGCTTAACTACGATTATACTAATATATAGTTCTTAACTACGAGATATTATCGACGAGTATATTAAGAACGAGGGTTAGCCCGAACTTAAGCTAACTACTATAGAATAGAAGAGGGTTAAATATATTATTAACCTTACTACTCCTTTCGCTAAGGCTACGATACGGATCGGTATAATAAAGGAGCTAATAATATACCTCGTTCTTAGCTACTATAATACCTTATTCGATATTCTAAATATTACGAATAAGAAACTTAAATATAAAATATAATCTTAGTAAAAGGAGATTTATTCCGCCCTATAAGCTATATAAATAAAGCTCGAGAAGTATTATACTACTACCTAGGAGCGATTCGGCGATATATATAGCATTGCGATTCTTCTTAATCTAGTAATAAAACGGACGTTCTAGGACCGCGAGGCCTTCTCTAGCGAGGAGCTCGATTCCTTCTTCGAGAATTACTACTAGTTAAAATTCTAGGTCGAATACGCGCGATATAAGCCTCTCGTAGCTACGTCCTAGTCTAGGCCGAAAAAGGCCTTATACCGCTCTGCGATATTATTCGTAATAGGTCTCTATAGTAGATTAGATAGTAATAACTCCGACTTTAATTAAAGGGTATCTAGACGGCTACGGTAGACTATATAGTCTTTAGCTAATTCGGACGAGGTATCTCGTTATTGCTACGCTAGATTTAAGGACTCGGCTGCCTATTCTATAGAGTATCCGCTCCGGTTATAGAAGATAATCGTATTAGAATATCTAGGTTACGCGCTAATAGCCTAGGATATCCTCTCTATCCTAGTAGCTAGAACTAGTTATAAGCGCGACTTTAGTATAGCGCGTTATTAGAGCCGATATAATCGGTCCTATAATCCCTCGACGTTTAGTAATATTATATACTATCGTTCCTAAGAGCGTAACGCGTAGTAATAGGCTCGGGATTCGCTTATAGAGGAGGCGCTACTAATATTAACTATGTTCGAGCCTTCGAACAATATAGTAAATTAGTAGTAGAAGTAGCTCGAGGCAGATTAGGAGACGTTAGTAACTACTATATAGAGTAACTTCGACTCGATTAGTAATAACGAGGAGGATATAGTACTAATATATCTTCGCTATAGTACTCGGTAAAGGAAGTATTTGCTTTCGCGTTATACCTATAAAGTAGAATAGACTTCGTAGTTAATATTATAAATAGTATTTAATTCTAATATCTCGTAGTTAGTAAGTATAGTCGGCAAGTATAGTCGGCATCCTTATTTTTCTCCGTAACTATAGTCGCTAGTTTAACTAGCGCTTCTAATATACTATAACGCTTAGTTCTATATATACGTATATTTAGTATTAGAGCAATTCTATTATCCCCGCGGCGACTTAGTCTTATTCTCTAGTATTAGACCTATCTTTCTAAACTTAGGTCCCTATAAAGACCTATATAGGAACCGGTAGTATTTAGACCCGACCTATCGATTTCGTATTAGGTCGAAGACTCTATCGATTTAGGTCTTAAGTTAGTTCCCTTAGGAACCGACCTAGACCTAGAACCGACCTAAAGTCGGGGACCTATTCTAACCTCTAAGAACTACTAGGGCCGGCATAGGAGGTCGCTATAGTAGTAAAGGTAGTAGAGCTAGGCCGGTATCTACTTCTCGAGATAGTACGTCCTCTTATAGTAGAGCGCCGCCTAGTAGTACGTTCCTATAAGAAGATATCTTTAGAGGCGTAGAGTTATAATAAGGCTAGCGTCTAGGGAGGGCGTCGTAGTAGTCGTTATAGTTACGTCCGCGACGCTACTCGTCTTTATACTAGTATAAGAAGTTAATATTATTATAACTAGTAGCGTTGCTATATAGTATATTATATAGCGAAGTCGAAGAGGCTCGACGCGGCGTAATCGGAAGATATTCTAGTATACGCGCTCCTAAGCTAGAAGTAACTAGCGAGTATAGAATAGTCGTATTAGGTAACGCCTATACTAACGATTCCTAAAGCGAGGAGTTCGTCGGCGGTAAGCGTTAGAAAGAGGAATCGAAGGACGTCTTTACGAGTAGATTACGTAGTACGTATAGCTACTAGACTAAGTAAACCGTCTATCGTTCCCGAGGCGGCGCTACTAGCTAGTTCGAGGACTAGCTCTATTCCTATACTAGCGTCTATAGAGATCGCTCGTACGGCTATACTAGTATCTATAGAGGTCGCTCGAGGCGCTACTAAATAGAATCGTTAGGCTATCCTTAGAAGGAATATAGTTTTATACGTAGGACCCTATCTACTAGTTAGCGTAGGCGTCTAGCTACGTAGCTTTATCTACGTCGAGCGTCGTTCTAAGCCTTTATTAGGCGGTTACGTAGAATAACTACTTATAGTATCTCGTCTAAGGCGAAGGTAGCTAGCTAAGGTATAGTCGCTATATATTATAATAGGTCTTAAATAAGTAAAAGGTATATAAGGACGAGTTTCGCTACTTCGTTAACGCTAAATAAATTTATAACCTAGTCTTAGAGATACTTTAGCTATAATATTCTACGCTTCGTCGAGGTAACTAGGAGCTTATACTTAGGTAGTAGTACGTAGTTATTCGCGATAAACGCTACTAAGCGCTAGAGATTAGGCTTGCTATATCTAATCCTTCTCGAGAGCGCGTTCTATATTAAGAAAACTTAGAAGAAAAAGGTAGTTAATAAGGAAGCTATATTAATAGATAGATTAATCTTATTGCTAGTCTACCTCTTTATCTAGAGTAAGTAGCTTTGCTCTAGTATTATATAAAAGAGAAAATTCTATAAAAAACCCCTTATCTTCCTCTTTATATTTATAGTTAGTAGTTACTTCTTCTATCTTACCTTACTTTAAGCAAAATTAGGCTCTCTTATTACCTTACTCTCCTTCCTAGACTCCTCTTTATCTTCTTATCTCTTTATAGCTTCGTTCTCTCTTATTAATCTCTTCTTTAGCTAGGAAGAACTAGTCTAATAATCCCTCTTAAATTAGCTACCTAGCTATAGTATTAAGGCCTCTTAGTATTAAGTATATATCTTCCTATAAGCTAGTTCCTACTATTATAAATAGCTAATATCTATTACTCTAATAGTTTTAGTAGGATATATAAATATACTTAGTATCCTAGATACCTTAGTTATATAGGTATATTAGGATAACTCCTAGGACTCTTCTCTTTATTAGGTATACTCTAAGTCTAATATATCCTATCTTAATTAGGGTAATTATCGTACTTATAGGCCTTAGAGCCTCCTTATAAATCTCTTTAGCCCTAAATTATCCTACTATAGCCTATACTACTAGTTGCTCCCTTATTATACCCTTCTTTTATTTAGCCTTCTCCTATTCTTAGTCCTATCTAGTAAGCTCTTACTAGTTCTTAACTCCTATCCTTATTTAAGGTAGCCTTTAGCTTAGAGTTATCTCCTAAATTTCCTATACTCTTATCTTATATTACCTGCTATACTAGTTACCTCTTCTCCTTACTTTTTATTTCTCCTAGGTAATTCTTCTATATACTTACTTAATATACTAGTAGGTTAAGTTATCTGCTTTGTTCCTTATATATTATCTAGTAAGGTCTTAAGTATAGAGCTAGATTAGAGAGATGCTTGCTTCCCTTTAAAGGACTATAGCTATAACTAACTTATATATACCTATAATATTCCTTAGAGCTTAGTTCTAGACTTGCTTAATTAGTTTAGTAAGGCCTTTATTATATTCTCTTATTTCTTCTAGGTTAGACTAGGTTTAGTATCTATATACTAGGGCTAGCCTAATAACTATAGTATAGATATGTCTTACTTTCTTAAATAATACTCCTTAGGTAGACTTATATAGCCTCTATAGGGACTAGATCTAGTATATGCCTTTCTTAGCTACCTTCTTAATATATAGGCCCTACTTAAGTTTAGTATCTACTTAAACTCCTAGTAGTCTTAAGGATAGGATAGGTTTACTTCTAAAGCTAGGAATCTAGACTATAGCCTAGAGGTTATAGTTCCTTCCTCTTATAAAATAGATAAGCTAATACTTCTATAGTATAAAGGCTACTCTATGTCTTATTACCTACTCTATATACTTATTATAAGCTTTCTCTAGTTATATATAGTTCTCCTTTATAGATATACTATATATAAGGATATTAGAATTATTAATAAACCCTATTACTATAGTATTACCTTCTTAGAGTAATAAGAGAAGTATAAATATAAAGAATAGGAATAGGATTAGTAATAGTATTAATCCTTAGGGGATTCTAGTATCTTGCTTTCTCTTCTAGTCTATAAATTCTCTTAGCTTAAGGTAAGTTATCCTATCTTAAAGGAATAACTAGATAAACCTAATTAGCTAGTCTAGATAGCCCTATATTCTAATATTATAAAGGAGTCTCTAGTAGGATACTTTATTAAATACCTTAGATATATCTAGGTAGAGTATTAAGGCTACTACTCTAGGCTTAGCTTTCTAGATTATCCTAACTTATTTAGTAATAAGATTAAGTACTATAATCGTAGATCTTCCTAGTCTTATACCTATCTATAATTCTAGTAGTAGGCCTCTCTCTTCTACTACTTTAAATATTCTCTTTATAACTACTACTTCTAGCACTTTAGCTAGAGTATTAAGAAGTGCTATTAGCTTATATACTCCTAGCTTAGTATAGTTAGGCTTCTATAGCTTCTTAATAACTATAGTAATAGAGTATTTAAATAGCTTTAGGTAGTATACTTAGCTAATATAAGCTATAAAGAGCTTAGCTAGAAATAGTATAATCTCCTATTAATATTTCTTAAGTAGTATATTCTAGATCTAGTCTAGGCTTAAAGCCTTCTTACTTAGGATCTTTTTAAGTATTATAAAGACCTCTCCTTTAGATACCTTATCTTTTATTTAGAACTAGGCTAGGAGGTTTATATTTAGGATATCTCCTAAGTCTGCTTTAACTAGTAGTAGGAGGAAGTAGTCTATAAGTATTCTTACTTTGCCTTCGTTTATATAACTATCTTAGTATATACTACTACTTAGTATAGGAAATTATAGTAGTATATATCCTTATTATACTTTTTCTCTTACTTATCTTATTAGCTTCTATATCTTACTCGGGTCCTTAGTAATCTTACTAACTATTTGCCTCTAGAATATATTTATTACCTTCCTAACTAGCTTATTCTTCCTATAGCTAGTATCTAGGTAGTATCTATAGTTCTCTTTAGACTTTATAGCCTTCTAGGCTCTTCTTACTACCCTAGTAGCCTTAATTGCTTTACTATACTCTACTAGCTATTCTGCCTTTATATATTATAATAGCTTTATATATAGGACTACCTTCTTTACTACCTCCTAGAGGGCTTTCTAGAGAGCTTATACTACCTTATCTAGCTCCTAGTAGTTCCTAAGTAGTAGTAGCTCTAGCTTCTCTATAGCTTTTTAAACCTTCTACCTTATCTTCTCTTACTTTACTTTTATCTATTATAGTCTTAGGCTCTAGTTTTTCTAGTATAGGTTTATAGGCTAGTCTATAATAGTTAGAATTAGGATATAGTCTAATCTAAATATATTATTAGCTATTACCTTATAGCTCTATAGTCTCTATTAGTAGTATATAATTATATACGTTCCTACGAACCTATATAAGGTAGGTAGACAAGGCCTACCTACGCTTTCCTACTTATAGGCTTCGACTTTTGCTATAAGTAGCTTACTATATACCTTCTCGCTTCGAGGAAGGGATCTTAGGCTAAAATCTCTACTCTACGCTCTATATCCTATTTGCTTCTTAAGCTTTAGTTATGCTCTTTTAGGCTCTAGCGAACTAGAGAGCAGTTATATCTCTTCTAAAACCGATATACGCATCTGTCCTCTCGAGCTAAGTAGATAGTATCTTAGTCGCTACTATTACTTACTATACTCTAGAAGAATAACTCCCTTCGCGTTACTATACTATATTTCTTTAGCTATAGCCGGCTATATCTCGTAGGCTTGCTTAGGCTCCTACTTCTAGCTAGGTAGTAGTGCCCTTACGTTTCTATCTACTAACTAATATATAGCCTCTTCCTTACTTTCTTATACCTTATATCTTTCTTCTTCTTATCTCGAGTATTCTTTTTAGCTCGCCTCTTTATATCTCTATTACCTACTTCTCTATATAGGCCTTCTTAGATTTCTAAGCTCTTCTAGATAGCTACTAGACTAGGTATCCTTCTTTATAAGGCTATACCTCGAGTAAAACCCTCCTACTCGTACTTAAGTAATTAATAGGCCCCTACGAGCTTCGTAGCGTTACTCCGAGGTCTATTACCTACTAACTAATACTATCCTTCTAGCTCTTCTACCTAGGCTCTTCTAAGTATATAACGTATTTACTTCTAGCCTTAATAACGTATTCGCTCTCCGATTCTTCTTAAAACCTTTAAGAGGTAGATATTCTAGATCTAGGAGCTATATATTAGGTAACTTATTATCCTTTTAGCTCTAAATACTCTTAGCTAAGGATTCCTCCTATATACTAGAGATGTCCTATCGACGCCTAAGAGTTCTATAGCTCTTTTATACGCTTATAATCGAGCAGACCTATTTCTAACGTAGGTAGGTCGTCGTTAGATAGTTTTCGTACCTATTTTAGTAGTAGTCCTCTATTCGAAGTAGTCTTAGCGATACCGTACTAGATTTCGCACTCTACTACTCCGCTCTACTATACTATATACTTTACTAGTACGGTCGAGTTACGAGCTCGACTACCTATTTCTACTTACGGCCGCGTAGAGGCGTATAATTAGTCTTCGTAGGCAAGCTACGTTAATATCTAGTAGGATCGAAGCTACTAGGATAGGTAGTAGGGCTAGTTCCTACTACTATAGAATAGGTACGTCTAGAGTAGTAGGGGCCGTTATCTATAGCGTCGCGACTACCTATAAACGGTCTTAAGGAAAAAAATAGAGGGCGTCTAAGTAGCTAGAGGCCGCGGATAACCGACGGCTAACTCTTTAACCGCTCTACTCGTTCTTATATATATACGCCTCGTTATTCTCGTATAATCTTATAGAATATATAGGGCGTCCGCGATCTACGTAGAATAGGAGTCCGGCTACTAATTAAGCTATTAGTACGTTCTCGATATTCGGTTATCCGAATAGGCGTAGCCTTATTCGTTAATTAGTTAGGTATTCGAATAAGGTCGAGATTAACGCTTCCGAGCTACTAGTTATTACGTCTATATCGGACGACTAGGTATACTAAAGGTTAATATCTATCTATCTATATCTATTAAAGGAAGCGTCTATATACTAAGTACTAAGCCGTCCGTATAGGCCCGGCTAGACCGTAATACTCTTTCTATTATCGAGAACTTCTAAACGATATACTTCTAATCGAATAGTCTAGAACCTTTAAGTAGAAGGAATTCGCGGTTAAGGTATTTTTATTTCTACTTTAGATTTGCTTCTAGGGCCTTACTATCTATTATTAAGATATCTACGTTAATCGGTTTAACCTTATTAGCTACTCTTTTATAGAGTATATTATAGAGAACCTTTCTTATTAGCTACTAGGCCTTTCGAGTAAGTTTAATAAGATAGAAAGTAAACTAGAAAGTAGACTCTTCCTAATCTTAGTAGTAGAGGTTATCGACGTCTAAGACCGAGTCGAAAAGGTTTTCTTCGACTAGTTTATTCTTATCGTTTATATAGGCGCGCGCAAGTACTCTTCTAGATTTATATACTATAAGAATTCGAAGTTAATAAGTAGGGTCTCCTCTCTTTAGAGCGCTTAGTTACTTAAGCTCTTTCGAGTACTAGAGGTAGTAGTAGCGCTAGCCTTCTAATAACTTCTAATAAAGTCTATTTTCCGCTAAGGTAAGTAGGGCTATAGAGATCGTTATAGCTTCGATTCTCGGCCCTTTGCTTTTCCTAATAGCTAGTCGAGAGTTATATAGCCGTCGTTGCCGTCTAGAGTAGTAAAGGTAATAAGTTTACCTCCTATAGTAGTAATAGTTCCTTCCTAGGAGCCGTCGTCGTAGTTTCTACTAGTAAGTCGAGTTCTACGAGTCTAAGAACGCCCGAGGATAAGCTAGATCGCCGCATCTACTTCTCCTCGTACGATAATATAAGAAAGTTTAATAATAACGTTATAAACGTTTATCCGAATATCTTTAGTAAGGCTAACGATCTATATATTTCTAATAGTACTATATATTATAATACTCTACTTCTATAAAATAATCGCTAGCTTATACTATTTCGTAAAGTAATCTATAATAATATAGTATTTAGAACCTTCGTTAATAAGCGTATTAACTATCTTAGTAGGTGTTCCGACTTCTACTAGTACCTAGATTAATAGTACTCGTATAAAATCTTCGAAAATAGTAAATAGATCGATTTCTTTGCTAGGACTATAAAGATCCTTAGTAGAGAGAGCCGATTCCCGACTTAGAAGGCTTAATACGTTAATTAGATTTATATTCGCGGATAGTTTAGATCCTTTAGGAACTACTAGACTCTTAAAAATATTAGTATTCTAGACGTCTATTATATAAAGCCTCTAGAGAAGCTTCTAATAGTTTATTACTCTCTTCTAGAGGAGTCTAGAAAGTATATTATAGTAGGCTAGTAGCTCTCCGACCGAGAACTCGACCTTTGCTTATATAAGCTTACTTAGAGTCCGAACTTTACTAATATTATAGCTTATATCTTCGTTAACCTTTTTAGCTTAATCCTAAAGATAGTTCTTAAGAGAACGTTTCTTAGAAACCTTTCGCTTCGGTAGATTAATAGGCCTAGGCTCGTTTTCTTCGCTTTTAAGTATATCTATATCTTCGATATCGTCTAGAAATTCTTAAATAAATAAAGGAGTCTTCGTAGTTTCTCGGCCTTAAGTCTAGCTTTTAGGTTCCTCTAATAACTCTTCTATAACTTCTAGAATTATCGGGGTTTTAATACTATATATAATTTCTTCGAGACGTTTTCTCTTTACTTTCGTAGTACGACTCTACTCTTAGAGTTTTTCTTATACTATTTTTCGGTCTTTCTTAGAGATAGCTACGCTAGTAGAGCTTACGCTAGGTTTAGGTAATATACGACTCCTTATCTAAGTAGTAGAGGAGACGAGAGAAATCGGCGAACCCCCGAACTATAGTATCTAGTAATAGCTTATTACCGAGGCTAAAGACTTTATCTCTAATTCCTTTTATCGCTAAAGAATAATTAGCTACTTACTATTAGAATAGTTAAGCTTTATAGTAGGGATCTAGTATTCTAGATTATAAGGCGTATTCTAGTAGTAAGATATATCTCGTAGCGACGGCTAACTTTCTATAATCCTCTTAATCTCTTCGGGATACGTCTACTTAATAGGACTTCTAATTCGTTCTTAGATCCGCGTAGTAATAAACTTTAGCTTTAGCGTTTTCTAGTCTTAGCTAAAGATAATCTTTTCTAAATAGCTAGTATTCGCTCGGCCGAAGTATAGGATATTCCGTTCGCCTTTATATATATAGCCTCTATTAATTAAGTTAAGAGTAGGACTATATTCCTCTTAAAAGTAAGACCCTTAGCCGTATATATAGTATTTTCCTTCGATAAAAGAGTCGACCTTTCTTTTCTAGAAACTAGTAGCGTAGGAACCGAGGTATACTTTAGTCTAATTAGTCGTCTAGGCTTCTAATTAGTTCTAAAGGGAAGTATAGTACGAGTTAAGCCTAGGAGAGTTAATAGATATAGCCGCAGCGGTCTTCTAATTAATTTACGCCTAGAGAGAAGCTTAATTTATTACTAGATTCTTAAAGAGTTTAGTAAGCTTAGAGACTAGTAGCGAGGGTCTTATTTCTATATTAAACTTTAGCGTAAAGGTTAGTCGCTTCTAGTTAACGACTTCTTAAATCTTTTCGAGTATCGATTCTTAACTAGTCTAGAACTTTCTAAAGCTATTATCTCTAGTCGTAATCTTATAAGCTTCTTTATAAACCTCGGTAAAAGGTTTAGAGAGCTTTCTAGTATAATTAATTCGAAGATAGTTAAAGACCTTCTTTATAATCTAGTCTAGAAGTCTAGAAAGAAAAAGCTAATACCTCGTATAGTTATCTAGTTCTTTAGTAGGAATCGTAGATTAAATTAGCTTAAATTACTTATAGTACTCGAGTATATTCGTGTCTTTTCCTTTTACTTAAGCCCTTTTTAATAAGGTCTCGAGGCTTATACGTATTTAGAAAAGTATCTAAGTATTAAACTTAGCCTACCTATCTAGAATCGACTTATAGAGGACAGGGTAGTTATTATCTAAGTACTCGTCTAGAGTCTTAATCTCGATTTTAATAATATAGTCGTAGTTATCTAAAAGACGTTTAATTCTAGTAGAATCCTCTTAGTTTAGATAATAGTTCTTAGTAAACTTATCTATTCTAAAAAGCTATTCTAATACGCTAGCGCCCGAAAAACTTAGATTTCTAGGCGTATCCTTTTCTAGAGGTCGAGCTAATAGAGTCCCGAGATTTTCGGCTAATCCCTTTATAATATTAGGTCTAAGATTCTTAAGTAAGTTATATAAGGCTTCGATAAGAGATTATATAAGAGCTATAGTACGTCTATCTTTAGCCGAAATTAGCTAATTATAATTATTTCGAGAGTCCGATATATTTATAGTAGAAGTACTTATCTTAAGGATACCGCGGAGCTAAGCGTCTTCTAAAGAAAGTAATTCTAATAAAGGAAGGTTTTATAGATTAATTTTAGTAGTATTAGAGTCGGATAAATCTAAATCTACTTTCTTTAGACGGATTAGTAAGTTTATTTACTAATCTATCTAAAGAATAGGTCGTATCTAGAGACGTCTAGATATAAAGAAGAAAGAAGTAAGGAGATAAAAGAAGATTCTTAGTTTAACTAAAGAATTAGAAGGTTTTCTAGAGGTATAGTTAGACCGCGAGAGCTATAAGAAGGAGTCTAGTAAAGAGAAGAGAGTCGTCGTCGTTTTATAGAGTAAAGGGAGAAAAGATTAATTTTAGAAACAATTAGAAGCCTACTAGCCTCTAAGAGTACCTAAAATCGAAGAGGGAAAGGTAGTAAGTAAGCGTTAGTTAAGTTAAGAAGAAGTAATTAGGTTCGTTAGTATTAAGAGGTCTAATACTAGGAGTAGGAAGCCTAGAAGCAAATACGAGAGCCTAATTAGATTTATTAGAAGAGTACGAGGGCTCGCCTCTTTTTATACTCTTCTCCTTATCTTTAAAGCTATAAGTATATTCGTAAGACTTGTTATCGCGATCGATTAGAAGGTTAAGAAAGTATATAAGTTACTAGAAGGTAGTAGTACGTCTACTAGGTTCCCCTAATAAGAGTAGGAAGCTCTCTAGCTCTTAGGAGACTAGTTAGTCCTTAGAGAATACTCTACTACCCGTCGTACGTCTAGAAGTTAAAGAAGTTCGTTTAGAAGCTAATAAACGCTAGTAGGCTCGTATTAAGTATATATATAGGCCCTTATACCTATATTATAGGATACCTTACTAGAACGCTACTCTTAGAAGCTACTACTTAGTATAGTACGCCTTAGAAGTAAAAAAAAGTTATTAGAAGCTAAAGGGTCTAGTTTCGATCCCGAGGTCTCTAATCGTATCTAGGGGATCTAGCGCTATTACCTAGTTATCTAGAAAGTATTAGAAGCCTTAGAGTTAGACGGAAGAAAGCTACGTAAGTAAGATTCTTATTTTCCCTTCTCGAGGTACTATATTCGGCACTCGAGAGAGGCTATATCGTCGTAGCTATAAAGTAAGGCTAGTCTAACCGGGTCTAGAAAAGCAATCTAGTAGTTTTAGATAGTAGCGATATTAAACGCTCTCTACTCTATAGTCTAAATAAGTTTAGAAAGGCGATCTATTAACTCTAGATAGTAGCGATATTAAACGCTCTCTACCCTACTATCTAAAATCGAGTCTCTAGAAGTAATTAGCTAAGAGTAGAGAGTAGCGAGGTTAAATGCTCTCTACTCTACGTCTCTTAGCTCTTCTTAAAAGAAAAAGCTATTAGAAAAAGTTCGTATCTATATAAAGTCATACGATTTTCCGCCTAGGTATAGCTTCTAAAATTAGATAGTAGCGAGCTATCGCGCTCGTTAGAGTCTTTCGTATACCTACTATAGAGCTCGAGAGAAGCCCGGCTTCTCTATAGTTTTCCGAGGTTGTCGTCGTTTAGAAAGTAGGTTCGTAATAGTTAGAAATAAATGTCGTTCTTTTAGAAGATCCTTTAAAGTAAAGTAGGCGTTTACGTTAGTCGGGCCCTATCTTCGGCTCTAAAAAATATAGACCTAAACCTATATATACCGAAATCGGTAGCTTATTATATATACGCTAGTTCTAGTAAGGGTAGCGGTATTATACGATATCCGCCCTTATATTATATCGTCTCCCTAATACTAGAGACGCTTAAAAGACCTATAGACGACGCCGAGACCTTATTCTATATCTAGAAGACGCTAATTTCTAACCTAATAGTAAGGTAAACCTTTCGATACGCTACTTCTTAATATTAAGCCTTATACGCTTAACTTTCTAATTCGTTCTAATCTTAAAGTTATAAGGTTCGAGTAGCAGATAGTTAAGATAGAGGCTAAAAGATATAAGTATCCTATTATTATAATTAAAAGGAGGAATCGTTATTCTAGAGGTCTCTAATAATATAGTAGGTAGTAGATAGAGAGGCAAATCGCTTTTCGAAAGTATCTAATCGTAGAAGAAAGGTCGTAAAGAGTATAGATAAAGTAGTAAGGTATCTAATCTCCTCGAGTCGCTTAAAGACTCGTCGTTAATATCTTCTTATCTTTCTACTTATTTAATATCCTTTTTCTCTCTTTATTCTATATTCTAAGTACTCTTAGCTTTTTAGAACCCCTATTAGAACCGTAGTAGGCTACTAGCTAATAGTATTATACTACGAATAACGCTATTAAACCTTACGAATATCTACTTATTACCGTAGTAGAGTAGATAGCTATTCGCATTACGGAACCGGCTAGTAACGCTATAGTACGGACGCTCGAGAAACGCTAAACGCGCCTTAATCGTAACTAGGCTCCTCTTTATATTCGTAAGCTTAGCTTTATAGCTAGCGTATATATTCGTAGTATCCTTCGTAGTAGTATTCTTATTATTAATTTCGATCGGCGTATTCGTAGTAGCGCTAGCGCTAGCGTTACCTATATTCTCGTTAGCGCCTTAATCCGTAGTTTCGTCTATTTACTTATTCTTAGGCTTAGCTTTTACGTCTCTTACGTCGTAGCTACTTCTATTATAACGCTAATAATATACGTACTAGCGATCGCTATACGAAGCGAATATAGTATAAGGCTCGGTATTAGAATCGCGAATATACCTATTATAGACGTTTAGTACTCTTATTCCTACTTAAATTAGTAGGCGAACGTACTATAAACTCGTAGAATATAGATACCTTTATTAGTCTCTATTAGACGGCTAATAATATCGAACTTACGTAAGTTAGCTTTAGCGCTTCGTTTAGTAGTCGGATCTATATACTTAGTTAGCGAATAAGTAAAAGGTACTATAATTATAGAGATATACTTTAAGCGTCGCGAATAAAGCTATACTAGGTAGCCTACGAATAGAACTAGAACTTCGTAGAATCGGTAGTAGTTAGACGGCGGAAGCGAGCTAGATTCGTAAGTAGTAGAGAGAGCGTTATAGTAGTAGCTACTAGTAGGTATAAGCGCTTACGTATAGATTAGTCTTAAGTATTCGTAGTAGATAGAAAGAAGGACGCGCGATTACGAAAGGCAGCGCTATAACCTATTAGTTAATATTCGTAAGCAGGTTTAAGCGACTTACTCTAGCGCGGCATCCTTAGCGGTATTAATAAGCTTAAAGGAAGTTATTATATATAGTTCTAAGTAGCTAAAGGTACTACGAATATAGAATAACTAGTAAGTAAGTAACTAAAGGCGAAGAAGAGATATATCGAACTGCTACTATTATCGCGGCGGCGCGTATTATTAACTCGGTTAATAATAGGAAGTAGTAGACAGCTTTAGCGAATACTCTAAATAGCTATTATAAGGCATTACGCTATTATAGTTGCGACTATTAATAATAGAGTAACAATACTAGTGCGAATAAGTAAAGTTCGGAACATTGCGAATACACGTAATCAGCCACCTGATACATCTGTACATTCAGGCCGCTGCCCATGATCCCTGTTAATTCAAGGGTCCGCTTGCAGCGCTTTGGCTCCACACTTCACATGCAGGAACGGGTTCTTTGACTTCACTTTACCTCATACGAGCACCCGCATTCTAGGCGGTCATCGTCATCGGCATCATTTTGCGACACAGTATCTGATTAGCAAATACATCTCTCCCGCTAACACCCACCTCTCGCTCACTGGCAATACTTCACATCACTCTCAACACACAAACCAGTACTCCGAAACCGACCCGCGCCTCACAAAACCCCCTCCTAGAACCCCAATCACTTTCAACACAACTCGCTTCCACGCACCCTTCCTCCATCTCCTACCCGTCTTTTGCCTCCTCCCATCCACATCCACATCCCCACCCCTCAACCCATCCCCACATCGCACCTTATTCCCATCATCATCATCTTCTTCTTCTTCTTTCCACCCCAGCCCCCCACTCATCAAAGGCATCCCCACAATCTCCTCGACATGCGCAAACTCCCCCGATCCAAACTTCCCACCGACCCAGACACTCGTCGCGCGGTCCTCGAGCTCATCGGAAAGATCCGCTGCTTCGTTGTGATCTCTGATCAAAGCTTCGCATCGATTCTCTTCTTCTGCAGGGATGCTACTCCAACGGGGATGAAGCTTTTGAGCAAAGTTTGATGAGGTTTGTGGGGCTGTTACCAAGTAGGAGAAACGGGGTAATGTAGTAGTCATGTTTGTGGAATTCGTATGTGGTGACGCGTCTGGAGGGGGTAGTTTGGTAGAACTAGTGAGCTAGAGGATCGGTTTGTTTGTCATGCATGAGTCGGTGTTGAATTGGCAAAGCAGTGGTGAATATTGTAGTAGCAAAGCCACAGTTCTGTGAGGCAGGCGGAGCATATTGGAAGTTTGCAATAGTGAATAATGGCTAGAAGATACTATCAACATTGCCACGTCACATCAATCGTTCGTGGTGCAGAGCGCCGCAGAATGGGTATAAGAATTCGAGGATGCGTTTCCAAGCACTATTCACAAGCTGTATGAGACGACAGGTTCGGTTCCTAATCAACAGTCTTTGCATAAAATTCTTTCACAGATGGGTTGTCCTGCGCTGAATGTCCATTCGCCTTGCTGCTCTGTTTGTTTGATTCGGTACGTTCTGCTCGCGGTGGTCGCTGTGCAGTGGCCGGGCTGGCATCGGGATCCAGAACAACGACATGAGCTGTAGTGTCTGCTGAGGGACCAGCCATTGCGGAGACGCTCTGAGTTGCGGCTACATCCGACTCTGAAGTCGGAGCAGGTGCTGTCGTGGAGGACCCCGGATTCTCCGTTTCCGCCGTGCCGTCAAGAGTGTGACCAGCTGCCGGGGGAACTTCCGGGTTCGATGGAGTGGGGACGGGCGCTCTGGTTGCAGGACTCTCGTCTGGGTCAGGAAGAGGTGGTGAATCTGCTGCAGGCACGGGGGCGGGCGCCGAGACTGGAGCGGGATTTGGTGCGGGCACTGGAGGATTTGGCGCGGAAGGGTATTGAGGCTGTGGTTGCGCAGAGCGAGAGCTACGAAGACCAGCGTTGACAGAGTCGCTGCTGACTCCTGCACCACCGTAATAGTCCGGATCGTTGATGGTGTTTGTCTTGACGGCGCGATCGTATAGTCTCGTCAACCTTGCGACCTCGCTGCGCACTGTCACCGCCTCATCTGTATCGATCGCATCGTACCCGTGTATTCCTTGGCTGATGCCTCGCCACATGGTCGCAGAGTTCTCGATCTCGTCGACAACGCGATCCAGGTCATCTCGGAACATTCTCGCCCGCATAGGTTGGCCTCGTGATTTCAAGAAAGCCACCAGTCCAGCTATGATGGTATTGAGTGCGCCAAATACAGTGATTAACCAACGGGGCGAATCGGTGGCGCCCATGCCCGTCAACGAGGCGCCAAGCACGATCTGAGAGAGCAGTAACGTATTCGTTAGAGCAGAGGTGAAGGCATACATTCTACTCTGCGCCTTTCGATGCTCGGTCGCACGGTGGTAGAGAGAATCTTTGGGAGGTGTATAGGACTTGGTGTGTGGATACTCCAATGGTCGATTTCCCACCAGGTAGCAGAATTGTGTATAGGCATTCGGCAGTGTTTCTCCTTCGGATTGGGCTGAGGCTTGCTGTACGGGAAGCAATCCTGGGAACTGGAGGAGAGGCGTCCTTTCATCTGTGCTTGCGGGCATGTTCAGACGCCGGCCTCCGGAGCAGGATAGTGGTGGAGCCGATACGGGCTGCGCCTTGGAAAGATCTATCGCGCTCGTGCCCTTCGCGTCGTCCAAATGATGATGTTTCGAGTGGGCGTAGGAGTAGTGAGGGAACGACTGTTGCGCAGAAGATGCGGGCGCCGACGCATTGGACTAGTTAGAGACGGGCACGCGGGGCGCCACCGGCACTCGCAATGGACAGGCAATGCCAGTAAGGCACAGTACTCTCATTCCCGGCCACCTGCCCGGCAACGCACTCTGGCAAGCACGTCGTCGGCGCGGCATGCCGGTAGCATGTCCGGTCCGGAGCCGTGTGTCTCGACATCGATGGCACTTGCACGCCGTTCTTGTTGCTACCGATTCCGATACTTAGCAGGTGCTGCCTCAGCTAAGGTTTCGCTTGAGGTGTGCCTCGGTGTGCTGCTCATCAGATGTAAACATTCCAAACAGCGTGAGTAGACTAGCCTCACAACTTGGAAGAGGTTCGCGACGATGCTTGACCGAAGTGCGTGATGGCGTCGCGTCGATGTCTCGAGGATCGCGGAGTGCAGGAACGAGACGTTCGCGAATGCAGACCGCAGACAAGACAATCATGCGACCCCTTTCGCGTCTTTTCTCGACATGTCCGGCATGGGCAGTGCTGTCGATGCAATCAGCTCTTGTGACCTCCCCATATTCGATGTCTCATTCCCGGATGGACACAATCGCAAATCAGAATTGGAAGTTCAACCCACTTGCCATACAACGCGGGCCGTGACACCGTGGGTGCTTCTTCTGCCCCAGCGCGAGACAGTCGCCGTAACACGAGAAGAGCTAGGATGGCAGAGCCCGAGGAGAGGCGGAGGAGAATACCAGCTCGATCGGCCGTGCAAGTTCACATCCCAGTACCATCGATCTCACCCTCCGTCACCACGGCGTAAGGGCCGGATCGTGACATTGGAGAACTCCGGCGCGCGTCAATCTCTGCGACTGTACTCTTGCGATCTGTTGAAAATCGTGGCGGATCAATATCCCCAACTGCCCTGACCTGGATGAGCTGATCTAACAACAGCCATTACGAAATCGTTGAGACGTTGGTGCGACGACGGTTCTTTGGTGCTAGCCAGCATCTCAAAGTGGATGGGGGGCGCACGTGGAAGATCCCGCCAACCGCTTTCCCATACGGCACACTGCCGGACACTCCATTCCTACCAAGCGTACACGTCAAAGCAGCTGTATCAGCTGCACTCGCTGTACCATTCTCGGGCTTGCTTTCCTCTGTTGCGACACAGGTGCTAATGTCAACCCGATGTGGCGAGAATGAGTTCTCAGTGATGATTGCCAAAACAAACTGACCTGTCTCTTAGCGGTGGAACGTGTAAATACACTTAAGCACACTGCCGCAGATGCTCCACACCTTCGGCGACGTTCCGATGTGGCCTGAGAGCCATTGACAGCTAGGCACTGCGCACCACTACCCAATCACTCCACCGTCAACGATAGATCTTCGCGGCTCAGCTGGAGATTCCCTGGACGGTACCATACGCTGCCGCCGTGAAGCAGAAGGCTCCAGGTGGGATATTGCTGCAGGGTCGGATTTTACTGCAGCAGCAGTGCTATTATTCTACATGTGCTCGCTGCACAGGAGAGGGTCGGGGCTGTCGACCGTCAACTTTGCTGGAACGTAAACTTACGCGACAGGCCAACGAGAAGTCAGACATCGACGAGCATGACATGCAGCTGCTATGTCAGAAACGACGACGATGACAACAACGATTACACGCGAGCGCGAAGAGACTTTCGGTGAACCGACATCCAGCGATAATGCAACCAACATCGCCATCATAGCAGTCAGTGAAGCAAGTTCTGCGCGCGAGAGCACCTCCAGTGCACCCTTGTATACTTCCAACGATACTCTCGAAACCAAAGCCTATCAGACAAGAATGGCTATCTTATTGCCTACCGCATTCCTGACAATGTTCACATTGGCTTTCGTGGCTGGCTCGCGTGTCTCGGGCCAGTTGGAGGACGCTGCCAGCGAACTTGAAGAGTCGTCCTTCGCCCAAATCAGTCTAGAAGAGGGGACGGAGGCTCCTCATCGCGTGCCATCTACGGTGCTGATTGAAGGAAACCCGTTTGCTCTGACTGGCTCGGCAGAACACATGACGCCGTGATGGTGCGAAACATGCCGTGACAGGGATGCAGCGTCCGAACAACAGAGCCTTCTGGGGTGCAAGAACTGGCCTGTGAGATTCGTGTCACCTGGGTGAAGTGCTATGGATACGTGCTTGGTAGGGTTTGGCGGGTCTCCAGGTGAAGAGGTAGCCCTTCGACTTCCATGTCATCGATGAGATGCCACGGTGTAGCTCTTGAGCAACAAAACTGCTCGCCAAGACCGTCAACGGTGGCTGTGAAGCCAGGAAAGGCGATATAGCTAGAAAGCGCGATTCCATAGAAAGACGGCATGACTATCAAGCAACTGTCACGATGGACTGTTTCGTGCGAGGGATCTATCGATTGCATAAATTTGCATCGAGTCAAATACATCTGACCTGAAGTTTGTGCCACGAGTTCTTGCAAATTCAAAAGTCGTGGCATCTCCGAAGCGCCGTGACCCGTCCACTCTCACAGCGACGGTCATCGACACATTGCATTACATTGCACACCTACGCATCATGTCGGCACCTACGTACTCGCGCTCGCTAGCAATCGCCGTCAAGAGGCTCAAGGTCAGTAGCATCGTCTCACCCTTGCAAATCCGATTCCCCAAATTGACAACAGCATCGCAGCTCTCCCCATCCACAACAACTCCCACACCCCAACAAATCCGCCAATTGCAGCACTCCACTACACTCGCCGCACAACCTCTCTCACCCAATCTCGAGCGCGAACTCTCCGAGATCCGCCTCCCGAAAGCCGTCCAAGCAACCTACCTCGCCCCATTGAGACGCGCATTGGATCCTGAAATCACACCCCACCACGAAGTCTGCCAACTCCACCTCCGCTCTTACAATGTCCGCAACCTCGAAGTCTTCGCCGACTTCGCCATGCGCGCAGCATACTTTCTCAAGCTCCCCGCCTTCGGCCCCAAAGCCCTCCCTCGCAAGATCGAACGCTGGACCGTGCCGAGGAGTAATTTCGTGCACAAGAAGAGCCAAGAGAACTTTGAGCGGATTACGATGTCGAGGAAGATAATTATTCGAGATGGACACTCTGAGGTGGTGAGTGTGTGGTTGGCATTTTTGAGAAAGTATCAGTATTATGGGGTGGGGATGAAGGCGAATGTTTGGGAACATGGGTCCTTGAAGGCGGCGGAGGAAATGGATGCTGAGGCGGAGAGGGTGGAGAATTTGTTAGGGTCTTTCCAATTGGAGAAGCCGACTGTTGGCCTCGGACAGCGCGATTTGCCCGGGAAGATGGTGGAGCAGGCGTTCAAGGCCAGCTGGGGCGCTTATGCGCCGAGTTCGGGTGCGGAGAGTGTGCCGGACGGGAATAGGAGAGTGTCGACAGTGGGAGTCGAAGGTGGACTGATGCCGGAGAAGAGGAGAAAGGGGGATCAGAAGGAGGAGGTTGCTGCGGACGCATGAACTTGAGCGTCGAGAACTCATGACTATCCTGGGACGATATGTGCGTTTCTATCACGTCGTGGTGTTCGTGAGGGATCGTTAGCAGCAGAGAAGATGTGGTATTCAGCCGGCGGTGCGAGATGTAGCCCCAGTCTGAGTCTCGTCCGAGGCAGCCGTGGAGCCCGAATCAGCAAGCACCGGAGAGCATACTGGCCGGATAACTCTCTACAGTCCTTCAGCAACGAGCGACTCTACAGCACTCCACAGCGGCGATGTGCGAAAGGCAAGTTCTGCTCCGAAACACACTTGCAAGCCTGAGGTGCCTTGCTCAGCCAGAATCACCGTTCAGCGAGGCTGCGCAACATCGATGAATTTTTGAACTCCGCCTCAACAGCCTCGTTCCGTGCCGGAAGCTGAGCATGCACAAGGAGGGCAAGCACACGAACCGCTGCTACACGAGGTCTTGGCTTCTGAAGCCCTCACGAAGGAACCCCTTTCGTCGATCTTTTACGGTCCGCCTGAGACTTTCCGGAATTGCCACGAGCAGTAAGTCCGCACAGGAAGAAACGATTTCGCCGAGTGGCAGCATATAATGGCACGAACAATGTGTCGTAGTGAGTCTATCGTAGAGCAAGCTCGGAGATGTGCAGCTTGGAGCGCATTGAACAGGAAAATTTTCAGGACACTGCCGTAGAGATTGACATCAGACTCAGTCACCGCGCCAGCCATGATCGCATTCAGAAACACAAGCCTCAGTTCGTCTCCATTGCTCCCCCTCACATCCACAGCGTCCAACCATGACCAGAACCCCCGAGCCAAGCTCACAACCAACACCCCCTATCACCACCACCCTACCCCACCCTCTTCGCAAACGCCGCAATTGCCTCAACCTGCTTTCGATGCACCTTAGGCAAAGCATTACTTAGAGCCCGTCAGGTTCGTGGATTCTGCGTTTATTCAGTGGCGCAATGCACAGACATTATTCACTCGGTAGCGTTACTTACACTTTGATTAGCGTAAGCCACGATAATGAATCAAATAAGTGCCTGCGTTCGGTTCGTGCGTAATGCTGGTTTGATTAGGTAGCGTTAATGGCAGCTATAGCGTGTTGTCGTAACTGCACGTCGTAGCTGTAGTGATAGGGGTATATACGGCCGGTCGCGTGCGCGAGTCCTCTATACCCTCGTGGCTAAATCGAGCCCCAGTTCCAATATCGAGCCCCAGCTGCTGCATCAAATTACATCAAAATTCGAGGGCCCTAATCAATGCTTTCGAGGTGCACTGCCGCCTCTCTCGCCACTCGCCTTCGGCTCGGGCTCGTTCGTTGCCTAATAGAAATAATGCTATCCTTTTAAGGGGCAGGTGCCTCACGCGCTCGGGTATCGTACATCGTCGTTCCGCTCGCAGGCTCGCACCTCCGAGTACTCACTTCGCTCGCAAGCTCGCCTCGCTTGTTTAAAGACAGTTCCAATTGTCGGTAACTGCCGGCACAGCTGGGGCTCGATATTGGAACTGGGGCTCGATTTAGCAGTCAGGCCTCTATACAGCTATACCGCAAGCCGACGCCGCGCTACCAGAAACGTACGCAGAATGATCGCTAGTCTGTATTCTAACAGCAATGGACCTCCTTAAACTACCCGAGGAAGTCACTAGAACCAAGCTATCACGTGTATTCGCGCTCAACCGCGACGACATGAAGGTACCCCTCTGCATGCCAGTTCCCAGTATTAATTTACGTAAGAGTAGGTATAGATTTAATTCTATTAATGCCGATTAGCTTGATTAATTAAATCTTAATAGTAGGAAGTTCAACTATTATTATAGCTTGAATTAATTCACTTTAGAACGAGCGAACCGTATACGAGACGAATGCCAGTCAAAACGGTGAATTAACGCGCCAAGACACCGAATAACGCCACTGAATCATGAATTAATTCACGAACCGGACGGGCCCCAAAAATCAACGCAGCCCCATGCATCACCCCCAAATTCACATCACAACTCGCCTTGACCCCCGCTTGTGTCAATTTCCTCCAATAACCCCACCCCTTCATCCCGAAAACAATCCAACTCATCCACACTCACCACATGCTCCGGCAAACCCTCCAAATTCCGCTCCGTCGCATGATACGGCCACGCCAGCGGATTGTCCTCCAAATCCTGTTTGTTCGGAGAATAATAATACGCCAAAGCGGCATTATTCTGCGGATTGAGAAAATATCCTTCATTCTCGAGTTGGGATGGCAGTTCGGCGAGTTTGCGTTCGTGAGGCCAGGACATTCTAGTGCGGCGAACCATTCTCTCTGTCCCTTCCGGGTCAGGAACAAGGTCATTTGCAATCCGCGGTTGGTCATGGCGTAAGGCTTGCGGTTGCCGAGATCAGAGTAAGGCTGGTAGTGGCCCGTATGCTCGAAAGTACCCGCCGCTACCCGCAGTGTATTTAGTCTCTGCCTCTCGCTCGTTCGTAGCTCTATCAACCAACCCATTACCACCCTCTCTTGCTTCATCCGTGGACTTCATGATTTCTTCTTGCAGTCGCAAGAAAGCTCGCTGACCTCCTTCGCCATAGAGCAAGGGCATGTTGACGGAGAAGAGACCCAGTAAGCTGTAAGCCATATCCTCCGACCGGCCGGTTCTTCTTTTTGATGCCCACGACATGCGATTCGCTATGCTTGCGGTCCAGACCACTTCGCGAGAGCTATCCACCAGGTATTGTGGCTGTATCCCAGTGATGGGACTGATCTTATCCACCATCTCATCTCTCGCTCCAATATATTGCCAGTCGAGTGTGTAGAACACCGCGTGTATAGGAGCTAGAAGCTCCTGCAAAGTCCAGCCTCGAGTCCACCAACGCGCAGCAGCCAGAGACTCGGCGGCATTGATATCCGAGAGATAGACGTAGCAGATCCTAGCTTTGCTGTAATATGTATACATTGAATTGACCGCCTCGGTCAGATCAGCGCTAGATGTCTTGTCGATGCAAAGCGTGTCGACCCAGATGTATTCGTATCCTTCGATATGGGCGAGCTTCATTGCACGAGTGATTTTGGCGTACGCGGGTTTCTTTGCGGCCGTGCCATCGACAAGGTCCCGGAACAATACCTCATCACTTGCAATCGTAGACCAGGTATGGGAATGAATGGCATATGGTGGAATTCCTTCGTCCCATGCTTCGATCAGCTCCAATTGGCCATCTGAGCCTAGCATTGTCTTGAGAAGACGCATGGTCTCTGCGAAGCGCACACAGACATGTAGAAGTCATGAATGCTCAGTGATGCGCGGGTCGAGCTCGAGTGCGAGGGGAAGGGAGATAGATGGGTTGATGTAAGTGCGAAGACATATGCTTCAGCGGTATCGAAGATTGGAAGGCAGTGCAAGGCTGGAAATAGTCCTCCTCCCTTTCCTTGCTACGCCACCACGCTAATGCGGGAGGACTTGGCTGTGGCTGGCTACATGTATCTGCAACACAATGGCGAGTACTCAAGGTGAGCTGCAGTGTCCTCGGGTATGATTCCAGAGTCATGATCTCCATCCTCATGTTGTGGGCTTCTTCTGTCTTTTCTTTTCGAATTTATTGACCACGGCCAGATCATCGCTAGCTCCATCGAGCGTGATTGCTTCCTCGAAGCCAACGAATCTCTTCGTGCAGCATTGGTGAGTCGTTTTTCCGCGACCACTGACTCCGTGTCGTGTGTTTGATGTTCCTGAGCCGGTCGCCGCAATCTGTTCGGGCGGCCTTTCTAGGCAACACATATCGAACGACGTCGGCGAGCTTCATGTCGCGAAGATCCCGTGGCGCTCACGAAGTCTACTGCATCTCATGCATTCTCCATAGACGCAAGAGAACCCGCACCTCAATCTTACCACAATTTCTCTCTCCCTCCAGCCTCACCACCAGCAAACCTTCCTCAAACCTTCCCATTGGACACAACTCCAACATTCACCTGGCCCCTCTCCCTCTCCATCTTCAGCGCCTCTTTCCCACCCTGTATCGCCCTTATCATCTCCTCACTCTTCCTCACAGCCTGCATACTCCTCCTCACCCTCTCCCTCCCGTCCTCCGGCTCCAAATCCGGATTCTGCGCGCACATCCCCTCACACCTCCCTTTCAAATCCTCCACAAACTGCGCAATACACCTCTGCATTTCCTTTTCATGCTTCTTCTTCCAATTCTTCGCCGCGAAGCCCGAGAATGTAATCCATGTCCGGATGATACAAGTCTGCTTTTTCTTCTTCTCCCATCCCGCACCAGAAGCAGAGGTCGGCGACAAAGAAGAAGGAGAAGAAGACGAAAAAGAAGAGGATTCCTCAATCTCCGTAACCCTCTCCGTCTTCATCACAAACCTCGGAATCAAATAATTCGCGTTATCCGACACCCACCGAATCCTCGTCACGTTTCCCCCCATTTTATGCGATTCCCGTCCATCGTCCTTCCACTTCAGCGGTTCGAGCAAGAGACAAACTTCTTTGCTCTGGAATTTTTCGCCTCCGTTCGCGGAGCCCAGATCCATGGTGACGGTCATGTGGGTGCCTTGTTCGAGGCGCAAGGCCCGGCTGTGAGGGCTGGGATGCTTGGTGATGAGCACGTCCGGGTTGAAGGTGTTCCATTCGCGCCAGGAATGGAGGTCGAGGAGGGCTTCGTAGGCGTATTGGGGTGGGGTGGGGATGGTGGCTTCGGCGTAGACGCTGAAGGTGCCGCCGGAGGGGATGGTGGGGGTGGGACGGGGGCCGGTGTTGGCGTTGGAGCGGAAGTGGTGGTCTTGGAAGGCGGCGCCTGCGGGCATGGTTTCGGTGCTTTTCTTGTTCCTCGTTTGCTCTCTTTCTGGTTTGCCGGAGACTGTGGGCTGTGTAGGTTGGTTCGGGAGCGGTGTAGAAGCTCTGCAGATTAGTCGTGCTGGCCTGATTCCGATGTTTTTGTTGTATCGTGGTTGAGAGGTGGAGCGGAGGAGCTGGTCGTTCTCGTGCTAGTGCTGCTGGTGGAGCGCAAGGGTGGGATTATGAATGACTAAGTCATGTGTACTTGAGCCAGCGATGGGCGCATGGAGGAGTGCAGTTGTGGCGGAGAAGCGGCCATGCGGGCTATATACCACCATTTCCCCGTGCGAGGTACTGGTTGACGGGGTTGTAGATCGCAATGATTTGCGAGACACAAGCCGTGTGACGTAGTGCAGGTCGGCACACGGAGCGCCGGAATCCACTGCCGCTGCTCTTCACATGGCGCCAAGTGGGCGATTCCCTGCTTGCGGTATGGCTGTGTGAAGTCAGTCTCAGGCGTGTCTGGACGCTGGAGCCTGTTCACTTGCGGAGAGGAAGTCATAGCATGCAAGGGTATCCATTCATGTGTCATTCGTCTCATGCATCCAGACCAGCTTCCAATATCAGGCAGCGAACACCTGTCAAGCGACAGAACCTTACGAACACGAGAAAGGCGATTACGAAAGAACCCGACCATCTTTCCTCCGTCCTCCTCATCCATCAACATCCATCATCTCACTATCCTCGTACTCCAATTGAATCCTCGTGCCCTCAGCATCTGCAGGCCCGAATGTCAATGCAGTCGTAGCACCAATCGTAGCATCTTTCAGATCCTGCTGAAGTTGCGTGACATCGTCCTCTTCTTCAACTTCCGTGCCATCATCCACCGCCGGAGCCTGCGTGGTCTCCGTCTCGTCCAAACCGATATCACTCTGGTCTTGCAATTCAGTGCTCTCGAGAACCGTGTCTCCTCCACCACGCTCCTCAGTCATGATATCGTGCATGAGCTTCAGCAGAGCAGTTTGCAACTTCGTAAACACGTTCTTGCTAGTAGCATCGGGAGCGACTTTGGTGTCGATCGTTTCTTGCAAGAGCTCGAGCACAGACTTCAGCTTCTCAGCATCACAACCTCCAGCAGGAAGATGCAGTTTGTTAAGCATGCTGAAGAGGATCTTCTTTTCGTCCTTGTTCAGCTGCGCAGAAACGAGGCGATCGAGAATGCTCTCTGCGAGGATGAAATGTGTCTCGCCAGCCCCACTCTTTGCAGAACTATCTCCAACAGCATCGGAAAAGCCCACGATCTTGCGCGGATCCGTCCAGTCTAGTAGCATGTTCGTGATCTGGGTCATCGAGACCATCTGATCAGCACCGGCAACAGCATCCTCATCATCGTCGTCCTCAAAGGCCTTGCGAAGAGTGAGAAGTTTGCTAATGGCGCTGCTAGTGATTTCTGCCATGAGCACTGCATTCTCCGCGCGAGAGTGACAGTATACGGGGAAGAAGTAGCTCAGGCTCTGGCGTAGTTGTGGATTGGTAATACTGTCGGGATCGAAATACGTCACGACCAGCTGCTTGAGAAGATCCGAGTCAACGATGAGCCGGGAGAGCATCACCTTGGAAAGGGCGGTGGCACCAGTAGATTGTACTTCCGAGTCGCCAGACTTGAGTGACTGTTTGAACACCTTGAGCACAGGTCTCAAGGCCCCCTCCTGGTCTTCTGCGCCATCGGCAGGCGCCAGGAGCGAAGGGTGGGAGAGGATCATGTCGGTGATGATTTGCAAGCAAATGGTCTGCATCGCCGGATGTCCTTTGATGAAGCAGTGAACGAACACGCTGAGGTTCTCTTCGGCAATTTTCTGTATTGTTGTCAGCTTCGCACCGGACGCTTTTTCAGTTCGACTCACCCTTCCAAGAAGACCGCATAATCCCAAACAGAGGAGGCCTCGCTCTCGCAATGGAGCCTCCGTACTGCGCACAGCAGGGACCACAAGGGTGTTGAGCGTGGTCACGAGATGGACATTCTCCAGCAGATCGCAATGCACATTCTGCAACATGCACATCGCGATATGCAAGCACTTCATGTTGACCATGAGCTCTTTGACAGCCCTCTCCTCCTCGGCTTCAGGATCGGCTTCGGCCTGTTGCTGTTGCTGCTTCTTGGCCTTCTTCTGAGCTGCTCTGGTATTTTCGTCCACATCAACGTCCACTTGCTCCGTGGCGGAGTGGAAGCTGTCTTCCGTGCTGTCGTCGGCATCGCCGTCGTCCTCCTTGATGATAGTATCATGCACCTCGGCGACGGCTTCGAGAACAACACTGCAGAACTCGCGTTCCCCTTTGGCATCTTCGCCACACACAAGGCGAAGCACCTCCACAACGAGACGTGTGACTTCCTCAGGCAGATCCGCAAGCGCCAAAGAAGACCTCATGAGGACGGAAATCTTTCGACGACCGACTTCGTCGCTGTAGTCGAACGTCAAAGCCATGTGCAACATCTGTTCGACAATGAATTCGCAGTATGCCAGCTCCGATTCGTCGTATTCCTCGTCTTCGGTCTCGGCCGACTCAATCGTGACCTGAATCAGCTTCTTGATCTCACGCTCGAGAAGAAACCCAAACTTGGTCACTTCCGGCAACTTCTCTTCCGCCAGCTCTACCAGTGATCGTGGTCCAACATAATCCTTCGTGTTGCGGCAGTAGTCATTGAATGTGCGCGCCATGAAGGCCAGCTCAGGTGAAAGGTCGTCCCAGAAACTGTCTGGGAAGGAGACATAATCGACATAGTCGGGTCGTCCCTTCCAGAACTCGTCCATGGCAATCGAAGCAATTCCACCTTCGCCACCACTGTTGACCACGTCGATGCGCTCCAGTAACTCGAGCAGTGCATCCAGCGATGGAACAGCTTCTTTATTTTTGGGAGCCTCTCCGTCGTCCTCTTGCTCGGCTGCTTGTACAGCAGGCCGAGCTGCGCAGTCTTCAATCCAGCGTTCGCAGAACAATCGTGCGGTCGCTCTGCGCACATTCTCATCTCGGTCTCGCAAGCCCCATCGCAGCAGCTTCTCACGATGTGTGAGACTCAGATTCCTGAAGTCTCCCAGAGCAGGCAGCAGGCGGCTATACAGCGCCTTTCGTGTTGTCGCATCCGCATCTCTTGCTCGTTCCAGTAGATAAGGTAGCACCTCCTTTGTCAGGGGCAGATTCAACAACAAATTCCTCCGAACTTCAGCAGAAGAGTCGTTCTGAAGCACATTCAACAGCTTGTTCAGCACCGTCTTTCCGCCCAAGTCCTCGTCCGAATCTGAATCTTCTTCCTCTTCATCGCCTTCCACCTCCGCTGCTAGTCTGCCAAGACCGTACACAGCCTGCAGCCTGACAGAAGCCTCTTTGTCGTGCAGTCGCTTCAACAGCTCTTGCCGCAGCTGATGAAACAATGCATCGTCCAGTGTATCCAAATTGTTGATAATGTGACTTGTAATTTGCGTCGCCCGAAAGCGAATCTCTTTCGCCTTTGCCTTCATCGCCAGCATCGTCGTCTTCAAAATTTCGCTGGCAAGCCTGCTCGTCGGCGTCTGCGGGAGCGTCCCATCCTCGACATCATCGTCCGCCTGCGCAATCTCATTATCCTTGCCCGCAGCAACATTCAAGAACGTCCCCAAAAAGCGCACGACGCGATCTCCGACTGGTTCCGATTTCTTGACTGGCAGAATGCGAATCACGCATCGCACGACCTCGCGATTGAAGTCGTCCTCGTCGAAATCATCATGCTGCTTGCCTTTCTTGTTGCTGACGGGCTCATAGCAACACGCTTCCTGAGCTTTTCGTAGCGAAATGATGGCTTTTCTGTGCGCAGCGGTGGACTTTTGCGAGTCTGCAAACACGGCACAGATGGCGCGTCGCAAGGAGTTGTCCTCTCCTTCGTCTGGTATGTCCGGCGGTGGTGTGCTATTGCGGATGGATCGGGTGGAAGATTTTGCCGCAACTGAGCGTCGCGATGTGCGCGTGCCTCCGCTGGCGACTCGTCCCGGCATCGTGGTGTGTTGTAGGGTTAGCTCGTGTCGGTTGTCATCTGTTTCTCGACAGTGTTTGCAGGTGTAAACAGAGCGGAACATGTTCCGCGTTGCGCAACACGAGCCAATGACGTGATGCACCGCGGCACTTTTGACTTTCGACCTGCAGCTCCACTGCTCGATCACTCACTCTGTGCGTTCGCGACTGGGGAAGACTGTGCGCATCATGTTAGCCAGGACTGCTTTACGGACGGCGACGAGGCCTGCGAACTTGCGAGGAGTGCGAACAGCAGTCACCATTGCCCCTTCAGCGTCAGAACTACACCGCATGAGCCCGCACGGCCTGGAGATCTCCAAGGCGCAAGGCATTGCGAAGAATGGTCTGGTTTCTGGTATGTCCACACCCCAAGCAAGAGCACTACTCGCCGCTGAGGCTGATACACAGCTTCTTCCTAGCCATCGGCAACACACCCCTCATCCGACTGAACAAGATCTCCGAGCAAACAGGCTGTGAAGTGCTCGGCAAAGCCGAATTCCAAAACCCAGGCGGTTCGGTCAAAGACCGCGCCGCGCTCTTCGTCGTCCAAGATGCCGAAGAAAAAGGCCTCCTCCGCCCCGGCGGCACAGTAGTAGAAGGCACAGCAGGCAACACGGGCATCGGCCTCGCACACGTCTGCCGATCCAAAGGCTACAAACTCGTCATCTATATGCCCAACACCCAATCCCAAGGCAAAATCGACCTCCTTCGCCTCCTCGGCGCCGAAGTCCATCCCGTCCCCGCCGTAGCCTTCGACAACCCCGAAAACTACAACCACCAAGCCGCGCGCCACGCCCAATCCCTCCCCAACGCCGTCTGGACCAACCAATTCGACAACACCGCGAACCGCCGCGCCCACATCGAAACCACCGGCCCAGAAATCTGGGCCCAAACCGCCGGCAAAATCGACGCTTTCACCTGCGCCTCCGGCACAGCCGGCACCATCGCAGGCTGCACGCGCTACCTCAAAACCATCTCCCAAAACCGCGTAAAATGCTACGTCGCCGACCCCCCGGGCTCGGTAATCTACACCTACGTCTCCTCCGGCGGGAAACTCGTCGACCGCACCGGCAGCTCCATAACCGAAGGCATCGGCCAGGGCCGCATCACGGAGAACTTGGCACCCGACATTTCCCTCCTCGACGGCGCCCTACACATATCGGATGAAAAGAGCATCGCAATGGTCTACAGATGTCTCGACGAAGAAGGACTATACCTCGGAGCGTCATCGGCATTGAACGTCGCAGCAGCGAGAGATTTGGCCGAGAGATTGGGGCCGGGGAATACGGTGGTGACGATTTTGTGTGATGGGGCGTATAGGTATGCGGATCGGTTGTTTAGTAAGAAGTGGTTGGAGAGTAAGAAGTTGTTGGATGCCGTGCCGGGGCATTTGCGGAAGTATATTGTGTTGGAGTAGTAGTGGGACAGGGGAGGTGGATAGACGAGGACAGATCTCGAAGAAGAAGAAGAAGAATCATCATCAGTGTCTCTTTCTGGAATTACGTGATGAGTCTCGCACGCGGGTGTTGCGTGTAGAAGTGTTCGTAATATGAAAAGTCACCCACCATGCACACCTACATGGAGCTTCCATCTTCATGCCTTCCTTCCTCGTTCGGCACGTCGCGATGTCGCATACATACATATAGCTTTCTCGTACACCATCTGGCCCATCACACGGCACGACTAACCTGTCTCACTCACCACACGACTACGCAACAAACCGGCACGAAATGAAAAGCAAAGAGAAAAGTCATTCACGAAGACCATTCCTATTATCATCATCATCAGCATCATCATCTATCATCATCACCTTCGTCTCCATGCTCAATCATCAACATACTCCTCATCTAACAACCTGCAGCTACTGCACTCACTGCATACCACATCAAACTTCTTCGTCTGTCCCCGCTCGCCGTCCATCATCACTCATGCACGCAGCTGATGCTTCAAGGGACTCGTCACTCTGGAGATAGGAGGAAGCCCCGCTGACACCATCCTAAAGATGCTTTGTGTGACTGGTCGTCTTCTTTCAGTAGTTGATCCCCCTCTGCCTCCGACGCATCTGCATCTCGCCGACGTCAACTCTTGCGCGTCAGCGTGAGCGGCGAAGAAGGGGAAAATGGAAATTTTTGGATCGCTCATTGCTCGTTGCTCGTTGTGGAGCAAGATCTTGTGGAAGGAGTAGCGCAATTTCGTCTTTGCGCCAGCTCTGCCATCATGCGTCGCGCATGTTGCGCAAATTGTTGCGAAAATGCTGTGTGGCCTTGAACGACATCAGGTCTTCTCCGATGTCGGTTTGTACATGATTGTCGTGAGAAACTATTCTCTGGTCAGTATGGTGATGGTCCGTGGGTCTAGAAGTCCTCACCTTCCGCTTATACCGCGTTGTACCACTCGTGGCTAACACGCCGCTTCTTATGCTACTAGTAGCCAAGTGGTTAAGCACGGTATGGTTGGGCATAATCAGCACGCTCGCATCGTCCTTGTGAGGTGTCGCGCCGTTCAAGATGCTTTTATTCAAAAACATGGGCAGGCTCGGCGGCTGCGGGAGGGTGTTCGTCACTCGTTGAGCGCGCTGGTACCGCTCATCTTCAGGGTTTTGGTAATTGTCTAGGTCTACGAGGAACTGTGGAATCGTGTTGGTGTACTTGGCGCGTGGGATCGTCTGCTTCGGAGCTGGCTTGGGTTTGGTCTCAGCCTCTGTTTGAGGGTCAATCTGTCGTGGGGCAGGAGTGGATGGAATGGGGATGGATGCAGACGCTTCCGTGGGCTGTTTCTCGCTCTTAGTCGAGCCGTCGGTTGCTTGCTGTGGGGTTTGCAGGTTGGCTTCGTTCCCGGATGGCTGCGTGGAATCTGCCGGCGGCCGTGCGGCGGAGTCTTGCGTTCCCAAAGCATCATCGGCGCGAACAGCTTTACCGGGAATATCGATTGGCTGAGCTGCTTCGGGTGGCTGCGGTTGTCCTTCTGGCAAGGGCGCCACGACTTCGATGTAGTTGACGAGGATATTTGTCCAGTCCACCGTAGTGGGCAATTCCGGTGATGTCACCATTTCCCCGTCCACCAGAAATTTACAATGGTGAGTACCCGGGGGAAGGTAGAGTCGTGCGGAGAAGCCAGGGGCGCCATCTTTGTTGCGGGGAACCTTGATCTTCTTGTCCCAATTACAAAATGTTCCAGTGACGAAAACCTTCTCGCCGCTCCCGTTCCACGCAAACTTGTACGGGACCTTGACCGAGCCGTTGTTCAGGCCCGAAGTGTCAAAGGCGTCATTGTCACCGACATCATCGTCGTCGACTGTAGTAGAGCTGCGCACAGAGGCTATGCGAGGTATGGCGCCCTCTTCGATATCATCATCTTTGATCGCAGTGATGTCCTGCGGGGTAATGATGGGGGAGCCCGGCGTGTGCACCTCCTCCTCGATAGGCAGCGGCAATCTAGGCGGACGACTGTAGTGGGCAGGGGGCAGGCCATATGGGCTGGCGGAGTATCCCGTGGGGATGTAGTCATCTGGAACGGCATCTTCGCCGCCGCCGTGGTTCGCCGCGGGCACGGGCACATCCACGGGCTGAGACTCGGTCGGCTCGGGCGCATGTGCGACGGGAGCGGGTTCTGGTGGTGGCTCTTGCGATGGTGGGGTCGGCGGGCGCGGTGAGGAGGCGCGGATGGGCAACGTGTTGGACCTCGAGGGCGGGCGTTGCTTACTCTCGGCCTGGCCCATGGCGGAGATGGCCTCGAGGGCGGAGCGGTGGCTGTGGGCAAGGTCGTCGCCGGCGCGGTGGTGGTGGTGACTGGCGTGCGAGGTGGTAATGGAGCGCGTGCGGATGTGTGCCGCGCGCTTGGGCGAGTGGGAAACGGTGGCACCGTGGGCGTAGTACTGCGAGGTGGACGGCGGGTCGGAGCTGCTCGACGTGACCCAGGCTGCGGTGGGCAGCGACGGCTTCTCCTTCAGCCTCCGCTGCTGCGGCTTGTGCGTGGTGGCGGTGGTGCTCGGAGGCGTTGCCGAAGTGCCTGGAGCGCCGTCCTTGCTCTCGGCGTTGCCCATGGCGCACGAGGTCAACAATTGATCAGTGAATCGCGCAGTCAATGCCGTCAACGGGACATGACGTCTGTGCGACACGGGCGCGCACAGCGGGGCGGAGACTGGAGGGAGTGCGTGAGTGAGTGACACGGCGCGGCGGCGGAGACCGCGCGTGCAGGTGAGACAGCAGCAGCAGCACAGCTCGCCTCCTGCGTCGTGCTCGCGGCAGAACGAGAGACGAGCAACAAGCGACCTCACAGTATCACCGGCCAGCGTCGATCGGCATGCATGCGGGCGGGCGGGCGGGTGCGTGCTTGGCGGTGGCCGTTCCGCCAACTCATCATGCAAGTCATCTCGTTTCCCTTCAGCCTCATCCGCCATCACACCCTCCCGTCCGCCACGCACGCGCTGCTGACATGGCGCCTTCGTGAACGCGAGGGGCCGTCGACGTGGACATGTCTGCCGGGCAGCCAGCACCACCACCACCACCACCACCAGACCACCTGCTTGGCGCTGCTGCCGTTCTGCACGCCCTGGCTCGCGGCCTGTACTGGCTCGCGTGCTCCATCGCCATCCTCCTGAGGACCACCGCTTACGCCGTGCTGTGGCTGCTCCACCTGCTCTGGCGACCGATCGCTTTCGCCCTGCAGCCCCTCATCTACCTAGGCAGCTTCCTCCTGGCATGTCTCGCCCTTCCCTTCCGAGCAGTCGTGCAGCTTGAGGTTGGTGCTTCGAATGCCAGCCAAACGCTGCCGTTGCTTATCGTTCGCAGACTCTGTACATCTATTTAGGCATCGCCGCTCTGGTTGGAATCCTTGGCGGTCTGCTCGTCAGCCTGATCACGAGCAAAGTCACGCGCACCTTCGTGAAGTCTCGTCCCATCACAGCGCAAAAGGCCCGATCCGTGAAGGACTATCGCCAACAGAAAGAACAACAAAAGGTCAACGACCAACTCCCGACTCTTCTAGTACCACTACCACCGACCCGACAAGTGAATGGAGTCTCGCCGCAGAGACTATCTCCTGCGTCATTGTCCCCAGGCTATCTCAGTCTGTCAGACGGCAGCCGGTGGAGGGGTCTCATGAGCACTGCGATTTTAGAGGAAGATGATTCCGACTTCTGATGCCCCAAGACTGTAGTAGCACTAGCCTTCCTCATACAGCGACAGATGCACGGAAGTGTGTCGTTGTTGACTCGGAATCTACCTGTCACGCTGTATGTTTACTTTGATGTGTTTGCTGCCGCAGCTAGTTATTATTGTCGTGGAGAAAGTGTATGCGAATTGCAATGTGCACTGCAGTTGATGTGATGGCACTGCAACGACGATGGAAATGTCTTCGGTGTAATGTTGATCCGATGCCGATGCCGAGTTGTTGTCAGTCGTTCTTTCTCTTTCGTCTTCCCTCTTGCTTTTCGTCACCATATATACTGCATGGATTTCGCAATTTTCACGCGTACATTTCTGTCTCTCTAATACACAGATCGTGGAGGCCACACATGCAAGAAGAGGAGATTCAGATTCACCGCCCTCGAATGCTTCCAGCTACATTTGACTTGTCTACTCCGAGGTCAGGGCTGATTTTGGTACCCTTTCCCGCTGACCAAGTGAGGAGAGCGGAGCTACGGGGGTTTCCTGAAGCCGACTACGCTCATCGATGGCAAATAACCAAGTCCCAGACATCCATGTCGCAATCCGCTATAGGACTCAGATTGTCTATAACCCCGGCATTATTGACGAGGACATCCAACGAGCCAAACCTCGTCGTCGTCGCCTCGAAGAATTCGCGCAATTCGTCAGGGCGAGTGACATCGGTTTTGCTGACGAGAAAGTGGTCGGGGAATTGTCGACTCCACTCGGACTCGCAAGCTTCCAGTCGCTCAGCGTGCACATCACATATCGACACATTCGCGCCAGCACTCAAGTATGCTGCAGCAATAGCTTTGCCAAGGCCTCCCGCAGCTCCGGTGACAATGACCGTGAGACCTTTCATGTGTGTAGATGTTTCCATTGTACGCTGCAGTGTAACAGTTTAGTGATGTGCCAGTTACCGTAACAACTATGTAACTGGCTGTAACAGCCTTCCCATTTACAAAATAGGTCTTATAACTAGGTAACTAAGGACGATCCGCTAATTAGGTAGCAACTCGATCAATTTTTAAAGGGCTAGGATGTCGATTAATTTAAAAAGGCTAGGATACTAATCAAATTTTATAGGGCTAGGATCTATGATCTCGATACCTGTTGCCACAACTAACCCTAGTAGCTCTAAACCCTAAGTGTAACCCTACGCTATTAGCTTCCTTAACTCTAAGCTAAAGCTCGCTCGCTCGACTCTTATACTTTATAGACTACGGAATACCCTATACTATCCGCTATACTTCGTCTATATATATATATATATATATATATAGGACTAGTAACTAAAAATATATAGCACTACGTACTATATATCGACAGGTTTGCTAAATGGAACGACCGCCGCAGACAGCACATGGCGAATGAACTTTTGCGAGGTTTCTACCTACTACGGCTGGAGGACGACGATTCGGCAGCAAATTTTCTGGAAGATATAAGCCAAGAGATACATCCAAATGCATGGGCTCTACAACGATTGCTCTACGACAAATGAAAGGACGACCCCAAGCTCCAAGGTCATTACTCTCGCAGTGTTTATGGCAAGAATCTCCTTCCTCGATGAAATCCTCTGGCATTCAGATATTCCTGCTGAAGGGGAGATGATCTTCCATAATGGCAATGTGGTGCAATACGAGTATCGAATGATTATGTTCACCTGCACTGTGCAGCTGGACGCCGACGGCGATCTAGTCACCTCAAGGAGAATACGAGGTAGTCTGATTCATACTGCTCACTTCAGCTTTCTTGATCAGCCTCAAGTCGTGGTAATGGCAATTGGGAAAAAGAGTGCCCGATACAGACGAGTTCTTCGACGCTGTATGCCCCTCGGGATATCTGTCCGCATCAGTCTTCTTCACCTCAGCGAATCAGCATAGATTCCAGAACTCTCGTAACCCATCCGAACGCCAGCCGCATTTCCAGCCTGTCTTCCGTTCGATCTGAGCAAGCAATTCGAGAGTTGCAAACTTTTCACTCCGCGTCCTCATGTGGCGTCCACAAACATACACAGGCTGGAGTGAGTTGACAAGGCAAGCTCTGCGAAGATTGTCAGTCCAAGTCGATGCCATTAGTAAGGTCTGCATACGTGTGGTTGTTGGTTTCGACGATGCCGTTCGCCATCAGTGCACACTTGTATGCTTCCTCGCGAAGGTTGATCGCTGCTTCGGTGTCCCGTTGAGCTGCTTCGTACTCCAACAGTAGGACCTTGGCGGTGTAAAATTGGGTATGGCCAATTGCTTGGGATACGTTAGTGCTAACGAGAACGAGGAATTGCTGCCACTCACTGGCGCTGTGACTGGAGAAGAGGATCTGCGGGAAAGGGTTGTCCGCTTCTGCACTTGCGTCTCTGAACAATACTGGCTGAGCAGACTGGCCTCCCATGACCTCCCATCGCGTCATGTCAGCTTGTAACGAGTGAAAGTGAGGACTTTCTGCCAGAGGAGGGTTATCAGAGATTAAGTCAATGACTCTTGCAGTGAGCCATATCGCGATGCAGGCGTGCAAGTCTTCATCGATACCATTCAAAGCCATGGTCGCTTCTGCATCATCGAAGTAGGTTTCGGGTGGCAAGATGGTTCTTGTAGACGCACAGAATGCAGCCCAAATGTCTGAGACAGTCAGCTCGTTTCTTCACTTTCGTTGTAGTAACGCTCACCTATCCTGGCATAATCCCAAAAACAGCCACTGATCAAGCCTCCTGTCGACCCATTCCAGCGATTGTGGGTGTAGATGCTCGCACAGCCTTGTACATGCCTACGCCAATCCAAATACGTCACAGTCATCATCTCATACACGCAAAGCAGTACACATCCCGCAAGAGTACCCACGACCTCGAATCTGCCAGACATTGCTTCAATCGCCAACCGCACTGCCATCTGATACAAATGCAGCGGCAAAGATTCCGACCCAGGCGTCAAAGCCCGATGCTTCCTCAACTCAATATTCTTTGCAGACAGTGCCAGCGCTGCAGCTCGCCACGGCGGACACCTCAGCATTCGAGGCACTTCGACGCGCGAATAGTACAGCTTCGCAGAGTGCGCATCAAACCATGGAGCGCATTCGGTGAGATAGTTGTGCATTAATGTCGTTTCCAGATTTGTGCGAAGGGCTTTCTGGACGAGGTCCGAGGCTTCGAGATTGGACCAGTTGGTGAAGTGTTCCGGGTTGGGAGTCAGCGCTGCTGTGACGTTTGTTACGCGAACGTCTGCGATGTCCGGTTCGGTGTCGTGTTCCGAGATTGGTGGGGAGAGGATTGATAGGGATGTTGCGATTTGGCTTTTGTGGGTTGAGTCTGTGTTGGAGAGGGATTGTCTTTTTCTTTCAAGGAGGCATGGTTGTGAGGACGATGTTGATGCTGTTGAAGGTGCCGTCGTCGATGTCGCTGATGTCGCTGATGTCGCTGATGTCGATGTCACGCCATCAGGTCCTTGGAATACGATTCGTAACCCCCTCGACCAGAAACAGTCTGTATTCGAGCGCTCGCATCTTCGACATGATGGTTTCTTTTCATCGCAGCGTACGTGCTTGTCTCGGCATGGAATACACCCTGTCCTTCGTCGGGTGATGTTGGAAGGTTGGCTTGCGGAGCGAGAGGTATTTGGGGATACGGACATCTTGAAATGACATTGCTATGACGATGCAAATGTGGAAGAAGCATTCTGCAGGCTGCGCGGTGAGGCTCTTTCTGCGGTCGTGTTGCAGTTGGCCAGACCAAGTCGGATCGTCAGCGTACGATGGTACACTACTGCGCTACTCCGCATGCACACTCTTGGCCTTGACGAGGCGGTTGTGTAGTTGAGTGTACATGCTGATGAGTGCCATGTTTGACGTGTTTCTGATGAGTGCGTCGACGAATTCATTACGACGAGACCATGTGTAAGCCGTAATTTGTGTCCCATTGCAGTCTGAATGTCTACCACGGCTGCTTGAATGTTTGTTTTGGCTAGAACACCACTCAGACGACTCAAACCCTAATAATCGAGCAATACTGCGCAGCTTCCAGCTTTGGCAATACGATGCATGATTGGATCTTCATGGAGAGACACAGTGCGGGAATCAGGTGAGGTCCAAACAATCGCGACTTTTGCCCCCGCTAAGCTTCCGGCAAGTGAGCATGTCAAAGCCATGACTTCCGTGTATCAGTTTTGCCTTTGGCCGGGATTCACAAGGAACCAACAATGTCTTCAATAATCAAAGTTCCATGCAAGTCGGTTTGTGGCCGGAACAGTCAAGACTCCCTCGTCACTCCATTCGACAATGGAGTTCGGCGCTTAGGAGGGTGAGCAATCAGGACCTGGCAGCATCCTCTGCGCTGGTGAGATACAGAATATTCATTGGGAAGTATGACTTTCTCCGAAAAAGGGATAGCCGTGTCCGCAACGGGTGGGCGCAGTGTGGCACCGTGCACGAGGAGAGACACGACTAGCTGTCGTTCAATTTATTTGGGTCAATTCCGAAGGAGCTACGTGGATCTTCAGAAGGATATTCGCATGTGGTCTTGTAATGCGATGAGAGTAGGAGGAAGAGAAGGTCTTTCGAGGGGCTATGTGAAATTTCAGCTGGCCCCACTTTTCATAGCCCGTGCGCACTTCACGTCGCAGGAATTTGACTATTTCGCTGCATCTGCTTCGTCAGCCTTTCTAGGACGGCGACAGATGAATGTGAGTAAGAAAAGACATGCTTTGATAGGGTATCATAGCAGTGTGGGACTCGTTTCATTTGCTTGTCACGAATCGTAGATATTCACTCGAATCTCATATGAGAGTCCTAGAGCTTCAACCATGCTCATAGGTCGCCGGTGCCGGACATCAAGAGCGGTAATTAACGTGGAGTACTGAGCTTGTGACTGAGGAGCCGGCAGAAGCTTGGCGCAAGCCTTTCGGCTTCGGGCAGCCAAGACTAGATCTGTATAATGAGTTATGAATTTCGCACGACATCCAATCAATAGGGCAACTCCAGCTAAGCTGGTGGCATGGTCTAGTGGTATGACGACGTGTTGTGGTCAGTCTACAGATCCGCGTTAGCCCGTGTTCGATTCACGGTGCCGCCAATCCGCGAGTACAACAATGAAGAACGTTCGATTCGTTCAGCCGATTTTTGTTTGGCCCATCCACCCTCCTTTTGCTGTATCTCACTCATGCAGAGCCTGACATTCCATCTGCTACTTCTGGGCCAGAGCCTCCATCTATCGTTCTTTTCCAGTGTCGCACGCAAGTTCTCTGCATGAGAATGATCGTTTTGGTCTGAGGTCAGTCTGATTTGTCCTCACGAGTCATTTGCATATTGGATCTCAACTCTCAGGGGTCTGTCTACCTTCTTGAGGCATCTATTCTCTAGCATAGCCCTTGCATCAGCACAAACGACCTTTCGCATCCGATCACACAACCACAAACTCATCATCGTAATGTGAGAGTCCGACATCGACGACCGTCAGATCCTGCTTCTATGAGTGGCATATCTATCTCTGAAGACTGTCCAGCTTTGCGAGCTCTTGCCGATTCGGTGTTCCGGAGAAGGTACACAGATCTGATGTTTTTCACCGCTAAAGTCTCCAACCTTCTGAGTCTGATGTTCGGGGCTGAGCTGGCAGCACGGAGATATAAACGCAGTTGCATAACTCCTGCGTGTGGCCTTCCCATCTTGACCCTGATCGTCTTGATAGTCATGCGCACTTGAGGTCTAGAGAAATTCGGGGCAGGATCTCGAGCGGAATCTCTTCCAAGTGCCAGCGCAGGGCCAACGACTGTCGTACAGGCAATTGCATGATCAAAGGCTATATTGGCTTGCCACTCGTATTGAAACAATACGCCTCAGATGGCGAATCGACCATCTCTGTAGACCCAATTGATGCTCTGATACAGGACTATGTACACTTCCTAGCATAACTTCGCAAGTCACTTCCGCCCCTTCACGACCCTCAATCCGTCATCTTGACCGCGACATGGTCGTCCATGTATCGAGACACACTGCCCATGGCAACAGCGAAAATACACGCAAAGACACCAAACGCGATCGTGATATAGTAAATGTGCTCGAAAGATTCCGAGAAGATACCAACCACAGTCGGCAGGAGTTCTGCGTACGCGCCCTCACTCGCAAAGGCAGGATATATATCCGCCCATTGACGATACGGCATAGCTGTGAGCGAAGTCATCATTTCCCGGGCAAGAGCTGTGATCTCGGGAATGGCGAGGCCTTCGCCGATAAGATCAAATGCCACGCCGCTGGAAATAAAGACTGCCTGAAGTCTCTCCAGCGCCAGATCAGTGACCTTGGAGGCGAATTGGTTGTAGAAGATCGCCAGCCCGATAGCTTGAGTAGCGGCACGGAGGCCAACAGTCAATGCCGTGACCGAGCCGAGGAGATCGTCTGGAGTGATAATGGTGATGATGACTTGGTTTGGTACCAGAACGCCACCGACCGAGACGAGAGCGATGATCAGCGGGCCCCAGACTGTGGCGATGTTGTTGGGGTCGATGAGGACGAGGCATGAAGTGCCGATGACTTGGGCAATGCAGAAACCAACCATGACCCAGTTCACCTGATTCTTAAAGACATGCAACATACAGGCAGCGATAATGGCGCCTCCCAGGATGCAGGTTCCAATTGGAATAGTCCAGATACCTGTTTGCACATTGCTTCCCTGGAAGACAGCTCGCGCTTGGATCGGCCAAAAGACCACCATGCAGACATAGTTGATGCCAGCTCCGAAGATGACGCACAGCATGCAGTAGAACGGTCGTGGAGCGTGGACGATGCGTCGAGGGAAGAGAGGCCAAGGAGCCACGAAATACTCATAAAGGCACCCACCGATGAGCACAACAAAGCCCAGCACTAATGGGACCAAAGTCGGAGCGGATGTCCAAGGGGAATCTCTGCCACCAATGTTGAGGGCGACCAGGATGAGCAGCACACCAGCCATGAAGATGAAGCCGCCAACGAAGTCGATCCTCTTCAGCATCTCGCGGCGGGTCAGTCCAAGAGAGTTGACTCGTGGTGGTTCCTTATAGCCAATGTACAGTACCACGAAACCGATGAAATTCCAGATAGCCAGTACAGCACCAACCCAACGCCAGCTTACTTCCAGCAAGAAGTTCGAGTAAAGGGTTCCTGGTGCCCAAGGGATGATGATGAGCAGCATGAACGCCACGTAGATTGGGCGTTTGCTCGTGGGAACGCTCTCTGCCACAACCGCCAGACTCAGCAAGTCTTGTACCACGTTTCCGATACCAAGTAGAAGCTGTCCGGCAATGAACCCGATGTCATTTGGTGTAGCAGCGCAGAGAATGGTCGCAACGATACTCAGCCCGAAGCCTCCGTACAAGAGAATGTTGCGACGCCCGATAAGATCGGCGAGAGGACCGACAAATGGCGCCAGCGCACCAGAAGACAGGTTCGATGCTGTCAACATCCAGGCAAACTGGGCCGAGCGGAGGTCTACTGCTATCGCGGTACCGATCGTGAGATACAAGAGGGCTGAGATTTGTGATGCGGACAGAGCCATGGCGCATCCGAGGACGGTGCAGAGGAACTCCCAGGTTTTCTGCGACGCTGTTCAGTATGTGACATTCCGTGAAGGAATGGAACGTATTACCTTGTTCTCTGTATTGTGGTCAATGCCATCACCCTCAGTTCGAAGTCCACCCTTTTCGAAGTAGTTGGGATTGCCGGGAACACGAGAGATGGTGCGATGTGGGCGCAAGTTATTCTTCTCAGGATCACTCAAGTTGTCATTGCTGTCACGGTCGATATGGTCCGCAATGGCCTCTCTTTTCTCGTGTTCTTCTGCCATTGCTGCAACAGTGTTACAGGTAGGAGAGCGAAATGGATAAAGGTGCAAGAACGAGGGGAAGAACCTCAGCAGGCGATCATCGTATACTTAAATCTTTGTAGAATCGCTGCGGCATTGGTGTAGCTTTGGAGACCCAAGCATTGTCCTAGACGGAGACAGCCGCGGACTGCTCAGCTGGAAGTGGTGTTTTCATCTCGGGTCGCTGAGCATACGACGCGGGGAGCTTTCTGACTACAGCAGTTGTAGCACTGTATCGACCGAGCAGTTGCACCTACTCTGCCGAATCGAGGCAGCGTGTAGCCATGTGCGCGGAGCTGGCCACGATGCATGCATGGAAACTGGTGTATACCATCTGTCGCATACCACGACTTCCCGCATCCCCACACGATTCAAGACTGCCATGGCCAGCCACACGTCGCCAAGGAAGTTTGGCACCAATGAGAGGGGAGAACAGGCCGGAATAGCATCTTCGCGTGGTCTTGTGCAGGTCTGTAGTTCTTCTTGTATCAGACTTGGGCAGAGTCCCCTCTCTTGGAGTGTGTTGCGATGTCCAATACTGCTGCACCGCTGGCTTTCCTTGCCTCGGTCTTCGGGTCACTCCACTGCTGGTGCACATGACATGGAGGATGTAAGAGTATCCTCTTGGTTGCAATGGCCTAGACCGAGGTCGTTCAACTGATATACAGTTATACAGTATGTGGGACACGTTTGAATGCGGTCGCACGAGATTAGAGCTGTTGGTTCACGAGACGAATCATCATCTCTCATCATCTCGTAGGTCGTGTTCTCTGCAGACACATCGAGCTCTTGTCATCAGAATTCCAACACGCCTTCTAGTAAAGTGCTACCATGTGAGAATCTGGTTCCCAGATCTCGGACCCGCTGGAAGAGGTGATGCTGCTCATCACGGCACGCTACCACTTCGGCTGCCACTTCCGAATCGTGTGCTGCGATGAACGCAGGCAAAGCGAGCTCATCGACTCGAATCCGTCATGAGTCTCGTTGTGATGCGGCACAAAGGCTGTGGTCATGTTGAATCACAAAGTTCTTCTATCGCATCGAATCCGCCGGCTTCCAGGACGACTATTCAGTCAGAAGTTGTCTCTTTGCGGAGAAGACAGAATCAGAAAGCGCTGGTCGTCGCTGGAGGTTATGCGATGACGATGAGGATGATGCTGTGATTTTGTGATATGTCTCAGAAGAATCAGGACGAGGGGAGTTTTCCCAGCCCACGCTCAGCTCAGTCTTGGCACTGTCCTCCGCGACCTTCCGCAGCGCGCCCTTTTCCGTTCTGCAAGAGTCGAACTAACTTAGCAATGGCCTTCTTGTGAGGTAGTCTACACGACTTTTATGCCTTCATCGAGACTGTGGTCAGAGGTCGTCTCATGTCTCGAGAACTCCACGTGTCTCCAACTAGGAGCGACTGCTAATGCCCCGAGAACAAGCACGGCATGCTTGCAAGCTACTGCAGCCCCTATAGTATCCGTACTGCGTTGCTATCCACCATGTCCACTCGCAATGTGACGCGATGATGGAGGCCGTGGCAGGAGCCTGAGATTGTCAAAATGTATTGGATTGTGACCTTCCGTACTATGGCTGGCCGATATACCAGACCTGTTCGAGTCATCGTGGGACAATAATCTCGTCACTGTAAGGACACGGAGTGCTCTTTCGTCAAGCAACACGGCTCCGCAAGCTCGCCTATGGCAGAATGATTTTAATTGTTCGATGCTGGATAATGAACTCACAGAACAATCCTTACTTTGCCCAGCTGCCGGTAGGCACTCACACTGGAGTCATCAAACAATTCCTTCCTCGCATCAACTCCTCCGTTCGATGGGATTCTGTATCAGCCGAAGCGATGCCTGCCAATTGCGCCACCATAACAGATGCTTTCTACGTGCACTACTCAAACTCCACTTGGCCTCCAGAGTCTGATCGGAACTTGATTGATGGGGCGCCCAATACCTGGAGCATCGAAGCCTGTATGCCAGGCAATCAGAGCGCGTCGCCCTGGCAAGGTACCTACCGGAGGCAAGACTTCACGGAAGAATTATATCTCAACATATCTGTAATGGGCTATGATTGGCTGGGAGCCTATGGAAAGCCACCTGATTCACCGTTCTTTGGGGGAATCTTCAAAGTCACATCAAATACCACCGCCGGCTACTTCGAGCTTCCTAATCACATGAATGGACGGAAAGCTGGTCGCCTTATCGATGATGATCCGCAGGATCTCTGTGGCTCCAACTGTATGCCGCAGACTTCGACTAGAACACTATCGTCGAGATCTGCCCCTATGAACTATTAGAACGACGATTCTTGGAAACTCAACACAATGAAGAACAGAGGTGTAAGTGCTGCCCATATGATCCTTTCATTTTCGCTCACTAATATCGTCCACAGCCACTCTTGACTGTCGCTATGGCTTTGTTCGGGTATGGGTCGTACATACCAAATATACTCAATAACCCAGATGCATACATCTCGAATTTCACCTATGTTGATGACAGTGCCGAGAACAAAACGAACCATGCCAGTCGCTGTGTTGACCAGCAGCCATTCGAATCGCTGCTTCAACCCAGGTTCCAAAGCAGTTTGAAGTGTGTCACGGACAATACACAATCACCAAAATATCTAGACCACGATATCGCACGCTACCTCCGGTCCTTCTACGTCAACACGGAATTCGAGGTCGGAGACCCCCAGCGGCCCACAAATACCTTCGCAGCCGCCGTTTACCGCGCGACTGAGGCGTGGTTCACTACAGGCAATGCCGATTCCAGATCCGTTTACTCTGACCCCGGAGCGGACACCATCATCCCTACCATGTCTCGCGCCAGCATGATCGTTCTCTGTATACTGCTAGGCATCTATCTCGCCTGCCTCATCGTGTTAGCGGGTTATAGCGCGAGAAAACCTCTGGGGACAAGACAACTGGACGCTTTTACGATGATGCGCATCGGCGCCGAGATGCACGACCAAGTACCTTTCAAGGTCTGTTTTGAAATCAGCGCAGTTCGTGCTTTAGACGACACGCCTGGATTTGTTGGAGATGCGACGGAGGAGAGGGAGAGGTCGGGGTCGTAGGCCTGGGCTCTATTTCTGTAGAGCGTCGAAGGATCTGGAGGATCAGTGCGAGGGATTTAGTAAAAAGGTCCAACAGAGTGAACAGAAGCAACAACGCACAAGTATAAGCGCCCGAAACGCAGGTCGCATCCTGAGCACGTGTGCGATTCTGCTGACCGGCTGTGCTGTCCGCGGAATCAGACCTTCTTGAAGATTCGAGCATCGTGATAGAACTCCATTTTTATTGCTCAAAGTGCAAGATATGTGGGATACCGGACTCTTGTGCTCAGTCCATGCACCAACGCGTATCTCAATCTACAACCACCGTAGACAAAGTTCCCTGGATAACCATATCCTCGGCAATTTTTATGTTCTCCTCCTTGTTTCCAGCATAATCCGATACGATTGTCGGTCCACATGCCTCAACAGGTTTCATCCCATTGCCATCCCCACCAACGCCTTCGCAATCAGTCATCACCGATGCACACCACTGTTGAAAGAGTCAGTTCATTCCAAGATCTCGAGCACAGCGAATGCTTAAACCTACCAAAAGCTCACCCCACAGGTACGATTACGTCGTAGTTGAGTTTAGCACTACTCAGCGCTGGGAACATTCGACCTGTCTGGTTCTGCAAGTTGTCGAAGAAACTGTCATACTCTGGCTCGGCGGCTGAAGAACCGTTGATGGTGCGATTGTTGTCAAGAATGCTCGTATCGATGGGAAGTCCGAGTAGGCAGAATGTCTGCGAGCCGCATAAGAAGCGAGCGCTGACGGCTTTGGATGAACTACTGGTGGTAGTGAAATTCCTGATCACATCGATCGTGCAGGTCTCAGATGATGGTTCTTGTCGTTCCGCATTATGAGCACTTGATTCTAGAGTAACATTTACAGCCAGTGAATGTCATAGACTCATTTATTGTTTTCGGTGAGAAACAATCGGTCTCGTATCTGTTCAGCAGAAAGATCACTTGCTGCAAGCAACCCAGACAGCGTTGCGCTAACCACGTTGCCTGGAGCCAACATGTCCGACACTGGTCAGGCTCGCGAGGAGAGTACAGCCACAGAGGAAAACCAAATGAAATCAACACAATCTCGTGCCAGGTCACTTCCCTCGGTACCACCGAACGATGCGCAGCAGGCGAATGCTTTTCGGCTGTCTGGGAGCCCGCACACTAGGCCAGATTCTACCGAGAAGGAGATATGCGCAGAACTGCTTCCGCATATCCAAGCAGGACCCACCTCTATCCAGCTCCAACAGCCTTCATCGAGTGAGAAACACAAGCCCAGGGATCAGAGATACATTTGCTGGCAGCATGGCTGTCAAGGGAAGTCATTCAGCAACCTCAGCAATTACAGGCGCCATTGTAGAGAACAGAGCCGAGTGTTTGCCAGACCGGTTTGTCCAAGATGCGGGAGAGAATTCTCGAGGAAAATGGCTCGCGACAAGCACCACCTTTAGAAGCGTTGTAGGGCCATCAATATCTACCCCAATGGCGTGTCCAGTGTGACGTCTCTTGGGTAAGACAGCGCGGGCGTAGTCTCTGTATCGGCACGGGCAGGGTTACAGTGGCGGAGTGTGGGCAGAACTATAGGAACCGTAGTCGTAATCGGACTCCTCTAGTGCTGTGATGCGCTCCAAGTTTTATGGCATATGCCAGGAAGAGTATCAGCGTCCGTTATTCTCCGCTTTCGGGCTTTTCCTTTGCACGGTGTCCAGCCTTCACATTCATAGTATTCTCGTCGTTGTCTCCCATGGACCCCAAAACAAGCGGTCATGCCAGCGAAGATCGCGTGGACCTCTTCTGCCGTCTCTTGCTCACATCGCCCGAGTCGAGTTGTCCACCCCTGATAGTCTGTGAACCAGTAACACGTGTCAGTCGGCGTCGAGACTCCAGCGTAGCGTGTTCGACTCGCTCTCGTCGGCTCTTGGATTTCAATTTAGCCAGATAGGATTTCAATTGAGACAAAGCGCTTTCTTTCGTCGTCGGATTGTCAATCTGGTCTACTAAGTGTTCCTCCCGACGAAGAGACGCGCTAAACTAATACGGACTAGCCCGCCCACGGTGACCACACTTTCCACCCTCCCCTTTCCCGGTTTTGTCCCAGTGAAGACATCGACATGCGATGGTCATCATACGGAAAAGCCTGGTTTGCCGCCCATCATATCTCCATGTGACAAAGAAGCGCGCATATGGACTGCGGAAAGGAGTGGAAACTCTCAATGCCGAGGATGCCTCTGAAGGATTCCAAAACTCGGAGTTCAAGTTTCCAGCTCGGAACTCCGCATATCAACGACTTGAACATCATGTTCTGCCTCTGTACAACCGCTCAAGTCGCCAACATCCACGATGTCTACCACTGTGCCAGACCCGCAAGTTCGAACAGTCCATGTCAAACGTCGAAATGGCAAGTTACAGAGCTGCGAGCCTTGTCGCGTCCGGAAGTTGTCCTGCGATCACAGATTACCTGCGTGTACGAGATGTGTTCGACGGAAACATGCAGAACAGTGCTTCTATCATCCGGCACCACTGACAAAGACGAATGACTCGCGGGTTCTACCTTCGCCGGCAGACTCTTCAGTAACGTCTTTGAGTTCTGGATCCCGGATGGTTCAGGGCTCTGGACAAAGCACGTATCGTGAGTGCGATGATTCCCAGATTCTACAGCTTCTCTTATACATACAATCCGTGTGATTACCTGCCCGACGATGGGAATCCTCTGAGACAAGGTTTGATGTTTAAGCAGATTTTGACCTCTAACCCGCTGCTCTTAGGCACATCTTCGAATCGTCCGCAGATATGGACACCTAATCATGTTCATGCCAGCACAGAAAGCCGACGTATGGGCCAATCACAAACCAGAATACGAGCCGACACAGTCCCTCCGCCCGACAGAGTCCAAGAGATTCTGAGTGTTCCCTCTGCTGGCATCTTAATGGACTCCTCAGCGGGGCGACCGGTCGGTTACTTGGGTATAATCAGCTCTTCTGCGTTTGTGGCTGAATTGAACGACAATCTGGGAATTGATACGCCGGCCACACTCAACGAGTCTCATACCGAACGACTATCAGATGACTACGTGGAGAAAGGCGTCAAGGTACTCAACTACTTTCAAGACATTGGCAGGATTGAGCACTTCGTTCAGAAGTGGCTGGAGAAGAGAGACAGCTTTCTGATGTACAGTCCCGTTTTTCGCATCTGGTTCGAAGAGTCAATTCCAATAATCCAGGATGCGCTGAACGCAAACAGACTTGTCAGTCTAGCAGCTCAACTATGGTGCAACACGCAGCGTGCTGTACCATGCACGCGAACGATTCTGGTCAACGAGTGGGCTCGCGCAGCGACTGGTTCGAGCCTGCGTTGGGAGACAATTGGACTCATTTTGACGCAAGTGGGCGTCATTGCTTGCATGTCGCCCGCTTGGGATCCAATCTTCAAACGCGGACAATCGAGGAAAGAGATGGTCCAGACAATTCATGATCTCGCCGGCACATGCATCGACATTAGTCAGCGCTGCGGACGCCGGAACGAACTACTCATATGTCTTTTATACGAAAGACTGCTTCTCACCTCCATCATGCAGGGTGATACCTCTAGTCAAGTCTGGACGAGCTTCAGCGAGGTCGCAGATACTGCCGTCCTACTTGGCCTACATCTCGAGCTGCCTGACAATGCAGATGTACCGTTCTTCTTGCGGGAACTCAGGTCACGTATCTTCAACGTAATTTTCTCCATGGACAAGCTGTTATCGACGTTTCTAGGACGCCCACCGCGGATCAGCTACCGATATGCTGTGATCCGAGAACCTTCTGATCTCACTGATGTCGAAGTCTGCTCAGATCCCGAGACACTACAAAAGAGACTGGCAGAATTGAGCCTGACAGGAGGATGGTCTACCCATGGTGATGTCGCCAGAGCTACTTGGCGCAAAGCATCGACCAGCCGCCACATCATACGCGAGGAGATACTGGAAATCGTCATCGGCCCGCATATCACAGACATTGAAGCTCGCGTCGACAACCTCCGAGCTCGCGAGCAAGAAGCTCTTGCCAGCATGCCAGGAATATGTCGCTTAGACCCAGAACAACTGATTGCAGACATCAAACGCAACCCTACCGTCCACATCCCCGGCCGAGGCGTGCCATGGAAACCGGTAGACGTAGTCTGCTTCTGCTCAATCCATCTCGGCATCCGTCACGCAGCCTTCCTCCTCGAACGCGCCGCACACAACAAGACCAAATCCGATCCTTCCAGACTCATCGCCACAGCGCGATCCCTCCTCTCACTCGTCCTCAAAGCCTACTCCCTCAGCGACTTTCTCGCCGAATTCCAAATCGACTTGACCGATAGTCTCGCCTTCTACGTCGTGCCCACAGCAGGGGTCTTAGCATTAGAAATGCTCAAACGGGAACAGTATCATCGAGCCAATGATGATTTTCCCCGCTCGGAAGTTCTGCAGCAATTGAGCGTTTTGGTGCCAATACTAGAGGCAGTTCCATCAGACGAGGGCAACGGACCAATTTGTGCAATGGGACTGCATGCGATCAAAAAAGTGCTCGATAGGCTACTTTCGAGACCTTATCAAAGACCACCGAATTTCAATGCGCAGATTGGAGGTGGAATGAACCAGTTTAGTACAAACATGGATAACGACGCGGATTTCTTGCAATGGTTGGGCAATTTGGATTTCGATACGAGTGAATGGCAATTACCATCGGCAGTGGCTCTGTAAAAGGTCTCTACTCCTAATTCAAAGCTTCTGTCCTTGATCCTGCTGCCGTCTCCACCAACGCGAGGCAGAGATTTCAGACTCCTTACAAATCTAATTTCCTCCTACTGATCCAAACTCTCGTATCTTCGTTCGTGGAATACGTTCCCGTTGCCTTCCTATGCTTCGGCAACTCCCACTTTTCCCCACCTTTCGGCTCGATCTCCCACAAAGAGATGATCATCGCGGTAAACAGCATCGCTTCCTTCACAGCAAACGCCCGTCCTTTACACATACTCGCTCCGCCGCCGTAGGGTCTAATACTGCCCAAACCCGCGCTCGATTGTCCAGTGTCTGTGTCTTTCTTGATATGCCGATCGGGCTTGAACGTCATGGGATCGTTCCAGTAGTTGGGATCTGTATTGTGTAAATCATGCGCGGCGTGCACATACTCGCCTTTACGGAGGAGAAGCGGTTCGGCGCCTTTTTCGCGGGATTGGAGAACGAAGTCTTGGTTCACGGCTTTGAAGGACCAGGGGGCTGTGTCCAGGCGTAAGGTTTCGACGTAGACGCTTTTGAGCAAGGGACAGGCGTCGCAGAGGCGGTCGATGTCGATTTTGGTGATTTGCGGTGGGGGCTCGATGGGAAGGCCGGTGCGGTCTTGAGTAATGGTCACGTAGGGCGCGATTTCCTCGCGGAGTTGGGCGAGAAGGACGCGGTCGGAGTAGATTCGATTTATCATCCAGAAGATCAGAGTGTTGGAATTTGCGTTTGCGGCCCACATTAGGGCCCAGTCGATTGCGGTGCGGGCGCGGATGGAGAAGTTGTGTTTGCGGTAGACCTCTACGCGTGCTCGGACCAGAGTGCTGATGTCGTCAAGAGAGGACCATTTTGATTCAACAGGTTCGCCTTGGAGATGTTTCTCAAGATTTTTGTGGAAGATATCCAGTTTTTCGACGCAGGCTTTTCGGGCTATGTGCGCACGAGACAGAGTTGGTATTGGTAACCATCTTGGCAGAGACGCGGCCATCATGAGAAATCCCCTATCGAAAGTCCAAACGTCTTCGATGAACTCTGGGTAGTTGGCGAGGAAGTCCGTGCCGAAGATAGAAGGATTCGCTGTGCAGGCGACGAAGTCTCTGATCAGTGGGAAGAGGCTGGCTTCGACCACCGAAGGACGAGCCGATGGTCCATCTGCCTTGTCTACCAGAAGAAGATTGTTGGCCTTTTTCTCCCACGGCATTTGATCGACAGGGCTGTCGAGAAAGGAGACCAGATTATTGATATGGTCCTGAGCTCGACGCGCAGTATTTCCAACCATCTTCTCCAGTCCGGGGTCGGTCAGAATCTCCCTATAGCAATCGACTAACTCTTTGTAGGATGCATCGTACTTATTCATCTCGTTGGGCGGGAAGCAGAAGAGATTGATCATCAAGGTCTTGCCCACACCTTCGGCATCCGCGTTCTCCTTCTTCGTATTCAGCAGAGCAGTGACATGGCCTGGCGTGTAGACAATGTTGTGACGAGTACCGCCAAAGTTCAATGCAAAAGCTCCGTTTCGGTACACAGAGCGAAGTCCATTCAGGAATGAGTCTGCGTTGATGCCCATCTGTGGGATGTGGCCAAGGAGGGGGAGCCAATACGGATGAGCCGGAATAGTAAGGGCACCATTCTGATGTCTTGACTTTGTGCTGCTGCTGCTCGCAAGTCTGGTGACGACAATCGCAATGATAGCAGCCAACAGTACTGTTGCCGTTATATTCTGCATCGGAACTTGATACCATGTCGGCGGCGATAGTTTCAATTCCGGCGCATGCCAACCAGAGCTCTCATTCAAGGACGACATTTTGTTGCGATCTTGTAGCGGACTGGACCAGGCTTGCCACTGTTTGAGCTCCTGCCACTGTGCCTCAAGAAGTCGTCGGGGTGATGGTATGCGTAGGATCGTGCTGGCTCACGCACAGTGGCGTCGCTCTCCCCGTTTCAGGCCTGACTCCTGAGGCAGTCTTCGGAGTATCCGCTTTCTCCAAGGATAAATCAAGTCTAAACCGGCTGTCTTTTGATCATCTGCCACATGTTTCCACCTCAACCCAGCCAGTTCTCAGTCATTCCGAGTCTCTTTGCACGATGGAGCAGCCAGGCGACAAAGCGAGGTTGAAGATAAGCTCGAACATGATTGGCCAGGGGAATTGGTTCTACTCGGCTGGCAATCTCGCTGGGGTTCGAATCCTGCAGAAGTCCCAAGCCTAATGCAAGAAGTGTCGTGCATATCGACCACATCTCGACTCATGGCGTCTTCGGTGTCGACTTCGATCGTGGATGGGCGCAGCAATAATGCCTCCGCGAACTGCTGGATGATGATGAGAAGGAGCCAAAGCCAACACTGAGGACCGCGACTCTGCGAACTGTGTTTCATCCGTGCTAACGAGCTTCCATGCCTTCTACACCTTCGACCTTTCTGTATTCTCAAATATAACGTCGTGTGATGCCGCCACTCCTCCTTACATGTCGAGCAGACTTTCCGGGGTCCAAGATTGGCTGGTGCTTTCGGGCCTACTGCAGTACACAGCTGCAACATCACAAATGCACGCGGTTCAATGGGTTGTCAAGTCAGCTCTGAGCTATTTCTTAACTTCTTGGCTCCAAGACGGGGCCTCCAGATCGTTGCATTCTTCGACGCCTCCGCCCCACGGCCAAGCAGCACTAGTCACCAAATGGATGCTCGCGTGCATGTCTGTTCACGGAGGATTTTGAGGGGAGTGTCTTGACAACAGGGCGAGGAAGCACGTTCAGGTGACAGCACTACAGGTCGGAGAGTCCGCAGACATATCGAAGTAGAAACCACTTCGTCGATAATGAACATGTTGTCACCCAAGCATTCCACGAAGCACACAAGCAATCAAGGCTTCAAAATCTAATCTGCAAACCCGAAGCAACATCACTGGCGCAAACCTTGTCACGGACATGTCGTGGTATCACAGGTGCGAACAGCCTCACTGCCCAGAAAACACCAGACTCTTGGTCTGCTGTGCCTCTCCCTCGGGAAGCTGTTTTAGGCAATGCTGTGCAACGAAAACAGTGACACCAACAGGGTTCAACCGCAGGCAACTCAAACGAAAGGCAGACATTCCTGCGACTGCAGCTCGTGTGGAGCTGTTGATGATCGGTCCTGAAGACCTGTGTCGCTCATAAACATTCGCAAGGACCCCCGTGCTCAGCGCCTTCTTTGCTTGGAACTTTGCTTCGCCTCTGCGGCAGGACTGCTTGTCTGTATTTGGAAAGACTGTAGGAGCTTCCCTGCGAGCTTCTCCTCCTCTGCGAGCATGGCGGACATCAAGGCGTACGAGAAAGACTCCACTCGAGATGGCAGCGATGACGAGGTTCGCCGAGCATCCGTCACATCGGTCGATTTGCGCAACAACATTGACGCAAAGTTCGTGAAGGCCTTCCTTTGATTCGAGCTTGGCGGCTAACGATCCATAGAGTGAGCAATCCGCTCGCGGATATTCCGTACGCGGACCTCATGAAAGATGTCGAAGATTTCGCACACGAAAAGGGCATGAATGAGCAGTTGAGCCTGCTCAAAAAGGGAGCCTTGGTCGCTAAAGATCCAGCCAACTTCGAGAGTCTCGAGCAACTTGACGAGCACGAGAAAGAATTCTTGCGATTCGAGGCTACTCATAAATGGCGCCATCCATGGCAGTTGTGTACGTTGATCCTGCATCAATCGAGACTCCTGGAAATGCTAATGAGAGACGACAGACATGACTATCATAACGTGCTCGGTAAGTGTCGTGGCCAGCAGGATTTCTCCGGCCCGGGAAACGTTCCCCTCAGACATGCCTGTGCCTTCGTACCCTTCACTAACCCTTTCAGATTGGAGCTGCAGTCCAGGGATGGGATCAGACAGGTAGGAAACTCCTCTTTGCAACTCGATTTATCTTATACTGATCCACATCAAGGCAGCAACGGCGCAAACCTTTCATTCCCAGTCGAATTCGGCATCGGAAATGGCGAAACTCCTGGCGCGCCGAACCAACTTCGTGATCAATGGCTCGTAGGAGTCGTGAACGCCGGCCCATACCTCGGATCCGCGTTCATCGGCTGTTGGATTTCTGACCCGTGCAATTTCTACTTTGGACGTCGTGGAACAATCTTCATCTCGGCCATTTTCTGCTTAATCACCCCGATCGGAGGTGCTGTAAGCCAGACGTGGGAGCAATTGTTCACCACTCGAATCTTGATGGGCATTGGAATGGGTCTGAAAGGCTCTTCTGTGCCCATTTTCGCTGCTGAAAACTCCCCTGCCAAAATCCGCGGCGCTCTTGTTATGAGTTGGCAAATGTGGACTGCTTTTGGTGAGCTTCTCTCTGCAATATCTCCTCGTAGTACATTGTCACTGACATGAATCAGGAATCTTCCTCGGATTCTGCGCCAATCTTGCCGTCTATCGCGTCGGTGATATCGCCTGGAGACTGCAAATCGGATCCGCCTTCATCCCCGCAGTACCTCTTACCGCATTGATCTACTTCTGTCCGGAATCACCCAGGTACGCCAACTGATCTCCTCTTCCGCACAGCTTGACTAACGTGGAAGCAGATGGTATATGAAAAAGAACAGATATCACAAGGCCTACAAATCCTTACTCAGACTGCGATTCCATCCTCTACAAGCAGCTCGCGATCTATATTACATTCACAGCCAACTCCAAGTCGAAGCCAGCATTGTCGGCAAAAGCAACTACGTGACGCGATTCCTGCAGCTTTTCACGATTCCGCGGGTGCGTCGCGCTACTTTGGCCAGTTTTGTGGTCATGATTGCACAGCAGGTATGTGACTTCACCAGACTTTTCTCTCGGCTATTGCGCTCGTCCGAAGCTAACATGAATCGTCAGATGTGTGGTATCAACATCATTGCCTTCTACTCCTCCACAATCTTCCGCGAAGCCGAAGCCTCCGAACGCGACGCCCTCATTGCCAGTTTCGGCTTCGGACTCGTGAACTTCGTTTTCGCGTGGCCCGCAATTTGGACAATCGACACCTTCGGCCGACGATCCCTCCTCCTCTTCACCTTCCCTCAAATGGCCTGGACCCTCCTCGCCGCAGGCCTCTGTTTCTTGATCCCAGGAACAGGCCAAGCCCGCCTGGGCGCCATCGCACTCTTCATCTACCTTTTTGCCGCCTTCTACTCCCCTGGAGAAGGTCCCGTACCCTTCACCTACTCAGCCGAAGTGTTCCCGCTCTCGCACCGCGAAGTTGGAATGGGATGGGCAGTGGCCACATGTCTTTTCTGGGCGGCCGTGCTTTCGATTTCGTTCCCCGCAATTCTGAACGCCTTCACGCCGACGGGAGCGTTTGGGTTCTACGCGGGGTTGAACATTGTCGCGTTCGTGATGATTTTCCTCTTTGTGCCGGAAACGAAACAGCGGACGCTGGAGGAGCTGGATTACATTTTTGCTGTACCAGGGTCGCAGTTCATTCGATATCAGACGACCAAGGCTCTTCCGTGGTGGTTTCATCGCTGGGTTTTGTTCCGTAAAGGGGCGAAGCTTGAGCCGCTGTACAAGTTTGATGAGACGATTGAGCGTTCGCAGAAGGTCGGCGTTGTATAGACTGGACGACAGAAACTGGACGACAGAAACTGGACGACAGAACATGATTCAAAGGCTTTGAACTTCACATGATGCGAAAAGAACGATACCGGCCACTGTGTCTCGCATGACGACTGGCAGCAGATGTACGAGAATGTAAGTCGAGTGTTGTTCAGGAGGAATCCCCCTCTCCGGTTCCGTCTTGGCAACCGCCTGAGGCAGCATCTAGCACGGAATAGGAGCTTTCTATGTACCGTACTCATTCTTCTCATGCTCCAACTCCATGAATCAAACCCTATGCCCAAAGCAACTGCGGACGTGAGAATGATGCCTTTTGTGTTTGTGCTTCAGAGCAGAGTCCAAGTCCGCGGAATAGCACAGCCCCGCCGCATCAACTGCAACCTCCAACGCTAGACTGCAACAACTAAGGGGCAGTGCCAGCCAGTCCCCATCGCAGACATCCACAGCCCATCGCAGACATTCACAGCCTCTCAGTGCGAGGTGAGACTTCCTGCCAGGCCGCCACTCTACAAACGCGATCAACTTGTTCGCTTCCTGTGTTGTGTTCATTCCCGGTCCACATGATCCACCCGAGCTGCGCCGCATGACAAACTCTCGCTCAGGACATTGACAACTTGTCGGACGAAAGGCGAGATTGCAACTTCTGGCTTCTGACCTGTGCACGGATCGCGAAGAAAGGTGCCCCGACCATGGATTCCTATCATCTGGAGCTCGCGCTACAAACGCCGATACAGGCGCCGATGACGCGCAGGACCACTCGGGGGTGGTGGCTACAGAGCTCTCGAAGTGCCAGTCTGCGGCACCTGTGCCAACTTGGACCGAGGTGTGGTACAGTTCCTCGATGGGCTTCGTCCAGGTCTCAGCGTGTCGTACTCGAGTGTGAAACGGAACGTCGTATCCATACGGACAACGATGCAGGAGCTTGCCGAGTCTGCGAAGGGCCACTGCCCGTCGTGTGAGCTTCTGCTGGCATGTTGTTCGCACTTTGCCGAAGGTCGCATCGATGATGAATCAGAACGGGATGTAGAAATCTGTTTTCTAGAGGGGACTGCCTTAGGAATGACCATATCCGAAGCGGGTTGGATTCCCTTTGACCTTAGTCCGCCCCGAGCCTCGCTCCAATTGGAGTTGTTCACTACACCAGGTTTGCCATTCTCCCTTTTGAGCCATCTGCCAGGGGCTTGAAGCTGACGTGCCATGTGACAGATAGCTCTTGTCCCTGGGAAATGATAGGCAGCACTCTTGAGCAGCCAGGGGAGTCTGGGGCAGGATTTCCATATATTGGAGGTACCGCTCGTGTGGTTCCTGTGGATGCGGCCTCGCCTGCCTGTATGGACACGGTTCGTTCATGGACCCAACAATGCGACAGAACACATCCCTTTTGCAGACCAGCGCAACGAAGTGCTGAGGCTGACAATACCGGAGACCCGTATCCTCGTCTGTTGATTCGGGAGTGTCTGGATTCCATCAACTGTGAGTGCGGCACACTGGAAACGTTCGTAGGGAATCGGGCCCTTGCACAGAGACGATATGTTTTGGACGTGCCTAGAGACATCGACATACAGCCTGAGCAGCTGGCACGAGGTCGAGCTCTCGCCACCAAGTACGATATGGATGACCTCCCCGACCGCAGCCACCTTGGCGCTTTCTTTCGCAATGGATTGAGGGATTCGGAACTGAATGATTATGCATTCATGTACGCCTGCCTAGGTCGTCCTCGGAACGAATAATTCGAGGAACGAGACTCCGACCATTATGATCGCTGGAGAGACGTCGTCAGTCAATTCTCGCGGAGGAAATTAACCTTCGAACAAGATGTCTTCGCAGCCGTGTCCGGTCTGGCCTCTTTGTGGCATAGGAAGAGGCACAGTGAAGGGCGCTACCTCGCGGGGCTGTGGGAAGCCGATCTCTTGAGAGGCCTGCTCTGGGTGTGGGCCGATATCAACGATGGCATGGAGGTTCTGCGCCCCAAAGGCTACCTGGCGCCCAGTTGGAGCTGGGCCAGCGTTCGCCGACCTGTGGACTGGCTGTCGACAGAGCCCAAACCGGCAGTATACCATGCATCGATACGGGCACTCATCGGTCAAGAGGTCCTCTGTGTGTATTGGTGTGTAGATATGGCCGATACCAGGACCGGCCGAGGTTGGGATCGGTGTCTGGTTTTGAAAGATTGTGATACTGGTTCGAACACTTTCACACGCATTGGTATCATGTCAAGTCTCCCCCCTGAAGGACACAGCATCTTCGCTTCGGCCGAAAGAAACCAGGATGAGAATCGTCTGACCTAGCTGTTGCGGTGCACTTTCTCCACACCCGCTATGGCAGTGTCGTCATCAACTGCCAAATGACAGTTCCCTTCATACCTCCTGCCCAAATGGCATCTCTACGCATTCATCTATACACCCCAAACCCACTCCAAGATACGGTTCGCCTCACAACTTACTCTTCACCCCCACAATTTTTTCCACCTCAGCAAACTGATAATAAAACTCCAAACACTCCTTATTCGCCAACGTATCCGAAGGCTTAATCCTCTTCCCACTAACAATCTGCTTCACAGGCAATTCCACCTTCTTCAAATTTATCGTCGTCGGAATCTCCGGAGTCTCAAACACATATCGCGGCACGCAACGTTTCCCGCAATCGCGTCCAATCGCCTCTTTGACTCGTCTCACCAGGTCCTGCGAGAAGTTCTTCCCGGGCTTCATGAGTAAGAAGAGCATGACGCTTTCGTCGTGATCTTGCGGTCGACGTTGGCCGACGCAGATACTGTCTTGGATCTCATTGGGGAAGTTGTTGTCTAGGCAATTGTAGATCTCCGCGCTGCCGAATCGGACTCCGCTGGGGTTCAGGACGCCGTCTGAACGACCTAGAATCCAAACCTGGCCGGTCGTGGGATGGAACATGATGAAGTCCCCGTGCGTCCAGACGTTGTCGTACTTGCCAAAATACGAATTGAAGTACTTCTCACCAGCATCATCGCCCCAGAATTTATTCGGTTGGGTCGGGAAGCCTCTGGTGCACACGAGTTCCCCAGGTTCGCCAGGCGGCAAAGCCTTCCCTTGGACACCTTTCCCGCCTTCGATTTCTTGGTCGAAAGCCTCGACTTTCATACCGAGCGTGGGACCGACGCAGCCACCGACATATACTGGCTGCATGAGATTCGCTGCCGTGAAACAGCAAGCGAGATCTGTCCCGCCGGAGATGTTGTCGAGCTGGACTTGAGGTGGAAAGGCTTGATCGTAGAACCACTCGAATTGAGCTTCAGATAATACCATGCCCGTGCTGGTGACACGTCTAAGACGACTGAGATCCACCACCTCACGCGGTAGGACGGAAGGTTTCGCCGTAGCCAATGTTTGCATCCATCGCGGAGAAATGCCAAGATCGGTGACCTTTTGGTCCTGCACAATTTTCAAAAAGGTCGTCAAATCTGGCTGAAAGGGCGAGCCGTCGTATAGTATCGTCCTGGCTGCATTCAAGAGCGAGACGACGCTGGAAAGATACATGATCCAACCGGTTGTCGTATATTGCAAGACGCACAGATCATCTGGCGAGATTTGTGCCATGTCGCGGTGTAGATTTCCCTCCTTGTGGCTGGTGAGCAGCACGCCGCCGACGTTGTGGACTATGCACTTGGGCTGGCCAGTCGTGCCAGAGGAGTACACGATGAGGAATGGGTCACCAAAATCGACACGTTCGAAGCGAAGCTGGTCATCGTTCTTGGCCGCCGAGAGGAAAAGCTCCAGGGATTCTGCTTCACGCACCTTGGAAATATCTTTCGGCTGGCGTTGCGTGCGAGGCATGCTGACAATGCTTTCAAATTCAGCTGTCCCAGTCATACCGTCAACAATTTCATTCATCTTGGGCCGCAGATCAACCGTCTTGCCGTTATACAACGCCCAATCGTCGGCGAAAACGAACTTCGGCTTGATTTGACGAAGTCGGTCAAGAATGCCTTTTGTTCCCATATCCGTCGAGCTGGAGCTGAAGATGGCACCGAGCGCAGTAGTGGCCAGGAACACCACCAGCGTGTCCACGCTGTTCGATGCCACGATCGCGATACGATCACCTTTGCCAACGCCTCTGGCTCGCATGGCATTGGAGAGGTAGCCCGTCCGAGCTCTCAGCTCCGCCCACGTCACAGTCCGGACCTCTGTCCCGCCTTCGCGAACCTCAACACACGCGATCCGTTCATCTTCCTTTCGATCAGTAGACCATCGGCTCGGATCCTTCGCAGGCGAGAAGAGAAGATTCTCGGCGAAATTGAGCCGAACCCCCTCGAACCACGGAGGGATCGAGTCCATGCGAGCATTCTCGTCGACGACACGTTCACATTGCCCCTCATGGATGAGAGGAAACTGCACAAAGAGCTCTTCCCAAAAGGCGGCTCGCTGGTCGACAGACCAGGCGTGAAGCTGAGGCCACGTGTCCAGGTGAGTGCCGCGCTTGCGGTTGACCTCGTGCATGAACTTGCAGGCCAGCGTGCCTTGGGGGTTCGGAGGATGCCACAGGGTGCGAGGCAGCGTCGCGGGGTCGGCCATGGCGCGTGTGCGTGAAGAGTAAGTCAATGCGAGAGTTCCAGCGGCTCGAGCGTCTTGACGTCAAGTCAGAGGAAACGAGGGAATTGGTGCCTGACAGGAGCGGGCGGGATCGCGAAGCCGAAGCAGAAGCAGAGTACCTGTGGACGGAAACGACTCTGGGCGTTCTGCCGGCGCGTTGACGAGTGTGTGAGACAACCCAGGCCGTTAAAAGTGCTCTTTACTCGTGAAGCGCGGGTCGACCAACCAGCCGGAAGTGACAGGAGCTTCAGGCCGCACGCTAGGCCGACCTCGGTAAGAGACGGCGCTCGAGGTCGGCGTGTCTGACCACGACTCATGGGGCAACCAACAATCGTCATGTCGCATCGCACAGCCATCCTGTCATCGTGCATGCGGGCTGGAGATCGAAGCAACAGCGAGTAATAATAAGAGAGCGAGGGGAGCTCCTGAGATTCGTGATTCCCGGTTTTCCTTGCGAGACAGAGAGCATCAAACGTTCCACTACATTTCTTCCCCTGCCGCATTTCAGACGACATTGAGAGAGACTACTTTGCAGCCACCGGGCGTGCGGAGATCAACATGAACTCGAACAGCAACAACAATTCATCGTCTGGAGGAGGCCGGAGCAGCCATGACTTTGCCCGGGGCGGCAACTCGAGCAATTCCAACAGCAACGGCATGTCTGGTGGCGGCTCGAGCATGGGCTCCAGCGGAGGCTCCAGCATGAGTTCCGGCGGGGGATCCAGCATGGGCTCTTCCAACAACAACAACAACTCCTCCAGCAGCCGCGGCGGCGGCTACGGAGGCGGCTCGGGCGGTGGCGGTGGCTCCAGCACGGGATCTTCCAACATGAACAGCAGCAGCAGCAGCAGCAGCAACGGCAACAGCAACAGCAACAGTGGCCACTCGAGAGGAGGCAACTCGTCTGGTGGCGGCATGTCCCACGGCGGCTCGAGCGGGGGAAGCGGTGGCGGCTATGGCGGCAGCAGCAACAGCGGCGGCGGCGGTGGCTACAGCGGCGGCGGCGGTGGCTACAGCGGTGGAAGCTCGGGCGGCGGTAGCTCTGGAGGCCGGTCCGGTGGCGGCCAGTCTGGCGGATCGCGATTCACGACCGACAAGAAAATGGATGTCGCGTACGAAGCGGGGTACAAGGACGCCATGGACAAGGTGAAATCCGACATGATGCGAAACTTTGGCAACTAAGAAAAAATGGGTATGTCTCTCTTGACTCTCGACACACGCACTACCGCCGCTGCACGAGCCTGTGCTGACCTCGTCGTCGCAGTGATTGGACTGATGAATATTGACGACAGCGCCGCCCGAAACCAGGTCGGCTTGGGATTTGGGGATTCTCGAGCATGCAAGATGACGGGTGCTTTTCCGATGTGGGGACCTTGGACGATCGCGATGCGGATAGCTCTGGCGCTTGTTGGCCTGACCTGTTCATTGCGGTCATGCCTTCGGGCGCATGTATAGGCGTTCAAATGTTCCATTGAACTTCAAGAGATGCTTTGTCACTTCTGACCTCCCTCCATGATGCTGACACACTGAGAAAGGCCGAGACCACTTTCAGCCCAACGCGACGATGACGCCTCGCCGCCCAAGACCGATGTCTGCTAGAAGAATTTGCATCGCGTCGCCACCGTGCATACAAGAGCTGAGGAAGTGAGGTCGTCGGTCGGCTGCAACACAACATGCCGAGTGCGGACTATGCAGCATGTGGCCATCCTGGTCGTCATTGTCATATGTGCCTGTCACTAAGGCTGTCAGTCTTACGTGGCGGTCATTAAGCCTCTCCCAGTCTGCAGCAAACGGAGCGAGCACCTGGACCCAGGCCTTGCCGTCTGCTACCCCCGGCCGCCCCCAGCAACCCAGTGTCGCACTGCATTTCCCTGCATGCAATGGTGAAGAGCGGCTATGGTCTTCCACTAGCCGCGCGACATCGCAGGCGAGTCGCAATCCCATCCGAAGCGACATTGCTTTGGCCTGGCTCGGCTGCGCAGATCACATCCTGTGGGAACAATACGATCGGATGCACGGAGAATTCACCTACGATACCGTCAGCCTCCACCCCGAAATCGCGTGAAGCAGTACAATGAAATCATCTCGATCATACAGGGTGCCGTCTCAGCATGAGCGCACCGGTCAAAGTGCCTATGAAAGCCATGCATGTGTAAGGCAAACTAATCATGTCGAGTCTGGAGGTTGCATTTCGTGCAGAGGTGCATTTATCGCTTACCTGGTGGGGCCACTTCCCAGGTCCTTCGACGCAGAAGGCGGAATGCGTGCGGAGAATCAACATGCACTGCCCTCGCCGTCTTACCAGACCGTGCATCTGAAGCCGCAGAATCTTGCTTCTCCGCGACTGTTGGGTCATTATAATGCTCGTAGTGCTACATATCGTTCATTAGTCGCAAACAGTGCAAAAAGCTCATTCTCCGCCGAGACGTCTGCCAGATCCGCTCCAAGCTGAGCCACTGGCCCATGAACTGGGAAGTGGTCCACTTCCCTGACCTCTTGCAGCCGCTGGTTGGTTGGCTGGTCTGCCTGCAAACGCGGTGCCGTATGCACGGTTTGTCTGCGGCTGGCCGGTACCTGCAAAGATGTTCTGGATGAAGAGAGGCGTGTTGATGTATTTCCTCCCGGCTCCATACTCTGGCCAGAGCCGATCGAGAAAGTCGTAGAGATGAGCTGCGAGGATGCCGGTTGCCTGGATCATGGTTTGGAAAGGACCAGCCATGAGGTAGGTGACGGCCAGAGTGGCGTAGGGGAGATACTTGGCCGGCATGTGGACGATGAAGTACTGAACTTGTCTGTTGGGATCTTCTTGTGCGAAGGTGTAGATCAGAGCCATATTCAAGGCGCTGAGAAGCACCGCGCCGCCAAGGTAGACGCCTCCAGTAAACTGCTTCATTGTCAGCGCGCTGCACATCGGTGGAGCAACGACATGTACAGCAAGGAGACATCAATGTGAAGTGATGTAGGGAGCAACAACCACCGCCAACCCACAAGTTCAAGGCCGCCAGTATTTCTCAATAGGCATCCCACCATGCCCACACTCCGCGAACGCTCTAATGTTTATGCGAATGACGAACGCCGAACAGTGCAGGGGTAATCTTGCTCGATTCCAGGAACCGTGACAGCTACGATGAGCTGGCCGGGCAGATATTCGAGCTTGTTGGTGGAAAGAGAGGCGGAGAGGAAAGGAGAGAAAATTGCGGAAATGCGTAGTCGTGCTTACCAGAATGACGAGTGCCACAAACATGAGGTAGAAAGCGTATGCGCCGGGAGCACTGAAGCGCGTTGCGCCTGTCTCGAGCATACTGCTGTATTGGTAGAGGAAGAATGGGTCCATGATCAGCCCCAAGGAAGGACCGGTGACGAGGAAGCATGTTATGGCGCGCCACAGCTCGGGCAGTTGGCGGAAGGTGAAGACATAATCTTTGAAGAAGATGACCCAGGCGAGGTTATACAGCCCCAGATGTCCGGGCACGCTGATGAGTACGGCTGCTGCTGTGATGGTTCTGCTTAGCACATCAGAATCTGCGCCGGCCTGCGCGTGCGATGCTCTTCTTACCTGGTGACCGGCGGCGCCTGGAAGAACGCCTCCTGGAACGACATCTTCACCACGCTGGACTCGGGTCGGAAAGTCGCTGCACTGCTGCAAGCGCGTGTGCTGGTGATGGGGGAGAAGAAGTGGACGTGGAAGCAAAGTGTTCTCTTGCTTTTCGACGTGTGTCGGCACGCGGATGGCCCGTGACAATGACAAAAGACGCGGCGGCTGACGCGCAAATGACCACGACTAAATTTTGGCAGAAGGCACCACTGCCAAGCCCTCGCACGCAGCTTTTGGTTTGGGCGGAACATTCGTCCTGACGACTTTGACGACACAGCCAGCCACTAACCACCACAGCACCTGTTCTTTCACTCGACCGCAATCATGGCTGTCGGCAAGAACAAGAGACTGTCCAAGGGCAAGAAGGGCCTGAAGAAGCGTACCGACCCATTCGCCCGCAAGGACTGGTTCAGCGTCAAGGCCCCGTCGACCTTCAACATTCGCGAGTACGATCCCACCACCCACTCCCGCACACGATATTCGCCTTTGCGCAGATGAGGAAAAGCGAGGGTTCAGAGCATGAGCGATGGATAACTAACGCGGGCTGCAGTGTCGGCAAGACCCTCGTGAACCGCACCACCGGTCTCAAGAACGCCAACGATGCGCTCAAGGGCCGTATCTTCGAGGTCTCCCTCGCCGATCTCCAGAAGGACGAGGACCACGCTTTCCGCAAGGTCAAGCTGCGCGTCGACGAGGTGCAGGGCAAGAACTGCCTGACCAACTTCCACGGACTCGACTTCACCTCAGACAAGCTGCGCTCGCTCGTCCGCAAGTGGCAGACTCTCATCGAGGCCAACGTGGTCGTCAAGACCACCGATGACTACCTCCTCCGCCTGTTCTGCATTGCCTTCACCAAGCGGAGACCAAACCAGATCAAGAAGACCACCTACGCACGATCTTCGCAAATTCGCGCCATCAGGAAGAAGATGACGGATATCATGCAGCGCGAGGCTCAGAGCTGCACCCTTAGCCAGCTTACCACTAAGCTGATCCCAGAGGTTATCGGCCGTGAGATTGAGAAGAGCACCCAGGGCATCTACCCACTCCAGAATGTATGTACAGGGCGAAGCAAGGGTGTCGCGTGAGGCAATACAAAGTACTAACATACACAAAGGTCCACGTCCGCAAGGTCAAGCTCCTCAAGCAGCCTAAGTTCGATCTTGGTAACCTGCTCTCGCTCCATGGCGAGTCCTCCACCGATGACGCCGGCCAGAAGGTCGAGGGTGCGCGCGACTTCAAGGAGCAGGTCTTGGAGACTGTGTAGAGAGGGTAAATGGGGCATATGATGCTTTACGGTAACACATGGGCATTGGGCAGTGTGGCGACTTCACTTGTTTGCGAGTAGAAAGGCGTTTGAGAGCGAGAGGGCCATGGAAATGAAAGATGCATGGGGCATCTATACCAGCGCCACGTTAGGTCCTTACGCAAAATCAGTGAAACGTTCAAAATGCTCAATGCCGATGAGCCTCAGTTGCTTCTTTATTTGTAGAGCGTGATTAAAGAACTGCGCCAATGTGGCTTTACTAGCTACCATACTTCGCGACATGTTATGGAGTGGCGAAAGGTCGTACGTGCAATGCTAGCTGAGAGTCTTACTGCACCTTGCCATCGTCCCGATCAACAGTAGCGCACTCGCAGTCGTACCTTCCTTTCATAATATCCCTATTCCCTCAATTCAAATCCCCACTTCACCACTCCAACAAACACCGTCTGACTCCCTCCGCCCAGAATTTCTCTTCCACCACACAACCCTTACCCACGCTGAAAGCCAAAAACACAACACCGCACCTCCAACCTTCCCATCCCATCCCCAACAGACAAGCTTCCAGAACTACGAGAAAGGAAAAGAAACCAGAATTTACAAAAATTCAGAAGAAGAAGAAGAAAAAAATAATGGCCCCACCAAAACACCTCAACTTCATCACAGGCAACGCCAACAAACTCGCCGAAGTCCAAGCCATTCTCTCTTCCACACCCGTCGAATTGCGCTCGCAAAATGCCGATTTGGTCGAGATTCAGGGCACGATTGAGGAGATTTCTACCGATAAGGCGAGGAGGGCTGCGGAGGCTGTAAGTTTCTTCACTTCCTCATTGGCCAAGGCGTATTGTTGGCTTTGGTGAGGATTGTATGAGAGATATGAACAAAGCTAATGTGAGAAATGTGGTATGGTTTTTTTTTAGGTGCAAGGACCAGTGTTGGTGGAAGATACGTGTTTGTGTTTTGATGCGTTTGACGAGTTGCCGGGACCTTATGTGTATGTTGTTCTTTTCCTGTGATTTGTTCACTTTGGTGTGAGGTTTGTTTCGGTTGTGGTGGTTCTATGTATACATCACTTGCTGTTCTGTTGGCTACTTGTCTACCGCTATTTACGCTGACCCATCTGTTACAGAAAATGGTTCCTCAAAGCTCTCGGTGTGCAAGAATTTCACAAATTGCTGGCGGGCTTTGAAGACAAGTCGGCGCGGGCTGTGTGCACGTTCGCGTACTGTGAAGGACCGGGTAAGGAGCCGATTGTCTTTCAAGGCCGGACAGATGTGAGCTCTCTTCTTCGTAGGAGTCATCTTTTGTGGAGTCGTTGCTGACTGGATCATTGCAGGGCAAAATTGTGCCTTGTCGTGGACCGACAGATTTTGGTAAGTGCTCCACTGTCCTGCCGAGCTCCTCTTCCGGAGTGCTGATTTGTTTTGACACAGGCTGGGACGCGTGCTTTGAGTACGAAGGTCAGACGTACGCTGAAATGCCCAAGGTGGAGAAGAACAAGATCTCGCATCGTGGGAAAGCTTTGCAGAAGCTGGTGGAGTGGCTCAAGCAGGAACTCTAGATCCCTCTTCCTCTTCCATACTCATATCATCCAGTCGTGACACAGCTCTCTGACAGAAGTCAAATCACATAGAGACATCCACCCTCACCCGTGCAAAAACATCGGATCATCCTCATTTTTCTTTTCCCCAGACTGCGCTTCCACCTCACCACCACCCTCTTCCTTCCCATGATCCTTCTTCCACTGCTTCACCCAACTCTCAATGCGATCCACATTCCCATCAATATCCTCTGCCTTCTCACTCTTCAACTCCACCACAATCTCCCCATCATACGCATCTCTCGCCTCCTGCAATAAAACCTCCATAATCTCACAATCCAAATTTTCTTGTAACTTCTTCTCCTCGTACCCCCGTGCCTTCAATCGATCGTACAACGTCCCATTATCGCACCGCACCACCACGACCAAATCAATCAGACTCGGCGGGAAGAGATCGCAAGCGTGCCAGTCGATGATTTGTCCGCCTTCTTCGAGGTCGTTCTCAATGACGTCGAGCAAGCGGTCTTCGTCGACGATCTGGAGGTTTGGGTCGGAGGGGTCGTCGGATTTTTCGCCAATGTTGTGTTTTTTTACTACGTCGTTGACGCTGAGGTGGTGCAGCGTGGGGATGCGGCGGGCGAGTTCTTCGGCGTGAGAGGTTTTGCCTACGCCCGGGGTGCCGGTGATGATGATGTTCGGATCTGTTCGTAGCATGGTGGTGGTGATTATTGCTCGTCTGGTGAGGTGTGCTGCAGTAAAGGAGGGCGGTCTGGGCGAGAGAGCTGCGCGGCGCCAGCAGGTTTTGAGGATCATGGAAGATTGGATGTGACTTGCGCGTAAGAGGTGGGAGCTGCGTAGGTAGTGACGTTTTTTGAAGCTTGCATGATTCCTCACGTCTAGTTAACTCACCTGCACCCTCCATCTAATACTCTCAACGCTTGATGATAAGAAACAATAGTCCAAACCCGTGCTATGCTGCATTACTTCTACCGCCATTGCTGTAGAATAGAGCCGCGGTACAAGCCGCGTTGTTGCTACGTAACAAGCACAAGCAGCCTTTGTCCGCAGCGCACGACTCAGGCGAGCCTCACAAAAAGCATCAGAATATGAAGGCGCTTGAATGGCGGCATCGCGGTCTGCAACATTGTAGACGTCGCGTCCAACGCGCGTTCGCAACTGAGGAATCCGAGCCTGCCTTCGAGGCATGGCCACCGCAAGATATACTGAACGACCGCATCGCCTACATGTCGCAGATTCGTGCTCGGCGGTCATGGACCTTGATGAAAAACAACGGCGACACTCCGCTCTCCTGCCTATACCGACTGTACGAGCGCCTGGTCCTGGACGACACGGTAGGCTACCGCAACGAGATCGAGTACTTTTGGCGCCACCGTGGGTGGCCAGTCGCCGACATTCCAGACCCGAATGACGAAGACCCGGCTCGATATGCGTTCTTAGCCGCAATCCCTGAACTGCTTGTACGTGCGTTCAACAACAACATTCGTATGGGAATTGCGAGATACACCCCAGCCATCATCAGCCCGGAAGAGGCCGAGACTTTGCAAAGTATGCCTGAGGCGGACAAAATGTATGAGCGTGTGCCCAGGTGGATCCAGCAGGTCAAGCCTCTGGCAGAGGTATTGACGATTCCAATCGTTGCAGGTCCGGACCTGGTGTTGCCTACGGAAGAAGAGCTTGATCCGGCGTTTCTGAAATTGAACATTCGACTCGGAGTGCCTCATATACTTTTCACTTAGTCAATGGGGAGGATCTTCAAGAGCTAATACCGCTACTACCTGCAAACATCATTCAAAAAGGCCCTCGACCAAAAACAAGCGCCTGTACTCATTGTTGACGGCTTCAAGGTCCACCCCATCAACCCTGAAACCATATTCCAAGCACTGAGCTTGAATGTCGCTCTTACGTTGAGCCCTCCCGCCATTGGCGAGGACATATTTACGTAGGTACACAGCAGCATCCGTTGCATCATATGGCCGTGCTCGCGCCGCTTGCTCCCCGCGTCGACTCCGACTGATTCTATGTGTCTTGGTTGCAAAAGCCAACATCCAATGTTGGAATACGATTTCGTTCTGCCGCAGGGCCTGCTCTGTGACCTGGCGGTGAGTGACAGGTGACAGCCACATCTGACACTGGTTATTGAACCATTCCGCGCCTAGCGGTTGGCTGCTGCTACGTTCAGCGTAAAGCGCTGCTTCGTCAAGGACAACTCGATGGTCATTCGTAAGATGAGTGCCCAGGAAATCCAAGTCGTGCGTGGATTGTCTACTGCCGAGCAGCAACAAGTTGACGGCCCCTCCAATGGCAAGAACTGTTAGGTTCTGCTGCTTATTGGCCAGGTAAGCCCCCATATTGGCCAATGCTGTGCGCATCGTGTCGCGATCAAATTTCGTGGTCGGTCGCTTGGATGGGAACGTCATTAGCATCGAGTCGCGGCCGGGGAATATGTAGGATCATGCCTGATGGGCTGCCGATCTGGGCCGGTGGTTGCTGCGCTTCTTCTCGCTGGGCTCTACGCTTTCGCATGTTGTAGGATCTCTGTAACGCAGTGATAAATTACAACGAGAAGATGAACGCTTACGACAGTATTCATATAGTTGGGAGGTAGAAAAGATGACCTGCTCAGTGTGATCCCATGCTCCGACCACTACGCCGCGTAGGAAGGCATGAAGCCGCGCAGTTGTTGGAAGACGGTCCAACCACGACCGCACAATTAGCGCGCATGTGTCTGATGCAGCTCAGAAGGTGTGTTCACGTCCAATTGTTGCCTGCGCGTGAACGGCACTGCCTAGCTGTGGCATCTGAGGTCTGTAACAGAGGAGCGACAGTATTGTCGCAGCCAATGGTTCTAAAAATATACTTATGCGCAATGCTAATAAGAACTCGCTTCGGGGCTGTTTCGCATCTTCCTTTAAGTTTTAACAGTACATCTCTTTATGTCCACGACTGGAACCTCTCCATGAACTCTCGTGCAAAGACCAGGCCCTTCAGATTCGTTTGGGAATGTCACGAGCGGTGCTACTTTCGTCATGGCCATTGAAAGTCCCGTCCCCATCCAGGTCCAGCTCCCTCGCCCGCGGCTGCGCAAGGCAGCAGCAGTCCTCTTTCAGCTACGTAGTTCGACGGCACAAACAGTGAGGTCGGTCAAGCACCCACCGGTCACAGTCATCTGCATATCCGACACGCATAATCTTCGCCCCCGGCTTCCACCTGGCGATCTGCTTCTTCATGCCGGGGACCTCACCGAGTGGGGCACCTTTGACGAAATCCAGGCCCAGCTCAACTGGCTTTCTTCGCAGCCTTACCGGCATAAGATTCTCGTCGCTGGTAATCATGACCTCCTTCTGGACGACGACTTTTTAGATCGACATCCCGAATATCGGGATCCACATGGACGGACGAAGCGCGACCTCGATTTCGGCTCCGTCACCTATTTGCAAGACGAGAGCGTCACGCTGTCGTTCCACGACGGGAGAAAGCTCTTGAACGTGTATGGCTCGCCATGGACGCCTCGATACGGCATCTCGGCGTTTCAATATCCTCGCGAGGAAGACGTGTGGGCGATGCGCGTACCGGCATCAACGGATATACTCGTCACGCACGGCCCTCCGGCAGGATTCAGAGATATCAGACCATCGGCTGGCTGTGGCTACCTGTATGACGAGGTCGCCAGAGTGAAACCTCGACTTATGGTTTGTGGTCATATTCATCTTGCTCGCGGCGACGAGACTGTGACATTTGACTCGGCGCAGCGCCTCTATAGAGATATTGTAGATGGTTCCTGCGGTTGGTATGCCATCCCAATGCTTGCCCTCGCAGTATTGTGGTCTCGCATCCGGCAAGCTTTGAGCTGTCCGGCAGGAAGTACTAAGATGATCAACGCAGCTGTAACCGATGACATGAAGAAGGACGCTGCACTAGATGCGTTTGTAATCGAAGCATAACGGCATACTGGCCTCGTTCCAATATGCAGACCATGCGCCGTCTTTTGTTGTGAGCACACTCTCGCACTGCATGGACGGTCAATCGATGAAACAGCCATCAAAATCGGTTCAAAACCTGCGAGATATCGAATTACACGGATGATGTGGCATCCGCAAGGCCCAGCCTCTTCGTGCAGCCTGATATGATGCATGTATTGTAGGCGTGCTGCGCAGTGCATTTTTATGCACTCAATGCGCTTTGTGCACTTTATGCAGAGTCCGCGGTTTCCACAAGCTGCAACTTTCACCAGCCTGAGCTTCGTCTCGGACGTGTACCATTCATTCTCTGATCCAGCGCTGCACTCATTCGGCGCTCGTGGCTATCATTTTCGCGCCAGTGGTCACACGCTCAACACGGACTGGAGATTTCGACAATCACACAATGCTCGCCCGAAGAGCTCTCCCACGTCTCCAGCAGCCTTTCCGACAGTATGCGAAACGACCGTACTCGACAACGGAGCTCAGCAATGGCATCAAGATGACCTACGACCTGTACGAGCCTGAGCAGCAAGCCCAAGGCAGCCCCATTATCCTTGTCCACGGCCTCTTTGGCTCCAAGAGAAATCACAGGAGCATGAGTAAGTATGATTGTCCTTGTATCCTCCCTATGCGGCAATGAGCTGCTCCTGACAATGCTGCAGAGTCCTTGTCCGCGACCTGAAACGACCAGTCTACGCCGTAGACACACGCAATCATGGCGACTCCTCTCACGATCCAAAGCACGACTATACCGTCCTGGCCGAAGACATCGAGCTCTTTCTCCAACACCACAAGCTAAAGGAGACATGCCTGATTGGGCACTCAATGGGCGCAAAAGCAGTAATGGCAGTAGCGTTGCGAAGACAAGTCAAGATCGGCTCCCTCATCCCCGTGGACAACGCCCCAGTAGACGCGGCACTCAAGAGCGACTTCGCCAAATACATTGTCGGGATGCGGAAAATTGAAGAGTCGTCTGTCAAGACAATGAAAGAAGCGGACAAGATCTTACAAGACTACGAGGAGTCGTTGCCAATACGACAATTCCTTCTCACGAATCTCATAAAAGGCGAAGATGGTACGCAGAAGTTCAAGGTCCCGCTCAAATATTTGACTCCGGTGCTGCACGGGCTGGGAGATTTCCCGTTCAAGAATCCGGACGAGACAAGATTTGAGGGTCCAACGTTGATTGTGCGCGGGACGAAGAGTCATTATGTTAGTGATGAGACGCTGCCGATTTGTGGAAGGTTCTTCCCCAACTTCGAAAGTGCGGACATTGATGCGGGGCATTGGGTCATCAGTGAGAAGCCGGAGGAGTTTAGACAAGGTGAGTTGGAAGCGGTGTGTGAATGTATCTCGGCCAGTCAAGTGCTAACGAGCCGCAGCCGTCGTGGAGTTCCTGACCAAGCACCAAGACTGAAGACAAATTCTGCAGCACTCGCTTCCCGTGCGATGTCGCTGAGGATGTACTCAACTGATACCGGTACCGACTGCCCGTGACACGGTCATTCTCTCGTCACCCGCAAAACCATCACACCGTGATATGGCCCCTGTGAGTGGTTGATTTGTGTGTCAATACTGCAAACCTCACGCTGGCCACCAAGCATGGATGGATAGCATGCTCCACAAACTTCAATGTAGGGGAGCAAACATTGGCATACGAATCAATGTGCTGACCGAAACACGTGATGCGATTGTTGTCAGCTCACTGCTGCCGTAGAGCTCCGCGGAAAACGGCAAAAAGCAGCGAGCTAAACCTCGCTACTGGCAAACCTTTCAAGCTAGGCCGAACTGGAAGCGGAACAAGTGGAGTGAGTGTGGAGCTTGCATGAGCTTGAGTATGGGCAAGCATTGTCAATGGCTCGGCTTTGCTCGTGGTCTTGTCTGCCATGTTGTTACGGCGGCATTGAGAGCTATTGCTGCAGGTGCGATAGCGCCCTGGCCTGTTCTGCGTGGATAAAACCTATAGTCGACGGGACCAGCGCATATCGCGTACGAGCAGTGGTGGTATTGGTGGTGTTTGAGGCGCGATGCATGATACTCTTAATCTTCATCTCTTCTGCTACAAGGCTTTCCTCTTTCGTTCCTACCTCTTTTTGGGCGGTCGGCCGGACACTGAAGCGTGGATAGTGGAAGCAGCGTCAATTCGCAGCGAACATTCTGATACACCATGCTGTCCCTTCTCGCGCTCGCTGCGCTGGCATCAGCACAATCCAGCGATGAACGAATTCTCGGCGTTTACATGTTCCATCGACATGGCGACAGAGTAAGCCCGCTCACCTCGGACACATCTTACGAAATCGCTGACCAAACACGACCAGACACCAAAAGCCCTCGCGCCAACCGACCTCACTTCCCTAGGATACACCCAAGTCTACTCTTCCGGCGAATACTTCCGTTCACGCTACATCTCCTCTCCCTCCACCTCCTCATCAAACGTCAACGACAACTCCACCCTCATAGCCTCCATCTCCCCCAACCTGGTCTCCTACTCCCAACTCTCTGCCTCCGCCCCCGCGGACACCGTCCTCCAAAACTCCGCCCAAGGCTTCCTCCAGGCCCTCTATCCCCCGGTCGGCTCCTCCCTCAGCACCGAGACCCTGCGCAACGGCACCGAAATCTCCTCTCCCATGAATGGCTATCAACTCATTCCAATCAACACTCCTTCGAATTTCGGTTCTGCGGGCTCCGGCAGCGAGGATTCAGGCTGGTTGCAGAGCACGAGTAACTGTGCCGCCGCAAAAATTTCTTCGAATGAGTATTTTGCTTCGCGGGAATATCAGAACTTATTAAGCGAGACCAGAGGGTTTTATGAAGGACTGAGAGGTGCGGTGGAAGAGATTGTAGGAGAGGGAAATGTGGAAAAGGAAGTTGGGGAGTTGAGTTTTAAGAATGCTTATACGAGTGAGTCTTTTTTTTTTACTTCACTTCTGCAACATTCCTAAAGTATACTCATATTGAATGAATGAAATCACAGTCTACGACCTCCTCTCCCTCACCCTCGAACAAAACACTTCTTTCCCCAACAACAACAACAACAACAACACCGGCGCCGCCGCACTCTCCCCTTCCACCATATCCCAACTCTCCTCCCTCGCCAACACGCACGAATGGAACCTCGCATACAACACCACCTCTCCCATCCGCGCCATCTCCGGCTCCCTCCTCGCTTCCCAAATTCTCACTTTTTTCCAAACCACCCTCTCCTCCCGCGGCACGAAAAATCTCCTCGGAATCCAATTCGGCGCTTACGCGACGTTTTCTTCCTATTTCGGTCTCGCGGGTCTCCAAAACGTACATCAAGAACTATTTGAAGGAATCGTGGATTTTGGTAGTGTGATGGTTTGGGAAATGGTTACGAATTCTTCTTCTTCTTCTTCTTCTTCTTCTTCTTCTTCTTCTTCTTCTTCTTCTTCTTCTTCTTCTTCGTTTTGGCCAAAAAATGATGATGCAGAGATATTTGTCCGATTCCGTTTCCACAACGGCACGATGACGACGACTTCTTCGGAAGCAGAAGAACTTCCGACGTATCCGCTTTTTGGATCGGGAGATAATCTGATGGCTTGGAATGCTTTCGTGGCGAATATGCAGAAATTTAGTATCGGGAGTGCGGAGGAGTGGTGTACGGCTTGCGGGAATTTTACGGGGGAGTGTGCGGCGTATGGGAGTGGGGAGCAGAGTTTGGCGAATGTGAATGCGGGAAAGGGAGAGGGGAGTGGGAAGGGAAATGGGTTGAGTCCGGCTGTGAATGGTGTTATTGGGGCGATGGTGACGTTGGCTGTTGTTTTGGGGTTGGAGGGTTTGGTGCTTTTGGTCGGCGGGTTGAGGGTTGTGAGGAGAAGTGGGAAGAAGGGTGAAACAGGAGTGGTGGTGGAGGAGGAGGAGGAGGAACAGCGGAAGAGTTGAGGACTCGTGGGTAATGATGGGGAGATTCTGAGGGGTAGGGTGTGATATGTTGGGTCGGTTGATGATGAACGAACGAACGACTGGAGAAGAGTCAGATGGCACACGTACGAAATATGATAACACACACATGTGAAAATTCTTTTCGTCGAGCTGATGATGATGATGGTATCTTCCACCGTCTAATATTTTTGTGGAGTAGGATGTGACGACTCAATCCAACTATCAGACCTTTACGGATCCGTTCCATGTGGGCATTTAGGGTACGCCACGATGTCACTAGTCTGACTGTAGATCAAGATCATATGAGCACAATGAATATGAAGAGCACAGTACCGCAATGCGCTGGCGGCTCCAAGTACGGTACGTAAGGGTATAATGAGAAGGAAAACAACCGCGCGAATGTTATGTGCATAAGTGCGCTTCCAAATTACATCCAGCGTCCTCTGGCCTGTACTTGCTGTCGTCATAAAGAGTTATTGTGTTGCCGTGTAAGGGAGGAGAAGTGAGCTTCGAGAAATTTGGTGTCATTGTTGATGCAAATTGAGAAAGGGATAGTCATGAATATAGAGAATTTTGTGGTCTGAGGCTCTATATGTTGCGGTGCATTGAAACTCATCTTGCGGTTCAAGTGTTGTAATTCAATGCGCTATGTCGTAAAGGGTATATCGTTCTAATCGTCAGTCAATAAGGTCATATTGGAAATCAGTCCAACCCATCCCATTCAGTCCCGTATGGACAGTCTCCGACTTCAAAAAATCCATCGGGCCCCGAGGCAAGGAATTGGTTTCGGCCAATGAGCTCCCAATCCGCCTCGACATAGGTACTTGGCTCAGAGGCCACGATCAAATGCTGTCCATGTCGCTGTTCCGGGATGCCAACATATCGTTTGGGGTGAGGATTTCCATCAGCATTGTCAGGATATTTCCGGTTCAGTGTTACTCCAGCTTTTGTACTGTAGTACAAGCTGGGTGGTAGAGACGCCTTGTGGTTTCGAAACCGGCATGCGACGAGGCTGACGCCGTCTGTGACGCAGAGGTTCAGTGAGTTGGCTCTCTTTGCTACACCGAGATATTTCTGTTGTAGGCCAACAATCGTGGCCACTGCTTTGTGTAGGGCCGCTGTCATTTCCCGAGTGGAGTACATGTACTGGAAGGTCGTGGCATCGCCACCCTGAGTCAAATAGGTCATGTAGAGACCGGCGACATGCCTGGAACACAGTTGTTAGTACATGACACTAGTCCGATGCTCGGTGATGTGACACACTCGGAATCAGTGCCGCCATAAACGTTGGCGTACGCAGCGTGGCTCATCTCATTGATCACCGCGCGCTTGATCTCGGCAAAGTTGCTCACAGCGCCATTGTGCATGAAAGTGTGACGTCCAAACACGAAGGGGTGATTGTTGATGTTTGCGACTGCCGTTCCCGAAGAAGCGCGGATGTGGCCAAAGAGACATAGCGTTTCCGTATTCTTGCAGATGGACAAGAAATTGATTTCATTCCGAGGAGGCTGTATGGTCTTGTACATGGCGGGCCGCAGTCCCTTTGCGATGTCAGCCACATGCACATATGGCTGATCATCGAGAGAAGATACGTCGTTCTGTGTGCCATCTGCGCTCTCTCCAGTCTCAAGCAGTTCAAAGGCCGAGTTGGCCGACGTGTACCAGGCTATGCCCAGCCCGTCACAGTTGAAGACGACATTGCGTGCTTTGACGTCGTCCTCGGCACTCTGATTGTGCTCGTGAGGGAGGAGTTTGGGCAGATAATGGTCCGAGACTTGCTTGACAAGAGCGTGCTTCGGCGTGACTAGGACATCTTCCAGGAGACAAGGCTCAGTATGGGAGATGTAAGCGATCCAGCTGCGACGGGAGATGTCAGCTTGGCGTTGTCATGTGCGAGGGCGGTGTGTTGACAAGGTTCGTTGGGTGCGACGTGAGTGAACATACCGGCACATGTTGATGTTCGACCGAGTCTATGGCAGAAGAGACGATAGGAAATAGAGAACATGGCGAGGAGGGGCAACACTTACTCGGGCGTCCACACTAACACTAGTTACTGCTCGACAGGTCACGCCTTCACTCTCAGTGGTCGTGTGCCAGGCACTGATAGGAAGCCGCTGTCGCTGGCCTTGGCGCCGGCTGTCGGTCCGGTCCGGCACCCGAGAGCCGGGAGCTGGAGCTATATGCGATACATGTAAGTTATCGGCGAACATCAGCAACAACATGGCCACCGTTCCGCCCAAGTTCCAGCAGTCGTCGGTGCTTGCGCAGCCGCCTCTGCCCTTCGACGAGCGCCAGCCGCCCACGATTCGTCTGTATCCGCTCAGCAACTACACGTTCGGTGTCAAGGAGACGCAGCCAGAGGAGGACCCGTCAGTTAAGGACCGACTGCGCCGTCTCGAGGAGCACTATGAGAAGCATGGCATGCGCCGCACCTGCGAAGGCATTCTCGTCTGCCACGAGCACAACCACCCGCACGTGCTGATGCTGCAGATTGCCAATGCCTTCTTCAAGCTGTGAGCGCTGCGCGTGTGGTGATGGGGTGGTAGGAATACGCTGACTGCTCAGACCCGGAGACTACCTCCGCCACGATGTCGACGAGATTCAGGGCTTCAAAGCCCGCCTGAACGAGCGACTCGCGCCCACGGGCTCCCTTGCCGAATCCACCACCGCCGCAGATCGAGACTGGAACATCGCCGACACGCTCGCCCAATGGTATCGGCCGAACTTCGAGACCTTCATGTATCCTTTCTTGCCACCGCATGTGACTCGGCCAAAAGAGTGCAAGAAGCTATATCTGATCCAGCTGCCAGAGGGAAAGGTGCTCAGCGTGCCAAAGAACATGAAGTTGCTGGCAGTCCCGCTCTTCGAACTGTATGACAACAGCCAGAGATATGGCCCGCAGCTCAGCGCCATTCCGCATTACCTCAGCCGCTATCGCTTCGAGTTTGTCGATGAGCAAGGAGAAGTCGTGTCTTACACCCCCGGCGGTCCGATCGACGAGAACGTGAAGACAAAGATCTTGGCTGGCGGCCAGAACGGCATCGCGGCCCAAGATGACGCCCCCAAGCAAGACGAGGAGATGGCGCAGGCATGAGACCTTGGGGAATACTGAGCGACCCGAGCGTGCTTCGAGCGAGCAATGTCTGTACAGAAATGGCACAGCTCCTCCGGCCAGCTCATGCATCTCAACCCGTCGCTTCCAGCTTCGGACGAATCTCCAGTGACAATGCACAAGCATGGTACGCTTCAACCAGCAAAGTCACATAGGCAGTGTACGCGAGGAGGCCGACGCTGAGGCTGAGAGCGAAAAATGTGACGCACGCGTGGATGCGTTCCGTCCTGATCCCGATGATCAACATTGTCACGTTGCTCCAAGCAGGACAACGTGCCACATCCGATTCAACAAGGCCTTGGTATTACCTCTGTTGTCCTAGGGTACCGATCTCCGGCTGCCAGTGCCTCGTCAATCATGCTAACCCCGGATCGACTGTGAACGTGCGCAAGCAATGAGGACCACAAAATTCAGGTATTCTATTGGCATCTGCCGCTTCGACTCGATGCACGTCGATAATATGCTGCATTAGCCTGGCGCCAAGACTTTCTCATCATTGCTGCAGACGGCATGCGAATCACCAATCGCGATGGCGTGAAATCTTCGCCTCAGCCGGGTAGACGACACCAGTTGCCAGGGCTTGGAATTGATAGAATGGTGTCCAGTTGTCCAGTGCTGGTGCTCCGTGGACTGGTCTTCGCTTTGTCGCCGGCGACAAATCAAGCTTGGCATCTCCTTGTGTTACTGCATGCACTCTCTTCCGGCCACCTGCAGGTACTGCTGTTTCGTAATCCAATGACCTAATGAAAACACGGAATATGCAGTAACCATCTTGCCCCTTGCGAAAGTTGGGAGTAATTCTGGATACGCAAGTCACTCGACTTTCGAGCCACTGTCGACGTCCTGCTGTTGCCCCCTCGGAAACTCAGCCAGCCCACAACGCCGCTACGAGAAAGTCACCCGGCTTCTCACTTCCTCGGAAGCTCTACGAAAATTGTAGAAGCCACTGTGTGATGCGTACCTGCGACATCTGGAGTGATACACAAGCATGACCGTGGCTTGCCAGGAACAACACGCACGCGCTTTGAGGATCCTTTTGGAAGACATTCTTGACACCATTGCAGCTCGTGCCGCAAACCCGTACTCCATCGCGGCGGTAATAGGACGCACTCCGCAACTTACATACTTGGTTGCCGATCGGCATACTTTTGTGCAGATTCGATGCGAAGGCAAGGTTTGTGCGGTACAACCTACCTCAACATACGCAGACGTCCGTCATAAGGCAGGAACAACGCAGTCGCTGCGCCATTGCTGCCACCTCGTTGCATCACCTCACGCAGTACGCCGCCTATTCTTAGAGCGGTGCTCTATTGCCCTACCGGTGTCGTTGAACTTGCATCCAGAACTTCGTCGTATAGGTCCAATAGGATCATTTTGCAGTGCACATGCTACCTGGTCTGCAGATGTAGCTATGTTTTCCGTTCCCGAATCGGCTACCTTCACCTCCACGGACCCGCGCTATCGATAGAAGTGGATGGCCTTAATATCACAGACGCCATTCAGCATCACGATGTCGGCCGCGTTCAATAATGCACTGCAGTTCGCTTACCACGCTGCTCGTCGCCTCGAGCACATCGAAAACTGGGAATACGAGAGATGCTCCCGTCCTCCACCATGTACGGGCTCGTGTTGCAGCTCCAATATTCATACAGCTGAATGCGGGAGCATAATCCTCCATGATTCTTCCGGTGGGCAAAGGATTGATGAGGAGAAACGAAGTATAAAGATGGGCAACATTTCCTCATTGTTTTCTCATCAGCATCAGCATCTCGACCTCAGAACAAAGCTTCAGATCAATTACATACCCATCCCATTCGTTCGCTTTTTCAGCAAAGCACTCCAGTCGCTCAACAATCAATATGCAGTTCTCACTCGCCACCATCGCCTTCGTTGCCCTCAGCGGCATGGCCAACGCCTACCCCAGCCCAGCTGAGACGACTCCTGCTGGTTACGAGCCAGCTCCACCAAGCTACGAGACTACCACCAAGAAAGAGACGACCAAGAACCCAGAGCCGACGACCAAGAAGGAGACCACCAAGAATCCAGAGCCCACAACAAAGAAGGAGACTTGCACCAACTCGGTTGGAACCTCCTACAGCACTGGATACACCACTTCCACGAGCGTCAAGACGATTGTTGTGCCAATTACAGAGACTAAGCTCGTACGTCTGACAACTTTGATACGAAAACCCATGTACTAATATTCGTTTCTTTCCAGGTCACATCCACGGCAGTCAAGACAATCAAGACGACAATCGTCAAGCCAACGACTTCCTACAAGGAGGAGAAGACGACTACCAAGAAGCCTGTCGTCAGCACTGGCGTCACAGAGAGTGTCCTCACCATCACGACCAAGGTCCCATTCACCACCACTTCGTACAAGGAGGTCGTCGAAACTATCACCAAGACTGTCACTGGCAAGGAGACCAAGACCTCGGACGTCTTGACAACCAAGACCGAAGTCGAAACCAAGCCGGTCGTCACCTCCAAGACCCAATTGTCCACCAAGGTCGAGAGCAAGAAGGTCACCAGCAAGATTCCATACACCACTTGCGTCAACGGCCCAAAGCCTTACTTCATGTAAAGTCCTTCGATTCAACGATTCATCCTGATGTCGACCTGCGAACAAAGAAAGCGATGTCCCCGCTGAGGACGATCAAAGAACAACGACGAGCGGGTGATGATGATGATACAGGTTGATGAAACTGCGCATAGAAACATAATCATGAATGACGAAGACTTTGGTCGCTCTTTTACGATCGAGGAGGACTTTTAGACGGGATAACATTGATCTGAAAATATACACGTAGCATCGATAATTGAATCGATAATATCCTTCTCAAACTTCCGATCACACATTCAGCTTCCCTCCGTCACATGCATTTCAACAAGGATTACTGGTCTGGTCTGCTCTGGTCTTGGCACCTGCTGTAATCCAACGAGGCAACTTCTCACCCTCCACATCTTGCAGACATAGAAAACGACAACAATACATGTACCTCCCATCGGCACTACCGAAACAATACTCGATGGAAATGAAGACGAAGATGAAGATGATTTCCCCGGACTTCTCGGCTCCAGAAGCCCCAGGTCAGCAAAGGACCAACGCCACATCCAGCCAAACGAACCAATTGCCTCCCATCTGATTCGTCCTCCCTTGCCTCGGCAGGATTCCAAGTCCGTTCAACCAAACCATGTACCTGATGTGGCTTTGAGAAACGATCTAACGGCAAGCGAGCTGATGAGCTCCATTGTACCACTTTTTATGTGCTGCGCGTTTTTTTGTGCAAAATTGGAAGGAAGGGGTGAAGGGGCCGTCATGGCGCGGAGGGCCCCTCTAGTTTCTACGAACCGCGACAGGACACGACACGACATGTCCTGCAGTCTTATCATCTCACTCTATACCAGCTCAGCATTTCCTATTTCCTCATCGGCATAACGACTTCTGTCACCATCATCACCAGCAAAAATGCCCGCCGTCCTCGGCATCCGCAACATCGTCTTCGCGGTCGCGGCGATCATTTTTTTAATAGTCTTTTACCATACTTCTTCTTCTTCTGGCAGCGGAATCACAAGAGCTTCAGTGCCGGGGAGTTGGATGCCCAAAACGCCGGAGTTCAAAGGGTTTGCGCCGCTGCCAGAGGGGATTTCTGTGCCGGTTTCGACGCAGCAGAAGGAAGTTCAGAAGGCGAAGCAGGAGGCTGAAGTGCAGGTTTTGGGCGGTGGTCGAGGGGCGGCGAATCCGGTGCATGTTTTGCCTGGGGGTGAGCTTGGGAGTGGGGGCGAGGTGAAAGGGGGTGGGTTGGGGGATGGGGGGAGTACTGGGGTGGGCGAGGTGAGTGGGTTGAGTGGGTTGAGTGGAGGGGATGCGGTGGGTGGAGGGGCTTTAGGAGAATTGGGAGATGGTGGTGCTGCTGGTTCTTTTCCTGTTCCTCCTGCTGCTAATCCTGCTTCTCTTCCTGCTGCTGCTGGTGGTCCGCCGCCGGACCCTGCGATCGATCAAGCTGTGCCTCCTCTCATACCGCCCGTCGCTGCTGTTCCGGATACGCTTGCACCGCCACCTCCAGGGATGGTGAATGCACTTCCCGTGCCGCCTGTGCAAGCTGCGCCAGGTCTAGGGGCGCACCAAATGCCTCCTGTGCCAGCTATGCCGGGAGTAGGGAGTTCGCCACAGATGCCACCTCTTCAGCCGGCTCTGGGGAGCACCATGGGAGCGACTCCGCCTGCTGCTCCACTAGTATCAGACCCTCACTTTCAAGGAGGATTCGCGGATGCTCCATTCCAGCAGAATCTAGAGTTGGAAACACCTAAGATGGATATCCTGAAGCTTCGTCGTTACAAGCCTCACAATTACAAAGGCGAAGGAAATCCTACGTACGCGACGCACGTCACGACACCTGGAGGATCATTGAATGATCCTTATTTCCTCGCAGCTCAGCAGCTCATCTACCGCGTGCTATGGGATATACGCTCTGGCTCAGCTCAGTTTCCGTTCACTGCATTTGTCGCGCCACATATCACAGAAGAGCAGCGCAGCGTCCTCGCAGCCGCGGGAGCAATCGTTCGCGAACTTGCCCCCATCGAATGGCATCCCGACAAGGACACCCAGGGACGCTGGCAACACAATCTCGCACGCCTCAATCTTTGGCGTCAAACAGACTTCAGCAAAATCTTGTACCTCGACGCAGACGCGTTTCCTGTTCAGAAACTCGACGCCCTTCTCGAAACTCCCACTCGATCATGCAAGAAAGACTTACTTCCTCCAGGAGACCAAGCTTCCGGTGAAGAAATCTGCCCATACACATTCATGGCCGCTCAACAAAACCTTTTCGCAAAACCCGCAGACGTCATGGAACTTAACACGGGCGTCATGCTCATCCAACCCAACCTCGCCATGCACCGACGTCTCACGCGCGAGCTAGCAACCAACAAGAACTGGGACACTTCCATGGCCGACAAAGCTTTTCTTTCCGAAATGTTCAAATCCTCTGGTCCGTTTCCCGTCGCGCAATTAGCGCGAGAATACAATGGATTCTTCCCTGGTCCGTTAGATGAAGGGAAGCTGAAAGTCGTGCACGAGAAATTGTGGGTGGACGTGCAGGAGGCTGCGCCGTGGACGAAGGGGATGTTTAGGGAGAAGCATGCGGAGATGAAGGCGTTTTATGAGAGTCCGGCATTTCAAGATGTGAGGTTGTATGACGGGGAGAGGGTGTATTAATGTATATACGTAGAGTAATGTTTGTATAGAATAATTCATGCATGAGATATGAGCAATTTGGACGTGCTGGTGTGCATAACTCTGGAGGACTTGTGGTTTCTCTGGCGAATCACTAGGAAATCTTTTCACAGCTTCGGCGACGTGGCAGTGCGAGAGCATTGATGATTAAAATGAAAGCTGGTTCAAGAACCCAGATGAGTCGTATGGAAAGGAAAATCACCACGATCGTAGACTATGCCGTAAGATATCAAATCATGCCCCACACACTGCGGTAGCAACAGAGAGGAGACCCGCCCAATGCAACTTCCATTTCAACCTCTAGATTTCATCTCCACGACCTCAACGCGTTCCACAGAAGTATCCTTGTGGAGCTCAGTCATGGTAACCTTCTCTTGCTGCTCTTGAAGAGCCTTGTCCTCGAATACTAGAAAATCACACCAGTCAGTAACGGATGTAACCATAAACCACGAATTTGGATTCGAACATACAGAAAGTTAGTTCTTCCAACGTCCTTCCATGCGTCTCCGGCCACAAGAAGTAAATACAAACGACTTCAAAGGCCAGCCAGACGCAGTACATGATGAGATATTTCCAAGTCGCGTTCTTCAATCCAATCGGGTTGACAAAAGTGCTGAAGAAACCCGCACCTCTGCCGAAGAATTGGAAGAGGGCAATACCTCTCGTCCGAACAGCGAAGGGGAAGAGCTCGACGAGGAAAGCTATGGAAATTGTCAGTTTCGGTCAGTCTTCTGCGCATCGCACCCAATCCAGCTCCAAAAAACTTACTATACGTCAGCGCATTATACCCAATATTATAGCACGGCGAATACAAAAACATGAAGAAAATCACCGCATGTCCCGCAGCAACGACTCCCGTAGTCAAAAACCGCTCCTGCGCAATCGTCCAGCCACAATAACAAACGAGCAAAGAACTCGCACAGAGCAAATACATTTTCCTGCGCGGGAACCTCCTGACCAGCAGCGACGCGCACGTAGCATTCACCAGCGCCCAGCAATTGAGTCCAATATTCAGCTTCGCCTTGAAATCCGAATCTGTGTATCCGATGCTTTCGAGGATGGAATTGAGATAGTAGCTGATGAGCGTATTGCCGGACCACTGCGTGAAGAGACCGAGGAGGGCGCCGATGAGTACGCGTTTCCGCATACCGGGCGTAGCGAGCATGTCGAGCCAGGATTGTGTGGAAGTTTGGAGTTCCATTTTGATGGTGTTTTCGATTTGGGCCATTTCGGCTTGCACGAGGGCCGAGTCGCGGTTGCCTTCGGCGTGGTATGTGACGAGGATTTCGTAGGCTTCTGAGTGGCGATCTTGGGAAATGAGCCAGCGGGGAGATTCCGGGACGAAGCTGAGCATATGTGTTAGTTGATGTTGGTCAAATGAGGAGATGCGTGGATGTTTGGTGGGGATTAATGGGAACGTACAAGATCAGAGCAATCTGTATGAAACTCGGCACAGCCTGGAGAAGAGATGGGACTCGCCACGACCAGTCACTGGGAGCAAGGCTTTGTGTTCCAAAGGTGATACCAGCAGCAGTAATCGCTCCGATGAAGTAGCTGGCGTTGAACAAACTCGTCAAAATTGGTCGTTCCTTGGGATATCCCAGCTCACCCAGCATGGCCGCGCCAGAGATGATACAAGTCGGAATGCCAAATCCCAAGAGCCAGCGAGCGAAGAGGTACATACCAACGTGCTGCGAAGCAGCTTGAATTGCGGCGCCGATGACCATGATCCAGGAGCCGATGAAAATGGACCAGCGACGACCGAACTTTTGCGTCATGTAAGGGATGAATGGAAGGGAGCAGATTGCTCCGAGACTGTACATTGCTCCTATGATACTGTGGTTGTAAAATGTCAGTCTCGCGATTTCTGCTCGAGCACAGGAAGATGGGTTTCTTCTTGCTTCTGGGCTCAGCTTACCCTAGAAGTGCACCCTCCGGGTGGTCAAAGTACTCTTGCCATGGGTCGACAATCTGCACGGCGTTGATGATTTGACTGTCGAAGCCGGACGTGATTTCGATTCCCATGCCTGAGGTCGGAAGGTCAGCTCGAGCTAATTGTCCGCAACTGCATCGCTACTGACATGTTGGGAACAAGAACAGATACAGATATCTCAAATTCGGTTTCTTCCACCAACGGACTTTGTCCTCTGCGATGGCACGCGTGAGAATTGGGTCAGCGCCCTCTGCTTGCGATGTAAGTTTCATCTTGTCGTCTGCGGAACGAATTCTTGTGCAAGGCCGAGGAAGAGAACATCAAGCCACGCGAGCAGGGAAGGTCTTTGAGATATATGCGCAATACGGTGTAGCTACAGGATCAGCCGTGATGCCATGATCCCCATGGTGGCTTGAACGGGGTCGGTAGCACCGCTTTGAGGAACCAAGGACCAGTGTCCCAGTCACATGGATATACCCGCTTTGTCTTGGAAGCACGTGGAAGCATGACAATGATACTCAAGCCGGGCTTGGCAACACTGTATACAACGTTGGCAAGCGATGCAGGATCTCGCCTAACTGAGGCGATGTCTGGGCACATGAGATTTCAGCCAATGGTTTGCAGAATGGATATTGTCGAACTAGGGCTGCGCTCGGTTAAGGTGAAGTCGAGACTCAATGGCTGTTGATCCTAGTCAACCCCGTGGGGACCCCAAGTCTTGGAGAAGGTGTTTTAGGCTGTGTTCGGATGAATTGCAGATTGTACGAAATTGAAGCCAATGGGCGACGAATGACTTGCGTTCAGCTCGAGACATTGGCAACGCTTAAGTATCGCCTGGTCCGATACGTTGTACGGTTGTTCCACAAGTTCCAGCCCAATTTTCCGTACGCTCCGGGCTGAAATTGGCTGCGCCTGATGCGGGACGACCGAAGCTTGGCATAGAGGAGTGATCTGAGGCTCGAGATGCCGCATGCTCAGTCAGCTCGCTGCAGTGCGTTTTACAGTAGCGTTGCGCTCGCTGTGAAGAAGCCTTGTCACGGTACATCTGACAGAATCCGTCTGTACAACAATGAAACGACGTTACTGCCCTTCTGGGCGGGCAAGTAGGTGGTATGCCAATTCGAAGGAGTGCAGTCTGAGTGATCGCCACGTTGCATTTCCTGAATGCTTTGCATGAGCGAGTCTCTCGGGGCTATCGCAGCAATCGAACCAGACTGTTGTCCAGACAAGGTCACAGTCTACCTGTGTAACGTCATTCTTTTGGACAGTTTCCGCGTAGAACGAAAATGCGGCTGATGAATCCTCATAGCCCTGCCATGTCAATCACCAGAGACGCCCAGATATCAATACTCATTCAAGTCGGCCGCCAAGAGGACCATCAAGCCTAGCAGTGGCTCTGGTGCAGTCGGCACCGTGATCCGGGCTGTGGCAGCATCGAAGCCGATAGCTGCCCGGTGAGAGTCATCAACGAGGCACCTTGCAGCGGATCGACGCAGTGGCGAGTCTGGCAGCTCGCCTGTCGGTCGCCTCACTCGTTATGCCTCTCGACCCAGCCACCAGTGATCATCGTCTGGTCTGAGCTTGCTTGTACGCAACCTCATTGTAGTTTTTCCAAGTCCATTGCGGTCACAGGAAGGGCTTGAGCCGCGTAAGCACCTCTTCGCCGACGGTGGTCATTCTGAAGTCCAAGGCCAGTATCGGGCTGAATGGCTGGATACTCGACATCCTGCAGCAGTCGTCCATACACACCAGAGTTGAGATTCGCCATCCTTCAGAACATTCACTTCTTCGGCACCACTCCAGCGCCAGTCACTCCAGTACCAGCAGCGGCGCCCGAAGAGGCAGTCGCAGCATTCTTTCTCCCCAAGAGCCTGCTGAGATAGTTTGTGACTGGCAACATAGTCCACGCCGCGAACCACGGCGTGGCCCAGACGCTCAGAATAAGCCTCAAGGGCAACAAAGCCTTCGTGATCGCGTATGCCGTAGCGAACTCCACAACTATCCTGGTGCCTTTCTCGCCTCTACCAAAGAATTTTCCACTCTTCGTTTCATCGCTCAGCCATCCCTTCTTTCGCATCCATTTCCCAAACTTCTCAACGCCATCGCTGACCCACTTTCCTTCACTGATGAACGGCGGAAGCCAGTTGGTGTAGTGAAAGACTGCTGCCAGCCCGAGCAGAGGGACGATCGCCGTGATTTCGTGTAGAATCAAGAAGGCAGAAATGTGCGAGAATGGGGCATTGCGGAGCGGCTCGACGTATCTTCGTAAGAACTTGGGTAGACGCGATTCGATGCGGGCGACGCGTGCTGATGCTTTTGCGGCGGGTGGTGTGCTTTGAGTGGACTCAAGACGGCGGGCGAAGTGTCTCGGATTGAAGCGGAGAGACTGGCGACCAGCAGTCCATGCTGGGCGGAACAGTCGATTCATGGCGGTACAGATGAACAGAACATTGGCCGTGTTGTTGACGTGATGGAGCTATATACGTCCCAGTCCGCACTACGGTATGACGTAGTAGAACTAACTCACAAGAAATTATAACGCCAAGACTGCTTCTCAGACCCGTCGCAGAAGATGATCTGTCTGCATTCCACAGGCTTCAATCACATTCACAAGTAACAAGATGGACGTACGAAGCCCGCTCCTACGCGCAGCACCTCTCCTGATGATGACACAGCAAGCAAGGACCAAACGAGACACTACAACGCTCAGAACAGATGCTTGACGACCTACTCGTTCGTTGTAAATAAATGCCTCAGACCCGCAACAACCAACTCCCATTCATGCCATCACAGCGCCGCCCTCGCTAGCCCTCATCGGACTGGTCGGCACATTCCGTCCTCGAGAGATAGGTTTCTCCCTTCATCCTGACTACTGGGGGGAAGGCTACGCTCAAGAAGCCGCGACAGCATTGTGTGCATGGTACCTGAAACGCTTTCCGTCTCACTCGCTCTTCGCCAAGGCCAATACCGAGAACCAGGCGAGCGTGCAATGTCTGCGCAGATGCGGCTTTTCGCCTGCCACGGACTGGGAACTGGCCCAAGACGAGGAACTGGCAAAGAATGAGGAGAGACAAACGTGGCTTCTCAGAGAGCTTATGTAAACCGCTTTTCGTCAACGCAAACTCGGAGCTCTCAAGTCGCCGGATTGCTACGATACTGCACTTTTGCTCTCCTTCTCCCGTACTCAGCCTGAGTCACAGGCTCATAATTTGCTGGCCTCTCTGCAGTCGTGCATTCTGGCAGACACGAGATTACAGCTTCTGGGTCCGCGCTCACGAAGTAGGGGATCGAATATCGCGCTCTCGTCATCCTTTGCTCGCCCTCGCCAACAGAATAACGATCGGCCAGAGGAGGAAGCGTCACTCTGTGCAGCGTCGATTTGAGCATATCGTTCGTCCACCTCATCAACAGATCTCCTACATTCATCACGCAGGCATTCTTGAGTGGCGTTGCCGGCATGTATATTCCAGGCTTATGCGGGTGCTCGACTTCCAGGCCACCACAATCATCGTGGAACAGGAGAGTGACGACGCCCCAATCGCTGTGGCTGGAGATCCTAGCCGCTCTGCCCGTCTCGATATCTGAAGCTGGAATAGGAGGGTAGTGAAGCAGTCTCAACTGATTGTTGTGTCCTGAACAGTATCTGACGAAGAAATCCTCATCGGGCAAGTCCAAACCAGCCGCGATGCAGCGCAAGATCTCTTGCGCTATGGAATTACATGACCAGTAAAAGGACGTCGAGAAACTCCTGAAATTCGCCAAACTGGACTCGGGAAGCCAGACATTCGGCTGAAGCTTATTGTCCTCTGAACCGACTTCATACGACTCTTTCACATCAACGACTTCACGCAACTTTTCTCCTTCCGCTTCGTCACCACCAGAATACTGAGAGACTTTCTCAAGGCCCGGGTATGAGTAACCACGATGAACATCGGGCTCGTCTGGATGTGGTGCCTTCATTTTCTCCGAGTGAGGTAAGTCGAAGAGTCGTTTGGATGTTGCGAATGCCTCGTCGAGAAGATTTTGTGATAAGCCATGACTCGTGATGTAGACGAATCCCATAGATTCACAAGCGGAAATGAGGTCTTTGGCGACTGCTGCCTGTTCTTGTGCAGTCCTCGGGTGCGTCCATCTTGAGAAGTCGATGATGGGAATCGTGGCCTGCTGGCTGGGCGGAGCGTCACTGATCGAGCCCATTCTTGGTCTTTGCTGCGCTCTTGCTGACACGCAGTGTTCCTTCAATTGCAATGTGGGGGACGTCTTCCCAACGTAGCTGGGCCTGGTTCACTTTACCCGAAGCTGTCCTCGTGGCACGGCAAGCAATAGCTCCTTCGGAGCTGAAGGTGACAGCGACTATATATCCAGCACTTTGCTTCATGCCTGCTGATAGCAGGTCGTTATAGGCAGAAGCAGAGCTCCACCAAGCTGCTGCAGGGTCTCAATCAGGGCTGCGCAGCTGTGAAAGCTTCAGCATCCTCCAGGCCGATCGACACCAGGGCTGAATTGCAAGTGCAACACGATCAGCACAACTGGAAAGTGCCGCTTACAAACTACAAATTGCTTTCACGATGGCTGCAAAATCCGAACTCGCTGATAGCCAGGTATTCTACTATCTGACCTCGTACATCATCCCGTTCAGGCTACACCTGCATGGCCAAGTCAGAGTACCGAGTGGAAGATAGGGCAAGCTGATACATGGTGGCACATCGATATACTCTCAGCAACTACAAGAACCAACCCAGCACTCACAACGCCCAAATAGCCTAGAAAAGCACTCACCAACGCACATCATCCCACCTCGCACCGCAACCCAACATGACCAAACTCTCCAAATCCAAGCTCGCCCACTGGGCCCACCGCCTCGAATGCTCCATCGACCCAGAAGCAAACTACCACAACACCTTCTGGTGCAACCGCGATCTAATCCCCATCCCCACCTCCCGCCGCACCTGGACATGGCAAGGCTACGCCGGCTACTGGGTGATCAGGAATCAACACCACCGCCTGGACAAGCGGCTCCTCGCTCCTCGCCCTCAGCCTCTCCGTTCCGCAAGCCATGGGCGTCATGGTCGGCGTGGCGTTGATCTCCGCCATCATCGCCGTCCTAGCAGGCTGGCCCGGAAGCCACGAGTATCTCGGCTTCGCCGTACTATGCCGCGCAAGCTGGGGAATGCGAGGCGGGTTTTGGCCGGTTTTGAACCGCATTGTGACGGCGATTGTGTGGTTGGGGATTCAGATGTATTGGGGCGGGCAGGCGGTGAAGATGATTCTGGGAGCGCTTGTAGGGAGGGAATGAATCGAATTGAAGACTACTTTGCCCGAGAGCGCGAATGTTGATACGGCGAGTCTGATTAGTTTTTGCGTGTTTTTGGTCGTGTTTTTGCCGTGTTTTTGCCGTGTTTGACGGTTCCGCCGGAGAGGTTGCAGATGCCGTTTCGGGTGGATGGAGACTGGCTGTGTGTTCGTTCGGTGGGATCGGAAATGCTGATGAGATTTCGTGATAGGTTACGTTCGTTATGATCACTTGCACCATGTTTGGCATGCTTGGTTGGGCGATCGCAACGAATGGTGGCCCGGGTCAGCTGCTGTGCACGCCATCAACAGCGAAGGGATACGAATTGTCCTGGGCAGCACTCTATGGCCTGCAATCGATCGTAGGAGCGCAAGCATCTGGCTGTCTTGGACAGTCCGACCGGACTCGCTATGCCAAGACTCGTGAGTGTTTTCCTCGCACATCTCCATCACTCCCTCCACAGAAGTAGCCCCTTGCTCGTCAGCCTGTAGATCCGCACCGCAAACTCATTTTTCCACCATCCGAAAATCAAAAACCGGACTCACCACCTCCCGCCCAGCCAACGCCGCCCTTCTCGGCCAACTCCTCATGGCCCCGCTATCAATCTGCCTTACCGCCGTCTGCGGCCTCCTCATAACCTCCGCCTCCGCCGAACTCTACTCCCTCTACCTCTGGGACCCCTTCGTCCTCCTCCTCCACATCCAACAAACCTCCCCCGAGCATCTTACCCCCACCCTCCGCACCGGGACCTTCTTCGCCGGTCTAGGTTTCCTCTGCAGCCAACTAGCCCTCTGCATAGTCCTCAACAGCGCATCCGCAGGAATGGACCTCGCAGCCCTCTGTCCCAAATGGATCAACATCCGGCGCGGCGGGTATTTCGTCTCTGTCATAGCCATCGCCATCTGTCCCTGGAACTACGTCACGAAGCCGACGACGTTCATCGCCGTGCTGAGTGGGTGGTCAGTATTTCTGAGTCCGATGACGGGCATCGTGGTTGCGGATTACTTTTTGGTCAGGAGACGGGGGTATCATGTGGGAGATTTGTATACGGGCAACAGCTCGAGTGCATATTGGGATATCGCGGGATTCAATTGGAGAGGCTTTGCGGCGTGGATCGTGGGCATTTGGCCGGTTCTGCCAGGGTTTGCGAGATCAGTGCGAGGTCCTGCGTCGGGCAGTGGTTGGGATCGCATTTATCAGATGACGTACTTCTATGGCTTTTTCGCGGCGCTGACGGTTTACTGGGCTCTGCATACTGCTTTCCCGCAGCCCAGACAGACTGGACGTTCGCCGTTCGTGCTGCAGGAGCATGCACGCATGCTTCGCGTCAGTGAAGGGACCTCGTCGGAGGGCTCGGAGACGGTCATTGTGGAGGATTCGAAATGCGAGGCGTAAGGGTTGATGTTCGAGCCATCTATTTCTAGGTCCTGCTATATTTACATGCAGTGAGCTCGATCATGAAACTGCTTCATTTCTGCCAAGTGTCCCGTCATTACCACATCCGCACATCGCTATATGTCATACTTTTGGGAGGCGGGCTGTACAAAGTGTGTACTTTGGACGAGTCCAAGAGTTCGGTGGGCAGCAGCTCATAGGTCTCCGATGTAGACCCAGGTCTTGTCTTTGCCAGAGCCCTTCTGTGCAAAAAGACTGCTCAGGTTCTCCTTGATGGCATCGTTTGTCAACTTTGGAAATCTGTTCAAAAGTCAGTGAAACCAGTCCAGGCAATATGAGAAAAGTCACGCACCTCGCCTTCAGGCCTTTGTGAAGTTCAAGCTTGCCTAGCGGGCTGCCAACTACAGCCTCCTTTAATTCCTCCAAATCTTCCTTACTCAAAGTCCTCGATTGTGGCTTTCGACCGCGCTTAACAGCCGGTGTCAGCGCAGTTGCGCTTGTGATAGGGCCCTTGTCACCCTCAGCAGCGCCAATCAAGGCGAACACAGCAGATTCTGCTGAATGGTTGAAGTTGAGTCTGGGCTCCAGAGGCTTTCGAGGGGGTGCCATTGCAGTGCCTGCAGCTGGCTGCTTAGAAGCTGCCGCAGGAACAGACACAGGTTTCTCCCAATACGACGTAGAAAAGGGATCGATGGTCATGCCGTCGAAGTCTGGAAGCAGGAAGCCCATGCGCATGCCATCCATCACGGTTGGTTGCGTTGTCACAGGAGCACCATTCAGTGTCGATACTCTTCCATTCTCAGTGGCAAAGCATAGTCCGGAGCACTCTGGGACGAGTTCAGTGGTGACGACTTTGCGCTTGGCCTTTACTTTGTCGTCCTCATCGTCGAGGAAGTCGTCCATCTCGTCAGCGTCCGCATTGCTGTCGGCCTCTTCATCATCGTCCGAGCCGAGGTCTTCGCCTTCCTCAGGCTCTTCCCACTCTACCTCGGAGTCGTAGTCGTAGTCTGTATCCGGTCGTGTCCGGGCGAACGGGTTGCGCATTGTACGGCGAGTCATCCTTGGACAAGTGATTTTTGTGTATGTGCCGCAGTACGCCGGTCTTACATCTTCACTGAAGTGCACGTACTTGATGTCCACCTTGCGGAGAACGGCGTCCGGTGACTCGTTCGCCGCCTCTTCAGTCAAGTCTATTGGCTCCTTCAAGGTACCTTGAGCTTTATCAAAAATCTTTCTGACGTTGGGATGACCTGGTCTGCCACGACGCGACTTGCGAAGCTCGCCGAAGTAGCTGTCGATGCTCGTGTACGCCCAGATCAAGCCAAGGTCATACTTCTCCCGGATCAGAGGATCATTGAGCTCATGATCAAAACGGGCTTGATCACCTTGCTGATCTCTGCTCGGCGCTCGGGCAAGGACGCTATGCTTCGGGGCCTCGAATGGCAAGAACGTCTTTTGATAGTCAGAATACACGGGCTTCTTGCCAGGTGCAGGACTGTGTTTGGCAGGGGATGCACTCGACTTGATCTGGTCGGCCACAGCATCGAATGGCTCGAGAGACAACGACTTCCGCCTAGAACGTGGCATGTTCTCTCCACCATCTGCATTGGCCTTCGCGGGAGTGCTCGGCTTGCCACCAAAGAAGGCACCCAAACGCATCTGCTTGCGCTCTTTGGCGAGCTTCTCCTCCTGCTTTTTTGCCTCTTCCAACTCTTTCTCGCGCTTCTTTGTTTCCTTCTCTTCGGCTTTGGCACGTTTCTCTTCGGCTTTGCGGGCCTTCTCCTCGTCAACTTGAGCCTTCTTTTCTTCTCGCTCGGCCTCCTTTCTCACCTTCTCCGCTTCCGCCTGTGCCTTCTTCTCCTCAGCAAGAGCCTTCTTCTCAGCCCGCTCGCGAGCCTTGGCTTCTTTGGCTTGGGCTTGCTCCAGCCTCTCAGCAGGCGTGAGCTTTCTGCGCTTCGCCGGCGGAGGTCCACTAGTCGAGGCTGACGTTGATTCAGGGGCAGTCGATTGGGTAGCAACGCCAGTCGAAGGAGGCATGTCGTGGCTGGACGTGACATCAACCACGCTGCTCAATGTAGTGCTTGTACTCAACGCGGGGGAAACAGCGCGTTCGTTACGCTCCTTTCCGGTGCTGCCACCCGGACTAGCATTGCTTGATCGCTCGTTCTCAGTATCCGGAGGGGTCGGCATCATGAATTGTGTCCCCTTCAGATTGATTGGCCTTTGGTCGGATGAGTCGTCTTCGAGCGGGCGTTTGCGGATGTTGGGTGCGACGGGCGATGACAGAATATCCGCCATGAGTGCTGCGCTCGCGACTTTTCCGGAGAGAGGAGATCAGAAGTAGCGACAGAAGAGGGCGACGTGAGGCAGAAGTGTCTCGGTTGTTGACGACTTCTCCGAAGTAACGCGCTCCGGAGCAGCAGGAGCGCAACGCGTCGAGTGCCAAGACGAGTCAGTAGAATAGCGCGTTCTGCAAGTCCACTACACGGTTCACGGCTCCGCTCGTGCTTTCGTCCTCTCCTCCACCCCGACAAAGTGCAGATCATCACAAATGGACAGTGAAGACTTTGAAGATCTCATCGGCGAAGAGACCACGTTGCTCGAACCCTCATCGCAAGGGTCACTGATCAACGCAGCAGCTAATCTAGCCATTGACCATGAAGATGACGCCCGCCAGCCATTCGACCCGATGTGCCAGAAGAATGAATGTGATGACGGTGGTGCGACAACATACGACCTGTTACCTGTCAACACGACTTCCTTTGCCGATACTGTGCGGCAAACCGATTTCCGTCCTCCTCAACGGCTCCTGCCAAGAGCATATCCGAAGTATGCCAACTCACAGACGACGGGTGGTGGGGTCTAATGTTCCAACAGTGCCGCCGTGATTGACAAGATCGAAGCAGTCTTTGAAGAGATTGCAGACGCTATGTTACATGACAAGCTGGAGATGGGCATCACTTTGAGGACCCGGCCAAGAACATCGCTCACTGCGAATTCGCAGACAGGTTCAAGTGAGCGCGGTGCACCAACGAGACGCCTATGCTTTCCCGGAAAGACTGCTGACGAAGCATGGCGATTTTGTGAGTGATGCACAATGAGGAGCATATCGGCCTCTGACCCATCACAGCCATGGTCCTGCGAATTCTTGAACTCATGCACGAGGCTCTACGAAATGACGTTGTGATCTCGAAGAGGTATACCAATCGGCCGGTTTGAGCTCGCAAGTCATTGACTACTGACTTTACCAGGGATATCTACTACCGTGACCCAGCGTTATTCGGCAGCCAGACACAAGTAGACCGATACGTCGACGACATCGCATTCACATTCGGCATAACACGAGCGACCCTTAACGTCTCAGCAGCAGCAAAAGGCCTCGTTGCCGGCGCCATAGCCATCCACCGGCAAGACGGCAGCACGACCTCAGCATGCTCCAACCAAGAAGGCATTCTAGTCCCCACCCTCAAAGACATCCTATCCATCGATATGTCCTGTGTGAAATGGATCCTCGTCATCGAAAAAGAAGCCACATTCCGCTCCATCGCCAATTCCCGCTTCTGGAACAAACACAAAATCCAAGGCATCATCATTACCGGAAAAGGCTACCCCGACATCTCCACTCGCGCTCTCCTACACTTCCTCAGCACGCCCTCGAGCAGAAACGGCTTCTCCTCACCTCCAGTCTTTGGCCTCGCGGATTTCGATCCCGACGGCATCGCGATCCTATCGATATACAGACAAGGTTCCAAAGCACTTGCTCATGAGAACAAGGAGCTTGTCGTTCCGCAGCTGCGGTGGTTGGGTCTTCGTAGTGAACACCTTCACATTGGCGAAACGGATTCGTACGCGATGCAAGGACTTCTCACGCTGAGCAAAAGGGATCGAGCGATGGCGGTCCGATTGCTCGAGCAGACGGGAGCTCAAGGAGGCGGGGATGCTGCATTGCAGAGACAAGAGCTACAGACTATGCTCATGCTGAACGTCAAAGCTGAGCTGCAACTGCTTGATGCCATTCCCGGCGGCATGATGGATCTTTTGGACTCAACGTTGGGCAAGCTTTGAAGGAAGTGTAAATTGCAGATATGGAAACATTTCGTCGCTAGCAACATTCACATTATACATTTTCCACTCTATGCATCCCATATCCTGCATCAGTATTCCTCTGACACTGCCCGTCTGCTCTCGGCCTCGCTGTCGTGGTATCTCTTCACTAAACAAATGGACAAACAACACAATAACCCCCAAAATGACCCCCCCCCCCCACCCCTTTTGCAGAACGCCTCTCCCACCCCATCAACTCCTCCTCAACACATCCAAAATCCAATCCTTCCCCTCCCGGCCCTCGCGCAACCCATACCGAAAAATCAACGGAAAAACATGCATCTGCTTATCCCAATCCAACCACTCCCCTTCCACGCCCGCCTGACTAAACTTCTCCCGCATCAAAATCGCATCGGGACTCAAAATATCGTGGCTCCCCGTCACACCGTGCACTTTCACGCCTCTTGTCTTCAGGACTTCTACCGAAGCGTGTAAAGGACTGACGCGGAAATCCGTCGGCGGCCAACTCCCGCACCATTTCTCGGCAGTAGATTTCACAAAAGGGATTTGGAGGATCGGGTCTTTGGAGGCGATGGTGTGCATGTCTGCGTTGGAGCGGCGGAGGTCGGTGGAAGGGGAGATGGCCATGAGGGCTTTTGCTGTGGGGCGTTGGAGGTTTTCTCCTTCGTCTTGGAGGAGGGCGGAGATGACGAGGGCGAGGACGATGTTGCCGCCTGCGGAGTCTCCTGCGAGGATGATGTCTTCGGTTTCGTGCTCGGCGGTTTGCATGAGGGTGCGGTATTGTTTGAGCATGGCGGGGAAGGAGAGTGGTGCGGGGCTGTTGGGTGCTAGAGGGTACGAGACCAGTGTGATGGCGAAGCCGTGGGGGTGTAATTGTTGCGCGAGTTCGGCAAGGAAGTACCAGTGTTCGCTGTTGGCGGGCATTTGCCAGCCTCCACCAGAATAGTAATATACTCTACGTTTGCGCCTCTTTTCATCTTCAGCGGAAATCCGTCTGTCTTTTGTCACCCCAGTCTTGCTGTCTTTTGGCACGATATCGTAAAGATAGATATCATCGACTTTTCGTTCGCGGACGTCGCATCTCCTCCGGGCGTGGTGGTGAGGCGTCAATTGAGGTGATCCGGCAGGGTGTTCGGTGCTGGAGGAGATCAATTTCGAGGAGAATGGTTTGATCAAATGTTGGAGGAGGAACATGAGCGCGCTTCGGTCGTGTCGTTTCGTTACGCGTATGGATGGCTGCACGGAAGCTATGTCGTGGTTGGTGTTGATGTGAGGAGCGGTCGCTGCTTTGGAAGCCATATTGGCCGGCGTACAGTCTTGGTCTACAGACATGGCGACGTCTGGTCCGTGTATCTATTGTTCGGCGTTCGCATAGGTCTCTGCATGCGGTCTGTCTATCGTTGTCGTGCGCTCTTCACTCGCGCTGGCAGAGAGGAGTTCCAGGAGCAGAAGGCAAGAAGAATTGGTTGAAGAAGGTATACCTACCGCGTGAGAGGATGTGAGAAGCCTTGGCCCCTAGCCATGGCGCCTCTTTCGTAGCCGTCGTGGTGTTGAATCAATGGGTTCAAAGGATTTCCGCCGCTGAGTCGCGTACTTTTGTCTCTGTCGACTTCACCACTTCTTCCGACTCGGCAGACATCCCGACCGACAGAGCTACAGCGCTCTACAACACTGTCATCAAAACGCAGCTCGGTCTCCAGTGTCATGCTGACGCTGTCCTCCCGCCGACACCCCCGTGGACGTCACGTCAGCCGTTCAGGAGCACGGCCCGGTCATTTCGGCTGTGCACCGAGTTCGTTATCGAAGTCATGATGTTCGTCGTGCGTGCAGGTCAGCTGTCCATATGGACAACCTCGGCTGTCCCCTCGGAGCGATTCCGCGCTTACTAAGCGCGCTAAGCCGTCTATTTGGAAACTCACCTGTCTACTTGCAAACGTTTCTCTTCCGTATACTAACTATCTTACTACCCCCCCGGCCGCCTACGCTCTGCCTCCTCCTACTACCTATTTGTATTATAAACGTATTATAAACGCATCGAAGACTATTTATAATTATAGTTAAAGCGGAAAAATTATCTAGCTATATATATTATATATTTTAGATACGTTTTAGCTACGTTTCTAATACGTTTTATAGTAGGGCTATAAGTAGTACCGCGACCTAGTTATAGCTAGAAAGGTCCCTACTACTAGTATAAAGTTCTAGGCAAACGTATATTAGACGATTTATAAATATATAGGGTGCGTATCTAATACGTATTAGCTACTAACTATCTACCTAGGCGAGCTTATCTACTACTACGCTAGTAAGGGTAGCGGTCTCTATATAGTCGTTTAAACGTTTTTTATATATACGTAATATATCTTACTAACTTATCTTAGGCTAAATTCGAAGGTACTAATACTCTACGCGAGTATATCTATAAGGTAAGACTCTTTAATATATATTATATACGTTTCTAATACGTCTTAGAATTATATTAGAGACCTCGCTACTAAGAAAAGCTAAGGCTCTACTATAGAAGTATAAAATACTAAAGGTATTAATATGTCTTCTATACGTTTAAGAATACTATTCTAATACGTTTTAGACTACTTCTCTACTCTCTATCTCGCTAATATCTAGGCGGATATTACTAGCGCCTAAGGCGTACTAAATAGTCTTTCGTATATATCTAATATATATTACTTATATATTTCTAATACGTATTAGCTAGCCTACGGTTATTAACTCGGACTCTAAGTCCGACGACTCTAAGCTAGCTAAGCCTCGGTACGTATACTATACGTATAATAAACGAATATAAAATATATTAAATACTTCTCTCTTCTACCTCTATTATTTTCCTAAACTCCCTCTATTATAAGAGCGATAGCTTAGAGAGCTAATAGCTTAGAGGGCGTCTAAGTTAGACGCTAAAGTATCTAGCTTACGCCGCGTATACTCGGCGTAAGATAAAAGTACGCTAAATATATATAGAGGAATCGGTAAGAATTAGTCTCTTAATATCTCTAACGAGTATAGTTAGGGGCGCTTAATATATTACTATATACTAACCTTTTATAATACTAATTCTTCTACCTTATCGAGGGTAGCGATCTATTAAGGCCTACTATACTTACGCGAGGAGTATCTATATAGCTAGGTAATCGTAGCGAACGTACTAGGTCTATAGTACTACTATTAGGCTACGTAGGAGAGTTACTAGACTTTAAAGCCGAAGAAGACGAGGAGATAAACGACGCTAATAATACGTAGGCAAGGCGCGAGCGTCTCGAACGAGAGAACGCTACGCTATACGAATAGCTCGAACTCTACGCTTTCTAAGTAGAGAATAAACGCTTAATACGAGAAGTTAAGACGACTACCCTACCGATACGCTTAAGTATAATAGTAAGAAGCCTCGGCTCGAGATACTCTAGCGTAGCGAGTATTACTAGAGATACTAAGGATAGTACGCGTTATAGTAGCGACGAATATACGCTCTATAAATCTATTAAGCTCTGCTCTTCTAAGCTATTTAAGAGCGAGACTATTAAGGAAGCCTAGGAATATATCTACGTATATAAAGTAAACTTTATAGCCGCGCCGAGGAAGTTTATAATATAATACTAGAAAGTAATTACTAGTATTATATTCCTCGTAGGCGAAGCGTAAGAAGCCTAGTATAACGAGTACCCTAGTATACTTCTAGCGAGGTATACTTAGGCGTAGTTCTATAAGTTCCTATATAATATCGTTAGGGATTAAGCGAACCGCTAGCTACTCGTAACCGTTAAATATAAGATAATACGCTAAGGCGAAAATTAAAGTATACGATAATTCGTAATAGACCTTAGTAACCTCGAGGTATAGCTCGGCGACTATACTAAGGCGTAGTTAGTTCGCTAGCTTCTCGTAAAGTTAAAGCTATTGCTACGAAAGGATATTATTAAGAACTATATTATCTTAGCGAAGCGCGCCGACCTCGTCGCTCTAGTATAATACCTTAAATAGGCGGAAAGGTTAATACTACGTAATATAGGCTTATACGACTATAATAAGGACGCGTCGTACTAGTAGTTAAAGCGTAAGAGGGTCGATAGTAACGCGTATACCTCTAAAGGTAGTTATAGGTCTAGCTCGAAGGAGAAGAACTCTTAGAACAAGCGTAAAGGTAAAGATAAGGACTAGTAACCTAGGTATTATAGTTATAACGAGGTAGGCTATATCTATCTAGATTATTCGAATAAGGATAAGGATAGTAATAAGCTAGTAGTCCGTAAGGTAGCTATAGGCAAGTCGAAAAAAGTAGAAGCGATAGAGATATTACGTAAGTCTCTACTACTAAAGTAAATAGTATAGGGTACCTACCTATATAATATATACTAGTAGTACGAGTACGAGGAGAAGTTAAATCTTAAGAGGGCTATAAGCTAGCCGAGTTCCTTCTCGATAATACTATAGATATTAATATAGTATTACGAGCCTTCGTGCTCTAGTATAAGTTGCCCTTACGGCCGAACGCGGCCTTACCGCTAGCTACTACCTTTACGAGTAAACTAGGTTATTATTATAGTGCGTACTATATACGTATAAGGCTCGTAGACTCCTTAGAGATCGAGCGCGTAACCGGAGGGATCTTCTATATATATAATATACTAGATCCTAATATTATTCTTAGCTATCTATAGCGACGTATATAATAGGTAAGTATCGATAGTAGTATAGATAAATAGCGTTATAGTAACGATCGTTTTAGCCGATTCGAAGTCCGAGAGGCCTATAAGTTCCTTAAAGACCTCTAGAAGGCACCCGCTATATTTATAGTTAGCCTAAGTAGGATAGGCGAGGAGCCTACTCTAATACTAGAGGAGTTCTATTAGTTCGACGACGTCCTTAACCTAATAAAGAAAATATAAAGTAGACCTATCGATAGCGCTAAGTATATAATCGACCTAAAGCTAGGTACTATACTACTCTTTAGGCCGCTATACTACTAGTTAAGTAGAGAGCTCGAAGAGCTTAAGGAGTACCTAAAGACTAGGCTCGAGTATAATTAGATCGAGCGTTCTAATAGCAAGGTAGGTACGCCTATTCTATTTATACTAAAGAAGAATAGTAAGCTACGGTTATATATAGACTACCGTAGGCTAAACGAGATTACGATTAAGAATCGGTACCTACTATCTCTTATTAGCGAAATACTAGATAGACTTATAGGAGCTATATAGTTTACGTCGCTAGATCTTATAGACGCGTATTATCGCATCTATATTAAACTAAGCGACTACTAGAAGACTACGTTTCGTACGCGATACGGTTACTACTAATACTAGATAATACTCTTTAGTTTAACGAACGCCCTAGTAACGTTCTAGGCATATATTAACCGCGCGCTAGTAGGGCTAGTAGATATAAGCTACGTAGTATATCTAGATAATATCCTAATCTATAATAAGACTCGCGAGGACTACGTACGAGACGTATATACTATACTTAAAAGGCTTCGTAAATTCGGACTCTATATATAACGCGCTAAGTATAAGTTCTTCTAGAAATAAGTTAACTTCCTTAGGTTCGTAGTTACGACTAGAGGCGTAGCGATAGACCCTCGTAGAGTAGCCGTAATCGCCTCGTAGCTAAGACCGACTACTTTAATAGAGGTTTAATCGTTTCTTAAGTTCGTAAACTTTTACTACTATTTTATCTTTAGATATTTAAGGGTTATAGTACTACTAACTATACTCTCGAAGAGCGCGAAGAATAGTAGGAAGCCTAGGCCTATTAGTTAAGGCGAAGCTAAGGAGTAGGCTTTCCTAAAGTTAAAAGAATACTTTTAGACCGCGCTGCTCCTTAGGTACTTTAATCCTACGTTATACCTACGAGTCGAGACCGATACGTCTAACTTCGCTATCGCCGGCATTCTAAGCTAGCTATTCGAGTCGGAATAGTACCTAATTGCGTTCTTCTTATAGAAGATAATTAATACTAAGTATAACTATAAGGTCTATAATAAGGAACTCCTCGTAGTAGTAGAATCCTTTAAGGTATAGAGGCCTTACCTCGAAGGCGCTACGTATAAGGTAAAGGTACTAGTCGACTATACTAACCTAAAGGCCTTTATAGGTATAAAGTAGTTAACGGGCCGATAGGCTAGGTAGGCTACGTTCTTAGCTCTATATAACTTTATAATTAGTTATAGAGCGGGTAAGCTAAACGTAGCCGACGCGCTATCGAGGCGTAGCGATTATATAAAAGATATTCTAATATATAGGCGATAAATAATATATTACTATCGCTATAGTAGAAACTCTAAGTTTAGAGCGACCTCTAAGTAGGTAGACTAGTTATAAACCGTATTAAGGCCGCCTATAACCGCTAGCATATAATAAACTAGAGAGTAGTAACGATAGTAGCTAATAGGACGTAGTCCGCTAGCTCCGAACGCTACGAGCCGGGCCCGTATAGATTCGCGCTACTAATATAGGTCGCTAGCGCTATTATTATAAAGGAACGGCTATACGCTAATACCTTAGACCTAGTAATCGGGTACGCAGCTGCGCTAGTCTAGCTAGACCTAATAGCGAAGGAGCTATATATATAAGTAAAGAGTAATAGAGGCGAAGGCGATAAGTATACTATTTAAGATAGATATATATATCGTAAAGAGGTATTATACCTTCCTTACGACCCTATATTACGAACGTAAGTAATTCGTATATACTACGACGACTTCCTAGCTAGCTATTTTAGTAAGGATAAGACTACGGAACTCGTTAAAAGAAAGTACTAGTAGCTAGAGGTTAATAAGGACGTTAAGTAATACGTCGAATCGTATAGTAGCTATTAGAAGGCGAAAGCGAGGCGCTACTATCCCTATAGCGAGATAGTTACGCTCCCCCTACTAGAATAGCTATAGAAAGATCTATTTATAGACTTTATTATAGACCTTCTACTAAGTAAGTATAATAGTCGTATATTTAACGCGATTCTTATAATTATCGACTACTATTCTAAGATAGTAACTTTCGTTCGGACGATAAAGCGCTATATAAGCGTAAAGCTTATAGATATTCTACTTAATAAAGTTATACGACTTCGAGGCGTACCTAGTAGTATTATCTCTAATAGAGGGTCTATATTTACTAGCTAGTTCTAGTTAGACTTCTATTTCGAGGTATATATAAAACGTAAGCTAAGTATAGTATTTTACCCGTAAACGGACGGCTAGACTAAACGCGCAAACTAGACGCTTAAGTAGTACCTATATATCTATTATAAGGAGAACTAAGACGACTAGGCGTCTATACTAGCCTCTATAGAATTCGTATATAATAATAGTCTAAATATAATACTAAAGATATCGCTATTCTACGTTATTTACGAGTTTAACCCGAACTTAACGATAGAGACCTATAAGAAGGACGTAACTAAATCTTAGGGCGCGATTCTATAAAGAGAAGTACTAGTAGCAAAGGACGCTATAGAAAGGTTAAAGTAGAATTATAAGGAGTTAATAAAGCGCTAGTAGTAAGTAAGCGAGTCGTAGGCTAAGTATTATAACTAGAAGTATTAGCTAAAGGAATATAAGGTTAGTAATATAGTCCTCCTATCTACGAAGAACCTAAAACTAAAGGTACTATTAAAGAAGCTAGCGGATAAGTTCGCTAGACTATTTAAAGTAATCGACGTAGTCGGGAAGTAGGCGTATCGCCTAGCTCTTCTAACGGGATTACGTATTTATAATATCTTCTACGTATTCCTTTTAGAACTCTAGTATAGTAGCGAATCTTAGAAGACTAGCTTGCCTCTCGTAGATAATAAGAGCGAGTAGATAGTCGAGAAAGTACTAGAAACTCGAGTCGAGAAGAGTAAGAGGAAGTAGCTAGTCTAGTAGAAAGGCTAGCTAGAAGAATACGATACGTAGGAACTAATCGAATATATCGGGGAATATAAAGCGCTCGAGGAATTTAAGGCGCAAGAGTAGAGTAAGAGGAGCTTACGTAAGCTATAAAGTTAACTATCGTAGCTACTACGCTACTAATTAACCGTCGTAACTACTATAATTTATAACGAGTACGCGCTAAGCGCTAAGACTACGACGAAACGTTACGTTACGAAAAGCTACTAAAGAGAATAGAGGATATAAAGTAGAGAGAAATTATTTATTTATAGCGCCTATAGGCGTAGCGTAAACGGGCCGTAGCGCTAGTATAGAATAGAAGTATAAAATAAGGCGGCAGACCGTATAAGTAGTATAGAAGAAGCATAAGGAGAGAGTATAAGAAGAGCGCGCGATACGCTAGCTTACTCCTTTATACTCTCGTTCTTCTCCTTCTTCTCGTTCTTCTTTTTCTTATTCTTCTTATTCTTATTCTCCTCCTTCTTCTTCTTTATAAAGGCCTCGTCGTTAGAGACCTCCTCTATCTAGCTAGCGAGGTAGTCGGCGTAAGCGGTATAGACCGCCGTATTAAGCGCCTCTTTCGAGGCGCTAAGTAGGCGTAGACGCTATAAAGAATATTAGTAACGCGTATAAGGAGTATATAACCTATAAGATATACCTTATACTTAAGCTTAAAGAGCTTAGAGAATAGAGCGATCTACTTACTAGCTATAAGTAGCTTAGTAGTAGAAGGACCGCTACTAGCTAGTAACGCGCTAGCCCCGCCCTTCTTTAAAGTCTTAAAGACCCTAGCCGACTTACTCTTATTAGACTATAGGACCTTAAGGCTATCGGCGATTAGGGCCTATAGATCGGTATAGTAGCGGCGGAGCTACGCGGCGCGTACGGCCGGCCTGCCCTCGGCTAGCTTAGCGAGGTAGAAGCGTAAGCGCTTCGACTATATAATAATATCCGGATCGATATAGCGCTCGTAGGAGTAGTTATTATTATTATAGCGCTAATAATTCTTCTTCTTATCTAGTTTTATAGCTCTATCGTATAGCCGAACGCTAGCTATACGTACTATATTAGTAAGAAACTCGTAGCTAATACGTATACGGAACGCTAGACTTACCCGTTACTAAATATAAGAGATAACGATAATAGTCGTCGTTCTCTATAGTAGGAAGGTTAGTAGTAGTACGAGAATCGGCTAAGATTATAGGAGTAGGGATCTTCTTAGGAGGTATAATACTTATAGAATAAGTACTAGGAAAAGGCTAGGGAGATATATAGATAGTATAAGGTAGGAGTAGGGCGCTTATCTAAAGATAATATACTAGAATAAGTATTAATATAATAGGGCGCGAACTTATAGCCCGTACCCGCTCTATAATTAACGCGCGGCCTATATAGAGTCTATAATATAAAAGTCTCTTAAGATCTAGTATATTACTATAGTACTACTAAAAATCGCGTACGACTATAAGGTAGTAGAGCAACGTAACTATAATATAATAAGAACGTAAGCGGTCGGCTACTATATTAATATAGACTTTCCTACGAGCTAAGGTAGCTCTATAAGAGAGAGGAGATAATTATAAGAGCGATAGCTTAGGGAGCTAATAGCTTAGAGGGTATCTAAGTTAGACGCCGAAGTATCCGGCTTACGCTACGTATACTTAGCGTAAGATAAAAGCACGCTAAACGTATATAGAGGAATCGGTAAGAATTAGTCTCTTAATATCTCTAATAGGTATAGTTAGGAGCGCTTAATATATTACTATATACTAACCTTTTATATCTATTATATCTTTAACTCTAAAGCCTTCTCCTCGAGTACGAGTCTCTCTCGACGATTTGCGAGTTCTATCGCCTCTATACTAGCTATCTTCTCTCGTTCTAAAATATAATTTATAGTAGAGTTAAATACGATACGTTTCTAATACGTAGTAGAGGATTCTAATACTACTAGCGACGACGCTCGTTTCCGAGTAGGAATAGTAGGAGTCGATTATAGTATAGTAATCGGGAGACTACTTCTAGTAAGATCGATAGTACTTAAAGATATAGTAGGCTTAGCTAAAGAGGGCGTCCTAGATTACTACGACTCTAATACGCGTAAGATACGTATATAAGACAGATATAAAACTACTTACGAGAGCGGCGGAGCTATAAACTTCCTCTCTATACTATAAAGTTTAATCTCTAGGAATAGCGAATAAGGCCTATCTCTCTAGAATACTAGGCCTCTATATTAGCTCGATCTCGGACTATAGACTTTAATAAAGTAGGAAGGAGGCTTATATATATACTAGTCGTATAGCCTTTATTTACTACCTATTCGATAGCGTTCGAAGTATTTCGAATCTCGGCGAAGATCTTAGAATTTATTCGAGAGAAGTACGGTTAAAAACCGTATCTAATATTCTCCTATTCTTTATATTTAGCCTACTCCCGAATACTCGACTTTTAATACTCTATTTAAGGCGTAAATACGTATCGTATACGTACTAGAAACGTACTATATACGTTTAAGAAACGTAGTTATTTCGTAGTATACCTCTATCGTAGGCGTAGTCCTTAGCTCCTTTATTATTTACCGTATAAGTTCGTTCTATAGTCTTATACTAGTAGTATAGAAGATCGAGTAGTTAAAATAGATAATATAATAGACGATAATATATTATATATACTATCTCTAGTCGTATAGAGAGTTAGGTAGGGTCTCGAGTAACTAAAGGTATTCGCCGATTCCTATACGTATTAAAAATATATCTCCCTTATATATTATACGTATTTACCTACTACTTATTTTCCTAGTATATCTACGACGATAGCCCGAAATCCTTAACCGTATTAATAGTACTAGTATACTAGCTTTCTAGTTACTCGTATAATTAGATCGAATAGTCTTTAGAATATAGTTCGATAGATAGCCTTAATATCGCGTTCGACGATAATCTAGATAAAGGTAAATACTAGTTATATTAGATACGTATACGATACGTATATAATACGTACCTACCCTTATTATAGCTCTCTACCTAGCGTACGAATATAATCTCGTTTATATCCTTTTATCTAATATATTTAAAGGATATATCGACTTCTAGGTTTAGCTACTATAAAAGAACCTCTACTACCTACTTATAAAAGTAAATAACTATAGTCCTAAGATCGTCGTTCTAGATCTACTAGATATATCGTTCCTAGATATATATTAGATATAGTATATATATATAAGATACGTATCTACCTTAATTAGTAACGCTTACTAGCGCTAGAATTCGAAGAGTACTCCTACGAGTTTAGTTCCTTCTAGATAAGATAGTATTCGATACTATTAAATCTCGTAGGCGACCCGGCTCGTATTAGCTAGGCTCGTATATAGCTAAGCTAGCGAGTAGACTCCGTTAGTAGTAAGATAGTCGCGTAACGTAGGACTAGTTTAGAACTAAACTAAATACGTATTAGATATATATAGCGAACGTATTAGATACGTATACTAAACGTAAGATCCGGCGTATTCGCTTATTATATTAAATGCCTTAGGTCTCGGATATACTTCTCTAGCGTCTTTATTACTAGAGGTAGTAGATACGTATAAGTCTCGTACGAAGTAAAGAAGATATAAGGAACCTTTTATAGGTCGTTTAGAATAAAATAATAGAATCGGACGTCGTACTATTTAAGGTTAAGACGCTTAGGCCCCTAAGGATATAGTATATCTAAGATACGCGTTAGATATATATACGATACGTATTAGATATATATACCGTAGTTCTTTAGTCGAACTCCTTACGATTCGATTCGGAAATATTCCTAAACTATATTAAATATACTATTATAGAACGACTCTAGGAACTCCTAGTTAATAGGCTCTAAGTAGTTCTATTTATAGAAGAAGTATAACTAGAGTTTAAGGTAGGAGTAGTAATTCGAGTACTTAACGAAGTAGTCCTACGTACTATATAAATTAGATACGTTTCTAAAACGCGAAAATACTAGCCTATATATCGGTTCTCGATAGGTATATATATTTGCCTTTAAGAATCGATCTTAAATAGACTAATATACTTTAATAGCATTCCGTTACTAGAGGTCCTCGTTTATTATAGTTAGATATTCTTAAGCGAGCCGCTTTATTTCCTCGAGGTCTTTAAGTATTATATATATATAAGATACGTCTTAGATACGTAGCGCGATATACTAGTATAGCTTAACTCTAGTATAAGCGTATCGATATATTATGCCTTTAATACTATAATTAGGCGGCCCTCTAAAGAAAGTAGAGGCCGCGGACTTCGATATAACCGTATAAATACCCGTCGTATATAGTACTAGTACTAATAACGAACGTATTAGCTACGTATATTATACGTTTTAGAAACGTATTTACCTCGATTAGATCTCTCTACTCTATATCTCTCCGATAGAAGTCCTATATAACTTTAATAATATATATAAAGCTAAGGATATCTATTCGAGAATAAGAAGGTAGTAACGGTACGTATTCTATACGTCTTATTTAAAGTAGCGAGCGTTTAGCGATAGTAAGCGTTCGTAGTAGATCGGCGGTTTCCTATACGTATTAGAAGCATATTCGAAATATATAAGAGGTATATAAAGTACTATATCTTCCTTTATAGCCTTATACGCTTTAAGTAAGTCGTTCTTTATATTAGAGTACGAAGTAGCGTCTATATTATCTATCGTATATAAGAGATATAGTTGCGATACGTTTTAGATACGTAGACGAGTTATAGCAGATACGTAGAGAGTGCGGTATACGATAGTATTACTATAAAAGTTTATCTATTACCTCGGAGACGTCGGCCGACTATATAGCCTAGTATTTCTTAATCGGAAGTAATAGCCGAGATTGCCGATATAGATAGCTAATATATATGCACGCTACGAGCTATACTTGCCGCGCGCCGCGTTTCTACCCGTTAATAACCGCAACGTGCCGAACGAGGCTTCCTTATCGGTCCTTATCGGTCCTACGTACGTATAGGTTAGCTATCTATATAGGTAACCTCGGCTATCTATACGGCAGCATTCCGCGCTTAGTAAGCGCGCTAAGCCGACCACTTAATAATCTAGCTATCTACTTGCAAACGTTTCTAATACGTTTAGTTAAAAGCTTAGGTTTAAGAGACTAATATTACTATTAGAATTTAATATATCTAATATATTCTAAATATATATTATATACGTATCTAATACGTATTATATACTTTAAAGAATCTATTCTATTAGATAGTAGATACGTATTAGATACGTATAGAATATATATTAAAGATTATAGGCTATACTACTACTACCTATAAGCTATATAATATAAATTAGTAGAAAATACTAGTACTAGCGACTACTTTCTAAAGTAATAGAATACGTATACTATACGTATAGAATACGTATCGTCCTTATAAGTTACGTATTTAATATATATTCTATAAGATAGTAATTTTATTTATATAAGTATAGAGTAATTTATATATAAAACGTATCGTAAACGTATCTAAATTAATTCTTTTAAGAAAACTATTCTCTTAAGTAGTATTTAATATATTATAAGTATTTTAGTAATACTAAATAAGTAATTAATATAGAAAAGTAAATATCTAGTAATACGTATATAATATATATACTATACGTTTCTTATATATTTAAGATACGTATAAGATACGCCCTTTCTATAAAACTTATATAACTCTTACTAAAATCTAGTTTTATTTTCTATTAAATATATATAGATACGTATTAACTCTATATATAATACGTATATAGAGATTAGAACCTAGCTGTCTATATAAAATCTCATCTGTCAATTTAGCTACCTCGGCTGTCTATATAGCCCGGTATTTCCTAATCGGGAGTGACAGCCGAGATTGCCGACATGGACAGCTGACATGTATGCACTCGTTCGTCTACCGAACTGCCAACCCCGCAAGCTACCACCCTTGCATGAACTCCATCGCACAATCTCGCAAAGTCAAGTCCGTCAACTGCCATCCGACTTCAACACTTTCCTCCATCGCCTGGTGATCCGGTGCGGATCACGCACGTCGAAGTCGTCACTCGTTCTTTGCCACCCACAACCGCCGAGAGCTGGTCGTGCGTGGCATTGTTGGGTGTAGACGATCGGAGCGCTGAGGCACGGCCTGCTTCAATGAAATGGACACGATTCGACATCTTGATCAGCAAGATTCGGCAGTCGTGGCCTCCTTAAGCCGCGCGTGCTCACGAAGAATCAATGAAAGAATGGAAATTCAGTCCGAAATCAATTCATTGCTCATAACGCTACCTTCCAGTTCTCGTTCCTACGCACAGATCAATTCCCCACCCCAATTCTCAATTCCAACCCCAAACGCCAAATCCCGCATCCCAAACCTCCTCCCACTCTGACCTCGTAAAGCTGTCGTCAAATTCATCCTCACATGTGTGCTTGCATCCTACACAGTTCCCCCCCATTCATCACAACACCCTCCACAAAACTCACCACTCACTCCATCCCATTCTTCAAATTATCATACTGACTCTCGGGATACTCCAAAACATTCATCACCCCATCCAAAGTCTTCAACCCCTGCACAGTCAACTGCACCAAATTCCTCGCCAAACCAGCTTGTCCCCCCCCTCCACCTCCTCCATTCGCACTCGTCGCTGCGGCAGACTGATTGATATCCGTAAAAGTACTATCCCCATTCGCCTCCCACCACATGGCGCCACCCAAATTCCTCTCTTTGATATATTCCATCTTCTGCCTCGCCATCTGCGGCGTATCATACGAAACCATCGTTTTGGTCGCAGCATCGTACGACCACGAAGCTCCAATGACCGGATCGTAGAACTCTTTCGCGCCGCTTTGCGGTAAAGCTTTATAATCCCAGACGCCCATTTCCCAGCTCCCACCGCCGACGCCGGAGAACGTCGTGCCCGGGCCGATGGTGTTGGTGAAAGCTCGGCCGTAGAGCGGCAGGCCGAGCACGATTTTGCGCGACGAGATGCCGCTTTGGATGTACCAGGTGACGGCTTGGTCGGTGGAGAAGGGCGTGCTGTTGGTGTTGGAAGTGTCTTTGAAGAGGTTGGATTGGTGGCCTGCTAAGGTGTCCCAGGATCCGGCGAAGTCGTAGGCCATGAGGTTCCAGAAATCCAGCACGGAGTCCATGCCGGCGATGTCGAGTTTTTCGTAGTTGGCGGGGCCGGCGGCTGTGGCGACTGTGAGGAGGAAGTGGGGTTTGGTTGCCAGTTTTAGGGTTGAGGCATATTCGTCGAGGGCGGCGCGGATGGTTTGGAGGAGGAGGACTGCGTTTTGGGCTTCGGTGGCATCTTTGGGGTATTCCCAATCGATGTCGAGACCGTCGAAGCCGAGGTCCTTGAGGAGTTTGACAGCTGAGGTGGCAAAGGTCTGGCGGCCCTCTGGTGTGGAAGCGGGTTTCTGGGAGCCGGATCAGACGAGGAATGTGGCGGATGAGAATCTAGATCACTTACTGGGAAGTTGGTGCTGTAGGTCCAGCCACCGATGCTGAGTAGAGTCTTCATGTATCGATTCTTCTTCTTGAGGAGGTACAGTTGCTTGATACAGCCGTAAACATTGTTCCCGCTATCATTCCAACTATCCTCCGGGTAGTGCTTCTCCAGGTCGGCATACGTGTCGCTGAGATAGACTTCGCCGGTCTCGGGTCGTACGTTTGCGAATGAGTACAAGACGTGGGTTAGTTTCTCTGCTGGCAAGTCGGCTGGCTGATAATTTCGCCCGTAGATGATCCAGTTGGGAAAATACATCACAGACTTGTATGGTACCTTGCCTTGGTATTTCGGCGTTGTCGTTGAGTTCGTCGTCGAGTTCGGAGCACCTGTGCCGGGATAGGCTGCTTGCCTGGGTTGGATTCCGTTCACATCGTCGTTCACTAATATCGGCGTGGAAGCAGCAAAGCTCGCACAGACAGCCGTGATTGTAGTAAGCAGTCGCTTGGCGGACATTCCTCTTCTCGCCATGATGTTGGATCCGTACCTGGAGGGGATCGAGGGAGTTCCAAGGGGATTTATACACGTACCGGGTGTTCAGGCTTCGTTCTCGACAGCAGACTTACTTCTCCAAATCGGTCGGTAGTCGCAGGAAGGCTCCACCGCAGCAGCGATCCGGACCGCATTTTTATTCTATACACGCCCAGCTCACGTCGTACGTCGGGCCAGGGACAAACAATATGCATAATTCGTGGATTGTGGTGGTCGTCAGGTGCGACTCCGTTTCTAGAAGTACTCAAATTCCGAGACGGTGGCAGCTGCATTGATGGGTGACGGGTGTACGCGGTTGTGCGACCACACTTTGTGCAACGCCGCCTCCACATTTGTACATTGCGCATTGTTGGGAACGCGTAGGATTGCGGCTCATCGCCTTTCGAACTCTTGGTCCGGACCGTTCTCGCTGCAACGTGTCGTGGATATGGGCCGTTCGGCTGGCCGACCAACGCCTGCCGCACCGAGCAACACCGCATGTTCGCGTGACGACCGATCGGATGGCTTGTATGTTGCTACGCGTCCTTTTGTGTCAAGGACAAACCGGGTTGACAGATGCCACAAGGGGTCTTGTCACCGGGTGTCTCCTCAATTGTCATTCCTTGCTCGACGTCCAGACTCGCTCCCAGACGTCGGTGACCGAAATCTAGAGAAGCTTCCAGCTACCAGGTTCGCACGGTATGCAGCCAGGAACACTCCGCAGATAAAGCCGATCGAGCCGAAGTCGCACAACAGGGCTTGCTTCAAGTATCGGGATGGCGGATCGTGACAGGAGTGATGCATTCACATGGTTCGCAGCAGCTTGGACACGTCCTGTTTTGTTCGAAGCTGCCTCGGACCATATGGCCGCATGCGAGTCGGCAGCATACAGCAGACGGATATCCTCGTGAGTCTGAATCCACTCATGCCCACACTTCTCCCTGCGTATCTCGTGGCCGGATACTTGCATCCATTGTGATTGCCCCTTGGGACGGCAGCTCGCAACTCGCAACCAGGTCACACCGCAAGATGAAGTACCTGTAAGCTCTTGTGAGCCGCCATCCCAAGGCACTTGTCTCGTCCAGAGATGTTCCATGGCTTGCCCTCCTCATAACTCTTTGCTGGATTGGATCCGCCACACCAACACCTTGACGTTGTGACCACGACATTCATTGTTCCGTCGACAAGCAACAGCATGACAGTATGATCTTGCGGCCCCTTGCAAACTCCTCCTCACACCCGGTCTTGTTACGTTTCTCAGTACATTAGTTCATGATCTTGTCTGTACGCGGGCAGATTTGAAGCTGGACAAGTCATTTGCGTCGAGGTGTTTCGATTGTTGCGCAGCACACTGCTTGATAGCGAATATCCAGCATCGCTGTATGTCGCAACCATTTCAGCTCCTACTGCACTGCGTTCTCTGCAAGTCATCCCTCTGCTCTCACCTCAACTCACGGTGGCCGCTGAAACAGCTGCAGTCGTCCCCGCCTCCACAGCACCACCACTCGACCCGGCCCTCAAGATTTGCCAGATCCTCATACCGCTCGAGACTGCCATAATTTCAAAAACCTCTCCCAACTCGCCGGTCCTACCCGCCCCAAGAAACTCAAACCTCACCAACTTATTCTTACTCGGTCTCGTATTATCCGCCCAGACCGCCACGACCTCCTTCCCATCCGAACTTTCTCCCAAACCCCGTTCATACCTTTTCCCCCCTCCTCCAACTCTACTTGACCCCTCTCCAGCACCACCCGAACGCACAATCGTGGGATCAGCTTCCTCCGCACCACCACCACCACCACCAGTACTCGTCTCCGAATCCAACCTCACCAACTTCCACCCCCACACATACTTATTCTTCGAAACATGCTTCACCTCCTGCCCATGACTCTGCCTCCAACAAAACGTCTCCTCCACCACCTCCTCCTTCTCCCCCCTCTTCCTCCTGACCGGCGCCGAAAAACTATAAGTCGGACTCTGAAACGACAATTTCGTATGTAATTCCTCCAACAAACTGTGCTGCGGTAACGAAATCGTATTGTGAATCGACATGTACCGTTTACTTCCAATTTCCGCCAAGATGGTACTCGCATCGGGACGACGCGAAGGGGAAGAGGAAGAGGAAGAAGAAGAAGAAGAAGACCAGGAAGAAGAAGAAATAACATTGCCCCGATGAAGGATGAATTTCGTCCCTTTCCAGCCTGTCAATAGAATTATGGTGAAAAGCGGTTGGTTGGCGTGTTCGCCGAGGATCCAGGTGGTTTTGCGCCAGGAGAGCTTTTGGTGGTAGAGGTTGAAGCGCGCGGGGAAATGGGTTGCTCCTTCTCCTCCATTGGAGTTGTCGTAGGCGGGAACTGCACCTTCGTGTTTGCCGGCGACTTCGTGGTAGGGTGGAGGGAGTTTGTCGTCGGAGTCGATGCTTGAGAGAGAAGCGCGAGGGGTGGAGGCTGCGTGGGAGAGGTTGTCGTCGGCGTCTGGGATGGGGTCTTCTTTCGTGTCTGTTGTGTTTGCCATTTTTCGAGATGTGATTTGGTTGCCGCTGTTTCTGTCGGTGTGTGTTTTAGTTGGCTGTGGATGGAGAGATTCTGTAAGTACTGGTTCCGAGCTTGTGACGTGATGTGACTGAAGCCGAGCTGTTATATACAGCTGAACACTGCCACAGCTGCCTGATCCTGCGTGGATGAAGTGGTGGAGCTGATTCTTGGCCCATCCACGATGGCGTCGATCGCATGTGCAGCCGAGGCCGGAGCGAAGTCAATCGCCAAAGGACGCCGTCCACGCATACCAAGAATTGCACATGTTGGCGGCGCCCGTAGAGACGAAGCAAGCCGATGAGCTGCAGAAATCCTCGTGAGGCCCACGTGCAAAGTATATTTGCAAACGATAATCTTGTCTATTACGCAGCAACAAAGCGGCATACATTAATTCGATGCTGTACAACCTACTATCCTGTGTCATTATACAAACTGTATTTGTGCCTCAATGAGAGAAGAACCTTGGCTGGTGCCCTGGTCTTCCAGTCCTCTGGTATCGCAATAACTCAATTAGTCCCAATCCTTGAAACGCCGCGCTCGAAACCCATAATCGCTGGCAGCCTGCATTAATGATGGCATCGGCTGAAGTCGCCAGGCGATGCGATACCGCATGCCGTTTCTTCGGACTCTCCGATAGACATGCTATGTCTGTAATGCTGCTTGAATCCCGACCTGTTGCTCGCCGGCAACGACATCCACTTCCTCTTCCTCGTCATCGCTGTCGGCAGCGATATCAATGCCAGGATCCGGTATGACAAAGTCCAGCGACATGAAGCCTGTCGTTCGTGGTCCAATGAGCTTGACCTGTCGCCCTTCCTTCTGCCTCGCTTCATTCCACATCTCAATCCATCCCTCCAGCGTCCTCTCGCCAGCTCTGGCGCACGTGAAGCCCAGATCATCCCAGAAATACCCCGTCGCAACACCGAGTATGGCATCTGCCCACGCGCGGACCGTATACGGACTGAAAGCATTCAGCAGAATCGCATTGACGTGCAGAATCAAATCTCTGAACTCGTCGTCCGTGACCAGCGGATCCAGAATTTCTGGATACAGATTCGCGAATTGAGGGTACAAATCGCCAGAGATAAGATAGTCCCTCTTCACTCGCACCACCCTCGTCTCCTCAAACTCCTGGCTCTGCGGCGCGCAATGAGCATTGGGGTGAGGGAAACAAGGATGCTGCGGCCCCCATTCAAACTCATCGTCCTCTTCCTCCACATCGCTTTCCCCAGCATCTTCTTCTTCATCTTCTTGTTGTGTCTCGCCCCGTCGCGCTCGCCTCGAACTGTGTATACTCGCTGCTCTGCTCGCACTTGATGGAGGCACTAAAGGCTGCGAGGGCAGGTTCCCGTGCTGATTGCGTTCGGTCGTGGTGAGTTTCGGGGGCGGCGGCGGCGGGTCTGCATCACGCAGTCCCAGGCTCGTACGTGAAGCATTCCGCGACCTGGTAGATTTGCTAACTTTGGAGCGAGCCGATCGCGCGGATTTGACAGAGCGGAGGGATTTTTGCGATGGTCGCCGCTTGATGGGCACGGAGGCCCGTCGGTCGCTTTTGGCATCGTCTTTGGGCGGCGGCGGCGGAGGGATGGTGGTGGTGGTGCTCTTGTCGTTGTGGAGCGTGACGACGTTGGCGGCAGGCGGAGGAGACGAGGCATCGGAGCGCTGAGCCTCGGTCACGCCGGCGATCTTGTGCAGAGTGTCCATGAGCGCGGGCGCATTGATACGGGTAGGATACGATACGCTGGATTCTGGCAATTGCGCGTGGTGTGGGGAGGACGGGGCAGTCATTCACCTGAAACCAGACGATGCAGGAGAACGGCTTCGGTAGCACATTGGCGCACTTTCGAGGGATGATGATCTGCAGATGCAAGGATCATGCTACGGTCCGTACAGGGAGCTTCAATCTTTTACACTTCACTTCACTTCCATACCGATACATTGCCACCAAGTCTCGATGGGATGCGCTGACTGCATCTTGATACGTGCTACTATACACGATATGATATGCACCTTTTTCTCAGATTCCAACACACAAGACCTTTGCCATCCTTTTCGGGAAAGAATAAGCCGCTTCGCAGCCACCGACCAGAACAGATCATGTCCAACCCAGGTTCTCTACTGCTTTCTAGGGCAGTTTCCGAGACCATGTAGAGCTCCTCGCACCAATCAAACTACCCAGTGATTAGCTGCAACTTGAGCCCGACAGAACGCGCAGCCCAGCACAGCTTCTTCGGCCCGCCGCTTCTCGCCTGCCAGCTCAGCACTCCCGACATCGCCACCTTCGGTATGTTGCCTGTGTCGCGTGGTGGGAAGTAGACAAACGGGGTGGTGTGCCAATTCACACGGCAGCGTACGCGTGAGCTGTTCCATGGTGGCTTGAGAACAAGGCGAGTCTTTTTGACTCCTCTCAGCCATCGCGAATCCCGTGATTATGCTAGGAGGTATGTGTCCGTCTTTTCACATCGAACACTTAGTATCTCCCAGATACCACTCAGAAAGGTGAACGCCATTGCGAAGTTGCCGGATCGAACTTCCTCCAGAAAATTAGCAAGACGAGAAAGAGGCTCACCACAATTGTAATGGCAACAATTGCCATCGCGATCACGGCCTTGAGCGACTCTCGGTCCATGTGTCTCAACGTTGATGCCAGACATCGCAATGATAAGCCCAGAGACCTCAGAGGTGAGAGCAGGCTCGACCAACTGAGCGCTTTCCGCATCCTGATTGCGAGATTCTCCCCTGCCACGCTGCTCCCACTTCCCAGCGACTCCTCATCGCCAAAAGAATCATAATCATGGGCATCGAAGAAAGCCGGAAGAAGCATTCGTTCACCTTCCATCGAACCATTTCGCACTCTCGCCGCCGGGAAAGGGAAAGATCTATTCGCAGTAGCATCATGATGCACCGGAATTGCACTGTTGTTGAGCGCGGCTCTTCGCCCTCGTGGTGCCCGTCCAGATCCTCGCACTTCTTCACGTTGATAGACCGGTGGAAGCTGATATGCGGGCGGTGACCCTACGATCTCGTCGGCGCTGGCGCGGAACCTGTATGCTGGAGGCGGCTCACGCAATGCGGGGACGTCGAAGTCGGTCGTCTGAGCGATGAAGGCGTCCTGTGCTGAGATTGGAATGGCAGGAGTTGGAGTATCACCGCTTTCAGAACCCTCTGTCACTTGCCGAGAAGGTGCTTGGCCTTCCTGGTGGCCCGTTGATGGATCAACATCGCCGTTGTCACCGGTAGAATTGTGGCCGTTGTCTGGAGTCGTCGCATGGGGAGCAGAGCGCACCGACGAAGAATCAGCGATCACCTCAACACTGTGCAGTTCTTCTCTTCCTTCTGTTCCGACCTCCATCGCACCATCTGCTGATCGTAGCTGAATAGCCTCGCTCTCACTCGCCCCTCCGTTGCTCTCGTGCAGCGACATGATGCAGCACAGTACGGTGTCAATTGGATGCACTCAAAACCCACAGAGCAAAGAAGAATGAAAGAGCAGTAGAATAAAAAGATCTATCCTGCTCGAATTGAAAACGTAACCCTGTACCAGGTAGTCCGTCGGCCTACCCAACCATGGCACAGTCCTACCACGAGCCAAAGAAAAATGAAGAAATAGACAAACTACTCTGGTCTATCATAACTCAAAGCTACACGCCCACCAGACCCAGCACGGCGCACTTGCCGCCTCAAAACTACTTCTGCACAACGTTACCATTTCCAGTCTCAATTCCAATTCCTGGAAAGATTGCAAAACGCTTAGACGCATGTCCTTCTCCCGGTCCTGCAAAACCGTCTGTTCGTCCGGTTCTCTTTCAACAAACCACAAACTCAAACTCGAAATTCCGACCACGCCCGCCATGGGGCACGAGAGGAAGGAGAAAAGAACCACGGTTCAACAAGGAGTACTTTTACAACCAGGACCTGCCCTACTACGGACAAGTTCCAGCTAGCTAGGACATCAAGATGGCTGGAAGTTGTTTCTCCTACACTGGAGATGAATGGTCTGCACGAGGAGGGGGGGAGTGTGTGTGTGCGCGCAGTATTCAAATATAACTAAGAAGCAAAAAAGCCAACGCGATCGTCTCCGAAAAAGGCCGACCTGACCGCATACGGAGGCCGTGCCCAGGAATTTCAGAGGTCGCGCCAGCTCAAAGTTCAACCTGTGCCATATATTCGCCGCAACGACCTCTTTCAAAAGCTGACGCGACCGCGGTATTATGCAGTCAGGCCAAGAATTTCGAGGTCGCCGCCAGCTTTTGACTTCATCACCTTTGAGCACAAAGTCTACACCTGCCGCGACCTCTTCGGAATCCGAGACGACCGCGCATTATACAGTCAGCTCAAAAATTCATACGTATAGTCGCGACAGCTCTCAAAGACGTCGCGCCAATTCAAGTCGACTTTCACACACAAACACTAACGAGAGAGCTAATGGATAATGCAACCTCCTAAAAGAAAACCTGTCCATACCTAACCCGACACGACCGCATCATACATTCGCCTCGTACAAACACACACTTCCACAACAAGCATGACCTCGAGAGCTGATGCGACGACCTTCAAATCCTCAAAATCCAACACGACCTCTCCAAACCTGCCACGATCCCATTCACGCACGCAATCAACTCACAAATCCATTCGATCGTGCCAAGCACCAAGAGTTCGCACCAGGCCTCTCTCCCCATTCCCATCCAGGGCAAGTACTGTAATAAGAAGCGAACTTCTACGCTGGCGCGACCTCCTCCCAAAACCAAAACACGACCTCCTCAAAACTTCAACAACGGCCACCCACAACATCCAATCAGCCCCAGAAGCGAAGCAGTCATCCCAGCCAGCCAGCCAGCAATCACGCAGTCGCGTAAAACGTTTTCTAAATTATTATTATTATTGTTATTTTTTTTTTAAAAAAAAAAGTTCAAGATAAAGAATAGAGAGGAAGAGAGAGAGAGAGAGAGATATATATATATATATATATATATATATACCCATGATCCTGTACCTCCGAACGGCGAACGTACGTACGTACGTTCGATCAAGACAAGTCCATAATACCGTAAAAATCGCCAGGATCGAATCACTCGATCGACCAAATAGACAGAGAGAGACAGAAGAAAGAACAAATCTCCAAAAAGTTCGATCGAATTTCGCCATTTCCATAATTCTATATTCCATCCCATCCCACGTCCATATTCTATCCATTCCATTTTCATGCGCTATTAAATATGCCCCGTTTTCTTTCATCAAGACGCCAAGCAGCAGCAGCAGCAGCAGAACAGTGTAAATGGTTCGTTTCTCACGCATCTTTGCTTCCAAGTACCAGACCTTTCCGATTCTACCCAGTAGTACAATACATAGGGCAATTGGTGAACGCTCCACGACAGCAACAACAACAAATACTCTCGATACTCAATACATGGCGCCGCCGCTTGTGCTGCTGCCACCACCACCACCGAGCGACCCACTTCCACTCCTCGCGCCACCACTTCTCAACTTTTGGATTCCCCTGCCCACAGAACCCAGTCCGTGCAGCTCTAGCTCTAGCTCATCTTCATCTTCATCTTCATCCTCATCTTCCACACTCCGCAGCAGCAGCTGACGATGATGATCGCTCATCGAATCCAGATTCTACCTGTAATCCGCCTCATCACTCAACGCGTCCTGGTCATCATACTGGACACCCAACCCGGTAACGTTATGCCCATGTTTATCAACACCATTCATACCATGGCCATTGCCCAGATGCCCATTCGGCACGGGCCACTGCCCATCATGCAAATCCATTCCATCCTCCTCGACGACTTTTCCCATGCCGTTGGCGTCCATTTGCTGCTGCAGGACAGCTTGCGCCGACACAATCTCCGCCAAGCGTTTCAGGCGCGGTGTCTGTAGCCAACTAGGCGTGTACGTTTCGAGCGCGGTGATGACGCGAGGTTCGGCGATTTCGTAGGGACCAGAGTCTTCCATGTCGACGGCTTGGAGGAGGAGAACGTCGGACTTGGGGTCGGTGACTCGCGAGGCGACGGCCTTCATGATTTCGCCGTTGATGGGTTGCTCGTAGTCGGCGACGAGGTATTGGTTGAGGAGCTTCTGGATCTGGTTGGGGGAGAGCCTAGAAAGGGTCAGTGAATATTCGACAAGGAATGAATCAAACGATACTCACATCCAGCAAATATCCTGAATGATTTCAATATCATTCAGTGTAGCCTTCTTGAGCTGCAGCAGCTTGGTGGCTTGCATCAAGTGCTCAAGTTGGAGGGTGCCCTCGGGCATATCGTGGCTCTTGCACCACTCCTCGATCCTGGTGATGTTGTAGTTGATTTGCAGACCACGCTTCCATGACAGGAAGTTTCTCCTCATGAGCAGATCGTTGAAGGCGGTGACACCAACAAGTCGAAGCAGTTCCGTGACGGTTTGCGTGATAATGCTGTCTTCCAGGTAGAATGCCTTCATAGCCTTGAACACATTGTTCAGCAGGCTCAGTAGATTGTCCATGCTGTAAGCTGGGGTATTTGAAGATTGCAACAGCTTGCCGAGGAAGCGGTTGTTCTCGTTAGTAACGAAGCCGGGCAGCGATTGTGATTCGATAATGGCAGGCACAATCATCTTGTGAAGCTTCTTCTTCAACACCTTCATCCAAGTGTGGTAGATGTTGAACTCCAAGCTCTCGAGATCGTGCTTGACAATCTCCAGCAGACGGTCGTACTCGAAGTTGTCCGTCTTTTGTGCTTCGTACCAGTCCTCTGCCAAGAAGACAAAAGACAGCATTTCGTGCACGTTGGACAACCAGAAAGCGCCAGGGTTGATGGCCTCGTCGCCGTCATGCTGCATGACCTCTTGCTGGATGGACTGCATGACATTCGCCAAGAATCGCTCGGACTCCTTGACGAAGCCATTGTTCCACATCTCGCTTGTGACCAAGTTGATGAGGTAGGCCGGGAAGAGCACTTCCTTGTCGGTGGGAGGCGGGCTGCTGCCAGGTGCTGGGATCTTCAAGTTTCTGATGAGACCCATTGTAACCTCGTCATTGAGGCCATCTTCATCTGCAAGCAAGTTCTCCAGCTCCATCTCCACGTTCTCCAACCCAGGGTTGAACGTGGAGCCAGAAAGGGTTTGTGTATGCCCACTAGCCGTCGCACCAAACGCCATCGAGACGGGCCGCGGATTATAAGCGCCACTGAAACGATCGGTCTGTATCGTCTCAGGCCCAGCACTTCTCCTCTTCGGCTTCTTGGAGGCGACGAGATTGATGAGACCTGGCGCGGCGCCAGCACCGGCGCCGTTGGTGAGTTCGCCGTTGCTGATGGGTACGGCTCTTTTGGCGAGTTCGAGCTGATCTTGCAGCTCTGTCAGTTGTTGGCGCATGCCAATCTTCTCGCTCTCGCTGGCAGTCTTCGCCGCTCGGGCGGACTCGAGCTCGAGAGTGGTGACGCGCAGGTTCTCGCGAAGGCTCTTCTCCTCTTCTTGCAAGCGACGCATGTTCGCTGTGCTCTCTTCGTAGCTGGCCTGCAGGCGAGCCATGTCTGCCTCCATCTGTTCCAGCTTGGCAGATGTGATACCGGCCTGGTTGGCCTGTCGTTGCAAGTCGTTCGTCCTGTGCTCCAAAGCATTGTATCTCTCTCTCGAGCTCTTGACCTGGCCTTCCAAGCTCTCGACTTGGCCCTTGAGGACCTTGTTCTCCTTTCGCATCGTGCCCAGACTTTGGGTGAGCTCGACCACCTTGTTTTCGAGCTTGTACGAGATCTGCTTGAGATCTCTGGCTTCCTCTCGGAGACCCTTGTACGTCTTTCGTGCCTTCTTTCCGCGCCACAAGCTCTGCACCAGTGTGACTTTGCGACGGTAATCCCGCCAACCTTTGAGCTGCTTGTAGCTCTTCCAGGTTCGCTGGATAATTTCTGCTGCATCCGAAAATTTCTTGTCCAGAATCATCTTTCGGCATAACCAACCCTTGGCCGCCGCTTCGAAGCGGATGAGATTGTTGCGCTGCTGTATGTACTGTTTGCGTACCTTTTGCCCTCTCCAAACCCGCTGGATCGTGGTCGCGGAGTGGTTGCGCCGGATCTCTTCGACTTCTCTCCGCGCCAGGTTTGCTCGTGCTCGGGCCTGAAAAGATTTGATGCTGTCGATGGACTCAAGATACCGACGCCGGTAATATTTCGCTCGCAGATTCTTCTGAATCATAATTGCGGCAGCGTTCAATCTGTTTGTGCGCAGGTTCTCCAGGAAAGCAAGCATACCAGCACGGAAGAAGATCTTGGTCAAACCCAGCTGGTATTTGTCGGTCTTGTCATTGTTTGCAGCGCCCAGTGCCTTCCGGAGAATGGCGTTGGCCATGTCTCGGATCTCTGTCGTCCATTGTGCAGACGGGATGAGCATGTAGTAGCGCAGAGCGAATTCCTCGTAGGTCCATCGAGTCGGGTAACCAGCACAGCTGATGCGAACGGTCTCGAGAACACCACAAGCACGAAGTTGACTCAGAACCATTGGTCCCTCCCACTTCCAAGCCTCCTTGGCCTCGTTCGGCTTGATACATCTGATGTAGTGGACTTCTGTGTTATTGATGGTCTCCATCAGCTGGATCAGCGAGCTTTTGAAGATGCCTCCCAGTGTCGGTTTCCTTGCCGACGCTGCGCCCTTTCGTGCGCCAATAGCACCATTCACCTTGCCAGGAGCAACGGCAGCGGTCTCTCGCTCTCGTACTGCCGCGCTGGACTCCAAAACTTCGACCAAGAATGGATTCGAGCTGCTGCGCAGCACCTCCAGGTGCTCGTCCGGGACGGTATCTCTATTCTTCTCGATGAAGCCATCGCTCTCGTACGTCACGTCAATGGCGTAGTGGCACACGGTGAAGGCACTCTTGCCGAATCGCGGCTTCTTGTAGAACTTGTGCTTGTCCTGCGAGAAGTTGTGGTGTAGCTTGTTGACAAAAGACTCGTCGGACCCCATAGGCAGCCTACTCTCTTCGTCCAACAGCGCCAAGATACCCAACTTGCCCTCGATCAGGTCGATACATGGCTGGTTGTCGCTGAAGTCAATAAACTTCCAGTCAATTTGCTCTCGCAGATATTCTTCCTGCTCCAGCTTAAAGACGTGCTGGTTGAACTCTTGCTGCAGCTTCTCGTTGGCGTAGTTGATACAGAACTGCTCGAAACTGTTCTTGGCGAAGTGCTCGAAGCCGTAAATATCCAGGACACCAATGAATGAAGTCACCTCCTTGACGACTTCCTCAGGCGCCAAAAAGGCGTTCATGGTCTCGACAAGCCAGTCGAACAGCGAGGAGTAGATGTACTTGGCCACCGAGTCTCGCACCACCGTGGCTTGTTGTGCAGTCAAGTTGGACATGATCTTCTCACCGCGTGTGACGAGCTGCTTCTTGATGGTCCACTTGGCGAATTCATCGGCATTGATCCCGAGCAGCTCACACGCCTTTGCCAGCGAAGGCTCCGAGGAAGCCAACTGCGAGTCTGTCCTCGTGGCAGTGATCTTAATATTACCAATGTGCAGCAGCGCAGCCAACAGTTTCCACAGACTAACTTGCATCTCTTGCGAGACACCCAGCCGGTCGAGCGACTGCCGGGTCTCCTTGAAGTCCTTCGCGTCATCCACGCCGTCAATCTGTGGTGCGGCACCTTGATTCAAATAGTCAAAGTGCTCGACCGGCACCAGGCCCAGCTGTTCCCGCTCTTCATCTGTCGCTCCCGCCACGAGCTGGTAGAAGATGTGGTAGTTCCGCTCCTTAAGCGGCTGAAACACCAATCGTGATCGCTCGAGAAGGTATGTCCGTATCCGCGCGCCAATAATGTCGGTGCTCTTGTTAAACATGATCTCAATGTACTTGCCGAAACGCGAGGAGTTGTCATTTCGAGTCGTCTTCGCGTTACCAAAGGCTTCCATGATAGGGTTCGTAGCAAGAATTTGCTCTTCCGTTTCACTCATCGTGTCTGCCCGACCGCGATTGCGAGTGCCGGGCTGATCGGGAGGTTCTCGTGTTGCAAAATATCGCATAATGTATTTGGCACTGACCGTTTTACCAGCTCCCGATTCTCCCGACACCACAATGGTCTGGTTCTTCTCGTTGCGAAGCATGTCCGCAAAAGACTCTTCTGCTATGGCGAACAGATGCGGCGCTTGCGAAGCTCGGTGCTTGCCGGCGTAGACTTGCACCATGCCGGGCACGTAGAGCGAGTCGACCCGAGCAAAGGGGTTTGTAGCGATGAGGACAATACCAGAATACGTGTAGATTTCCTTTTGCGCATATCGCAGCTTGATGGCCTGCAACACGGCGGGTTCGTTCAAATGTGAAAGATTCGTGAGATCGTCGCTGGCCTCGAGCATGGCCGGGTTCATCAGCGGGGGGAGGTTGGAGCTCAAGGCATCTTTGGACAGCTCGTCGACGGTGGTCTCGATGGTTTTGGCCTGCACTGATTAGCACACTGGATGCTGCGCTGCGTCCTTCCCATCCCATGCATACCTCGGGCGTGGGCTGGCCATCTCGCTCGTCGAAGGTGAAGACCAGCGTCACTTTGTCCCCATCGATGCTCTTGCTCTTGACGGTGCTGGCAACCCAGCCGTCAGCGGCATCGGGCTGCCAGCAGCGTGTCCCGACATCGTATTCGTGAGACATGGCGGCAGTGGGGTTCGTGAGAGGAATAGAATCAAGGAGAGGTGGTGGTGGTGGTGGTGGTGGTAGTCGTCGTCGTCGTCACGGCGTTCCTGCTGCTGCTGCTGCTGCTGCTGCTGCGTCCACCACTGGCCTCCCCCCTTCTCTCCACGGCGGTCGGGAAGGCGTGAAGTCCCTCCACGCCGCGCGGTATGGTACACGGCCGCAGGGAGAAGCGTCAAGGCGTGCGGCAGTCGGAGAGGCGGTGATGCGGTGAGGACGATGCGGCCGAGCGCATCACTCAGTGCGTGGGAGTGGGCGGGTGGTGAGAGGTTGGCAAGAGAGACAGATTATTTGTCGGCGTCTGGAGGGTGATGCGAGTCCCTGAGCAGCAGCCAGCCAGCGTGCACAGCAAAGCAAACGCGCGCTTGAGGCCTGTTGCTGGCTTCACACACGCCGGCGCGGCGCGCAGGTTCGGCTAGCGCCGACGCCATTCCCCCTTCGTGACTGACAGTTTCACAGCGTGCGTCAATCTGCCGACTACGTGCTGAACATGTCGTGTCACGCGAACGTGCGGTGTCTGTCGAGTCGTATACCAACACTACTACTTACTCTACGACTACCACTCCTGCCCAGCGACTGCTCGAAGCAGAGTATGATACCCGGCCATGTGCACCACACCGAGGAAACAGCCGCGGATCGTCCGCTGGCATGCACGCAGCCCCTGTCATCAGCAGCGAGCGGCGGTGAAGAGTCGCGGAAAGGAAACGTCCTCCATTTGCGTTCGTTGCTTTCCGCCCATTCGCTCAGCTGCTCTGCTCACCTCCTGAGATGAACCCTTCCACTCCGCCCACTACTAGGTAGGTAGCTCAGCACCACCTCCACCGCATATTCTACACCCATCACTCCTACCGACTGCCACACGACGCATCATGCTCATCCTCCATCATCTCCGATGCACGACGAAACTGGGTCGAAACAGCATGAAACGGGAAACGTTGTTGTCCAAGCTCGCGGGCTTCCGCCATTTTTCTTCACGTGTTCGTCTGGAACTCACTCCACGAAACTCTGGTGCACGGCCGACCGTTATGCTGTCGAACCCTCTGTCAACGGCAGCAATTATTACAGTGGCAAAAAACAGATTGCAACCTAGAAAGAGAGCTTGATTGCAACTATCCTTTCTGCACAGAAGTCGCTTCTCCAAGAGAATGTCATCAGCGGCTCTGCGTCTCGCCGCTCGCTTCATCAGCCACTTTGGCGCGCTCAAACTGCACGAAGCACCCAAGAAAATGCCATAAGAATTCCAATAGCCGTGTGTCCATGCCCAGCACCACAGCTCATGTCATCAAGCCACCACGAGAAAAGCCACCACGAGAAAAGCCACGCCGACGCCTCGCTCATCCATCCACTTCAAAGTAGGTCGTCCTCGCTTTCTTCCTCGCTCACTCTGCGCTTGCGGAATCCCTGTCCGATATCCTCGCCCACAGCAACATCGATGCCGTCCTTGTAGAAACTCTCATCAACATCAACACCCTGCAACTTGCGCTTCAAGTTCTTCGCAGTGCTCGGCGGTGGCGTAGTCATGCCGACGAATCCCTTTTCTTCTTCTTCTTCTTCTTCTTCCTCCTCATCATCGTCTTCGAACTTCACTCCTGGCGAGGAAAACCCCTTCTTGACTGCAACAGCTCTGGCCATCTGTCTTGGCGTTGCCTTCTTCTTGGTGACCTTTGCCGGAGCCGACAGTGGAGCGATGTTGTTGGCTGCTCCTCCCCCTGATGCTCCCGCCTTGCGGATGGCGGCAATCTTGTGAGTGATGGCTTTGGCAGTGCAGCCTTGATTTTTGGATTAGTTTCTTCAGTGCTTTACCTTCGCCTCCGCCGCCGCCGCCGCCACAAGTTCAAGCAAAAGCATAAGAAATGGTGCAATACCACTCACCAGGACCCATACGAGATGCAATCTCAACCTTCTGAGCCTCAGTCGGCTTGACGTCGCAGACTTGAAGAATGATGGCGTAGAGCTACGAACCATGTCAGTCACTCACGCACGACATCCGAAAGTCCAAGCCTCTGCCGCACATACTTTGGCCTGAGCCTCGTTGTCCCAAGTCATAGGCATCCTGACTGACTGACTGACTGACTGACTGACTGACTGACTGACTGACTGACTGCGTTCGCTGCTTGGCTTGAAAAGATGGAAAAGAAAGATGAAGAAGTCGACAAGTGCAAGTGGTGTGAGTGCAAGTGGTATGTGTGTGCAAGTGATGTGTGAGTGTGTGTGAAAGACTCGAAGAAGAAGAAGAAGAAGCAATCGGACAGCCATCCACTACCTCCTCTAGTACCCACCTCCATCGCAGCAAAAGTGAGGTTTTGGTGATTCACAACCGGCCACTGACAATACCGCGGAAGGAGTGCTATTGTTGTTGTGGCTATTGTGCTTATGCGGCAAGAGCCGTTGAGGTAGGCAGGCGCGCGGGCAGAAACTGCAGACGCAGGCGCATGGCGAAAGTGAGCGAAGGAAAACCTAGAAGTGAAGGGAGGCGCTGACAACAATAATATCATTGAAGCTGGATTAAGATAGTATTCTCCCCCCAAAGGTGGTGGTGGCTGGGGCGTTGGCGCTGGCTTCACTTTGTCGTGCACGGACTATTCCGAGTTGCCGCCGCAGAAAGTGTGATAACATTCTTCGGAACGTGTAATAATCATCTCCACGCACTGCAAAAGAACAAAAAACGACACCAGCACCTCGAAAATCAAGAAGAAGAAGAAGAAGAAGAAGAAGAAGAAGAAGAAGAAAAACGACATAGATGTGAAGAACGCACCTGCACTTCCAACATCACTCACAGCATTCTCACAACTTCACAACTTTACAAGCAAACCAACCACCTCACATCACTCTCAAAACAAAAACCCATCACCCCAACATTCCTAACAACCCGTTTCTTCTCACGTGATGTGAGAGAACATGATGAGAGAGGCAGTAGCGAGCGGCGCGAAAATACACACGCGCACGTGATTGTGCTCGTAATTGGTAGAATTGATTTCATGCTATGACTGAAAACCTCGTCTTGTCTTCTTCTACACTTCTACAATCACCACTACCATCACCATCACTCGCTTCCTCCCACTCGCTCTTCATCTACTACCACTCTCTCCATCCTCCATGCAAAATTGTCACCTCGCTTCGGCCGATCCTATACCGCCACAACCCACGCTCACAAACCACATGCAAGCAAGCCAGAAGGGAGGGGTATTCAATGACACACTAACCACAAAGTGAAAAAGAGTAACAAAGCGAAACCAATTTGTTCACACAACTGTCTGTATTCGTACATCCGCCCGAGGGGAAGGAAGATTCTATCGTCTACCTGGCGGAGGTGGTCCTGGTGGCGGGAATCCATACCCGCCGCCGTTTTGCGGCGTCTGCCTTCTAAACATCGGCGGCCGGTCGTCGGCGAGCGGCGGCGCGCGTTGTCTGTATCGATCGACGGGAGGTGGAGGTCCTGGTATACCATCTCGCTCTCGACCAAACGGTGGAGGACCCTGATCGCCGACTCGCCTGCGTTCATGTTCGAGTTGCTCGCGATGCCGATGGTCTTGCATGGCAACTTCGGCGTCTCGCGCCGCCATGTCCCGAAGGCTCATGCCGCCTAAAGATTGCCGTCCGCTGCTAAAAGGGTTGCTTCCGAAACCCGACAAGGGTTGGTGATGCATAGGCGCTCTCTGCGAGTATGCCTCGCGATGTCGAAGCTCGTGTTGCTCTGCCTCGGCTTGGCGATGGTACGCCTCTCGTTCTCTCTGAATGGCATGGGCTCTTTCTTGATCTGCAACACGAGCTTGAAATACTCGTTGTTCCTCCTCTCGTCGTGCAGCCTCTTCACGGGCAATGTAGCTTCGACCTCCACCATGGAAGCGCTCCAATATGGAGCCGCTTTGTGTGATTGAATTGTTGTGGGAATGGTGAGCACGGTTTGTGGACTGTGGTGGCGCCTGCGAAAACGGAGCGATTGACTCCGGTCGGCCATACTGAAGTGAATTAAGCGGTGGCTGCGTGGCCGTGGACCCACCGACGTGGACGGATCGTGCAGATTCCCTCTGAGGTCCAGACTGCGTGAGCGAAGGCGTTCTTGAGTGGCCAAGCATGCCAGGCGGTGGCGAAGGATTCGCGCGAGCAGGTGTGTTGAGCCCGGAGAACATCGCACGGTGATTTGCGAATGGATAGCCAGATCTGGAGTCCCTTGGATCGCGGTCCAGTGGGGCGGGTGGAGGAGGACTTGGCTGAGAAGCATGAGACATTCGTGGTTGCCACTCGTGCTTCGGAGCTTGCTGCAACGTTGATGAGGCACCATTCGATGGCTCTTGCTTGAGAGTGACTGGAGAGGGCCCAGGTGTGGATACGGACTGCCCGAAAGGTCCGCGTTGAAATTGAGAATGAGGCGCGGTCGGCTGTCCAAACGTCTCTCTCCTCGCCGATGGCATGTTTGTCATGGGCTGCGGAGTAGGAGCAGAGCTGTATGGTGGTGCGGGCGAAGCAACTCGTGTTGTCCCCGCAGAAGGTAGGCTATCCCTCTTCGCCGCCGGTTTGGTCTCTTCTGGCTCGGAGTTGAGGATAGACATGAGATTTGACTTCTTCGGAGGCTCAGGTGCGGGCGTCGGGGCAGGCGCGGGCGTAGGCACATTGGAAGCCGTCGGGGCTTGCTGCAATGGCGTCCCTGTAGATCCTGATCCTGGACGTGGGGTCTCGAGCTTCGGAGGCGACGGATTATATGGTGGCCGGCCCAACGCAGACATTGTCGACACCCCGAACTGCGGACCAGAGCCGGCGGAGGGGTTGGGGTTGACGAGAGCTGGTCGGGAAGAGAGACCAGAAAACGCGCTGCGAGCAGGTGTGCCCACGCGCTCCTCGAAATCTCGTCTGCGCTCCTGCGCGGGCATGGCAGTTGAACTTGTCGGAGGATTCATGTTCACCGGAGAGCCATGTGTGTGGGGAATACCCGGATGCGGACGCGGCTGTTGATGTTCCATGCGGGCTTCGTGCTCATTCTGCGCCTGCATGCGGAATGCTCGACTTTGTTCAGCGTGTAGATTTTGCTCCAAAGACTGCAAAAATTCGGGCGGTGGCGCGTTGGACAGCGTGCGTGTAAGCTGTGGAGGAGGCGGCTGACTGCGTGGTGGTGCAGGACCAGTGTCTTGGCCGACTCGAAACATGGAAGTTGGCTGCATATTCGGTCGGGGTTCCGCACGAGTCTCAGCTAGCAAGCCAAATCGAGGGCCCAGTGGATGTTGCAGTCCGCCACGGTTCATTGGCATGTTCGGCGGCATCGAAGACGCTGGAGTGGCGACCTGAGGCATAGGGCTCGGGACCACGCGCTGTGCTTGAATCGGAGTCCCTTGCGCCGAGCCTGTGTAGCGTGGTTTGGTCTGCAGCTGTGGTGGCGATGCTTGGTGGGGCATTGGCGGGCGCGGTCCTCCAACGGGCTCATCCACGTCCATTGCATCCGTCTGAGGTGCCAATGCGCGCGGGGTGCTCGTCTGTGGATTCTCGTACTTCCTTTTGGTGATGGGCGTGGGCGTGGGCGGAGGACCCATGTCCTCTCCGCGAGCCCTGCGCTGGTCTGCGTGTTCCGCCTGCTCAGCGAGATCGGCACGTCCACCATCGACTTGACGTTGGAAGTGATTCTTGATCATCGTCTGGGTCTTTGTCCCCATGTGATTGGCAATGGCAGCGAAGTCTGTTCCAAAGTGGGCGATATACTTTGCAAAGTCGGTCTGCTCTGGGACAGACCAATAACTCGAGGCGCTCTGTTTTGCTGGCTGCACAGGCAGCCTGCCCGCCGCATCCACGTCTTCCAATACCATTTGAGTGTGCGTGGCTTCTTGCCCAAACATACCATGTCCATCGTGCTGCACCATGGCGCGCGGAGCGCCTTGAAAGTTGGCCAGCAAGCCAGCCTCCTCAAGACTTGGCCCATTCAGTCTTGCAAACTCGTCCTTTGGCTGTGGAGGGACTGGTTTGTGCGGTGACATGCCTGGAGCTGCCGCGGCCAGCGGCGCGAGTTGGGTCTTGCCTTTTCTGCCAGGCTTGCCTTCGCCCGTACGCCGCTGCTTCTTTGCAGGCTTTTCCTCTCCGTTGGCATCCTTGTTTGGACCAGCTCCAGGCTTTTTGATAGGCGATGGACCCACAAGAGAGCCCTTGGCTTCGATCTCGCGCTCTCCGAAAGTCGTTGGCGCTGCAGCACGTTTGGGTCTTCCACTAGTGGTGTCGGTGGTCTGTGACACATCTTCGCCGCGATTCAGATCAGCCATGAGCGCAGAGCCGCGCGAAGGCCGGGAGGCTTTACCACCCCTGCCTCTGCGACCGCCTTTGAACTTCTTGGTCCTGTTATCTCTGAATCGCCCATCCCACTTGTTGGCATAATAGTGATGGATGCAGTCTTTGTAGGTCCGACCTTCAAGAAGTGAAGCAATCTCGCCCCATTTCTTCGGCGTATCCTTGAAGGCTGCGATGAACACCTCTTGTTCATGCTCGGTGAAGGTGTCCGGAGGTGGCTCGTAGGAGAAGACACGGAGGAGTTTGGCAGGATCGCGAAGGCGGTTGGTATTAACAAGGGCATCACGGTCCAGAACTTCTTGAGTTTCCTGATCTGGAAGTCTTGCTTCTTTTTCCATATCGGCCTGGACCTTTTTCGCTTCCCGATCCTGTCTTTCTTGCTCCATCCGAGCAGTCTCTTCCGATTCTCGAATGACCCGCTCGATCTCGTACTCACTGCTATTCTTGTGCAAGCGGCGTCCTTCGAGGATCGGAGGGATCGACGGCATCAGTGGTGCCTCGGGCACAGGACCAGGTTCAGTCGACAGTTGTCGCTCAAGCTTCTCTTGCTCTTCCTTGACCCTCTCTAGCTCTTCGCACTCTTCTCGCCACTGTGTGTAGACACCAGCGAAATCCACTTCCGCATCGTGCTCCATGTCCCTCTCGAGCTGGAAATCTTCATGGAGGACAGCCTCCACCTCGACTTCTTCGTCCTCGATCTCTTGGATGGTCTCTTGGAACACTTCAGACTCATGTAAAGGCAAGACCTCCTCAGACTTGATCAAGTATGGGAGAGACACGGGTTTCGGACTTCGTCTGCGAGGAAGGTGCGGCACGTCCGCTCCATCATCAGCATCTCTGATTGTAACATCGAGATCCTGCGCTGCACGCGGAGTTGTGACTTCCGGCCCTTCTTCGCTACCAGAAGAGTGTGTAGCAGCCGGCACATCGCCTCTTTCATCGCCCTCGTCTACATCCATCAGGTCTGCGCGTTGCTCATGTAGACGTCCAAGGTCTCGCACGGAAAGGCGAGCCAGTCTGGCTATCGATTCCAGTGGCGATGTCGCACGGAATTGAGGGGCGCTGAGATCGTGAAGCTTTGCGCGCAGCTCACGCTCTCTCCGTGCATGCTTCGCCTCGAGAAGAGTCGCATCTTCGTCCTCGTCAAGCTCGTCGTCCTCTTCGTCACTGCTGTCGATGATGTTCTCCTCGGATCGAGGAAGGGTTCCACCAAAGAACGAAGCACGCGTGGTAGCTTGGCTGTGGCTCAACGATGACTTTCGCTTCGCAGGCTCGCGATCGATGTCCATTCGATCTTCCGTCTTAAGCGCAGAGGTGCTGTCGTGCTCTGTGGCTGGTTTTGTTTGCCCTTCTTGATGATCGGGGTTCGCATCTGTGGAAGCCTGTCCATCTGTGTTTGAAAGTTGTTCAAGTCTGTCCTTCTCGTCTCCATTGGAGTCCCGTTTGGCTGACACAGAGGGGTACGAAGACGGGCCTGCTTGAGCAGGATGACGACGCCATTGATTCCACTGGAGCTGACTACGAGGACCGGAGGGTGCGAATGGAGGCCTCTCTGGCGGACGTGAAGCTGCTGCTGCGGGGGCTGGACCCATACGTGGCACGGAAGGAGGAGCAGCCCGAGCAGCCTTTGGGGCCGTTGGAACGCTTGACGTGGCCACTTTCGGTGACACACTGAATGATTGCCTGCGTGGGCCGGAGGGTGCAGTCGGTGGTGGCGTGCCAGCACGGGCAGATGCCATTGGTTGGAACGCGCCTACATCTGAGTGAGGGGAAGTGAATGGTGGTCGTGGGGATACCGAAGTCTGTGCCACAGGAGGACGTACTGCCTTTGGCCCAGTCGGTGCAGAAATGTCAAAGCGCGGAGCTTGTGGTGGGTTCGGAGAAATGGGCTGGGCCAAATGCGGTAGTGCATGCCTCGTTGCGCCAGGCGAAGGAGGCATCGAGGAAGGTGGATGAGTCGCATGTGATTCCATCCGGTTCGAACCTGCCATGTTGTCCAGTGACCTGACCCCATGCAATCTGTTGCTGGGAGGTATGACAGCATCGAGCTCCAGTGCACGAGGAGCCCTCGGCGCCGTTGGGGGCGGACTGGCATGATGAGCCTTGGGCGCAAGGGGGGCAGCCTTGGGTGCGGTAGGCGCATTGTTGGGGGGGACTGGTCGGTCGTCTATGGGATGCTGTGAGATTTCCGGAGAGTGCGCGAAATCCTGTCCTGCAGGTCGCGTCTCCGCCACGGGCTTCGATGCCTGTGGCGGTTGATGATTTGCAGAAGGCGCAACAGAGAAGCTGAAGGCTGGCACAGGAGGTGCCTGGGTTGGCGGGCTTGACCCTCGAGAGCCATATCGTTGCGCTGCAGCGTCAGCACGACCATTGAGATAGGCAGGTTCTGGAGGCAGATCTCTTCGCTGCGTAGCAGTGGTCAGAGGAGCTGCTGACGGACGACGTAAGCCCGTATCACCACCAGAGCTCTCAATAATGGCCAACCGCTCAGGATTGATGGGTGGTGCCGCAGTTGCTGAGTAGGTGGCGTTGGCACCGGGAACATTATCGCCGAGAGGGCGGTTCTCCGATCGAGCGGGCGGAGGATCTCTTCTCGATCGTTCGAGATCTATACGATCTCGTTCTCTTTCCCTATCCACCCAATCTGGCCGCCTTTCGTCGTCTCTGCGTTCAAAGCGTCGGTCGTCTCTCCGCTCTGGGTCTCTTCCATCTCGAGACAAGTCACGACCGAATCGTGGAGGCGGACTGCGTTCTCTCCGTGCGGGGAACAAGTCCCCACCACGGTCATCCAATGTTCGTCGTCCCCCTCGTGTCGCGCCTCGAAATTCGAAGTCACCTCGTCCACGGCCACGAAAGCCGCCGCCGCGGTAGGATGAGCCCGTGAATGGAACGCCGTCAGAATAGTTGGAACCCGCCGATGGGGGTCCATCGCGCGATACTCTTCGCGCACTGCGAACATCGATGTCTCGGGGAGGCAGTTCTCTCTGTTCGGGGAATTTCCTTGGCGGCGGCGAGCGCTCGCGTGGCGGCGGCGAACGATCGCGGCGATCAGGATAGTCGCGCTCTCGGAAGGCTCTCGCGCCGCTTCCCAGAGGCGGTGCGTCTCGAAGTGAAGGGCGCGAGGTATTTGCAGATTGCTGTACCGCAGGCGGTGGTCCTCGCGGAGGCCCATCAAACTGTGACCTGGGTCCGCGTGGCGCGTCGGATCCATTTCGCATGGGAGTTGCGCCTACATGGCGGGCGTCGAACACGTTCGCACTGGAGCCTCGTCGATCGGAAAAGCGCGGTGGTGAGCGTGATCGGTCTGCTGGGCCTCTGTAGTTGGAGGCTCCTCTGTAAGACATCCAGAAGAAATGGTAGGTAGCCCAGCTGCGCGGCTGAACTTGGATCTTGGCGCGACTACCCGTGGTTCATGGGCGGCGAAACCGTGGGTCGAGCGGAGGTCAAAGTCGACTCCAGGTAATCGCACAGCGTGTGGAGGCGATGACCACGCCGCATACACGCGTTGGGCCAATGCGTGTTTCTTGCGGTGTCGTCGATGTGTGAGAGGCGTTTGGGATGCAGGTCAATCGCGAAGTGCAGGTGCAAGCGCTCGGGCGAGTCAAGCCACAAAAGCGGGTAGCGTAGCGGATCGCTGGCCCCGGCTCGAACTCTTCTGCAGGCGTGTGCCCAGGTGGAGAAAAACGGGCAGCTGATGTGAAGGGCGACGAAAAGGGCCGCGTGCGAGTGCAACGGCGCCGGAGGCCTCGCAGCGCGGCGCACGAAGAGTGCGGCGGAGGGCTGGCGGCGCGGGGGCACGGGGCGGACGCGTCCGGTGGGCTGCTGGCGCCGACAGAGGCCGTTTTGCTCCTGTCAAACAGGCGGCCGTCTCGCAAGACGGGGTGTTCGAGATGTCTCGCTGGCGCGTGTCGAACAATTCCCCAAAGTCGGGCGAGACGGTGGAGGCAGCGGGCTCGACGTGGTGAGCAGCGGCTTGGCGTGTCCCGAGTCCAATGGGGGCAGAAGGGCGAAAGCGATGCGTCGTGTCCTGGGACAGGTGGATGATACTCTGGAGGAGCAGCACAAGCCTCTTTGCGGATCGCGGGTCGAGCTTACCGAGAAAGGGTCGCGACTTCTTTGCCGAGAGTGTTTCAAATCGGGGTGCATCACCAGCAGCAGCAGCAGCAGCAGCAGCAGCAGCAGCGTGCACGACGAATGCGCAGGCACGGCATGGGATGCTGCGTTGCGGTGCGGGCGGGGTGCGCGGTGCGACGGGCCTGGTTATTATGACCGTGACATCTCGTGGTCGCGGGCCACCACACACAACAGCGAGCGGCGGTCCTGCAGCAGACTTGCTGACTGCCCGAAGCCTGGCGCATCGGTGGCCTGCAAGGATGGCTAACTCTAAACAGCCTGTGCAATGTCGTAATCCAGCATCTGCGGTCTGCCCCCTGGCACACCACGCCGCCCATTTCGCATCGGCCACGCCGACTAGCGCTGGCGGGAAGTGCGTGCGTGCGTGCGTGCGTGCGTGGTGTGCACCGCGGCGGCGCAGTGATGGATTGCTCCGCTCGCCGGCCGGCGACAGAGTGCGACGCGAACGGCTGCAGACACGCAAGGGCGCCGTCTCTGTCGACACGTGCCTCCAGCCCGGTACCTCGAATCCGCCATGTCTGGGCCGATTCGGCCTACGTGGGACGCACGAGTGGGGCGAGCTAGTCTTAGGCTCTCGAACAGCAAATCTTGAAATAACACATGCCAGCCCGCACGACCGCCGCCAGAGCAATCCCTCTCATGGCGCCGTCCGAACTGCACAATCATGCTCCTGCGGCCGCTGCCGATGCAGTGCTCAAGCCGTCGGACCCCGTGCCGCCAGGCGCTGTGCCCGTCCGAGGGCTAGATTTTGATGCCTTCGCGCATCGCAATGTCACTGTCGCCGAGCTGGTGGAGCATCTGGCCCATGTGGGGTTCCAAGCAACATCGATAGGACAGGCCGTCGATATAGTCAATGGCATGGTATGTAGACCGCCACACCACTCTTCTCTCCACGCCCTGTCGTCCTCTCCTTCCTCCTCCCCTCACCGTATTGACCCCTGTTTGCAGCGGACATGGCGCGACGCAGAGACCGGAGAGAAGACAACCATCTTCCTGGGCTACACCTCGAACCTAATCTCATCAGGCTTGCGCGAGACGCTGAGATGGCTTGTCCAACACAAGCACGTCTCTGCCATTGTGACGACGGCGGGCGGTGTCGAGGAAGATTTCATTAAATGTCTGGGAAACACCTACCTCGGCTCCTTCGATCAGCCTGGCGCGGCGCTGCGTGCGAGAGGCATGAACCGCATAGGTAACCTCCTTGTCCCCAACGACAACTATTGTCACTTTGAGGACTGGGTCATGCCCATCCTGAACACCATGCTCGAGGAGCAGGAAGAGTCCCAAACCTCGGGAGAACCTGTAAGCTGGACGCCCAGCAAGGTCATTGCTCGTCTCGGGAAGGAAGTCAACGATGAGCGCTCCGTGTACTACTGGGCGTGGAAGAATGACATTCCAGTCTTTTGCCCGGCACTCACGGATGGAAGCCTCGGGGACATGCTCTACTTCCACACCTTCAAGTCATCGCCGCAGCAGCTTCGGATCGACATTGTGGAAGATATTCGGAAAATCAACACCATCGCGGTACGCGCCAAGCGGACCGGCATGATCATTCTTGGCGGAGGAGTCGTGAAGCACCACATTGCAAATGCGAACCTCATGCGCAATGGCGCGGAAAGTGCTGTTTACATCAATACCGGCCAGGAGTTCGACGGTTCAGATGCCGGAGCTAGGCCCGACGAAGCCATCAGCTGGGGAAAGATCAAAGCCGACGCAGCGAGTGTCAAGGTAGTCATTTCGCCTGACCCGTGCGCGCCAACAGCCGAGACATGCTGACATGATTGCAGGTGTATGCTGAGGCTACTATCGCCTTCCCTCTGATCGTGGCCGCAACCTTTGCCAAAGTCGAAAAGGATGGCACTGCGCCATGAAAGCCAACCAGTGAGGGATCGGAACTGGCATCGGCGAATGGCACTTGTGCAAGGCACCTTTTTGACACTCCAGACTCCAGGCCGACGTGCATAATAAGCGCGGTTGACGTGGTCGTGTCGCGGACATGGGGCCGCCATAGAGTCATCATCACATCCACGTCGCATGACGCAGCTGCAACACACGCTCGGTATGTATCCACGTACGCTGTGCAGAAGGGTGCCGATAGCATCACGATCGGCCGTCTTTTGGTATCTGCCTGCACTCAAGTGTCTTCAGTAGCAAGTGGGAAGGAAGGCTAAATCAGCTTTTTTTAAGGTTGCCGCCCCACTGCACTAGCGCCGCGGACCCTTCATGCATGCAGCTGGTCTGGCACTCGATAGCACTTCTGCCTATACAATACAGCGTGCGCAAGTGAAGGCCGCCGACAAGGCTGCGGAAGTGACAGGCAGAAGCAGCGAGAAGGACACCGCGTGGGCGAAGAGAACTGCTTCCGCAGGCACGCCCCCGCTTGACACTTCGAGCAACGACGCTCGCCCGCCGCCGACGCACAGCTCGCATGTGACAATCGCAAGAGCAGCGGCGACAATAGACACGGCCGCCCTATTGTGTGTGCAGTGAATTGTCCAACCACAGCTACCGCGCGGGCCCTTCTTATTCATATTCCCCTCGACCAGATCATCAACCTTTCCTCCAACCCACTTGCACCATCTCGCTCAAACCGCACCACCAACCGACTCGATCCAGCAAACACACCACCTCACCATGGACGGCCAGGGCCCAGGTCCTGTCGACGGCCCTCGCCCACTCGCCGCACGTCGCTCACCACCCCCGCTGCCGCCCCTCGAGACCATGAACGCCAACGACTGGGTCTTTCCGCCCGAACTCGCTACGCCAGCCCTTTCACCTCCTCCGCCAAACGTCGAGGTCGCTCCAGCAGTGCCGCCCGCTGTTCCGAACGGTGAACAAGAAGATTTGGATGAGACAGATCCTCCGCCAGACAGCGAGGACGAAGATGACGAGAACGACGGTGCCAATAGCGATGGCGATCACGCTGGCGGCGATGATGGCGCGAGCGATACTTCGGGTAGCAGGCAGTGGTATCCTCAGCAAGAAGATGCACCGGGAAATAAAGAGCCTTGCGAAGACGAGCTCAAGTACATTGAATCAAGAGACGAGCACAGCGCGCTGGACGAGCACCACTGGCATCAGACTGCCTTCACCGACATCAACGACCCAGAGATTAGAGAGGTCGAGCGGGGCATCATTGACTGGGAGATACCTGCCTTCAACGGCACGCAGCAGAAGCCTGTGCCCGCTGATGTGATGCGGTCTTCTGCGGTCCGTGTCGGCGGCTATGACTGGCAGATCAAGTTCTACCCACACGGCGTTCGTCGCTCCGACTATCCCTCGGTATACCTGGAGTGCGCAACCATGCAGTCGCCGGACTTCGAGGAGACAGAGGACTTTGAGCGTCCGCCGTTGCCATTCCTTGACTGCGTGCCAAAAATCAAGAAGCGGCGCTCGGTAGCCGCTCAGGCGTCCGTGGTGCTCTACAACCCCTCAGAGCCTCGCGTGTACAATTTCCGCACTGAAGCACATCAATTTCACAAGAAGTCAGCAGATATCGGATGGAAGTATTTCACCAATTACCCGCGCTCGCAAATTGCCCTCCGTCAGCATGGCATGCGCAAGCCTCTACTCACCGACGATAAGCTTGCATTCAGAGTCTACATTCGAGTCATCCACGACCCCACTGGCTGTCTCTGGGACAACACGCAATTGACCGCCGACGATATCACTCAAGTCACTGGCCTGCGACCTTTCACCAAATCCCTTCCCTATGTGGCAGCGACGCTCCCTCTGCTACACTTCTCGCCGTTTCGCGAGTTCGTGAAAGATCTTCGCATGCCGACTCACTTTCGCCACTTCTTTCAGACTCTTTTGTTCAAGATGTTCACGCGTCGTCGATCTCCTCACTTCGGCAGGACCGGCACTTCCTTGATAGCTGATGCCATGGAGGTCCTCTACCGCTTGAGGGAGGCCCTGCATCGGGATTGTGCAGATGATCCAAAGACAGCACTCAAGTTTAACGAACTTGTGGGCGAGTTCCATCCAGAGCGCAACAATGCATGTGGGGCCAATCGGCTTGACACAAAGACGTATCCTTCGATACAAGAAGCGGTGGCCAAGCATCCAAAACTGATCGCCACGCCGCAGCTGTTGACACTTGAGCTCACAAGACAAGAGCACGACAAGGAGGGCCGCAAGTGGAAGAAGATCACCAATCGCGTCGAGGTGTCCGACAACCTGGAAGTTTCTGGGCGGCAATACACCTTGTTCGGCTTCGTCACTCATTGCGGGCACCTGCAATCGTGCAGATATAACGCCTATGTCCGCCCTCATGGCAATGGTCAAGGCTGGTACGCCTACCACGACGGACGCGTGACGAGATTGACCGAGAAGCAAGCACGTGAAAAGCACTCTGGCACCGCATTGCCACAGAATCAGGAGCGAGCACCTGACGATGGTTACGACAGCCCGTACGATGAGTTCCACCCCCCGGATGGTGAGGTTACTTACACGGTCATGTACGCGCGCAACGATGTCTTTCTGCAGCTGGCCGACGTACAGATTGAACGCTGGCTCCCCGAAGAGCTACAAACTGCGTACAAGTCTGGTCTTGCCGATCCCCCCAATTCCGCCTACCACGAGTGGCCTGTAAACCAAATTCCAGCGGTTCCTGTCGCTGATCCACATATCGTTGCAGAGGATGGAGAGGCAGGTCTACGCCTGACCGCATTGAGGACACGCATCAACGCAGCCATCGAGGCAGCGACACCGGAGCCACCCACGCTTGTTGATGGCGATGGTGACATCGTGATGCGCAACACTGAAGCTGAGTCGGACTATGAAGTACCAGAAGATGTTGGAGTCACTGGCAAAGGCATTCGCGATTGGCTTGGACGTCCATTCTACGAAGGCGAGTGGAACAAGACGGTCTACCATGGCACTGGCCACCTGATCAATCTTAACGGCGACGAGTACACCGGTGAATTTCGCGACAACAAAATGCATGGCTGGGGCAAAATCATCCTTGCATCGACCGGAGACATTTACGAAGGCACTTGGCAGAACGACAAGATGCACGGCAAAGGCAAGCTGATCGAGCGTGCCACGGGCAACGTCTTTGAAGGCTCTTTCCGCGAGGGCCGAAAGCATGGAGAGTTCATCTTGCGCGGCACGGTGACGGATGAGGACAAGAGTACTTGTCAAATTTGCTACGACAACCCCATCACCACGGCGTTTTACGACTGCGGGCATGTCGTCGCTTGTCGTGACTGTGCGGCCCAGGTAGACTCTTGCCCTATGTGTCGCAAGAGAGTCGTCGCGAGGCTGCAGCTGTATGGCGTGACGGTGACAGCTTCATGATTGCGAGGGGGATGACACACAGCATGGCAGGAGAGATGATGCGCGTTTTCATTTGCTGGTGTTGCATCAGATGTCGATAGAATGAGATTAGCGATGGCGTTTCGTTGTTGCCACTTGTGTAGACGATACCCTCCTCTGGTAAATTGCAAGAGACCGTCAGACTGCGTCTCGTTCCATTTCGTCTGGTTCTTTGCATACCGCATACACCCTTCCCGACCTCTTTCTAAGCCTCCGCCTTCCTCCCCACCGAACACCCCGCCACCATCGGAATCCTCACCTTCCCTATACCACCGTCCCCACTCCCAAAAATCTCCCTCGTCACCTTCGCCAGCTCCTTCCTCACCTCCCCCACATCTCCCCCCTTCCAACCGCCCTGCATCGTCACAAATGCCGGATTCTTCGAATCCAGAAAATAATCCGCAAATTCTTCCGCACTCTCACATTCAAAAAAAAAAAACAGTTCCGTCTCCGAAGACACAATCTCCACGATCCCGACTTCTCGATACGCCGCTTCGGAGATCCGAAATGCTTTTCATGCCCTGTCCGAGAAGGACTCGATGCCGAAGGCGCGAGATATTCGGGATCGAGGTTTTTGCATGCGAGATCCCAGGGTTCGTGCATGTGGCTTTGGGTTCCAGATTGCGGTGCTCTTGGGCAGTGGATGATTCAGATCAGCGTAGAGGGGAAGCATGTTGGAGCTTGAGGCTATTCTGATTGATACCCTGCGCTGTACTGACTCAAACGTGGCGTCGTACAGGAGAGACTCTTCCCATATGCCATCCCGAAGCGGCAATAGCAGGCGTGTGAAGAATGGCGAAGGAATCACACGTCGGCGTAAATTTGGCGCGAGACGAGAAGTGGGCTCACAGATGCGGTGATGTCGTGTCGCGAACTGCCGCCAACCTCGGTCCCTTTGTCGCCCGCACTCTGCCTCGACCAGCATTGCTTGCACAACGCATCATATACCCGCGTGCCAGATCACCGGCCACTCTTCGCGACGAACGCTCTGCCGACGCTCTTCCTCGGGCTACCATAGCAACATTTCCACGTCGCCACCCGCCGTCTGTGATATTCCGTCCAAGGTCCGCGCAGTATCGCCGTCGTTGTCGCCCTGATGCTGCGTGTAGGATGATTGCGGCTACTCGTCGTTGGTTTCGGCGGAACAGAACGAATCTGGTCATTGGCGTTGGCGTTCTAGGCGCAGGATATCTCGCTGGGCAATATGTGCTTAGCAAGATTCAAGAGGCGCGACAGCGCATGACGGAGGAGAGAGTCGCGAAGGAGAAGTAGGCACGCGTCGAGTTGGGGGTGCTGCACAAAAAGCTAATGTTTTGGGGCAGCTTGCGAAGACGATTCGAACAGAACCAGGAAGACTGCACTTACACCGTGCTCGCCCTCCTCCCGACCCTCCGCGATGATATCGTGAACGCCTTGCCCGTGGAGGAGATCACAGAGCAACTGCAGCAAGAGCGAAGAGAGCGGCTACAACGCATGGGAGCTTCGGATGCAGCGTCATCAGATTTTCCTTCAGCACCTTCGAGCGCGTTCGATGACGATGGCAAGGGTTTGACAAGTCTGCAGAGCAGCAGCTACGTGCATGCCAGTCAAATTGCCAACAGCAGTACGTTGGAAGTGCCAGGCGCTTCGACCAGACCAAAGCGTAGCAAGGGGCAGCTATGGCAGGACATGAAAATTCAGTCCATCACACGAGCACTGACGCTGCTATACTCGATGTGTCTGCTGACACTCCTCACGCGAATTCAACTCAACCTGCTCGGTCGGCGAACATACCTGTCTTCGGTGGTAGCACTCGCTTCCCAGCCACCGGATCAACAAGCCTCCACAATTTCACTCGAGAATAGGGATGACGATAACTACGATAATGTCTACGGTAATGACTTTGAGACGAATCGAAAGTACCTCACCTTCAGCTGGTGGTTGCTACATCGCGGGAGCAAGCATATTATGGAGCGGGTGATGATGGCTGTGAAGGAGGTGTTTGGACCTGTTAATATCAGGGAAGATGTCACACTAGAACGGCTGGCAGATCTGATCATGCAAGTAAGAAGGAAGATCGAAGGTGCCACAGAAGAGGAGCGACGAAGCCAGAAGTGGCTGGAGTACCTGCTGCCACTTAGAGAGGATGAGGAATACGTGATACGACAAGCTGGGTCTTCAGACGATGAAGAGTCACCGGTGCGAAGAGATTCAGACCCTCTGAGTGAGACTGGGGAAGGGCTCATCACCGACTCTCTTCGAAGACTGCTGGACGAGACATCCGATCTCATTGATTCGCCGACGTTCTCTTACGTCCTCACCCGCCTCCTCGACGCTTCCTTCTCACACCTCGTTGATTTCCGCGTTGCAACAGAGGCTTTCAAGCAAGCTCCTCCCGGCAGAGAGGCCCCGAGAATAGTTGAAATCGAAGAGCACAAGTGCAAGGTGGCGCACGTTCTCCCAATTTTCTGCAAGCAGGCCCATGTGATTGGTGCCGGTAGTGGCGAGCTGGAGACCATGGCAGGCGTGGCAGCGCAGGAGCCTCTGGGAAACGAATACCTGTCTGCTGTGGACCAAGTCAGTGATTTGGGTGCGTTCGCCGCCGTTATCTACTCGAGCAACTTCGGGTACGAAATCCCGCAAGACGAGGAGAACCGCACGAGCACGGCGAGGCGTCCTCCTGCACGCAATGGCGACTCGTCAGGGACGAGTTCTTCATTCTTTCCAGCCGAGATCAGCGAGACTTTGAGGAATACGGCGGAGACTATGCTTGAGGAGAGCGAATTAGTGGTTCTTGATCGTGGGCACGAGGATCAAAGTGCATTGGCGGTTTCGGTGAAGAGCGATTTCAATGCTGCATGGGAGAAGGCTACTTCAGAGAAAGACGACCACCCGGTGGCAGAGGATCGCCCCGCTACTGAGGCGGTCGTTGCAGGTGGTCAGGATCAGGTAGCTGAGGCTGAGGCTGCTAACGCTCCAACTCCTATGCCTGCTCCCGAGCAGGACCCATCCGCATTGCCAGAAGGAGGTGCAATCAAGTTGAATTGATTGGGAAAAGAGGTGGGATGTAAGAATTAGCGAAGCGAGTACATTGAAAGCGTCAGTTGGATAGATGTAGTGTGAGATCGCATGTCTATCTATGTACATTCGCCGTCATGGCATTGAATCGCCTCTTATTGTCTGACGCAGTCACACAGCGCGTCATGCTGCGTCTTCAATCTGAAATGTGTGTTCTCTTCATCTAACAAAATCAAAAACACGCCATGGCACTCACACTCCAATGCTGTGTTATTTTGCCCGGAAACTCGCGTGTTTCGTCACCTCTCGCACCTCTGACTTCTGCAGCGAGTTCAAAGCATTTCGTCTACCGAATAGACAGACGACATAAGACGCTCGCGGCGAGAGATAATTTCCTGTCGTCCAGTCCACTATGCCGAGATTCATTATCCGTCCCACAATTTTACCACATCCGATCCGGCTACCGGAGATCTTCACATGCATCCACCCTCCCACGTCCATGCTTCCGCGCAATGCACCAAGCTCCGATCCGACTACTACATACTACTGACTGAGCCCAGCTCACGAAGAACCTCCGCACCGCCATGTCCCGACCCAATCCCTCCGCCATACCCGAAGACGACATCATCAACCCCAAACTGAACGTCTCCTGTCTGGACTTCCTCCTCATCGAACTCGTACCTCTGGCGCAACGCATCACCGACCAACTCCACGCGCGCGAACAAGCCCTCATAGAAGAATTCCGACGAAGCAAAATCTTCAACAATAACAATAGTATTAGCAATAGCAATGGCTCTTCCACCACAGCATCCGCAACAGCGACACAACAAGCATCAACATCATCATCCCACCTACCCGGTTCTCTCCCCACAGTTCGCGAGACCACTACTACAACAAGCAATGGAGGCGCAGGAGTAGGAGCAAGAGGACCAGAAGCTGGCACAGCAACAACGACAACGAACACGGCAACAGAATCCCGAACAGGAACAGCAGCAACAAGCATAATCAGCACCACCTCCACCACCAACATCGGCGGCGCCCCCCTCCTCGACAACTCCTCCACACGCGAAGCCGTCTTCTGGCGTCTCGACAACCTAGGCTACCGCGTCGGCCAAGGCCTAACAGAACGGTACGAAAAAAAAAATCACCACCACCACCTCCTCCTCCTCCTCCACCAAAATCCAACCGTCCCCATTCCCAACCCCCAAAAAAACCCACAAGCACCAATCCTCCACAACACCAACTAAGCCATCTCATATCTAGTTATTCCCACACAAGACCCCGCCCACAAACCCCCCTCGAAGCCATAAAGTTCATCTGCAAAGACCTCTGGACCATCCTCTTCCGCAAACAAATCGACAATTTGAAAACGAACCACCGCGGAGTGTTCGTGTTGACGGATTCCCGATTCCAGCCCATAAGTCGCATGTCGGTGGATCGACGAGCAGGACCGAGAGCAGGGGAAGATGCTTTGAGGAGGGGACAAGCTGTGAGTTCTTTTTTTTTTCCCTCCCTTCCTGCCTACCTACCTATTCTCTCTCTCTCTCTCTCTCTCTCTCTCTCTCTATAACGATACCATTGAATTGTTTTTGTTGTTGACAATTGGATGGATGAATGTTATAGTATTTATATTTCCCGTGCGGAATCATTCGAGGCGCGTTGCAGGGGTTGGGATTAGAAGTAACAGTCACGGCGGAGACGGCAGAGATTCCAATTGCGACTTTTCAGATTAAGATGAAGGGAGCAAAGGCATGAGGATGAAGGAAGGGAAAGAGGTCGGGTGAGAAGAAAGATCCCACGCATTGCACTGCCACTAGAAAGGCATTGACGAAAGCCATGACAGAGTGCGGAGCTGGACATGCGGATGGACTGGAGGCCCACGAAGGCTTCGACGCAGCAGTCTCTTGCTCGTGTCAATACATTCGATACCACAAATGAAGTCGCTGCAGGTGAGCGTGTGTGGGAGAAGGTCACCAGCGAAAGCAATCAACACAGTGACAGAAGAGAACATCAGAAGAGCAACTTTTGGTATCGTTCGCTATGCACTCCTGTATCGTGTCGCTCACGATCTAGTCGCTCGAGGTTCGTATCTCATGCCATCATGCCTGGCGCCTGGCCATTGATTTGGGAAAAGCTTACGACCTGGGAAGCGAAGTCAGGATTACTGTCCTGTCGTAACACATCGCCATCGATGACGGAGAAGCTTACGACCTGGAAAGTAAAGTCAGCCTCATTCTAACTTTCAACACATCACGAAGCACAACTTACTTGGCTGGTGGGTTGTGGACGAAGTCGATACCCTTCTCGATGTTGCCCTTGAGGCCCTCGTAGCACTTGGAGAGCAGCTTCTTCTCGTAGTCGTTGACATCCTTGACGATGTTGACAGCCTTCTGAGCACCATCCTTGCCGAGCTCGACTGGGACGGAGAAGTACTCAAGACCGGTCTCCTTGGCGATCTCCTCACCACCGTTCACACCTGGCAGGTAGACGAAAGTTGGCTCGACGATGCCAGACTCACCCTTGGCAGCCTTGATGACCTTCTCAGCGAAGCGGAAACCCGCGTATGCCATGGATAGAGTGGCAGAGCCAGCGCCATCCTTGGCCTTGACAACCTCGTCACCACCGAATTGGACGCCTGAGATGTTGTCAGCTGTCACGTCTACTTAGGGGGGGTATTAGCTATTGGAGACGTACGGTTGGTCAGAGCATCAAGCTTGTCCTCTGGTATGTTCACTGCTGGCTTAGCCAGAGAGAAGAGAGGGACGATGGTCTCGCCAGAGTGACCGCCGATGACTGGAATGACAGTCTTGGCTGGGTCCTTGGTGCCAGTGAGAGACTGCACGAAGGTCTCGGCACGAACGACATCGAGTGTGGTCACACCAAAGAGCTTCTTTGGGTTGAACTTGCCAGCCTTCTTGAGGACCTCGGCGGCGATTGGGACAGTGCTGTTGACTGGGTTGGAGATGATGAGGATGAAGGCATCTGGGCAGGTCTCCGCGATGCCCTGGACGAGACCCTGGACGATGCCGGCATTGATCTTGAAGAGGTCGTCACGGGTCATACCGGGCTTGCCTGTGGAAATCACGTCAATATGTGGCAATGGCGCCAACACCGAGTACTGCACTTCACTGGCTCTCGACCATCACACTCGCAGAGCTGTATCCACTGTGCCCGGAATTCCGGAGCTCGCCAAAGCCATTCTACACTAGTTCGATATCCATTGACCCGACTTCTTCCGCTCGCCCAAGCCGCGGCCGCAGCAACGACGATGTGTGTGGGGAAAATGTACTCACGTGGAATACCAGCGGGAATGACAACAATGTCAGCGCCAGTCAAGGCCTTCTTCAGTCCATCGTCGGCTGGGAGGTAGCCATCAATGGTGGCGATGGAGGAGATGTGCGACAAGTCGGCAGTGACGCCTGGGGTGTTGACGACATCGTAGAGCGAGAGGTGGTCGACGAGCGGCGAGGCCTTGAGGAGGAGGGACAGTGGTTGACCGATACCACCGGAGGCACCAGCGACGACTAAATTGGCCATGTGTGAGCACGTGTGTACCACGAAGTTGTCTTGACCGCTGGCCGCCGACTCAATAATGCTGAGGACGCGCCTGGCGCGGGTGCGGGGCAGTTTGACGTACCAGCCTTGACCATGATGACGGTGTTCTTGTGTGCGTGGGTGCGGTGAATTTTGTTGAGGTGTTGGTCAGAAGGAGTCGTCTGTGTGTGTGTGTGCGATTGAAAGTGAGGAAGACCAAGTTTGGTTGGTGGCCAAAAGAAAGAGTTGATGAGCTCGTCCGCAGCTTTCCAAGTTGAAGGTGGGGTCGATCAATCGGAGGGAAGTCGCGGGGCGACCCTGGCCATCGTGGAACCGGCCGAGTTTCCACTAGTTACTCAGGCACCAATGCGCCAGCGTCTCCAAAGTGTGCGTGATGTGATGATCTTAGCCATGTCGTCGTTATGTTGAAGCTATATACCAATACGTTACACTGAACGTCAGCAACGTGGCTCACTTGCCAGTCAATTTCATCGTGCCTGTGCCATGACACATCGAGATCTGCTCACTCGACTCTTGCTCACTTCCTGCGATGAACCAAAATGAAACGCCGGCAGACGTGCGTCTTCGCAACGCAAGAAGAGCCCGGCTTCGTCCGACAACGACGAAACCATGCCACTCAATGCCTGCAAAAAGAGTGCTCCGATGTCGGAGTTCCATCGCGACTCGCCATACTCAAGACCACAACACCAATGGGAATCTAAGAATCTTCCTTCTTGACTTGCGTAGGCTCCTAACCATTCGAATTCACGAAATCCTGGTCACCGTCCGCATCGTGTTCGTTACCGCCTTGTTGATTGGGCTGGAATTGTTGACCCATGGGAGCCTGTTGCGGTGGAGGATACATCTATAGCTGCAGTCAGTCAATCAAACGTTGTTCGCATCGACAGTTGATTGCTTTGACTTACGCTCTGTTGAGGCATGCCTTGCATCTGGCCCATCGGATATGCTTGTGGCTGCCCACCATACATGTTGGGATCAAACATTTGCTGCCCGCCGTACTGCGGCGGTTGTTGTGGCGGCGGGTATGCGCCCATTTGTTGTTGATACTGCGCCTGGGGCATGTGCTGTGGGTCCACGCCGCCGAAATCTGGTTGTCCGCCCAGTTGTTGCTGATCTAGAGGTTGTCCTTGTGCTTGCGACGGGTCGGGTACTTGGTAGGTGCCCGGTTGGCTGTACTCGGGTCGCCTCTTATGAGCGGGCTGTTGGTCCTCCCGAGGCACTATATCGATGAGGAAGTCAAACATGTCGCTCTTAGCGAGAGCGGACGCTATATCACTGCGTTGCAGCGTTCGTCGCTTGTTCTCTTCGGCATGAATCCACGCGCGCATTGTGAGCTCGGTGATGAAGATATCGCAACCTTTGGCGAACAGGATCGGTGCCTCTGCGCTGATCATCTTCACCTCGGGGTCCGCCTTCATGACCTTCTTGATACGCGCCAATGGTAATTGATGAAGCTTGTAGTCATGCTCTTCCGTCTCGAGCTTGGTCACTTGGTTTTGCCAGTAGGTATTGAGGATATCACGATAGGGTCCGTTCAGTCCTTGCGACACCTGGCACGGAAGTCAGCGATATCGCACGTCTTGGAAGCTGCAGCAATCGCATCTTACATTCTGCCAATGGCCCGTGAAGGTCTCTGGCGGAGGCGCATGCCCCGCGGCAGCAATGGCAGCGCTGGCGCCGTAGTGTCCTCCATGGTCGGGCTGGTACATTGGCGCACCGTTCTTGCCATCGTACCGCTTGGGTGCGGCGGCGGGTGCTTGCTGCGGTGGAACACCGCCGTACTGCATCTCGACTTGTTCGCGACAGCAATGCGCCGCCGGTTATCGGTCGTCGAGACGCGCCTCGCTCTTTCCAGGTTCGCGCGGCGCGATGGCGGTGTCGCGCGTCGCTCGTTGAAGAATGACGCCGCGATCGAGGCGGTTCTTGGTGTCGCTCCGGCGTGCGCGTCGTCTGGTCGGCGCGTCGCTCGTCGCAAGTGGTGGTAAATCTATCGTCGCAAATGTATGCTCTAGTCGTCTCGCCCACGGTTAGCCACCATCGATACACGGCCGTCGCAGCACGTCGTGCGCTGCCATGGCACTCGACGGCGCAGGCATGCGCGAGCTTCTGCGACGGGCGGCGGCGAAGCGCGACGGCGACGTGCCAGATCCGTCTTTGGCCTCGCGGCCGTGACGGCGTAAACAATCAACATGACTGCCCTGGGAAACGAGAGACTCACCAGCCAGTGACAGGTCGCGATCCAGGTCCTTGAAGCGTTATTTCATTGGTAGAGGAAGGACCTATCATAGAGGGAGGAAGACGAGACCGGCGCCAAGCAAGAGTCACGCGGACACCAGCGGCGACTTTTCCGTGGTCCGCAGTGCGCTCCGCCGTGCTGGGGACGCGGTCGAAGGTTGTGCCCGCCGAGTGATAACAATGGTTTGTGTGAGAGTACAGTGTGCGCGCGCGAGAGGCGGTGGAGCAGGAAAGTGGGCGACGAAAGCAGACTCTGCGCACTCGGCTTCTGCTCGACCTGCGTGTTCCGATCGCTTTTCAAGCGCTCATCCTTCGTGGAGCTCGTCAAGATACACCGTCCCAGATCGTGCTATATGAGGCTGCAACGCGCCCACGGGGAACGCGGCAACACGGCTACATCCTCGACAGCTGCAGGCCGATGAGCTGGCAATGCCTGTCCTGATGGCGTCCGTGTGGCGGTCCCATCGATTCCCGCGATGCGTTGGCAGACACAGACAGGCAGCTTAGTTTCCGCCCGTGACTGGCAGACAGCATGCCATTTTACCTGCAGCCGCTTGATGCGAACCTGTCCGAGCCCGTCCGCGCGCCGTATGCTGTGCCGCGAGGCAAACGACGCTGCCGGGTGTGTCGCAATGTCTCCCGAGCAAACTGTAAGGAGATGTTTATTTGCATGCTTGTCAAAGGTGTCCATACTAATCAAAGCCCATGCTGCGATGACAACGCTATACGATGCGGCCACCTTCACCGCCAGCACGAGGATCACGAGGGGACAAGTCGACCTTCATCATGACACCTGCACTTCGTTTCGCTCATGCAGGTCCATGAGAGCGTTTGCACCGACTTTCAGGTCGAAATGCCGTGCGACCCTAAGGGTGGGACCCTCCGTCACTGGTGTTTTCGACATTCATCGCTCACCACGCCCCAATCTATTTGTCCTCTTCCTTAGCCTCAACTACCGGCAGACGCTTCTGCACGTCAGCCCAGGACTCTTTACCCTTGATCATCTTGTGGATTGCATCCACAATGTCGTCCAGGCGCGCACGAACTTGCTTGGTCGTATCGCGATCACGCAGCGTGAAGCTGTTGTCCTCCAAGCTTTCGTAGTCCACAGTGATACCGAATGGGATACCAGCCTCGTCGTTACGAGAGTAGCGCTTGCCGATACTCACACCACTCTGGTCAAGCTCATATGAGATTGCCTCTTCGTCGAGACGCTCCTCAAGTGCCTGTACTGTCGGGGTCAGGCGAGCATCCTTCTGAAGTGGAACTACAAGAACCTTTGTTGGGGCGACAGATGGCTTGAAGGACATGACAGCACGTGCTGCATCGCCCTCTCTCGTCCACCACACGTGCTCCAACAGGCTGTACAGAATTCTGCCAATACCGAACGAAGGCTCAATGACATTGGGAATGAATTCGCGTGTCGTCCTCGTCGTGGTTTCCTGCTCGAATTTGACCAAGTCGTTGCCGAGCTCGACTTTGCCCATGTCAGGCACATCGACCTCAACCTTGCCCTCATCCTTGAGCGTGATGCTGAGTTTCTCCCTCAATTCTTGCGAGAGCGCGTCCAGTGCCGACTGCACCTTGCCGACCTCCTTCTTGAATCGTGGGCCAGAGTTCTTCTTGTTGAGCTGTGCGACCCACTCAGTAGACTTGATCGGCTCTGGGAGTGTCTCTTGGATCTGCAAATTGACACCAGTGGCTTTCTGATGCACACTCAGATCGAAAGCACTCCGATCAGCGCAGCCCACGCACTCCGTCCAGCCATACGAGTTGAGGAGCTCGCAATCCCAGCAGTCGGCTGCGTAGTGAGCCATCTCATTCTCCATGTGCTGTCTGAAACGCAACTTGCTCATGTCAATGCCAATCTTTTGCATGAATTGCATGATTCGGACGAGGAAATAACCCAAGGTCTCGTTGTCAATGACCTTCTTGTCAACAGCTTCGCCAACAGTCATCTCAGTCGGTGTAGAGCCACCTGCTTGCTGCACATCACGAGCAAGCAGAGGAAGCTTCACATCGCGGACACGAGAGAACTTGGGGTGCTTCTTGCCACCCTCTGGATCCACAAAGTGCTCAATCTCTGCCATGAGGAACTCGCGCACTCGGAGAAGGCCGGAACGAGGAGAAAGCTCATTGCGGAACGAGTAGCCAATGCACGCAGAGGCAAATGGTAGACGACCGCCAGTCATCTCAACGAGCTTGGGGAAAGCGAGGAATTGAGCCTGAGCAGTCTCGGGGCGGAGGAATGCGGGCTCCTTACCAGACGCACCAATCTCGGTTTGGAACATCAAGTTGACAGGGACGGGAGGCTCGACCTCGTTGCCGGTAGTAGGGTTGCGGATGTCGTGCTTCTTGATAATGTTCGCAAAGTCTTCTTGCTGGCAGTCATCAAGTGTGGCAAGCAAATGCTCATACTCCTTGATCACGGCATCGTCCAGTTTCACAGCAGTCTTGGCAACTTTGGATGCCTTCTTCTTCTTTTTGGGGTCGTCAACTTCCTCCACCTTCTCGCCGCGAGCCTCTCTATCACCCTTGAGCCGGGTCTCGATGACATCCTTGATCAAGTGGTCCGTTCGCAAGATCTCACCACTCTTTGGATCCTTGCACATGAAATCTGCGAATTTGTCGACGTGGCCAGATGTCTTGAGCACTTTGTATGGCGTGAGCATTGAAGTCTTGAGCGAGATCATCTTTTCACTGCGGACAAAGTGGTCTCTCCAAATGTTGAGGATCTCATACTCCAGAGGCTCCGCAATTCCATAGTCAAAAAGACCTTTCGTGGCACCATAGGGCTCAAATGACTGCCAGTAGAAGTTCTTGCGTTTGTTCCAGGACTCGAATGTCTCTCTGTCGAAGACTTGACCCTTGGAGGTCTTGTAGTCGTTCGCCATGGCCGGTGTTCGTTTGCGGACTTGTAGCTGAAATCTTCGAAGTGCTGTGACTGTCGAGAATTGGCGTGGCTTCAATCTAAAGAGCATCCAGCGCGACAACAGCACAGCCTCTTCTCAGTCACAGCTGTAAATAGACGTGGTAGACGCGCAACACGCCGAGGTGACTTTGTGAAAAGCAAGGAGCGGATTTGTGGAGTTGGCGTATGTGACTGACTCCCGCAAACAACATTGAAATGTTCGGGATGGAGATTCAGGGCTCGTGTGGCTGACTGTGGCGCAGGTTCGCCGATCCTCCGACCTTTTTTCGATGCTGGAAGCCAAATGAATATGCGACTCTGCATTCGACATCACCACTTGGCACGTAAAGATGGGGTCGTTCAACCCGAACAAGATCGGCAACAAGATCAAGAGAAATGAGCAGCATCTCAAAGTGAAGAGGGAAAAAGAGAACGCGAAACGAGACGAACGCATGCGAAGGCGGAGACATGAGGATAAGAACCCACAGTTACGAGACCAGCGACGAGCGAAGAATGTGCCTGCCACGATAGACGCAAAGCGAACATGGGATGAGATCGACTCGGGCGACGAGGAGGATGTTGGTCTTGGGAAAGCGTACAACATTCTGGACCCCAAGCGGAGAAAGCTTGAGAGCGTCGCAGATCAATCAGAGTTTCTGCCAGAGAATGCCAAAGACGATGCGAATATACCGGATGCAGATGCAGAGGACGTACTGCCGGACGAGGGCGACGACCATGACAGCATGTTGGACTCAGACTCGGAAGATGGTGAGGAAGGTGCAGACGAGGAAGATGAGCATACGGACAAGCAAGGCAGGTCGCGAAAACGCGCGCCCAGTGAAGCACCCAGTGTAGCGCCATCAGCAGCGACAGGCGTCACCGATCTCACTGTGCGACCTGAAGCTCTGAAAGCAAAATTTCCAGCGCTTTTCGAAGACACCGATCGCGAACCGAAAGTGCTCATCACAACCTCCATAAACTCCACGCTACATCACGAAGCCGAACTGCTCACCGGGCTGTTTCCCAACAGCAAATACATCAGACGGACAGCACATTTCCATTCATACAAATACAGCGTACGAGAGATATGCTCGTATGCATCCGATGCGGAACGAGGATACACGCATGTGGTGGTGCTCAACGAGGACTTGAAGAAGCCCAAAGGGATAGATATTGTGCATCTTCCGGACGGACCCATGTTCCACTTCAGCATATCGAAGTGGATACCTGGGAACAAATTACCTGGACACGGTAATCCTACAAACCACTACCCGGAGCTAATACTGAACGGCTTCCGCACGCCGCTCGGTCTGCTCACCGCACATCTTTTCAAATCACTATTTCCCAGCAGACCGGAGATCCAAGGCCGACAAGTTTTGACGCTACACAACCAACGAGATTACATTTTCCTCCGAAGACACCGGTATGTATTCCGAGACAAGAAGGGGACGGAAAAGCCGATACAGGGAGCAGATGGTAAGCCGATGAAGGGAGCAGAGGATATTCGCGTGGGACTGCAAGAGCTTGGACCCAGGTTCACGATGAAATTGAGGAGAATCGACAAGGGTATTCAAAAGGCCAGCGGGCAGGAGTGGCAGTGGAAGGCTGGTGATGAGAAGGTGCGGACGAGGTTCAGCTTGTAGTCTTTGGGCTACGGTCACAGTCGCGTGCCTGCAGGGGTTGCAGACGTCGCGCCGGGCCACATCGTTCTTCAGAATGTCTAACTAGCTCCGGCTTCTGTCCTAGGGGCCTCCTTGGCTACAGACGGATTCGAGTAGCAGTCATATACCATGCATCCCATGCTTTCCAGGGACCAAATCAGATACACCTTCAAACCTGTATGTTCGAGACCATTGTGTGCTCATCCCATTACGTGGTCTGTGGATGTATCAGACCACCTTCGGGCTGCTTCCTGGTCAGCCTTCACACCTGCATGAAAGCTAATCCTGATTCATACCCAAGTGAAGAAGTGGGATGCACGTGACGAGGGGAAGAAGTCATAGCCGACGCTCACTGCCGGACAAAACACCTCACCTGGCGGACTTGGGGGACATGGCGCCAGACGCACCCCGCAGCGTGTTGACGACCCTCATGTCAGCCTGTCTGCTGATTTGCTCATTCGTCAATGCTCCCTGAGTTTGCGACTGAGCCGCCCATTCTGCCGATGTCGTCGCACGTTTGCTCCTCGCCGATGGAACTGCCGTCACACGTCTTGGGCAGGCCACGTCCCTGCGGCAAGCGATCAGACAAAGATATATGAGTATGACTGTCCGCCTGTAAAAACCTTTGCCATTCATCTCCTTGCTCTTCACACCAAATTGCACCCTTGAGCGACAGGCATTCATTCAGCACATCAGCGCACAGTAGAGCAATCATGTCTGGCAACCAGCAACCACCGGCTGCCAATGGCGCAAAGCCCGCCGCCTCCTCCTCTGGCCGACAATACGACCCAAACTTCACCCAGCACGTCATCGATACCTGCGGCCCCAAGACCAGCCCGCGCATGAAGGTCATCTTCGCTGCCCTCGCTAAGCACATCCACGACTTCGCCCGCGAGGTCGACCTCACACCCGAAGAATGGCTCGCGGGCGTCAAGTTCCTCAACGAGACCGGCAAGATCTGGGCCGAGAGCGAGGGCAAGCGAAATGAAATGCACCGTCTCTCCGACATTGTCGGCCTCGAGTCCCTCGTCACCGAAATCGCCAACTACGTCCAGATCGACGACCCATCATACGTCCCCACATCCGCCGCCATTCTCGGTCCTTTCTGGTCGCCCAACGCACCATGGCGCGAGCTGGGGGGCTCCATCATTCAAGACGAGCCACAGAATGGCGTGGTGACATATATGCACGGTATCATTCGGGATATGAAGACAAAGAAGCCCCTGCCCAATGTCACCTTCGACATGTGGCAAGCGAGCAGCAACGGCAAATACGATTTCCAAGACCCAGAGAACCAGAGCGATAACAATTTGCGCGGCAAGTTCAAGACGGATGAGAATGGAGAGTACAGACTGTACTGCTTGAGGCCAACCGCATACTCTCTACCACAAGACGGTCCTTCGTGGCAACTATTGCAAGCAGTCGACCGCCACCCCATGCGACCAGCACACATTCAGTGAGTTTCATCCCTTACCTATCACTTCGAACCAATCCGCTAACAACGCTCTTCCAGCTTAATGATCACAAAAGAAGGCTACAAGCCCTGCATCACCCAAATCTACCCCAAAGACGACCCATGGCTCGAGACCGACACCGTCTTCGCCGTCAAAGACGATCTCGTCGTCGACTTCGCTCCTCTCAAAGAACTCCCCGCGAATATGCCACCCAATGCCGGCAAAGGCGGCCCAGCCACACGAGAGCTGGAATTGGATATTGTGCTTGCACCTTTGTCAACAACCCTTACCAATGCCGAGCCTGTTGTGCACAAATAGATGTGATGATACCCGGATAGATGGGTGGCATGAGTTGGAATGATGCATGATCATGAGTTGAGCTGAGCTGAGCTGAGCTGCCACAAAGGCGCTCACTGCATGGAACTTGGGAATTGGAATTGCGTTGTCGAAATTTAGCGGGAAAACAGCATTTACTTCAATGATGGGAAAATCGAGAATCTTGAGAAGACACTTTGAATGTTCTTCGTCAAACAGCATTTACATTTCGATGTTTCTCGTCGGTTGAGGTGAGGACGTCACTTTCACCTCCCACTGACGCGTTCTAGTTCTCAGTCTCATCCTCAGACTCCCGCAAACCCCATCTTCCCTCCCTCTCGTTCCATTGAGAAATATGCGTATGCGTATGCGTGTGCGTCCTCCTTCCGAATCCCGAAGACGCTTGTCGCTGTCGCCATTTCTGTGGCGTGAATTCAAATTCAGATCTTGTTACCATCCTCTCCTGTTCCCGCTGCTGCTGCTGGCGACGAGGCAGCATGCGACGAATAAAAGGGTTAGAATCCGACAGAGAAGCTTTGTTGATGAGGCCGAAGTCGAAATCGTTATCGGTCGGTGGTGGTGGCCGGTCGTCTTCGAATGGAGACGACGAGGAGGCGGGAGAGTGGATGACCGTACGGTCGTCGAGGAGGGTGAGGTTCTCGTCATCATCTCCCTGTTCCCACTCGCGCTCATTCTCCTCATCTTTCACTTCGCCACGAACACGGATCTTTCCCTTCTTCCCTTTCACTTTTCCTTCTGCCCGCCGCCGCTGCTGCTGCTGCTGCTGCTGCTGCTGCTGCTCTCCTCCTCCTTCCCCCCTCCCCACCACCTTCCCAACAAACCCCTTCGCCCAATCCACCGCGAACTGCACATCCAACCCTCCCCATTGCAAAACAACAAACTCCTTCTGCCGAACGTCCAAAGAGGATTTCCAAACCCCCCACACTCCGCCCCAAATCACCACAGCGATCAAGAGCGAGAAAGGCGACTCCAACGCATCAAGGTATCTCTGCAAAATCGGAATCGGAAGCACCACGTGGAGGATTTTACTCAGAAGAGCGCCGAAGTGCCCGAGGGGGAGACAGATCGTGGTGAGGATGATGAGGATGAGAAGAAAGATGGGGAGGGCGACGGGGAGGGTGAGGGCCGCGAGAGCGATGTGGTGGGGGGAGGGAAGTTTCATGGTGATGGTGATGGTGGTGGTGGTGGTCGGTGATGGATGTGGATGGGCAAGGAAAAGGGGAAGGCAGGGAGAGGGAAGTTAAGCAAACGGTCGGGTGTTCACTGCTGCATGCATGAGAGCGCCTCGTTCAGGTGGGGCGCAAGTGTGTCGAGGAGTGAAAAGTGATGTTTTACGGTGGGTGTCGCTTCACTTGCGGCGGTGGAACTCTTTTTTCTTTTTTCTTTGCATGTGCGAGAACGGTGACGTCGGAATGTCATTTTGGCTTGTGATTCGCAGCGTGATGGAATCGCGCATGAAAATGATGACAGGTAATCGAGTTCCAGGAGCAGGATTGGAAATGGAAGGCATGCTTGCCGTATGCTGAGCCACGAGACAGTTGAATACGTGCGTCGAACAGGTAGATGCAGAATTGTATTGCAAGTACTATCTTTATATACGTTAAGCAAATATCATCTGGTGATTGATGGCGGTGCAGCATCATGGTTCAAGACTTGCAAAATGTCCCCTAAACTTTCTTCCCTCGAGTCCGCCGGTTGATGTCTCGTGCTATTCGGGATACGCGTTGGCGGCATGCAACTTGCTGGATTTCTTGTCGACGCTGCTCGACTCTTGTACCCTCCCCCGACCGTCATTGAGCTCCCAGCCGAATGACTCCACGTCGCGGTGTCGGAAACTTCTCGTTCGAGCGAATCTGGTAGCATGGCGATGCGCATTTGGCCTTGACTGTGGTCATCATCAACGATGAGACGGGGGAACATTTTCGTCACCAATGCCTTGAGTGATAGCAAACAGGCGCAAATGATGCCAACATTGCCTTCCACCGCGGACCAGATGACCGACCAGATACCTGACATGACGAAGTCTCCTTGCTGCGAAATGACTACGACTGTCACGAGTCGAGTAACACTGACAAAGCAGACTAGAAATCCCGTGACGAATACCAGGGTTGTAGCAATTTTCTGCTTTTTTGGTAGATGCAATCCGGCTATCGAAGGCATGGGTAGTATTAGTACCGAAAAGTCGAGGAAGATGTCCACTGCTGCCACAGAGCACCAATACGTGTGGGCATTCAGACAGTGGCCCGGGAGGTTTGGCTGCCACAGCTTGGCGACCGGTTCGCAGAGAAAGATTCCACCGAACGTGCCCCAGCATGCGGCTGGAACTAGGAGGAATGACAAGGTATAGCATAGTCTTCTGATGATGCGCCCGCTGAAGATTCGAAGATATTGCATGAGAATCGATGCCTTGGTCACGTTGACCAGGACTGTCCAGATTGTATTATTGGCCAGAATCAGTTTGGTGATTTTGACCGTGTCCGCAGCAGCATCGTATTCGCCCAGGCCTTCGTTGACACTGGCGACTATGATGAGGCACATGGCCCATGACAGTAGCTATATCATGTCAGCGACTTGTATGCGGAACTTAGCATGGGCCAGCCTACCAGCGATAACAAGATCACATAATCGTCCAGGCCGATGCAGTGAACAATCTTGCACCTGGTGTACCATCGCAGAAGGACCACTGTAGTGGCGAAGACTGTGCAGAGCACTGCCGGAATGAGCGCATTCAGGCCGAGATTTCCGGCGCCAAAATGGGCAGTCGCTGCTGATGCGGGCGGACCTCGACCAGATATGTGGGCGTCCATGGTGATGACGGATGTCTGACACCATTTTTTGGCTGGTCGCAGAAGGCATTTAAACCATATGCAAACATTTCTTAGGCCTGCTGGCGCAATTGCAAGCACATGGTAAGTTGAGTTCGGCTTGCAAGTTGCGGGACTCACGACAAAGGCAGTGCCAGCTTCATTCTCATATGACCAAGTTTGCGGGCTGGTGAAAGAAGTCTGGCCGATAGCTCAGAGCTCGATCGTGGGTCGACCAGTGAGAGATTTACCAAATTCTGATTGGCAAACTTGTGAGAGGGTCAATGGGATGAAGCTGTGGCCGCGCACCAGCCGTGCGGTTACAGCGCAGGAAGCTGAGAAAGGTGCTGCGTTTGAGCCGGGTTCACCTCGCATGCGACAAAGGTGAAGAGGTGATCTTGTGTTTGCGCGTGAAAGAAAGCGCATCTGCCCGTCGTGCCAGCCAGTCTGCAGATCGACAATCGATGTATGTAATCAAGTCCGGCACTGGTGTTCATGTACTCCGCGGATTCGACGCCGAGGATGGATCCTTGTACCTCTGGAAGAGGGACATCTTCAACTGAATGTAAGCTTGGACAGCTGGATTCTCCTCATCGTACATGACGCCATTGGGATTCGTGGATTGGGCAGGAACTCCGGCGGTCCAAGACGCAATGTCGGATGCTTTGCGCTCGCCCATGTGCCGGTTGTTGGGAGGGCTGGTCGACGAGGCCGAGCGGCTACTCGAAGTGGTGGAACTGACAGTCCGAGCCGTCATCTTGTCGTTGTTGCCTTGGGGACGAGGGACTTTCTTTGCACCAGACTCGTTGGTGGACGTGCTGTGCTTGGTCCATTTCTCGCTGGAGCCGGGCATGATATATGATGAGTAGGCGGGCAGGTGGCTCGATGAGAGGAGCGCGGGAAGATTGGCCAACGTGATGCAAATACCACGCCGGCGATGTATTTGAAGCAGGCCGGCCGGTCTCACGACACATCCAGTGCTGCTGCTGCACGCGGCCAACTGCCTCAGCGTGCATGCAGCGAGATCACACCGACCACGAGCAGCTGAGGAAGCAGCATTCCAGGGATGGAGTGGTTTTCGAGAAACGATGCAACGGCCCATGCGGAGTCTCACGCCATGTCCCATCCGTGACAAATATTCTAGGCGCTGCTGATTTGGAATCGGGCACTGCCGGACACGCTGCACGCTCGTCTCGTCTCTCGCAACCGTGGTAGGAGGTACGTCCACGCCTTCGCCATGTGGCAGCCGCGATCGTGAAGCGACCATTCGATGGCGGCAGCGCCCAAGTGAAGCGGTGCGCATGGCACAGTGCAAATAATATAGGAGGTGCTGTGTAATCACAGGCAATCGACGGCGCATGACACTCGCCAAGTGTTCGGCAACGATTTCCTCTGCAGCGGCGACCGCGTCTGCATACCTGTACTTCGCTGCCACGATTCCAATTACCTCGACACGGCGTCCATTTCAGAGTCAACACGGTTGCACAGCAGCAGCCAACGCAGCCGATCGGCACCGCCTTGCCATGCGCCTGTGTGATCCCATCTGATAAGAACCCCGATCATCCATTCCGAGAACGGGAACGGCAATGCAATCGGGTGGAGCCATGCGGTGTCTCATCATCACAGCATCTGGAATCAACCTTCTCGCGAGCGTGACGTTACTAGAATAGCAGCTGACGAAGAAGCTCAAATCATCAATGGTCAGACTGTCATCGGCAACACAGGATGAAAATCTGGAACGGAAGCTTGGCAGAAACTGTCTCGAGGCTGATCCACTCCGCAGTTCGCGTGTGACAACCCGCCATCATGCCTGCCCGCGAGCCTGCAGTGCGAGAACGACACGCACTTATACGACCCTGCAGTCACCCAGTCCTCCCACCAGTGAGCACGTCCCGGACCTGGCCACAGCAAAGTCTCTGCCGGTGACAGCTACGCTTCACAGCGGCACACGAATGGAACATGGCACGCGTTCGTCAAGCATGAACCCGCTCCCTCCCTCCTCATGTGCAAATGGCAAAGACGGGTCTGCATGCAACGTCTCGATCAAACCGTGAGGGCATACGAGCACATCGACGGACGGTTTCTCGCGTCATTCTCCTACGCAGCAACGCTCTGTAACCCTCTTCCTTCCTTCTTTCGTTCTCATAGACGCTGTATCATGCAAACGCAATCGATCAATCTACAAAACTGACGTCTTCGAGTCCGCTCTCGTCGTTCATCATCATCACCAATGTCGACATCTCGCAATTCCGTACATGAACAATTCGTCGTCGTCCGTCATCGTCAATCAATCCATCATGAATATGTACATCCGTCCTCCTCCTCCTCCTCCTCTTCCTCGTGAATGGTTATGCTGCTACCGTTCACTCTCCCTCAAAGACGACCCCTCTTCCACACCGCCAGAATACCCAACCTTCTGTCCCTCCAACGTCCTCTGCCTCCTCAACGAATTATTGTTATTCAGCGGCCCACCAAACATATCACCAATCGTCGCACTCAAACTTCGAAACCTTCCACCTTGCAAAGGACTCCCCGCCGACGTGCGGAAATCAGCAGCTTCTTGCCTTCCGAATTCGAGGTCGGTACTTGGTGCGTCAAGTTGATCAGTAGGTCGTCTTGATGGAGAAGGTCGATTTGAAGGCCTTCGTTTGGTGCTGCCGCCGAAAGGGTTCTTATCTCCGCCCCGCCGAAGTTCGTCTGCGACGATTGCTGCGAGGGAGCCGCTGAGGGGGCTTGTGAGGGGTCCGAGACGGAGAGGGGAAGTCCGTTCGAGGAGGCGTTGGGCGGAAGCTGGTTCGAGCGTTTGGTTGCGATTTAAAGGTGTCTTTTGTGGACTCGTCCGCTCTGCTGGGCCGGAGGGAGTGCGTGTCAGAGGTGTTTGTGGACGTAGTGACGCGTTGGGCGTCTGTGGAATAATGGGTGCGGAAGTAGTGGCGTGCATGATGGGCTTCTTGGGATCGGCATTGGCTTTGCCGTTGACTTCTGCGGAGTCTGTGTGCACCGCGCTCGCTATGCCCGGTTGCAAGTCTGGGAACTGCAATATTCCGGGAGCACTGGGCGGCGTGGAGCCCAATGTCGGTGCTCGTACATGCATCTTTGGCAGTGACCCGCTTTCTGCGGTTTGTGCTCGCTGAAGGGTGGTCGAATGGACAGAGTTCGCCACGAGCGACAAGTTGCGACTGGGCCCGTTGTGCTCGCGGATCTCGGCCATGGTTCCTTCTTCGTCTACAAGACTGATACGCTCCTCATCATCGCCTGCATGACTGTCATTGTCTTCGGACTTCCTTCCAGAGGTGATGCACCACACGCCAAAGAAGGTCAAGGCACAGCCTCCAATGAACTTGCCTGCGTCCTCGGGACTCTCACGCTCAAAGTCGCGGTAGAGTACAGCGCTCCCAACAATGACGGATATGGTAAACGCCACGAATTGGGTTGGGATGACCATGGTCGAGTTGAACCTCTGCAGGGCTCGATTGACATACTTGATCTGCATGATGGCAGTGAAGGCGAGGACGGCCAGCAACAGATAGGTGATGGGGAATGTCACGACCTTGTATAAGCTGTAGGTGAGGAGCGATGCCACACCTTTCGTCGATAGCGCAGTGTACCCGCCATAGAGTCCGACCAGGCCAATATCGATCACGATGGTCTTTTGACCATACTTGTTGCTCAAGACGGTCAATGCAGCGATCAAAAACAAGGTGATGCCCAGATAGGTCTCGAATTCCCATGTTGTGACCAGTTCCCAGATGGCTTCGGGGGTGAGCTTGGGATTGTTGTCACTGGCGGAGAAGACAACTGTGACGGCACCTCCGATGGCAATGAGAACACCTAGGCCGTCGCGGATGCGGAACTTCTCTTTCAGCAGCAGAGGCGCGATCAAGCAGTTTGAGACGAGGGCCACGACGCCCAGTGGTGACACAATCGATGCTGGAGCGAACCCATAGGCCAGAAAGTTGCCCGTCTCGCCAACGACCATCATGGCAATACCGAGCCACCAGATTGGACTCTTGAGGTATGACTTCTCCTCCCCGCCGTCCTCGCCGTCCTGACTGTGATCTTCTGAAGATGACGCCGAAGCCGAGGCGCGCCTCGAGTCCAGCTTCGGAATCAGAGGCTGCGTCTCGTCTGCGACCTCTCCTTGCTGTACACCATGTCCATTCAGCTCCGCCTTCCTGTTGAATTCTGCCCTCTCTTCGGCGGCTTCCCGCTGCTGCGTGCCATAGTCTGCGCTCTGCTTGTTTCCCCGGACACTTTTGCGCTTTTCCTGGAGCCTGACGTCCCGTTCTCGGCTCAACCGGAGATGTGCATATCGCTGCGTGTTCAAGGCGAAGGAGATGAGCACGTTGCCGCAGATGGCAGTGATGACTCCAATCAAGCTGGACCACCCGCCGTTCTTGAGGTCACCAGAGCCGCCCAGGAAGCTCGTGGCGATAACCAGGTCGTCGGGCGCGCCGTCGGCGGCGGGGATGTGCATGCTGCTGCTGCTGTGCGTGTGCTGGCGGCGAGCAGCGCTTCACGGTCACCTCATGCCGCGGCAGTGGACAAGAGGACGGCGCGCGACAGCTCCACCGGACCCAGGATGGTGCTCAGCGCTGTTTCATGAATTGCTGCGCGAAGCTTGACACTTTCTGTTCTGGCCTGACTCGGCCTGAACTTTGTCCCGCACTGACGCACGTGAGACCGACGACGACCAACTCCACAACATCATCACCACTTCACCACCTCACCACCCTCGGCGCCGAAGTGGCTTGTCATTTGATCAAAACAATCGCATACTGCCAAGCCTCCTGCTCCGAGATGCGTGCATACATGTCAGCTGTCCATGTCGGCAATCTCGGCTGTCACTCCCGATTAGGAAATACCGGGCTATATGGACAGCCGAGGTAGCTAAATTGACAGATGAGATTTTATATGGACAGCTAGGTTCTAATCTCTATATACGTATTATATATAGAGTTAATACGTATCTATATATATTTAATAGAAAATAAAACTAGATTTTAGTAAGAGTTATATAAGTTTTATAGAAAGGGCGTATCTTATACGTATCTTAAATATATAAGAAACGTATAGTATATATATTATATACGTATTGCTAGATATTTACTTTTCTATATTAATTACTTATTTAGTATTACTAAAATACTTATAATATATTAAATACTACTTAAGAGAATAGTTTTCTTAAAAGAATTAATTTAGATACGTTTACGATACGTTTTATATATAAATTACTCTATACTTATATAAATAAAATTACTATCTTATAGAATATATATTAAATACGTAACTTATAAGGACGATACGTATTCTATACGTATAGTATACGTATTCTATTACTTTAGAAAGTAGTCGCTAGTACTAGTATTTTCTACTAATTTATATTATATAGCTTATAGGTAGTAGTAGTATAGCCTATAATCTTTAATATATATTCTATACGTATCTAATACGTATCTACTATCTAATAGAATAGATTCTTTAAAGTATTTAATACGTATTAGATACGTATATAATATATATTTAGAATATATTAGATATATTAAATTCTAATAGTAATGTTAGTCTCTTAAACCTAAGCTTTTAACTAAACGTATTAGAAACGTTTGCAAGTGGACAGCTAGATTATCAAGTGGTCGGCTTGGCGCGCTTACTAAGCGCGGAATGCTGCCGTATGGACAGCCGAGGTTGCCCATATGGACAGCTGACCTGCACGCACCCGAGATGCGCCTCGCGACATCAGCTTCGAGATTATTCGTCGTCAGGGCATGAGGCTCGGCGGACGAACGTGCTCCCTTGCTGTGCCTGAAGAACAGGCATCCCCCGGACTGGACGTGGTAACGCTTGTCATCATCACGAAGTCCAGAGCATCTTTACCTTTACCTTTTCTGGGGTTCCCCAGTGGGGAGTGCGGCGTCCCATTGAGATGACCGAGCATAGGCTGCGTAGCTGGCCAAGCTTGGCTCCTTAGAAGCGAGAAACGATCTCGAAAGATGAGCCAAAAGACGATGTGAAAGAACGACTCATTATCGCAAGCTTTTCGTGCTCAGGAGCCGGAGAAGAGCCTTATCATTTCATTTTGCAGCTTACTCAGCCATTTCCTTCAGCTGTGAGCGTCAGTGCATGACATGGGACTGGGGTCGTCTTCGGCATTGGACAAAATGAAAGCGCAAAAAGGAGGTTGTTGCTCTCATCTATCATCTGGTCGGGCTAGTCCAGAGAAATGCGCTAACATCGCGACTCCAATCTCGTCTCCACTGAAATTGGGCATATGTACAATGAAAAGCGAGCTGCATCTGAGCAAGCAAGCGTGTTGATGTCGAAACTGGTGCTGATCTCATCCAGACCGTACGCTCATGCAAGACTGATTCGATGATGTGAGCAAAGGTGATGGAAGATGTAATGCCGCTACTGAGAGCAGTGGAGACCACGGCAAACGGGCTACAGAGTGATCGCCACCTTCCGAAATAGGAAGCTGACAAGACTTCAATGCTTGTCGATTGCCGCGCAGCATCCTGGCTCACTCTTGATGTCAGGCGATACGATTACGAAGCCTCCTGGACAATGCTGCACCTGGACGTGCGAAATTCGAAGACTCAGACTTACAGGCCACTTGTCGAACGACGGCAATGGGCCACGGAAAACAATCGACGGAAAGCAAACAGCACGCGATCGTAGCAGGGCAAGCTGCAGGGAACATGTAGGCGGAAGCAGCGGCCTTGGCCTACGTCCATTTGATGAAGCACCGCTTAGGAGAGACTACAAATATCACTAGATCCCGGAAACGCTTTTCATGAAAAGGTACTGCTAACACCTGTGCCTCACAATGAAATCAACTGCTGGTCTCTTGGCAACATTGCCTTTGTTGCTGAACGCACAAGAACTATGGGGACGACAGGATACCAATGGACCGTCTTGGATGGGCCTGCCGGGCAGCATATACCAAGCTTCAGGAGTCTGGGGTGATACGAAGGACGCGAGCTGGCCACCAAGTTCATCTGAGATGGGTTCGCGAATCCAACCTCAAAAGCCAGATGCCGAATTACAAGAAATGCTAGCAGAAGTAGATGAAGCCCGTGTAGAAAACACAATCAGCCAGTTGGTCAGCTTTGGCACTCGGCACACTCTGTCGATCCAGAACTCCTCAACTCGTGGCATCGGCGCAGCTCGAGACTGGATTTACCAAGAGATGCTCGATTACGCTGCAGAATCCGATGGCAAGATGCAGGTCTATTTCAACAGCTATATCCAACCGGCGGATGGTGTCCGCATCGCATTCCCAGTCAATATCACGAATGTTGTGGCGCAGATTAATGGAACGACAGACCCGGAGAGAGTGTACGTGGTCACAGGTCACCACGATAGCAGAAGACTCGATGTTATGGATTATGAAGGCGATGCACCAGGTGCAGATGACGATGCCAGTGGCGTGGCAGTCCTCATGGAAATGGCTCGCATCTGCGCCAAAAGACGTCCTGCTGCGACAATGATCTTCGCTTCCGTCGCTGGTGAAGAGCAAGGCCTTTACGGCTCAGCCAACCTCGCCAAAACCCTGAAAGAAGCAGGCTACCGAGTCGAAGGCAACTGGAACAACGACATCGTCGGCACTGGAAAATCCCAACCCTTCGCCCCCATCAACGACTACACAGTCCGCCTCTTCGGCCCCAGCATCTTCTTCCCCAACTCCACCGACGCTTTCGCCGCATACCAACGCATCACTGCCCAAATCGGCGGCTGGAACGACTCCCCCGCGCAAAACCTCGGCCGCTTCATCGCCGAAGTCGCAGCCGGAGCCGCAGAATTCGTCGGAATGCAAGTCGCTCTCATCTACCGCGCCGACCGCTTCCTCCGCGGCGGCGACCACCAATCTTTCCTGACCCAAGGCTTCCCCGCCGTGCGCTTCAGCGAAGCCGTCGAAGACTTCGCTCATCAACACCAAGACCCCCGCGAAGAAGATGGAATCCAATACGGCGATTTGATCGAATTCGTCGATTTCGACTACGTCTCCCGCGTCGCCAAGGTGAACCTCGCGAGTATGTGGTCTGCGGCCAATGCGCCTGCCATGCCGCAAGAGGTGACGATCAGTACGGGCATCGGCTTTCCCGCGACGGATGCGAACACGGATCCGGACTTGATCACAAACGACAGTGGTCTTTCTTGGGATACGGGCAATGACGAGTTGGTGGCGAGTTACGAGGTGGTATGGAGAGAGAGCGGAAATGTTCAATGGGCGTATTCCAAAGATGTGGGGAATGTGCCGAATGTGACAGTTCCGTTGAATAAGGATAATTATCAGTTTGGTGTGAGGGCTGTGGGGAAGAATGGGTGGAAGAGTCCGGCTGTCTGGCCTTTCCCGGGTTGATCCTATGACTGAGCGGATGGATTGTTCTGAGGGAGAGTGAGAGGATTCTGAGTTCTTGTAGTAACTGACATGTCGATTGACATTGTCTTGTTTTATTCCAGTAGTAGACGGCAGGTCAGAGACGTACGGACTGGATGTTCGCGCCGCGTGAAACAAATATGAGAAAATCGACGACGCAGAAAACGTGGAAGTGCAAATTGGGTCCCAACGCGCGCCATTGAGTTCTCCATTTCTACAAGAACAACAACTACGGTTGACAGAACAGAACAGAACAGAACAAGCAAAACCCATCCACGACCAAGCAAACCCGCCAAACAAAAAAAAGACCATGTCGACAGTAAGTACATAATCCACCTCGTGACAAAGCGGAAAATGATACGACGAGAAAATCTCCGAGAAGGAAAAAACCACATGAGCTTGGTGCGTTGTACCTTGTCCGAAGAAGGCGAGAACTCGCAAAGGATGAGGACTTCTATGCTGTACGAAGCGCTATTCCATCCATCAGTCATCAACGCACTAGCGTGCCGCGGAAACAGTGAGAGCGAGAACCATCACACTCTCATTTCCAACCCATGTAATAATCGTGTCTCCCCTTTCAACAAAAGCTGTGTACAGAAAGTACTGCAGAAGGGTATCTCCTCCACATCAAACTTCCCCAGACCAGACCAGACCATCCTCGCTCCCCCTGAAAGGCTTCGAAAATTCTTTCGCGACAGCATGCAATAAGCATCTAGCCCCTTTTCATGTATCGGATTTTCCCCGGAAGGACAAGATCTCTTATTCCCAAGACAAACGCCACGCTAACCAATCAATCAAGCAACGTTCCAGACGGAACCCAACATGCGACTATACATCCTCGCACGCTGCTGCCACGTTGCCACGCTAAACGCATTTCATTTCACATCATAACGCAATCCCGTTCTTCCGCGGCTCGCTTGCGCTTCGCAGCTTTCAGGACCTGTTTCTCTTTCTTCGTCAAATGCGGCAGACCATGCGCGTCTTGCCCGGGCTTTAAAGTGCCTACCGTCTCTCCATTTTCGTTCCGGGGCAGATTGCTTGTTCTGTTGGTAGGAGTGTTGTGCTCGGTAGTATCCGTGTCATCGGTCGGACTGTCATCATCGGGAACGGAAATTCCAGGAGTGTCATCGGTAGCTGGCTGTGAAATGTCGTTCTTGCTCATCTTTTGCGCGAGTTTTGTCATGTTCAGATTGAGACTGAAACGACTGCCGTTTGCATTGCTCGACGCCATCGGTCCAGTGCTACTAGGTCGACTCTTCGATGTTGTCGAGTCTTTTGACAACCTGCTGCCTCTCCTGGAGCCGGTCATTTTGCTTGCGACAGCAAGGAATCCCGACTTCTCAATTGGTACCTGCTCATCGGCCGGCGTTGAGGGCGCAGAGCCTGTGGGTTCGGTCCGGATGCTGCCACCGGACGTGCTGCCGCTGTGACTGCCTTCGTCTTGAGTAGCACTTCGGCGGTGCTCTTGCATGCTCGATCGGCCTCGGGGGCCGTCCAGGATGCCACTTGCATCCAGACTGTGCCTACCAATGCCAGGTGCCCAATCCACTGCATCTGAGGCCACGCGAACGCCATCGGAAAGCGTTTGCGAGGGAACATTTTCCAGTGTATTCTCGGAGCCCAGCGCAGAATTATTGATGTACGGCTTTGCCTCGTTCGCAAAAATGTCTGACGCGGACCTGCTAGTAGCCTCGGCGTAGGACGGTAGGTCGTGAATGGAATGCCCGTCGTCTCCAATGGGCTGTACTCGATAAAAGAGTAGGTACGGCGTCTCTTTCCTCAACGCTTGATGGATGTCAACATATGTGACCCGATTACTGGCCAAGTCATCGAACAACATCCACGGATCTTCGATATCGTCGCTGTCCGACACGCTATTTCTTCGACTGGGAGGCCTGCTCTCCGGGATCGAAGAAGACGACTTGCCGCGGCAGAGTGTGACATAATGGCCGGAATGCACCGACATCCCTCGATGGCACACAGCTGACTGCAGGATCAGTCTAAAGTTGCCCACAAGAGGGCCATCTTCTTGCATATTCTCGTCGCTAACGAAATTGGGCACTCCAATCTCCAGTGGAATGTCGATGAAAGTATCGCGCTTCGTCGCTGTCCCGGTGTTCGTGAATGAATATCTCTTTAGGCATATGCCAAGAACTGGCCGTTTCTTTGCAAAGTGTGCTGCGACCTGAGCATCAGAAGTGGGCATGTGATCCGTATACCACGGGAGCAATTTGAAAAATTGCCAAGCAGGCATTAGCACTTCCGTTCTGGTGCTCATCTTCCGTTCTCTGTCCTGGGTCCGATGGTCGCCATCTTTCTCTGGATCGATTCCTATTAGCTCGATTTTGCGCTGGCCAAAGATACTGTCACCGCGCTTCCGTCCTGCACCGGGTCGAATCTTGTCTAAAGGATCCTTGGACTGTGTGGTCGCGACAGGCGACTCTGCTAGAGGCGTATGAAGTAAGGGCGTGCCGGGCCCACTGGCCGGAGCTTCTGCAACCTCGACATGAAGACCCGAACTCTTCTCAGTCCTAGTATTGTCTTGCCATGGATCGGAAGCAGACTTCAACGTGTTACGCCGTTGACTTTCCAGATGTCTCATGACTTCCACGCGATTGTTGAAAAAGTGCTCAAGACAATCCTCCAATGTGATATCCTCGCCCGATTCAGATGGCGCAGGAATGGCTATTTCCAACAACCGTTCATTGACGAATTTGTGATCATCTTGGGGTTCTTCCTTGCCGGTGTGATACAAGTCCATTTTCAGAGTCAAGAGAGGGAGTTCAAGCTGCCCAGTAATAAACGTGAACGCCTCCGAAGGATCCTGCTGCTTTGAATTGGCTGCATCTTGCCAGCCGCACTCGGCTAAAGACTGTTGCAAGTGTCTCGTAATATCGGTCGTGATCAGGCGGCCTGTCCGTAACATGTTGACCCACAGTCGAAGCAGACCCGCCAATCGTCTCCGAGGCCTGTCGTTGAAATCGTTGTAGAGCATGGCCTCGAAGCTGTCCAGTCGCGCAAACATGGCGAAGAGCAGGGCGTCGAGGTAGCAAGTGACATTGTTCCGATTGATAGCTCCAACCAGTTGTGTGCTGGGATCGTAGGCTTTGACAATGCCTTCGTACGTCTCTTGCAGTAGGAACAGCAGCCGGAAGGCGTGATCTCCATCACCTTTGTTCTGCGTCATTCGGAGAGCATATCGCACATTTCCTTCCGTCATCGTATCGATGCCATGACTGCGAAAGCGTTCGAGGACGCCCTTGATGCTCCTCTCCTCCTCCTTGTCGCGGGCCACTTTGGAGTCATCGTATATCGACCACAGATCTCCCAGGTAGTCGGGTCTGTTCGGAGCGGACGAGGTGGAAGTGCGAGGCTGGCTATTTCGGCTCTGTGAAGGTGTGGTTAGCTGGCTACGGCGTTTCATGGTGACAGCTGCAGCGCGTGGTGAGTGAAACGTGTTTCATGCTCATGCGGGTCAACAGCGTGTCCAAGAGCGGAGCAAGGCTCTTGATGGACGACGTGCTGTCGCTCTGGCGCGCCTCTCTCCGCCGATTCGCCATTCCGCGCGTGCACGCTGACCGGCGCAGGCGGTGGTGGATGACGAGGCCCGCGGAGGTCGGAAACACCGCAGAGGTGGGCAAGGGATAACATGGGTGAATGGTGTCGGAGCATACGATGGCGGCGGAGCGGCATACTTTCGGTGGGCTGAGTGACGAGGCGCGACGACTGTCCTTTCTCCTGCGGGTGCTGAGGAAGCGCTTCAGGTCGCTCATGCTTTCGAGATCAGCTCCGCGGCGCTTGCCCCATGGACCTCTCAACTCTCGTGTTTCGGGCAGCACGGATGTTGCTTTGCTTGGTGTGAGAGGCTCACTGTGGCAGCGGGGCGGAGCGGGGCGGGGCGGGGCGGGGCTCTTGGTGATGGGAAGAACATCCAAGAGCCAGGCGGCCGGGTGTTTGCTTGTTCGCCAATGTCGCTCGCTAGTTAATTACCTGGTGGAGAATTCACACCGGCCTGGAACAGACGTGTTCGTTCGGGCAAACGCCGTGGCCGAGAGACGCAAATGCAAGCTGTTCTGATGGTGAGCAGTGTACACGGCCATCCATCACGCCGCCGGCCCTCTCCTCCCGCCGCCCTCTCATCGCTCATCGCTCGCTGCCCCTCCAGCGGCGCTTTTTAAACGAAGAGGCGCCTAGACATGCGCCACGCGGGGGTGCATGGCTCGCTCAATCTCGGCCCATCTCTACGGAATATTGCCCTCGGCTGGGAATCAACTCGGATCTGCATCATCGCTATACACTGACCGGCCGGCGCTTCATCATCAGATGGAGGGATGTTTGACACGTCATCCGATCTCATCGAAATCATATTTCCAGACAAGGTGTCAAGAAAGGGCTTGCATAAGATGGCTGAAGAGACGCAGGGCCATATGTAGTGCTGCTGACTAACGTGCATCCTAACGTAGACCCACGCCTCGCCACGTCTGGTCGATTGCAACTCACACGTCGATGAGATCGTCAAGCTCTTTCTTCCATTTATCCAAGTCCACAGCGACTGTCTCCAAGATCTGCTGATACCTCTGCAGACGACAAGTGAGCTGTCTCTGTGAAGGAGTAATAGACGACCCGAATGAGTAGAGCCAAAAAAGATGATCGTGAAAAGAATACCAATATCAAGGGGATATCGCCATTCGACTTCGACACAATCGATCGGCGCCGTCTGCAAAATCTCACCGGAAACGCCTGGGTTCCGTGGTCGAAAAGGTGGGAAACTCTCGCCACATGCTACCGTCAACATTTCTGGATGATGTGCTTCGGCAAGTCTCCTGAAAGGCAGGAGTGCGAGGCCAGGACGGTGGCGGCCAAGCCCCACGTGCACGAAGTCAAGAGACACTCAGTGTAAGTGTGTCCGTATATCCGTATGGTCGTATACGATCTGGTTGTGCTGCTGGCGGGAGTACGCATATCCTTCCCTGACAACCAGCCGAAGTCGAAGTCGCTGCTCGATGGCAGTAGCGGCAAAGCAGGGCCAGTACACGCACCGATTCTGATCGCAAGAATGCCGTCTCCAACCCACGAATGGCATCCGTCCGTACAGCCGGCATGCTGATAGGATCAGACGTAGACCTTCCAGGTTTCAGCAAACCGGTGGAGTCAGACCATCTTGGATTTGTTAGAGCGTTCGGCTGAGCACTCGACGCATTGACCCGGCTTCTAGTAATTGAAAAAGGAGGCGAACATCGCGTGAGGTTCCCGAGAGGCTCGCTATAATCAACGCCATCTATCAAGTGGGAGGGAATCTTGATGTCCTGCTCGCTATTGAAGCATGTTGGGATATTCCGTGTTGGAAGACTGAGTCGAACATTTTATTGTGCAAAGGTCTACAATTTTATCTCTACAAAGTAGTGCTCTCGTTTGTATTTCAAGCAACGATGTATAGTGATTCGGTGGATAGTGTGCATTCAAGGGGAATGGAGAGCTGATATGCAGCACGTTGATGCCTCATTTGCTGCCTGAACATGCAGCTCTCTCCGCTCACCCCCGAGCGAGCGACATTGCCAAAGCCGTGTCTGGACAGCACACCGCGAACACGCTCACATCGCCATGGCTCTGCAAGAAGTCACCGCGTCCTTCTTGCGTCGACTGCGATTGACCGAGCAGCCATTGAACAGCGCCTGGGCTGCACAATGTCGACGGTACGCGTCCACGGACTCGTATGATGCATCACCCTTTGCGCAGGAGCTCGAAAGTACAGAATTCCAGTTCACACCCATCGAGGCTGCAGAGGAGAGGAAAGCGGAGTATAACCCATTGCAGCGATCACGACGGAGAAGGGCGCAGTTGCCAGCCAGCAGGTATGTTCCACTTTGCACACGCTGCGATGGAGAGAGGCTCACACACTCGCAGATATCAATTCCGGCCACCCAGATACTTCCGCGGCCCTCTGCATCCCCATCAGCCTCCAAAAGGCTCCGATCCCGCATCGCGCGAATATGTTCCTGGACCATTCTCCCTCCCACGTCTCGAGCAGACCTATCACGATACCTTCAAATCCGATTTGATGACTCTGGCCTACACGCACTTTCCACCTGGCACAATGCCTCATAAGAAAGGCCCTCGATTGAGAGAATGGGTTGGAGACTCGCCGTACTTCAAGAACAGACCTCTGCGCGGCCCTCGTGGAGGCGACGTGCTCAAGCTTTTACGCAAGCCTACCACATTCCGCAATGTGCCCAAGCTGGAGCGCGTGACGGTACATTGCATGGTCAAGCAAGCAGCGGAAGATAGTGCGCATCTTCACGTGGCGGGTATGGTCGTGCAAGCCATGACTAACGTCCGCGTGGAGGTGCACGAAATCCGGCACAGTGAAGCAGGGTTTGGCATCAGGGCAGGACAACACCTGAGTGTCACAGCCGAGCTCAGAGGAGAGGACATGTATCACTTCATGAGCAAAGTTGTTGACGTCGTTATGCCAAAGATCAAAGACTGGCGCGGTGTGAAGGGTAGTTCGGGAGACAGCAGTGGCAATATTGCGTTTGGGCTTGACGCAGAGCATGTTGCAATGTTTCCCGAGATTGAAGTAAACTATGATGCGTAAGTCGAGAGCCTGGTCTCGGGACACAACTTTGTCGACCTTCATCGGTACATTCGCTGACTTCGTTGCAGTTATCCGCCGAAGATGATCCCTGGACTTCACGTTATAGTTCACACTTCTGCAACAAACGACTTGGACGCGCGAATGCTTTTGAGCTCTATTGGCATCCCATTCTACGGAAAGTGGATCAACTAGAAGACCAGCTAGATCGAGCTACTCCAAACATCAAGGATCAAGCCTCACCGCAACAATACAGCCCGCAGTGAGAGCGGCAATGAGGCGTCTGGCAACCTTTCAAGGCACATGCATACCCCCACGCGACATTGGTACGCATTTAACTGATACCTGTTTGAAAGCCAACGCAGTCCTTCGTGGTCATTGAGGATCCTCGAGCTGCTGCCACAGCATCGTCAGTTCCGAAGGGATCCGTTCTCGCTCTCCCACGGCTTTCTCAGAGCTCTAGCTGCAAGCAGTGTGCGCATAGCTTGAGCTGGTTTGTAGTGGAGTTTGCACGAGTCACCGAACTGAGTTCCATCCCACGAATCCTCGTCCCGAGGACTACCCGCTCACGCGCTTCTCTACAGGCAAGCTTGCAAGCAAACTCACCCGATTGTCAGACACCAGTCCTGGACAACGAATTTGATTACCGCTCGTTTGTCGCGCTTGATGATTTATCTGAGTGCGTCACACCGAGTCCTTCCTAGCATCCTTCCGGCAGGATCAGCTCGGGCGACACGCCGACCGCCACACCACATGCTCTCGGAGTAACCACGGACACCGGACTTAACCGCGCACGAGACGCAACGCATCGCTTAATAGACCATCCCGCAGGATCAGATTAGATCGTATAAGAAGTCGCAGCTGTCCCTGTCTTATCAAGACCGCAGCTACTGTATTAAAATCACCTCTACTCGAACTCCAACGCTGTCTTGTAGACATTTCTCGCAACCGTTCCATCCCATTCCAAGGCTTGAAATCCCCGCGCAGCTATCTTATCTTCACTTTCGTGATTGGGCTTCCACCTTATCTTGAATCTCGTCGCCTACCTGCCACCCACCCATCATCAAACATGGCTACCTATGAACTCACCGTCCATAAAGTCCTCGCCCGACTCGCACTTGACGAGAATCACCCGTCTGCTCGACAGACTTGTCATCGTCGTCAAAACTCCACATCATCATCAAAACCTCAAACTTCCATCCCCGCGCGGAAAGATAGCATGGATCTCGTTATTGTCAACAACTCCCAAGAAAGGAACTTCCAACGCACGATTTTAGTTTCGTCTTCTGGGGAATCCGAGAGCTCTACTACGACTGATGATGGCTGGAATGAGACTGAGACTGAGATTGATTTCACAGGGTATTCTGCGCGGAGTGTTGGGGTGGGTATGGGGGGAAGATAGATTGATGTCCGATGGATGGATGGATGGATGGATGGATGGAATGGGCCCAAGACAGGTGAATCTCTCCTTTTTGAAAAAGGAAAGAAAAGACTAATACTGGAGTGGTGGTTGGATGGGTGGGGGTTGGCGAGTCTACTTATTATTACCTTACTCTTCAGAACAACGGACTCTCCATGGCATTCTTCCAGGCAATTTCATCGGGCGCTAGGCGATGCGATGCGAAGCGAAGCGAAATTCTCGCGACGGGGAGTCGTCGTCGCATGCATGACAGCAACGAGAGTCTTATGTCTGAGACCGACACACGAAGTCGGCAAATCATTGGAGAGCCAGTCATGCACGAAGCGAAAAAAACAAGAGTCGTCTGATATACACTCAAGGTGACACGAGGGATGCAGCACGCATCACATGTAACGACCCATTCGGGAGAACGCAGGTCTCGACAAGGTGTTGGAAAAGGTAAACTCGGTCATCAAAGCACGCGCGCAGAGTAAGCATAATTTTGCTGGGGCTGATGCAGCACCACGTCCTTAGAAAAAGCTGTGGAAAGCCCGCGGAGTATCTAGGTGGTGAGGTGGATATTGGATTCCAACTAGGCGAGGAAATGGAGAGATTCTGTCTCTTGTATGAATAAGATCAGGAGCGCAATGGAGGAGAAACATAGATTTCGCCACAGATTACTATTTTTCCCCCTTTGATACAGTTCTATTACTCCGCACTCTCGAGAGACCACTATATCTAACATCTACCACAGACATGCGTGCATGCGTGCAAAACGGGATTTTATACTACATGTACAACACTGTTCCTTATCTTTCACACGCATTTGTCCTCATCACCCAGATCCTGCAGAATCGAATTAAATCCTCATCCCCTCCGCAATGACCTTATACTCCTTTCTCTTCTTTTTGCCCTTCCCTACACTCTCCTTGATCTTCCCAATAACCCTCGCAAACGTCGGGAACACATTTCTCTCGCAAAGGTAACTCGTCACAAAAGCTCCCAGCCCCAACACCAAGATAAACACGCGGAAGTTATTGCTCATCCATGTCAGCTCCATGACGTCCTCGACCCAAGGCGCCGGGTCAAAAAGCATGTACGACGAAATTCCTAACGCGATACCCATGGTGACGACAAAAGGTAAATTGTGGCGCATGGATTGCCGGAAAGGTTTTCCGATGGAGAGGACGATGGCGGAGAGGATGTATTGGTAGCAGGAGAGGAGGAAGAGAGTGGTGTTTTCCGAGTTTTCGGAATTGGAATGTTCGGTGTCGAGGACGGGGGGTTGGTACCAGGGTTGTTTGCGGACGAAGAACCAGCCGATGAATTGGAAGAGCACTGTGATGATGATTTGGCCGATGAGAGGTGTGAGGACTTTGCGAGAGACGAGAGAGGCTGTGGGGCGTTTGCGGGATAAAGAAGGGTATGGTCCTGTCCAGCCCATGAAAATAGCGATGGGGAGGATGAGGAGCAGGTCGATGTAGAGGAATTGGAAATCGCCGAGGTTGGAGGCCGTCGCGTAGAGAAAGCTGACCGAGGTGAATTGGATGGCCGAGTAGAGTGACATGTATTTGAAGCAGCTGAAGGAGGTTACCAGCGCGGCACGACCTTCACGAATGACTTCGGGAACGCAAGAAATGTCGAAGACGCGGCTGGTGAAAGGTGCTGCGACGGATGCTTCTGCTTCGGAAAGAGAGATGCCGACGTCGGCGGCTTTGAGTGCTCCGCAGTCATTGGCGCCATCACCGCAGAAGCCGGCGCAATAGTCGATGCTTTGCAGCTTTTCGATCAGCTCGTGCTTCTCGTCGGGCGACATTCGTGCGAAGACTTGGCCAATGACCAGCATTTCTTTCAGGACTTTTGGAGATGCGAAGTCCACAATCCAACGGAAGACATCGCCAGTGACTGCAACCGAATAGTTGCGCAGATTGGCGACGTCATATGGCAATGAAGAGTCATGCTCAGCAGGCGGAGGTAATGGCTTGAGCGTGTTCTCGTCGAGCTGGTAGATAGGATTGTCCACTGATTCCCAGGCAAGCGTGGAGAGGGCGGTGTGAGCATCGCCCTCGACAAAATGAGGCACAAAGCAGTGCGCTGACTTGTCAATCAGACCACATTCTCTTGCAACACTGATCGCTGTCAAAATGTTGTCACCTGTGCACATGACGGTGCGGATGTTGGCCTCACGCAGCTCGGTGATGATGTCTGTAGTGGTCTCCTTAAGCTTGTTTTCGAAGATGATAAAGCCAGCAAAGTCCAGCCCAGACTCCACATCTTCCCGCTTCATCTTTTGCAGCTTGAGCCAGTTAAGCTTGAAGATGTGCTTCGTGGCGCAAGCAATGACACGGTAGCCACGGTGGGTGTAGTAGTTGAGCAAGTCATCATAGTCGGCAGGGAAGCTTTCGGGCTTGCAAATGGCCTTCATGGCTTCTGGTGCACCTTTCACAAATACGTCCCCACTTTTTTCACCAAATTGTCTGACCACAACAGAAGCGCGTCGGAGCTGCGAGACGAACTCGAAGGATCGCAGAACACCAAGCTCAATGGCACGGCGGCTGTTTGGGGTTCCTTGTTCTTCGTCCAAGTCAAATTCCATGCCTGGTGGTGGTCGAGCGACGGAAGGCGACAACGAGAGCTCCTCTTCATCATCACCTGCGCCTCCGCCCTCCGCACCTTCTTCGTACTGCCACGATGTCCACTCGAACATCTTCAGGTCGAGTGGATCCCCAATGAACTCGTCATCTACAACCCGCAATGAGTGACATGTAGCCATGGTGTACAAAATCGCCTTGTTGGCATTGTAGTCCGCCGTCGGGTCACGTTCGTAGACTGCACCAGGGAGCAGTGTCGTAGAATCGGTAAGCAGATCTGAGAAGCGATTTGATGGTCTCGAGACTACACGCACACCCAGCACATCGAGGCCGTCTTCTGTCAATGTACCCGTCTTGTCAAAGGCCATGACATCGATCTTTCCTCCAACATTGACTCGTTGAGGGCTGATACAGAAGATGTTTTTGCTTTTGAGGCGACTGAGTGCGAAATTAGTCCCGATGGTAAGCGTAGCTGGGAGAGCAGGAGGCACGACGATGGTGATGAGATCGAGAGCGCGAACGACAATTAGATGCCATTCCAGACCCAGACGGATGAAGTTGACGAAGGAGGCAATGAAGCCAACACCAGCAATCATAGCCATGACAGAGATGTACCTGAAGGAGTCTCGATAGAACTTGAACCCAGACGGCTTGGGGAACAGCATGGAACGGACAAGGGCTCCCTTCGTGGTATTGAAGCCAGTTCTGACGACAAGTGCAAGTGCTGCTGCCTCGTCACTTTTGTCGTCTTGCGGCCTTCGGGCTCGGATGATTTTCGTGCCGCTGAACAGCATATGCTTTGCGACATCAGCGTGGATGGCGGAAGCAGAAAGGTTCAACATTTCGAGCGTGTCATCATTACCAGGAGTTTTAGAAACGGGCACGGACTCCCCAGTCAACATGCTTTCGTTGACGATGCAGTCCCCAGAGAGCAAGATACTGTCGCAGGGAAACTGGCCGAGGTTAGGGTCTGTGACTTCATAAACGTCGCCGGGGACCAGTTCGCTGGAGTCCACATATCGCCAGAAGCCGCCTCGGAGGACACGGATATCGCACTCGAATCTTGCAATATCTCGCAGACGCTTCATTGTTGCTTTGGTCTCGATCAAAGTCGTTGTGACACTGACCACAGAAATGACAAAGATACACGCAGCATAGTAGTAGTACTCGTCTGCGGACCAGAGGATGATACTGGCAATCTGGAACACGTAGAACGGATGGAAGGCTTCATCCATGAGGAGTTGTCCGGTACTCTTCTGCTCGAGATCGATTGCATTCTTGCCAAAGATGCGCTCGCGAACTTCTTGCTCTTCGCCATCGATGCCCTGGCGTACAGCCAGAATGTCCGTCCAGGCGGGGTCTTTCCATGTGTTACCAAGTACGAACTTGTCCTTTGTGGGGTGATAACAGAAACGGATGTATCGATAGTCCATGATTCGGAGCTCATCCAGAATGGGGTCGTCGTACTCATCGTAGTCCTGCCATTTTGCTCTACTCACGCCGAACACAGATGACAAGCTCTGACCGAACTCCTGCTTGCTCAGATTCTGAATCGCCATTTCTCCCCACTGATTCTCGATGACCACCCAGTCTGCATCCCCGAGGGGCGTTGATTTACCAATCAGCTTCACATACCATCGCGGTAGCCACCGAAGGATGAGATATGCCAGTCCTGCGGTACAAATGCACAACGCCAGGTATGCCGCAAAGCCAAGGTTCGAAGTCTTGAACCCAGCGACCACTATTGTCATGTCCTCGGTCACGATGTATATCTTCTGGCTGACCCTCCCCCCGATGCGGAAGCCACTCGTTTGCGAGTCTTCAGAGTGGTTTCGGCGAAGAAGAGGACTCTGAACAGAGTGTCTGTTCGAGTCTGTCGACCGCCTTGAACCTTTCGAGTGATCAGAGCCCCTACTTCCGTGCCTTTTTCTGGACGAGATGGAGCCATTTTCGGGAGTCTCGCCATAGTCGCCATTCATTTCAGGCTCAATGAACGTGCTCTCGCCACTGAGCTCTCCATTCTCCATTGCCTCTTCCTCATCGTAGATGGCATCTTCGGGTAGCTCTTCCGAGTCGAAATCCCGCTCTTCTTCGTAATATGTGAAACTCGCGACCGAATTGGTTCGTGATCGGCGGTGAAAGAAGGAAGATGAGGCGGTAGGAACACTCTCCGACATGGGTCCGGAGAAGATCTCGTCCTGGGCCATCTCGACATCGCCCAAGAAGCTGGCCTCGCTGATATTCGACTCTCGGCGGCGATATGCAGCGCTATGCCGCCGCAAGTCTTCTGGCGAGTGTTCATCCGACATGGTGGTGTTGATGCTCGCTGGCTGTGGAGTACGGGTAGAGACCTGGAGGTCTTGTCCAAGCCAATGCTATCGCATATCGTCGTCGCGGAAATCGGGTGCAAACGCGACCAATGTTCCGACGTGTCTGAATCTCGAAATGTTCGTCATGCGCTCCCACGCCGACATGGATGAGATCTCGTCTATCTTCGCCGAGCGCACGGACCCTGCAAAACTTGAGCCTCACCTCACCTCACCTCACCTCACCTCGTGTCATCTTTCACGCCGTTTTCGACTTTGCCCGGCCACAACGCCCACAACCGATGCTCACTCCTTCCAGCGCATCGCTGATTCCAATTCAAACTTACAAATTATGTGACTCTGGCATGCGCGTCCCATCTCTTGTCGCGGTCAAATTGCTAAAATCCGAGCTCGGACGAGCGCAATTCGGAGAAGAACATCTCGAAACTGAGATTGGTCTTCGCCACGCGTCAACGCGTTGGCGATAGCTGACGTATTCTGTGAAACCCAGGCCGTCTCCTATTATCTGATCAGATTCTCTGTAGGCTAGTCCATCTCACGCGCAAAACGAAGTCTTGGCTCATAAAGCAGAGTTGCGCCATCAACAAAATCAACGATCGGGCAGCTTACCGAGCAGGGGCTACAATCATGCCTACGGATCCACTCCTACCGGAGGGGCGACAGTTTCCTCGTGCGCGCTCGCCCGACGGGCTCGGAGGTAGTGAAAGGAAGCGGCGACGCAAGGTTCTGTCGTGCTACGATTGTCGAAGGCGCAAGTTGCAATGCGATCGAGCCATGCCCGCGTGCGGGCGTTGCACCAAGGCTGGTCAAGCTTCAAATTGCCTGTATCTGGAGGATTCTGCCGAGGTGCTCATCCGTGAAGAATCATCAATACCTGCAGCTTCGCACAAATTGTCGCCGTTTTTTGGCCATTCCACAAGACCAAGTGTAGGTGGCGGCACGTCAGGAGACCTTTTGTCCCGACTTGAGTATCAAGATGGACGGATCAAGCAGCTTGAAGCAGCACTTGCCAAGGCCGGAGGTGCACATGTTGCAAAAGCACACATGCCACTCACTCCGGAGTCTTTGGTCGGAGGTGGTGCTGTCGATGTGTCGGCGCCTGTACAGGACCGCGAGACGACTCTTTTGCGAGGCAGAAGTTTCAAGACGCAGTTCCATGGCAACACACATCCAGGTGCCTTGATTGCTCGAATTCCTGAGCTTCAGGGCTTCACGAGAGGTGAGCTGGACCCGACGCAGACGAGTGTCTGTCTGCTTTGAGCTGATTTGCTGGCCACTGCGAACATCGTGCTGATAGTAACAGAAACTTTTGAGCAATATCCAGCATTGGCCAAAATCAAGGAGGATATGTGTGTTCTTGAGCAACGGAGAGAGCATGCTGGATTGGCACGTCCTTCGGTAAACGATGGAGCTCTCAGAGCCATGATCCCTGCGAAAGATGAGGCAGACGGTCTCGTTCGGCTTTACTTTGAAAACTATGGAAGTCTCTACAGCGTCATTCACCAGCCGAGCTTTTGGGGCGAGTACGCCAAAATGTGGGATGCGGGTGTCTCGAGTGCTAGGCCGTTCTTCGTTGCTTTATTGCTGGCCATGATGGCCGCCGCACAATGTTTGGCTCCGATCCCGCCCCAACTCTATCATGGGAACAGCTCAATGCCACGACAAAAGGCAATAAGCTGGGTGCCTGCGGTCGAAGACTGGTTGGCGGATCAAAGTCAGAAACACGTTGCCGCAATAGATTTCCAGCTCAGAGTCGTGCTTCTCGTCGCTAAAAACGCTGTAGCTCGGAAGTACAAGCGAACATGGACCGATTGCGGGAATGTGCTTCGATTCTGTATGGCTGCTGGACTGCACAGAACGCCAGACCTGATCAGGAAGCCAACATCAGTTCTTGATAAAGAGTTGAGAAAGCGAGTCTGGGCAGCGGTGACGGAGTTGGAATTGCAAGCGGCGTTTGACCGCGGAATGGTATCTACGCCTTGGAGTCTGCAGTCTGACGTCCCTGGGCCAATTCACGTTCACGACGATGACCTGGATCAAGAAACACAACATCTACCCGCATTACGAAAACACAACGACTTCACACCAACATCTTACCTATGTTTAGCAAGCGAATCGTATCACCTACGCTCGACACTCAACACTTACCTCAACAACATCCGACAACCCGTCTCCTTTGACGAATCCAAACGCTTCACCGACGAAATCGAATACCACCTCCAAAACATCCCCGAATGGTCCACCGCTCCATCGGCTTCCATGGTCGCCAAAGCAATGCTCGAAATCAATCTTCGACAATACATCCTCGTCCTCCACGACCGCCAAATCCGCACAGCAGAAACCAAAGCCGAGCGCGACTTCAGCCGCATGATCCTCGTCGAAACCGCCACCAAAATGGTCCAAACCCATCAAGAGCTCATATCAAAAAGCTACTTCGCCCTCGAACTCCTCTGCCACGATCAACTCCGTGCCGGGATTTCCCTCTGCCATATTTCCGCTTCAAACCCTCGAGCGGACGATGCTCTTTCCCGCGCAATCGATGACACAGCTTCACGATTAGTTCCTCAATGCTGCGAAATGCTCACGGACAAAGTGATTCGTTTTGGGAGAGAACAACGACAATTGTGGATTTTACTCGTTGCCAACGCGTACATGAAAGCGAAGAAAGATCCGGAGAGGAAGGCGGTTTGGATGCAAGAGGCTGTGGATAAAATTACGAGGCCTTTCTACAAAATTATGGCGTGTCAGGCTGAGGGGTCGGTGGAGAGTAGTGCAGGAAGAATGGAAGAGCGACAACAACAACAACAGTCTGCTCCGGCTTTGCAGCAGCAGCAGCAACCAAATCAACAGAAACGGCCAGAATCGGAAAGGAAAGATCTGGACGAGTCGATGGAGTACTATCCGAACGAGGGAGCTGATGAGTCGATCACCGGGGACGCGAACAATGCAGCGACGAATTTCATGGATTTGGATGACTTTGCTGCTTGGACGTTTGAAGACTGGGCATTCGATCCTGCGGATTTGGCCGCGATGAATATGGCGGGACACTTCAATGGGCATGGCGGGGTGGCTGGGTGGTGAAATGTAAGACTAATGCGTTGCTGGTTTTCGAAGTTCAAGTTCAACGCTCTCGGCCTGTGTGAGATAAAAGTAATTTGATTTGTACTGTATATAATTTGATTTGTACTGTTATCTGTGATTGTAATTTTCGCGCGCGAAAAAGCACTTAGTTCACCATACGGTTTCGTCGCCGTCTTTGTTTGACCAGCTACGCTTTGCTCTTGGGTCTGTTGTTCTCCGAATCGTTACTTTGTACTTTGTACGCACAAATGTCATGCTATGGATACAATCGTGTATGTGCAAGTATATGATCAATAACGTCGCAAAGAAATGTCGTTCGGTTTCTGCATTGGTGCTGTCCAGTAGCTTGCCAGAGCAACGCGTTCAAAATGGTGGCGTACACATATCGTATCTCCGCTCTCTGTAAGCATAGTTGAATGCGAGCCAAGAGATCTCACCATGCACCCGAAAGTGGCCTCCAAGAGCGATTGGAGGCAGTAAATGTCGATGGTCTGGAACACCAAGATCGCTCCAGCGCTACGTGATAACGAGAGTTCCAGAGTATCCCAGAAAATGTAGTCTGCTTTCCGTTCACCTCTCCCTCTCAGCAACCATCAGCCCTAAAAGCCACAATCCGTGCTCTCTCCATCAAACGGCAATCTCCAAACACAAAGCTCCACCTACCAGGCTCCTTCAGCAGCGAGTCCGCCAGCGACGAAATCTCAATCCCATGGTTCAGGAGCTCTGACGAAGCCATGGAGCGTACGGTGGTCAGAACCGATTCAGACGCATTTTGGGAGCTCCAGGCCGTGTTCAGAGTCACCTTCGTCCATAATGACTATTGGGTCGGGGCGAGAGCCTACTGGGGTGACGAGTCGGCGCAGTCGTGCAGTGCGGTCGTAGCCGTAGATTCCGGCATTGAGCAAATCCTGAAAGATCAGAACAATGAAATCTCCAAGATCTAGACCAATAATAGCAAATCGCTTGCTCTGAATACTATCATGTTTGATGTCTCGGTCTGCGCAATAACATTCGTTCCAGCATATCCAATGTGCGCGTAGCGAAAATCCTTGGCAGACAATATCGAGGCGAAGCAGTACTAACAGGGTGTTTCATGATCAGGACCATGACAAAACTATTCTATGGATCTCTGCGATCGACAGCCAAGCAACCGGTTCGCCGATGACGATCGCTCCATGTCAGCTACATGGAACTCTCGTCTTTCCATTCTCCCATCTCTGCCGACATCAGTCATATCATGGACGATCTGAAACGTCGCATCCGACTCAACACGACGACTCAGCAGCAGGCAACCGCGTCTGCAGAAGTCTGGCCCTCTCGGCATGCAGCCTAAACTTACCTGACCTGGCTGCGCGAATCCTGCATCACGTCGATAAAGCAATCGAGCTCCACCTCGCCAGGCCCGCAGGTCAAGTACCACCAAACCTGATTCCATCACTCGCTCACTCTTTCCTACTCTCTCACCTCCCCGCCCCGCCCGCGCGATGGCGCCCACAACTCGCAGCCAAAATCCAACCGTGCGAGAAGTGGCCGCCACAAGCACTGATCTCCCCCAGCACAACATCGCCTCCGCACAGCAGCTCAACGACACGATCCGCTCGCGAAACAATTCCTCTTCTCGACCCAGCCGCGTGAAAGCCAGCAACGAGTCCATCCGCATGCTTCGGACGCGATACCCCGATACTCCACCGAAGTTCATCATCGATTTGTCGCTGCCGCCCGAGCAGAGATATCTGGAAGTCTGCGCAGCGTTTCACGAGGAAGTACACGGGTTGACTGCGCTATTTGATGAGGTGGTGGGCGGGTTTCTGTACGGCGTGCCGCTGAAATGGGTGCATGTTGTCTCGCGGACGCTGATGCGGAAGGTGCATGAGAACGATGAGAACCGAGAATTGAAGGGGATTAGTCAGGCGACGGGTGTTCCGATGTATTTGCTCGTGTGCTTTAATGTGCTGTTGGATTTGTTCATGGGGTGTAGTAGCGGGGGAGCGGCGGTGAAAGATGGGAACGCGTCGAAAATGCTGCATTTTCGGACGCTGGATTGGGGGATGCCTTCGCTGCGGAAGGTGGTGGTGCAGTTGGATTTTCGGACAGAGAAGGGTGGGCCGATGGTTGCTTCGAGCTTGACGTATGCTGGGTATGTGGGTGTCTTGACTGGTGTGAAGAAGGAGCTGAGTATGAGTTTGAATTTTCGCCCGTATCGCGTTGAGAAGGGACAGTTTTGGGCAGATGCGAGGTACTACTGGCATCTGTTTATGGTGCTCATTGGGCAGAGGAGAAGTATTTCGAGCGAACTGCGACAGTTTCTACTGCCACGGAAGAAGAAGAATCATCGCTGGCAGTCGGACCTGCGAGAAGAGTGGATGGCGTGGACATATGAGGATGTCGTGAGCACCATATCGTGCATGGATAAGAAGCAAAAACCGAAGAAGACGACGGCGTGTTATTTATGCTTTAGTGATGGGACACAGACCACAGTGATTGAGAAGGACTACAGAACGGCGGTCACAAGAAGCAGCAAGGACATCATCGTGGTGACGAATACGGACCAGGACAGGCCCGACAGTACAGATTCGCAAAACAGCACAGCTCCGCTGAATGGAAAACAGAACGGCGTGGAAATGCAAGAAGTGTCGACGGAGAACGATACGCAGGAGCCGGATTCCACCAGAATGTGCGCGCTGCTGGCAGAGGCAAGAGAACGACAACAGTGTGCAGAGGACAACTACCATCGTTTGCGAACGAAGAAGGGAGGATGGTGGAGTACAGAAGAGTTCCAGCCGCTGGTGACGGAGAAGGAAGTTATTGAACTGGTGCAAAAGTATCCGACGACGAATGAGGAGACGCATTTTGCGTGTGTCATGGATCCGAAGAAGGGGCGTGTTGTGTGGTGTGGGCGGTGGGTGAAGCCTATCTCTGAGACGCGGATCGCGCAGCATGGGAGTGCGACTTGTTGAGTGGGACGGTCTGCGGTGGTCGTACATGACTTTGTGACGAGAGAGCACCGAGCACGGATCGAGTACCTCTTCACGCGTCTTGAAACGACGCCTGTGCTCTTGCTCAATCTGGCTTCCGGATCGGAGATGCGGATGATTGCCAAAGATCGGCGAAACTTCAATGCCTGAACGCGTCTGGACAAGGTCTTCGCTTGCTCTGCTCTTGCGTGATATGTCCTCGAAGACAGCAGCATGCACCCTGAGCATGCGAACAGTCTTCCAGTACTCGAAATCGCAGGTGTACAATGTCCCGCCCGTTTCAACGTCATTTGCGCGCGCCGTTGAGAACCTGGTCGGATGCGCGTACAAAGCGGAGCAGTCGACGCCACCGTCACGCTTTGATTGGCGCAACACGTCCAACACGTCCAGGCACATCGCGAACTTCACACGACTTGAGCACGCACACCTTGCATTAGCCCCTCCTCCACGCCCTCTCAGCAGCGTCTGTGTGCAACTCCCACGAGAGTGCGCAGCACGAATCTCGTCCTCCCTCTCGCTCTCTCTTTCACATCCGCCATCTTCGTGGTTTTCCATCATATGCAGAGCAGGAAGGGAAGTCGGGTGTTTCTGTTGTCCTTGACTACGTGCGCGAACTAGTCCAGGGTCATCCGCACGCTTGTCGCCCACTCAGCAATCCGAACGCGTACCTAATCCGCATCTTTCCGCTGCGACCGGGCGAGAAATGACGGCTCACGTTCCAATGGCACGAGTGCCATTCGCACCGCTCGACAACCCGCGTCTGCAGCACCTCGCCAGCGCGAAGAATCGTCAGAATGGTATGTCCCATGTCGGTGGCAGCGCTGTGCGACGCGTCTCAAGCTGACCTGGGCTGTGAGCAAAGGTGCCATCCTCGCGCAAAAGTCGGCCCAAACAGGCACGACAAACAACAGCATGAAAATGAACGGCGGCGCCACAAGCAGCAGCAGCAGCAGCAGGAGCACAAGCAACAAACGTGCATACGAACCGTGCGCCCTTGACGAATTCGACAGCGAAAATGTCGACCCGGCAATGTTCGATTCGCCTGCCAAAAAGACCAAAGGGAATGCGTTTGATCTGAAGCTGCTGCACCAGCACAAGTCATTCACCTTTAGCTTGACGTCTTCTTCTTCTTCTTCTTCTTCTTCTTCCTCCAAACCAGGGAGCACGACCATGCCGCCGCCGCCACCTTCGACCTCCGCTTCTCCACGCGCAGCACTCTCGACTCCCCTCCGCCGGAAAGTGGCCTCTCCGCGTGCGCCGTCGACCGCACCAGCTGGAAGATCCCCGACGAAGAGAAAACACTTTGGCGGCGGCGTCGCTGCAGCTTCCCGACGGATTTCCGCGCCTTTCACTCGCGTCGACCCGCCTTCTTTGGGAGGACGTTCTCATTCGGCTTCTGCTCTCCCGTTCAGTCTCGACGCGGCATTGAGCGGGTCGCTTTCCGGCGGCTCGAGTCCGAAGATGTCTACTTCTGCCACTACTACTACTGCTGCTGCTGCTCCTTCTCCTCCATCTGGCGGCGCCACCATCGCAGAAAGTATGCCGAAAACCTGGTTCTTTGAAATCTATCAAGATACTCCCGAGGAGGAAGCGGCCAATTTGATGGAGCACAGTACACTTACCTTGGACCTTTCGAGTGATGATGAGGCCGAAGAGGAGAAGTTGAAGCTGTATCGTGGGAAGGAGAATACTCCGCCGGAAGGGTATGATTCGGTGACGGCTTCTTCTTCTCGCGCGCCGGCGGCTGCTCCAAGGACGACGACCGAGGTTGTAAGGACCAAGGTTTTGGCGAACGAGGATGACATGGATGATGGGGAGAGATCGCCGCTTTCGGATTTGGAGACGGAAGGGTTCTTTCCTGAGGGGTTGAGTAGGGAGTCGTTTGTGGTTGTTGATGAGGAGAAGGATGTTGTCGTTGCCGCTGGTGCTGCGATTGCCACCACCGCTGTCGAGGAGAAGGTTGTTGTTGTTGTTGTTGTTGCTGCGGACTTACCTGTCGTCGATGCTCAAGGCGATGTCACCGGAGACATCATCGTGTGGGAAGACAAGGAGGATGTGTTGTGAGAGGACTGACTAACTGACGGACTGACTGACTGACTTTGCGAGATGGTGTTGGTGCTTCTGGGATGGTTTCTTATTTTGGTCAAATTCTGCACCAGTCAAGATTCTTTCTCTCTTCTTCTTCATCATGAGCGGCGTTTACTTGTGCTGAACGGATGGATGGATGGATACTGGGAGCGGACACTTGCTTTGCTTATGTTACGAGAACCACGCTGTGTATGAGACTTTTCGAAACCAATTGCATGAGATACTCATGTGTCGGTTCCATTCTTTCTTTCTTTCTTTCTTTCTTTCTTTCTTTCTTTCTTTCTTTCTTTCTTTCTTTCTTTCTTTCTTTCTTTCTTTCTTTCTTTCTTTCCTTCACTGCCTCTGTGCATCGGTGCTGACATGCTGGGCGTTGGGCGTCGGGCACTTGAATGGTGGTGGGGTTGGTTGGCTTTCACCCCTCCTCTCCTCGTCTTGTTTTCGTCGCACGCTTCCAAATTCACAGTTCGCATCCTTTCCACTCTTGACCATTCACAGCATACCACGAGCGCGTTGTGCGGTTGGATCTTGTCGCAATGCGATACGGATGCGGAGTAAGTCCCTCATGTACATGTAGATCTACAGACGCTTGTATGCAAATGCTCAGCTTCAATTTTGTTAGTTCTACTCTTCCTGTTCTGGAAGTCAAGCATGAGTCTTCTGTCGTCATGCTGCCCGATTGTTGACAAGCTTTGCTGTCGCATGAGGCCGCTGATCTCTGTCGAGAGTGAGTGATGTTCTTGATGTGTTGTTGTTGTTGTTGACTGTAGGATGTCGTTCTGGACGTCTGGATGCGTCGTCGCAATGCTGTCGTCGATGCGGATGGCACGAGGTTCTGCGCTGCGCGACGCCTCTGGAGACAAGACAGAGGACACTCTCGTACTCGTCGTCGTCGCCACAGGCTCTCGCACCGTCCTGTCGCTTCCTCGCCGGCTGAATCACGTTCCATGCGCCTTACCACGAGCACGTCAATGGGATACGTGAAAGAATACGACGGCCAGCTGGCATAGCGCAGGACTGTCTAAAGGCTTTGCGCTGCAGGCCTGGCCGTCTTTCCGCCTCATTGTCGACACATCTTGGTTGGAGAAGCTCGATGCCACCGAGAATTTCGAAGGTTGTCACGAACGAGGTCGTCGTCATGTGGATCCAGATGACAAAACTATCATGCGTTGAGCCATGATGAAAGAGCATGCGTGCGAAGCATGGACATGATCAATCGACGTCGCCGCTCTCGGCGTTGCTGCGGGTGTGGCCCGCCTTTGTTCCAAGCGATATGATCAACTAGCTACTGTGGATGCTCGGGGCACTTAGGTGCCCCATTTGGTCAATTTGAAACAATACAGAGAAGATTAGCAGTAAGTCTCCATCAAATTCGCAGTTCGATCCGCGCTAACAGCTACAGTGGCCCCTGCACTAAGGATGACACATGCAAACAAAGATGAGCAAACCAATTTTTTTGATGTTTCTAAGGTCCAAGCAGAACGCAAAGCCAAGATTTCGCGAAGTAGGGCTTCGAAGGAGGGTTCCTTTTCTTTACTTCGCGAAGTCTTGGCTTCGAATTTTGCTTGGACCTTGAAACTTTGCTTCGCGAGCATGGTCCATCGCGATCTTCGAAAGATTCACGGCCTTTGTGCAGAGCTCCACATCCAGAGAGCGTCATCGAGAGCCCTCGTCAGTGCGGCGGATGTATTACCTACTATCTCATCTATATTTCCGTCGCCATCACCAGCAAGTCTTCGGTAACGTCGATATAAGCCTGTAATCTTGTAAGCGTCCTGTTGACGAGACAGGTGCCGAACGAGTTCTCTTGCATGCTGCCACATGCCTGCGCCTCATGCCAGCCATCTTCAGAGCCGATGATCAAGATACAGTTCGTGATCTGCCAAAAGCGAGGCATTCAAAGATCGCAGAGGTTGCATTTGGCTCAAATTCTGCTCTCGCTCATCTCTCGATCGTGCTGGGGCGCCATACTCTCCAAAGACCACTGCTACAAATCTAGACGCATACCATTCGTGTATCCTAACCGCATCCGCGAGTGGCAAGAAGAAAGCAAAGATTCGGCGAGTTCAAAGTCAAGAAAAACGTGATTCACACGCCGGGAACCGCATTGGGGCCACAGCCCGAATACGAACCTTTTGGCAATGTCCTTTATCTTATAGAATCTCCCACAATGGGAACTCGTGCATTTCAAGTCATCACCAGCATGGTTTCAACGAGGAACTTCAAGCCGTGGGAGGCTCCATGGGGGACTGTGAACTGCTGGGCTATTTATGTCCAGGATAAGAACAACAAATATCCTCGTCCACTCGAACTCTTCCGATACCCCAAGCTCGATGGAGACCTCCCGGTTACAATGAACGGCGTGCTAGAAGCCACTGTATGTATGAGTGAGGATGATGCAGTGGCAATCGTCAATTGGATCAAGGGTTCCCGTTTGACCCGTCACTCATAGTCCATCATTTCGCCGGGCCAAATTGACTACTCATTGCAGTCTGGACACCAACAGCGACACCTGTGCACTTACGCTGCTGCCAACGGCTGTCCTACGAGCTTCCCGACCAATGCTGAGATGAATGCACATGCACGAGAGTGCATAGATGTGGTAAGTACAATTTGACAATTCTGGACTTCGCAGTGCGCTAACAGACGATAGCGCGGTCCAAAGAGGTCCAACTACCCATGCGCTTGTGTAGGCTGCGATTCGAGTTTCCACGCCGATACTGCATTTACCGATCATCACGAGAAGCATCGCTCTACCTGTGTAGATTGCCATCAACCTTTCCCCGGAAGTTCTGAGCGTGTTCAGCACCGCTTCTGTCAGGTGTGCAAAGAACGCTTCAGCTCTGAAGAGACTTTCGACAGGCACTTCCACTGCAAGACCTGCCTCGCGGGCGCGTTCTTCAGTGAAAACGATCTGAAAAAGCACGCTCTACAGGCATGTCGAGGTCAGTTCCAGTGCCATACATGTGGCGACAACCGTCGCGCAGCTTTCGCGGTGCCGTTCCATATCTTCCAAGGGCATCCGAAGTGCCGGCTTGAGGGCTGCAAGCAGCTCTTCCTCGATGAACAGCCTCTGGCTTCTCATGCTTCCAAGCACCCACACTGTCCGTTGTGTAAGGAGTCGCAGCTCGACCGAGAATCGCTGGTCGTCCAAGCGATCAGTTCACACAAGCGCTGTAGAGCTTGCAACACTCTCCTGCCCGATCAAAAGAGTCTCGAACGTCATCTGAAAGATGAAAGAATCTGAAAGATGAAAGATCGAGCCTCTCTAAAGGAAACGCAATTCGTTTCGAGGTAGAACACACTTGTCATAAAATACCGTATATAGTATCCACATGCTGAAGATATAGTATACATGTACCTATAGCCCTAGCTTAAGACCATATTAAGCACGTTATTGAGACACTTGGCAAAGGATAGCTTGCCAAATTCACTATCCATGTCACGGGAACGGCTCGAGCCTGGCTTTCCCTACTAGGGCTGTCTCGGCAAAGACTAGTTCTACTAACTTCACCGGGTTCGAGACTATGCGAACTATGAAGGCAGCACATGCAGACTCCAGCAGACACGGCTTCATCTGAGCAACTACTGTCGTCGTACACGACTCAACAAAGCAACTTCGTAGCTGTAAGCATGACCTACGGTCCGGCCGTGTCACTCGTTTTGCTTATTACGAGGACTGTCGAATCTGTCGAATCACAAATCGACTAGCTCCGTAAGCAATGGGGAACTCTGCAGGCTTATTATATCTTGCTACGAGAGTCACAGATTCACGAGACACGGCTTTAACTGGGATTCCCGTCAGATCCGCCACAAGCGACGACTGGAGAAAATAATGGTCACACAGCTCCCATTGTAGACCCGATCGATAGTCGCGAACCTCAGGCGTATTCGAGAGTACTGTTTGATCGCCAGAACCAGCATTATACAGGGGCTCAAGCAAATAGGAATCGAACTCTTAAGGTGAAAATAGCCTAGCAAACCCTAGCAGGGTACGGCAGACCATCGGCCGGGTATGAAGAGGACTCCGATACCTCGTAATGACTCGGATTGTCCGGATGTTGTCCATCATTGATGCCACCGCTCCGCCATCTCTGATTCCATGCTGTATGCAGCACAGAAATGGCGGTACAGTAGGAGTCTTCGTTGCTTGGTGCGATGTTCTATCCTTGGCATTGTAGGGACCCATGGCCTCTATTTTTACGTACCGCCGCTACTTGTGGCAAGGTACCCTTCCATCCAACACGAACTCGGTTGGCATGAGTTTCTATCCGTTTCCTTCCGACGAGGGATATAGTACGGCCTGACGAGATTTGTTTCACACCGCGATGTCGATCGACGCAGGACCAATACGAAGACTCTTCGATTCAACGTTTTTTGTGAGTACGAGAGCCACTTATAAGAATCCTCGTGCACTCGGCCATCATCGTTCTCTCGACATCCAGCTTATCCTTCAATCTCACCGCAACACCAGCCCAAGACTCAGGAAATTCACGACAAGATGCAGTTCTCCGCTACTCTCACCGCTCTCGCCGGTCTCCTGGCCTCTGGCTCGCTGGCTGCGGCTCAAAACGCAGGTAATGGCAATGTTGTAGCCAACAGATGCAACTCGCGGGATGTGACGGGCAACCAAATTGTTCAGGGAACCGCACCAATCTGGAATGATTGCTATGCTCTCGCGTAAGTCGTTGTAAGCTCCACCACGACGAGCAGCACTAACCAAGAGTTTCTCAGCAACGACTTCCAGAGCGGCAAATTCTTCTCAAAGAGCATCAAAGTCGCTGGCACCTACAGGCAGACGCATGGCACGTGCGGCTTCTCGATCACCGGCAAACAGGGTAACTTCATGCTTGGCGCAGGTAAGCAAATTTGCCTTTCGCACTCGTTGTCATGAGCTAACACCGTATCAGATGATGCCGCCGACCTGATCAGGAGCACTGCCCAAGACCTTGGTGCCAGAAACGGTGCCTATCAGACTGGCCTGGTGCCATGCGACACCCCAGGTACGGCAGGAGGAGACCGTGGCCGCCAGACAGGATGGACCATCGGCAACCTGTCAGCGCCAGGCCCAAAGCAAGGATAAGCGAGATTGGATGCAGCGATGGAACGTCCAGATAGCTCGGCACCTCATCAGTAGAAACTGACGTGTTTCATTACATTTGCGGTGCAGCTCGGAGTCGGCATTCATCGTCCATCGGCGAGGCTTCTCGGAGAGCTCCATACTGTCAGGTAGTACGAGTATCAAGCCATCGACTGTTGACTCGGTCTGCGTCTCTCTTCTCATGGTAGATATTAGAGAAATCTTGTGTTGCCCAGGTCTCTGCGGCGCAAGTGTGCCCGAGGCAAGACCGGCGGGCGGGGAATCGATTGCTCGGAATACATGTAATTCACGTTCTGTGTTGCGGACGCCATCATGTAAGCCATCTAGCTAACAATCCTTCGAGGTCCGAGGTCCAGAGGACAAGGTTGCACGCAGACCAGATGTCTCGCACCCCAGACGAGACTTTCGACTCGAAGACTGCAAGCTACACATTGAACTACGTCCCAGGTAAATGGGGATGACTTCGCGCGCTCCCGTGGTGAGCCGCAGTAGGCTCATCTTGGAACAAGAAACTACATCATCATGCTTGCACGGAAGAGACTCTCGACCTCTGGCTCAATCAGACCACACTGGCCATCGTGGGAAAGCCCGCCAGAGAAGTCCACGCCTGTGGACGCATGGGGCAATTGACTCTGGCACTTCTTTCCAGAGATTTGGTTCCAGAGCATGAGCTCAAAAATGCTATTATGCAATGAGACACATTGAGCACGACTCTGCTCTTAGCAAAAGTGCTACTTCCAACATACTTCTCAACACTGTGCATTCAACATTATAGAAACCACCAGAAACATCTTCTCTATCTCGCACATGTCGTCTGTGATTAGTACGTCCCTCTCTCTCAAGAATTCAAAGCTTCCCAGCATCGGAAATCAAAGGCAACAATCGTACCAACAAGTCCCGTCTGAGGCAAGGCTCCCTTCGTCAAGATAATCGTCCAAAGCATTTCTCTCCCCATCGAGCAGGAGTACTCTGCTTCTTGACCTGACGACGAGGCATACTAGCGCCGTGCGTCTGACGACCACCATGTGTCTGGCAGTCGCCGCCAAGTATCCGAACGAACACTTTCTTCTTCGTCCAGATCACCACTAACCTCGTCACTGGCCTCGCCCAGCTCGAGCACTGTCTCGGCAAGCAACGCTGCGTAGTATGCCATTGCGGTGCAGAGAGAGAGAGAGACACTGTTAGCAGAACTATCATCGACGGCGATCTTTTTCAAGACCACGTTCAGAGCATATGACCACCAGCTGGCAGTGAAAAGAACCACCGTGCTGGTCGGCTGGTGCAAGTATCGATTTATCTGCGAGAAGATTCATTCATAGAAAATCACACGTGAAGTCAAGTCTCAAATTGACCTTCTTGCTCGAACGAGGAGCGCTTGCGCGCACACTTTTCTTCCCCTTCTTCCTCGATCGCAATCTTCGTGGCGGAGTCTCTTCTCGACCAGCAGCAGAATCATCATCTTTAGCCAGAGCTGGCTGGTGAGCGCGGCGGCGGTGATGATTGCAGCATGGTCTTGCCTCTTCCTTATGCTGACGAGCAGCGACCTCTTGACTTCCTCGGAGAAAGTCAGCCTTGAATCGCAGTCTCTCGATCAGTGACTGTTGTCGTCTCAGACAGATTCTCTGCGGCATAACTTGAGCCTTGGCTATGCTTATTAGCAAAGAGGCCTTCGTTTTGATGGAGATCGATCCAATAATTTTTCAAGAGCATGTCACGACTGAGTACGTATGCTGAATTTGGTCAGCAATATCGCCATGGGCATCATGATATTTGCCGGAAGCTTCGATGGTGTTGAAAAGCTTAGCTTCTGCACAAGCCGAGAGCGTATTTCTTCACTCAACAAAGCAGACTACTCGCCGGTCTCGATGCCGCCCTCACCTGCAGCGGGCATCGAGTCTTCTTCGGTCGTGTGGCTGGGTGACGCCTTCATGACCGGGCTTGTGGCTTGATCCATGTCTTTGGATGCCGCCGGAGCCTTGACTGAGACCACGGTCACGTCCAGCACGACTCTGAAGATTGGAAGATGCTCGAACCGATTCAAAGCATGGAAGGCGCGGACGGTTGAAAACCGCTGGACGAATCGTCGCCGGGTTGGACGTGAGATAGTTCAAGCAAGCGGTTGCATACCGCCGGGAAGTGGAAGAAGTGGATTTGGAAAGGGCTGAATTCGGATGCGCTAGTTGATGGGCCGTCCCGCTCCTCATTGCTTGGCAGGTACAGTGCACGACTTCGGCTTCAATTGCACCATACTTCTGGTGAATTAAAGTTCAGCGAGACATGACAATTATCAATCGTGGATCCATGGTACCGGAACTGGATCTATATACACCTTTGAAAATCGCTTTCAATATTTTCGCACTTCCTCCAACCTCTCCAACCATCGCACACTCAACACAGTACAATGAGACTAATGACGTGAAGCATGACATGGACACACACGTCTTGCGAAGCTGAAGTCCATATTCGAGCTGTCTACGTAGCTGCGGTCCCTCCTTGCGACGATTCCAGTGGCCGCCGCCCATTCCCGCCCAAGCCTCTTTCCAGTGAGCAGCCTGACCACAGGTTGGCGACACAGCCGCGGTGGTCTGGTTGTGCGTCGGCGTTGTGATTGGAGGTCCTGCTGTAAAACGACGAGGGATCCGCAACTGGCACAGGCTCGTGGTGCATCGCTCGCCAAGGCTGGTCGCTTCCTCGAAGTCGTGCGAGCTGCTCTTTCGGCGTCGATAGGCCCAGTCGGTATTTTGGAGGTTGCCTCCGATGGATGAAAGAAGTCTGCCACGTCAGCCAAGGGCTGGTAGGGGGCAATTTGCTCAAGTTTCCCGGGTCTCATCAACGGCCGAGGCCTCAGAATTACCACAGGGGTTTGCTATCATCCGCTTTTCAACCTACCTGGCAAAGACTTCAGAATCCTTGATGGCAACCCCAAGTCCGAATATGAAATGGAAGAGGTTGGGAGAATCGTCGACACCAGCTTTTCCTGGCCGCTGATGAGAGAGAGGGAGTTCTGTGAGCTTCAGGAAACTGAGGCTTGTCATGTGCATCTGCTCGAAAAGACTCTGAGGCTGGAGAGCAATTGTCCGTTGGCTTAGAGGTCAAGGGGCTGTATGGAAGTGTTGTGCAAAGGTCAATGAAGGTGAAGAGCGGCAGAGAAAGAATGAGAGCAGCTTCGGCGCTTTTGAAGGGAGCGCCGAACATTGTTTACACGGTCGCCAGGAAGTCAGCAGCGATGCTCGAGGTAAGTACTAGAGAAGAACAGCAGTCACTAATGGATTTAGGAGGAAGTCTCGTGCATAAAGCGCAAGTACAGCCATCTGCTTGGATACAAGCACAAAGCGAAAGAACGACAAAGCACGTTGCTCCTTCTCAGTGTCCGATACCAGATTCCTCTGAGTGGTGAGCAAGCGTCGATTATGGATGTTTTCATTTTCATTCGGGCTTTACGACAACTTCGCCATCCATGGTTCCGGACAGACTGCCACGGCGAGCTCGGTAAGTCGTGGAAGAGAAGGGCAGGGGCAAGGGGTCTTGACGCCTGGAGATAATGAGCTGGCGGCATGATGCAGTACCGGGTGCGACAGGAGGGCTTCGCGCGTATGCTGTGCATTCGCAAGAGCATACCGCTGTACTCAACGAGGAGACTCCAAACTTTGTGGAAAGTACCAAGGATGGTCTACAGGTTTACCTTCCAATCAGATGCACCAGTGTAGACGTAGCTGCTCAATCGAGAATGTAGCACTACAACCTTCTGACTTCAATCACAATGTGAAAAGGGGTCTGCATTTCTACAGCACTGGGCAAAAAAGGGAACAGATATCGTGCTCAACTTCATACAACCTGTCTCAATGCATTGCCATCTTTGCCCAGCCTGCACATATCGACCACTCATCCATCACGACCCACCCTCATTATGTTCTCCTGCTTCCACCCGCCCCCAAACCAACATACGGCTTCCAAATATCATTCGACTCCGAACGACTTCCAATCGTAACATTCGGATCGACATTTCCTCCTCCATAGCCTGTTCGAGGCCCCACATCAACATTCGGACTTTGTGGCGGACGAGATCTTCTGCGACGAGGTGTGGAGGGGCCTCCGCCTCTCAATTTAACGCTTCCGGGAGATGTTGCGGGTGGAGTTCCGTTGGTGGGTAGGGCATTTGCCGCGACGACGAAGGCGTAGAAGATGAGGAGGGAAAGGAGGCCTGTTGTTAGGTGGACGAGGACGTTGGTTATGCTGGACATTGTGGGTGGTAGGAGAGGTTGAGGTGAGAAGTTGGGGATTTGAGGACTACTTGTTACTGCTGTTGTTTTGATGTCTTTGGTACTTTGCATAGGGTCATCTATCTCAGATCTCGATCACCATCTGGTCGATCGCTGTTGCAGATGATCTCAGTTTTGCGGGTGTGCCCATCGTGTTCTCCAAACCGTAGAGGAGTTCAGCATGCATTACTGACGATGTGGCAGAAGCGGTCTGCGATCTTGTTCTACCCAGCAACTTTTTTCTTTTTCTCCACAGGCATGCATGCCGAAATGTACCGCCATGCCCATATATGCAATCATTCAAGCAAACACATCGGTGGATACGTCTCTCAGTTCTGCCCAGCCCTTGCGTAGGTGGAAAGAGTCCTTTCTCGCCAAGATCATCCATTGAACCAGCTCTCCCCATGTGGTTGTTGCCTCTACCGCATAGTCGTAGGCACGACACATGGAGACTTCTCTGTCTGAACTCAACATATCACACATTTTCTGGCCTGGCGGCAAGTTGACTTTGATCTGGGTCCAACATCCGGCCAGTTTAGGCATGCCGGCTCAGATCGCGAAGATCGAATAAGAACCCATAGTGCTGATCCGTTGCGCTTATGACCTATCCTCTTCGATCATCCTACGACCCAAATTCGACCGCGGGCCGCATCAGCCATCTACCGCGTCTTTACCTTTGTTCGCTCTCAGTCGGCAATTCCGCCTGAGAGATAGGACCTATTCCACCTATCTCCGCCGATGGCAAAGTCCTCAACCTGGCCGTTCTGCCCTTCGACTAGCATCATACAGCCAACACACTCGAAGGGAGAGAGCTAGTAGGTAGGCGATTGTAACTTCGTGGAAACCGGCTGCGATTAGGAATAGATGATGACAATGGTTCCAGGAGACATCCTTTGGACCACAAGGGAGTGAGATAGAATTGCACCGGCGGCGGCGATGAACTGGATACTACGTCCTAGCGGTACTGATGCCTTAGACGGACTGCAGGAATGTGGTCTGCAAAGTGATTAGCGCAGCTGGAAATGAGTGAATGGGTTGCTGCACCGTCGAAAGTCTGGTGCGTGCCTCAATCCGTTCTTCGAAATGCTCGTCCAAACCACCGGCGACTAGCTGCACCTTGCGGTTCTGATATCCTGAAAATTGCTGTATCGAGGGCCTTGCTCAGCAAATACAAGGTATCGAGATCGTACGCCTTGCCTCCTTGACTGGAACATGAATTATGTAACGAACTACAACTGTCTGTCGAGCTTGCCTAAGCTGGACTGCTTGATAGTTTGTTTTCTTCGACTGCAAGCGTACCATTGCGGTCCAACAATATGGATAGATGTCGCTGCTTTTAGGTACGGCCTGCACAATCTGTTGTGGTCAGATCAAAATATCGTTTGAAGAAACTATGTACTCATCTTAAAACGAAGCGCCCGTGCCGAGAGTCATGATCAGAACTGATGTGCTTCGGTCTTCGCCAAAGGTCTTAATAGCATGCGTTCGTTGCACTAGAGTTGCCAAGCCATCCGATGCAGACATGATGAATGCCAGCGTCGGTGCAAAGCTGAGACATAATGTTCGTTGTAGCCTACCACACCGAAAAGACGAGATCGTATGAATGTCAGTCCAGACCAGGTGATCACCGTTGTCGCGATGAGATCTGTCGCGATCATTCGTGCTTGATTCATGATCGTGTGCTGTGGACGGACCAGAAAGGTGCTGAGCATGCGTTTGTTTCTGTCGATGCGGCAACAGTAGCATGGAATCTCCTCTCCCGTCCGAACACTGTGTTTCAAGTCCGTTGACCTCTCATCCTCCACTTCTCGCCGCTGCGCGACCTTTCAAGCATGTGCATCGGGCGTTTCCCCGCTCGGTACTCTCACATAGAAGTGACGTTTCCAAAATTGCTTCCTCGACAAAATCATCCGCCGAACCAGCTCTCCCCATGTGGTGTCCCGTTCTGTCACATATTCGAATGTCTGACGCCTCACCTCTGCATCTACAACACAACGCAACTGTTCCGTGAATCGTACACAGGCGAAGCGTGTACGCAAGTTAATCTTGATCTGAGTCCAAGAGCCTTCCAAAAAACGGGTCCCAGACCACAGAAGGCGTGGCAGCGGTGGTACGACATCCCACACAGGGTTCATCCCAGCTTTATCGAGCAGAGACCCCAAGACCGGCGGAAAGAATTCAGAGTGGTGGAACATCATCACTTTGATCCACCTGCCGCGAAGGTGAGTAGGTTCTGGGACCGCGGGGAGGCCCATACGGCGCTGTAATGCCGGCGAACCTTTGATCATTTCGGCAAAAGCGCGACTTACGCCCTGCATCCGAAAGAGCTGTATAACCGGTCGCTCCGGAATAAGACTGCTGCTGTAGTAGTCTCGAAAACGCGACTCATCACGCGTCAGCGAATGGGGAACTTGCAGAAGAATGTGCTCCAACAGTTCTGGAATTGCGAAGACACGGTGGGCAGCGGACTTGTGCATCGGCTCTTTGCACAGAGGCTGTTCATGGCGCAAATATTTGTTTTTCGCTTGCAGCTTCTCGACTTTTGCTTGAAGATTTGCGTTTTCTGCCTTCAGCTTCTCGTTGGACGTATGGAGAATTGCTTTCTCTACTTGGAGATCAACTCTCTCGGACAAGAGATGTGACCTCTGGTCGAGGAGAGCTGACCTTTCTCTTTGCCAGTCGCGCTGCGCTCTCTGAAGCTGCGCTTCCGGCCGAGCCAGCCGAATTGCTGCCATGAGATGGGAGACAGCGCTCTCAGGTATGGAAGGAATGGCCGACGTGTTGATGTGATAGCCGAGATGTCTGCTCGTCCAACGTTCTTGAATCCCCAGGCGTCCTGGGATGGTCTGGAAGGGTACTTCCTGAGTCTCCTGGAGTCGGTGGCGCGGCACCCGGTCTTCGCCAGCCAGGTCAGAAAGGCCTATATCGGAAGAGTGATACAAATCGGCGCGGCCAGTGCGCATATATCAGGGAAAAAGAAACGATCTGATGGTGCATGAATGAATTCTGCTTGTTGTAGAGCAAACGGTCGCCAAACACTGTCATCGTTGCTTCCAGCTTCCACTGGATGCACTAGCCCGTGCTGGCGTTCGCCTGCCTGCTCGACGTCTTCCGCTGAAGCATCGGGAAGCTTCTTTACGGCACATTCCAGGCCGAAGGTACCGCATAGAGTCCGCTCCAGCCATCCGCACTGCATTTGAAGGTGATTTACAAGCGCCGCGTACACGATTCGCGCCAATAATAGTTCTTCCTCGTGGTGTCGTGGAAGTGTCAGAGAGGCGTTTGGGATGTAGCTCAATCTGGAAGTGCAAGCGCTCGAGCGAGTCAGGCCACCACAGCAAGCAGCGTAGCAGATCGATGGCCATATTCGAAGATCTGGATGTCAGAAAGCAGATGGCAGCAGAAATCAGCAATTCATCATTAGTCAGAACGCATTCCTATCTTGCATCCTCATACCACCCACTTACCACTCCTCTGCGCATGGATGAGAACCGAGTAGAGCAAAACCTGTACAAATCTGCTGAGCGAGGCTATTGTAGCATACCAGAGCGCGCTGCATCACGCCTCCGTCTCTCCAACACCTTTCTGTGTTGCTTTTCCCACACATCACGCTCCATCTTATGGTCCACACACCTCTATTCCGTTCTCATCTAATTGTGTCTCTTACGAGGCCTCGGGGTACATGGTTTCCTTAAGGTTGATTCCAAGCTCTTCTCGGATACCATTGAGCTCCTGGAGGTACTCATCATACTGGCCCTTGTTCTCCACTTTGGCCTTGATTCCTGTAGCAGATGTTGTCAGCTGCGTGACCCCAGCCCTTCTCGCTCACTTTGTACCTACCCTCGAATATTCTCACAGCGGTTGGGTAGTCATTGACCCTCCGTGCAGCCCTCAATGCTGCGGTAATGACAGATGGAGAGGGGACCAGATCATAAGCAAAAGCGTTGTTGAGGTTACGTTGGAGCTCGAAGACATCCTGGACCTGCTCGAACTCTTTCTCATACCTGCATGAAAGCCATCATTAGCACACATGTCCCCGGATCGTCACATTCATGACCTGGTCGGATGGATGAGGCAGTTTGAGGGCTTTTCTGCTTGCTGAGGTCCGGGATGGTCCCGAAACCGCAACTTTGGGTGTCTTACCTGGCGGTGAACTCCTCAAAGCTCTCTTCGTGGTGTGGATCGTGTGCGTCATGGTCGGCGAATTTTGTAGTGGCGGTCGAGAAGGCAGAGGTGGTAGGGCGGAACTGCGAGACCTGGAAGCTGCGCATTGGCCGGACACGGCAGGACTGCGCGGTGAAGCGCGATGCCCGCGCTACACGAGCGAGGACGGCGGAAGACATGATATCGGCGAGGAGTGGAGAGGGGGGTGCGTGTGTTGCCGGCGGCGGTGGTGGTGGCGGTGCGGTGATGTCGCTGGCGCTGGTAACCAAAAGTCTGTGTCGTCGCCCTCAATCCAGCTTGCTCCTAACCGTCCCGCTGGTCCTTGCCAAGCCCCTCGGCTAGACTCCGGCGTTTTGATAGTATGCCAGCAACAACACGAGATCAATGGCCTGATCGATACTGATGCCTTTTCACTTGGTACAATGCTATTCTGTCTATCCAATGCTACAATGTCTGCCACGCGACTCCAGCAAGCAAGGAAGATCTTGAGCTCGGAGAGCTGCCATCTTTTTCGGCCAATGAGCTGCAAGCTGATGCCGAGCTTACATATGCACGTCATGTACGGCGACAGGTAGTTTATAGCTGGAATCAAGGAGGTGCTGTATAGAAAGTGATTGGTTCCGCAGTGCATTGATGCGGGAAGATATTTGTGGGGAATCAATGAAGCATCTGCCCTTGATCATACATACTACCAATGCAAGATCACCACTCTGCCGAACATGGTAATTTGCTCAGAATGAACTCCTGTTGGTTTTTGAGGATCCCTAACAACATGCTGTGTTGTGTGAAGAGGGAGCTTGGGGGCTGTCTTTGGCATCCGAAGTTGATTGGAGGCATACACAGCTCGAGCGGACTGTTGTAAACAATTCGAATGGAGCAAAAATATTGCAAAAAGTAGTGAATGAGATCGGATCGCCTTTCGAAGCTCAAGACTCGATGAACGGTTGTGCTCTCTGTGGTGCGAATGCGTGACCGTGGTAGACTTGCGCAGACAGTGCCACCAGCACAAGAAAGATCCCGTAGGACTCACGGATCCTTTCTCTTTGACAGTCATAGCGTCTCAAAAATATTGTCCCCACATCCAATAGAAACACAGCTTTGTAGATCAGCGGAAGATCGCCGGGCTCATATCATTGCGAACGCATGAAATTCGACCCGGAGGTCGGAGGATCGAAACATCTCGAAGCTAACATGTCTTTCGTTTTTGCCATTCTTTTTCTTTTTGGCAATTGGCCTGCGCCGTATCATGAACTATGGCCCGTATCGCACACCCGGTCATGAGGACACTCACATCGGCAAGCAACACAATCATATACTGGTGTATATTTACTTTTTCGTCCGGCGCGTCCAGTCTTAGTAGCTCAGAGTGAGAGCAGCGTGCTCATCGTTTGCAGGCCGATAACGCGAATTATGCCAAGGCGTTCTTTTGCATTCAATATGTCGGTCCCGTGTATCGCACAAGAAACGACCGGGCATCGATGTCAAGACGTTGAAGGAGCGGGCGATCGGGTCCACTTCGTCGGCCTCTTGATGTCGAGCTTCCTCCTGCGGCAATGTCCTCTGTACGGATGTCACGTCTTCAAGGCAGGCTTGGTCTCTGCCAAAGCCGTGAACTTATAAACGCAACCTCTTATAGGCGACCTGGATCTTCATCGTAGCCCATGCTCTTCCTGAACCACTTCAGCACACCACGAGCCTGCATCTCAGCAGCGAATTCCTTGACCGTCTCAGCTTTATGCAGCCCGGTCGAGCCGGCAGGCTTGCCAAGTTTGTGGTGCTCAGGTCGTATCTCATCAGGTTTCGCAGCATGGTGGAAGTCCTTGTAACGTAGGCGCTGCGCACAAGCATCAGTCAGCATCCACATGTACCAAGCCGGGACCACGGGGGGAGTCTGACCTACCTGAACGACGCCTATCCAATTCTCGACCCCAGCTTGACGTCCTTCCACGTACATGATGCCAGGCGCGCCTGGCCGGATCAAGGCGTAGACATCTTCAGCTGATGCAGCTTGCCGGAGTCTGGCAATTTTCTTCTGAGACCGGATGTGATGTGTACGAATGAGTGCATTCCAGGCTCGGCCAGTGGTGCTCGCCATGCTGGCTCAAACATCGTCTGTCGAAGGAAACGGCCACATCTCAGCGACATTGAGAGGCAGTACATCTCTCGAAAGCGCATCAACAATTGGGGGCGGTGGACATCCGAGTGATATTCGTTGACGCCCAGCGTCGAAAGTCGTGGACACTTGACCCGACCGCTCCCAAATGGGAAATGGGCCAAGATGTTTCTCCTCTCTTCCTAACGACATTCCCACCATCGGCAATGTAACTGTGCGGTCATCCCCCTGCAACCAAGCAAGCACTTCACGCTCATCGGTCCCGCATACACGCATCTCGCAAGCTCCCCCGGTCTGATCCCCTCAAGGCCGACGGGCAGGATCCACTCAGGTTCCGGCGAAGCATTGAGTGTCGGATTAATGCCACAGTATGACCAGTGATGAACAAAATGCGCCACTGCAGCATCTCGCTGGAGTCGATGTATCACAGTAAGTCCAGAATGGGACGCCTGATGATGTTGACGATGTGATGAAAGCCACAAGCGCCACGTAGGCGTGGAGGTGTTCGCGTCCTGTATGGCAAACAGATCCCTACAACTATTGCAAAGCAAAGGCTGTCGATCCTCCAGCTGACAGGGAACGGCAGTGATCCAGCTTTTTGCATAAGCTAGCAGGATCATCTCCACCTTGGTGCCGGCCTTGACTATCGAAAACATGCAATGGTAGGCCCTAGAGACGGGAGGAGCTACACTCATAAGTATTGGCTGGCGGTCCGCCTCTCAGCTCTTCGTCCTCCTTACAGTTCTTTCTAAGCATCATAGTGCTGATCGCACATCATGGGCTTCCCCATTCCCTCAGAGAAGATCGAATACAGACATTATATCGACGGCGAATTTGTCGAATCATCCGACAATGGCAAATTCGAGCTCAAGTCCCCATACAGCCACGAAAAGATCACAGATATCTGTGAAGCATCTGTCGATGATACCAACCGTGCTGTAGCAGCAGCCAAGGCAGCATTCTCAGCATGGTCCGCAAAGAGTCCCGCCGAGCGTGGTGCTCTAATGAGAGCACTGGCTGGCAAGATTAGAGAAGCACACAACCAACTTGGACAACTCAATGCCATGGACATGGGGCGACCTGTAGGTGTCATCCGAATGCCTGTCTTTGTATGTGCCCGGCTGATGTCCACCAGATCTCCACGTATTTTGATGGCTATCTCGCCGCATCACTTTTCGAGCAATGCGCAGAATCCGCATATGCGGCCAAGGGAGAGACTAGTTTGCATTCTCCCGGCTACATCAACATGACCTTCAGGCAGCCAATTGGTCCTGTGGCGGCCATCATACCATGGAACATCCCGTAAGACACATGCTCAATCACTGTTACATTCGATCATGAAATCAGCTGTTTTCCATGCGTCGACTGGTTATGGAGGAGACCCCGAGATCGCCTTCTTCTGACAGAATGCCTAGAACCCTCTCCTTCGCCATGAAAATTGCACCAGCTTTGGCGGCAGGATGCACGATTGTGCTCAAAACATCGGAGAAAGCTCCACTCACAGTAAGCAGGTTGCTTCCGACGAAGCGAACAATTGCTAACCGGAAGACAGCCAACGATGTGTGCGAAGTTCGCTCATGAGGTTGGGTTCCCACCCGGCGTCATCAATGTCCTCAACGGGCACGGAACACCATCAGGCGCTACTCTGGCCAGCCACATGGACATTCGCATGGTCAACTTCACGGGCTCCACTATGACTGGCAAAAGGATTCAGCAAATGGCCGCGACCAGCAACTTGAAAAAAGTCGTTCTAGAACTGGGTGGCAAATCGCCAGCCATCATCTTCGAAGACGCCGATATCGTCAAGGCCGCCACCGCAACTTCCGCTTCGATGCAAATGCTGATGGGCCAAGCCTGTGTTGCCAACAGCAGAATCTATGTACAAGAGTCTGTGGCCGACAAGTTCAAAGAAGCTTTCATCGCCATGTTCAAAGCAGCGAAGAAAGGTGACCCACTTTTGCCGGAGACACAGCAAGGCCCACAGGCCGATCAACTCCAGCATGAGAGAATCCAAACATTCTTGCAGGCTGCGACCGAAGGCAAGGGGAAGCTAGAAGCGGGAGGCAAGCCTGCGCAGGTCGATGGGAAGGGTTACTTCATCGAACCTACTGTATATTCCGACGTGGACGAGAACGAGAAGACTCAAAAGGTACGTCGTGCCATGCAAAGCTCAAGGTGCAGCAGAGCTCAAGGTGCAGCAGTGCTAATCCAAATAACAGGAAGAAGTCTTCGGTCCCTTCGTCAATATCAACACGTTCAAAACTGAGGCCGAAGCTCTTGAGAAGGCGAACGCTACAGAGTATGGTCTATACGCCGCTGTTTTCACCCAAGATATCAGCCGTGCTCTGCGGGTTGCCAAAGCTTTCGAGTCTGGTACCGTTGGCATCAACTGCACCAGTCCAACAATGGCCATGGATATGCCTTTTGGCGGCTATAAAGGCAGCGGCCAAGGCCGAGAAGGGTATGGATATAGCATGGAGGAACACTTGGAGCATAAGACGGTGCTAATCAAGATTGATGATGCGGCTGCTTCACCATTGCAGGGCGATGCTCCAAAGGGCTAGATGTAACAGAATCATCTGATGAACCCCATCCTTTGTTCTGACACTTCCAATGAGCTGGCCATGCGTGGAATCCTGCTCAGTTCAAAAAGTCATTCATTCCATATCTAACTCATATTCTGTCGAAGCAAGGGCGCGACTTGTTTCCTGCTTGCTGCAAGATTGTGCTGATCCCAGAAGTGATAATACACAAACCCTTCGTTGCCCTGCTTCTCCTCACCATCGGCAGCATCCTCCAATTGCAGCTCCTCCGCACTGCCCGCAAACTTCTCCGCGGCCTTCTTTCCCTTCTCGTCCAATGCATACAGCACCAATTGCCGATGAAAGCCCTCCCCATCATTATACGCCGTCATGATCGCGAACGCATTCAACTCTCGTTCCTTTGCCCACTTCTTCACCACTTCCTCAAGACCTTCCTCCCTCTTCCACAAATACTGCACATTCTGCACCACACTACTGACTCCCAATTCCAAGTCCCCTTCCCGCCACTGCTTATAATCCTTCCTCAGAATATCTCGCAGCGAAAGGTCATCAATATTAGATTTCGCATCATTAATCTCATCAAAGAACCGATCCCGATCATAATCTTTCCCAAACTTATGCGAAATGTTAATTTTCGCTTCCAGGAATCTCACAGCTTTGGTGTCGTGCTCGGTGATTTTCTCTTGGGCTTTCATGTTGATGCTGTCAATGAGGATGGAACCCAGGGCCAATTTGGCGACTTGCGCGTCCCAGGTTGAAGCGTAGGGAAAGTCGTCGATGAGGCGGGAATCTGCTTGGGCGGAGCCGATGGTGGACGAGACCATGGAGTCGAGATTTTGCCAGCTGGGGCGGAGATGGTTGATGACGAGGCTGTTGCAGCTGGCGGATTTGGTGACCACGCGTGGGGAAGCGGTGGTGCGGACTTGGTTTTCGTCTTCGTGGTGGTCGATTACGGCGACTACGCGGGAAGCGTAGAGGGTGCCGAGGTTTCCTAGGAAGGAGTTGTGGTCGACGAGTGTCCATTCAGTTTTGTCTGCGGGGAGTGGTTCGGGTCCGAGGTCATCGAGCGTGATGAGTTCGGATGGCTTGATGTCTGCGTGCTTGAGGAGAGCTGTGAGCTCGGGTCTGAGGGCGAGGTCTGAGGCCGGAATGTTGGTCACGGGTATCCATAGCTTCCCGGTGCGTTTCGATTCGAGTTGACTCGACTGTATGTAGCCATACACGAGGGCAGATGTGATGGAATCTAGATCTGCGGATTCATTGCCGATGACGAACGAGGTGGGGGTTTGATCCTTGATCGCTTGCTGTAAATGTCTCTTGGCCGTGACCAGAAATGTTCGCACTGACATGCGAGACATTGTGATTGCTGGTTTCAATGGAAAGGTAAAGAGAGTTGGCAAGTGAGGTCGTTATTTGATGAAAGTGGAAGCCTCAGGCAGCACATTACCGCCTGCAGGGATCGTGAAGTGGCGGCCTTGAGCTGCACCTTCTAGAAGCAATAACTTCATTACTCGCTTCTTTCACAACACACGCATATTCGCTTCGTGATCAAATCACTTTCAGTCATTGCTTTCAAAACCCAGAAGTTTCAAACGCCAAGATAGGGTTTGTGTAGGAACATCCTCTGGCCGTGCGGTCTAACAAACACCCGCTCTGGATTCACGCAGTAACGCGAGCTCGACAGCAACGCGAGGAGCGAGATCCGCAGCTGAAACTCACATACGCTGGAATCAGGCGTGACATCGTCCCGAACGCATATCAATTCATAAATCCTCTGCGCTGGTTCCAGCGGGCACGCAACCTCAGAGCCAAGTACTATTTCGAATTAGCCGAGCAGCAGCGTGAGGAAGACGAAGCACAGACACGACACGTGGGGGAGTACTATAGTGACGAAGTCGAAGCACAGAGGCAGAGATTGGAGGAATACCAGGCTTTTCTTGAACAAGAATACCTTAGCGCCATCGCAGAAATTTGTGCCAACATGGCAGCCAACGCCGCGCGTGGCAAGAAGGCCATGGATGCTAGCAGGTATGAAGAAGCCATCAAGGAATACAGTGACGCCATCGCAGAGTCGCCGACGTCGCCTGACTTCTACATCCAACGCTCCGTGGCAAATCAGAGAGCCGGGCACTTTGAGGCGGCTCTTGCGGATGCTGAGCAAGGAGTGCTGAACGCAATGCAACGTGCAAAGAAAGAACTCATCACCGAGGCTCAGTTCCGTCGTGGAGTAGCACTCTACAAGCTCGGTCGTTTGGGTGATGCTGGATTCATTCTGAACGTAGTCAAGCAGCGTGATGAGAAGCACAAGCAAGCCGAAATGTGGATCAACAAGACAAAGATGGATGTTGAAAAGCTCAACTCGGACGACGACAAGCTGAAAGTGACCATCGTCGAGAGGCCTAGCATGCCAGCTGCCAGACCAGCAGAGATGTCCCCATCTCCTTCGCCCCCCGCTGCACCTCAGCAAACACCAGCTGACAAGATCCGCTATGACTGGTACCAGAATACAGAGAACATCTACTTCACAGTCATGGCAAAGAACGTACCAAAGGACCAATGTGTCGTTCATTTCGAGGAGCGCTCATTCAGTGTCTCCTTTCCCACAGCCTCGAACTCCAGCTACGACCTTCATTTCGAACCACTGTTCGCACCAATTGACCCGAACCGGAGCATCACTCGTGTCCTTGCCAGCAAGGTCGAAATCATTCTCATCAAAGCACAGCCCGGCGTGAAGTGGCGGCAATTGGAAAGCGATGATCCGAAAGACGCTCCAAAGGCTAACAGTGTCGCCGGTGGCGATCAGAAGGCCGACGATGCCGTTAAGCGCGCAGTCTTGACAGAACCTGCAAAGGGCCCTGCTTATCCAACATCGTCGAAGAAGGGACCGAAGGACTGGGACAAGGTCGCGAAGGAGGCAATGCCAAAGAGCGACAAGCATGGCGCGGCCGAAGATGACGACGACTATGAAGGCGGAGATGCGGCCAATCATTTCTTCAAGAAGCTCTTTAAGGGAGCCAGTCCGGAGGCGCAGCGGGCCATGATGAAGTCGTACACTGAGTCCAACGGCACTGCTCTGTCAACGAATTGGGAGGAAGTGTCAAAAGGCCTGGTTGAGACTACTCCGCCCGACGGGATGGAGGCCAAGCCGTGGAAATAGGAGGCACACGGTGACCAGGACGCCACTGGCAATGAGCTTCCCTCTGAACTTGATGAAATGCTTGAGATGGGCGTGATCGCATGCGGTAATGAGATTGAGGACGAAGAAGTGGACGCATTGGGCAAGAGGTTGACTCGGGATCGGACTCAGAGTCGGCATGAAAAGCGTTCTAGCAAGGCGTAAAGGTTCGAGGAATACCGGGCATTCGTTGGCAGGGATGACCTTCACTTCAAAACGAAGTGCTTCGGAACTCATCCACTAGCGTTGTACTGTTAAAAGCACGTAACTTAGCTCACTGAAATTGTGCTAGCTTTCCCCTGACTTCTGGCGATGTCCTGCCCAGGTGGTGATGCGTCTGTCGACAAGTTGGTCATTCTTCATTCCCTGCGGGACATGTGAGCGTCGGACGCGACTCGCAAGCCTTTCCTGTCTTACCATACGGATTCATGTCCCATCGCCATATCATAACAGCCCTGAAAGACGACAAGCCCGCCCATGATGTGCACGAGCGACCTCGCGAGCCACTGCGAAAACAATAGATCCTGCCTGATGCAGACGGACAAACACTCAAGGACAACAACTCTAAGCGTCTTGTGACTCCAAAGCTATTGATATGCAGATCAGCGGCGGAACGACCCCATTGCGCAAGTGCGCAAGTATATGCGGACTGAACTGACAGTTATAAGATGCTTGCAAACATGCTTACTAAGACGAGTTGGCGACAAATCGTCGGACTTAGATCGGCAGACCCGCATAAAGAGGACCGTCAACTCGTCTTTTTGCTCTTTTGTTATAATGTTTGCCAAAGGTCAGGGGTTCGCATCGGCGTTGAAGTATCTCATCCTACTTCTCGTTACAGCGTTTTTTGCATCAGAAATGCTCTCCGAACCGGGTCACGTCGTCAGATACAAACCCTCATATGGCATTTCAGATTCTGGGTATCTTGATACAAATGCTCTCCTTCTATGCCCTCTCCTAACGCCATTCTCCAGTCCATGCTTTTCTATAATAGCCCTTTCCTCGCCAACTCGATCTTTCTCAACGCTTCCCCTTCTTTGAAGCCGCCTTTGCTCACGCATGCCATGCTGCCTTCTCCAAATTCGACTTTGTCTTCGGTCTTGGGGAATGCACAGGGGCAGTGGTGGGGAAAGTGTACGCAGGAGAGGGTGTGTGGGCATAGGTATTTGTCGCAGCGGGCTGGGAGAGCATGTATGTCAGTACTCAAGGCATGAAGGTAGTAGTATCACGAGTTTGTTTGGCTGGAACTTGAGAGAGAAGGACTCACCTCCATCGTAGTTCTGCTGATACCAGTCACTGTCGCTAGCCATATTCTGCGGCTCTTGATGTTGTTGCTGGTGCCCAAACATGTTGCCAAAATTGAAGAATTGCGACATGCCAGGAACAACGAGGAGCAAAAGAGCTCCGAGGATCGATTGGAAGTGCATCTTGACTGACACTTTTCTTGTTGCGTGCAGAGTGAAGTTGGATAGATGCGAGCTGTCCCATCGAAGCGCCGGAGGAAAGACGGGCCGAAGCGTAGAAGCCAAGATCCTAGTTCACTCCCCGAGATTTCTTGAGCTGCTTCACTTCAACTTTTTGCGACGAGAACAAAGACACGTCACCTCACCATCGCGAACCGAACGAGCATTTCTACACGACGACACTACAAAACCTGTCACCATGCATCTCATGTACACTCTTGATGCCAGCGGCAAGCGCGTCTACACTCTGAAGAAGGTTGTCGGCAGTGAAGTCACAAAGTCTGCGCATCCGGCCAGATTTTCGCCAGATGACAAGTACTCCAGGTATGAATGAACTGGCCGGGTAGAGTTGAAGTGAGTGATCATGTGATGCTGACGGGATCAACAGGCACCGAGTCACGCTGAAGAAACGATACGGATTGCTCCTGACACAGCAGAGTGAGTGAGGAAAGGCATCTCGGGACAAAGGACACTGCTGACAATGGAACAGAGGATAAGACTGTGCTCGGACAATAGACGCGAAGTCGGAGAGATGGTTCGGTCCTGGCGTGTGGGATTAGCGATGGAGTTTTGGCGTTCGTCTAGGAAAAGCTGGGACGTGGTGTACAAGCGTGAAGGAAATGCAGATACCGTTGAGGAACGTCCTATGAAACACAGCTCGTAAGCAGTCGATACGTAACCTGAGCGACAACGGCATGCGACAGGTGGGACGCGCAGGTGGTCATGCGCTTCACTTCGTGCTTCACTGCCAAGACTGGGGTGTCCGTGCAGTTCTCACAACGACTTGTTGGCGTTGGCATTCGCCGATTCACATCTTGATCCTTTTCATTTCCACTTACTGAGCTTTTCAATCAAACTTCAAGGGCAACATCGTCACACAGAGGTGTGCATTCATGATCCACTCTCTATCAAGCGCACCCGCTGACATCAACCTGGAAGCAAGTATCTGGCGCGCCAGGCCAGACTCGACAAGGTCGTTTGCAACACGAATTCGCTCGAATGGAGAGCTCGCCCCTCGGCAAACTCGCGCCAGAACTGCGCAATGAGATCTACGAACTGGCGCTCACGGCTGACCAGCCACTCACTCTCTGCTCCCAAAATGCTGCCAAAGGTGCCGCCCGAGTCGCACCGACAGCAACCCAACCACCGCTCACGAGAGTGTGCCGCCAAGTTCGCGAACAGTCACTGAAGATGTTCTATCACGCCAAACACTTTCCTCATCGAAGTTTCTGTGCCTTTCTGGGACCGTGAGCACTGCCCGATCGTCGAACGTCAGCGACAGGAAGTTTCAGGTTGGCTATCTCGATTGGAGCCTGAGAATCATCATGCAGTTCGAGACCTGCGCTTGGTGATCAATGTGACCCGCCTTTTGCCGGACCCAAGATCCGCAAGTTGGAAAGCTTTGTGCGACGTGCTCAAATGCTATGGCTATTACGGGCAGCATCAGCAGGAGCAGAAATTGAAAGTGACAATACGAAAGACAAGCACAGCGCTTGACCGACTTCCTTATCCGCCCGCTGTAAGACTTGCGCAGCGCTACGGAAAGAGAACGGCGGCGGCGTTCTCCGATATCTATGGTTTGAAAGTCAAGCAAATCTGGATACCTTCTGGGAAGAATGAGGTGGAGGTTGAGAGCGATGACGGGGGTGTAAGTAGTGCCACTTTCGGAGAGCGGATAGTCATGAACTCGAGTGGAACTCCAGATGTCCGTCAGATACGCTTCACAGCTGGGTCAGTGGATACTATGGCCCTCGCCATACCACTGGAGACCGAGATCATCGTTAGAGCGCACGCGAGCTTTTGACGCATTTCATTGGCCATCGACTCTGGTAAATCAAATGCGTTTCCTTTCCTGTGCGCGTTTGCATCGGAAGCTTGGATTTGGCAGCTTGTGCGCACGTTCTCTCTGACTTTCGCACCTGACATCTCGACACAGCACCAACACCGACACAACAACGCGCCATCAGAAGCCTTCTCATCCACAAGCATTATCGCGTCCACTACCGCCTCGCATCGAGCCCGCCCTTCTCAACTCACATCCTCGAGTTCCTCTGCAATGGAGAACTCGCCCTTCAACAAGCTTTCCGCCGAACTGCGCAACAAGATCTATGAGTTAGCGCTTGCGCATGATACGCCTCTGGCGGTCTGCAAGAAACACCCCGACCCCGACTCGACTGCTGTACAACCACCGCTTACCCGCGTCTGTCGGCAGATACGCGATGAAGCGCTCGGCATGTTCTATCAGTTCAACACTTTTGTGATGGAATTGATAAGCTCCCAGATATGGAAGTGGCCCGCCGACGACAAGTGGGGCTTTCCATTGGAAAGGCTAAAGGAGAAGGAGCAGCGGTGCGACGATACTGAACACGCACCTACCTGGATATCAGAGATCCTCGACAGAAGAACGTGGGAGGTTTCAGAATGGTTGAAGTGTACGAGCCAGGAGCACCACGATGTCATCAAGAAAGCAAATATCGTGATTGGTACGAATGTGTTCCATTGGGAAAAGGATTTTTACGGAAAGCGCAACAATATCTTCGATTGGGCGCCTCTGGTGGAGATGCTGAGGCAGTACGGTTACTGTGGGAAAGTAGGCCAGCAGAAGGTGAATGCGGTCGTACGCCTGATCATTAAGTACACCTGGAATGACGAGAAGCGATGGCTAACCTATCTCTGCGAGCAACTGGCACAGGAGGCGGCGAAGTTCTTCGAAGATTTGGGTCTGGAGGTGGAGGTGACGTGGGGAGAGCTGTGGTCGCACGAACTGAGCAACTGCAGTCACTGTCGTGCTCCGCTGCAAGAGACAGGATGGTGGAATCAGTGAATACCTTTCGAACAGTCGCGTGCAGTGTCAGTCACATGAGCTCTACCATTCTCGATACTTCGAGAACCAGGAGAAGACCAAGAGCTGAGACAGCTTCGGTGCATTAGACTCCACCAACAAGTGCTACAAAGACAGCATCACTGTGTACATCAGTTACTATGTAAAGCGCCGCCTCGTTATACCAATGACAAAACCCTCTGGGGGTGAATGGACTTCTATTTCATCTTGTTATGAGTGCCGGCTGGGGACGATCGTGGCTGGAATGAAGACTGGAAGGGTCGGCTCTAAAAGTCGCAGGGGTATGAGTGAATAGTACCGCCGAGACTAGCCGTTCACCAGTTCACGACACGACTCTTCTATACTAAGCCCAAGCCTTCCCGCCACTTCTCATTTGGACAACTAATAGCAACTCCAACACCATTGCCATCGTATTGAACTACAGGCTCAACACAAGCAAACATCATTCGGCTTGCTCTCAAGGCCTGCGACACAACTCCGAGTCTCAAAATTCTCTCCTTGACCACTTCTCCACCACTCGACACAATGGATGCTTCACCTCTCAAAAAGCTCCCCGCCGAGCTGCGGAACAAGGTCTTCAAACTCGCAGTTGTAGCCGACGAGCCTATAGCTATTAGCTCAAGCTATCCTGGATACGACATTGCTACGCAACCACCCCTTACCCGAGTCTGTCGACAAACCCGCAACGAGACCTTAGAGATTTTCTACCACTTCAACACTTTTGTGGTGGAGGTCGTATCTGCCGAATGCTATTGGGATTTCGGACTTGAGGTTTCCGACAGAAAAGAGGAATTATCGAAATGGCTTGAGCATACGAGCGAGAAGAATCGCGCTGCTATTCAGAAGCTACACTTCGTTTTCGCCTCCGAACCTGTCTCCCTTCGTACCGAGCCAGCGTGGCAAGATCTGACTCAGACGCTGATCAAGTACGGCTACGGAGGAAAAGGTGAGGGCGGCAGTAGACTGGAAGCGACGGTCCAGCTGCACCTTGTCTTTCATCGTTTGCTGTGGGCGGAACCTGCAGTGGAGAAGATCGTGAAGAGGTATTGCCGGCGGCAGGAAAGAAAGGCGAGGGAGCAATTCGAGAATCTAGGTTTCGAGGTCATGGTGACATCAGAATTGTTACCGTGGTGACATTGGAACTGGTATCATGATTGTCTGATGGGAATTGTGTTGGTCGAATAGTCGAATAGTGCTCTAGAAACCACTTGAAAGAAAGGATGAATGTAACCCGTTTGAAGCAAGGAAAGCGTACCCAGCGTAGAAATTAGCACAAAAGCCAAAAGCTAAGGCAGCTTCAATGCATTGAATTCCATCAAAAATGGCTACAAAGAAACATCCAGCCGAAGAACAGCCATTCACTGTCGCACATCACTTGACTTTTGACTTTGGATATTCACTAGTCCCCTAACATCGATCTTCAATACAAAAGTGTTCTGCTCGCACGACCTCTCACTGACATCTCGATAGCAATACTACCAACACAGCACCACGCAACCAACACTTGCTGCAACAAATAAAACCTATACCCCTAGCATACACTCTCGACTCAACAAGCCTCTCCTCCACACCAATACTCTTCCCCCCACCATGGAGAACTCACCATTCGGCAAGCTCTCCGCCGAGCTACGAAACAACATCTACAAGCTCGTCCTCGAAGCCGACAAACCGCTAGCAGTCTGCTCTCAATCTCCAGATCTCTATACCGCCGCACAGCCCCCCATCACTCGCGTCTGCCGCCAGATCCGCGAAGAGACCTTGCAAATGTTCTACCATTCGAACACATTCGCCGCGGAAATCATGTCCGATATCCACTGGAACTCCAGTCCCGACGACGACGTGATCCAGCGAGCAGATGAAATTGAAGAGTGGTTCGATTGTATGAGCTCGAAGTATCTCGATACCATCCAGCACTTGTGTCTGATGATCGTCTCGCCTGAAAGCTGCGAGCTGTCGCACAATAGGAAAGATTGGCAGTATTTGGTCAAGACACTGAAACGCTTGGGTCTGGTTGGAGATGATGGAAAGGGGAAGCTGAAAGCTTTTGTGTGGTTGACCTGCGAATCTAGAGTGGGGCCCAACTACTGTCGACGACGGGCAGAGGAGACTTGGGAGTTCTTCAAGCGTTTTGAGATTGAGGTTGGGGTGGGAATCATGCACATTTGAAGAGTGGCGAAAATGCTGCGAACAGATGTGCGAGGAGACAGACTAGATATGGTGTCTAGCAGGGGGCGGAAAATGTATGATGAAAACGGCCGTGGTCTGAGAAGTGAGGCTCTCACCCAATGTTTGCTGTGTTTTATTCAGTCACCTGAAATCAAAATCTTGAAACTTGCGCGCAGTTCGTCACTTCTCATCTCACTTGCCATTTCGAGAACCGACATCGCCGTCGTCGTGAGGGCTTTAATACCCGCTACGTGAACATAGGTTCCAACAAAGAACGCAGCCAAAGCAAGGCCCACAACCACAGATTCAAAACCAGACCAGTTTCCCCAAATTGACCCAAGGTTTTTTCCAAGCGTGACGCGCATGTCTCCATTCATAACAACACCCGACAGTATAAACACCAAACCCTTCTTCACAAGAAGAAAATATCACAAACTCTTCCTACTCCTCCTCCTCCTCCTCCTTACTCAAACCGAAACCTCTCGGGACACCTCCCCGCACTCTGCACCATGACCGGCGTGTAACCCGTCTGTCGAATCCGACTCTGACTCTCGGCATAATCTCTCAATCTCTGTTTCAACGAAGAAGAAGAAGAAGAAGAAGAAGAAGAAGAGGAAGAAGCAGTAGGGTTCTGCGTTGGCGGGGGCAAACCCGATTTCCGAATTTGCAAAGGTAAAGGTGTCACAGGTTCCAAACTTTCGATTGTTGTTTGATATTCACTGCTGAGAGACAGCGTATTCGCCGCGCTACCGATTGAGGAGTCGAAGCTCATTTTGGATCGTGGTTGGGATGTTTCGTGTAGAGATGGAATTCTGTGGGGGGAGGTGTGTTGGATTGTTGAGGTGCTGCTCCTGCTGTCTGAGCTGGAACTGCGGCTGCTTCTGTGACTGCTGCTTGAGGTGAGGGAGGGCAGAGGGTTGGGTTTTGGTAGGATTTGCGATTCGCCTGTTGTGTCGCGGCTGTAGATGCTGGAGAAGGAAGCTCGTCTTCGGGAAAGGACGGCGAGGTTGGCTGAGGAGAGGGCTACTGGAGGTGGTACGAGGAGGTTGAGAGTGTCGTCGCTTCGGACGGGTCGGATAGGTCGGACTGGTGTTGGGCGGGAAAATGAGTGAGGTGGATAGATGGCTTTGTGCATTGTGCTTCCCACGTGCAGGCGATTCGGAAGGTAAGCGGGTAGTGGTGGTAGTGGTGAAGATGGCGGCTGCGGGAGCTGCATGCTTGTGGGAGACCGTATTGAGGATAATGATGGTCGTGCTTGTAGAAGCGAGGGAGGAGCGGAAGCTCTGCTGCTACTTGTCCATGTTCTTGTTGCCTGTGGCGGCAGCCATGACTCAGCAAGGACCGGCATGGGATTGTGCTCTGTGTGTTCAGCGGCCAGAGCTCTAGTCGAGATTGAAGTCGATGAGCGACACTTGAATGACATCTCAGAAGGCATGGTCCGAAGCCCTCGATCCTTGTGGGCCAGAAAGAGCGGCAGCAGCTTGTGTTCTGGCACCATGCCAAGTAGATGGCATCGGTTTGCGCCGGTCACTTGCCGTATGAGGAGGAAGAGGATTGTTGTAGCGATCCTGTCAAATCGGTCAGTATAAGTGAGTGAAGACATTGGACTTGCTGCCTCTTTGACTCACATGCCGACGAGGCCTGTCAGTATTGTGATTCGGTTGATGATACAAGTGCGGCCTTGGTCAACTACAGCCGTCTTTGCTGAGATGCGGCCAGATGTGCATAGAGGTTGTCGCGCCGCAGTAAAGGTGATGCAGAGACCACTAGCCACCATCCATATCGTCACCAGAATTGGCAATGTATGCGCGGCAAGCGACCGATGAGCGTCCACTCGCTCGCCATCGATCATGCTTCGAGCTCTCGTTCGTAGGTGGGTCGCGATGGTCTGAAGGAGGAGGTAGGATAAAGACAAGATGCCCTGCGACCAGGTCAGAGAATTCTTGCGGAACAAGTGAAAAAGCACGTACTGCCACCAAATACATGACCGCAGAAGGTATGGCTTGAGCATCGACGGCTCCGATCACCAGGATGAAGATTGTGCTTGCAATGACATAAAGCGCTGTCCAGAGAAGCGCATTTTGACAGACCACGATCGTGAGCCTCCCAAGTCGATTCCTTTTCGCTCGTGCTGGGTGCAGTCGTTTGGAGCCGGATGACACGGAAACGCCCATGTCCAAGACGGCCGGTAAAGTCCTAGGCAGTATTGGCCGAAGGATCGTGGGCTTATCGTGACTATTCTGCTATCTCGGCGTGGGAGACTTTCGCTGCTGCTGATAGTGATACTGAGGGAGATGCATAATCCAGGCAAAGGACGTGCCTACTGTCCAGATCATGGTGATTGACCAGCCATCGCGTCGAACTGTGCCCACCGTGATGGGAGAGAAATTCGAGAGTGGTTGCATGAACTACATTCCAGAGGCGGAGAGCGGAATGCGGCTCACGATCAGTGCTGCCCGTTCGCCCTGACACGCTGCAACCAGACATCATCAAACGCAGCTGTACACACGATCGTACACTGGCGAATCATGCCTTCGGATCCGTGAGGCGTCGTCGGGCAAAACAACGTGAGCACAGCCTTCCCGCCCGCCGGAGTCGCTGGGCTTGGAGGTCAGACATTCATCAGGAGTTGGTCGCCAGATGGATGTTGCGCCTTGCTGCCTTGCAGATGTTCGTTCTTGGATTCGGCGCTGCTGCCTCAGGATTCTCTTGTGAAGGCACAGATGTGCGCCACGAAGGCGAGCATACCAATTGAAGTTGCAAGACGTGGTTGGTGGAATGAAAATCCAAACGTCGCCATCATCCTGGTCAAACCTTGGCGGGCCGCGATGATCCATGTCCGGATGGTTGCTCTTCACGACACCAACTCCACAACACCGAAGAGCCTCACCACTTCGTCCGCGCCGACGGTCTTGTCAACATGGCCACACCCAGAAATCTGGGGACAGACCTCCTCCAGCGATCTCTGTGAGCAGACTCCGAATTTACCATCATTCCGACACCGAAAGCAGCACATCCACCGCCCCATCACAACTTCGGCAGCGAAAGTGGCTCAGCAACAAGCCTTGGAGCCACGCAAGCCGAGAAGCGCTTCCCTGTCGGACACGCGCCGTACCTGTCTCGAAGTGTTTACTGCTTATGTCTGAGACGGTGCCCACATAGAAGAGCGAGTTCGGTTGCCCGCCTCTGTCCTTCTGCTTGCCTCCCTCAAGCTTTCCCTCGAGCAACTTCCACCCCACCATGCGGATACCACAGACGAAGCTGCAGCGGGTGAAGGCCGGCACTCACCTGTTGCAGAGTGTGCTGGTCTTCGTGGCGGGATGCTTGACGTTGGCCGTCATGACCAAGTCGGGCGGATATGGGGGACAGACGGCCTTCTACTTTGCACTGGTATGCGCAGGGTATCAGCAATCAATGCACACGGGCTGACAATATTGCAGTGCTTCTTCACGATTCCAGCAGTCATTTACCAAGTGATGGTCCCCATGTGGTCGCGTGCCTGGCGCTTCAACAATGTCTGGGCGGTCGCAGTCGTCGATGTACTCTTCGCCGTTCTCTGGTTCGCTGCTGCCATAGCTGTGGCGGTATGGAATGGACACGCAATTTCCAAAGGCAGAACGAAGACCGACACCCACTCCGACTCGAAGACATCCAAACGCGCCGACGATGTGATCAAAGACGGGACTTGCAAGTCCTTCGCATATGGCAGTGTCAGTAAATGTAACGTCAGCAAAGCCACTGTCGGCCTCGGCGTGGTCATGTTCCTGCTCTTCTCCGTGACGGCCGCCATCGCGATCCATGCCATCAAGCAACACAAGCAGACGGGCGCTGTGCCGACCTCCGGGTTCAAGAGAAACCCAGTGGGCAGTAGAAGAGAATCGGAGTCCATCGCGGATAAGACAGCCGACCCATGGTCTACGGATACCGACGACCTGAACGCCAACAGCACCGACAGGTTCGGACTCTCGCAGACGCTACCGACTCCCGACCGAGAAGGCTTGCTAGGAGCAGGAGGGCACAGAAGAGGAGATTCGGACACATACTCGCATACAGACGCCGAGGGCATGGCACATCCTGGAAAAAGAACGAGCTACTACTCAACCACGCAGACCGCGTATGCACCGGCGAGCTACGACGAGCACATGGCTCCGTCTGCTCTGAGCCCGACAGGCTATGGTCCCACAAGCCCGACCGGCCACCTCCAATTTCCAGAGGCGAATTACAATGCACTGCGGTAGTATGCGTTCCGATAGCGGGTGGCGGCGGTATTGGCCTTGAAAAATGACACGAGTATCACGAAGTGTACGCAGAATGAGAAGGCTTTACGTTCGACCGGGCTGGGAAGCGACCATGAACCTTATCCACGCGAATGTATCAAAAGGGGACCGATATTATCCCATATGTAGTTGGAATCCAGAGATTGCATCGAGGTCTGACCCAATCACATTACTGCAAAAAAATCAGCCGAGCGACGGTGTTGGTCCTTGGCCTCTGCAGACTTGCTCGTATGACCACAACCAAGAGCACGCGAGACTGAAAACGGTCATTCTGGTACCAACACACACCTTCGGCAGACCATGTATTCCAGCACCGTGGCTACGCACCTGCCACGCTGAACGCTAGACGGACGAGGCAAGGACCATCCGGCACCGAAGTCTGTTCCTGAGATTGACCTGCCGTGTGAAGTAAGTGATTGTTTACTCGTTCGACTCCCGTATTGCTTTTGAACAATATACCGCACATCCTCTTCGGCACTCTCTCTTTCGAAAATCGCAAACATCTCTTGCTAAGAAATATACACGTCTTGACAGACGCTATCGCTATTGCTATCGCCACGTCTACCTACTGGGGAGCAATACCACCGTCATGGACCCTTGCGATCTATTACCACTAGCGCTTTCACGCATCAGCTTACAAGCAGAAGAAGAGAAGTCGCAATCACCGCAAGTACCCACCAACGAATCAATCGAACCCACAAACGCAAAACGCCCCCAACCCGCCACCTTCACCACCCTGCCAGCCGAACTCCGCCTCATCATCTACTCCCACGCAACCGACAACCACCTCGGCACCTCCCTCGTCCAACAAAACTCCGGCCGCCTCCAATTCCGCCTCGCATGGCCCCTCTCCCCGCTGGAATACCGCTCCCCGCACCAACTCTCCATCGACGCCATCGCCTCCACCTCCCACCAACTCCGCCGCGAGCTCCTCCCCATCATCATGCGAGGTTTCATCGTGAAATTCCCGGCCTGGACGCCCGAGTTCAAAATCCAATGCGCGCATTGGATTGGCGATGTCAGTGACCTGTTTTGTCGGTGCGTGGATTGGGTGTGGTTGGAAGGGTTGTATTGGAGGGTTTCGGTGGTGTTGGGACGGGATGATGAGCATGGGAGGAGGAGACCAGGGGTTTTGGGCGAGGATGAGAGGGCGAGGGGGAGGGATGTGCACATGCATGAGGTGAGATTGTTTTTTATTTTATTTTTCTTTTTCTTTCGCTATGGGGAATGTGGGTGTGGTTTTGGCTTGTGGCGTTGACGCTGATGATGTTGAACGGAACTAGGGCAGTCGGAGTTTTGAGAGAGAGGCTTTTGTTTTGAGAGTGGATTTTCAGAAAAGTGCCGAGGAGAGAGCGCTGTGTTGTGCGAGGCAGACTGTTGAGTTACTGGAGAAGTTGCTGTTGGGATCGGATGATGGGGTCAGTCTGGGGAGGGAGCAGATGGGAATTCTACTACGTGAAACTCCCTTGACGGGGACGGAGCAGCATCGAGTGGCCTCGACCTAGACTGTCCTTTCATGGTCGTCGAATCAGTTTCTTCGGAGCAGCAGTGACTGTGCGGTGGTGCTCCGGCTCCATTCTCTCGTGAAGCCAGGCACTCATCATTCGCATGGAGAGACCTGTGCCTTGAAATTCGACGTCATCATTGGCTCCGAACACTGCCCCGCAAGGCGGCAGACCAAAGAGGGAATCCCGACATCGGCTTCAATATTTCCACGTCTCCCGGGAGTTCGTCACTTCCCGGCCGATATAAACGTAGACATAGACAGCCGCAAAACATGGACCTTGACGCCAAAGTCAGTGAGTACATTGCGACTGCTCAATTTCCCGAGGACGTGAGTGGCTGACATCCAAGCAGAACAATCTTCCACAGCGGATCCCGATTCGTTCGCCTGGACTTCTGCCAGAGAGCGATGGCCGGTGATTTTGGTATGCGCGAGATGGGAGTGCCGCCTCTGCTGTGCGTGGGAACTAACGCTGATGCATCAGACTGGAGCCATTGATGATTTGCACAAGGCTGTGTCAAAGGAGACAGATTCCGCCACGCTTGAGGAGGGCAAGAAAATCACGAATGAGCTTGCGACCCTCAAGTATGAGTTGCAGCATAATCGGCAGCTGACGTGTGTATGAGGATCAAGAATTTCACTGCGATTATCACTGACTTTCAGCAGGCCCCTTGCCGATGATGGCGGCTCGGACATTGCAGCCTACAACCACGAGCTTGAGCAGCGAGGCAATCCCAAGTGGCACCATGTCGCTTGGCTGTACGCTGAATGCTATCTCTACCGTCGCATGGCAACCATCTTCGCTCTTTCAAAGTATTGGAAGAGTTACGATGTCTTTTCCAAGCAGAAGACAGCCACCTTCCGCTCTTCTCGGCCTGCGGTCCTGGAACTCGCAGCACGATATAACGACCTCACGAAGCAGCTCGAATCCAACAAATCCGCACGCGCAACCGCATCCGAGGAAGAACGCACGCAAGCGGAGAAACAGCTCTTCGTCGAAATGTCCGAAATCTGCCTCTGGGGCAACGCAACAGATCTCAGTCTTCTCACAAACCTAAGCTACGACGACATCCAAAAACTCCAAGGCTCCAACGCCCGCAAAGCAAACGAAGACAAAATCCTCGTCAACGACTTCGACAAAGCCTTCGCCACCCTCAAACAAGCACAAAACTCCGGAGTCAAGGAACGAAGAGTCGACATCGTCCTCGACAACGCCGGCTTCGAACTCTTCGTCGACCTCATCCTCGCCGGCTACCTCCTCCAATCCGGCCTCGCAACCCACATCGTCCTCCACCCCAAGAACATCCCCTGGTTCGTATCCGACGTCGTCCCCAAAGACCTCGCAGACCTCCTCTCCGTCCTCGTCAACGCGAAACATTTCTACGAGACGCCCTCCGAAGACGACCAAGCGCGCGGCATAACACCTCAACCAATTTCCGAAAAAGAAAGCGCCGACTTGCAAGTTCTCTTCCAGAATTGGTCCGGACTCTACCACGAAGGTCAAATCGTCCTCCGACCAAACGCCTTCTGGACCGAAGCCGGATCGTACTGGCGTCTACCCCGCACGGCGCCAGCGCTGTACGAAGATCTGAAGAGTTCGGAGTTGGTCATCTTCAAAGGAGATTTGAATTATAGGAAGTTGACTGCGGATGGCATGTGGGATCCTACGACTCCGTTTGCGGAAGCGATTGGGCCCATGGGAGTGGCGAGTGGGGTGAGAGTGCTCGCGTTGAGGACTTGTAAGGCGGATGTCGTGGTGGGTTTGCCCAAGGGGAAGGATGAGGAGTTGAAAGCATTGCAGGATGGAGGGCTGGATGGGGAGAAGAGGAAGTGGGCTTGGAGCGGGAAGTGGGCTGTTGTGAGCTTTGTTGATGGGAAGGCTTGATTGAATCAAGTACTGCGCCATGGTATAGCCAGGCGACTCAAAACCGGGAAATTTGGTCGAAAAGTAGACATAGAGTCGGAGACGACGTCCTGCGTCACTGCGTCTGCAAAGCAAGAAGAATGTGATCGCTTGCATGCTCTCCAAAGCAGCAACAGTCCAGACCGACGTGTCTGGCATTGATAACTCATCACCATCCAGTCCCATATCTTCAAGAATACACGACCCTCAAGAAGCAGTCCTCGGCTCCCTATTCTCCTTCCCATCCTCCACTTCCTTCTTCCTCTCATACTTGTACGCGTACATTTGCCGCGATTCCGCACCAACTTCCTGCCTTCCCCACTGATGCATCAGGGTCCGAGCCATGAGTTCGCGCTCGCGGTTCGCCTCTTCCAGCTTGGATTTCCAGAACTTCTCCCTCTTGCGAATGGTTTCGGAGACTTTGGCGTCGAGTGTCACATTGACGGATTCGAGATTGGTGATTTTAGTCTGGAGGGCTTGTTTCTCCGCTTCTACACCCGCGAGAGTATCTTGTGCCTCGTCGCGCTCGATGACGGCCATGTTGAGTTCGGATTGCTTGGCTTCGAGTTGGGAGCGGATGACATCAAGTTCCTGGGACGGTGTCTGAGATGAAGGATTTTGCCGTGAACGGAGGAGATCGAGCTCGGATTGCTTCGTCTCGAGCTGTGTTCGCATGATGTTGAGTTCTTGGGACGATGTCTGAGAGGAAGAACTCTGCTGTGATCGCAGACGTTCGAGCTCGGTTTTGTGTAAGGCTTGTTGATCACGGAGTTGTTGCTTGAGTTCCTGCATTTGGCGTTGTAGGCTGGCGGCCAGCTCCACCGCACGTGTTCGCTCGTTGGAAGTTCGGGTAACATCGTCTTCGTTGGCTTGCTTCGCTGAAGTGAGTTGTCCTCGAAGCGATCTGATCTCCTCCTCGGCCTCGATTTTGGCGGTCTTGTGGTTCTCGATTTCTGATTTGGATTGCAGCAGCTCTCTTTCGAGTTCGCTGATAGCGGCCTCGTCATCGTGTGCTTGCTGTAATTCTGTCCGAAATCGCTGTCTCTCTGCTTCATGGTGTTCACGCTCTGCCTCAAGTTCCTCCCGTAAACCCAATGCTGCCTTCTCAGCCTGATCGCGGCCGCGTCTCACAGCGGCGAGGTCGGCTTCGAAAGTCTTGCACTGCTTCTCGTGCTCGGTTCTCTGGGACTCTAGCTGTCTGCGTAGTTGTTCAATTTCCGCATCGTGCCTCGCTTTCCTTCCATTCTCGCCAGAACGAGCCAAGTCGGTCAACTTCTGCTGGTTGAGTAGCTGTTCCTTCAATTCGCCAAATTCGCGCCTGAATTCTGCATTGTGTCGATGCGCAAGTTCTTTCATGTCCACCAAGTCTTGCTCACGTCGCGCAGCTTCTGCAGCAAAAGACTCGTGGCTGGTCTGCTCATGTTTTCGGACCTTCTTCTCTTCTTCGAGGGCTTGCCCCAACGCTAGATTCAAGTGCTCCAGCTGCGCACACTTTGCGTCAAGCTGTTTGAATTGGTCCTCCAGTTCCAAACGCGACTCATGGTCCAAATTTGCAGTGTACATGCCACGAGTCGAGGTTCGCTGCAACGTTGGTGACCGAGAAGGCGAGAAAGTTGGACTCGACGCTCGGCCCGGACTACGACTCCCATTCTTAGGGGGAGAATGTTTCTGAGCCGAATATGTACTGTTGTGCACACTTCGCCCTCGAAATGACTGTTGCATGCCCTGCCGCGCCGGACTAAGCTCGCTGTAGTAGTCTTCAACAGTTGGTTGGTAGAAGTGCTTGTGATTTGGAGGCTGAGGTGGAGAGCCTTCGCCGTCGGTCTGCCACTCGGAGCTGAAGCCTTCCTCATACTGGCTCCTATCTAGAACCGAAATTTTAGGCGGGCTGTTTTCCGGCGTGTGATGACTCTCGGTAATATCGGCTTCCAGCTCGTCATTTTCTCTTCCTGGAACTTGCAATAAGTTCTGCGTCTGGATCTGTTGGTCTTTCGAGAAGTCGTGGGCCAGCACTTCTTGTTGTTTTTGCTCCGTGCTCTGTCGAACCATCTTCTCGTGCTCCGATTGCCGACCTTGCTCATGAATCTGGTTGCGCACTTGGGAGCTGATTCGAGTCTCCACTTCATTCCGCTCTCGCAGCTCATTCCGCTCCATTTCATCACGCTGCAGAATCTCCTCGCGATCCAGGAGCTCACTTCGCTCCAATATGGTCTGGCTCGTCATCGTTCCCGTATTCTGCATATTCTTCTTCAACAAGCCCCTCTTCATCGATCCCCCGCGCATCCACGCGTCCATGTTCTGTGTGAAGTCACTCGGCCCATCAATGTCCTCGGAGAAGATGTGATCGACCTTGGGCTCTGGAATACGCGTATCTGTGTCTTCTGCATCGTCCAGATCCAGTGCAGCCAAATCGAGTGAGTATTCGGACTCTGGCTGCGAGTCGCGTCGCGTCTGCGTCCACGCGCGTACTGGTGGACTAGACTGCATTGTGCTGTCCATGTCGTAAAGTGAAGAAGCAATCAACTGTAACGCCGAACACCCGAGAACATGCCAATCGTGAAAATCTTTGCTTTGTGAAGAAAAATGGTTGTCACTGAGTTCGTGGTGATGTCGAAGTCCAATGTTTACTCAGATCGCCAAGTGGGCCTAGCGGGGCGCGTGAGCACGTGAAGATTGGCGGAAGAGATTCACCTCCCATATGCAAGCCAAGACATCGACATTTCTCTCCTCTTGATGCCGCGCGTGGATGCTGTCGTTGAGGCAGCGAGCTCGTCCGATCACAATGACTACTCCACGATAATACTGGCCATCGCCACAGCGTGTCTCATCTGGTACGCTGTGGTGCAACTAGTTTGTCTCATAGGCTACACGCAAATGTAGGAAACCACTCTCTCGTTTACAGAATCCAGTCTAATCAAGACAGATGGCGACACTACTCCTCTCCCCAATCCCCAGCGGATATCGACCCTGCCATTGCTCCCCATGTCACCATTATCCGGCCTGTAAAGGGCCTCGAACCACGACTCTACGATTGCCTCGCTTCCACACTTCGACAGAACTACCCCAGAGACAGGCTGCATGTTCGCTTCTGCATAACCGACCGCAATGATCCATCATACGCGGTGATACAAAGAGTGTTGCAGGACTTTCCCAATCACGATGCTCAGCTGCTCGTGGAGGAAGAGGACGAGGTCCTCAAAGCACGTGCGCAGTCTTTCGGACCAAACCCCAAGATCCGAAACATGAGCAGGGCGTACCGAGAGGCGGTTGGAGACATCATATGGGTCGTTGACTGCAATGTCTGGGTAGCAAAAGGCGTTGTTGGCCGCATGGTGGCCAGACTGGAGGGCTACGGTGGGAGGATTAAGTACAAGCTGGTGCATCAACTGCCCGTGGTAGTCGACATTCTTGGTTCTACAAAGGGTGATGAGACAGCAGGCCTGTTGAATGGAGATGCTGACAGCACTTTCCAATCTCGGACCACCAGCTCAGCTTCTGCCTCGTTCCAGGAAGGATTTCAACGCAATGCTTCGACGATTGGAGGGGGTCGTTTGGAAGAAGCCTTCATGTCGTCTGCGCATCCCAAGTTCTACACCGCTATCAACACAGTAGCCATTGCACCTTGCATTGTTGGCAAGAGCACCATGTTTCGCAAGTCACATCTCAACAGCTTGACTGGTGACGCTGGCATTGACTACTTCAGCCGGAATATCTGCGAAGACCACCTCATTGGCGATTTACTGTGGAAGAAGAAAGTACCCGAGGAGTTGCGCGGAGAGAAGGTTGGCAAACATGCCCAATGCTTCGGGGACCTGGCGATCCAGCCTATGGCCAATATGAGCGTGTACGAGTATTGGTCAAGAAGGGTCAGGTGGCTCCGTGTACGCAAGTGGACGGTCACACTCGCCACATGGGTCGAGCCGGGCACTGAGAGCTTTCTCTGCTCGGCGTACGGCGCTTTCGCCGCAACGACATTGCCGTGGTTTGGAGCGGTAATGGGCATTCCACAAACGTGGTTCGCCTTCTTCGTGATCTGGCTAGCCAGCGTCTCGGCCTGGTGTGCCGTGGACTGGACACTTTACCGCAAACTTCACAGCAGCGCATCCATTCAAGTCGATGAGGAGACACCGTTCTTTGCAAGGAGGAACAAAGCACAACGACCCTTCGGCGAATGGCTCTTGTCATGGTTGGGACGCGAAGCGCTCTGTCTCCCGATCTGGCTATGGGCGTTTTGGGGCGGTTCTCAAGTCGAGTGGAGGGGAAAGAAGTTCTGGGTAGGTATGGATATGGAAGTGCATGAAATTGTAGATAAGAGAACAGAGAGGTCGATGATCAGTAGGCCCGCTTCTCCTGCGACGCCAAACGGAAAGGCGAGGCTGGACTGAATAGAATGTTCTAGTTCCGTAAGTGCTGACTGGCTCACCCCTGTCTTCCTCGTGGGACTTGCTCGTGCACGAGATTTTGAAGATACGCTGACAAAAATATCTTCTCTAGCGACTCGGTACATGGATGAATGCCAACGTAAAGTTCGCTCGGGCTGACTCGAGAGCGGAAGGCGGCAGAAAGAATTGACACAGGCGTGGCGTGGCTTGGCATTGTTGGTTCGTTTGCACTGGTACAAATCGCATTTCTGCTAACACACAATCGCATCATCAACCGATGTGATCGTTTGATCGATCAAGATGGATGCGCACGACGTGGCTCTCAAGTGCCTATGTGGCAGCACTTTCGCCACGCCCCAGGACCGACACAACCACCAGCAGACTCGAGGCCATCTCTTGTTCTGCTCGTGCACCCGTCCGTTCAAGAATGCAAATGGTCTGAAGCAGCATCAGCTCGACACTGCTCACTCTGGCCAAAAGACTTATGCGGGCCTCGAGGTGAAGCCTCCGCCGCCTCCTCGCAATGTCTGCCCAGCCTGTAATAAGCAGTGTGCGAACGAGGTTGGTCGCATAGCACATGAGTTTGCTAAGCATCCAACATGCCCGGGTTGTCAGCAGCAATTCACATTGCGATCACAATGTGACGGTCATCAGACGGTCACAGGTCACTGCTATTGCGATGAGCATTGCGAGCTCTTCCACAGCGAGGCTGCATACGCCGAACACAAGGCCAATGCTAACCACGTCAAGAGCTACGAGTGCGTCGACTGCAACCGCAGTTTCGCCGGCCAGCGTGCACTCGATCATCATCTCAACAGTGCGGGACATGTTGCCGTTACTCTTGCTGCAGTTGATCGCGCTACCGAGACACAATCCGCCGCTGCTGCTCAGGCGCTAGCTGCTGCAAGAGAGGAGTCGAGTCTCCGGTGCGAGGAGTGCGACCGAGACTTCAACAGTGCACATGGTTTCAGGCTGCACAAAGCCTCAGTGAAGCACAATCCGCTCAGCAAACTGAAGTGCCCACTATCAACCAGATGCAACAAAGACTTCACATCCCCGTCCGCTTTGCTGCTCCACCTCGAAAGCGGCGGATGCAAGAGTGGCATGAACAGACTTAAGCTCAATGTGCTTGTTCACGAGCACGATAACGCTCGCCAGATCACTCGCAGCAAGAACTCGAGAAGCGTCATCGCGGATGCTGATGCTGCTGGAGCAATGCCGACTGCCTCTGACATCGCCATGAGTCTGGAAGCACTCTCTCTGGCCGGCATCGGCATCGAGTCAAAGGCCGTGCAGACTGCTACTGACCTCCAGAGCTCTCAAGGCGGTATCATCATCATCGAAGAAGATCTCTCAGACATAGAAAGCACCATCAGCGGTGTCCCGATCCACACCCCATCTCACAGCCGTGCTTCCTCTACTGTGGGCGGCGTCGAACTCACTCCAAGCGTCTCGGCAAGCGAGTGGTCTTTCATCAACCACATGAACTCCGATGAGACAGTCACGCCTTCCGCCTCCGACATGCCAACCGAGAACCGCATCGCCCGCGACCCCGAGACCAAATTCTGGCCCTGCTACATCTCCGGCTGCATCAAATCGTTCCAGACTCGGAAGCGTCTAGAGCAACACCTCTACTCACCATTCCACGCACCACAACTCTTCCACTGCCCCACGGGTCTGGTCTCGGAAGGCAAAGAGCACGAGCAAGTGTTCAAAACGATCAGCGGTTTTGCGATGCACCTCGAGAGCGGCAACTGTGTCGGGGGAAAAGAGGCTCTGGCAGAGATCGCCGGCTTGTTCGAGAAGAAGATTGCCATGGTCACTGGAAAGGGGGTGAAGTTACTTTTGGAGAAGAAGACGCCTGCTGCAGGAGTCTGAAGTGTTCGACTGAGCGGTGTGGATCATTGCGTTCCACGACGTCAGCAGCAGTGTGTATGAATTGGAGAAGAGACTCTTGAAAACGAACAGAAGCTGTTAGAAGATAGATGAAAGATGCCTGCGGTATGAGTCGAGGGAGACTCGACTTTGAGGCCTCCGGCTATGCCGAATATGTCGTGCGCCGCTTTGATGCTGTCTATAACGCTTGCTGCAAAGGACTCATGTCTGAGAAAAATGACTCCAGTCATTCATTACCTGCGCGTTGCATGTCTTCCGATAATCAAAACGTCGCCACAACCTTCCCAATCGCCTCTCCTAACGCCCCATGAAGCCTGATCCCCGGATGAATGAAGTCTCTCCACAAACATGGCTGTCCATCTGGCATACTGAAACACGTCGCATTCGGTGCCCCATAACTTCTCGGATTATTCAAAATCTGATTAAACGTCGACGTCGGATCGAAGATCCTCGACCGCGCATTCGGCCACTTTTTGAGGAAGTTCTGATTTCCTGTAATCATTTGTGAATTCCAGTAGGAAATCGCCCGAGACACGTCGGCGGCACTGGTAGAATTCCCGTAATCGAAGGCCGGGGCACGGTTGATCGCTATCGCGCATCGTTAGCTCAGCGTATGGAGAATCTGGCGTAACGAGATTTAAGAGGGAAAGAAAGAACTCACGAGGAACCAACACCGTCAAAAACCTCCTCCCACCCAACCGATACTGCCTCTCGACCAAATTCCAATAATCCAGCACATCGGCTCTCAAAATCGGCTCGTAGCTGCTCGCGTTATTCCGCCCAGAGTAAATTTGTACAGCGACGTCGTTGATGCCGAAAAAGCTGAGGAATAAACTATTCGTGGTATTCCATCCTAGGGTTCGTTTGTTGCGGTTCAGAGTCTCGAATTGTTTTTGTTGGTCGCGGAAATCTTTGATGGGACCCTGGACGATGTATTGTTCAGAGAATTGGGCTCGGCTGTAGTTTACGGGGTTGGCGCCGACGGCGAAATTGTAGATGGCCGTTTGGTTGCGGAGGGTGGAGGAGGAGATTATGTCGAGGTAGATGTTGCCGCCGGAGAGGCGGGCTGTTGGGCACGAGGGAGATTGTTAGTATGAGATTTCAAGCTAGAGATTTGCATTGATTGTGATTGGGAATGTATGTACCTCCTGGGTATGCGGGATTACCGAAAGGATTGCCCGGGGAGGGCTGCGGTATTTGGGAAAGCTCGAAGCCCGTTGCTGTGTATGAATCGCCACTGTAAGACGCGTTCTGTCAGCTGTCATACTTCTAGCGTTGAGGCGCACTGTTGATTCGCATTCGAGTGGCGTACAATGTGAACAGATATTTCCACTGTTGAGCATGTGCTAACGAGGCTAGTAGCCAGACGATGAAGAGAGAGATCATAGCGGAGAGAAGCGGCAGAAATGCAGAAATAATCATGCGTGTGGGACTCCGCGATTGTTTTTACATTCTTGTTGACTTCGCATCCCGCCGTTGATGGCGTCGACCAAAAAGGGTTGTTGGACTCATGGGGAAATGCAGCTCTCGTGGCAGCCGCGTGGTCCATCTTCCGGCCAATAGAGATGTCTCCAAGATCGCGGCCGGCTTGCTTAAGTTGCCTGGCACCGAATCTGGAAGGGTCGAGACGCCGCCAGGCGCAACGCTAAACCAGACCAAGCTGTGACAAGCTGGGTAGAAGCACGTGTAGGATGTGCAGGAAGATGTGTATAGGAAGATGTCTGTCGCATATTCTTCAAGAGTGGAGCTTCACGGAACGTGAAACGCGACGAGTTCACAATAGGGGTGGCGGCAAGGCATGAGGGTTTGCAGTGCAGTTCGAGATACACCTGATGATGACCTTCTCCATTCAGGACGCGATTTCTTCTTGGCCAGCGATACTCCTGTTGGCGTCCTGGTGTGTTGCTGAAAAGTTGAATGAACGTGTCTTGCAGATTGAGTCCTATTGCAGTTGTCTTCGACCCAGGTTGGAGGTGATAATGCAGTCGACGGACCTGCTGAACTTCAGATGTTGTCTCGACACGTCATCCACAATGTCGTGGGAATCGAACATGGAGACAAAAGTAGCTGCACCAACGTTCATCCAGCCCTCAGCCACGCAAACAAACCTCGAGCAACGAGGAAATCTTGCACATCAGCAGTGCGTCCCCGAACTTCTCATGACAAGAGAGTGTCATTGTCGGAGTATTGTTGTCGTGCCCGGAAAATGCCAAGCTGACCCGTCGCTCACCCAACAACACAAACCACAACTCCATCCACCCAAATGAAGGTCGCTATCCTGCAATTCAATCCCCGTCTAGGGGAAGTAGAAGCCAACATCAAGCACGCCGACGAACTACTCGCAAAATGTACTTCCAACATCGAGCTACTGGTCCTACCCGAAATGGCCTTCACAGGCTACAACTTCCCCTCAGTTGAAGCAATAACACCCTACCTCGAACCCACAACCAACGGCCCAACCACCCACTGGGCAATCAAGACAGCGCAAGAACGACAATGCCACGTCGTAGTAGGCTACCCCGAGACAACCTTCACCCCAACTGCCGACCCTTCCGGAAGCGTGCCTCAAAACTTCAACGCCACGGTCACGATATCACCCACCGGGAAACTCATCGCAAACTACCGCAAATCTTTCCTCTACTACACCGACGAGACATGGGCGACCGAAGGGTTTCGCAGCACGCCGTTGGGCCTACCATTCTACGCATCGTACATCCCCACCCTGGGCCAAGTCGGACACGGAATCTGCATGGACATCAACCCGCACCGCTTCGAATCCCCTTGGACAAGCTACGAATTCGCCACGACGATGCTCAAGAGCCAATGCCGACTGGTCATACTCAGCATGGCGTGGCTGACGCGTCTGACGCCCGAGGATACCGAAGCGAGTCCAGAGAGCCCGGATATGGAGACCGTGGCATACTGGTTGGAGAGGTTCTGGCCGTTTGTGGATAGTGCGCCGCAGGAGCCGATTGTGGTGGTGTTTGCGAATCGGTGTGGGAGTGAGGGGAGCGGGAAGGGGATGATGAAGATGGAGCATGGGGAGACGGTTGAGATGGGGGATCGCGTGGCGTATGCGGGATCGAGCTGTGTGATGAGGTTTCAGGAGGGGACTGTCAAGTTGTGGGAGAGGGTTGATGGGTCGGGAAAGGGAGATGTGGGATTGATGGGCAAGGGAGAAGAGGGTGTACTTGTGGTTAGTACGGGCATGCAGGCGGGTTTCTTGCTGCAGCAGAAGGGTGGTGGTGCTTGAGTGAGCATGATGGTGGTCTGCGTGCATTACTTAGCGTGGGTGTTGGTGCTGGCACGATTGATCAGTGGTCGTGTAGCATGCTTCGTTCGTCAAATCCTTTCCACACATGGGTGGCGCTGCTTGGAATGAGGCCGAGCAGACATGGCGGAACGACGGAACCAGTGATGTTCAGGGTGCGCTCTACCGCAAGTTCGCGGCGAGATGGTGAGCAGCTGTCATTGAGGCAGGTAGAAAAGCCCCACAGATGACAGCAGACAGCAGACAGGAGACGGGAGAGTGTTCAAGCGTCACGCGAGCAGAACCCAGCTCCAATACTCACAGTCTGCACGCCTCACTTCAAAACGCAAACAGTATGACAGAGACATCACGAAACCCCAGTCCTTTTCAAAGCTTTCTCATTGCAAGTCCGCTATCTCCAGGAAACGACTCATAATCATAGCCAGCATTCGGAGGCAGCATTTTCCATCGCGCCCGACGCGATCCATGATCTAACGCCTGATGATATTCCATTTTGAAACGCAATGCCAAAAAAGCTCCTTCATTTTCGTTCTGTCAGAGTCCGCCGTAGCCCCATCATTTCAGAGAAAGCTTCCCAGAAAAAAAAGAAGCCACCAGCATCCTCCTCGCGATCGTGGTGAGAGTCGTTGGTATACCGCAAAATGCCGCTTTGTCGTTCCGCTGAGAGAGAGAGAGCGGCTTCTGGGTCGTGATGGGGGCGAGTCGCTTAGATACCAATGCGAGTCTTGCGCCAGTGTCGTCGCTTGGCGTTGTAGCTGGGAGACGTTAGCCACCGTTCTGAACTCCTTCTTATCCGCCGTCCACTGCTACATCCTCCACTCGGTGCTCTCGTGTCGGTGAGGGTCATCGTACCGGATGGTGTTGCCAGTCCTCAAACGAATCCACTGAGGAATTGGGCGGTTTTGCTTCTGCGCCCTCGCGAGCTTCTGCTTCGTGCGGAAAGTCTTGTGGGACTGTCGGCGGTCTCGTCAGCATGTCATCGCCTCCATCACTGCATTCGTCGCAAGTACGTACAGGCATCTTGACGGTGTTGTGCCTTGTTCCGTTCGCTGGGCGTGTGTCGTCAACTTCGTGGTCGCTTCTTCGACAGATTGGATTTGGATGTGGCCAAGCCGGCTGCTGCCAGCCGAAATGTCCGTGCGCGGACAGTTCCAGGCAGCAAGGCGCCAACTTTCCGTCGTTGTCCATCGCGACCCGCCGACCGGCAGTATTTGGGGCCGATGTCATACTTGCAACAAGGCCCTTTCGAAAGAATGAGAAAAACAAGGTCTAATAAAACACACACACAGCACAGCACAACTCTTTCCAGGAAGCATCACGACGAAGCAACTCATCAGAAAATACCAACATCCAACAATGTCTCAACCACAATTCGCCGCTCTCACTAACCGCGACGTCAACACTCAAATCCACTCCAACGGCGGCAATGTCGAGAACGAGAAGTTGCAAGGCGAGCAGCACAAGACCGTAGCTGGATTGAACGGGTATACAATATCTGCAATCGATTCTAGAAACGAAAGCAGAATTCTGACAAAAGTTCCACAACAGCAAAGCCAGCGGCACCTACGTCTCCCCATCCGACGCCATCCTCAGCCCCGCGAGTCAGAAACTTGCAGGCTTCAAGCAGAGACAAATCAACAAGCAGTAAGTCTCTCTCTCGCAACCAACATCAAAGCTTCCACAATCCAAATTAACAGAGTGTCTTACTCGCAGAGCCTCTAATTCCCAACCCACAGCCCGCTCGCTCTTCTCCCGCACAGCCAGCAGCGTCAGCCAACTCGAGGACTCGGACGACATCAAGCAGTGAAAACCTGCATTCGCTCCCCTCAACAGCAGCTCCCCCCCTCTCTCCCTCTCTCTCTCGAAAAAAATAATTGAGCAGCATACTGGATTGTACAACACCGACACACGATAGAGCTGGACACCACAACAACTAGATAACGACACACCTGGGCGGAAAAAAAAGAAGCTACAGCCACTGTTACGGCGCAACATGCAGTAGTAGCAGCTTCGACCTTTTCTACTTCTTCTTCGACGATACCCACAAATAACGAAAACGGATATATACAAGCTCCTGCCCTGAGCAGGGACAAGGCGTTTGGGAAGGAGAGGGATACTGGTATGGGGCCTTCTGAAAACTGAGGAGGCAGTGAGGGACTTTCTGTGGTTTTGTCACACTCTTTTCTTTTTTCTTTTTCGTTCTTCATAGACTCAGATATGGCACTCGAGAGAGAAGATTGCAATATGAAGAAGAAACGCAGGTTTGAGGCAATGATCTCGCCGTTGAGTTCAATATTACGTTCACTAGTCTTGCGCATATCGTCTGCCTTGCAACTAGTTCCTGAGTATGTCGTGCATCGCGTTTCGCCCGTGCAGACTTGATGTTCTGCTTGCATCTAAGACCATCGTCTGGTCACACGGATCGTGTATCCGTCTTCCAACGCGCATAGGCTGGTCTTCGAACAATTTGTCATCCGCATGTCGTCCTCCACATGTCAGTACTCTACAAGTTTTGCCCAGCATGAAAATCGCCCCCATCGACTGCGCTGATCACTGCTGCTGCGTTTGGAGTTGGCAGTCCATTCTTCATTTGAGCCGATGCGAGACTCGGTTGTTCCACTGCTGGAATGAGGACTTGTGGAGACTTCCTGGGCGAGACTGGCGTTAACGTGTGGATAGCATCAGACGATGGCGGAGCGGTGGTCACAATCTGGTGTTTCGAAACTCCTTCAGTGATGGTGCCATTGGTAGTAGCACCAGATGCTGCTGCGGCTGCATCAGCTGGCTTCTCCTTTGGCGCTTCGAGACGTCCACAAGTTGGCCCGTCCTCTCGAAGCCGTGGAGGACTGGTTGGTGGTGTATCGCGCGAACGACTGGGTGACTTGTGGGGCAGCTTCAGCTTCACGACCAGACTTCTAGTCGAAACGTCACCAACGTCGTCCCCATCGACCTCGCTGTGTTCTGAATCAGCATCTGGCGCGTCGTCCATGTCTTCGTCCTCATTTTGATCCGAATTCCACTCATCGCCGCTCGGTGCGGCATCGTCCTCGTCGCTCATCTCATCGATGTCCTTGTAACCATCAATGTGCTTCCGCTTTCTTGGGTTGGTCACAGCATAGTTGACATTGCGATTTCCTCTTGATGGCCTGCCGTTTGGTTTTACGGGATCTGAGTCGTCTGTTCCGGCACGCTGGGACAGCGCCTCTGTATCGTAATCCGGACCAAGCTCGTCAGTACTCACGACGTTCGTTCTGAGCAAAGACTCGCCATATTCCCCACGTTGCGGCTGCTTGATTTGGCGCCCAGAAGCAGTGTACTGAGGGCCGCTTTCAAAAGGTGTGCTCCGAGCCGACTGATGTCTAGTTGACCGGCGTGTCGAAGTGGCGTCCGAGTCGTCTCCATCTTCGTCGTAGGTATACCGCATTCGCTTGCCACGTGTACGACCTTCGTAGATGCCAAAACCGGGCTCTGGTCTTGTGAACGCAGCTCGACGCTGCTGACGATATATGCGGCGGTTTCGCTTCTCTTCCGTGGCCTCGAACATAGGCACAGCATTGGTAATCTTCACTGCTAGCGTGCGGGCCTTTTGTGTTCCATCAACCTTCTCCAGCTTCTCTGCCAGTGCCTTCGCCTCGTCTATTGTGCCCGCTTGGCTGTACCAGTGCGCGTTCCTGGTATGCCTGCTTCCCTCCCTGTAGATCCTGAAACTCGTATCGTCCAGGCCCTGCACCAAGAAGTAGCGCCTGTTATCCCCATCATTACCCCAGGGCTGTACGGAGAGAGGCTGGTTTTGATCGTCGTTGTGGCGCTGCTGCTTGTATTTATCCTTGATAATGCCAGAGATCAGTTCGGAGGAGCCAAGGGCCCATATGATCAACGTGCGAAGCAAATTGAGCTACAGTGGCGCGTTAGAATGAGCGAGCAGCATGGAGAGGTGAAGAAAAACATACCCTCTCGCTCGGCAACATGTTGTTGAAGTCTTTGCCGCCGTGTAGTGGGTTTTGTCCTTCCCACTTGTGTGGCCATTGGCTCTTGTGGGAAAGTACTGATTCCTCGAGTGCGCGTCCGTATGAAGTTCGCCTACGCGCGAGCATTCTCGTTAGCCCTTGTGTATACTCCGATGCCATTCATATATCTCCTGCTCTTGACCGGTTCATATCACGCGTGGGGTGGACCTACTCGACGGGCTTCTTCCTGTTCAGCACCAAACTCAGCAAGGCACAGAGAAGGTGCTGTATCTCTGGGCTAGGAACGCTGTCGACCACTCCTCGCTCGATATCCTGTGGTCCGAATTGAGGGCATTTGCCCGGGAAGGCTTCGTTGAAGCGTGAGCGGAACATTACGATGAACTGCAAGAAATATTAGTGAGCGCGACGGAGACGTATCGCACGCGTTTTGAGCGCGCCAATTCGCGTCAAAATAGTCATCAACATACCGCGATGTCTGGGTTATCTGCCAGGACTTCTTCATGAGGCGGCGAAGGTTCTCTCTTCGGCCTGGGAGGAGACGCCTTTGGAGGAGGAGCAGCCAACTTGGTCGCCTTTTTCGCCTTGAGGAAAATGGGCGCGAGCTTTTTGACTTCCTCTTCTGGCGCCTCTGACAGGCTGCTATCGGAGTCGGAGTCCATCGCGAGAGGTGTCGTGGTGTGGGTGGACGTGGTGGTTGGAGACGAGATGTCGCGAAGCCGAAGTTGGGCTTTGAAGTTGGAGGCCAAGGGAGGAACGTCACATTTCTGAACGACTCAAGGAGACTTCCGAGCCAATGAAAGCGCGGCAGCGAGGCAGGAAGTAGTGAACGATAACGTGACTGTTTGCTATTCGAATGGCTATGGAAGTAGAGATCACAAAGGCGCAAGCCTTCGCAAGGCCACGTTTTGCGATTTCGATCGATATTTTGTCGCAATCGTCGTGCCGTACGAGGTTCGTGGGCTTGATCGTGATAGCATGCTCAAAGTGCCAAGCTGGCGCTGGGAGACATCTGTTGAACATCGCGAAGCTCCGGAGGCGCGCACCGATTGCACTCGGAAAGCTCTCATCGTCATCGGCTGATATCTCAGTGCCCTTGCAGTCCAATCTGGCGAGGTGCACGGCGGCAACTTGACTATCAGTGTATCAACTGGCTTTGAAACGTCGACATAGTTCCTGGTCAGAGACGTCCAAGACCGGACACGTTCGAGAGCGCTTTCAGCCCCCCCCCCACAATCAGCTAGATGGATCCATGCGAGTAGACGCGAGCCGTGCAGCGGTCTCTTGTACGCACAATGCTCATGTGGATATAAGATCCTCTTGAACAACATCCACTCCAGCGTTGGATCAAAGACGGGCTGGTTTCTCGATGGTGGTTTGAAAAATCATCTCTGCCTCATCAGCTTTGGTGCGAAAACGCCGATCTTTGAACTTTCGCCTCGCGTTGTTTTCAAGCTTGTGTATGCAGCTGCAGCATCATGAAGTTCGCGCGAAAACGTTCGCGAAACTTCGCAATAACCACAGATACCATATGACGGCGACATCTTGTGAGCGGTCTGAACGCGTTCTTGCATAGCGGCCTGAATATTGTGATAGCGTGGCGATCGAGCATGTAAACCTGTCAATATCAGTGTCAAGAGTTTCGCGACCGCAAGCGAGAGACGATGGTCAGCTGCATGAGTGGCACAGACGAGGTTGCGCGGGAGTAATAACGCGATGGGATGTGCGGGAAGAGTTTGGTGATGGAGGAGGAAGTGGTGGTGATGCGCCGAAAATGCTGCCTGAGGCTTCAAGAACGCACACTTTCCGCCGATCGCGCTTGGCATTCTTTCCACACGAGCAGAATTAAGCGGAGTGAACTTCACGATTGTCTACACCCATCGACCAAGACAACAACAACAGCCACCATGGGTCGTGTCATTCGTGAGTGACACCGATACAGCAGGAGATGGGCAGTAGAAACAATGAGGACGAAAACGCACTCAGCCGATGCTCGATGCGACAGCCATCCTCACGCTGTTTCCGCTGCCATCCTCTTGCCTCCATTGGCGCCGAACACATACTTACAGCAGTGCAGGCAACCAGAGAAAGGGTCGCGGCTCGATCTTCACGGCCAACACCCGCCTCAACAAGGCCCCAGCGAAGTTCCGAACCCACGACTATGCCGAGCGCCAGGGCTACATCCGCGGTGTTGTGAAGGAGATTGTCCACGATGCAGGCCGTGGCGCACCTCTCGCAAAGGTCGTCTTCCGTGACCCATACCGCTACAAGCTCCACACCGAGACCTTCATTGCCAACGAGGGCATGTACACTGGCCAATTCATCTACGCCGGAAAGAACGCCTCGCTCACCATCGGCAACGTCCTCCCACTCGGCTCCGTCCCAGAAGGTACCGTGGTCAGCAACGTGGAGGAGAAGGTTGGCGACAGAGGTGCGCTCGGCAGGACGTCTGGAAACTACGTGACTGTAATTGGTCACAACCCAGACGAGGGCAAGACCCGTGTCAAGCTTCCATCTGGTGCGAAGAAGGTGGTCAAGAGCTCCGTCCGTGGTATGATTGGTATTGTCGCTGGTGGTGGACGTACCGACAAGCCTCTCCTCAAGGCCTCGCGCGCCAAGCATAAGTTCGCTGTGAAGCGCAACTCATGGCCAAAGACTCGTGGTGTTGCCATGAACCCCGTCGATCACGTAAGAGATGCCCGGACAAGGGAGTGCAGGGCACGTGCTAACATCTGTCGTAGCCTCACGGTGGTGGTAACCACCAGCATATTGGTAAGGCCTCGACCATCTCCCGCTACGCCGCCCAAGGTCAAAAGGCTGGTCTCATCGCTGCCCGGAGAACTGGTCTGTTGCGTGGTACTCAAAAGACCAAGGACTAGATGCATCTGGGACGGTAGAGGTGTTGGCGTTGCAATGGGTTTGAAGTGCGATATGCGCAGCTGTGGCATGGGTTCAAGCGTGGCTATGCAAGCGAAGCGCTACATACCAGGATTCATGAGCAGACCAAATGAGTTCACGTTCGAAAGAATCCACGCCCTCTTCTCCCTCCCCACAGCACGAATGAGCACTTGGCAAGTCATGTACAACACCGCGCCCGTCCTCGGCAGTACCGAGTGTTTTGAGGGACTGCAAGGGGATCGGCTCGGGGGGATGACTGTCGCAAAGCTACGATATCAAGTTCATTTTCTCATTGCAAGGAGACGGCACCATCTCTCGTGCTTTGGCTGCAAGTTCGTGATTCTCCATCTTTTGTTGTGCCGTTGAAGTGTCGTGGTCCGCACGGCTTGAATTGCTGTAGGCATGTCCCGCACTACAATCCAGCTCCACAATCAGCGACGGGAGCAGCACGATTGAACATTGCCGCGCTCGCGTACATACTGTCTGCATCAGACCACTCCCTCATCACCCAAATGTCGGCGCAGAAACGCCACGCGGTCCAGGCGCTTGTTTCGGGCTAGCGTGGAGGCACTCGGACCCCTCCTTCACGAGCAGCACGAGGCGAAGGACTCGAAAGTCCAGAAATAACGTTCATGTATGCAAGTTGCCTCAGCGTTCGCTCCACCACACCTGTCTCCCGTCCAGACAGCTGTCATCCCCACACTCGTTTCTGAAACTTGAGAATTGCGGTCCTGTATTGCATGCCATTGGCCCACGCTCGAAGCTGCAGAACAGCGTCGAATGTCGGAGCGCTGACGTGGATCCGAAACGGCGCTGTTCGTCACTGCTGTTGCTCGTGCATCCAGGAGAGACGTGCGAAACGATCAAAACGTCACTCAGCCGCTGCCATTTTGTCCTTTCTGCTCGATCATCGCGGACATCTTGTTGTGCGCCGACGAAACACCACAGCAGGGGACGTTCGGCTTAATTCCTGGCGCGACCTCTTCCTTCTCGCAGGACCTCTTCCATTCCACTTCCTTCACATCGAAGGCCCAGCGGTGGTGATACTACTGCAATTGTTCGACGCATCTCGCTAGTGCCCTATTGTCGAGCGCTTCACGCAGACTCGTATTGTCGGACGGAATCTACTTCTCCCGGATCCGCCGTGCTGACATTTCTCTGCTCGATTCGGACCAACCTGGTCGCCCACGTCGCGTGAGCAAGACGCCGACGCATCCCGGCAGCTTTGAGGCGTGCTCGATTACGTTCACAGCATCAACAACAACTGGACCCCACCTGCACAGCCCTGGTGTCCCCGAGGTCCTCGTCCGCATCATTCCCCACATCAAACCGACTGCCACGGAGCAGCAACCGCCGACAAGATGAATATCAATAAGAAGTTCGATCGCATGAAGCAATGGAGCAAGGAGCGGATGGGCGGCGAGAAGCTGTCAGATACGAATGAGGAGTTCAAGGCGTTGGAGCAGGAGATGGTGCTGAGGCACACAGGTACGACACGGCAATGGCGGGAAGCGAAGACGTGGCTAACGCAGGACCAGGAATGGGCAAGTTGAAGAAGTCGGCCGATGTCTACGTCCAGCACATGGCCAAACGAGATCGATACCAAGACAAAGATCAGCAATTACCCGTCGCCTATTTCGGTAGCACCATGGTCGCTCACGGCGATGACTTCGAACCAGATTCCGAATTCGGGCAATGCCTCTCTATGCTCGGCCGAGCTAACGAGCGGATCGCCCGCATGCAAGAGACGTATTGCGCCAATGCCACTAGCAGTTGGCTGGAGTCGCTGGAGAGGAGTCTTGTGCAGATGAAGGAATACGAAAAGGCGAGAAAGCAGCTGGAGAATAGGAGATTGGCATATGATACAGCAAACCAGAAGATGCAGAGGAGCAAGAAGGAGGATTTTCGAGCGGAAGAGGAGCTGCGAAACCAGAAGATGAAGTATGAAGAGAGCAGCGAGGACGTCTACCGACGGATGCTGGACATCAAAGAGGCAGAGGTGGACTCCGTGCAAGATCTGACCAGTTTTCTGGAAGCTGAGTTGACATACTACGACCGCTGCAGAGAGGTTCTCGTGCAGCTGAAGCGCGACTGGCCAGCGTGAGTCTGATTGTACACCGTCTACCAGATCACAATACTGACATTCCTGCAGGTCCGGCAACCTCCCTCGCTCAAACGCGGAATCGCCCGCCAACGGCCGCAGCGCAAGCACAAATCTCTCAGTAGGCCGCGGCAACCGCTCCCGCGCTAGTAGCATCAACGACCGCTTCAACACCATCGACGAAGATGGGCCTCTGCCTCCGCCTCGACGGCCCACGATCTCATCCTCTCGCGCACCCTCCGGCGCCAATTCACCAATGAAAGAACTTCCAGGCTTCGATCTACCGTCGCGTCCCATTGGTCGCAGCAACTCTGGCTTCGAAGGCCCCATGTCCTCATCCTACAACGGCCGCTCCGAAAGCCCCGCAGCGGGCACCATGCCGCGCCTCGCTCGCGTGCCCACCGAACCCAGCGCTCTTCTCGGCGCACGCTCGAACCTGCGCATCACAAAGAGCCGCGACAGCAGTCAAGCGCCTTCTGCACACCCCAACGAGGGGGTGTTCGGTGACGACGAGCAGCACAATGGGTACGGGCGAAACGAGGATTTGTACCGAACGCCGAGTTATGGGCAAGAAGCAGCGACATCAACGAAGAAGGCCCCGCCGCCTCCTCCGCCGAGTCGAGCGAGTAAGCCGAAACCTCCGCCACCGCCGCCGATGAAGAAGAGTGCGATGAGCGCGCATGATGCGAATCAGTGGCATTGAGTCTGTGGTGGGAAGGGGGTGATGAGTGGGTATGTTGCGGACTGAGAACGTGAAACTTCGACTCTGTGGAATCGCGTGGAGGAGAACTAGCAGCACGCACGCTGGGACGTGCAGCATGTGCAACGAGAAAAAATCCTTTGGCTCTGTTGACTGAGACTGAGCTGCGCGAAGTGAAAGCAGAAATGCGGCTCGAGCGGGAAAAAAGCTGGATATTGCAGTACTGTCCTTTACTACTTACTACTACTCTCTTACCTATGATGAGCGTGTTACCTACTGTTTCCTCATGTAGTGTTGGTGGTGATGATGATGATGATGATGATGGTGGTGATGATGATGATGATGATGATGATGATGATGATGATGATGATGATGATGATGATTGGTTTTCGACGGATTTCACCATTTCTCACTTGGGAGGTATATATATATATATATATATTGTAAGAAGGGAGGAAGGAAGGAAGGAAAGACAGGACTTCAGTCACATGGAAGAAATGGAAATGGAAATGGAAATGGGAAGTGGGAAATGTAGAAAGACAAATTGTGATGACAGGCACCAGGGGGGGGGGGGGGGGTTGCAGTGTGAGAAGACTGGACTTCTGGAGCGGCGAGGCAAGGCGTGGTGTGGCGTGGCGTGAAGTGGAGTGGAGTGGATTGGATTGGATTGGAATGCAATGCAATGCAATGCTTGGTGGGGACTGCTCAGCGCGCGAGTTACATGTATTACACGTCCATCGTACTTGGAAGTGAGGGACAGCTGTGACAGACGCCGGCGTGGGCGGGGACGAAGTCACGCGGAAGCTTTCGGAGGAGGTTCGAAGCTGATCAGCTATGAGGGGGGGGGAGGAACAGGAACATGAGCAGGGCAAGCATGCACGACGAAAACGCTACGAACAACAAGAAGATGAAGTTTTTGAACAAATGTTTCGATTCAGCTGTCTATGCCCAAGTGACAGCTATTTTGTTGCGCCTGATGTCGCATGGCTGCTGCTTTCAGCCTGCTTGTAGCCTGTGCCGTTTCTTGACCAGCCGCCGCCGCCCATGATGATGAGCCGCTCGCAGACGCCGGAAGAGCAGCGACAGAAGCATCGCGGCTTCGTATTCGTGATGGTGTCGTGAAGATGTACCAAGCCAGCCATGTCAATACCCATGCCCATGTTGTGCGCCCAACTCCAAGCAGACAGATTCCATGTGTTGTAGAAATGTGCCAGCATAAATGCGCGAGAACGGGAAGGTGCAGCTGACTCGAAGTCGAAGAGATGTTGCAGATGGCGCGTGAAGAGGTCGAGGCTCGAGGCCTTTAGCGGTCCTCGGCCCACTCGTTCTCACGGCGAATCTGGTCTTCCTCTTCTGGGGTGAAGTCGTTTTGGATGTTGAAGGTCTTGCGGATCTCCTCTGGCGACTTGCCCTTGATCATGTTGGCGACCGTCTTGCAGCCGACGTCGAGAAGCGCCTTAATGTCCATGTAGTTGGCGGCGAGGATGATCTCGAAGAGCATCTCTTGGTCGACCTGCATGAACTTCTGGTCCCAGTCGTCAATGTCGGTCGTCTTCTTGCGCGAATCGGCGTCATCGTCCTGAGATGGCGCGGGGTCGTTCTTGTGGTGCTCGCACCACTCGAGAACCTTGCGGAGGACGGCTTCGGAGACCTGCGCGTCTCAGATTAGCGACTGTCGTGGATGATGCGCAGCGGAGTGGGTCGAGACACTTACGTTCATGATGGGGATGGGCTCTTCGCCTGGCGAGCCGAGATCCTCGATCATGTTCTTGATGAGCATGGAGCGCTCGGCGACTTTGCGGGCTGCGGAGACAGTCAGTGGATGAAGCGCAGTGGGTGCGGTGCCGGGCGACGCACTGGTCTGAAGCTCGACATTATCGCTCGAGACGAGCTTGATGTTCTGTTCGCCCTCGGCAGACATGTCGTCGGACCGTGTGTGTCTGATTGTTGGATGATGGGTTGCGCGAGGCGGAGTGGTGCGCGGCGAGGAGGCGTGATGGTGGGCGCGGTGTGGTGTGGATGTCGCGGTGGTGGGAGTGGGAAGTCAGTTATAATGATGGAGGTGGGTGGGTAGGCTGCAATCGCGGGTCTAGCCGTAGAACTAAGCGCAAGCGTCCGCGGCAGGCCAGGGTCCACAATCACCTGGATGCCTCAGTTTGTGCGGGAGTCACTGGGCAACAAGCATGCGGAGCAAGCAGGCAGCTGCGGTGAATGCGGGCCACGGGCAGATGAACGAAGGAACAAGCCACGCCACGCCACACCACGCCACGCCACGCCACGCCACGCCACGTCGCCGGATGCATCGCCGCAGCCACAATGAGCTAAATGCAGCTGGGTGGTGCCTGAGGCTGCAGCGCTAGAACTACTTTGACGACTGGCATGCTGCTTCGCTTTCACCCCCACGCCACCGCCCTGGTCCACCGTAATGCTATCATTCCATTGTGCTCTCCGTCGCTCTGGACCCGTCATCCACATGTCCTCCCGAAGACACCGCGAAACCCGACTTGCACGGCCAAAATGTGGCGCAGGACCTATCTGTTGCTGGTGCTGGTGAGGCTGTACTTTGCCCTATCGCCGAGCTACATCCACCCCGACGAGCACTTTCAAGGGCCCGAAATCATCGCCGGTGAGTCCACAGCCTCCATCATCGCACTTGCCGTCGGTCCTGATGCTGCGCCACAGGGGAAGTGTTCGGGTATCCCATCCACAGAACATGGGAGTTCACCACCGACCACCCCGTTCGCAGCATTTTTCCCTTCTGGCTCATCTACGGCTGGCCACTGACCGTCCTGAAATGGGTTCACGAAGGTCTTGGCTACGGACCAGTCCAACCCGCCACCGCCTTCCACGGCCTGCGATGCCTCATGTTCCTGATCAGCTTCGTGCTGGGTGACTGGGCGTTGCACGAACTACTGCCGGTCATCGAGAATCGCCGGACCGCCATCATGCTGGTCGCCTCCTCCTACGTGACCTGGACCGTACAGACACACACCTTCTCCAACAGCATCGAAACCATAGCTGTGCTTTGGTCTCTCGTACTCATCCGCAGACTGTCAGACAACAACGGCGCGGTCCAGGTTCAAGCGTCTTGCGCGCTGGCATTCGTGGGCGTTGTCGGCGTCTTCAATCGCATCACTTTTCCAGCATACCTTATGATACCCCTGTCCCAGCTTTTGCACGGACTTTACCTTCAGCCCCTTCGAATCCCTGCCATGCTCGCAGCAGGACTGCTCACCATGGCAGTGGCCATCACCATGGACACGGAATTCTACAGCGGCTACAGGCCGCATCTCAGAGATCTCTTCAACACTGCCGTGCTCACACCTCTCAACAACTTGACCTACAACGCCGACGCTGCGAACCTGGCAAAGCATGGCCTTCATCCATTTTGGCAACATGCTGTCGCCAATCTTCCCCAGCTCATCGGCCCTGCGTTTCCGCTCGTACTGCTGTCCGCCAGGAGGGGTACGCTGTTCTGGTCGGCAATCGCAGCTATCGTCGCGCTCTCATGCTTCCCACACCAAGAAGCTCGGTTTCTCCTACCCGCCGTGCCGCTTCTTTTGGCGAGCGTCAGGATCCCGCCGTTTGTGAAACCGTACTGGATTGCCATATGGACCATCTTCAACGTGCTGGCAGGAGTACTTTTCGGAGTATATCATCAAGGCGGTGTCGTTCCTGCTCAGACTTGGATCGCACAGCAAGAAGACATCAATCACGCAATATGGTGGAAGACGTACAGTCCACCTCGCTGGCTGCTGGACGGAAGGAACGACGACGTCGAGACGACAGATTTGATGGGAATGAAAATCGACAAGATGATTGAACAGCTTGGCGTATCAGCGCAGTGCGAGACAGCACGGAATAGGACTCTTTTGGTTGCGCCCAGCAGCGCTACTGCTCTCGATTCTTACACCTGGCCTTCAGGCACGAAGCAAGATTTGACTTTCACGCGACTTTGGCAGTATCGGCAACATCTTGGCCTGGACGATCTCGATTTCGGCGATGATGGAGTCTTGCCGACTCTCCAGAGAGTAATTGGAAGAAGAGGACTGGTAGTGTGGCAAGTCAGCAAGCAATGTTGATCGTTCTCAGTGCGGCCACCGTGTTTCATTTGCGTTACCTCGAGGCTGCCATACTGCACCAGCGACCTGTACGGCATTCAGCGATGAAGCTGACGATGTCTGGATAATTTCGGTGCGTCGCAGAATCCCGTGCAGCATGTCCGTCGTGGCGCGGTCAGAACAGATGTGCCAAGCATTCAGTATGTATGATCTCAAGCCGCCAACAGGCAATCGATCCGAATCACTCTTTCCACACTCTCCCTTCTCCGTCTCGCAAATTCATCCCCAGGGCCGAATCGACGCTACTCCGAAATCACAAGCTCTCATCATTTTACTAGTCATTTTCAGCAAGTGGTGGGGCCTCTCTGTGAGGCAGCATCGTACCAAGATCTCGAATTCTTTTTTTTTCTTCGGGTTTGAGGACAAACCTTCATGCAGAATAAAATCTGTCCATCTTCCCCATCTCCGCAGACACAATCGCTCCGACATACAGTCATTGTAGCATTTCGTCTTCCACGGAATTCAAAAGCATACACTGCAAAAATGTATCTCACCACTACTCGCCAACAGCGCCATCGCACCTTCTTTCAGCAGCACTTCGAAAACCCCTACGAGCTGCAGGACATCCCCTCGCGCCCAAATCCAAGACCTCTCCCCGACCTCAATCCCCTGGGCCTCGCACCCCTCGAACTCGATACCATCCACGCCGGAGAAATCCGCCAAGTCCGTCCGGAAATTCCCCCCTGTTTACCACTTCCTCCACCTCCTCCCGCCATCTTTGCTGCTCGAGGAACGCCCAAGATCAGCAGCAACAGCAGCAGACCTTCCGCCCGCCTCGCCTCCCGCGCAGCATCCTACCCTCACATCGCGACAACCTCACACGATACCCCTTCGCCTCTCGACCTCGACGCCATCATCACCACCACAACACCCAAATCCTCTTCACAACTCGACACAGAATCTCAGACTCGACAAGAAAAAAAATTCCTTTCACGTCGTTCGAAATGCTGCAGGGCCCCTCGCGCGGTAATCGTTGCGATTCTTGGAGTTTTGGTTTTTGGTTTGCTCCTCTTCGGATTTGGGATCTGGGCGAGTTTGTTGGAGAACCAGGGGAAGTTGGGGGTTTACCTTGATAGGAGAGATGGGGAGTGTAAGATTTTGGGCGGGCTGAGGGTTGATTTGGGGTTGTGTGGGAGTTATGGGGAGGGCGTCGGTGCTGGTGGAAAGGGGTCGAGGAGGATGTGGTGAGATGGTTGGGAGTAGTGAGGATGTCGGACAGTTATGGTTTGAGTCGGACAGGTATGGTTTGAGTCGTTTGCTGCTCAGATTTGGTACGAGATTAAAAAAAAAGGATGTAGTGTGTTGGAATTTATACAGATGATTCAACCCCGCTAATTTCCGTGTTGCTGCTGTAGGCGGAGCGCAACTTACGCTTAACATCCCCGCGAGTCTCGATGTGTTTCACTGACTCCAAGTTGAACATCGGCATGGCGACTAAGACTGCTCACATTCCCATTCTCATTCTCATCCTCATCCACGAAACCCAACCCCTCTCCCTAACGACCCTCCAAACCCATCAAAATCTCCACCTCACCCTCTCCCCTACACCTCTCCCCCCCCATCGCCCTGCTGCCCTAGCCCTCCCCCTTCCACTCTCCCTTCATCTTCCAACCCCCCCCCCCTCTTCTCAAACCACCCCCACGCCACCGCGTAAACCACCCCATCCCACAAAAGCATTCCCGCCATCGCCAACGTCGAAGCACACAACGTCCTCAAACAAGCATCTCGCCCCAAGAACTTCTCTCCATACCATCCCAGAATCCCCGTCAACAGCACCAACCCCATCCAGCCCGCGAAACAAAAATACCATTCGCTTGACGAGAGCGCTTCGTTTCCTTCTTCTTCTTCTTCTTCTTCTTCTTCTTCTTCTTCTTCGTCGGTTTCGGTTCCGATGAATTTGGAGGTCGTGGGCGCGAGGTTGATTGTTCCGTAGCCGTGTGATGTAAGTGGTGGTGGTGGTGGTGGTGGTGGAATGCGGCGGGTTTTGAAGATGATGTGCGGGTGGCGTGGATAGGAGTGGGAGCGGGAGGGGGGAGGGCGTTGTTGTAGTGGGTTTTGTTGTTCGAGGAGTTTCGGGGATAAGTGGCCTTTGGTGATGAGCCCGTTGCGGTAGGAGAGGAGACGGAGTTTGGAGGTTATGACGAGGTAGGAGTAGATTGGGAAGAGGAGGATTGCGAGGGGGAGGATCAGGGGGTGGAGGTTGGGGTTTGTGAGGAGGGAGGTGAGGAGGGCGGATGAGGAGGAGGGGAGCGTGGTGTTGGTGGAGAGGTACGCCATGGTGCGTGGGGTTGCGCTTTTACATCGGCCGTGTCGGGTTGTGGTCTTGATGAGTTCTCGTTGAGAGGAGGTGGCGTTGTGAGAACTTAGGCGATGATTGTCGATTTTTCTTGTCTTGTGTGTCGCGATTTAGATGGAGGTGGAAATCGGACGACGATTGCTAGTTGGAAGCTGTCTTCATCCTTTGGCGGTTCGTGGGAATGTTGCTGGGCTCCGGAGATGCGCGGTGTGTGTGTCTGTCATTCCAGAGGTGCGGTAGTTTGAGCGTCGAGCAAAAGCCATGCGGTTTGGATGTTCTGCGGACGGCTGCGTGGGAGTCTGGTGAATGGAGACGTTATGCCTGCGAGACACGACGGCGAACAGTACTTACGAAAAAGGCCAAGTATTTGCAAGCACACAGTCCTACTTCAAAATTCGGTGGAACCACATTCACAACCAAGGTTCGGAAAAAGTGTCCTCCCAAATTTGTGTTCTTCCCCCTCAGAGACGCGAAAATCTGCAGTTTTCATTCTATGTAGAAGACAAAGATACGGTAATCACTACGAACACACATCTCAACGATCAACGAGCTCTGCTGGTCAGCGTACACGTTCGACTTACCGTACTCTACACATGAAGCTAGGTCTGACCGTACCTGAGCAGACTTACCTGGAAAAGCGGAAGCAGAGAAGTTCCTACCACTTCCGAGTTGGTACCAACGGGACTTGACCAACAAAGTTGCTGAAAAGGTCAGACGCAGCCGGAGGCATGCGGAAAGACGAAGACCACGAACTCACCCTGCGTGGTGGCGATGAGTTCAGAGGCTCGAAGCTTGATGAGAGAGTAGCCTGTTGAAGACCACTTGAAGCCTTTGCGTCGTTTTGCAGGTAGTCTTCGATGGAGTCGAAAAGAGTCTGAGCATCGCCCGTGAGTATCTTCTTGTTGTCTGCTTTTCGGTTCTCGCGCTTCTTGTCGTAGCCCATCGGATCAGGCCACATGTTCCCGGGGAAGCGTCCACCGTTCTTGACCCATTCTGCCAGCTCGGCTTTGATGCTCGCCGATAGCTTGTGAAGGCTTCGTGCTGTTGGGCGTTCGTCTGGGCTGTAGGCGAGACAGCTCTGCATCAGATCTCTGATATTCCGGTCGTTGTACATTGGTGTGTATTGGATCTCATCGTCAATGTCAGCGTCGGTGTCGTAGTAATGGAGGAAGATCAGCTGGTAGATCGAGGCGCCAAATGCGTACATGTCACCTTCTTTGGTGCAGATGTTGCGGCGGTCGAAATTTGTAGAGCAGAACATGGGATTCTGTTCGTCTCTTGTTCGTTTGAGGATTTCTGGGGCCTGATATATCGTTGTGCCGGCGATGCCGTAGTTCTGGTCAGACCTGCAAGCAAGACCAAAGTCAGCTAGCTGTATACATGGCAATGAATCATTGGTTGAGCGGATGAAAATGTTGAGAGGCTTGATATCGCGATGCACGATGGAGCATTGTCGTCGAGCAAGGCTGTGGATCTCATCAGTTTCCGCATCGTAAGAGGCATCTCCATGATGAATGTATGCGAGAGCATCGATCATGCTGGAGACAAAGTGCAAGATGAATTCCCTGGGAACGTGGCTTTCATTGGCGGCAAAGTGATCGGCCAGATTGTGGACATCACCGAGGTCGGCGAAGGGGGTAACAATGTCGTCGGTCAGTCCGTCGTCCGTATACCCTTCGAGAACGTCAGCAATCTCAATGATGTTTGGATGCGTCTGAATTTCATCGAGCAGAGCCGCTTCGTTGGGCAGGCTACCGGTTGCTGGAACTTGCTTGATGACGAACTGCTTGCCAGTCTCGCGGTGCTTGACGAGGTGCACTGGTCCTTCTGAGCAGTAAGCGAGAGTCCGGATGTGCTCGTAGTCGCGTGAGAAGCTGAAGTCGCCAATTGTCTGAGGCTTGATGGGATTTGCTGTTGGTCCCATCGAAGTCAGCATGAATGAAGAGGATGAGGCAGTGTTGATGGATGTGACAGAGTGGAGTTCTGCTGACTGCTGTCCCTGTTCAGCGGCGTTAGTCTGCAGTGAATCAAACGATGCCTCATAGGTTCCATCAAAGCTGAGAAAAGAAGGGGTGGTGGTGCCATAACCATTGCCGTAGTACTGAGACATCGTAGACTGAGTATAAGCTTGCTCCAGATCTGGCCGAGACGAGCCACGAGCGAAACAATACCAAGGCTTGCGTTGAGTCTTTGTTGTACGCTTGCGTCGAGGAAGCGGTGTCCTGCTTGATCGGACGAGCATTCCACGGTTGCGGCTTTGCCAGAATTCTGCAAGTGTCATGATCAGCGCAGCGATCACGACGACGAACAAGAACAAGATTATTGCGGCAGTGTCGCGGTTTGGCTGGCGAGCAACTCCGTGCATCGATATGTGTCGGTAGTCTGATGGTAGTTCAGCAGACTTTGTCATACACGTCCGGCGTGTATGTTTTTCCCGACGGTATCGTCGCTGGAGTGCTCGAAACAATGGTTTGACTTTGTCGAAGAGAGGATGGCACACAGAGACATTGTTCAAGGGAACAGAAGGAAGGATATATACCAAGTCATCGAACAACGCCTTGTTGAGCTTCCATGAATGAGGCCTTGTTTGACATCTCTGCCCTCAAAGCAGCTGCATGTCTTTGAGATGTTTTCTTTGTCGTCAATGGCAGAAGACTCAGCAACCGAGGCGTCTTTGGCAAAGGCCTTGATCGCTACAATCGCTACAGCTTGTTCAGTTGGTACTGCTTTGAACATCCGACTAATATGGGAAACCCATGGATCGTACATGCAAGTATAATCGTTCCGTGCTTCATGAGCGGCGTATGAATACTGCCAGGAGAGATTCTATTTTGACAACAAAGGGATAGTCTTCAATTAACCATCAAAGGACCCAAATAAGCATCTTCTCTTTGACCTCAATGCCAGCCAACATGCTCCACGGGAGTTCCATTGTGCGCGCATCCGCCGAAAGATTCTGCAGAATCAAATGTTGCTCCAGACACCTCCACTCCAACTTTTAGTCAGTTCTCCTCCACCCAAAATCTTCTACTGTTGATCGATAGAAGTTTTTCACCCCAGGACCGAACTCACCAGAAGTACCGACTCCACGAGACCGAATCGTTGCAACCATGAGCCGGCGCTTCGCAGCAGCAGTGAATACCCTTCGTGGTATGGTTGTCTCTCCCAATCCCATCATCGGGCCAACCGAACAATCCACAATCGACGCACTTTCTGCTGACTACGCTCCATTCCAGCCAGAATTCTTCAATGACCAAACTTTCGAGACGGACCTCCAGTTCCCGAAATCTGCAGAGGGCGAAGTGTACGTTATGCGCATTCAAGGAAAGAACAAGCGCTTCGTCAGAAAGCATACCCGAAGCACCTCTCGCATTGACTGCGATGTTCCGCTCGGCGCCTTACCGAACGAAGCCCAAATTCTCCGAAGCCGCCTCCGGCCTCACCCTCGCATTGTCTCACTGTACGCCAGCATTCAAGACCGCGAAGATCCGACCCGGTTCAATCTCTGGATGAAGTGTTGCAACGGGGGGCATGCTGTCTAGCCAATATGCGTACTGGCAACTCAAGACGCACACTCCGATGCCTGAGCCGTTCCTCCTGCATGTGATCATTCAGTCCGTCGAAGCTCTGGCATGCATTCATCATGGCTTGCGATACGCCGGAAGTGGACAGTAGATCCTTCTGCTCGAGTGGATATTGGAACGCTGATTTACGGATCTCCAGAAGACGTAGCAATTCACCAAAATCTTGTAGGTGACGGCGTCACCGACGTGTCGGTGCTGTACGAGCGATATCGCAGAGCAATCTCCAGTCGAACTACCGCACACGACATTTACTCCCTCGGTCTCCTGCTTTCCAAATACGCTGGCCGCCGACTTGAACCATACAAGATCGGCTTTGACGTGGCGGAGCTTGTGGTCCTGAGGGAGTATGAGACACCAGGGTTGGCGGAACTTTTGCGCAAAATGCTCGCTGTCAAGCCGGAAGGACGCGCTGTTGCCAATTTTGATGCGGATAGAGGCATCCTGCCGGCTGTTCATGAGCTACGTAAGGCCAGAGATCGAATGATCGCCGCTCGTGGTCCGATGGATCCTCCTGAATGGGGGACGATGCCTGCTCGATTGAGGAAGCAGCTGGCTGGGAAAGAGTGAGTCGTGCTGCGTTGTTTTGCGGATGTCTACATGCAGACGATCGTGTACACGGATTGGATCTGCAAGAGTGTTTGTGTAAATTTTCGTAGTCGCACTGAATAGGTAACACGTCGGTTCCAATTCGCACTTTCTTCGATTTGCCATATTCAGTGACTGTTTCCATAGAGAAGATGTCCTCCAACAACCACGATCGCGTGCGTTGCGATGTTTGTGGGAGGTCGGCCTCGACGTGGCAAGCAGCAGCGGCTTCGTGCAGAAAGTGGCCCCCCTGTTTCCCTGTTTCCGCAGCGTCGCCAACGTGCGAGAGCGCTACATCTCCTGTCTCAGTCAACTCATCGCCCGTGTGCAGTGGCAAACGCCCTCAAAAGCAGCTCGATCGCTCAGCTCCTCTCTCCTTCTTCCTTCCCATCTCATCTTCCTCGTACTCTTTCTTCGTGCGCGTTATCTTTTCTTTCATCGACACGATACGCACAGAGGCACGGTCTTTTCTCTCATCAACACCATACGCACAATGGCATTGATTTCAAGTCTTGTTTAATCCAATCACACCACACAAACCTATTATGCAGCAATCATCTTCTTGTCCACACACACCAATTGTCCAGCATTCATCTTCTTGTCTTCCGAACCGACGCTCATATATCCCAGCGCGTTCGACCAAGATGTCTTCTCCTTCTCATACAAGAACGCCGGCCCATCGAACCAGTCACAAGCGAAAGCCAGATACATTCACCTCTTGCTCATCTCCCATCTCTGTTGATCAGAGATGTCGACATTCACCAGCAAGGAGCCGACTGTCACGGCGGTCCAGGTGACTGGGTCAGATGTCGATTCACTCCGCAGACCCAAGACTGCAAATTCACCAGCGCAGCAAACGCACCAGCTGGTTATCTTTCCGCCTTTCCTGGACGACCATGCGCCCGTCCTGAACAAGACGCTCAAGACGCAGACTGCCACAGAAACCCAAAACATTTCAACAGCATTCGCCTCCTTGAAAGCAATCTCTCAACAATCCAAGCGACCAAGCATCATGTCCCGAGTCGCAACTGCAGTCTCGAAGGCAGCATCCACGGCCATCGGTCCGGGCAACCCAATCATCGGCCCAACTCCAGACTCGGAAGTCCACAACTTGAAGCAAGTCTACCAAAGGAACTACTTCAAGCATCACACCTTCCGTGACGAACGCATGTTCCAAGGATCCGAAGGGGAAGTCTACGTGATCAGCAATGTCGACAAGCCCGAGTCGTTGGTCGTGAAGCACACGAAAGCGACAAGATTGTCCCGAGAGCAAGCGGAGAAAGGTGAATTGCCACACGAAGCCAAGATGCTGTTGAAGATGATTCTGCCGCATCCTCGGATCGTGGCAGCCTTCGATTGCCTTGCAGACATCGACGCGCCGGGCCGACACAAGATCTTCATGGAGTACTGCAATGCTGGTTCGCTTACTGATCAGTACATGCACTCGGTCTCGCGACTCAGGGGCCCAATGCCAGAAGTCTTTCTGCTGCACGTCCTGGTCCAGGGGATGGAAGCTCTTGCGTACCTGCACCATGGTCTGCGATACGTTGGCACCGGACAGTACACGCAGGATACTGAGCATATCCCAATCGTCCACGCTGACGTCAAGGACGACAACTTTCTCCTGACTTGGGACGTGTTTCCGCTCCCGGAAGTCAAGCTTGCAGACTTCGGTACGACGAAGTTCATGGGAGAGCGGGATCGGAAAGGCCTTGTCGGCACGATGTGTTTCCACGCTCCGGAAGATGTCGCTTTCTACGGGGATCTTCAGCCGACGGCAGAAAACGCCTGGGCATTCGACGCGATGATCGATGCTCGCACCACAGCCTCGGACATGTACGCCTTCGGGCTGATGATGTACATGTTCGCGTCTAGGGACAGGAGGCCCGCAAGGATCGGCACCGATCCCAGCAGCATGCGAATCTCTCGGGAGTACGACACACCGGGGCTGCTGGAGTTGCTACAGAAGATGTTGGTCATTGATCCCGCCGGGCGTGCTGAGGCATCTTTTCATGCGGTGAACGGCATCCTGTCGCAGATCGATGAGATGCGAAGCGCCCGCGACGATACGACGGATGCGTACGGAACCACGTGTTGTATATCCTGTCCTCTCGTACCGGCGTTGATCTGTCGTGTAACTCGTGGCTATGTATCAAAGCGACGAGAAGGGGATCGGCCTCGGCAACGGGAACAAGCGAGGTCGGCAACAAGTGAGGCCGCGATGCGCGATGCGGGTCAACCGTGCAGATGGTTGGAGCTGCTGCTGCAGTTCTCCGACGACCTGGAGCATTGCCTCACCAGAAAAGCAACCACCGCGTTCCTTGTCATGTCGTTTCTTTGATCCGCCCGTCCACTCCCTCCCCCTCCTCCACTCCCTCCCCCTCCTCCCCCTCCTCCACTCCCTCCCCCTCCTCCCCCCCCTCCTCCTCCTCCTCCTCCTCCTCCTCCTCCTCCTCCAACGCCCTCCCGCCATGTGCGCCCACGTGTCCCTCCCAGGCGACAATGACCACACCACCGCCAACCAGCTCCAGCGGACGCGGTCTCATCAACATGCCGAGTCGCGGCCGGCTGGAAATGTCTACCGCATCAGCACGCTGAAAGACTTCCTCCCCCTCCACCATGCCGATGCCCTACACGCCGTCGCCGATGGCATCGCCTCGCCCTACTCCACCCGCGGCTCGCATCTGCCTGCGCTCATTCAATCGCGGTCCTCGGCGAGCATGGCCGGCCTGCAACGACCGAAGAGTCCATGGATGAAGCGGACCAACTCAATCTCGGCTGCCGAGATGCCGCTATTGTGGAAGCGACGAGACAGCGAGACGAGCGACGATATGTTGGAAATTGCACACTCGTCGGCAGCCGGCTGGGGCGGAGGGGACAACGACAGTCGGCGCATGAGCCATGCCGCCAGCATTCTGAACACCCCTCAAGTGCGTAGTCAGCGCTTGATCGGATCGACCAACCCGCGATATCGATGGGAGCAGTATTGGAAGTCGGAGGAGCAGCTCAAAACGATCAAGAGCAAGGCCATTCGAAAGTACTATGAGCGCAACAACTACCTGATCCAACATTACATGTACATCGATCGCTTGTTGGACAGCAGCCTGCCTCACGACTTGATCCAGGAATACCAGGCCACACACATCCGTTCTGCGAGCAGGAAGAAGTCCTGGCAGCAAGACTTGCCCGAGACGATCGACGAGGGAGCAGACGAGGAGAGCAGCTCACCTCCACACATTTACCACGAACGTGCTGGCTCACAGGACAGCATCTTCGCGGAAGGCGATTTTTATTCCAATGGGTATCCTCCTCCGCAAAAGGTCATCCGGACAAAGGACCTTTACAACGTGAAGAAAGCCAATACCAATCACGACTCGAATGAATCGGAACCTCTGCTCGCGTCTTCGAACGGCGACATCGAGGCGCAAGAAATGCCGCCCGATCTCGAATTGGAGGAAGAAGCTTCGTCTCAATCGCGAATCGTCACCGTGGCAATTGTTGTCAATCTGATCGCGAACACCGCCCTCCTTCTCATGAAAATCGTCGTCGTCATTCTCTCCTCCTCCGTCTCGGTCTTGGCCTCTCTGGTCGATGCCGCTCTCGACTTCCTATCGACTGCCATCGTTGGCATCACAACCCGCCTCATTTCCCGAACGGATCAGTACGCCTACCCCATCGGCCGACGACGTCTCGAACCGGTTGGAGTTCTCGTCTTCTCCGTCATCATGATAACAGCATTCATCCAAGTCATGTGGGAAGCCGTATCCAGCCTCACAAACGGCGACCACAAGCCAGTTCGACTCACCGGACCTGCCATCGCCATCATGGCCTCGACAGTCCTCATCAAAGGCGCCTGCTGGGCGTGGTGTCGCCTCATCAAAAACAGCTCCGTCCAAGCTCTCGCTCAAGACGCCATGACCGACGTTGTCTTCAACACCTTCTCCATCATTTTCCCTCTGGTCGGCTATTACGCCAACATCTGGTGGCTTGATCCCGTAGGCGGTATCGCATTGTCGATGTACGTCATTGTCAACTGGTCCCGGACTGCAAATGAGCACATTCGAAATTTGACTGGCGCATCTGCGAGCGCCGACGAGAGGAATATCCTGCTATACTTGACGATGCGCTTCGCGAAGACGATCAAGAAAATTCAAGGACTGCAGGCTTATCATTCGGGCGATAAGTTGAATGTGGAAGTGGATATTGTGTTGGATGAGGAGATCAGTCTGAGGGATTCGCATGACTTGGGAGAGTCGTTGCAGTATGTCCTTGAGAGTGTGCCGAGTGGTGAGTACCCTTTCTGCTTTCCCTGATTGTCGAATTCATGCTGATGTGTTACCACAGTGGATCGGGCATTTGTGCACATGGACTACGCGGACTATAACATTCCGACGCATATGTTCCAGGAGTCGTGAGGGGTGGACAACACGGGGACGTGGGTTTGTGAGTTCGATCCAAGTTGGTTTATTGCATTTATCGAACTGACCAGAATACAGGTATTCTTGATTGTACGACTGACGATTGCCACGACTGAACCCCTGTAGAACAGACCACTGCGCAAGCTAGATGATACGAGTATGGTAGACGTACCCGAAGCATTACTACAACGCGAGCATCTGCGCCACCGTAGCCTTTTTCGCGAGACAAAGGTTGAGGTCCCCAACCCGTCAATGGCACGGCAGGTTCAAGGGGAATGCGTTCTGCTAACAATCCGAACGTTCCTACGTCAGTGGCTCCCCGTCATGTTCGTGCATTTATGATGACTGAGATTAAGAGTCTCCGAGGAAAATCAAAGAGTCGACGCGGGTCTGCAGAGACCCTCCCGCAAGTACTCTGCCCTCCCGCACATTATTCACTTTTTGATACCTCAGATTCCGGAGAAAACTTGTATTCTTTGAGCCCTGCGACCGAGCACATTGAATCGCTGGGCACATTTTTACTGTAATAATAGCCTCGAGGTCCTTCAAGCTAGCAATCGAATGTGTACGCTACTGCCCATGGTTCGGTGGCCGGCGAATGTGTCCTCTCCATGGCTTGCATCAACCTACCAAACTCTCAAAACGACCCACTCGGCGGCTGAGACCACTCGAGAGGCTCCACACGCGCTCCCCGCCGAATCATCTCATCCCTCGCCTGTCGCAGCTGATGCACAAGATGCAAAACCCCCGCGTCTCTGGATCAAAGTCAGCCGAAGCACGCTTCTTCAAATCAGAAACCAAAACACCGCTTCACAATCTCCAGCACAGCTCCCGTCGTCGCATATACTTGTGGGCTTGCTTCTGCTGGAGGGTGAGAGCGTTCGAGGGGACCGGGTGGCTTGGTGTGTTTTGACGACGTAGCACTTACCCCCGTGGCTGGGTGTTGTGAAACGTAGACTTGGCCTCCCGCGCCTTGTTGGAGTGGGAAGGCTACTTTGTTGAGGGGTGGGGTAATGTAGGTGATTTTGTCCTCGCGGTGGGGGCGATGATGGTGGATTGGGGTGTGGACCCGAGGATGTTCGGTGTCGGGGTGGACGGTGCCATTGTCAGTTTCGACCTGGAGCTTTCGCTTCCCTGGGACATTCTTTTTCCCTGACCGGCAGGATTGGTTTTGAGTCGTCGGATTCGGAGATGGACTTCTTGGCTTGCACTCGACTTGTCTTCTTGCGATGTTAAGTGTCGGTTGAAGATTGTCAGTAGCTTGGAAGTACTCTCTTAGAACTGCGCTGGGAAGAAAAGATCAGATGAATGGCATGATGGGGGATTATGTACGCTGTTCAGGATTCCTCTCACAAAGCCGAATAGACAATGCCTTTGTTGCTGGGAGTATTTCTTTGTTTGCTTCTCATTGTCCCGTGATGTTGTTGCACAAAGAGCGCCTTCAGGAGCGGATTTCTTTGTTCTCTGCCCGTTGTTATCGTCCCGTGTTGATGTTGCACAAAGAGCGTTGCAAAGACACAGGAACAAGGGGGCAAAACGCAATAGCAAAGAGAGGGTAGGCAAGCATGTGCCACGAACGTGACGAGCAGCACTTGGAAACTATCGTACAGAGGTTCCGAGCCAATTCTTTTTGTCATTCTCATATTAGAACATTACATGCAAAAACCATCAGACTCTACTCAGAAACAAACTCTCTCAAAGTCAAGCGCCTAGTCAATCACCAGCCGCGTATCGTCCGCAGGGGCAGGAGCTGGTAGCCGGAACCACTCTGTGGGATCCAAAGTCACGCCCTCCGCAACCATTCGATCTCTCACGGCTCTCAATCGGTTGACAGCACCCATAACCCCCTTCTTCGCCCCCTGATCAAAGTTCATCGTCAATCGCTTCTCGGGATCCACGCGCAGGCATCCATAAACGAGGTCTCGCAAGCCATTCTCCCGCGACAACGCCAAGACCTCCTCATCCTGCCCTACTGACCAAGCAGGAAACTGGGCAATAGGCGACTCTGTGGCCAGGGTCTTAAAGACGAGCCCCACGGAGTAAACGTCGCTGCCAAGAGTTCGCTTCTTTCCAATATCGTAGTACACCTTGAGTTTTTCAGCAGTGGTTAGGCGATGGTTCCTCTCGATAGGGGTATATTCATCCCAGAGGGCTTTCGTCTCAGGATCTTGCCAGTCATCTGTACCACAGTCCACGCGCGGTTCCGGGTCTGAGAGGACTTTAGCATGGCCAAAATCCCCGATGACGAGTTCAGGCAAGCCGGTGACGCTGGATCTACTCGTATGGTGAAGTAGGATGTTTTCGAACTTGAAATCCCCGTGCAAAATCGCCAAGTGAGCCGAATCCTGGGTGAAGAGGCTGCCGGTGGTATGGCGGAGGCCGTGATGGAGGAATGCGAATGCGTCTGAGATCTGCACGATCGCATGGTACAGGAACAGCTTTGGCGCTGATTTGTTGCGTTTGTCCCAGTGATACATCTGCTCGAAGAGGTCGCCACCGTTGCAAGCGTCCATGTAGATGTGGAACCGTCCTCGCTCAGCACGGTTTTCGATAAAATCGTGAAGCACGACGATGTTCGGGTGAGGTTTGATGAAATCTTTCAGGATCACGGCTTCTGTCGGGAGCTTGGAATTGCGTTTGCCGTCATGGGCAGCTCTGTTGGATGAGGTCGCTCGTCGGTAGACGGTGTGCTTGACCACGAACAAATTGCCTGAACGTAGGGACTTCTTGACACACACGTCTCCTTCTTTACCAGCATCGAGCTTGATCGTGTCGACTGAGACATACATGTCGTGCGGTCCATATCGAGCAGCGCGTCGGTCTGCCTCTGCTTGAATTGTTGCAAGAGGCGTTGCACCTATGATTGGACCTTGGTTGGCTGGTGCTGAGACTGCGCTGAAGGGAGTTGCGAATTGAGAGACTCGCGGCAAGAGCGAGGGTCGCTCTGTAGTGGTTGTCTGTGAGCTCGACATCTTGATGTGTTGGATGATGTGTTGAATGATGTTTTGGATGTGCGACTTACTAGAATCCCCTGTCCGGCAGGTAGATTATGTTCTTAAGCAGCAAGTCACTATTTGGTACTCCAAAAGGTTTTTGAGGACGGGAGCCAAGTCGTGAGCTGCAGTTTTGAGGACAATGTTGTAGTTTTGATGACCAGACCCGCATCCAGTTCAGCGGGAGGCTTGAACTTTAATAGAAGTGGCCTCCTGCGTTCGCTAGGACAATGCCTTTGTGCCTGGAGCGCAACGAAGGCCGCTCGGACGTTTGTTTTTCAATACTTCTTTGAGACCTACCTCTTTGTCTCCGAAAGGGTCAGGTTTGGTCATTGTCATCACAAAGATCGACGTCGTGCTTTCCGGCCACAAAGTCCATTGTGCAGCAGTTTCACACTTCTGTGACTTCAACTTGCGTTCCTCCGGCGTGCCTCTCCCGTCTCTCCAAGAACGCATCAAGACTTTCATTTTTGGTACACAAGCTGGTCTTGTGTTTTTTCCTCTTGCTTCCCACCCCGGACGTTGACATCCAAAAGTGGCAGGCCCAGCTCTCCGAAAAGATCTGCCAGAAACCTGCGGGTAGAAGGGCGATTCCGAAACACGGCCGCAAAAATGGCATTCTCGTGCCTTCCTTTGCTCAGAGGCTCCTGTCGAATCCAGATTCCAAGACTCGACCGAGAACGCAGACCCGCAGTATTCGCTCGAGCACGGAACTTGTTCTGAGCCAGGAAAGCTCCAGGTAAGCGACAATGCTGGCGATTCTGGTCGAAAAAAGACAAACAACCAGAGCAACCCACAAGCTCCGCTTCATCCTCGATCAATAGCTTGACTGGTGAAGCGGACGCCATTTTTGCTGACTTCGACGGCACACAGGCCGCTTGCTAAAATCAGCATAAAACTCGAAGACCCCGCCGCCGAACCACCCAGCGCCCCAAGAGGAAGCTGGAGCTGATGAGGAGGCTTCGACGACAGTGCTGGAGGGGTCGGTGAAGGAGGAGCGATCGGAGATGCGTCGTTCGTCGGGGGAGACGATTGCGGCGATTGGAAAATGGTTGGCAGGGGGAGAAACGGTTGTTGTTCCTGAGGCTGAGGATGATGAAGAGGGAGGACTTTTGGGCATTGCTGTACCGGAAGCCTCAAAATCGCCGGCCAAACCAACCCCACGTCGGCCGCTGAGACGCTTTGGGACGATAGATTTCGGAGCGGTGCAGCTAGTTGCACAACATGTTGTGATTCTCTCTCTGCAATAAAAGTGACCGGATCTTTGGATCTGTCGCATTCTTGTGCTCTGTTCTGTCGTAGCAAGTAATTCGAGTCCATCTGACTTCGCGTGACCCTAATTCTCAATCACTATCACGAAGCACATCTTTCCAATGCTCACCCTTCATCTGCAAAAGCAGGCCACACTCGAATTATCCTCCATTCTCCAACTACCTACCACTTACTTGCCCACCCCCGTCTGTCCACCCGTGGCCCCTCCTCCTCCAAATGCGTCAGGGATACTAATACTGCTAATCCTCTGCGCAAGTGAGGCCCCCACAGCATCAATCGCCCCCTTCGGACTCTTCAGCGAGATTTCCTGACTGGCGCCTTGTCGGCGAAATAGTTTGATATCCGTACTACTGTACAATCCTCCAGAGCCTTGAAATGCTTCCGCTTCTTGCAAGTAGATTCTGCTCCAAATGAGCGCGTTGTACCAGCCGATGGCTACCGCTGTCCATTGGAAGCTGACGGGTCCTCCTGCTGCTGGTTTGATATTGTCTGTTTCAAGGAAATGTCAGCGGGAGATGTACTATTGGGTCTGCATCATGCGTGGCGTGTTGCCTACCTTGAGGCTGGAGATGACCTTGTCCATCGGCTCCATGTGCTGCTTGTGCGCTTCGTCCACTGTCCGTGGACTGGCGGGGGAGTTGGGCGGATTGGCGGGTTTCTCGTCGGATGCCGAGTTGGTCTTCTGCAGCTGCGCCGCGAAGGTCTGCATTGTGTTGGTCCTCTTGCGCGCTTGAGGTGGAAGTTCTTGCTGAGACGCCATGTTGATGTCGAGATTCGCTGTCTTCGATGACTTTTAGAATGGGATCGAGTGGTAGTTGTGTGTACCAGCTCTCTAGCCACTGTTCAGAAGGCTGGAAGTGTTGTGATGCGGTGATTGGCGTCAAAGTCACAGTCGGTAGGCTCGAGATTGATGTCTGTCGTGACGTTGAAAGTCGCAAAGCCGCCGGTTGCTTCCCCCGAGCCTTTTCACTCAAACGCACGGGATCAGATACTCGATGTTCGCCACTGGCATTTGCTCCCCTCGGCACCCTTTGATCAACTTTTTCATCGACCTCCGCGTCAATGTCGTCCTCGTCCTCGTCGTCCCCAATGGCGAACCGACAATCTTCGGGAACACCCGCCAACGAAGGCGTCCGCGGCGGAACGGGTCTGCGCATGTCGTCTATGGATGACCCACGGGAGAGGCTAGTCGGACTCAGGACGTCGCCACGATCTTTGCGCTCGATTGCCTGGCGCTCAGCCTCTGCAAGGGCGCCTTCGAGGGTAATCTGCTGCAGAGCTCTAAATTGCTTCTTGCTGGCGATAAGCACCCTTGTGAACTGCTGATTCTCTGTGGATATATTTCAGTCAGCGAATGAGGCTCATGACTGCCACGCAGGCTTGAGACGTCTCAGTGCCACCATTCCTGTTGCAACTGCAGCTAGACAACACAGACCCGAGCCATCGCCACAACCTGAAGTGAGAGTCGGAGTGCCGTGTGGGACACGCATCGGCTGTCGGGGCCGTGCAAAGCCATGACTCGCCAACAGTGTTGAACACGCCGTCAAGAAGTGGCTTCCGCCGGCACAATAGGCGAGGAAGAGCTAGGAAAAGTCGAGCGCACGAACATACCACGATAGTGATTATCAAGAATTGCGTTGCAAGCATCGAGCAAGCTCGTGAGAACGACATGATTGGTGTCGTTCTTCAGACAGAAGCTCGGCGCCGAAAGCATCTCGAACAGGTTCACCAGCTTGGAGGATGTGGCGCGTTGCAAGTGCTTTGCATATGGCGCCACATTCTTAATGATGTTGAACAGCGCAGGATACACCGGCTCGAGTCGACCTTTCGAAGACGTGATTAGGAGGTGCATTGACTACAAATTATCAGCTGTGGGCGAGATGGAAAGAGCAGAGAACGAACGACATACACATATCAAGAAGTCGGCATACGAGCCATGAAAATTTTCGATCCGCATGACAGGCGGCAGGCTGCTAACATGCAAAAAGGGCGTGTTGAGTTTTGCGCAAAAGGCTGCTTCGGCGCTGAGCGACTGGATTACGAAGATGACCATCCTCATCAAGCCTTGCTTCGTCTCGTCGCCAACTGAGTCTCTGGCGTAGAACAAGAAGATGACCAAGTAGTCCATGCCGACCTTGGTTTCACAGAGGTAGCGGCGAAACCGCTTATTGCACTGAATCAGCTCCCACAAGAAACTAATCATCTCGGTGGCATGGTGGCCGGCATTGCTTCTCCCTATGCTGAAATTGCTGGCCGTCATCTGGGATGGATGTCAGTGACCGACGTACAACACGCATGATTTCGCACTCACTGGTTGAGAGATTACGAGGTTCACGCCGTGATGGATGAACTGAAAATCGTCCGGCCGGAACAAGGCACCCATGGAAGATCGGAAGAGATTCTTACCCTCTGGCGGAATATACACCATGGTGACCAGCAAGAACTGAATGCAATTCAGCACGACAAGTTTCTTGGTATCGCGAGCTCCCTGCCAGCCGCTGGGTATGGTCCACAAATTGGGGTTGAATCGGAGCACAGTGTTCAAGCACGAACAATTGATGGCATTCACGACACGCTTCTCGAGCTTGGTGGTCAGGTACGTCAATGCCTTGTTGTTGTCCAGTGCGACCTGATCGGGTCGCAGGTACAAGGTACTGCTCGTCAAGGCGAGCAGTAACCTCATGACCTCGTACTGATTCCGCTCGTGCTCGGTCGTGCATTTCGAGCTCGTGCTACAGCCGATGCCCGTCTTCCAGACTTTGAGCTCATATCCTCTGTCGCGTCTGCCGCTGTCTTCCTGCTGCGATGGAAGCGTCAGGCCTCGCCAGAACAGGTAGTCCAGCACCAGGTCGATCAGCGTCTCCCCCAAGGGTGGTCCAATTTCTCGGTCCTCGTCGCCTTTTTCGTACAACGTACTGGGGTCCAGGCCATCGAAGAGCCGGGTAGGTGTATCGTTCTTCTCATCCCAGTTCAGGAAGTGTGGCCTTCTCGGCTGCCAGAAGAACTTGTCGTACCAGTCTCGCAAGTGGTCGGCCTCGAAGATGAAGGGCATCACGCGAGTCAAAATGCGCATGCAATTGAGGATTTGCCGAGCGACCAGGTCATCGGACTGGAACTTGTCCCTCTGAAGCCTCCCCAACTGTGATATCGCATTGTACAGCAGAGTCTCGAGATTGGTCATGGGCGAGCACTGTTCTCCCGGAGACGCCTTGCGCGCGCCTGGCTCAGACGGGCTGGTGTATGTCAGGACGCGCACATCGCCGCCCACCCACAGATCGAAGACATCGTCGACGCGCTCGGGTATCGTCCAGCACTTGGCGAAGATGTCATTGTCTGGCGGGAGCACATCGTCGCCGATGAGCTTGAACACGCTCTGCTTGAAGGCGATTTTGCTCTCCGACACGCCCATGGCTCCCGCTCTTGCTGCCCCCGTTGTGCCTCGGCAGGCGCGTCGCAATCGGCCCAGGAAGGGCAGAGCGGTGTTGGCGATGGATCGGAGGGCGTGGGCGGGCGTGGCTGCCGCTGCAGCATGGTCGAAAGAGCGAGGGAGGGCGATGGCGGGCTTGCTACTGCGGAAGCATGGACTGGACCGCACTGGACTGGTGGCTGCGGACAGAGGCAACGAGCGTGTGACATGCACGCTCTGTGGTTCCGTTCCGGCGCAAATGCCAAGACCCATTCTTGGGCGGCTCACAGTTCTCGAGGTCCGCTGGAGCTTGCAACATCACCGTCGGCGCGTCTGTCACCATGGACCGCGCGCATCGCGTCCTGCAGCAACTCCCCAAGGATGGTGTGATGACCTCGGAAGCCGCCAAGATCACGCGGCCGAGCAATGTGAACGAGGCGCGAGCGGCTTTTGGCGCTGCTCTCCGCCTGGCCGGCCTGCAGTCCTGCCAGGCAGACGCCGTCACTGCCCAGGTCTGTAAGACGTGCAATCTGTGCACTATCGAGAACGTCCAGGTTTGTCGCTGACTTGCCCTATCCTTCGTGCTTTCCGAGGGCTCACTCCCGCTCACCGCCATGCCAGCTCTGCAAAGAACAGTTCATCTACTACATCCTCCCGTCATCACAGGCGCGCAAGCTGTACTTCAAGTACCTGCACGCGTTGAGCAAATTGTTCGTCCCTGGGACCTGGAAGTCGAAAGCCGCGACGGGCATTGACGAGGCCTTGGGACTTTCCTCCGCCGGCCGCACACGTCACCTGCCACCATCACATGCGAGACGGCTTCATGCGCTCTACATCAGCAACGAGATACTGCTCGCACTTCGTCATCTATCGGCTGCGCGACAAGCCTCGAGAGCGATTCGTCACGACACGAAAGACGACGAGCGAACACATGCTCGTGAAGCCATCAGATCCGCGAAGCAGTCTTGTCTTGATTTGTTCGAGGGGGCTGCTTGTGTTACTCCCGGGGAGTTCGCGAAGCCGAAAAAAGCGTTGGATCAAGTTCTGGCACATTGGACGAAGGATCTTGCCGAAGTCTTCCCGGAACCGGACATCAACCGACTCCAAAGACTGGCTGACAATGCCAATCATCGCACCCACAATTCGAGCCTCAAGGACCTCGACCTCGCCGCACACCTCATCCCACATTCGACTCAGAAACCAATTCCGGTGCTCAGAAGTCGGCATGGGGTGAAGGACGATCCCGACGCGCCATGGCACCTACTTCCGGCTGCAAATGGCTTGAAATTGCGTGAAGAACGCGGCTACCCGCTTCTCTCATACGCTCTTCCCCGTGGCGGCTACCAACTCGTGAATGGAGGTGCGTCTTATCCTACACTCGGATGCACACCTGGCTCGGGGACTAACTTTTCACAGGCAAGCCAGTGGACGAGCAGACTCGAAAGGAAGCGGAAGGACTCCTCAGCGAAATGCTTCACTGCTTCGACACGCATACCAGAGCAGACGCAGTCCAGGACATCGATTCATTGGGCAACAAAGTCTGGAAAGATCCAGCGCGTCCCACCCGCAACTACTGGGGCTTCACAGAGGAGGGCTTGCGCAAGATGAAAGAGAACAAGAAGAAATTCAACGAGTCTCCGAAAGGCTACGCCGACATTCCGCCACCAGAGCGACCGAGACATATTCGAAACAGCGAAATCGAGCGCGCGAGAGAGCTGGCGGCGTCTCGTGGGAGAGGAGGGCGAGGAGGAGGTTTTCGCGGGCGTGGCGGCGGCGGCGGCGGCTTTCGTGGACGCGGGGGATACTAGCAGCATCGACCCGCAGATCGATTGAAGTTCGAGCAGCAGCGCGCCCAGCGTTCGTGGAGCTATCGGGCCAGTTGATGGGCCAACGGGAGGTACGTTTTCAAAGAGATAGCAAATGGAGATGCTTGCGTGGAAACTTTCATCCCGTTTTTTCGCTCATGCTCTCGCTTGCAGCTAGCAAGGAGGAAAACTCTCAGCTCACTTCTAAGCAGCTTGAGCACACTTTATGTCCCTGTTATCTTATCTAAACGTATCTTTTGCGATGATCGGGCGTGACATCTCATTCGGAAGCCCACTTGGAGACCGTTTTGAGACCCAATTTGAGACCTCATCTTGAGTCCATGTTGGAACCCATGTTGGAAACCATGTTGAACGACATGCCGGATCGCGACAAGACTTCCTTCCTCGCACTATTCCGCGATGACGTGCAGCTTCTGCGAAGAACCTACCCTCACCACAGGCTATCTGTTACCAGCGCCAGCGCATCTCGAAACCGCAGCCACCAGGAAGCATCGCGGCGCTTGGGTTTCCGTTGGAAATTCGAAGATGATCGGCGGGCTGTAGGCAGCAATTCCGCTACAGCCAGAGAACAGGACAGGGCTCAGCGGAAGGGATCGACATCAAACGTGTGAGCATCCGGCCATGCCTCAATGTAGGAGCACGCAAGAAGCCGTCGGCTACGCTGCCTTGGGGCGCATATCACTCTACGAGAGAGTGGCATGGGTGGAACGTCGTTTCCCGTATGCAGACAAGGTCGAAAAGACAGGATTGCCCGCAGGCGGTAGCGACCCTGCTTCCTACAACTTCTCAGTTGGGCTCGCTCCTGTTGCGCCGCGGGAGACTGCGAAGCTGATGTGCCTTGATCAATGCAGTTCCGATGGCCTGGGACCTTCTCTTGCAACATTACAGCAGGCATCGGCGGAAGTGACAATGAGATGAATGGAACGTCTTGAGTTGACTCCAAAGTCCAATGAACCTTTCAACGATGTTACAACTCCATCTGTAGCTCCTGCTCAGCTACACAATGACAAGTGTCAGTCCGTCCTGTATGTGGGTATCTTTCCTGCCTCCCATGATTGAATGACGAAAATCTACGCCATGCCAAACACGGCCAAAAAGTGATAGTAGAAAATCACTCCAAATATTGAAATCCCAATGATGATCAAAAGCTCTATTCAAGCCATTCTCGCATTCTTGAAAAGATCGAGGAGGGTGTTTTGTTGGGCCGTTTGCTGAGGTTGGTGGGGATGTTGATGTTGCGACTGCATTTGTGCGGGTGATCCGATGTCTCGGAAGAACTTCGTGTCTGTGCTTGGAGGCAAGCGAGGGGCAGCGTTGTTGTGGGTTAGGATCGAACTTGCGGCTGCTAGTCGTTCTTCTGCGAAGGGGTTGCTTGTGAAGACTGTGCCGCCGATGTTGACCTCGGTGGATGAAGGTTGTACGCTTGGTGCTGGGGCAGAAGCAGCAGGCTTGCCGAATAACGTCGCTAGGTCGATTGATTGGCCTTGTGGTTGTATTTGCGATTCTTGTTTTGCCTGTTGGTTTGGCTGGAGCGTCTCGTACGTATGCTGATGCTGATGGTGGGTGTCGTACGTCGACTGATGCTGATGATGGGTATCGTACGTCGAGTGAGGCTGCTGTGGAGGTTGTTCGTATTGATATTGTTGCGGGAAAGAGGACGTATCCTCCTCCTGCCATTGTTGCTGCGCAAAATGCAGTCCATTCCCTTGCTGTTCCAGATACTGCTGCTCTTCGTACGTCACTTCCTCTACATAACCATCCTCTCCGACTTCTTGCTCCTCCTGCTCAGCCATGGCTGCCACCTCCCTCGCACAACTTCGTATAGCATTTCCCACCACATCTCGCGTGTTCCCATCCTTGTCCTCGAAGATCCAAATCCCATAAATCTGCACCTCCCCGGTGCTGTCATCCTCCTTCTGCACAATGACATATTCTTGCTCCAGCTCAATTGCCTCTTCCGTCTTCACTTCATACTCCCAGTTCTCCAAGCCTTTGCGATTCAAGATGATGAATTTATACCTGGAATGCCCGGATAGAGACTTTGCGAGTGAGCAGAGGAATAGAGAGCCTTGAACTTCGCATTTCTCCCAAACAGGAGGGTCGAGGTTGGGGTTGAAGATGTAGAGGACGGCAAAGGGGGCAATTGTGAGGATGCTTGCAATTTCGGGCTGCCAGCGTCGCAATACAAGCAGGTTCAGTTCGTCGTTGGTGCGGAGTGGTGGAGCGGGAATGAAGGGTTGGGTGTCGGTGAAGGCGGCCGTGTCAGATTCGTAGTCGCTAGCTACGGCAGGTTGCGGTTGTTGGCGGGGTTTCTTTCTGTTGGGGGCCATGGCGGTGGTGGTGTTGGCGGCGGCGATAGTGCTAGCGATGGTGGGTGTTGTCGTGGGTGTTGACGGCAGTGAAAGTGGCTTGCATGTGAAGATCGAAGGCGCGTTAGAATTGAAGGGTGGCGTCAATCACTGCAATCAATATTGATGCGAAGTGAGCTGTATCCTCTTCCAAGGCGATGACATCAAGCGGTGGGCGGCGCCTTAACTAGCTCATGCGCTTTGGCGCTCTACTGCCTGCACTGCCACAGAAACTGGGAAGAGGAACGAGTTACGGTGACGATGGTGGAGGAATGCACATGATCCGAGCAGCATGATGATGCGCCATTGCCGCCGCCGTCACGCCGCCGAGAGGCGCTCTGCCCGTAGGCTGCACCGCTGAAACACGGCCGTGGCTTTATCCCCTCCGCCACCATGTCGTCGGTCTCCAAGTCGCACTCCCGCGGCGGATCGACAGCGAGCTCTTCCAGCCTCATGCAAGAAGTCCCCGGAGCCTTTCCCGCCACGCCCGTCCCGCCCGACACCGACGAGGCTTTGGAAGAGGACGAGAACGAGGTGACGTTCAAGAGTCTGTCCCAGGCGGTATATGCTCGGAGACATGAATATGTCCGGCCCAAACAAGTCCGGATCAAGGTCGGCACGTGGAATGTTGCTGCATTCAAGGGGACACAAAAGGACGTGGGAGCGTGGTTTGTTGGGGGCAAAGGCGTGGCAGACGACCTGACGGGAGCTGTCGATGGCGCAGACAGGAAGACGGTGCAAGAGGACGCGACAGAGCAGGAGAGAAGGTATGAGCGGAAGAAGAAGACATTGCCGGCGGGAGACGAAAGCGTCTTGCCGCATGACAAAGACGTTGGGCTGTACGTGTTGGGTTTGCAAGAGGTCGTCGATGTCACTGCGGTGGGAGAAGCTCTGAAACCATACACCGATCCTGCTGCCGCGAACAAGTGGAAAGAGGCCATGCAAGATGCCGTGCCAAAGGGGTATCAGTTGATCGCAGAACAGCAGCTCATTGGATTGCTCCTCCTCATATACGCATCGCCAGAAGTCGCACCAGACATCAAGGCCGTCAGCACCACCAGTGTTGGAACTGGAGTCTTTGGATACATGGGCAATAAAGGTGCTGTCACTGCTCGGATTGTGCTGGGAGGAACCACGAGACTCGTGTTTGTGAACTGCCATCTCGCAGCTGGCGCGGACAAGGCTGCTCTGGATAGGAGGATATGGGACGCCCAGCAAATTGTGCAGCGGACCAAGTTCGAGCCGATCCAAGATGCAATGGATCTGCATCAACAGTCTGGAGAGACCATTGGCGATGAAGACTTTGCCTTCTGGTGCGGTGATCTCAACTTCCGCATGGAAGGTATTCCCGGTGACGATGTGAGGAGGTTGCTGATGCTGCACACACGGAATCAGTACGATTTGAGTCAGGGAGCGTCGAGAAAGATCGAGAAAGAGATCGAAGACGCGACGGAAATGGTCAAGAACAGGCTGTCGGTGGACACAACAAACAGCCCTCGACCAAGCAGCGAGAGCTCGCGACACGATACTCTGGTGGACGATATCAAAGCCCAAGAAGATCCGACTTCACTTCAGACTACGCTCGACTCTCTTCTTCCTCATGATGAATTGCGACAGCAGATGGCGAATCGGAAAGTATTCCATGACGGCTGGCGAGAAGGCCCGATTACGTTTTTACCAACCTACAAATACGATCCCGGCAGTGTTGGGGTCTTTGATAGCTCAGAAAAGAAGCGTGCCCCTTCGTGGTGCGATCGCATCCTGTACCGGACGCGAAAAGACAAGCTGGCTTACGAATCGAAGGTGCGTGAAGAGGAGAATGCTCGCAAGAAAGATGAAGAAATGCGAGCCAGCGGGATAGACCAAGCTGCTTCAGAGGAGGCTGTGCTATACGATTACGACCCTGAAACCGATGGTGCCGCTGCTGGAGACTATGACGAATATGACGAATATGATGATGCGGCAGACGAAAACAACAGTGCTGTCGTGGTGACCAAGGAAGGATTCGAAGATGAAATCACACTGGAGTACTATACTGCGCACCAACGAGTACTTTCTTCAGACCACAAACCCCTGGATGCGTGCTTCATGCTCAAATATGACGCCGTCGTGCCCGAGCTGAAAGCTCAGATCCATACTGAGTGCGCCAGGGAATTGGACAAAGCTGAGAACGAAGGCCGGCCAAATGTCACTGTCGTTGTCGACAAGCAGACACACACCTCAGCAGCTGCTTCGAGCGAGGATCTGCCGGGTGGAGTTTCGGACGAAGGAGTCTGGTTTGGCGATGTGCGGTGGATGCAGTCGAAACAGCGCTCGCTCACAATCGCAAATACAAGTCGAGTGCCCGCCAGCTGCAGCTTCATTGAGCGACCAGTGCAGTCAGAAGAGCCAACAGGAATCGCGCCACAATGGCTTACAATCAAGATCGAAGGTGTCGCGATATCAAATTCTGCTGGAACTTCACCGAACGTCACACTACAGCCAGGAGAGACAGCAAGCATTGAATTGGACGTCAAGATTTCCGACATGAAGGACGTGAAGCATTTCAACGACCAAAGCAAGCCGGACATCGACGACATACTAATCCTGCGAATCGACAATGGTCGTGATCATTTCATTCCCATCCGTGGACACTGGCTAGCAAGCAGTCTCGCCCGTACAATCGACACCCTTGTCCGCATCCCCGAAGGTGGCATTCGCAAGCTACAAGGGCAGAAGCCCAGCGATGAATCCCGCAAAGAACCCACTTCACCCATCAAGAACGCAGTCAACACCATGACGGCAGCCGACGCATTCTCAGACGGCGCAAACATCGGCTCCTCCCATAACCGAAATCTTTCCGCCATCAGCACAAAAAGTCTCGATTCTTCGGGTCTCCCCCCAGTACGTTTCTCCGCTCCGCGCGAGCTGTTCAAGCTGACGGAGGCGATAGAAGAGCTGAACACGAGAGTTGTTGCCGAGTGGGAAATGATGAATGAGTTACCTCCTGTCACGCCGACTTCTGCTCCCACGACTCCGAGGACGAGTACGTCTTCTTCAATTTCTGTGAAAAGTGATGTCCACGACTCCGAGGACGAGAATCTGGGCGTTGTGGCTCTCCCGACTGCGCCTTGGGATACTTATCCTGCGTGGCCTTGTGAAAAGGAATGCTGGACATTATGCGACACGCCGGATTGGGAAGAGGCGTTAAGTCGGATTTGTGATGCTTTGGATTGCGATCAGAGTCTTGAAGCCGCGCTACCGGAGACGTTGCCGAGGATTGAGAGGTTGTATGTTTTGTGCTCGTTCTTGCTCACATTTCTGGAAAGTTTGCCTGATGGGGTTGTCGCGGGAGAGATGTGGGTTGAGATTGAAGCATACTTGAATGGGTTGGAAAAGGGCCAGGGAGGGAAGGTGGGAAGAACGAATGATGAACTGAGATCTGCGATCCAGGAATTATTGGCCATGAAAAGTTCGAGTTGTAGTATTAGTTTTGTGCTTATTGCGGGCATGCTGGAGAGGTTGGTTTGGGAGGTTGCTGGGGTTAGTGGGAGGGGGACGCCGGCTATGGTCGCTGCGGGTGGTGAAGAGAGCGTGCCGATGAGTCCCACGAAGAAGGCTTTCGGGGGTTTGAGGAGGATGGCGACGTGGAAAGGGGGGAAGATGCCGTTGGCGAAGCAGGGGATGGGTTCGTCCACGGTGAAGGGGACGAGTGGGATGTTGGCAAGGAAAGGAAGGGCGCTCGCGGAGGTTTTTGCAAAGGTTTTGGTGAGGTTGCCTAGTGGGGAGGGGGAGAAGATTCGGGTTGCGAGGGAGAGGAGAGTGGTGGAGGTCTTGGAATGGTTTATTGTTAAGGGGGAGGAGGGGTCGTAGTACAACGACAGGTGTGTTGCCATATGCTTTGTGGACTTCTTTCGACTTCCTCCCCTTGATGGCTATGTTGTGCGACGGATAAGATGCTCTAACTGTGGACGAGGGCTGCTTCCGCTTCAGGCGATCACAGGGTCCAAGTCACGTGCGCATGACTTCCGCGGCCACCGCAGCCAACCTTCTCGTCGCAGTCGCAATCGCGCAACGCAGTCGCGACGACGACACTACCTTCCACTGGAACAAGCACTATCGAGAGGCACTACTTCGTACTACTACAACGCAGATACCTCCTCCAAACCACGCCTTGATCCTAGCGACCACTGGATACTATACCATCGCGAAATTAGAAGAGCTCTACCTGCAGCACTGCTATTGTTATCGTCGCACAAAGGCCTTAGGAAAAAGTCGATTCTTGCAAGATATCGACTACCCCCTTGGAGTGGACTAGTTCTAACGCCTCTGCAACGAACGAACTACATAGGGTTGATCAGAATTAGCCCCTCTGACTCCTCCAAGTGTCGCGATATCAATGCGACAACGCGACGATGCGACGATGCGACAACGCGACGATGCGACGATGCGACGATGCGACGACGCGACGGCTACGTGCGACAGCGACAGCGACAGCGACAAGCCCCAATTCTCTCGATTCCGCTATCTCTTCATTATCCGCGACTATCGCTCGTATATCTCTGGCCCTTGATTGGCTGCTAGCATCGCTTCCTCGCTGCCTTGCTGTGTCGCGTGTCGTCGCGATTTAAGTGGACCAATGATCGCAGTCAACCGTCAACCAGCAATTAATTAATTAATCGATTAATCAATTCCAACCCAACCTAGCACTATAATTAGTTGCAATTATATGCCGGAACAAGTAAATAGTTGCAACCGAGTTATATAATTAATTAAACGGAGGCTTAGCAACGTAGCTAAGTAAATAAATAGTTCGTAGAAGGCCTCTAGAAGGCCTCCCGTTAGCTATATTAGCTCTCTTCCGTATAATTAGTCTCTTATACGTCTGCTATTCGTAGGGGCTACTATATAAAGTAAGGATCCTTAGGGATAGGTTATTAGATAATATAGGGTGCCGGGTAGTTATAGAGGCGCTCGGTTAGTAAGTAAAGGTACGGCCTAAATATATAATTATTAGTAAACTTCCTAATTCGGCATTAAAATTAGTTAAATTAGCTAATTAAAACCTAGGTTCTTTATATTCTTTTTACTTATAAAGAACTATAGTTTTACTTACTTATAATTAATCCGGCTTAATCGATTAATTAAAATAACCTCTAGTTATAATTACTTGCCTTAGTAACTTAATTAAGGCCTTTAATTAATTATAATCGGTTAACTACGATTATTAAAGTAGACTTCTAAATACGACGAGATTTTAAATAATAGAACGTTATATTCTTTTAATTTTAGGTTCTCTAGACTCGTAAGTACGTACGCTACCTCCTCTATATAGTATTATAGCCTACGAAGTCCTATTATATACCTCTACGCGGCCGTAAGTAGAAATAGGTACTCTTAGAGTACGCTAGTAAAGTATAGGGTAAAATAAGATAATCCTCTACTATAGTCGTACTAAAACTACTAAAATAACGACTAAACTAGAATAATATAAACTAAAATATAAGAGAGAGAAGAGGGAGATAGAAAGAGAAGTAAAGAAGTAGAAAGAAAGAATAAATAAATAGAAGGAGAAGTAACTACTCTAGCTTAAGAAATACTATTTAAACTATAGTAAGGAGCCTTAAAGAAAAGGGATAAAGGCAGACTCTTTTTAACTAGAATAACCTACTACTTAGGACTAAGGGCCCTAAGTATTACTCTAAATAAGTATAAAGACCTATATAATAACTCTACCTACCTACTTACCTATACTTAGACTATAACCTACTAGCCCTTCTAGATTCTAAATTTAATTCTTTATATATAGGGCTTAGCGCGCTAAGTAAAGCTTAGCGTATATAGCTATAGAAATTCTAGGATTCTTAGGCATCGGCCTATAATATATATTTTAACGCGAATAAAGGTAAATAAAGAGAGAGTTTTTTAGCCTAGAAGGCTTTTCTCTCGCAAATAAGGTAGTTAGGCTTACTAGTAAGCCTACCCGTACTATATAGTCTTCGACTCCTAAAGTACGTAAATAGAATAAATAAATAAATAAATAAATAAATAAATAAATAATATATAGTATTATAGTATTATAGTACTAAAGTCGTATTATTACTATATTTATATTCGGAGGCTATAAAAATCGACGAAAGTACTAAGTTACTTCTTAGACTAGCGAAGAGAGAGAGTTAGCTAGACTCTAAATTTAAGCTATCGCTAAGTAACCTCTAGATCTCCGAACGATCTCCGCTAGTTTAAAACGGAGATAGAACGAGGTAAGTAGGTAATAAATATAGTAAGAATTACGCTAGTACCTTAGTAGTATTTTAATTCTATGTTTTAAGACTATAAACTACTATTTCTTACCTCTAATACGCTTTCTACCTATTAAAACAAGCTAGTTATATCTCTACTATATATTACTAATTCTATCTCTAATTTAGTCTATTATAATTAAGTCCTAGACTATTAAAATAGCCTTTTTAAACTAGTTTATATCTATAGTATATAGTTAATTACTATACTTCTTTTTAAGTAGTTCCTTAAGTAATAATTAGATACCCTTAATTAGATTTAAGTCTAGTAACTATAGAGGGTAATTAAATAGCTTAACTAGCTCTCTCTATCTTAGAATCCTAGCCTTATTATTACTAGATCTATAACTATAAGAGGGGTCCCTATCTTCTATTAAAATAGCTTAGAACCCTAGGTTTTTTATATAATTAATCTATTTAATATATAGTAGAAGGATATTCCGAGAGTAGTAATACTAAGTTATTATATTACCCTTCTTAATTGTCTCTAGAGGCTATTTATTCTTCTAAATTAATATCTCTCTCTAATATTCTTCCTTTAACTTTTTAGCTCTATTCCTTCTAGGTTTAGCCTTCTTCTAGAGATTATATATATACTGCTTGTCCTAGTATTTATTATAGTAGAAATATAGCCTTAATTTATAATACTAAGATATAGAGGCTAAGATATAGAGAGTAAGGTAGCTAGGTTCTAGAATCTTCTAAATTAAACCTTCTTTATTACTTTCCTCTTTAAAGATTAAGGAAGGACTATATATAGCCCTATCTATATAAGCCTTATCTATCTAGTAAATCTATTTAAATAGGCTATCTAAGATATTATATCTATATTTATACCTATTCTTAATCTTAAGCTATTTATTCTTATTTAAGATTAAAGAGGTTCCTAACCTCTTAGATCTAATAATTCTTAGCTTCCTCTCTTTTATTCTCCTTCTAAGAGTTCTAATTAATACCTTTATATATTCCTTAAACTAGTTCTAGTCTTATTTTCTTAAATCTTAAGGCCCTTTAGCTATAGTATTAATAGCCTATATTATATCCTTTATAGGCCTACCTATTAGCTTAATAGGCTTTAGCCTTCTTAAAAGAGACTAAATATAATTATCCTTAGCCTTCTTAATCTTTAGAATCTACTTATAGAGGGTAGGGGTAGCTTAGATACTACTCCTAATCTTAATACTTATTAAAGAACTACCTTTTAGTTCTATTAAGCCTATGCTTCCGCTAAGCCTATAAAAATAAGGTCCTACTTAGTATTTTAAAGAGCCTAGGCCCTATTCTATCTCTAGCTATGTTTCTAGTATAAACAGGCATAGTTGTGTTAAGAAAACACGCGTTGTTGTTGCTAGAAGAGGTATTAAAACACTGCCAAGGTACTAGCGTGATTCTCACTACATTTGTCACCCACTTGGAGGTGTCGAAGTAGAGGAGCTCGAGGCCACGTCGAGAGCTCGCCGAGTGGCCTGTGCGCTGTAGATTGAAAGACCTGCAAGCCATTTCACCTAACACTCTTATGCTAATCCAGCGCTGTAGCAGCCGCCCCGTCGCCGTGTTGGAGTATATACGGATGTTATACTGCCCTCGTTCATTTCGTCACCGAAGGGCTTTTGAATGTGCCGAATTAGGAGGTACGAAGTCGATGTTCAAGTCCGATTGAAAATCCCTCGAGGCAAGAACCTCGTGGCTTGCGCCATGCATGCCCACTTGCATTATGTATCGAAGGACTGAGAGGTTGAAGGTCATTATTAGTTCCCCTCGTACCCCGCATCACACGTGCCGCTCGGTCAGCATGAAGAATCTCGACTCGAGGCGAGACTGATCTCGCTTGCCATGGCTGCCATTCATTGGATGCTGGACAAAAGCCATACAGAGTCCTTAGTCTGGGGAAGACCGGTCTGTTGTTCATCATCTCTGCTCTCAGGCTGTTCCTGAATCTGCCGCCGGCGCGTATCCCTATTCAATACTCCATGATCAGTGATGATTCCTCGCTCGAGTCGGATATGATGGCGCAGCCGATGCTGAGAGATGCCATTGCAGATAGTTATATGAGCTTGTTTGCGTTCATTCGGGCCCGGTTTTTAATAGACAGAGACCTGGGAACAGCATTACTCGTGCGCGACTATCATTGCAAGCACAACGATGGCAGAACACGTGCAGTGTGGGCCCTGTGTGCGCATCTAAATCATTTCGCTTGGAACAAGGTGGCAAGGGCCATTCGCGAAGAGTCAGAACGACTAAGGGAAGATGCGCTCGGGCAACCTGCTCGGAGAACTTTGACTTGCTTGAATGACTGTCGCTTACTGCTGGTGAAGTTACAACATCAATCAAGTTATAGTCGCAGACATTATGAAGTCCGACAATGCTCCGGTGACCACATCGCAACCCACCAGCTAGGTCGTCTTCACAGGTAGATGCAACAACCTCCGAACAGTCTGCGTCGACCACTGAAGGGGATGGGAACCCACAAACTCACGAGAGCGTGGAACCTCGTCCTGACGAGAAAGAGGTTCTCCTAGAAGAAAATTCAGAAGACGACACAACCGCGCATGATATCCACCGAGAACTCAAGAAAATCACACAGGATCTCAAATCGCGGGAGGACGAAGTGAAAGCGACTTTCCAGCTGTCGGCCATTAGCATTCAGGTCAAAGATGCTGGAGTAGCAAGAATACAAGCTAGGAGAGCGACGACAATGACTGTCATCGCGACGATCCATCTTCCGGCCACGCTAGCAGTTGGTGCCTTCGGCATGAATGTTCAAAATCTTGGCGGGGATGTGGACTGGGCGAGGCCTCTTAGATTGTTCGCTGGGCTACTTGCTCCTTCTGCTATCTTTTTGGTGTTTTTGTTTTCGCGAAAAGAAAGGGGCTAGCTAAAATCTCTCGATGCTGAATGCCAAGCTCTATGAGTTACTGCGCTCATGCATCAGCAGCAAACTACAGCGGCGACGATGGTGGCGACGATAGTGGCGACAATGGTGGCGACGATAGGGCCGAAGACTCCGGTGATTCATGGGTCTCAGACGTGGTCAGCTCGTCACACGTGACAACTTCCACAAGCCCTACGCTGCGCGGGCCACTTTCATCGTTTCCGTCATTCGGTCTCTCCTCAGATCCACCCTCAAAGTTGCTTCCTGTGGAAAACCAACGCAATCCTGGCCCGAGCGAAATAGCAATCTGACGCTTGCACTTTGTTTCTTGTGACTGATGAACTTCGGAATCGAAGATTTCACCGCTTGCGGGCCAGAAAAACTCATAACGTCGAGTCGGATCAGCAGCGGTGTAGGTGGATAGTTTGAGCGTGATGGCTTGTGCCACGATCTCTTGGAGGTCTTTGGTGAACATGTCGCGCCATGGTGCTAAAGTCAGGGATTTTCGATGAGGATTGAGGGTCTTGGACAAGTCGACAAGAATTTCAACATATGGTGTCAGTGTCTGGGCGATCGTGTCGGGGAAGCCATCTGGACCTGATAATGGCCAATGATTCCCTCCACGGGATCGTGTTCGTTGTTGGGCTTGTGAGACTTTGAGCTGCAGACAGAAGCAGAAGCGTCTGTTATGACGGGCACGCTTGATTTTGCTGACGTTTGCCGCTTTGTTTGTGGCACCGAAGGTTCAGCCACGGACTATGTGGGCTTTCGGGGCAGAACGTAGTGACAACTATCCGTTACGCGACTAGATGCTCCCTTGGGCGTTGTTATGCCTGCAGTACCGACTGCAGTGGTAGTCTCGGTTGCCTGTCGTCGACGTTTTTGTGGAGGCTCTTTCTTGTTAGGATCTTTGGTCGCTTGTGTCGTCATCGTTTGTAGCATTTCTATTCGTCGAACGAGCGCTAGTAATGCAGCTCGAGTATACCCTTGCAAAGTAATGGTTTCGGAATAAGTAGGCTGCATCGCTAGCGCCTGTCCATAATCTAATGCGAAGTAAATACTAAACAGGGACTCAATCGATCCGAGAGTAGTTAACAACCCGGGTGGTAGCCACTATTTTGTTAATCAGAGCGTCGCTGCCGTTATTTCCCTACCGAAAGCATACTCTGAGACCGGGGAAAAGTGTTAGCGCTACATAGCGCGTGCTCGAATCGAATTTCGGAGCCATGGACTCTTGTTCCACGGGAAGACCGTGCTTTGACCAGAGGAATGAGTGATCCATCCCTGGTGATGTTACCAAAGCCACCTTTAGGCTTATGGCGCGGGTAAGGAACTCCTCCAAAGAGTTCCTTAATCTTAATGACCACGCCTGGTCAGGGCTGTATCTTGCGTCGCCGTTCATTGATTCGGCTATCGTAGTTAAGCGGAGCAGGAATGGATCGAGTGCTGTCATGAGTTGCTTGGGTAGTTCTGCGACGTATTTACTAGTAACGCCAGATCGTACATCGTCCATGGAGTCGCTTAGCGCACGCATTACCAGTAGTCGGGCATTATCGCGAGCAGCTGCACGCTCGTGCGTGATGCATGAGAAGATGCTACGAAGAGAGGATAGTATGCCTGTAGGATGTTAGCACTAGTAACTGCTTCCTCGGCCATGGCTCTTCTGCTTAGATTGCACTCACTGAAGTCCGGCGGAAGGTCCAGCTTCTGCATGAAGTGGGGTTGCAAAAGCAGGTCGACGTCAAATATCGAGCGCATTGCGAAGGCAGAAATCGGGGCGCGCATCTAATCGTACGCCGTAAGCACTGGAGGGTTTCGCAGAGATCGCGTGCGCTCGTTGTATTGCTCGCCTAGACAAAGTTGCATCAAACTCTCGGTAGCTTCAGGCAGGGTACCGCAGACGATGGCATCCAAGTTAGTCCCTAGGTCTAAGTCGACAAAAAGTTGTGTTAGCGTACCTTTTAACTGGAACGCGAGACGGGACATCTTAGGCTCGAAGTCGTCGAGATCGGTAGTGAGGCTTCGCCGGCGCTTGTGGGCACATGCGAGTGGCGACGGAGAAGACTTTAATGGGTCGACGGCAGAAGCAGTCGCGGAAAGACCAGGCTGCATTGTGTTAGGGGGTGAGCATTCATCGTTCAAACCATGGCTCTTAGTACAGTAGCTACAAATGGAGGACATTTGAAAGAAAGTCGTGACGGGTAGCTCGACTAGTATGCTGTTATAGTGCGCGTCGTCGAGGGTCGGTGCTGCTAGATCGGACTAGTAGATGCTAATGCTTTGGAAGCACGCAGCTAGCGGCAGACTCCTTGTCTGAAACCGCTCCCCGTTCGCCGTGTTCGTTTATTGAGCGCATCTAGTTCTAAAGTGGGGTCCTGCAACGTCATCGTGTAAGTAGAAGAGGAGTCCTAATGTGGAGGTACAGGATCGGTAGTGTGGGACTATGCAACAAATAGACACAGGATGCAACAAATGGACATAGGATGTGCTGTCGATAGAGTGAAGTCCCATATTCCCAGTAGTCTCGGCTGTGCACAGACCTGCGGAGCGCGCTAATCTTTATTCGGCGGCTTTGCCGGAGCATATTATCAGCTCATTGGACCACCAAGCGAGCTGGAATGTGCCCTGAGACTTACGCTCCTAGCACCCGCAGGACTTGGCATGTGGACAACAACCCCTTTTGCGACGTGTTCCGTTTGCACACCGCAAACGAAAAGCTCCCTGCAAAAGTAGACAAGCGGAAGCGTGTATCGACTATGCATACTAGTAGCTAGGAGTCCTAGTCTAATTAGTATTCTTTAATTCTAGAAGGAAGAGATAAGCTCTTTAAGGCTCTTCTTAGTTAGCTTATTTATAAGTCTCTAAGCTCTAAGCTATTTAATATCCTTAAGGTAGTAAATAAAGAACAATTTAAGTACTCCTTCTTAAAGGGTCTATTAATTATAAGTAAAAGCATAGATATTTTTAGACTTAAAGTATTACTCTAGAGCTCGTTAATATTTCTTATACTACTTTTAGAATATAGTATAGTAGGCCCTAATATTATTACTTCTTAGCTTTAGATAGGATAACTTATTAAGAGTATTACTAAGTCTAATAGTAATAACTAGCTTATATAGTACTTTAACTATACTAAAGAGAATTCTTACTAACTTATTACTACTTCTAAGGTTTAGTCTAATATTATTATAGAGCCTACCTAAGATTAGGCTATATACTATAAAGTTATTAGCCTTATACTAGTATAGACCTAAACCTATATATACCGAAATTAGTAGCTTATTATACGTATACTAGTTCTAGTAAGAGTAGCGGTATTATACGATATCTACCCTTATATTTTATCGTCTTCTTAATACTAGAGACGCCTAGAAGACTATCGACGACGTCGAGACTTCGTCCTATATCTAGGAAACGCTAATTTCTAACTTAATAGTAAGGTAAACCTCTTAGTACGTTATATCCTAATATTAAGTTTTATTCGCTCGACTTTCTAATTCTTTCTAATCTTAGAATTATAAGGTTTAGATACTAGATAGCCGAGATAGAGGTTAAAGTATATAAGTATCTTATTATTATAAGTAAAAGAAGGAACTATTATACTAAAGGAATTTAGTAATATAACGAGTAGTAGATAGGAAGGTAATCGCTTTCTAAAAGTATTTAATCGTAGAAGAAAAGTCGTAAAGAGTATAGATAAAGTAGTAAGGTCGCTTCTTTCTTTAAGTTACTTAAAGGCTTATTATAAATATTTATTTTCTTCTTATTTATTTAATATCCTTTTTTTTCTTCTCTTTTTTATATTCTAAGTACTCTTAGCTTCTTAGAACTCCTATCCGAGCCGCGTAGGCTACTAGTTAATATATCTCTCTTTTACTCGAATATCTTTCTAGAAATATAGCTTAGATTACGAGTAACGACGTAGTTTCTATCTACCGGCCGTATTAGCTCCGAACGATAGCGTATACTCTTTAAAGAACTTAAGTTACTCGAATATCTCTCTAGAGATATAGCGTAGATCGCGAGTAACGACGTAGTTTCTATCTACTAGTTATATTAGCTTCGAACGATAGTATATACTCTTTAAAGAAACTAAGTTAACTCGAGGAAATCTTATTACTACGCCTTCTATCGCGCGCCTAGAACTAGTCTAGAAACTATTAGAATCCTTTACTTATCTAATTATTCTAGAAAAAGAATTTTATATTTTCGTACGTAGTTTTAAGTCTTTACGAATACGTTTGCCGTCTAGATATTATATTCGGCATTTATCGAGTTATTTTATTTCTAGGAGGTTAATTCTAAGTTCTAGAAACTTAAAACTAGTTAAGATTTTTAGTCTTCTTTATATAAGACTTAGTTTAATATCGTCTTAAACGATAGTCTATATACTTTCTAAAAAGAGTAGAACTTCTAATTATTTCTAAAGAGTATCGTTAAGTTATATTACTAGTTTAATATCGTCTCGGACGAATATCTTTTTTAAGTTTTTCTTTTTTAAAAGTAATTTTTTTTCCTTTAGTTTAATATCTTTCTAGACGTTTATTACGAAAGGTCGGAGTTTCTAATTATTTCTATAGACTATTAAACGCTAGATACTACCTATCTCCCTCTACTAAATACTAAAATAAGGGTTTTTATATTCTTTTATATTCTTATAGTTCTTCTTCTAGAATATATTAAAGTTATACTATCGTAAGATACTATTCTTCTTTATATTCGACTTCTTCGACTATATCCTCTTTACTTAAGATTTTATAGACTTCCTCTAGAACTAGTTCGATCTTATTTTTAGCTTCGTCTTCTAGATTTTAAGACGCCTCTCTTACTTAGTATCTTATTAGGTCTTCTTACTTATAAAATAGAAGGATAGCTCTTAGATTACGCTTATTAATCGTCTCGCTAATTTTAGCGCTATTAAGCTCTTCTAAATAGTAAGTAGAATAGTTTCTCGTATAACTTAATACTTAGTAAGAGCCTTTCTACTAGAAAGAAAGCTTCTAGGAACGTAAATCTTTTATATCTCCTTTTTAGAGAACGATAAGCTAGCCTTTCGTAAAGATTACGTTCGTTACGTTCCTTTTATTATTTATATAAAGAGAGGCTTATTCTTAAAGTCGTTCCTTACGAGCTAACGCCTTTACTTTTATAATATCTATAGCTTCTAGAGCTTCTACTCTCTTCTAAATAAGGTCTTCGTACGTTCTAACCTTCCTCTAATCTAGAAGACTAAAGGTCGTAATAAATAGTTCGATTAGAAGGACCGCTTCTCGGCCGTATATAAGTAAAAACGGAGTCTAGCTAGTCGTACTATAGATAGTAGTTCTCTTAGCCTAGAGTATAGCTATAAAGGTTAGTATATAGTAATATATTAAGCGCCTCTAACTATACTCGTTAGAGATATTAAGAGACTAATTCTTACCGATTTCTCTATATATATTTAGCGTACTTTTATCTTACGCTAAGTACGCGCGGCGTAAGCCGGATGCTTCGGCGTCTAACTTAGACGCCTCCTAAGCTAGTAGCTCTTATAATTATCTTCTCTCTTCTATATAGCTACCCTAGCTCGTAGAAGAGTTCGTATTAATACGATAGCTAGTCGCTTACGTTCTTATTACATTATAGTTACGTCGTAACGTACGAGTTTTTTAGTAGTACTATAGTAACGTACTAGATTTTTAGGGACTTTTATATTATAGACCCTATATAGGCTATACGTTAGTTACGAGGTAGGTATAGGCTATTAGAGGTTAGAATAGGTCCCCGACTTTAGGTCGGTTCCGGGTCTAGGTCGGTTCCTAAGGGAACCGACCTAAGACCTAAATCGATAGGATCCTTAACCTAATACGAAATCGATAGGTCGGGTCTAAATACTACCGGTTCCTATATAGGTCTTTATAGGGACCTAAGTTTAGAAAGATAGGTCTAATGCCGGAGAATAAGACTAAGTCGCTATAGGGATAATAGAATTGCTCTAATACTAAATATACGTATATATAGAACTAAGCGTTATAGTATATTAGAAGCGCCGGTTAAACTAGCGACTATAGTTACGGAGAAAAATAAGGATGCCGACTATACTTACTAAATATACTTACCGACTACGAGATATCGGAATTAAATACTATTTATAATATTAACTACGAAGTCTACTCTACTCTACGAGTATAACGTAAAAGCAAATACTTCCTTTACCGAGTACTATAGCGAAGATATATTAGTACTATATCCTCCTCGTTATTACTAATTAAGTCGAAGTTACTTTATATAGTAGTTACTAACGTCTTCTAATCTGCCTCGAGCTACTCCTACTACTAATTTACTATATTATTCGAAGGCTTAAACGTAGTTAATATCGGTAGCGCCTCCTCTATAAGCGAATCCCGAGCCTATTACTATACGTTACGCTCTTAGGAACGATAGTATATAATATTACTAAACGTCGAGGGATTATAGAACCGATTATATCGGCTCTAATAACGCGCTATACTAAAGTCGCGCTTATAACTAGTTCTAGCTACTAGGATAGAGAGGATATCCCGGGCTATTAGCGCGTAACCTAGATATTCTAATGCGATTATCTTTTATAACCGGAGCAGATACTCTATAGAATAGGCAGCCGAGTCCTTAAATCTAGCGTAGCGATAACGAGATACCTCGTCCGAATTAGCTAAAGGCTATGCGGTCTACTACGGCCGTCTAGATACCCTTTAATTAAAGTCGGAGTTATTACTATCTAATCTACTATAGAGACCTATTACGAATAATATCGCGGAGCGGTATAAGGCCTTTTTCGGCCTAGACTAGGACGTAGCTACGAGAGGCTTATATCGCGCGTATTTAACTCGGAATTTTAACTAGTAGTAATCCTTAAAGGAGGAATCGAGCCTCTCGCTAGAGAAGGCCTCGCGGTCTTAGAACGCCCGTTTTATTACTAGATTAAGAAGAATCGCAATACTATATATATTACCGAATCGCTCTTAGGTAGTAGTATAGTACTTCTCGAGCTTTATTTATATAGTCTATAGGGTAGAATAAATCTCCTTTTGCTAAGGTTATATTTTATATTTAAGTTTCTTATCTATAATATCTAAGATATCGAATAAGGTATTATAGTAGCTAAGAACGAGGTAGATTATTAGCCCCTTTATCGTACCGATCCGTATTATAGCCTCTACGAAAGGAGTAGTAAGGTTAATAATATATTTAACTCTCTTCTATTCTATAGCGGTTAGCTTTAGTTCGGGCTAACCCTTATTCTTAATATACTTATCGATAATATCTCGTAGTTAAGAACTATATATTAGTATAATTATAGTTAAGCTCTAATAGGTCTTTATATCTTATATTAAGCGTAAAACTCTTTAAAGCGTCTTCTTCTACTATTTATACTATTTCGGGTATAGATATAGATCTACGATCCTCTTTCGCTATAGTACTATAAAACTCTCGAAGCGTTAAGTACTAGAGTTTACCTTAACTATAAGTTTCTAGAACTTTATAGGGAGTAGTTATTAGTATAGCTTCTACCGACTACGTTTACTAACTATATATACTTCGTAGGGAGAATAAATAGTACCTTTATTAGAACCGTAGCTAGACTTCCTACTTTAAGCTAACGTAACGCGTTCGTATCTATCTCCTCGTCTTATTATTCCTATCCTTTATTTCTTAGCTCGATCTTAAGAGTAGCGAAGAACTTCCTTAAGAAGAGCTAGATTATATATATAAAGTATAAGAACCGTTCTAGACGGGAGAACTCGTAGTCTTTAGTATCTAATATCTCTTCTATATCCCTATCTATTTCTTAAAGGGGAAGTTATTTAATCGAGACTAATAGCTTCGCTATATATATACGCTCGCGAGAGTAAATATCGATAGCCTCGACGCTAGAACTCGTTAGTTAGAAGGCATATATATAGTAAGGATACGTATATAGCTATATATAGTATATTATTATTAGAAGCATTGTCCGCTATTAGCGCTATAAGCCTATTAGAGATCTCGAAACGAGTAAGTATATCGAATAGTAAGTCCGCTAGGACTTCGCCTATATAACGACCCGAAATATATAGAAAAGCTAGTATAGCCTTATGCTAGGCCTACTCGCTATCGATCTAGTAGCCTCGTATTATAAGAAATAATACTCGGAGCATCCTAGCGTACTAACTATCGAGGGCGATAGCTACCTAGAAGGTTCTAGATAGCTAACGTTTTAGATTATCCTCGGAGTAATCGACCGCGTCCTAGATATATAACTTAATCGTAGTAGCGCTCTTAAAGTCGATAGATCTAGTCTCCTCTAATAGATATTCGTAGGTACGCCGAACTATAGGACTTTCGAAGAAGTTTAAGAGTAAGCCTAGCTAGGAAACTATAAGCCTATATAACTCTAGAAACTTTAATCGTTCTAGGTGCTCTATTCTAGTAAAACTTTTCTTAAGCCGTTCCTATAAATAAGAGCTATTAGTATATCTATATTATATATCTCTATAAAGTATAGTCGGCGAGCGTAGTCGGCAAGTATAGTTAGTAAGCGTAGTCGGCACCTTATTCCTATATTAACGAATACTAAACTTATAGATTAATCTTTAGTAGCCTTAATAACTTCTCTAGTAACTCTATACTCTTAGGAGGCTCCTTTATAGCCTACTAAATCGAGGTGCTTTTAGAGAGCTTTTATTCTATTACCTAGTCCTAGGTATTTAATAACTCTATTATATCCCCTATATATAACCCTCGGGGCGTACGTTTCCTAGTTTATGCCTTTAATAAAAAATCTCTAGGCTTATAACGTTCGCGTATTCGAGTTCTATTTTATAGGATTCGAAGATATTCTACTATACTTATCGTAATACCTCGCCTCTTCGAGCTACTAATAGCGGTAGTAAAAGCCTTCGAATAACTAGGTATACTCTTGCTACTATATCTATACGCTATTAGTTTCGACCTAGTCCTTAAAATCCTCTAGTAGCTTAGTAAGGTTAGCTAGAGATAGTATCCTATCTCGTATACTAGCTTAACTACTCGAGGTATTCGCAATTAGATAGCGTCCCTTCCTCTACTATTATACTACCTTCTTAATTAGACTAGAGTCGACGAGAGACAGCTACGATTCGGAGTTAGTCTATCGTTCGCAAAGCTATATACTTATATATCTTAAGAAAGAAGGAAGTATAGTACTACTATATTATATCGGAGTCGTAGGATATGCTAGTAATACTATAATATAAAGTATATAGTACTAAGAAGGAATCGTAGAACTAAAGAGTAAAAGCTAGCGGAGTAATAGAGGTAAATAATATTTATAAGAGCGATTAAGTTTTATTAGTATAAGTACTAGCGAGGTGTCTCTATTATAGGCCGACGGCCTATTCTAGTAGCGTTATAGAGACGGGCACCTCTAGTACTCTTATTAAGCTCGTAATAGTCGCGACTAATAAACGTACTAAGTACTCTTTAATTATAGTAACGCTATAGTCGCCTTCGAGGGCAAGTATCTTACTAGCGTAAGAGGCTAGTAGCGTTAATAAAGCTTAAGTTAAAAAAGCAGAGTTAGACTTAGCCTAAGTAGATAAACCTATTATAGAGAGAATTTAGAAACTACTTAAAGACTACGCAAAGCAATATAATACTATATAGCAGAAGGCTAGAAATAATACTAAGAGTAAGAAGAGGAAAAAGAATATAGCGAGCTAGAAGTTTAAGGTATAGCTAGAGCTCCTAGATCTAGTACTAGCTCTAAAGATAAAGTAGTAATATATCTCCGAAGGCGTAACTACTAGCTCGCTATATTCTTTTTTCTCTTCTTACTCTTAGTATTATTTCTAGCCTTCTACTATATAGTATTATATCGCTTTACGTAGTCTTTAGGTAGTTTCTAAATTCTCTCTACGATAGGTTAGAGGGCCGGCTAGTACTACGACGTAAACCGTAGACTAATATATTATATACCGTCGGCGGCTATAACTAATCTTAACTTACGAGATATATCCGTATTCTACCTAGCTTAAGAGAAGTTATAGAGCTTCTATATAAACCCTATCTCTAGCGACTAGAATTTACGTATAAAGGTCTTAGAGATAGCGAGCTTATCCGTAGACGTACCTAGAAGCTACTCGACGATATCCTAAAAGCTAAGTCCTCCTTCCTACTTAGAATCGAGCTATATTTCCTATAGAAGCTCTTCGTATACTAACTCCTTTATATCGAACTTATAAGCGTATAACTAGAACGCTAGCCTATTTCGCTTAGCTTACGCTTTAGACGTAACTAGCTTCCGGAACCTATTACTATCCTAATCGTATCCTAACGGGATAAGCTAATCTAGGACTTCTAGAGTCTAAGTAAAGCGATTAGCTATATTAAACTTAGAGGACTTCTAGGAGAGATAGTTGCGATATACTACGTAGTAATAGGATAGGAAAATTTCCGTTATAGTTAGAAGACGGCCTTCTACTATTAGCTCCTACTACTAGTTAGTATATAGTCGGTAGGCGTAGTCGGTACTAATTTACCTTCGCTTTCGCTATAGATACTAATATACGGACTAATTTTATAAGCCCTCTATAAGGCTCTATAGAGCGTAGAGTATACTTCTAGTCTAATCGGAGGTACTCGAATGCGTCCTAAAGAAGCTATTAGTTCTAGCGGCGATATACTCTTAATAAGAGCTACTTACGTCCGCTCTAGACACTTAGAACACGTATCTTCTCTTATTCCTAGATTATAGCCTCTCGATAAGGTCTATTTCTTACTATAAGAAACTCGGCCTCTCCTTAATTAGTTATACGATAAACTTAGCTTAACTCCTATATTATACGCGTAGTATTATAAGCGTATATACCTTCTTCTTAAACTATTAAATAGCCTTATTCTAAAAGGCGTAGACGGCGTAGCTCCTCTATATAGCCTACTCGCTCTTAGTAGTAACTCGAAGGTAGAGGTTAGTTATTTTATAGCTAGTACCGGCTAACCTTACTAGTAATACGTAGGGTGCCTCTAGACCCGACTTAGACTAATTAGTATTATACTAGTAGTTATAGTTATAGTGCGGGTCGTCCGCGCCCTTCTCCTTCTTAATATTAAAATAGAAGCTTTCCTTATCTTAGTTCGCTACTTATATAGTAGGCTTATCTCGCGCGCGCTTACGTTTCTTATTATCCCTATTATATATTAGTACTACCGACTATATTAGCCGACTATATAGATTATTACTTACGCTATCTAGTTATACTAAGCGTAGTACTCCTCTCTTTAGGCCTTAATCTTCTTCTACTATTATTCCTTTAATAAGGAGCTCTATATATTATTAGAGCTAATTAAAAGCTTCTTCTACCGAGCAAAGGACTTATTTCTAGCTTTGCGCTACTTATTTACTATAGCTCTCTTAGGCGATATATCTACGCGCTAGCTACGCTCGCGAAGGGTATTAAAATTAGAAGAGTAGGTATCTATATCTTTCCTTATAGCGCCTAGTCGTATCTAAAGTATAGAAGTACTTATACTATCTAAATCCTTATTTATAAGGCAGGGACGCTTCTATAAACTATTAGAGGGCGCGGTACTTATTAGACGTCGCTTTTATTATACTATCGTCGTAAGTTTAGTCGCTAAGAAGAGATAAGTATCGCGAGGTATATAGTAAATATACGCTTAAAATTCGGTAGTAATACGAGTATAGCGGTAGTTAAGGTAGTAGTTATTATAGTAGGAGCTAAGTGCGACGAATTCTAGCTTTAAGTACGCTAGAAGCTTAGTATACGGCTGTTCCTACCTAGCTACTAGCTTACCTCTATACGTAGAGATTAGCTTCCTATACTATAGTTAGCTACTATAGTTAGCGATATTATATAATATATCGCTTGCCTAATATAGCGTATACTAATATATATAACTATATATAGATAGCGATAGCTATAGACGTACTCTAGAGCTAGAATCCGTCGTATACGTTACTTAGATTAACCTTACTATCGCTAGCCGAAAAGAGTAACTACTATATACTTATACCCTCGACGACTACTCGTCTACTCGTCGCCGATAGTTACTTCTTAGCTTATACTATCGACGACTACTTATCTCCTTAGCGTAGACGGCTACTTCTTAGCTTATATTATCGACGACTACTCGTCTCCTTAGCGTAGACGATTACTTTTTAGTTTATACTATCGACGACCGCTAGTCTCCTCGGCGCCGACGGTTGCTTCTTAGCTTATACTATCGATAACTACTCCTCTTCTCGATATTAAAGTAGTATCGATAATTATTTCTTCTCTTCTACTATTATAACGACTCGGTTCCTCGATATAAAGGTAAGCTAGAGAGTCTATTTTTCTATTCTACTACTATATTACGACTACTTAACTAGTAATACTATAGAGTACTAGTAAGTCTAGCTCTTTCCCTTTTATAGTATTTTATATATTCGTAGAGAACTTTAAATAACGAAATATATATACTATAGTCGATATTATCTATATAATACCCGGATATAATCTATACTATAGTAAATATTTGCGTCTATTACTAACTTACTATATTCTATAAAGTAGCGAAAGCGATTATAGCGTTCGCGTAACTATAACTTCTACTAGGTAAAGATCGGTAGGGGTGTCCTAATATAGTAGTAGAATACGATATAGTTCTACTATATAGCGCTATCGAACTCTAACCCCCCCTCTATAGGCCTACGTATTCCGGCGGTCGTATACGATTTTCTAGTACTCCTATCTACCCTAGCTCTTCTCTCTCGTATCTCTATCTATTCGCTCCTTCTAACTCTTTAATATCTCTATCTATACTACTCGATACCTTCTTTTATTTCCTAAGCGGACTCTAATATAGAGTTTAACTTAAGCCCTCCTCTACGAGTATATCCTAATATAGATACTAATATACTACTATTAGTACTACCTCTACGCGTAGGAAATAAGGCTACTAAGTAGTAGCGAATACGGCTACTAAAGGCTATAGTACTAGACGACGAGTCTCGTAGGAAGATAGTAGTTCTACGAAAAAAAGCGATAGCTATAAGGACGATATAGTAACGAACGAGAGCTAGTAAGTCTAGTATCTCGAAAAGGTAGTTAATACTAGGGACGGCAGCCTTACGAGAGATTCGTAAGCTTTAGCAAACGATAGCTTTATATATCTAGAGGGTCCCTTTTTAGCGCGTTATCCGCGAGATTATAATAGATAGAGGTAGTAGCGATATTATTAGAATTTAGGTAGTAGTACTTAAATGCTTATAGGAAGCGGCAGAGGCATTTCTCGTTATAGAGTTCGAGATTTCTAACCTTCTAGCGATCTACGCGAAGCGCGTTATCCTATAAGTAAAGGATATATACCTATATAGTTATCTACGCTACTAGTTTACTAGCTAGAACGGAGGAGGGAATAATAATATAGGTATATAATACTAGGTTGCTAACTATAATTGCCGACTATAAAGAGCCTAGTATACGTTACTATACTTAGAAGCTTAGAATTAATATATATAGCGCGAGTAAAGCTATAGCTAGCGCGCTAGCGAGCCTAACGTCTACCTTAGCTAACCTATATACCCTTACTAAACTATTAGTAATACTACTACCTCTACTACCTTAGAACTTATCGGCGGTCGCGCTTTATTAGCCTATTATTATTGCCTTCCTTTTTTATATCTTTTAACGAATTTTTATATCGTATATACGAAGGATACCGCTACGTATATTAATTATAGCTTAATCGACCGCTTTTCTCTTAGCCCTCCGCGCATTTATAATAGCTTAACTTCCTACTAATAAGCCTAGCTAGTTCGCCGAGTAATACTTCTCTAGCTAAGATACGGCGTCCGCTCCTCCTTTATTTAAAAACTCCTCCCTACCTAAAAATCCTTCTATAGATAATAGTAATATCGACCCTAGACTTCTTAGTAACTAGGCGCCCTCTTCTAGCTAACGTAGCGCTTCTACCCCTCCTCTTTTAATTTCTAACCTCTCTACTTATAATAGTAACGACTAAGGAGCTACTAGTAGAAACGACTAGAATAGTTCTCGTAGAAACGCGAACGGCGATAATAGAAATAACGAAGATAACGTCTCCGTTATTATTATCGACGATAGTAATAGCGAGGAGAGTAATAGCGACGAGAGTAATAGTAACGAGAGTATTATACTACCTACTCCTCCCTCTTAGCTTTCTAGGAAGGCTCTATAGAAAACTATACTAGGCGGTCGGCCTCGTCTTAATAAGTAGAAGCTCGCTTACTAAATAGCTTATAAGAGATAGATCGAGAGGGATAATATAGTAATAGTAGTAGTAGTAGTAGTAGCTAGAGGAGTAGTAGGTAGAAAACGATTACTAGATAGAAAACGAGTAGCGAAAAAGGGACTAGCTAGAAAGAGAACGGCTAGAAAAGCACTAGCTAAAATAGTAGTAGTAGATAGAGGAGGTCTAGCTCGTAGAGCTAGTATACGGAAGACTTATCGCTATAAGCTAGATAGTAAGTTATATAGTCGGCATTTATAGTTAGTATTACTAACTTATACTCTAGCTATCGCGCTCTAAGAGATCCGTAAGTACTAGAAGTCTACGGATCTACTTATATTAAAGCTACCCTTTAGCTACCTCGTCTACGAAGTTTACTACGACGTTTTTAGAGGCTTAGCTATTTCTTAAGAAGGTTATCGTTAGTAGGCGAGCGCTCTTAGTACTCTATAGGAAGCCGCCGAGAGTGCTCTAGTCTACCTCTTCTCGAGTATATATACTCTTAGTCGTTCTATATTCGATCGATATTAACTATATTATAGGTACTAACGTTACCGCGATTTACGTAAAGCGAGTAACTATTTAGTAGAGGGATATAAAGTTTATTATTAGCCTGCTCTCGTCTTAGAGAATTAATATATTTAGTAAGAGATAAATCTCTATAGTATATATAAGGAAAATCGTTATAACTATAGAGGGTATATATAGTAAAAATCGGTATAAGTAGAGAGGTTGCTATAGTTGGCATTCGTAGTTAGCATGCCTATAGTTGCTCTAAAACGTATAATTTGCCGCATTAAATTAAATATACCTTTAAAACCCGTTACTTTCTATACTTTCTACTTCCTCTAGTTTCTATCTATTTATAACCCTCGATTTTCTATACTATATTCTATCGAATCTTATATTTCTATTAGAACCTATCTTTAGACCTATCGTTAGACCCGAGTCGGACCTATCTAATACCTATATTTATTAAATAGGTCTAGAACTAGGTAGGAACCGGCTAGGACCCGACCTAACTATTATAGTTCTATATATTTAGGTCCTAGACCCGACCCGGACCCGTCCCGACCTATTCTAACCTCTATAGGCTATAAGTTCGCGCTTTATTACGTTAATACTTATTCTAATATACTAACTTTAAATAAGCGCCCTACCTCTATCTCGTACTATTTATATAATTTTCTAGTATCTTCTTAGTACTCGACTCGTAAGTACTATAGCTTCTAAGAAGAACGCCGCGCTCGTAATCTTAGCCGACCCTCGTACTATTACTAATCTTTCTACTACTTAGAATAACGACTATTATTGTTATCTTCTATATTTAGTAACTAGTAAGTCTAGCGTCTTACGTACGTATTAGCTACGAGTTCCTTACTAATATAGTACGTATAGCCGGCGTTCGGCCGTATAATAGAGTTATAAAACTAAATAAAAAGAAGAATTACTAGCGCTATAATAATAATAACTACTTCTACGACCGCTATACCGACCTAGATATTATTACGTAGGCGGAGCGCTTACGCTTCTACCTTACTAAGCTAGCTAAGGGTAGGCCGGCTATACGCGCTAAGTAGCTCCGCCGCTACTTTACTAATCTATAGGCCCTAATCGCTAATAGCCTTAAGGTCTTATAGTCTAATAAGAGTAAGTCGGCTAGAGTCTTCGAGATCTTAAAGAAGAGCGGAGCTAGCGCTACGCTAGCGGCTAGCGGCCCCTCTACTACTAAGCTACTTATAGCTAGTAAGTAGATCGCCTATTCTTTAGGCTCTTTAAGCTTAAGTATAAGGTATATCTTATAGGTAGTATACTCCTCGTATATATTACTAATATTCTTTATAGCGTCTATACCTACTCGGCGCCTTCTAAGAGGCCCTCGATATAGTAGTTTATACTACTTACGCCGACCGCCTTAGTAGCTAAGTAAAGGAGGTCTCTAACGACGAGGCCTTTATAATAAAGAAGAAGAAAAAAAAGAAAGAGAATAAGAAAGGCAAGGCTAGTAAGAATAGAAAGGAGGATAGTACTAAGATTAATAATAGTATAAAGGAGTAGCTAGCGTATTACGCGCTCTCCTCCTACTCTTTCCTTACGCTTCTTCTATACTACTTATATAGTCCGCTACTTTATTTCGTACTTCTATTTTACGCCGGTACTACGGCCTATTTACGCTACGCCTACGAGCGCTATAAATAAATAATTTCTCTCTACTCTATATCCTCTATTTCTCTTAGTAATTTTCGCGACCTTCCTATAGTAATATAATATCTTATTATAGCCTTAGCGCTTAGCGCGTACTTATTATAAAATGCTTAGTAGCGCGATAGCCGCGATAGTTAACTTTACGGCTTATATAAGCTCCTTTTACTCTACTCTTACGCCTTAAATTCCTCGAGCGCCTCGTATTCCCTAATATATTTAATTAGTTCCTACGTATTATATTCTTCTAGCTAGCTCTTCTATTAGACTAGCTACTTCCTCTTACTCTTCTCGACTTAGGTTTCTAGTACTTCCTTAACTATCTACTTACTCTTATTATCTACGAGGAGCAAGCTAGTTTCCTACGATTCGCTACTATATTAAAGTTCTAGAAGAGATACGTAGAAGATATTATAGATACGTAATCTCGTTAGAAGAGCTAGGCGATACGCCTACTTTCTAACTACGTCGATTACTTTAAATAGTCTAGCGAACTTATTCGTTAGCTTCTTTAATAGTACCTTTAGTTTTAGGTTCTTTATAAATAGGAGGACTATATTACTAACCTTATATTTCTTTAGCTAATACTTCTAGTTATAATACTTAGCCTACGACTCGCTTACTTACTACTAGCGCTTTATTAACTCCTTATAATTCCGCTTTAACCTCTTTATAGCGTCTTTTACTACTAGTACTTCTTCTCGTAGAATCGCGCTTCGAGATTCGGTTGCGTCTAGAGGTTAGAATAAGTTAGGACGGGTCTAGGTCGGGTCTAGGACCTAAATATATAGAACTATAATAGTTAGGTCGGGTCCTAGCTAGTTCCTCTCTAGTTCCGAATCTATTTAATAAATATAGGTATTAAATAGGTCCGACTCGAGTCTAATAATAGGTCTAAAAATAGGTCCTAATAGAAATATAAGATTCGATAGAATATAATATAGAAAATTAAGAGTTATAAATAGATAGAAGGTATATTTAATTCGATATAGCAAATTATACGATTTAGTATAACTATATATATACTAACTACGAATACTAACTATAGTAACCTCTTCGATTATAATAATTTTTACTATATATACCCTCTATAGTCGTAATAATTTTCCTTATATATACTATAGAGATTTATCTCTTACTAAATATATTAATTCCTTAATACGAGAGTAGGCTAATAATAAACTTTATATCTCTCTACTAAATAGTTACTCGCTTTACGTAAATCGCGGTAACGTTAGTACCTATTATATAGTTAATATCGATCGAATATAAAATAACTAAGAATATATATACTCGAGAAGAGGTAGACTAGAGTACTCTTAGCGGCTTCTTATAGAGTACTAAGAGCGCTCGCCTACTAATAGTAACCTCCTTTAGTAATAGCTAAGCCTCTAGAAACGTCGTAGTAAACTTTATAGACGAGATAACTAAAGAGTAGCTTTAGTATAAGTAGATCTATAGACCTCTAGTACTTACGGATCTCTCGAAGGGCGATAGCTAGAATATAAGTTAGTTATACCGACTATAAATGCCTACTATATAACTTACTACCTAGCTTATAGCGATAAGTCTTCCGTATACTAGCTCTACGAGCTAGACCTCCTCTACTTACTACTACTATTTTAGCTAGTACTTTTCTAGACGTTCTCTTTCTAGCTAGTCCTTTTTTCGCTACTTATTTTCTACCTAGTAACCGTTTTCTATCTACTACTCCTCTAGCTACTACGCTACTATTTATTCCGTTATTTACTATATCTTTATCTACTACGTCTTTATCTACTATATTTCTAGCTGCCGCTACTACTACTACTACTATTACTATATTATCTCTCGTAATCTATTTCTTATAAGCTATTTAGTAAGCGAGCTTCTACTTATTAAGACGAGGCCGACCGCCTACCTTTACTAAATCTAGTATAGTTTTCTATAGAGCCTTTCTAGAAAGCTAAAAGAAAGGATTAATTAATTAATTAATTATTCTATTTACGTCCTTTCGGAGTCGAAGACTATATAGAATAGGAGCCGTAAGTAGCTACCGGTTATATTCTATCTAAGGATATCTTATTCGCGTCTAAATATATATTATAGGCCGATACCTATAAATTTACTCTTCTAGAGTATAGGTAAGGATATAAGGAAAGAGAGGATTCTCGAGGGTATTATACTAGATAGATCTAGTCCGATAGTAGATAGGGAATTCCTAGTTTATCTAAGAAATAGTAGGGTCTTCTTTAAAAGTATTAAGTTATAGCGTTAGGTACTCCTCCGAGCTCTATTTAAGCCTAATTAATATAAAACTTAAAGTATAAACTAAGTAGGGACCGTCCTATTAGACCTCTAAGTTTAACGTTAATTAGAGGTTATCTTTAAGGTATTAGGTAACGGCGGCCCGTAGTAACCTAACGGCTAAAAACTATTAGGTCGCTATTTAAATAGTAATAGCGAGGTTAGTTCTACGTCGATTTCGCTTAAACTTAAAGGTTTACTATAAAGAGGATATTAAAGGGTAGTACTAAGAAACTATAACGAATAGGGTAGTCGTCGCCGAGAGATCTCGATCTTTTAGAAAAATAATAGAGTTACCTTTAAGAGTATTAGGTTATAACCTAATACTCTATTAAGTATTAGTAGCGAGGTCGTCTTTCTATTAATTTCGCTTAAACTTAGAAGTCTACTATAGAGAAGGTACTATAAAGTAGTACTAAGAAACTATAACGAATAGAGTAGTTATCGTCGAGAGATCTCGATTTTTTAGAAAAATAGTAGGGTTACTCTTAGAGATAAAGAGTTACTCTTAGAGATATTAGGTCCTAATCTAATACCTCGTTAGGTAGTAGTAGCGAGGTCGTCTATCTATCGATTTTGCTTAAACTTAGAGGTTTACTATAAAAAAATTATTAGAGAGTAGTACTAAGAAACTATAATAAACGAGGTAGTCGTCGCTAAGAGATCTCGATTTTTTAGAAAAATAGTAGGGTCGCTCCTAGAGGTATTAGGTTATAACCTACTACTTTATTAAGTAGTAATAGCGAGGTCGTCTTTCTATTAATTTCGCTTAAACTCGAAAGTCTACTATAGAGGAGGTACTAGAGAGTAGTATTAAGAGAAGGTATCGATCGGAGTAGTCGTCGCTAAGAGATCTTAATTTTTTAGAAAAATAGTAGGGTCGCCCTTAAGAGTATTAGGTTATAATCTAATACCTCGTTAGATAGTAATAGCGAGGTCGTCTTTCTATTAATTTCGCTTAAACTTAGAAGTCTACCGTAGAGGAGGTACTATAGAGTAGTACTAAGAGAAGGTGTCGATTAGAGTAGTCTTCGCTAAGAGATCTCGATTTTTCGAAAAAATAATAGAGTCGCCCTTAAGAGTATTAGGTTATAACCTAATACCTCGTTAGATAGTAATAGCGAGGTCGTCTTTCTATTAATTTCGCTTAAACTTAGAAGTCTACTATAGATAAGGTACCGGAGAGTAGTATTAAGAGAAGATATCGATCGAGGTAGTCGTTACTAAGAAGTCTCGATTTTTTAGAAAAATAGTAGGGTCGCCCTCGGGAGTATTAGGTCGTAGACTATCTTTACGCTAGGCTAGGCTTTTAAGTTCGTCGTCCTCTTTCTATAAGTACTACTTCCTCGTCCTTATTCTTATTTCTTCTAAAAAGGCTAGTACTAGCTCTAGTAGTACCTTATTTTTAAGTACTTCTTCTAGTAATCGTACTCTTACTAGTATATTCGAGCGCCTATCTCTATAGAACCGGCACGAGAATAGAAGGTATTCTAGTATTTCTTAGGAGCTATACTAGTATCGGTCGTTTAGAGCCTTTTTAATATACTTAAGGTAGCTACGGAAGTAGCTATATCTTAGGCGGAGCGAGTAGTACGCGCTTATAATCTCTCGCTTACCTTTTAGGACTTTAGTCTTTATACTTTAAGAGAACCTATTAAAATAGCTACCTTATCGTTAGGTCCTCTATATCTTTTACTATTCGTAGTACCTTCTATATCGTTCTTAAATATATTCCTATATATCCTACTATACTCTTACCTTTTTAGAGCCTTAGAATCGTCGTATAAAGGCCTTTATTATCTAAAGTTATATACCGAGGCTTAGTTAGACGATCTCTATACTAGTAGATATCTAATACCTTACTAAGTAGATATCTATCTCTTAGAGCGCTCTTACTATTAAGGAGTCGAACGGGAGGTTATTAGCTTTATAGCTATATAGAATCGTCTATCTCTCGAGTTTAATCTTCGCTAGAAGTAGGTTCGCTTCGAGTTTAGCTAGTATAGTAGGAGACGTTTAAAATACGCCTAGGATTTGCTTTACTACTCGTGCCTAGATTGCTTCTAGAGGTCGGATAGACCTCTTAGATCGCTACTAGATAGGAGATCTATAGTCTACGATCGTAGTAATATACGCCGTATAGAGCTATTATAGAGAGCGTACTATTAGGCCGTTCTCTATATTCGTAAGGCGTAGTATTTAGTTAAACGCCGCCTCTATACTCGCTATTCTAATAGTAATATATTCCTTAAATAATAGATATACGTCGAACTATATTCCGAGCTATCGGACTACTTTCTTTACTAGCTAGACTATATCTTTACTTAGAAGAGTAATCGTAGCCTTCGCGCCTTTACCTTTCGAGAAGTAAAGAAGTTCTATTTTTACTAGGTCGAATTCGATCTCTTAAAGCGCTCCTTCTCTCGTAAGCTTCTCTACTTCGCGTTATAAGATCCTTATATTCTTTTATAAGCTAGTTAATATAGTAGCGAGTCTTATATTATTAATATACGAGAGAGGCTATACGTTCTAAAGGTCTATAACTAAGTCCTATATATAGATAAGGAAGAGTATTAAAGAGATAGGGCTGCCTTATAGTATACCTATATCGATCTTAGTCTCTATCTTAATCTACTCGTTAAAGAAGAGCTAGATTATTCGCTATTCGAGAAAGGATTTTATCTATTTAATAATAGCGTATAGTAGCTATAGCTTAATTATTATCTAAAGGAGTCGGCTCTTAGATACGTAGTCGAACGCTCCTTTTATATCGAGGAAAACGACTAAGGTTTTTAGGCCTCTATTCTTATTTTTCTCGACGTAGTTCGTAAGAAGTAACGTAGTATCTATCGTAGACCGTTTCTTCTACCCTTTTATCTAAGAGTCGTATAGAAGCGAGCTCGTTTCGGCAAACTTCCCGAGTCTTTATACGAGAATCTACTCGCTAATTTTACTTAAATAGCTTAGTAGAGAGATAATCTAATATACTTTTAGAATCGAGTAGTCCGGCTTATTTAATTTCGCTAGAGTAACGCTTATTACCTTCTACTAGTACCTAGAATAGTAACTGCGTCCTATAAGTACTTAAAATAGCGAGAGAAATACCTTCGAGATAGCTACGTAGGCGTAGCTAATAATCTCCTATATAATACTATCTAGTCCTAGAGTCTTACCTTTTACTTTCGTAGTAGAGTATACTAAGCGTAGCTCGTCGTCCGTTACTAGTACCTAGTTCTAGTTCCTAACTCTATACGAGCTCTAATAGGCCTAAAGGCTATTATTAGGAGGAGCTATAGAAAAAGTCTATTTTAGAATACGTTATATTTACTAGTAAATAAGATCTCGCCTTAAATTATTAGTACGAGACCTTATATCCTAGGTTTCGTATACGATATAGCTTTAAAGATTATCTTAGAATCGGTTCTCTTAAGGAACTTATTTTAGTATTCGCGCTTTACTTATTTAATAGTAAGGAAGTACGTATTCTTCGCTAGAAGATACTCTACCTTCTCTTTAGCTATAGGCTTATAGTTATAGCTAAATACCTAGGTATATATACGTTATATAGTCTATCGGAGGCCGTAGAGTTTAAGTTTCTACTAAGGTTTCGACTTTAGGCTCGAGTAGCGTTTCTATAGTATACTATCGTACGCCTTACGAATAAGACTAGTAAACTCTTCCGCGGCCTATTCTAGGTCGTCGCCTACTTATAGAGTACCCGCGTAAGTAATAAGGAAGTCCTAGAACGCCTCTTAGTCTATATTCTTAGTATTATATACTAGATAGGAGTCTAGGGTCTATTAGCTTATACTATCCTTTCTTAGTATATAGGTAAGTATAGCGGAGTAATCTAAGCCGAATTTAATCGTATTCTAGCTAATCTTAGTACGAGATAAGCTACTCTTTATAAAGGTAAGATCTAGAGTACTTAGAACTCTTAGATTAGACTTATAAAACGTCGAGACGCCTATTATATTATAGAGGAGAAGGTCGGATTCTTTAAGCTACTCGAGGAAGCGGAGTACTCTAGCGCTCGTATCTTAGCCGTTTATATCCTAACTCGAGTATCGGATATTAAAATCCTTAGCTAGAAGTACGTCGTAGCTAAGGTATAGTATATAGAGGCTTCGTTCTACTATCTAGTTCCCGTTACTATCCCTCTCGTTATATACGTTTAGGACTTGCGTTACGTTGCCTTTAGAGTCTTATAGGCGAATCGATTAAATATCGAGGTCGTTAAGAGAGTCTAGGCTAGCCTCTATCTCTAGAGTATATCGAGTATAAATATACGTCTACGGGCGATTTCCTTCTATAGTTATTAGAAGTATAGGAGTAAAGCTCGAGTATAGGATTATCCTAGTAGTATCTTAGCCTTCTAGTAATAGAATTTAAGGTTCTTATACTAGAATAATATTAGCTCTTTCGCGAATTCCTATTTCGAAGAAAGACTCTTATACTTAAGCGCTTCGGTTTATATTGCCTTATAAGATACGTAGAGGTATCTCTAATATTCCCTTAGAGATATATTTGCCTTTAGTTTATCTCTTACGTACTCTACTTTATAGCTAATTCCTTCTACGAATAGTTAGTTCTAGACTATCTTTATTACCTCCTCTTATATAGTAAATACGAGAAGTATAGAGCCGGTAGTTGCCTCTTTACGCTATTCGGCTTTTATAAGCTAGATAGATATATTCTAAATACGGAGGCCTAGGTTATACTCTTCGATATCTCTTTTAACTTCTTCTAAACCTTATAGAGTATTAAAGTCGCGAGTAGAGACGCTATAGACTACTACTTTATACTAAGTAGTATTCTTAATAAGAGCGAGAATCGAAGTATTTAGGAATAGTAGTACTTAGTTTTTAAGTATAGTCGTCTTTAATTTCTAGTTCTAGAAGTAGAGAACTAAGTTCCCTTATTATAGGCGAATAACGCGTACGTAGATAGTTCGTAGTAGTATTTAATAAGTTCGATAAGGAGGGAGACGTTTATACTAGGGCGTCTAAGAGATATTAGTCGGTGCGCTAAGCCTTCGTACTAGAGAAGCTAGTACTTAGTAACTAGGGCTTCGCCCTTTATATTACCTTCCTTCTTCTCTTCGAACTATACGCGACGCGTAGTTATTCGTACGAGGTACTTCCGTAGTAACCTAAGTAACGTTCTTATCGTCGTAGCTACGTAAAATGCTATCGCAAAGTCGTAGGTATTATAGATCGGAAGTAGCTAGCTAGATAGAGGTTATAGGCCGAAGGCTAAGGCTGCGGGCCCGGCCGCTAGGCAAGTACTTTAGCATATATATAGCTAGATAGTAATAATATAGACGTTACTAACTTAACTCGGCTAGGCCCTACCTAGACTCTAATAATTTATAGCTCGAAGTATATTAATATAATCTAGCTAGTCCTATAGACCTAAACATCTAAAGGACGGCCTACCGACTACGATCCTCTACCGATTACTTAGCTACTTCCCGCGTCTAGCGCGTTTAGCCTACCGGCCGCTAATTGCCTACCTATTCGCCTTAGGCTACTTTCTCCTAGCTTAGTTCTTAGCTACTAACTAAGCCGCGAGGAACCTATACTACCTAGCTACTACTCCGCTTCCTACTAGCTACGGCCCGCTACTACCTCTTTAGCCTAGCTTTAGGGCCTTTATTTACTCTATTATAGCTAATTTAGGAAGGAATTTACCGCTTCGCTAGTAACTACCGTATTACGAGCGGTGCTTTTCTTATATAGTAGAGAGCGCCTTTAGTTAGACCGATACCTAGTTCCTCGTTATATCCTAACCGACGACCTACTATTAACTATTAACTATCGATAATTAACTAGACGAGTCGATAGAATAACTATATAGGGTACTAGAACTCTATAAACTAGCCGAACCTATAGTAGCGTAGACCTCTATACTATTAGAAGCTTATTAGCGTTCTTAGCGCTACTTATCTTCCGAGTACGCCGTATATAGCTAATCTAGCTCCTAAACTTCCCGAGGTTAATGCCCTTACGCTTACTTACGCTTTCTTATTCTCGATCTTCTTCGAGAATTTTAACCTATCTAGGAGAATTAAGCGCTTAAGACTAGCTCTTTAACCCTTAGTCTAGTTCTTAGTCTAGTACTACCCTTAGCCGTAGAAATACTCGCCTTCTAGATAGATAGGTAGAGGAGTAGCTACCTTAGGATACCTATTAGATTAGCTAATAAATATATTAGTAGTAATAGAGGCCGCTAAGTAGGTTCTCTATTTGCGGCTAGTAATTAAACTACTCTACTAGTTCGCGAGTTCTCTAGAAATACGGCCTAAACCTCGGCCGTAGCTAATTCTATAGGAATAGCTAGTACGACCTAAACTAAGAATCTAGCTAGACGAGTAGGTATAGCGCCTAGTCTAAAGGCATCGGCCGATCCGCTTACTTAACGCGATCTACTAACGAGTAGTAGCCTAGCGTCCTCTACGCGTCTATTCGTATACCTAGCCGCCGAGGACTCTATTACCTAGAACTCCTCCGCGTAAGCTATTTGCCTAGCCTCTAGCTCTATAACGTTAGATATCTAGTTCGGAAGCTAGCTTCTAGTACTCTTCGCTACTATTACTAGTAGGCCTTATATAGTCTAACCTACCGAGTTTAGAGCCTCGGCCTATATAAGAGGTAGAAATAGATAATTAAGAACGTATTTCTAAGTAGAGACGTTATAGTTACCGCGCGTATTTACTTAGTCCTCGGCTATAGTAGCGCGAAAATCCAAAGGATATTAACCTAGTACTAGCTTATTCTAGCCTACCTTAATACTCTAGCCTATAATAATAATAGCCGCTACTACTACGTACTAAGATAGAGCTAGAAGAGGAATAAGCTTAGGAGTAGGTATAACGTTATAGTTTCTATATTCGTCCTTCTAGGTAGCTACTACTCCTAGGTTTACGCGAATTCCTATAGTAAGGCCCGTAGGCACCTCTACTAGTAGCTAAGGATCGGCCGGCTACTAAGGAGCGTAGCTGCTATCGACGTAAACTAGCTCTATAGCTAGCGCCCGAAGGGCTAATAGACTAGATCCGTAAGGTCTTAGCTAAATAGACTACTATCTAGCTTTAGCGTATCGATTAGCTTAGAGACTAGTAGAACGAGAGAGTAGTATAGTTAGAGAACGGCGTAATAGCCCGTCTCCTAGTATTAGAATAGCGCCCTCTAGCTAATGCCCTCCCTCTAGCTCTAGCTCCTATAGTTATTAACCTAGAACTAAATAACCGCGCTAGATAGGCTTAGCGTAATTTAGATAACGGCCGCTAGTAACGCTTATAGCGTACTAGTCTAGTCTTAGGTAAAGAATAATAACGCGCGGATAGCGTACGGCTACGCCGTAATTAGAACCCTAACGGTAGCCCTCTACTACTAGATAATAATAACTCTTAGCTAAGACGCTATAGTTAGCGTAACTATAATAGGAATAGTCGCGGACGCGATAGACGCCGCCGCCGATTACCTTTATCCTCGCTTTTCTTATTAGAAGGCGACTACTATAGGAATAGTAGCTAGGAACTATCGCGTTCCTTACGCTATAGCCTACGTCGAACTACTTAGTTTAAGGCTAAGGAAATTAGCTATTTCTATTTAGACGCTTTAGCCGCTAACCTACTAGAGAGTAATATTATAAATAGGGGTAGAAAGATATACTACTACTTAGTCTACCTATTCTTAGATACGGCTAAGGACTATATAGTACTTAATAGTAGTAAGTTTACGCGGACCTACCTAACTAAGTATTTTTAAGGGAATGCCCTATAGTAGCTTATAGGCGAACTAACTAAGGCAGACCGCCGCACTCTACGTAGTAGTAGTAGGATTAACCGCTAGGATAAGGTATTAAGGGACAAGTTTTAGTTGCTACTAGCTAAGGCTTTAGCTAAACTAGAATTAGAATATTACGACTAGAGTAATATCTAGGCTAACTATCTACTAGAAGATTTCGTCCTAAATATAGTATAATAAGCTAGAGAGGCTAGGACGACGGACCGATAGGCTTAACTTACTCTTACCTAAATAAAGCTTTATAAAGAGTTAAGAATAAATATCGACTACTCGACTCCTAGTACTACGGTCGACTAGTTTACTACGCACCTAAAGACCTAGCTATTTAGTTAGAGATAGCTATCTAAGGGCTGCCCTATAAGTAAGTATTCGCGCTCGATACGATAGGAGCTATAGCGCTTAGATATAACGAGATCCGGGTAGTATAGAGATATTAGACGCGTAAGCGGCCGTAACTTTAAGCCTAGAAACCGACGTAGACCTAGTTATAGCCGTAATAATCTATAACCTAATAAGTACTAATAGAAACACGACGAGCGCGACCGCCTAAACGATAATAATTAGTATTACTAACCTTACGAACGTAAAAACGACTATATTAAGCAAGAGCCTAGCCCTAAGCTAAAGATTAAGAACGAGCCCGGTGTCTATAATAGGGCCTACTATAATTACGGAGAGCGTAGCTACTATTCGAGGAAGTGTCCGAAACTATAATAAGACTATAGACGTCGACCGTAGAACTACTACCTTAAGGACTTATCTCGTAGTCTAGGTAGGTGTCGCTGCCTCTCGCCCTCTTAGTCCTATAGCTATAGTTATAGTCGTATAACCTATAGTCGCGAGGATAGTAGACCTAATATACTTTAGTTCTTTAACGATATTATAGACTACGTAGATTTAGAGGATAACGGAGCGTTAGACCCTCTTCCGGGCCCGTCTAACTTTATAGTCCGTACCTTAGATAGCCTCTCCTCTAGTCTTAAACTATTCTTATCGCGAGGAATAGCCTAGGGCTACTACTATTCTATCTACCGAGCCGATTTTCCTTCGGTAGCCGCCCTAAAGGCCTACTAGCGTATTTACGAGGTAGCCCTCCTAGGTACGCAAATTAACGACATTCTAGAATCTAGAGCCGCCTTTGTCCCTAAAGCTAGTTTTGCTTTCTATATAGCCTTCTATCTATAGATCTGCCTCTATCTAGTAGTAGACGGGGTAGATTATACTATATACCTAGATATAGGCGCTACGTTATCCGTAATAGATACGAATTTCTTAGCTAGCTAATTACCTAACTACCCCCGGAAAAAGTTAGCTTAGCTACTATAGGTATCTAGCCTAGTAGCGAGCACCTATACTTCCGAATATATAGAACTAGATATATAGGTTCCCGCCCTCTATAATAGTAAGCGAGTCTTAGTCTATATATAGTATAAGGTCTATATAGTAGAATCGCTCTCGCCTAAGATCCTAGTAGCTATAGATATTATCGGCCTATAGAGTATAAAGATCGACCTAACTCGTAAATTAATTACCTTAGGAGCCGCTAATAATGCCCGTGCCCCTCTACTAGTTAAGCGTAGAGACCGCGTAGCTTTTCGTACTATCTTATCTACTTAGTAGTCGGCTTTAATACCGGCTAGATCGGTAGCTAGAGTAGCTATTAAACTACGAGAAGCCGTTCCTATAGGTAGAGATTTTTAGTTTACTCCCGAGCCTAGTAACTTAGGTAGCCTTTAGCGAGAACTAGCCCTATATTTAGCTATCGTAGACTCCGATACCGATTTTGTCTTTATCTATAATAATACTAACCGGCCGGCTACGCTTACTAAGGGCGCACGTATAGGGAGTATCTCGGATATTAGCTATTAAGGGGCGTACTATTTAGATCCGGGCTAGTATAAGCTAGCCGGCCTTCTTAATTATTAGCCTAAACTAGCTAGTTTATTAGATTTTTATAGGTAGAGCCCCTTAGCTCGTAAGTCTACTATAGCGATTCTAGTATCCTTACTAAAACTAGAAATACTAGATAATACGCTTAAGTAGAGATTAGCTAATAGAGCTACTATCTATAGCACCTCTAGATAGAGGGCCGAATATTAGCAGGTTATAGCTAAGTATAACCGACTATTCTAGGACAAGAGGACTACGGTTAAAGTCCTAGACTTAGAGTATATACTCGTAACTCTATTACCTAATAGTAAATTATACCGCATGCCTACTATTACTTATCCTTTGTCCGTACTAGACCGCGTAGTAGTAGATAAAGCTTTTAACGCCCTCTATTAATAGGGGAAGATAGCCTACTTAACTTAGCCGACGCCCTTTAGCTTCCTCGTATTTATAGTCTAGAAGACTATAGAGGTCGGCGGCTAACCTATCCGAAAAGGTCGAGTAGTAGTTAATATCCGCGGCCTTAATAAGCTAGTAGTAAAGAACTCCTACCTATTACCTAGGTAGGAGGACATTATAATAGCTCTAAAGGGAAGCCGTTTTATTATAACTATTAATATAGTTTCCTTCTTTTATTAGTAGTAGGTAGCTAAGGCCGACCGCTATAAGTTTACTATTAATAGCTACCGAGGTTAAGAATAACTAGGTATAGCTATTATAGGTTTTACTAATAGCGTATAATATATCTAGAGATAACTAGACCGTATCTTAAAGAAGTTTAACTACTACTCGCGTACCTATATTAATAATATTATTATTTTCTCTAGGACTTTCGATAATTATCTCTACGACCTAGATAGAGTCTTCTAGGCCCTAGACGAAGTCGATATTAGTATCGCCCTAGCTAAGACCTTCGTAAGTTTCTCTTTAATAAAACTTCTTAGCTAGTATATTAGTAGTCTAGGCTATACGACCTACGAGGAGAAGGTTAAGGCTATCTTAGACCTGCCGTTCCTACGCTCTCTAAAAGACCTAGAATTCTATATAGGGATTATAGGGTAGTAGCGCTACTATATTCTATACTTCTCTTAGCTAATCGTATCGTTTAAGAACTAGAAGAGGTACCTCCTACGGCTAGCCTCTTCTAATAAAGGAAACTCTCGTAAACGATTCGTAGCTAAGACGCTAGCCTAGAATAAGGTAGAGAATCTCGATTATTAGTACCGTACCTATAATATACTATAAGAGCTTTACTATTACGCTACTTTTCTCTACTATACGGACGCCGACCGCCTACGAAGTCCTATTATACGCCTCTACGCGGCCGCAGGTAAAAATAGATACTCTCGAGTATACTAGCTAAGTATAAGGGCATATAAGACAATCCTACTTCGCTGCCGCTAGCCGTATACCCGATAAGATAAGAACTACCTTAAGATAACCCTAAGACTACCCTAAGACCACCTAACGAACTAAGGCAGAACTCTACCGTAGAAGAGGTAGAAAAGAGAGGATAGAAGTAGGTAGGATAGGAGTAGAGAGAGGAGGTAGCTACTAGGTAAGAGATTAGCTATTTACTTACTAAAAAGAGCTATAGAAGGAAGGGAGAAAGGTAGACCCTTCCTACCTAGAATATATATTCCTAGAGACGACCCTCTAGGTCTAAGACGAATAGAAATAGAGGCCTTCTATACCGACTCGATGCACTATACTAGCTATATCTACTACTAATTTTAGATGTTAAAATTCTATATATAGGGGCTTGGCACTTAGTAGCTTGGCGCTTGGCGCCAAGCTACACTAAGTAAAATTCTAGTTCCCCTAGGCATCGGCCTATAATATCTGTTTTTAGCGCGAATAAGACACCCCTACTACTAAGAGTTTTTTAGCCTAAGAGGCTTTTCTCTCTCTTCTACGACCGGTTAGGCATTAGGCCTACCCGTACTATATAGTCTTCGACTCCTATAGTACGTTAATAGAACAAATAAATAAATAAATAAATAAACGGACGCCGACCGACCGCTTTATATAGATCTAGACTCTAGTCGTTATAGCTACGCGGTAGTAATCTATATAGTATAGAGGGACCTAATACCTAACCTAGCGATACTACTACGATTTGCGCCGATAGCCGTCTAACTAGTCCTCTTCCTTAGTAAGACGCTCTTCGAAGTAGAATCTAGATACTCGGCTACCGAGCTAGAGGTCTCTAGCCTTCTCTAGACGGCCTATAAGGCTAGGTATATCCTATAGGCGTGCCGCTAGCGGATCTACGTATTTACCGACTATATCGCTATACTTAATATTATAATAGCTAGTTCGATTACTACTATAACTTCTATAAATAAGCTAAATTTGCGACTAGTTAGGGCCGGGTAGTACTTGTCGCAATTCTATAGTCTTTAAGTTATTTATCGTCCTAGCCGCTTATATGCTATCCTAGACGCGCTAAGCTAGTTTATCTCTAACTACCGCCGAGACCTAGGTACGAATAACTTAGACCCGCTAGCGTATAATAATAAAGACCTAGCCTAGGACACGATCTAGCTACTAGATAACCCGACGTGCCTCTAGTCCTATAGCTACGCCGACGGCTACTATTTCTATATAACCTTATATAACGAGCGAACGGGTAGGCCGTTTACTTCTATAGACGTATTAATCTTCTATTCGGTCTTAGTAGAGTTATCTAATAAGTTTAAAGCCGACCTTCGCTGCGAGTACGAAGCTAATCCCTAGTAGGCCGGTCGGATATAGTAGCTTATACGTATAGAATAGCGTAGGTAAGCCGCGATAGACGTAGATATACTATAAGGCGAGGACGCCGTCGATCTTAAGATAGAGGAGCCTAAGGCCGCGCTATTAGGCCTATAATTCTTTCTAAGGAACGACCTAATTTACTTTAAGGATAATTCGGATAGCTACGAGCATTTATATATTCTCTAGCTCTTATATAAGGAGATTTTTAAGATAGCCTATAATAACTACTACTATTCTAGCTTCTATCGGTCCTATATTAGAGTATTCGCCTTCTTTTATATCTAGTATTTAGCTAAGGAGCTATAGAAGTATATTAAGTTCTACTTAGACTATCTTTTAAACTAAACCTACTACTATAGGCCTAATAGGGAACTATAGCCGATTTAGGCCGTCGCTATTCTAGACTATACGGTAACGGCTAACTAGGTCTTTAGCCTACTTATAGACGAGGGCGGTTTCGATAGTTTCTTAACTAAGACCTATAAATTTACTAAGCGGGTAATACTAACGAAATCTAAATCTACTTAGACTACGGCCGAGTATAAGGCCGCTTAGATTTATAGCTATATAGCTAATAAGCGGTCCCTACTATTAATTATAATTAGAGATTAGAACCCGATCTAGATATCTAAATTTATATAGGCAGCCTTTTATAAGCTTAGGACGCGATTCCTCGTTACTACTACCTATTATCCCTAAGCTAATAGCTAGAGCGAGCGGATAAACTAAACCGTAGAAGTCGCCCTGCGTTTCTTTATTACGTCGTTCCTAGATACTCTTTAAGCGGAGGCGCTATCTTATATTTAAGCGGACCTAAATAATAGTCGAAACGTATTATTAGAGAAAGTTCCTAATATTCTAATATAGGGTTTTAAGAATAACTTAGACGCGCTTATGCCGCTCGCTAAGCTACCTACTATAGACTATACTACCCTACGATAGGAAGCTCGTAACGAGGCTACTAACTCGATAGCCTAGGTAGCCGCGGCTATAAAGGATCGCTATAATACTATCTACCGATCTATTACTTTCCGTCGTAGCTAGCTAGTTCTCTTACGCCTATATAAGGGATATCGCCCGGCTAGTATTACGTACTATAAGTTCTTATACTAGAGAGTTAGGCCCTTCGAGGTCGAGGACTAAGTAGGCCGACTAGCCTATCGTTTAGCTATTCCTCCGGTTTAGTAGATCTATCTAGTAGTGTCCGTAGTATAACTCGAACCTTACCTAGCTAGTAATAACCCGTACGACTACTAGGTTCTAGAGCCCGGCTCTATAGAGGCCGACGATAATAACCCGGCCCTCTATTACGAGATTAAGAGATTAATAGATAGACGTAAGGTCTATAGTAGAAGGTAATACCTAGTTAAATAGTTAAACTATAGTTATGCCTATAACGTTTAATATAATATAGAAGACCTTCGCGACGCGGTAGACCTAGTCTAGGAATATAACTATACGTACCTAGTAGACCGCTATCGAGGCCGCGACTATACCTAGGTCCGAGCTAGGATTCCGCGAGACTATTCCCTTATTCTATAAGCTAAGATTCTATATTCTCCTATCTATTAAAAGGACGCTACCGTAGCCCGTAATAGGCGGGTAGCGGCTAGGCGCCGCTCCTAATTCCCCTCCTTTACTTACTAGAGTATTTTAAGTAGTAATAGTATAATATTACTAGGCGTCGCTTCTAATTTCTCCTCTTACTTAGTAGAACGTTTTAGGTAGTAATAGCGTAATATTATAGTTTAGGTAGTATTTAATAACTAAAGTTAACGAATAATAGCGCACGGACTATTTTTTCTATTTACTAAACTATTAGAACTTTAATAGCTATAGTCCTAATATTAACGCTATAATACTACTACCGCGACCTACGTATTATACGTATACCTCCCTAGCGCCTTATTAGGTATTCGATCGCTATAAATAGTAGTAGGAGAGCGGCCGCTTACTAAGAAACCGCCTACGCGCGCTCCTCTACTACTCCGATTACGCTATCGCGCCCTCTTACTCTACCTCGCTAAGATAGATAACCTCTATCTACGAGCGAAGAATAGCGAGATCGCCGGCTAGTATACCGTCTAAAACTAGCTTACTACTAAGTATAATAAGAAGAATCTCCTTAATCTTAGCTATAACGAAGCTAAACTCTAGTTAGCTATAAAGGGCTTAACTAATATCTTAGAATATAAGGGGCCCCCGCTAGCTAGTATCGTATATACTAATATAGCTGCGGTTATAGCTATTATTCTAATATATATAGAGAAGTACCGTATAGGAGTCTTAGATCCCTTCTTCTTCTAAACTCGCGAAGCTATCTATACTAACCTCGACTTAGCCCGCGCTATAGTACTAGTATATTACTAGTACGACTAGAGAGAGGCCTAGGAAGCTCTTAAGTTTTAGCCCCTAGATATAGAATAGTAGCTAGATATTACCTAGAGGATATTTAATTAGGAGGCTATGCGTAAGGCTATAGTAGCTACTAATAAGGATTACGAAGATCTCCTAGCTACGTAATAGTTCGAGAAAGACGCCTATACTAAGGTTAGAAAGTAGATAGCGGCCCGCTATAAGGACTAGACGGACTTTAATCGTAATAAGATACTATCTAAGAGTTTCGTCCCTCTCGCTCTCTTAGCTATAACTATACTAGCGCAGATTGCTCTATAGATATAGTCCTATATCTAGTCCTTATATACTAAGGCGCTAGAAACTACTACGAGTGCCTACCGTACGGCTAACTCGTTAGCGTAGAAGTTCCTACTTAACTTAAACGTAGCTTATAAAGTCGAAGCGGACTAGCTTAAGATCGTTAGCGATACTAACGCTATAGCCGAGGCTATAGGTATCGACCTCGGCCGTCTTTAGGTATTAGGATTCCTAAGCCGTTCTTAAGAACTATACGTCTAGTACCTTACCGACGCGACTATACTACGGATAATATTATATCTATCTATTAATAGATAGCCTAAGGGCCTCCTCGAGATCCTAGCCTATACTCGATACTATAACGTTAGCTAATTAGCGCCGTTATTCGACGTTCGTAGCCTAGCTAACGAACGAGTCTCCCTATTAGTACTACTTACGAGCGCTAACGCTAGTATCTAGCGCCTATCTAGAGAAGCGGCGTAGCCGTATACGGTTCCTTAGATTACGAATTACGTCTATTAGAAGATCCGCTAGCTAGAGCTATAGGACGAGCTAGCTAATACTCGCCTTAAGGCCTATAGGCCGTCTACCTCTATCGCTATATATATTCTAGACGACCTACGCTTAGCTAATAAGCTTCTACCTATAGTCCTAACCGAGCCGCTATCTAAGACTAAAGTATAAATTATCGCTAACTAGAAAGCTACTAGCTAGCGGTACGCTAACTTTAAGGCCCGGATAGTACGACTTTAGCGAGAAAAAGAGGATAAGATAGCCCGGGCACGGGCAACTAAGGTTATATAGGAAGCTAGAGCCGCCGTAGAAGTATAAGCGGCTAAGGACGTATAAGCGGCTAAGGACGTATAAGCTATATAAGATATTTAGATAGCTAATACGCTAGGTAGCGGCCGATTTAAGTTCTAAGATCGCCTAAAGGCCTTACGTACGTAGTAGGCGGCTAAGAAGTCGGACGCTAATAACGATAGTAATACTACTAAGAGTTAGACGATACTTCCTCTAGCTACGATATCTATACTATAAGCTCCTAGTACTACGGTCTTCCTAGGCCTAATAACGCTACTATAAGCCTCCTAGCGCGGCTAGGTAATACTACCCCTAGACTCTTATACTTTAAGTATAATAGCTAGCTAGACACTTAACCTACGCTTATTCGCCTAGAGTTTTAGTAGTATAGGCACTCTACCGCCTAGATATAACTTCTAGCCTAACGCCTAGATATAGTAGTTTTTCCCGAACTAGCTACTTCTAACTAGCCTACTATTCTTACCTAATTATAATACGCGAGCTACTTCGATAGAATAGTCTATTAGTAGCTCCTTAGGCATACGTACCGCCTCGATTAGATAGCCTAGCCTACTTATACCTAGTAAGCGCGTAGCCGAGGACGTAGTAAGGAAGGTAGCTAGGAAGAAGAGCGTCCTCTAGACGCCTACTAAGGCGGAGATACTCGACTATATATAATAAAAGTAGGCCTCCCTCCGCGCTAACTATAACGATAATAGTAGGGTACTACTACTCGGCGGCCTCTAGTATCTAAGTATAAAGATTAACGTTAAGGCCGCTACTTAGAATATTAATAAGTATATCTATACGAAGGCTAGCCTAGAGCGTCCTAATCGGTTGCTACTATACTACGCTCTTAGCTGCGTTTTACTAGGTAATCTACTACCTATAGGCGTCCGACTAGACGACTATACGGTCGGAGCCTTACTAGACCTTAAGGACTATAGTACCTTTAACCGCGACGACTTAATAAAGATATAGCCCGCTAACTTCGAGTCTAAAGACTTTATACGAATATAGCGCGAGCTAGCTAGCTGCCCTTATATCGTAGAAAAGAATAATAACGCCTTCTATACTATCGCTTATACTACTTATATTTTATATAGGGCCGGCTAGCCTAGTATCTAGGCCGAGATTAATAGTAATAAGCGCTAGGCCTCTAGTAAGTAGATTCGGGCATCTAAAGTCCTAGCGATAAAGAATATAATTTAATAGGCTACGGTAGTAGACCTACTCGGCTTCTTAAAATCTATACGTAAGGGTATCGTTGCTACTACGGCTACCGACTAGGCTATCTAGTATCTACGAGATACTCTAACCTATCTCGACGAGGTCGAAGATAATAGCTAGCGTAGGGAGACCTCTCTCTAGCCCTTTAATAGTTAAACTCGGCTACTACCCTAGAAGGACATCGAATAAGTTAGCTAGCTATACGCTATAGCTATATTAATACTAGCTATCGCTAACCGATACTAGCGTCTCCGTATTTCCGAGCGCCTTAACCCTACTTACTATTTACTACCTCTAATAAGATTATATCTATAGCTAGCTCCGGTAGGTAATCCGACGACTAAGGGCAAAGGCAAGGCTAAGAGAAGGGGCCTTAAGACTTTAGAAATTACTATAATAGTTGCGTTATTAGATAATAACGAACCTACCGAGAAGACTCTCGGAAAGAAGAAGGCTCTAGCTAAGAAGAAGGCTAAGACGAAGTTAGATACTATATTAGAGGAAGATTAGCCGGCGGCCCTATAGCTAAGACTCGGACTTTAACCCTAAGGATTTTAGCTAGGGATAGCTATCGAACTTAAAATAGCGCGGGCGGGTAACTATTATAGATTAGAAGTAGCTAGCTAGATAGGAGTTATAGGCCGAAGGCTAAGGCTACGGGCCCGGCCGCTAGGTAAGTACTTTAGTATATATATAGCTAGATAGTAATAATATAGACGTTACTAACTTAACTCGGCTAGGCCCTACCTAGACTCTAATAGTAGGAGTCTATAGAAAAAGACTCGGAATCCCTCGCTACTAGTAAGCGATTCGTCTATAATACTATATCGATACTATATAGTTCCTTCTACTAGAATAGCGCGGAACGCGTTACTTTTACCGTTACTATCTTAACCGTATTATCGAGGAGCGCGACTACTATTATTACGGTTAGTACCTACTACTATTATTAGGTATATATTGTCGTGCCTTCTTATTATTATCCGTAGAGATATAGGCGCTTCCCTCGCTCTCTTCTCTTTCTTCCTTTCTCTTCTATAGATATATATACGTATATATATATACGGTAGGCTTTTATAGCTTCTCTTCTAGAGTCCTTCTTATACTAACCGGCTTCTAGTACCTATATATATATATATATATATATACGTACGCACGTACGTACGTACGTACGTATAGTAAGCTCTCTACTATTCTTCCTATAAGTTCCTTCTTAATTCTAACTAGCCTATAGTTTATCCTTCTATATATATATATATATATATAAGGTTAGGCGTCTAGGCCGTTTCCTTCGTACTCTATACGAGATTAACTAAAGATAGATAAATGCTTATATCGGCTCTAGTATCTACTACTACGACTACGCTAATTCTAGCGACGACTACGTACTATAGGCCGTAAGCTCCTTCCGACTCTTTTCGCGTAGCTTCCGCTAACCTTCTATAGTCTGCTATCGCGTAGGCCTACTAGGCCTACGCTAATAGGCGCTACTCCTATATTCCTCTATATATAACCCGTCCTCTACTTAAAAGATATTACTAATCGCTTCCTTTAGTCTACTTATAGCCTATATAGCCTACGCTACTTAGACGCGCGCTGCTAACGCCTAAGAGTAGGTAAAGTTTAGCGCTCTATTAGTTTTCTTCTAGCTAATACGCGTTTTTAGGTAGCGCGCCTATAATAACCTAAGGTAGGTCCTTAAGGCCTATAAGGCCTTAAAGCCTTTATAGGCGGCCGGCCTACTCTCTAAGTAACTTCTTCTATTCTCCTCTCTTATTCGTATAAGCTAATCTCTTTTTAGTAAGGTCGCTCGTAAGGTAACTACCTTAGTATTTAAGGTCGTAGCCTAGTAGAGCTAGGCGTAAGTATTATTCCTTTCTATATATTATTCTCCGCTAATCTATTACTATAGCCTAGAGAGCGTGCCGCCCGCTCTAGTCCTTAGCGCTCGGCGCTATTCTTAAGTAGAGTAGTAGTTTTTTAGTAGGGCGCGTATAGTTTCTTAGGGTTTCTAGAGTTTTTTTTAGAGCTTTCTCTTTTTTTTTCCTTTTTATAGATATATAAACTGCCGCTCGTTAGCTATCTCTCTAACTTCTTCTTCTTTTTTCTTCTTTTACTAGCTATTCTCCTACGACTTTCCTTTACGTTTCGCTTTCCTATACGAATAATTCTATAATAGTCTATCGTTAGTATTAGCGTCTTCGAACTTTTCCTTAAATATATCTAATATAGTAGTATCTACTAATTCTTCTAGGGGCTTCTAGATAGAGCTATAGTATCCGGCCTATTTTACTAGGACTTCTCGTCCCTCGCTTTTATTCTTTACGCGATCTCGTACGTATAGAACCTCCTCTACTTACTACTCGTCGTACGACTTATTTAGTATAGGTGCCGGTTATTTATTATTAGTAACCTATCTAGGGAGAGGATCGTTACTTACTAGACGAAGTAAATCTATATAGAAAACTAAGTAAATATTACTAGGAATCCTAGATAACTTAACGAATACTAGCGATAAGACTTCGTTAACTATAAACTTTACGTATCGCGAATCTAGGCTCTTTTTAGAACGATTAGTCGAATAATTCTATAGATCTAGCTATACTTTATTACCGACCTAATAGATTAGTACTAGAGTCTATCGTTAGTTCGCGCTCCTCTCTTATTCTTAGGTAGAGGCCGCTATACTACTCTAGTAAAGTTTACTAATTTCTCTTAGCTTCTTTACGAAGTTCTCTACTCTTTAACTAGCGGCTAACGGCCTTCTTATCGTAGCCTCTATCGCTAATACTATAAGAGATAGAACGTCGTAACTATAAGTTATAAAGAAAGAGCTTATTCCGAGGCCCGAGTAATTTCTACTATTTAGCGCTAGTTCCGCGCTAGAAAGCTACTTAGACTAGTCGGCCTAGTCGTAACGAATATAGTTACGGAGATAAGCCTATACGTCTTAATTTAGCTTCTCTAGCCCTTCGTCCGTTTATAGGTAGTACGCGGAGCTAAGGCGCTACTCTACGCCTAAAAGCTAGTAGAGTTTCCTCTAGAACGTACTCGTCTAGTTTGTCCCTTAGTCGCTTATAATAGCCCTTAGTAGCCTATAATATTTTACTTAGGAGTCTAGGAATTTCTCTATATACTCCTCTACTTTTATACTAGGTATCGCGACTAAAGTTACTTATTTACTAAGGCGATCCTTAATTACCTAGAGATTATAGTTTCCCTTCGAATCTAGTAGGTCGGTTATAAAGTCTATAGAGATTTCCTAGAAGAAACGATTAGAGACTAGTAGTAGATAGAGAAGTCCGTACTTATATTCTCTCTATATCTTATTCCTTCTATAGTAATCGTAGTTACGTAAGAACTAGCGTATATATCTCGACTAGAGTAGCTAATAAAAGTCGCGTGCTAGTATAATTATAGTAGAGTCCCTCCTTAAGTAACTATAGACTAGTAAGTTATAAATAGACTAGATTAGCTTAGTACGTAATAAGTCCTTATTCTTTTCGGCGTAGTCCGCGGCTTAGTACTCGGATTCCGACGAAATTAACGCTCCTAGCACCTATAGTTTTCCCCTATACTATTATCGATACTATAGTTACCTACTTATACTTTCGCTTTAACTTTACTAGGTATTATACGAGCTCCCTTACGTATCGCTTAGAGGATAGTATTATAAATAGCATCGTTTTTTACTACTACGTCCTATATATCGTTTAACCTTAAGTTCTTAAAAGGTCTATTTAAATCTACTATAACTCTTACGGGACCTAGCTAGCGCGTAATTACCGATACGTCCTCCTTCTTACGTAGCTTATCTACGCTAGTCGGGTTTATCTAGACTACTTCCGGCTAGTTTCTTACGCGTTCTAAGTAAAGGAACTATTATACTCGCGATTACTTATCGTCCTCTCCTAGCGTATTCTACTCTCGCCTTAATAGAGCGTCTAGTACGATTACTTCGGATCCCGGTCTCTATACTAGGTAATACTAGAAGTTAGATAGGGTCTCGTACTACTATATCTAACGTTCTAATAACTACCTCTTAACTATAAAGTATTCTAGGTTCTTATAGTTCGTCTAGATAGTAAAGAACCTATAAGATTTTAATTCGGGAGCCTAGAATTTTATATAGTTTACTATAGCTAGTATTTCCTTATTATAGATATCGTAATTAATTTCTACTTTATTTAGCTTTTAAGAGAAGAACTCTACGGGTTATTAGACCCCGTTCTTTTCCTAAATTAAAGCGCCTCCTATCGCGAATCTACTACTATTTATCTTAAGGAAGGTCGGAAGTATTAGGTCCTAGTAGGAAAGTACTAGAGCATTATAATACTCCTTCTTTAGCTCCTTAAATATAGCGTCCTATTCTTTTCTCTAGGAGAACTAGGTTCCTATCCTAGTAAGAGACGTTAAAGGCATAGCTATCTTCGAGTAATTAAGAATAAATATCTAGTAGTAGTTCGCGAACCTTAGAAATCGATATAACTCCTTCTAAGTCCTCGGAGTCTTCTAATTTCGGACAGCTTTAATCTTTTTAGAGTTGGTCTCTACTCTCTTTCTATTAATATAAACGATAAAGCTAAGGTACTTAATTTTCTTCTACGTAAACTCGCTCTTCCCTATATCTAAATATAGGCTACCTCGTAGTAGCTTATAGAGCATAGCCCTTACCTTATAAAAGTAGTCTTCCTTAGAACTATTCGAGTAGATAATTATATCGTCCGCGAATACTAACGTATAGTCGTCTAAGAATTCCTATAGGAGAGTATTAATATACTATTAGAAAGTCGTAGGAGCTCCGAATAGACTAAACGGATATACTAACTACTCGAATAAGCCGAACCTTATATAGAAAGCAGTTTTATACTTATACCTCGAGGCTATACGGATCTAGTAGAAGGCCGAGACTACGTTAACCTTAGTTAACTAGCGGGCTCCTATAAGATTTCGTAGTATCTCTAGTACTAATAGTAGGGGGTACTAGTTATATTTTATAATCGCATTTAACGCCCTATAATTATAGTAGAAACGAAGACCTCCGCTAGGTTTCTATACGAAAAGTACGAGGGCTACTACTTCGGAACTAGTAGGCCTAATATATCTCTTAGCTAGGAGCTCGTCTAGCGACTTCCTTAGAACTAGTAGTTCGGCCTTTAATATACTATATAGTAGGCTATAGGGTAATTCCGGCAGGCTCCCGTCTACTTTCTTATAGAGCTCGATATAGTAGTCGACTCTCTCGCGATATAGTATAAGCTTCTCGGCTTTCCGTTAATAAAATAAGAGAGCTAGCTCGCGAATCTCTAGTAGTAGTCGATTCCGAAGTTCTTCTACTATCGGATATTCTTTATCTTAAAGAGCCTTCTTAATATTATTAGTAGTTAAGGTAGCTATTACTATAAAGTTTAAGGAGAACGTTCGAAAATCGCTACGGTCCTAGAGGCTTTAATAGTATTTCCCTTCTATAACCTAGCGATTCGCTCGACTATAGAAGAAACGCTTCTCTTCTAGCGCGGTCCGGACTATATTATATACCTTCTATAGATTTCTTAAGATAAGGGGGAACTATAATCCTAGTACTATATACGCGTAGACTAATTACTAGAACCTACTAATTTCTATTCGGAAAGCGACTACTCCTACTATATCTACGCTATCTATAGCTTTAGACGCTCCTCTTATCTTCTACTTCTTATAGTCGATAAAGTTAAGGCCGAGGCTTTTCGCTAGGCCTACGTTAATTATAGCGTAATATTAGTACTCTTCGTTAATAAGAGTAGATATTCCGACGTTATTCTATAGGACTACGTTAGTATATATTAGCTCCCCGTTTATTTTTCCCTTAATTCTTTTTTATTTACGATATACTAATACCTCCTCTACTCCTTTCTTCTATCTTCGAGAGGGAGTTACGCTTTTCCTATAGTAGATACTATAAAGTCTAAGTATTCCGCGTCGCTTTCTAATAACGGTCTAATACTTGCTATATTAACCGTAGTAGGCTAAACGGCCGGTACGTATAGGTACTTCTTAATATAGTATCTATTACTTTTATAGTAGAAATAGAGCTTGTTTTCGTAGCGTCTCTCTTTCTCTTCTATACTTACTTACTTAGCCTATCGCTTCCCTTAGGTTTTTATACGGTCTACCTAAGTTTTCCTTCGTTTTTCTTTTATACGTATCGTAGTTATTAGAGTATCGCTATTAGTATTAATTATAGGGACTACCTAAGTATTTAGCGCGAGTGCCGCGCTATTACTAATAGAAGCCTTCCTCTTTTCCCTAGCCTACTTATAGTTCGCTATCTTAAACTAATCCGTCGTCTCGAGATTAGTTATAATTCTCTCGACCTCCTCGAAGTATATATAGTAATCCTCTATCTTTAGTACGGATACTATATAAAGCTTCGTAGCGTTCGAGAACGTATTCTTTAATATTATAATCTTTATAGCGCTTTTATAGTTCTCTTTACTCGCGCTTAGTAGAAGTCCGTCGAATTCTAGCTAGTATTCGTACTATAGTTACCCTTATATATATTAAAGAGTAGTAAGCTACTCTAAAGCCTTCGACTTCTTATTACTATTCGTAAAAACGTACTCGAGCTACGTAAAGAAAGCTTCGGGATCCTTATCTCCTATCGCGCTTCCTTTCTTCTAGAAATATCTTATTCTCGCTCTCTCTCTTAATAGTAGCGTATTATACGTAGTATCCTAGTAGTAGTCTATAGAGAGCGTTAGTATCGCTATAAATCGTACGCGATAAGAACTTTATAGATATAGTAAGTAGTCGCGAAAGGTTTCCGCGCGTCTATCCTAGATTAGTAGCTTCTAATCTCTAGGGCCCGATAGTTCTCTTCGGGCCTCTAGTATAAATATAGCTAGTAGCCTTTCTAGTAGCGCGCGAAGAGTATCTACTACCGCGCTTAAGTCCGTCCTTTATATAGCGGAATCCCGGGTATCTCTATCGCGAAGCGCGTTTTCTAACTCGCCTTTAAGCCTACGTTACCGAGTATAGAGCTCTTCGACGATACGTTATATCTCCGCTATAGCTATTTCTAGTATAGGGACTACGTTCCCCGGTAAGTTTACTACGGCCTCTAGCGTTACTACTAAGAGCGTATTATTAGGCGATAGCCTATTTATTTCTATAGTTAATCGAACTTAATATTACGGGCGAATAACGCGTACGTAGATAGTTCGTAGTAGTATTTAATAAGTTCGATAAAGAGGGAGACGTTTATACTAGAGCGTCTAAGAGATATTAGTTAGTACGCTAAGCCTTCGTACTAGAGAAGCTAGTACTTAGTAACTAGGGCTTCGCTCTTTATATTCCTTTTACTATTTAGCTTATAGCGATAATAAAGAAGTCCTTATACTCCTCCGTTTAGAACGAGTTATTAATAATATCTTAGATCTATCTAGAGGTAGCCTAGAGGTCCTCGTTTAGCTAGAAGATAAGGCGGTAAATTTAGTTTATCTTTAGAGTTATTTTTATCTTCTTAGAAACCGTAGTTTATTCTATCGTATTTAGCTCGAGAGTAGTATTCTAGGAGGTTACGCTAGTAGGTACCGTTAGGTTTTAGGTAGTATTTGCCTTCGTTATTATAGCGTAGGACTTCTAGTGCCCTTACTTTACTCCTATTAAAGTAGGCGCTTAGTTTTAGGATATCTATTATAGTTAGGCCGTATTACGGACTATAGCCTTCGTAGCTTATTCGAGGGACGTAACTTGCTTTATAATAGCCTCGGCCGGTCGTACTAGAAGCTTTAAGCGTTCGGTATAGTCCCGAAAGATCTCTATAAGATCTAGAAGAGCTATCTCTTCTAAGGAGTTTATAGCGAGTTCTACTACTTCGACGAGTAGTATACGGGCTTCTTAGAGTTTCCCCGTAATCTATTTACGTTAGATTTACTTCGTAAAGAGAGGAAGAGGTTTCCTATTATTTATTAGCTATCCTAGTATAGTACGTTCGTCGTCTATTAGTAATAGCTATTATTTACGCGAGACTTAAGGGACGAGAGCTTTCTTCTAGCGTTCGGTAGCTTCTTCGGCGTCTAATTCTATCGTTTCCTAGAGCTAGTAGCTTAAGGAGTCCTCTAGAGAAGAGAAAAGCTATTAGGTACTATATTTAGAAGAGACCTTATTTAGGTACTTTTTCGGGTTTTTTAGGTTCGCGATATTATTCTACGTATCCTAGCCGTAGATACGGTTAATAGGGGTGCTTAGCCTTGCTCGTAGCGCGGGGGTAGGTGCTATACCTCCTTAGAGGCCGCTATTTATTTCTATTTTAGTAGAGGTTTAGTATAGGGAGTATTTCGCTTTCTAGTTAGAGTAGGGAGTAAAAAGAGGTTCGTATAATAGTCTTACGCTAAGAGAACTACCTATATACTCTATTTCTAATCGCGTTCTAGTCCTAGCCTACTTATAATACTAGGATACTCTTCTACTTACTAAAGTAAAAGAAGGTATACTTCTAGGAGAAGTACGCTAGTCTACGGCGACGTTTCGTCTATATAATAGTTTAAGAGGCTAAACGTAGGTAAACTAGTATAAATAGAATTAAAGTATAAACCCTTACTCTCTAGTAGGCCGATCCTCTACGACTAATACCTTACTTAAAGTAAGAGTAGAGCAACCTCCTAGTAGAGTAGTATAAGTACCGCCTATAAACCCTTTGTTCCTTTACTAATCTACTCTAATCCGACCCTATCGTAGACTCTAAGTTACTCTAGTATAGAATATATAATAAGAGAGAGAAAGGTTTATTAGTTTAATAAGTCGTGCTTTTTCTACTATAATAGCGACGTCGTAGTTAGCGCTACCGTTTCGACTTTAGTACGTCTTTTATAGAGGCGAACAAGCTCTTTTAAACGGTATACTCGGCGTCGGAATTAGTTAGCGTTTTATATTATAATTAGCGTTCGAAGTTAGAGTGTTTTATAGTAGGATAAGGTAGTATTAAGCTAAGTTTAAGGCTCTATAGGAACGGTTCGGTACGCGCCGGGCCGGCGGGCTATCCGCGAGAAGAATTTGCGTATCGCGATATACTAGAAGTAGTAGTAGAAAGAGACGGCGATATCTCGATAGTTTTAGAGGCTAGCGAGGCGTTCGGTAGCTTAAAAGAGAGCTTTCGATGCGACGAGTCGCGTAGTATATATTTTAGGTCGGGGTTCGATGCGGTAGTAGAGCTGCGGCGGTATATTAGCGCTTATCTAAAGCCGGATTAATTATAAGTAAGTAAAACTATAGTTCTTTATAGATAAAAAGAATATAAAGAACCTAGGTTTTAATTAGCTAATTTAACTAATTTTAATACCGAATTAGAAAGTCTATCGGCCGTACCTTTACTTACTAACTAAGCGCCTCTATAACTATCTAGCACTCTATATCGTCTAATAACCTATCTCTAAGAATCCTTACTTTATAAGCGGCCCCTACGAACGGCAGACGTATAAGAGACTAATAATATAGAAGAGGAGGCTAATCTAGCTAAATAGAGGCCTTCTAGAGGCCTTCTACGAACTATTTATTTACTTAGCGACGTTACTAAGCCTCCGTTTAATTAATTATACGACTTAGTTGCAAATATTTACTTATTCTAGTATATAATTATAACTAATTCTAGTACTAGGTTAGGTTAGAATTAAATAATCGATTTATTAATTAATTACTAGTTAATAGTTAACTATAATTTATCGGCAACCTTAATATCGTAAGTCCTAATATAAGTCGTATTATAAATTATATAGTACTACTAATTACTAAAAAGAACCTCGCGGTAATACTACTTATAGTACCTACGGAGCCTACTAGCTAACCTAAGGTTATTTACGTTAGGTAGGCTACGGGTACGTATTACGCTACTAGCGATTCTTTACGTAATAACCGCTATAAGTAACTCTCTTAGTTATTATATAATAGTCGAATATGCTTAGAACTAGTTTAAAACCTTAGATATAGTTCGTAAAAAAGGCGGTATTAATAGTATTTTATAACGACTATATAATCTTCCTTAAGCTTAGATTCGATAGTAATTCTTAAAGAGAGTAGAGGAAGAGATAGTAAAACTAAATATTAAGGACTTCGCTATTACGTTCGAGGCGACTACCTTACTATTTCTTAAAAGATAGTAAGATTATAAGTATATTAAATTCCTAGGGTATATTATCTCTACTAAAACTAGACTTTTTAAGAAGTATATAAATAAGTAGGCTTTAAATATTATAAAATATATTAAATTATTCCTCGATATTAAGTAGTATTAAGGACTAGAAGTAAGTTTACTCTAATACTAATATAGGAATACTAGGCTAACTACTATATCTAGATTTCTTAAGCCTACTTAATAGGAGGTAGCGCGGCTAGTAATATCCTCGTTACTATATATAGGAAAGCGCTTTTACTAAGGAAGGTATACGTTAATAAGCTCTATATACTAGAAGTAGATATAGCTATTACGAGAAGTACTCTTAGGTAGTAACTTATTAATAAACTAGATCGCCTTAGCGAAGGATATTACTATATTATTCTAGACGAACTCTATAATAAGGAACGATATAGCGCCGTAAAGATAAATTAGAATAATAAGTAGAAGACTAAGCCGCTAGAGGCTTTAACGCTAAACCTTACGGTTAAGTCGGACGCCTTTTAAGATATATTCGATATTCGCGCACGCCTAATCCTAGCGTACTACTACTTAGACTTAAGATCGGAAGAACGTAGCCGTACGCTTATAAACTTTACTATTAAAGCGGGCAAGGGTTATATATTACGATTCGTAATTTACTTTAGCGAGATATATTATCTAAATAGAAGTGCTTTACTTAAGGAAGATAGTACTATTAAAAAGGATATCTTTAAACTCGTCGACTAGCGCGAGTTTATAGATTAGCTAGAATAGGCCTACGACTACTACGATTACGATAGAGTTTGTTATCTCTTAGTATAGAGCTTCGCTAGCGTTTCTAGCTCGGCGTAGCTACTTAGTCTAGTAGTCTAATTACTTATACCTAGATAAGATTTCGTATAAAAGAAATACGCGGGCGTAAGGCTCTAAAGTAACGCGGGTTAGTATAAGAAGCCCGGCGTTAATTATAAGTTTACTATTACTCTCTATCTTAAGATTAAGTTACCGCTTCGTAGCCTCGGGCCGTCGTCTACTTCTAGGGCGCTAATACTACCTAAAAATGCGGCCTCTAAACTCCTTATTATCTCTAGTCCTCGAAAACTCTCTAATAAGAACTAAAGCTCTCTTTATAGATCTACTCGGAATAGTTCTTCTACTTTATAAATAGAAAAGGGAGGGTTATAGCTCTATTCGCTAATATCGGACGAGTTAAATTATTTCTCGGATAGAGCGTTAGAATCTCTTAATAGCGATAGTAGGCCTAATTCGTTTCTACTATTTAAGTAAAATAACGGTATATAGTCTTATACCGCTCGGCGTAGCCTCTATATACCGTCTTCCTAAAAACATATAGCGGCTACGTACCGGTCGAAACGGAGGCCCTTAGTACTCGTCTATAACCTATTAGAGCCCGGTTACTATAATGCCTCTAAGAGTCTTAGTAGTTAGATCGATACGTATAATAAATTACTACTATATATCGTATTGCACCCGTATACTTATATACGACGATAGAGCGGTATGCTTTCCTCTATAATAGCGACGAAAAAGCTTTACTAAGCTTACTAGCCGATAGGAAATAGTCCGTAGCTAAAGCGCTCTACTCGCCTTAAATATAGTTTTTAGATTTATACTAGAAAGTAAACTATCTAAAATAAAGTCTCGTTAAAATAGATTAGATAGTTGCTTTTATATAGACTCTTATACTCTTATTTCCTAAACGAGATAAAAAATAAGCAATAGAATTATCGTAGTATTATTCTATATTACGACTAGGTTTAAAAATAATAAGGAATAAACCTAGTACGACTTCGTCTTCGTATACTATATATACTAAAAAATAAGGGTCGTACTTATCCTTATTCTTAGAGTCCTCGTACTTATTACCTTCGTCGGCTTCTAGATATACTCGATTAATAGTATACTTAGTAGTTATTATACCTAGTCCTAGTAGAAAGCTTCGTTATAGTTCCGGTTCTATATACTCTTACGCTAGTAGTTAGTATATAATAAGAGTATAATCCTATAGGCTAGCGCTATAGTTAAGATTTCGATAACTTTAAGAGTATTAGAGTAGTACTCGAATATATAGTAAGTCTCCCTACTAGACTACTTCGGACGTCCTAGTTCGAGATAATAGTCTAATAAAAGGTTTAAATAGTAATATAGCCCGAGATTATATATAGCTACGACGGAATTCTTATAATATAGTAGTAGCTCGCTAAAGAATAAATAGGCGACGATTTATAGGTATTTAAGTCCTACTAGAGTAAAAGCTTACTATACGACTCCCGAGACTAGACTACTACCTCGAGACCCTTCCTCTCGACTTAGTATACTAATAGTAGCGGCGAAAATACGATAGCTAAGACGAGGTTTAGTAACGCTAATAAGCGAGGCTAGTATATCTACTACCGTTCTACTACCGGCTCTTACTCTCTAAGATCTATTCTAGAGCGACTTAGAGTTAAAGCTAATTCGGGTTATTAGGACCCTCTACGCATCGATACTTCCTACTAGAGCTAGAGCTAGGCATAGTAACTCCTTATATTCTTCTAATCTTAGCTCTACCTTAGACGAACGCGATTAGGGGATCGGAAATTCCGATTTCGTAAGCGGTTATAGGAAAGTATTAGTAGTAGAGTTATACGAGATAGTAGTCTTTATTAATTTGTTTCTCTATACTACGAAGACGCGTCTTATAAGCAAATAATAGGACTGCTTAGTCTAAGGTCTCCTACTTTACTATCTTACTATGCCTCCTCCGGCTCTATATATAGAGAGTAGTCTAACGGCAACTATACTAACCTATCCGACTTAGCCGTCCTAGACCTCGCCCCCGAAGGCCGCTCGTTTGTTTTCCGGTCTTAGCAGCACGTAGCGCCCACGAGAGTGCGTGCAGCACACATGATTAGGACATGCCCCTCGTTTTATAACTTAAGGATCTAGCCTAACCTCGATATCCGTACTTCCTAAGTATAGGATATAGGTTATACCAGACAAGGTAGGGGCAGGTCAACGAAGCCTTCAATCGAGCTAAAGACGGGGAAACTCTTATAGATGCGGTGAAAACTCCGAACTCCTATTAGCTTGCATTATGGGCCACTTCAAATTCGCCTAAAAATGTGCTAAGCATTCTTGAAGGAGTGAGAACGCTTCTACATTAATGTGATCGGGCTGGTCGATTCTCTCTGTACACCCGGAACAATTTGGAGCGTCGGATGCGATGTTACATTTTACCAACACAAGTAGCTGGCCCTCAAGTAGGCGAGGGTGTCCAGTCTTCAGCTCGATTCAAAACCCTGTACACAAGCAGGTATGGTAAGACCGAGTAAGGCAGGAGGTGTCCGGCTATACATAGATTGCTAAGATATTGTACAGAGACCTCGCTGCGCCGCAACAGTTGGCGAAAAAGCGTCCGATCCCTCCGTCTGATAATGCTCGACATCCCTGGATGAGGGATATGTACTTGCCGGGCATGCAAGTTTCGCCACCCGACATAAGCTGCGCGTGACCGCACAATGACTCCGACCCGGCTGAGCTCTCTTTGCCACCGACCGAGGTCAAGCTAGTCAGCCAGAACTCAGTCCGCCAGGAATCAGTCCGCCATCACTATGGATCAGAGCTTCCCCGGAAGCTTCTTCTCTATCTTACTCAAATGCTCTCGCCACAGATCATTGACCTCCAGACGCTGCGCCCTCCCAAGTAATGCCCATCGCTGCCTCCGAGAAGCATCTTCATCGGTCCAACGACCAAGTTCAACATGGAGAAAATCCGCGCACGATTCCGCAGCGTCTTTCTTTCGTTCAAACGGCACAAGGTGGCCGCAATCCAGCACCTTCTCCTTGACGCGCCCACGAGCCATGCCTCCACTTCCGCCCAAGCCCGATCCCGTCCGGCTCAATCGTTCGGCTCGAAGTTTCGGGGTAGACACCTCGGACTGACTGCCGACGAGGAACATAGTACTAGGCTTTAATTCGGGAAGTTTTCGATACAGACTTAGATTTTCGGTCCTATTAAAAGCTCCCGTGTTATAAGCGTCGGTGAAATGGGAGTTCTTATACTGCAAGTCTCCGTCTTATAGCAGGTATCGATCATCTGGGACAGTAAGTCTGACGCAATCGTAAATTTCTTGTGCTTTTGTTGTTTGTAAAGTCACTGGTCGATTGCTACCAGGAGGAGATCCCGCAATGGCGAGGTTTGGGTACTGCTCCGTTGGTAACTCGCGTAGACTGGCTTCCATGCTGCGGTCGATGCATAGCGTGTGCGACAACATCGAACATGCCGCTTGCCGGCGTTGAGACATTCCTCAGCCATGGCCCGGTGGTGATGTTGACCATGTTGACGTCAAGCGGGAATGGCCGTGTCGGGGCTCGGTTGAGTAGTTCTAAGCGAGGCGCAGTGGCGGACGTCGTTGCTCTGCATCGACCGGCATGCAAAGCAGCACTCGGGCATGCCGCTGAGGAGTACGGGCTGCTTGAAATGCAGACAGCGCAAGATCCGCTGCTCGGAGGAGCGCCCGGGCTGCCGGAAGTGCCTGATCCACGGCGTGCCGTGCCCCGGCTACAAAGTCGCGCGGAAAGGCGACATTGAGTTCCACGACCAGACGGTGCAGACGGTGCAGCGCCTGCAGGACGACCACGCGACGACGACGACGAGAACGACGACGACGCCGCCGCCGCCCCCTCCGCCGCCGTCCTCCGCTCCGCCCGACGCGCTGACGTTCACGTGGGCCTCGTTGGACGCAGGAACACGGCCGCCACCGAAGCAACGCCATCCCTTGGCTGCTCGCCTTGATCCCACCGCGTCGCTGCATTCGCCGGCCGCCCTCCGCGCGCGTCTGTACGACACCTTCCTCGGCCACTATGTGCCCCGCGACATGTCCGCGCACGGCGCCGGCGTGTGGTCGTCGAACCGGAACCTCCTCGCCCACTTGATGACGTCTTCGCAGACCTGTCGACCGTGCCTGCCACATGCCCTCGACGCGCTGGCGCTGGTGCAGATCGGATCCATCCACCACGACCGGCACCTCATCCAAAAAGCCATTGGAGCCTACACCAAGTCCCTGCGGAGCCTGCGCGTCGCCTTGTCCAAGCCGGACAGTGTCCACGACGACACCGTCATGGCCACGACGTGTCTCCTGTCTGCTTCGGAATTCTACACCGAATTCCGCGTGCAAGGCGCCTCCTGGGTCAATCACCAACGCGGCATGCAACGAATCATCGATGCTCGCGGGCCGGCATCCATCGTGAACAGCAAACTCGGCCTCCACATGTTCTTCCAGGCCACGAGCAGTTCTCTCGCCATGTCGCTGCTCCTCCGAAAGCAGGACCCCTACACCACGGAAAGATGGGCCGCCGTCGAAGCCAAGGCGTGCGCACATGACGATGATAGCGAGTCCAACCATCTGGGCCTGCGTCTTCCCACCCTGCTGGAGCGCCACGATCGCCTCGACTTGAGTCTCGCCAGTTCGTCCAATGATGTCGATGATCTTCTGTTTGACTGCAACGAGATGCAAATGCAAATGCGACGAAATCTGATCAAGCTGCATGCAAGAGACGCGCAACACGACAAGTCGTGGATTGCATTGGTGGAAATCGAACACTTCCATCCCTTTTCCGACCTCGTCACAGACCGCACAATGACGCGCGCCTTCCGCTTCCCGGCCTTCGAGATTGCCTACATTCACAGTTCGCACTGGCTTCGCATGTACATGCTCCGCCAGACCATCCGATCTCTGCATGACATGCGGCGACGACTGATCCCTGCTTGGCGCCCGGATGAAAAGCACGCCGTCACCGAAAATGAACTCCTCTTTTACGTTCTCAGCTTCTGTCGATTGGTCCCCTTCTTCGTCGAGACGGGCCATGGCGCCACGGGCGACATGTCCTGCTTCTTCCTCCTGTACATCGCCGAGCAGTACTTTCGCGCCAACAAACATTGGCGATGGGTACGCTGGATCAAGCACGTGTCGGACAGAATCTTCACCAAAGGAATGAGTATGCCTTTTGGAATTGCCGCACCGGAATCTCCTTCGCAGGCTAGCGAGGGTGGATGCACGGACGAGAAGACTGAACTTGCATTTAACAGGATCGAGTTTCCGAATGCGCCACTGCTGCCGGATGTGGGACGTAATGTCACGCCGCAGGGGACGGTGTGGATGCCCTCACGATCTGCCCCTTCGCCGACTTCACCTGCGCTGGATCGCGTGAAGAAGCAGATCACTTCACCTGGGTGGCGCATTCCCGGCGTTTGAAGCTGTCGTTCTTTCTAGGTCGTACGAGAACTTCCAGGCCAAGATGATGAAGTACGTCGAATTGCTTCGTCTTTGATCCTGACAAAGGAGCCGTCGACGCTCATTGTGGAGACTTCTGCGTGATGCCCCGCAGGTCGTGCATAGTGGAGCAAAACGAAGTCCATTCCAAGCACGTCTGTTTATGCTTTTACAACAACGAAGGTGTTTGTACTCATCTGCCTCCAGCATCATCAAGCCAAGGACTGCCTCTCTCTCGTCCGACTATGCCAGCAATGCAGAACCTCCTCGACTTCGCACTTCCGCTCCTCTCAATCAGCGCCTCGCTCGCCGCGCACACCATCGACTTACTCGGCATCAGAATTCTGCACGGCATCGATGACCCAGCAATCTACTGCACCATTTTCAGTCAGACCATGCTGCCTGTACTTCGAGCACGTTGGGACCCGACAATGACAGGCATTGCTAGAGTTCTTTACATGGTTGCAATAACTTTGGGGTATGCTGACTTGGTCGATGTCACAGCCTGGTTGGTCTGGGGAATTTTGAGCAAGGTGATATAGGATGAGTGTGGAGAGGTGGGAGGGGTGGAGGACTGTGATTGAGAGGAAAAGACAACAGATGCATATCAGCGGCAGAGATGTACTTGTTTCTAGCTTCCTGGCTCGCGGTAGATGCCATTGTGATCAAATGATGGAAAGTAGTGAATAGTGATGTTTGCCTGAGGCCACAGGCCCGCAATGACGCAATCGCCAGCTAGCTAACAAAGCTCCACCGGCTGTGGAGACTGCATGTACATAGCCGAAGCATCATTGGGAAAATCACCTCACAGCTACATCGCAACTCCTCACAATGTCCTTCTCACCTCCCTCTCCTCCCATACCCTCCCTCCCCCACCTCCAACAACACCACCACCACCACCATGTCGCACCCTAAAACCGCCCGAGCCTGGACCTACACCAACGGCTACCCATCGACCTTGAAGCAATCCACAATCCCCCTCCCCTCTCAAGATGAAATCCTCCAAACCCCAACCCAATTCCTCATCCACATCGCCTCCTGCGCCCTCAACCCCGTCGACATCCAAACCCAAAACCTCCCCAACTGGAACCTCCCCTTCACCCCACTAAACTACAACCACCCCAAAGGCACAGTCATGGACTTCTCCGGCCGCGTCCTCCTCGCCGGCTCTGACGTCCCCTTCGCACCCGACGACGCAATCTTCGGCATGACATTAGCCCCCTACCAACCTGCTCGCGGAGCTTTGGCCGAGTATGCGGTCTTCGACACCGCGACGTGTCCTGCCGCGAAGAAGCCCGAGAAGTGGACGTTCGAGGAAGCGGCGGGCGTGAGTTTGGTGTATTTGACGGCGAGGGCGTGTGTTGCGAACATTCGTCACGGGGTGGAGAAATCTGCTGCAAAGAGAGTTGCCGTGCTGGGAGGTTCGAGTGCGGTGGGCATGTATGTCATCTTGTTGGCGAAAAAGGAAGGATGGAAGGTGGTGGCGACGTCTTCGGGCAAGAATCGGGAGTTTTGTACCGAGGTTTTGCGGGTGGATCGGCATGTGGATTATACGAAGCAGGATGTGAGGGAAGGGGTCGAGGCGTTTGAGCCGGATGCGGTGGTGGATTGTGTGGGTGGGACGGAATGTATCGGGTTGAAGAGTTCGAAGAGGTATATTTCGATCGTGGGGGATAAGACGGGGAGGGCGGTGATGGGGGGGCCGTGAGTACTTGCTTCTTTCCCATGTCCTTTTCTCTTCCCCCTCGTTCTGGGGGTTGAGGTGGTTGCTGACGGATTTTGATATGTTTAGGTACACGTACTATGACGTCCTCCATCCCCTCACGGCCGCAACGCAGTGGATTCGATGGGCAAAAGGCAAAATTGGTCTGGGAGAGAGCTATGACGTGGTGATTTTGAGTCCGAAGAAAGAGTGGTTGGAAGATGCGACGAAGACGTTGCGAAAAGAGGATCTGCATGTCGATAGTGTGTTTGCGTTTGAAGACGCGAAGAAGGCGTTTGAGAGGTTGAATACGGGAAGGGCGAAGGGGAAGGTTGTGATTAAAGTGGCGGGGGACATCTGATTGGTCTGAGGAGGTGATGTGATTGAAGAGGAGGGGTTGGCGATGGGGTTGGAGTGTTGAAGTATGCGAGATGCAACGTGATGTAAAAGCTCGAGCTGGTTTGTGCCGAATCGGAGGTTTGGTGCGCTAATGATGTGCCGAACGTGGCGTTTAGAAGTGGTCTTGTTCTTGGCATGCTTTTCTGCATCTGATCAGGCTAGGGATAATGCCTTCCTACCAGCAGCTCGCATGCGCTATATCGGCCGGGTCGCCTAAAGGCTACTTTGCTATAGGAGGTTTACCGACTATGTTACGTATGTTAAACAATCTGTTTGCCACCACATCAGACTACTAAGCAATTGCGACTAACAGCGTATTACACTTCCCATCCCGACATACACTCCTACAATGGCATCACCGTCTGACACCGCTCGCGACTCAAGCTCCTAGAAGCACAGGACTCAGCCATTCCTCGACATGCGAGAAGGTACGCACGATTGGCTGCCCAGTGTCCCGTCATTAACGCCAACACGAAGACCCTGAAGCCATGTCTACTCTCCCTATCTTGAGCCGTTGCTCTCCGGCGCATGATGGAGCCAACGGAGCGATGCACGACTCCTAGGACCGCCTTCGAATACTCGGGACCCACCCACACTAAGGACTATCTCCTTCTCAGACTGCACCTCCGAAGCTGGGTGACGTAAGCGCTCGGAGTGGAAGGTGAGGTAGTTGCGACGCTTCTGCGGAGCAGTCTAAAGAATAACCGCGCTGTTTTGCAGGCGCTGTCGCTATCTGCAACACGACTACTTAAAACCCGCGTATCGACGCGTTTTAAGCACGCAGATTAGAATATAAGCACTGCGACGATGCGATAATGCGACGATGCGACAACACGACGATGCGATAATGCGACGAGCGACTGCGACTGCGACTGCGATAAGCGGATTTCGATAAGCAAATTGCAACGTTTTCCTAGCAGGGCACCTCTTTGTTAACCCCTCCACCTACGACTCAACGGACAATAGGAGGTCATTCCCCTAGTCGTTCTAGTCAAGCGTATATAGTTTATATATACGTACGGCCTCGAAACATAGTCGTTTTTAGGGGGTCGAAGGAAACTTAGCGACTTCGTATGCAGCTAGCTCGTTTTGTTTGCACTCGATAATTTTGCGCCCTTTTATCGCGCAAGGGTATAGACTATTAGATTTAAAAATATGTCCTACGAGTTACTCGTTAGATAGCGCAGAGGGAACGCTAATCTTAAGCTATTTTACGCACGTGCTAGTAGTGCTAGTAGTGCTAGTAGTGCTAGTAGTTCTAGCTGGTGGTGCTAGTAATGCTAGTGGTGCTAGTAGTGCTAGCTAGTAGTGCTAGTGGTGCTAGCTAGTGGTGCTGGTAGTGCTAGCTAGTAGTGCTAGTAGTGCTGGTGGTGCTGGCTGGTAGTGCTAGTAGTGCTAGTAGTGCTAGCTGGTAGTGCTGGCTAGTAGTGCTAGCTGGTAGTGCTAGCTGGTGCTGGTGGTGCTGGTGGTGCTGGTAATGCTAGTCGTGCTAGTAGTGCTGGTGGTGCTGCGTAGTGCCTTTTCTTTGCGCGTTCTTGTCGTCGTCTCGTCGCGTTCGCGTTGCGGCGTGCGCCGATTAGTGGCTTCTTCCGCTGGCGGGCTCCACAGCATTTCAGCGTCCAATCGGCTAAGGCCCGAGTTTGGACCATCACTCAGGGTCCAAAAATTTCGAGCCCCTTACAGGTAAATTAGCGCAGAGGAGGTCCGTTACGCCCCCGTAGCGAGCTTGCGAGCGGAGGTCGGCGTAAAACGGGCCGAACGAACGCTGATTAGGCTATTCGGTATGCAGCTATACCGGCCGTACGCGTTTTGTCTTTAGACGCTCCGCAGAACGTCGTGCCGCACTAAAGATAATCCGCTTCCGACAGCCGCCGCTACTGCCACTGCCAAATGTTCGCAGGAGCGTCTGAAAGGAGACAGACTGAGCACATGTTACCGTGTCTCATTGCGTCACGAATGCTGTTGGAGATGCTAGCCTGCGTCAGCTAAGTAGCTGCCGCAAAACGAGCGATCCTTCGTCGATGGCCTAGTGAAGTGCTGAGCCTATTAGGAACGCGTGTTTGGTAAGAAGCCGGAGGGTGGCACAGCAAGAAATCGATGTAGCAGTGCATAGTCGAACTGCGGTGCCACTGGCTAAGTAATGCAAGCTGTTAGGCTTCTAGTATTGATGAGGTCGAACTGAGTTGTCGATGACAGACCTGACCGGTGCTGTTCCGTTCATGTGCTCACGGTAAACCATCGTCTTCGATTCTCTTTGTGAAATCATTACGTCCGCCCGGCCAACCTCAACCACCGAGCATTAGATGCACATGTGGCAGCTAATAGGTACGTCGAAATCTTTTGCTGGGCAGTCTTTCGGAGGCCACGCAGTAACGCTTAGCAGGTTCGCGGCAGGTCAGATACAGTGTTTGCCTAGGTTTGCAGTACAACAGGGTATAGCTTGTGCCTTTGGATATTGGACTTCAGTGCGGCATAGTGCGCGCGTTTGTGCTTCTACTCCTCGGCATCGGAGACAAGAGCCTTGTTGATGGGAATTCTGGATGAATGAGCAAACACTTCTACGTCACTAAGACCATTATTTCAACTCTGTCGTCATCTATTCGTTTCTCTCCGCAGTTCTCCATCGCTTCAAAGACTCAATGAGATCCTCGTTGCATGCGTAAGAGGACAAGACCGACGTGACGACTGCAAAAGCAGTCTCGATGTGGTGAAGATAAAGTTTTGGGCCTGGGCGGCGCGGCGCGGCGCAGATCTTCATCCTTTGTTCGACGCCATGGAGCCAACCCACGCTCGGCATTGGGACTCCTGACCGATTAAAAATTCGTAGGATCCGGCTGTGCCTTGGTCCACCCGCTTCCCATAGGTGGGACATCACTTCCCTCAACGCTATCGGAGTCAGACAGCGAGACTAACGGCTGTTGCAGATTAGTGCAGAATTCTGGCTGTGCCACTTGCTACTAGGACTTACACGTGTGTGTGCAGAGTTCGATGCCAAGCTGTTGATCCGACTGCGTCAGACCATTGCACAGGTTTCTGGTGCGGCGCTATGTGCACTCTTACTTATACTCGATTGGGGGACTCTCCTTCTCGCTAACTGCTCACTTGTGAGAGGATAGATAATGGCGAACCCTCACAATCTCGTTCCGCTTGCCTTCTTGGTCTCTTGTTGCATTGCTCTTCTTCTCTCTATATGCGGAATCATAACTGCATTCTGGGCCTTGAATGTTGATCAAGGATGGGACGGCTATGAGACGACAGGTGCTGGAACTGCCATTACATTCGACGGCCGCCTTGAAGATTACTCTGGTTGGTGGTTCTCACCAGTTCCCATGGTAATTCATGACGGCTCCGAAAGGGCTGTCGCTGGCTCCTCCGTCACTACCTTGGCATTGAGCCTGCTGATGGTGGTTCTGATCGGTGTCCGTGGCTCGGTTACTCAAGTATGTGGTCATGAGTGTCTAATACTCTGTTCGAGATACTGATCATCGTACCAGAATCAGAAGGTGGGAAGCAGAAAGTCCAAGCTTCCTATCTCCGATTATCTTGTATATTCCATGGTGTGCCTTCTAGCTGCGGTGGTTGGATTAGTATACAACCAAGCAGCGAATATAAGTTCGGAGCCTCGAACAACAGGCTACGAAGTTCCACCCGCAGACAGCCTGAGCGACGATCAGAGGACGCTGGGATACAATGAAACATACAATTTGAGAGGCTGGTCATGTGGCGTATATGACTTCGCATACAGTATTCGCTACTCTGCAGATGCCCTCGAGCAGATATGCACTCTTGCGGTAAGTCCGTGGCAGGTCGGTGTAGTCATTTACTGACACGAGATTCAACTATACAGACTGTGGCCAGATGGATCATGATTCCGCTTTTGCTTGCGACTTTGTCCATGGTGGGTTGTGCTGCGGTACTCGCGAGGCGTCCGAATAATGACGTCGAGACGGCCAAGATGGAGATTTAAGCACAAGTTCGGGACTTGCGAAGTAGCCTGTCACTCGTTTGACATGTGTTCGACTGTGCTGAATACTGTTGATATGCAGAGACTGTACTGTCATGACTCCGAGTCAGTCTTCTAAGTTTCCCATGTTGGAAATAGCCTGTTTCTGTGCTTGAGTGGCTCGAAGCTCTGATGCGCTCCGCAACTGGCTGATGATGGATCATGATGATAACAATAACTCCACCTCCAGTTCGGTGGGCAATTTTTATAAAACAAGGTGATGTTCAGCGGGCTTGAAGCAGCCATGCCAAATTGCGGGAACTGCGGGACAAGCGTCCCCTGTCTTGAATAAATTATAGCCTCGGCACCTCCGTCTGCTTTCTCTTCTACAAGCCGACTGCACAGGACGTTCTTGGATCTCAGCTCTTGAACTTCGAAGCTAATACGAGATATTTTCATTTACGGGTCATGCACTAGACGTACTCTTCAGTTGATGCACTGGTTCCCGCGTTAACGACTTCTTCTCATCATAAAGAGTCTTGACCAGGAACAAAATTGCCGACGCGACCCCTAGCCCGGCCAGGCCTGTACCCATGTACAGAGCGCTCCTGTAACCATGCAATACATCTGCTTCGGTCCCGCCTCCATTTTTGACATGCATTTCGACGGTACCTGCAAATCCGAGACCAAGCGAGATGCTGTAATTGACCTGTTGAAGAAGGAGTCAGCATGGAGCACCTAGCAGCAGCAATGCGCTCGAGCGAAACAGTCGAGGGGCCAACGGAAGCGAAACGAAAGTCCTTTCGAAACAGTTTGTTCCGGCAGTCCAGGAGCCCTATCACCGCAGTGGACGACTCAGAACTGCGCTTCTTACAAACTCAAATCGAACAATTCGAGCGTGTGCATGGTGGTAAAGTGCAGGTCGACCACGCTTCTCTGAGACCGAACAGGTCGAGCTGTTTGCTGGGCCAATTCCAGGACGCAGCAGAAGAGGATTGGAAAGCAACTCACAACCGTATTCACAAGACTAGCAGCAACCCCTTGCTTCGACTTTTGTACCGAGTCCGATACTACAAGAGTCGCCGCCGGAAAGGACATGTCCATGCCGAATGGTGCGATGAGCGTCGCGACGAATATCTGCGTCCAGTAGATCTGTCGTACTGGTAAAGTGGCGATCAGAACGGAGCCGATTAAACTGGTCACGTCAGTGGTCCGCAACTACCGAGAATGAATGACTGGAGCCACACTTACAATGCCGACATGGCGATGATCATGACCACAGCCGGACGCGTTCTATGTAAGAGCGCTCCTGTCACCACTGCTGCGACAGCTCCGGCCACTGTGACGGGCGAAAGATACGCCGATGCAAGGAGGGGAGGAGTGCCTCGGAGCTCTAGGAGAAGCTGCCACAGATAGAAGACCCAGATGCCAAAGTTCGCCCAGCCAAAGGCCATACAGCCCAAGACAAATGCGTTGCTCGGGCTGAACACTTCTATGGGCAGAAGAGGATTACGTGCAACACGAGTCTCGATCCAGAAGAAGACTGGCATCAGCAAGACTCCGGCGATTAGAGTGACGATGCACTGGGCATCACCCCATCCGACAATGGGAGCATTATTCCAGGCAAAATTGATCAAAAGCAAGCCCAAGATACCAGTAAATGCTCCAAGAAGATCGAGCTGCCAGACGGCAGCCCAAGACCATAGCTTGTGGCCATTGAGGCCTGACTTGTGGTCTTGAGGATCCGGTATCGCCCATGCCGCCGCTCCAGCAATACCGATAAGAGCAATACCAAAAGACCAGAAGGTCCAAGGCCACCAAGCCAAGGCGAATAGGCTTGCAAAGACGGCGCCTGCGATGGAACCTCCCGGAGCACATGCACCAAACACAGCAAATGCCATGTTCTTCCTCTGCCCCGGTCCATACAGGCCTCCAAGTAGAGCCAGCCCGTTCGGCAGACAGATCGCAGGCCCAATCCCTTGGAAGACTCTCGCGAAAATGAACAAGACATGATTCGAGTATGCCGCGAACCCCGCAACAAACGACCACACCGCAAACCAGACGTACCCAATCACTAGCATTCTCTTCCACCCAAACAGATCGCCCAGCCTTCCGGTAAATAGAATGAATGTCCCCACTGTCAGCGAATATCCTGCGATCAGCCAGGCGAGAGTTCCGGGATCCGTGACTCCGAAGTCATCTCCGATGACGTGAAGGATGGCTAGTGCTTGGCCGAGTCCAACTTGCGTGGTGAATTGTGCGAGAGCTATAAGGCCTACGACGAAGATTTCTCGGGGAAGGGAGACTTGTTGATCGAGAGTTTTTATTTCCACCCTGGCTGCGTTTTGCTGGATCTCGTCATCGTTATCAGATAAACGCGAGCCTGTTGATGCTGAGGATCGTTGGGGGGCTTTCATCTCGTGTCCTTGACGTGTCCGGTGTTCGTCCTGTGATCCCATCATGGCTGATCCGGATCGGCTTTCGAGGGACTTTTCCGGATCGTCCATTGCTCTTGTTGGCGGATTTGCTGAGGTGACGCTGTTGGTCAACAATCTTCACGATCAAGAGCAGAGGCTGTTGAAGCAAGGAAATGCAATTTCATCATGAAGCGAACTAAAATCGTACGGTCCTTGCCAGAAAGATTTTCCTTCACTCAATTTCAAACCTTCTGCCGGCTGTAGAATAGAGCTATGACATCAGCTCCCAAAAGCAGTAATTTTGATCCAAGAATGGACACAATGTTGGCAAAAAGCTGTGCAACAAGTTTAGCTCGACCCACCAACTTTCCATGCGATCAACGGAATGACAAAGCAACTGACGACTATTCCGGAAGATGTGCACAGCATTGGTGTGAAATTGATGACATTCGAAGCCGCTTTTCATTAGCTGAGGTTTTTCTTTCTCAGCGGAAGGACCTCCGCTCCCGTCCCGTAGACACTGCTTCAAGCGAAATTGTCGATGTCAATCCCGAAACTTGCTGGGCTTGAATGAATTGTATGACAAGTACATGAGCAGATTGAGAGGTGTATGAAGACCCGCTGTTGCAGGTGCGTTCCGGAAACGATTCTAGACATCAGAGCCCAGAAGCACAATACTCGATCTTCAAAATAAATCTCGCACCGGTACATTTCTAGTACTGGAGAGAAATTCAACCAAACACGAACTATATGAGCTTCTGGGCCGGCTACTATGGCTCGGAGGTAGTGGTAGCAACGAGGGGCAAGTTCGATGATACGGTCGAGGCGACGCCGTATGTGACCTCCGCTGCTGGCTGTATCACATAATCTGTGCGCCTTACGAACACCTTCACGATGAAACAACCTTCCACGAGACATAGTTCATAGACAAGCAATGCGTGTGTGCGTACTACATCTTCCTAACATGCGTGGCTGCAATCATTCATATATCTCCGCTCAGAGATAAGTGCAATCAATTTGAGAGTATTGTTTAAATGTGACGAACGACGGGTCAACATTCAGTGCGGGTACTCATATAACTTGGAAATACGAGACAGCAACTGACAGCAATGATAGGACCTGCAACTGTAAATGGCCCGAATGCCAGACTGCACAGTCCAAGAACGCCGAGGCTCGCCAAGACCCAATGTTTCTTTTCGGAATCCTACAGCCTTGTCCGACCACCCATGGCGCTCTCAGCCTGGCGGCTTTGTCCTTCTCCTATGAGCTGTCGATTCCGGCGGTGGATTGGAATGGCAAGCCTCTTGACTGCTACTTCACCTCTGACGTTTGCATGAAATTATGCGGCGCGCCACGTCGAATCCTCCCTCCACCGCGAAACACAAGTACAGCCAGGTACCTCGGCCTTATAGAAGACAAGGATGTCAAGTTTTGGCTGCACTCTGCTTCTCGCCTGGCCAAGTCCCTTTCTGGGCAGCTGGAAAAGTGTCACAAACATGACGTTGAAATTTAGCATATGCGGCTCTGGCCTGGTGAACGCCAGGCGACTCCGTACCGTAGTGGCTGCTAATCTGCTCTCAAAGTGGCTGGAAGCACTCCGAAAGCATACTCATGACCGATTCCATTGGACAACGAATCTCGGACTGTATCTATGCAATTCCATCTTCAATTTCTGCTAAGCCCTCTTTGGCCTCTTGGAACCAATCATTGTATATAGTATGACTCTGCGTTCCGCTGGCAGACATGGCTGGCCTGGAGTGCTTCCCGCGTAATCGAAGCTGATCCAGAGGGCGGAATTTTCCAACCAATATGATTTTGTTCCCGCCGCAGGAATCGCTTAAGGTCAGACCATGGAGCGCTTCAGTCAGCCATCGGCAGATCTTGCTCCAGTTGGTCTTGAAAGGAGCGGACAGAGACTAGACCAAGGCTCTGAACTGTACCCCAAAGCTATAACCTGCGCTATACAGGGAGGCTGACAGGTCGCCTTACTCACTCCGATGGAATTTGTACCGCGCCAAGTCCGTGAGCCACATAGAGACCTTTGCGGCGCGGAGTCATCTGATGTTAGAGTGCTCCTTAGCATGCGGGAACACACCATTCACGAGACACTATTGGACTCCAATTCGATCTACAACGGGTTCGTCAGCGGCCCTGGGCGGAGATTGATCAGCGAGTGTTGGGGTCTGGTTGAACACGATGAACGTGCTTCATCCGTACGTTCCGTGTAACAATCGCTACACGCCCTCAGCATTTGTACCATACAATTATAACCTATGAACATGATCCAAACCATCAAGGGTTTCTCGATCCATGCCGGGTCGATGTTCGGGAGAAGAACACAGCAGAATGAGAGGCACAATTTAACTGTGTGCAACAATGGAAGGAACTACGTTTAACCGTGTGTCTCCACGCTCAAAACCTCTCAGCTCACTGTCAATGGCCTCCCAATCCACTTCGATCTCCTCATGGCCTTTGCTCTTACGTCCCTGCTGTCCCCAGATTTCAAAATGCAACCCTGTTCCGACGAAGAGCTTCACATCGAATTCCGCGTGATGATACATCTTGCGCAGATGGTACCATTTGTTGTTCTTAAGACTCATGTCGCACGAATCTAGGACGGTCTCGATCTCGCAGACGTGCTTGACGGCAGGATGCTTAGCACTCCGAGGGAGTTGGCCCGGCGGGAGATTTGATGTTACGATTGTAGTGCGCCATGGCTCTCTTTGCCGTCCAAATTGCGTCTTATGCCGGAAACGCTGCACGAGAGGATCTTTCACATCAACAATTTGGCCCTGCACAACCGATGTCAGCGAGTGGTACTATGGCCTGTTTGCTCCGCATAGGCAACTGACTTGCGTGATGAACCAGTGGACTTGTTTCTCTGCGTATCTCTTCTTGTCGAAGGCATCCTGAGTAACATCCTCTCCTTGATGCTTTTCGCTGTCGTACACTTCGCGACAAAGGACTCCATAGCTGACATGAGACCTACGCGATGAGAGAACTTCTGGCGCCCCACGCAGTGCCTGGGTTCTTGCCATCACAAGGCCATGAGCGACGGCTAGTTGTCTGGGTACCATCAGCGTTTATTACCAAAAAGATTGCTCACTGACTTACGGGTCGCTCGCCAACAGTACTTCCATGCCTCTGGGACCGTCGAACAGGGTCTTGGTGGAGTGCTCGTAACGTTCCCTTATCCTGCGTCGGACGTAGGGGTAGCTTCCTAGCCCACCAGAAAGTACGAAGTATGACACCTTGTACCCATCATGGCGGATCTCGACATGTCTAAGTTGCTTGTCAATCAACTCGCAAATTCGCTCTATCTGTTCGTCGAAGATACGCCGCAGTTCATCGCTGCTTGTCCGTCAGCTTCCGCTGAAAACAGACGTCCATCATATAACGTACCTCAACACAATCAACCGGGAGTTTTCTATGCCCGCATGGGGTATGTCCCAGTTGGGTTGCATACCCGGTACCGGAAATGTCAATTTGGGTACGTCCATGCCTCCACTGCCGAAAGCACATTTGTATTACAGGAACCTGCCCTGTATCATATCTCTGACGATGAATTCCACGTCCCCGTCTAGCTCCAGAGGGATCATACGCAGCCGATCTGACAGTAACTTCTCAACCTTGAAGTCGATCAACGTGGACCCGATGAGCTCGCCTTCGTTCCGGTGCAAAGGTCCCAGCTGCGTCTTCCCTCTTGCTGCTGCAGTAACCTCCAACGCGTTGGCATCCGTTGTTCCACCCCCAGCGTGGCACACCAGGAATATATCGCCTCTCTGCATGGACTGCTTGGACACATACACTGCCGCGGCCTCCGCCTCAGTCAAGGTAATAACGACCTTGTGATTGTGCTCCTTGCCGAAGCCAGCATCCTTGATCATTCTCTCTAACTTACTTTGGCTGTGATTCCCGGATCTTTCCACGTTGTTGGATTTGAAAAGACCCATTCCACGTTTTTGAGTCCAAAGCGTGCCATGCGGTCTTGGAGATATTCCTTCGTAAAACCATATAAGCAAGTCAGATAATCCACGTACCAGTGCTGAGCCTCGCCACGCAAGGGTGCAAACCCAGAATCGTCAATATAATGTGGATCCAAGAAGAGCTTGAAGAGCCTATGGACATCAGACTCGGGATCGTTTTCGTTGCATTCGAACCCCCAGTTTCGAAGTGACTGGAATCGTGCGTCGTATGCGACGCAAGTATCAACTTTGTTTCGTGTCTCGTGAGTAGGCCTACCCGGCCAATGGACAATGGTCTTCGGGTCCGTCCATTCTGGAGCACTTGAATATGCCACACCTGAGGTTCGAATCGCATCAGGGCGGTGCAGGCATTGATAGGACGCGTCAGATAACACATACCTGTGCAAGTCATGCCAAAATCGATGCCAACCACCACGTCTGGCACCCACACCTCGGGTGCCATTCTTTGTCGATTGGGAGTTGTTGTGAGCCCTATAGCAATATCAAAATGACACAGGAAGGCCAGCGCTTTGAGTCGAGAAGTGGAGAGTATGCGCTATGAATCTTGGACAACGATGCTCTCGCGCTCGGCGTAAGCCCATGCCGTGAATAAGGCTGTGAAGCTAAACATGCATATGAGCCCCCGCCGACGTGACTTTGTGACTTTGCTACATGCGCCCCAAAGAGCGCGCTACACTCTGCGCGTATAGTACGGCCAATCGCCAAGATTTTTGGCGCTGTACTCATCAAGCGCCCGCTCCAGGCTGCGCACACAGCGTCCAATCAACACGCGCTGCGGACGAAAAAGGCTACAGTTCTGAGGGATTATCCTTTCCTTCCTATGCTCGGGGCTGAGCTGTATCATTAGGTCCTCCAGTCTTGATTCTCGACTAACGCATGTGTATCTCCGAGACTGCTTCTTTCCACCGCTCTACAATCGACCACAGAGAAAGCAAGCGGGAAGGCATTTTCCTTTCCAAAGAATCGTTGACATATCCAGCAACACATGGCTAGAGATGCGTTCTGGGTCTGGTATCTCAAACGCCAGGACACAAGGCAGAATGAAGCCCCTACAACAGGTTCGAATGTAACCCCGGACGAGCAAACGAATCAGGAGGAAGATGGTGCGAGACGTTCAAACACGTTAGAAGCCGCTCAAGCAGCAGAGACATAGTTATACCACTCGATACTGTGAATGCAGCGACTTCTACAACGATGGTATCGAGCATGACCACCCTAACCAGTACCTCGAGTACTTCTGCGCCGGCAGGGGAGCCAGCGCTGGGAACGACGCGACCTGAAGGATCTCAGTCATCTGAGGTCTCCAGTGGAGCGCTCGCAGGTGCACTTGTTGGCGCCATCGTCGCAACATTCCTGTTGACCTTTGCTGGAATGATCATCTGGATGCGAAAGCGACGCTCCAGCGTAGCAAACAATCGACGAATACTCTCAAATAGCCATCTGCTCGGTGCTAGGGCTACTGGAGCGATGCGCCGACCCGACAACGAGAAATCGCAATCAATGCATGCCTGGAAGCAATACCTCCCTCAGGACGTCGATGACCATGCCGTTCAAAGTGCGGTGAAGATACTCTTCGATGGAGTTCAGCTCCATGTAGAGAACTTCTACGCGGGCGCACAGGTTAAGACCGATGGTTATGATACGACAAGTCTGGCGAAGCTACAAACTCCTTACCTGAAGTTGAACCTTACCGGATTGATGCAAGCAACTGCGTCATCCACGTTGATAATTAAGCGTTGTCTAGCATGTATGATCACGCAAAGCTCGGGGCTTGACAAGGGCTCAGCGGCCACCTTGCTACCACCAGAATATGCAATGGTGGCAGTCAATCAGCCCGCAGTGAACGGCAAGAACCCACAAGCGATAGGTATGTAATTGAATGACCCCATTGTGTGTATTTTTACTGACCCAGCTCAGCTATCCGGCAAGCTTACAGCGATTGGAAAGCATTGACTACATACTTCAGGCCGGATCCACAGGCAGGGCAAATTCATCAAGCACAAACGCAAGCAATAACAGACATGATTGGAGCTTTCACTTTTGCCTTCGCGCCATGGCAACAGAAATCACATGATGAGCTGAAGGCACGCCAGCATCTCACGGAACTATTTGCCAGCGCAATCGACGTAGCAGACATGGTGTCCAAGCAACGTGGCGCGTACGAGACTGCTTGGGAGCACCCAGACCGACGTCAAAGTATGAATGAACGTCGGATCAGGGTGACTCCAGAATTCATAAAGGTCACTGACGAACACGGTCGATTGATTGAGAAGCCACAAGTTCTTGTAACAGACATTGAGGAGTCTCTCTGAATTTACAGCTTATGATGATTGTCCTTTGGTGACCATAGGCGTTCTGCAGTACGATTTATCACATCGGCGTGGATCTAGATGATATCCCAACCACGAGCGACTCCTAGCAACCCCGGTCAACTTCGCCCTGCTTTCGGCTGGAGGCACAGCAACGCCAGGCCTTTCCCATCTTGCATCACACTCGGCACCACGCAGCCCTGGGAGACTGTACCCAGATGCGATCTCATGGTTCACAAGGGTGCTGTCGTCAGGAAGCTCTGCAATGCTGTTTGTGTAGGAGCTAGTTCTATTTACTCCCGGGATTGGACCAACTCTCTCCGCAAAGGCACTGGCACGGCGTCGGAGGATCTTCTGTCGTGATGCATGAAGCCATTGGCTCTCTTGGTATATCGGAGGAGAATGAGCATCCCGAGGATTCAAATTCCTTGCCGGGGCTGTGGAGGATTCTTTGCTTGAGAGCAGTGAAATGACCATGTTCACACTTGAACCTGCAATTCCGAGCTTTGCAGGGCTCACAGGTATCTGAGCCGTGTGCCGGAACACGAATTGCATGCGTGTAGGGAGGCTAACTTCACCCCCAGAGACCTGCATGTCTACCCTCGCCGGCTCGATCAGGCATGCTACCCCATAGACAGCTTTCTCCGTGGCATCGAATGTTGTATCGATCATATGCTTCTCATATTGGGTCAGACTTCCGGACTTCTGGCGTCGCAGTGTCATTCCATACTCTAGTTGCGTATTGATTTGACGTGTTGTCTCCAGAAGATCTGTAGCGGCTTGGTCGACTGCGATGATTTCGAAGACTTTCTCCACAGTTTTCAGAGTTGGCGCTGCAACAGCCCCGAATCCGGTGAAAGCTGTCGTAGTGAGAGGGTCTGGCATCGCGATTGGGAGAGAATCAGATTGATAGTGTGCACGTAATGAGCGCTGAGCCAGACAATGCCACACTGTACGCTCGGCATGCGCCGTGCTGCAAGCTCATAACACGGTGAAAGGGTGCGGCGATTGTTGAGCCCCGATTCTGGGAGGTTAGAGGCCGCCACCAAATTAACCTAGTTTCTCACAGCCGCGTGGTACATGGCTACTTGCCCAGCCACACAGATATCGTTCTGTGGGCTGCAGACTCGGAGCCCGAGACCACAAAAGACCAAATCGCCGACTCCGTTCAGGATGGCTGATTATCTGCACCGTGCTGCGCCTTATCCACGCTGAGTGGCTTGGCGGCGGGCTTTGCATCTATATTGTCCTCCTTGTCTCGACCTGGTTCATGGATCGTCAACCATTTCAACTGCACGATGCATCGCAACTTACGATTGATAATTGTGTTTGCGAGAGTACAGTGCATAGCATATGCTTACCAGCAATCAATGATCGCAGTCAACCGTTAACCAGCAATTAATTGATCAATCGATTGATCAATTCTAACCTAACCTGGCACTGTAATTGGTTGCAATTATATGCCGGAACAAGTGAATGGTTGCAACCGAGTCGTGTGATTAATTAAACGGAGGCTTGGCAACGTAGCTAAGTAAATAAATAGTTCGTAGAAGGCCTCTAGCCCCCTCTTCTGCGTCTGCCGTTCGTAGGGGCCGCTATATAAAGTAAGGATCCTCAGGGGTAGGTTATTAGACGATGCAGGGTGCCGCGTAGTTGCAGAGGCGCTCGGTTAGTAAGTAAAGGTACGGCCTGAATATATAATCATTAGTAAACTTCCTAATTCGGCATTAAAATCAGTTAAATTAGCTGATTAAAACCTAGGTTCTTTATATTCTTTTTGCCTGTAAAGGACTATAGTTTTGCTTACTTATAATCAATCCGGCTTAATCGATTAATTGAAATAACCTCTAGTTGCAATCACTTGCCTTGGCAACTCAATTAAGGCCTTTGATTGATTGCAATCGGTTGACTGCGATCATTGCCAGCAATCAATCCCAACGCAAACTGTGGACTCTGAACACATCGAAGACGGATGGAACCCGAACCCAACGCAGCCACCGCTCGACAAAAGATTTGGTGCTGTTGACGAGCGTGACCTGTTCGCGCGCCAAGGAGCTGGAGCGACTTGTGGATTCTTTAACGGCAACTTCGACTCACCTTTTGTGTGTAACGACTGGTGCACGGTCTATAGCAATGGCAGATTCGGACGCTGTGCTAAGAGTACAGGCTGTTTCCCTCGCACCACGTGTGTAGATTGGGCGGATAATGGCAACCCGGAAACTGGAAACTCATACCAAGGCCAGACGATGTACTGGTATGTGTACAAAATTGCGCAAAGATGGATGGTGTGCTGACTTGCGGCCAGCGGGGCATCATGGAAACTCTGCGGAGCAAGCTTCCTCACCTGGGGGGACTCCCGGATCTACGAGAGGTACAATTGACTCACTGCCCGGTCCTCTATCTATCTGAATCAGAAGCCTCGCGTCACAGACGTCATTAAGACCACATTGGTGAACACCGCGACACAGACCGCAACACAGACCGCAGTCGTATCAATCACGAAGTTTGCGAGCATTATCATTACATCCAGCGCGACAAGCGACACAAGCAGCTCTGAATCCACGACATCTACGCCCACTCCAAGTCTTTCTTCGTCTTCGCCGCCACCACCGCTGCCCTCAACACCTGCACCTACGGAGACCGACACCGTGAGAGGAGACGGCCCGAGCGCAGGAGCCATCGCGGGTGGAGTCGTTGGAGCCGTTGGTGCTATCGCTCTGGTCGCGGGTGGGATCCCGGAAACGAAGGGAGCACGACACTGCATTTCCTGAGATCAGTAACTGATGTACACAATGGAACCCATTGCAATGTAGAAGGCAGTTAAGCAAGAGAGATATGACTGAGGAGAAGCGGTCATCGCGAGTTTGGTCTGTTTGGTGGTCCCCTACTTTGTTTGTTGGTTATTGCTGGACAGCATTTCGTTCATTGGAAGCAAGCACATCTGAGAGCGGGCATTGATCTTTGGCCGCATGCTGCCAAGGTAGCGTCAGCGGAATAATTGTGAGATGAGGCTGTAATTTCATGAGGCCAAAAAGCTGAGGCGTGACGTTGCGTTCCACGCCGAACCGCCAAGGCCACCCAAACTCAAAACTAGGTATTGTGACTAGCTATGCGCAATCCTGCTAAAATAACGAAATCACCGATCTGCGGAACCCACAACCCTTGCTGATCCAGTACAGTACGTTGCAACATGGCGGTGTAAGCAAATGCCAACAGGAGTCGCAGATCCCATAAGGCTGAGATGTGGGAAGTCTACGAGGTCACGTTAGTACAAAATGGACAGTATGCCGAAAAGTGACATGGTCGGGGTACCGGTACCTGGGCTAAGATTTGTGGCTAGCAAGGCTATAGAAGGATCAAGAGGGGCAGAACGCACGATTATGGGCAGCAGCGTGCCACGTCAATGGTTAAACATCAGGATGCGCTTTCAGCCAACAAGGATTGGCAAAATTGAGCGATAGGCGGGCGGCAAGCAATACTAGGGATGCTTTGTGGTCAATGCATCGATGCTTACCATCTCGTCTCGTGCATCGCAAAGGCAACACTGCAGCCTCGGGCACGAATGTGATGCTACAGCCAGCCAGTCAGATCACAGGAAAGCTGATGCCAAAGTCTGCCTGCGGGATTGGTCGTCCTCAGCCTTTCTGTGTAATTAGCAGCCATCGTCGTGACTCTGACCAACGGGAAGACTTTGTTCCGCTGCTCATTAGCCGCAGTCGCTAGTTAGGCGCCTTGAAATGCTCTGATGTCTGATATCGAAGTCTCACAGGTCACGGCTTTGTCTGCCTAGCTTGGCACCGGGCCTGTTTTAGATGAATGGTTGCCCCCATGTTGTTGTGTTGCAGCCCGTTGATTCGAAACTCAGGTTTGGAGTTCTTGTCTCCAGCTTCGCACCCCTGGGCCTTACCACATTTGCAGTATGTCCGTAGAGAGAGCGCCATTCTCGCTCCAAGGAAAGCTTCCTATGTAGATACTATGAGATTCAGTTTGTCATTAATACGGTTTTCAGATTCAACGTCTTTGCCGAATCACTCAAAAATGAAAGCCGATCGAATGAGTGAGAAGTCATAATTCTGTGATGCGTCACGTGAAAAGGGTTGGTAAGGACTACAAGACCCCATAATCCTTTCACATTGATCGACGGCTCCCACCATATCAGAACTCAACTCAAAACTTCACCTTCTCCTCACCAACCTCAACGCCAACCCTTCCTTCCCCTCATCATCTTTCACCCCATAGATGCCTCTCATCTGCAACGTCAAAATACTCTCACTGTCCTTCAATCTCCTCTCCAATCTCTCCCTCACCTCTTCCTTGCTCTCCCACTCCCCACTCTCACCCCTCCGCTCAGACACAGCTTCCACCCTATACCGCCGAAACAACGTGACAAAAATACTCACAAACTCCACCTGCGCCATTTTCTGCCCGGGACAAATTCTGGGACCGAGGGACCAGGGCGCAAAAGCTCCTTTGGGTGGTTGGAAAAACGATGACGGTTGTGAGTCCAAATCCGAGTTCGATGAAGAAGTGGCATTAAGCCAGCGACTCGGACGAAAAAGTTCTTCGTCGTGGTCATTTTCGCGGTCATTCCACCCGGTGTGTAAATTCAAATTCCGCCACACATCTGGAGCGAGATGGAGGCCAATATTATTAACATACAACGTAGCATTCGGAGGAAACCAGAAGGTTCCTTTTGATGTCGTTATCGTCTGTTCCGTCACGGTTTGCTTCGCCATGTGCACCAAGGGAGTGAACAGACGGAGAGTTTCGAACATGATGGCCAAAGTTCTGGTCGCTTTGGGGAAGATTGTCGTGTAGTCTAGTTCTTCGGTGGATTTTACTGGAGGAAGGATGGAATCGAGTTCGTCGAACATCCAGTCTTGCCATTCGGGATGGCAGCAGAGAAGAACGAGGGCGTAAGACAGCGTGTTGGCCGTGGTATCGAAGCCTGCAGCGGTGAAGATGTAGAGATTACCTTGGATTTCAACTTCGCTCAAGACGAGTGAACCATTCTCCGTTTCGCTTTCGGAGGCTCGAAGGAGTTGGGACATGATGTTGTTGCGAGTCTGGCCGGCTGCGGCATTTTGTGCTTTTTCTCGCTCGAGGAGAGATTTGTTGTATGCTGGGAACTCTTTTATTGCTTGGCCGATATTGCGGAGGAATTCGTGACCGGGGAGGAATGAGGGATAGTTGTCGAGGAACCAGTTTGGGAGGATGATTGGTCCTGCGGTGGCGTTGACGACGGCGTTGACGGCTTGGATGTAGGTCATGCGATGCCCGGGCTCGGGCTTTGCGTTCTTGTCGTTCTTCCACTGTAAGAGCCAGGCGTTCTTGATCAGTATGTTGCCGTGGTCTTGAATCCTCATTTCCCGTAGTGTAATGTACTCACATCGATACTCTCTCCCATGCCGACTCCACTCAACACATTGATCGTTATTTTTTTCATATGGTCAAACATACGTTTCGTCGCAGCTTGCCTCTCCACGCTGCCTCCAAACACTTCCTCAATCATACTCTCGGTCTGTGCTACGCTCTCTTGCCAGACGGCCTTTGAAATCCTCTCCGTGATCGTTCCCGCCACAACTCTTCTCTGACGATGCCAGTCCTAAGAGTCAACATGAGTCAGCAAATTTTCAACACGGCATGCACGAACTCATCCGAGAAAGCAAGATTTCGCATATTCTCGCAGGAGCATAAGAGCAGGCAAGAAACTCACATCCCCATCCGCAGTCAACAAATTCCCTCCAAACCGACTCATAAACATACTCGTCAAATGATGCTGCACAAAATCTCTGGGACGTCTCAATACTTCTAGGCCATCATATTAGCCCTTCCCCTCTCCCCCCAACAAAAACCGAATACTACTCACCATACCCCACCTCCGGATCCCTCGTACTAACTTCATACAACCCCGGAGTAACCATAACATAACTCAACTCATTTCCCTGCGGCCGGGCAAAATTCTCGAATGGCGCAAGTTTTTCCTGAAATTCGAACGAGTAAATCGTCAAAGCGAGACGTTTCCAGATCCATGACGGCAAGAGGCGGGACAAGTAAGGGCGGAGGGGAACCGAGGCGACCATCCAGAAGAAGGAGTTTTGGTCCCATGGTCTAAGATAAGAAGTAACGTCAGTCTGAGAGGAGTGAGAGGTTCTTAGGAAGGGAGGAACAGAAAGAAGAGCTTACACAAAGAACCACGGCAATCCCGACCTTCTCGCATAAATCGTATTCCGCACAAAATTGTACAAATACGCGGAAAAGTACCATCCGACCAGAATCGCTGCTGCAAGGGCAGGGTAAGAAAGCATCGTGGAAGAAAGAATTGCCGCACAAGCAGAAGTCCGCGGCGGTGATAGCAGCTGCGTGCCCAGCCACTTCAATCTACCACATGTGTCAGCCAATTTTGTCTTCAGCATGTGGGCCGTTGAGGTATCTGCTCATGATGACCACTGCCTTCAAAAGCCAGTAGCAGCGCGTAGCAAGCAATACATACCACAAGGAACCAAATCGGGGTCGAAAATGTCTAAATCTTAAGCTGATGAAGATGATGAGCTGAAGTCAATCGTCGTAGGATTCCTCTCCACTTATGACTCAGCAAGCCAACCGCAAACCGCCAATCAACCGCCTTTCGAGTTCCAAAACTTCCGACGATGATAGGCGAGCGAGCAATCCTTCCGAAGTACTTGAGCCACAAAGCTACCTCCAGCAAGTTGTTGCTCTTCGTGCTAAACGAAATCACACACAAAGGACTAGACACCGGGAAGCGTCAGTCTCATATCGTATTGTAGCCTACGACAAGAGAAATAACAACAACAACAACAAATGGATAACATCGGATAAATGCAAAGGAACGTGAAGTGAAGTTGAAACAAGGATCTGACAGGCGGGCGCCCCGCGCGTGACCAATCACGTCTCAGGCAATGTCATCGGAAGCATCGGAATCACACGGAAACCATCGGACATCGTACGTGCCGCTATATGGGATGCCAGGTTGATGAAACAGACAGATATGCGAGATGATATCGCTGCGATGAGATGAGCTGCCGAGAAAAGTCGCGTTCACGCATCGCACCAAAATCCGAGCCGAGCAGCCCAAGCCACGTAGAGGCCGATGTGGTAAAGGCTGCAAGCATTCATTATCGCCGGGCGATCTGTGAAGACTACGAATGTTCTCGCTCTCTGTTCCTGAGTATTGATGCCATTACAGACCCGACGTGCTCAACGACCTCTAGACTCTTGAGAGCCTATCAAATCTCGTGATGTCATCTTTGAGGCCTCATGAGTCCGTCGACAGCCGTCGGGGAGCAGGTCTCGGATTCAAACGTCTCAGTGTGTCCCAAAACCGTTCTACTCTAAGGCGTTCGCGCTCTGCATCCCGCCTTTCAAGTCGGTCAAGCCGGCTCCGAATACTCTCTGCGCGCAAGCCACGTCCGCTCTCATTACGCTGCAATGCGCGAGAGACCCATGCGGCGCTCAATTCACGATCGCTGTCCGCTGGTTCAATGGACTCGACGGGCAGATCATCGGCGGTCCACTATCCCGCCCGGAGAGGCCGACCTCTCCTCCACCAAAACATCTTCCAAGTATCCTGCTCTTCATCGAAGTACCACTATTCCTCGATTTCAGGAGGAGGCACCACCCCGGGTAGGACCTCGACCAGATGGCGACTAGCTCTCCAGCATTGGATCAAATTGTCCTCACCGGTGGAGCACATGACCCACGGGTCGTTGCGGTTCCAAGAAAAGTCGGAGATCCTGTTGGTGTGTCCTCCATGCATGAAGAGCGTCTCAGGCGGGCCGTCCTCCGCATCATCTGGCGTTTGCTCAGCGCCTCCCTTGGATAGATCCCAGAAGATGATGCGACGATCGTCCGAACTGGATGCCAGAATACCAGAGTCCCACGGATGCCAATCGACTTTGGTGATGACGTCTTTGTGGCCTTCCAGGCTGTGAATTTTGCCGTGCTCTGGAAAGCGCAGGTCGAAGATACCAATCGTCTTGTCGGCAGAGCCCGTTGCGAAGAGTTTGTCGTGCTTGGGGTGGAAGGATAGTGTGTTGATGGCATCGGTGTGCGCGTGTTGGAATTGGATGGCCGGCTTGCTGTCCGACTTTGATCGGTTGTCCATCAAGCACATGGTAAGATCGTCTGACACGGAGCCCCACAGATTCTTGCCGTGCATTGGGTGGTATTGCACGTCATTGACCACAGCGGAGTGGTGGGTGAAGGTGCGGGCAGGGGCGATGGTCGTGTTGTCGCGTGAAAAGTCGCGCGAGAGGTTCCACAGCCGCACCGTCCTGTCTTCGCTACCACTGATGAGCTCGCCCTCGGTGAAGGGGTTCCACTCGACAGCAAAGCCCTCTCCCGTGTGGCCCTTGAGTATGGCTTGCGGCTTGATGTCCTTTGTCGGGACGGATGGGTGCTTCGTGCGATCCCAGATGTAGAGGTTCTGATCGGGGGCCCAAGTAGCGATGATGTTGGGGTTCTGGGGCTGGTAGCGGGCCTTGTTGACCTCGCCCGGGTGTGTGATCTTCTGCACGACGGAGAAGACGATGGGCTCTTTGGCGGCGCCGTGTCCTGCGCGGCATTAGCTTGGCGGAGACGCGACTGCAGCAGGGAGTGGTGCCTCACCTCCCAGCTCTTCGCTCGCGGGGTTGTAGTCTGCAATGGACATGGCCGGCGGTTGTGGAAGGTTGATGTGCGCGATCTGGAGGTACTCGTCCTGCGCGCCGGAGGTGTGTGTGCCGAGGATCATTCGGTGCTGACGCGACGTCTTGCCCGGCTCCTGCTTCACGTCGGGCAGCCACTGGGTGGTGAGGGTGGGCCAGTCGAGGGCGCGGCTGTACATGATGTCGTACAGGAAGACGCTGTTCTTCTTCCAGATCTTGTACTCTTCGTTGATGATCTTGTTCTGCATGGCCTCCTGCTCTTCGGCGGAGGCGGCCATGTCTGTGGAGTAACGGTAAGCAGCGGTCGTGGGGTATGGATGGGGGCGGTGCGGTGGACGGTGATGACGGTGGTGGTGGTTGGAGGTGCACGCGGTGCGCGTGGTCGGCGTGGCGGCCTGAGGCGTTTGCCGCGGAGGAGCAGCGGGAGCAGCAGCTGTAGCAGAAGTAGCTTCCGGCGCGGGGACGAGGTCCTCTTCGGCGGCGACGGTGCCGCTGTCAGAGGCCGTGTCCTTGTTGCTCTGCACGTCGGGATTGGTGAAGATGGAGTTGCCCGACACCTTGACGCCCTGCAGCTCGCGCACGATGCGCGACTGGCGGCGGCGGTGTTCGGGCTTGGAGGCGGGCGGCGGCATGGCGGTGCGGTGCGGAACTTACTGGAGTCCATGGCGGCGAGGACTGACGCGACGGCACTCTCGCAGAGGCAGCAGCGCGTGAGTGGAGCAACCTCGGTATTGCACGGGCCGAAGGGGGCGGCGGCGGCGAGGCAGAGGAGCGGAGCGGAGCGGAGCGGTGGTGCGATGCGATACGAAGGTGCAGGCGGTGCAGCTGCTGGCGATGTGGGAAACGCGATGCGCAGGCCCGGACGCGAGAACGCGTGTGGACGACAGGCAGGCACGCGTGAGCCCGGTGACGATGTGCGGGAGGAGTCGCGAACCCTGTGGCGGTGCGTCCTGTGGCTGTTGCCGTGGCCGTGGCTGTGGCTGCCTGCCACGCCACCGTGCCGCGCGATGGAGTGCTTCGTGTCACCACGCCGCCGTCTTCCTTTCCTTCTGCAAGTGACTCTGTGTCAGAACCGCCCGCCCTTCCCAATCTCTCCCTCCACACTCACCGGACCCTCCCCGCGGGACGAGAGACGGGCCGGCCACCGTGCGGCTCGCCGTGAAACACCGCCGCCGCCGCCATGGGTACGAGAGATGCGATGCGACGCGATGGATGGGAACAACGCGACGAACGCCCACTGACCGCGCGCAGGTGTCCCCAAGTTCTTCCGCTGGCTCTCCGAGCGCTACCCCGCCATCTCCCAGCTCATCGCCGAGAACCGCATTCCCGAGTTCGACAACCTCTACCTCGACATGAACGGCATCATCCACAACTGCACCCACAACAACAATGACTCCGCCACCAAAGCCCGCCTCTCTGAAGATGACATGTTCATCAAAATCTTCAACTACATCGAATTTCTGTTCGGCAAGATCAAGCCGCAGAAGCTGTTTGTCATGGCCATCGATGGCTGTGCGCCGCGAGCCAAGATGAACCAGCAGCGTTCCCGTCGTTTCCGATCTGCTCTGGACGCCGAGAATGCCCGCAACAAGGCCATCGCCGAAGGGCACGAGCTGCCGAAAGAGGACCCTTTCGACTCGAACTGCATCACCCCGGGTACCGTCTTCATGGAGCGCTTGACGCGCCAGCTGAAATACTTCATCGCGAAAAAGGTGTCCGAGGATATCGAGTGGCAGGGCTGTGAGATCGTCCTCTCGGGCCACGAAGTCCCGGGCGAGGGAGAGCACAAGATCATGGAATACATTCGCCAGGCCAAGAGTCAGGTCGACTACGATCCGAATGTGCGACACTGCTTGTACGGCCTGGATGCCGACTTGATCATGTTGGGTCTGCTCTCGCACGACCCACATTTTTGCTTGCTGCGTGAGGAGGTCACTTTTGGCCGAGCCAGCAAGCTGAAGAGCCAGGAGCTCGAGCATCAGAACTTCTATCTCCTCCATCTCTGCATAGTGCGCGAGTACCTGGAACTGGAATTCCAGGACATGAAGGAGTCCGGCGCACTCGGCACCGTCACTTTCGATCTGGAACGCATAATTGACGACTTCATTCTCATGGCCTTTTTCGTGGGCAACGATTTCTTGCCCCACTTACCGCACCTGCACATTAATGAAGGTGCGCTGGCGCTGATGTTTAACGTCTACAAGAGAGTGCTGCCACAGGCGCGCGGCTACATCAATGACGGAGGCGAGATCAACTTGAAGCGACTAGAGCTGCTGATCACTGCATTGAGTGACATTGAATATCGTCACTTCGAACACGAGAACGCGGATGCGGGCTGGTTGAAGGACAAGAGCATTCAGAAAGAGGATATCATGACCAAGAAGCCGAAGAAAGGCGGCATCACGACCATGACCTCAAAGCAGAAGGAATTATATACTTCAGTGAAGAAGTACGTGAACAGCAGGCACGGTTCCGGAGAGGATACACCACTAGACTTTCCACCTACGCTCAAGGCAGCAGATCGCACATTTCTCGATCAGTTGGCGCAGAGCTTGCGCCTTGAGAGCAAGAACATTGTCGACGATGAAGGCAATCGTCATATGCAGCTCAGATTCCCTCCTCGACCAGAAATGGACGATGAAGACGAAGAAGATGAGGAGGCGCAGAATGCTCTCCTCCGCGTTTTCAAACAGTATGACAAGGCAAAGGTGGAAGACCTGTCGCCTACCGACGTGCAAGAGAGAGCGCACGAGAAGTATGACCAAAAGTTCGCGCAATGGAAGGACAAATACTACACCGACAAATTCGAATGGGGCCTCAGCAACGACGCGGAAATGCGGAAGCTGACAGAGAACTATGTTCAGGGTCTGCAGTGGGTGCTGTACTACTATTACCGCGGCGTAGCGTCGTGGGGATGGTACTACCAGTACCACTACTCACCCATGATCAGTGATGTTGTCAAGGGCATGGGTGCGAACATGGACTTCAAGCTGGGCCAACCATTCCGGCCATTCCAGCAACTGATGGGCGTCCTGCCCGACCGCAGCAAGCAACTGGTACCACCAGTCTATTGGGACTTGATGACGAATCCAGACTCTGCGGTCATTGACTTCTACCCTCGCGATTTCGAGCTGGACATGAACGGAAAGAAAATGGAGTGGGAAGCAGTGGTCAAGATTCCATTCATTGACGAACAGCGTCTTCTCCAAGCAATGGCACCCAAAGACGCTCAGTTGTCAGAGGACGAACGCCGACGGAACGAGTTTGGCGTGACCCTGAAATACACATACTCACCAGCAGTCGACTTCACATACCCAAGCAGTCTGCCTGGTGTCTTCCCGGATCTGGAGCATTGTCGCGTTGTCGAGAACATTTACGAGCTTCCTACCATGGACGGTTTGGAATACTTTCATGGCCTGATGGACGGCGCCAAGCTGGGCAACGCATCTTTGGCAGGCTTTCCCAGTCTGCACCATCTGCCATATACCGGACAACTCGGCTTCCATGGCGTCACGATTTTCCAGCAAGAAAGCAGGAACGAGAGCATGATTGTGACACTCTCCGAAGGCGAAGAGGTTGGCACGATCGCACACGCAAAGCAACGTCTTGGAAAGGCCGTGCATGTCGGCTACCCATTCTTGCTCGAAGGCATGGTTGTCGGCGTTACTGACGAGATGTTCACGTACCATCTTCAGGATCCCGAACAGCCGCCCACCGAGCACAATATCGTCCAGCTGCCACATCAAGGAAAAGGCATTGAGAACTTCAAGAAGAAGGCCGACCGCCTGGAGAAGACCTACAGCAAGCGTCTCGGTTGTATTATTGGGACCGTGGAGAGCTTGGTGCAGATTGAGCCATTGGTCGGTCTGCGCAAGACAGAACTTGGCGCCACTGTCAAAGAGTATGCACCTCTGCAAGGCTTTGAGGTTGATTACGCCACGCAGACTATCGTTGACTCAGTCATCAGCGAGGATCAGCGTTTCTTGGAGAAGGCTGCCGTTCCGATTGAAGAAGAGTTTCCCCCAGGAACTCGTGCTTTCTTCCTTGGCGACATGGCTTATGGACGGCCGTTGCAAGTCACCGGCCATCTGCCTGACGGCAAAGGTGGCCCAGACAAAGCTACTGTCTGGATCTCATCACTCAAGAAGCGTGAATCAGAATTCGGCCTCGACATTGTTGCCCAAGCCGAGAGGAAGAATCCGTATATTCCATCTTACCAGGTTGCGCGTCAGCTGCACCTCCATCCACTTGTGCTGTCGAAGCTCACCTCGGCTTTCAACGTCAACTCCTCTGGTCTCAAGCTGAATTTGGGTTTGAATCTCAAGTTTGAAGCGAAGAAGCAGAAAGTGCTCGGCTACAGCCGCAAGTCTGAGAATGGCTGGGAGTACTCTCCAAAAGCCATGGATCTCATCAAGCAATACATGATCAATTTTCCAGAATTCGTTGCTCGTATTGCAGCGAACCCGACCGGTGATGGCTGGGAAGACACTGCCTTCTACCCAAATCCTCAAGAAGCCAAGACCAAGATGAAGGAGATTGGCCAATGGCTCAAGAGCGTACAGACCAAGTCTTTGGAACGCGTTCCACTCGAAGCCGAGCAGCTTGACGGTGACACGGTGGCGGCCATCGAACGCGCTGCCGACGCAAACGAAGAAGCCATCAAAGAAGCCATCGTCGGCACACAAATGGGTGGCGTCCCTCGTCACGCTCTGCTCAAACCTGCCGATGCAGATCAACGCACGCAACACCAGCAATTCCGTCTTGGTCACCGCGTGGTCTACGTTCTCGACTCTGGTCGAGTGCCGATCGCTATGAGGGGAACCGTTGTGGGCAAGACGCGGACTACTAGGAACACTCTGCTGGACATCCTCTTCGACTCTACTTTCATGAGCGGCACCACGCTCAACGGCCGCTGCTCGCCTTTCCGCGGCAGCACCGTTCCCGCCGACGCGGTACTGAACTTGACAGATCGCCAAGTCGTCGCCATGTCCCAGGCCGCCAAGGACCGCGTGCAAACGAGACTCCCATTCCAGCCTCTACGTGGATCGGCCGCTGCAAGCAATGCTGCGAGCTACGGCATGCCAGGTGGTCCTCAGCTCGTCAACGCCCCAACGCCCGCTCCCATCCGAGGTGGCTGGAACCAAGCTGTCCGCGGCCAGCAACAGCAGAACGGCTACGCCCCTCGCGGCGGCCGCGGCCGTGGAGGAGGTCTTGGCAGCCAGCAGCAGACCACTTTACCCTATGTATCTGCTCCTCGCGGTCGCGGCGCCCTGAATGGCAGCGCGAATGGTTTTGTCCCTCGCGGCGGCGCAGCCCAGAATCAGAATGGCGCGCCTGCTCGTGGCGGTCGAGGCGGGAATCGAGGCGGGTATACTGTGGTGGATAATTCTGATCCTCTGTCTGGTGTCGAGCAGAATAATCCACGATTCCGACCGCAGAATTATTCGAATGTGCCGCCGCCGGCAGGGTTGAATGCGAGTGGTCGTGGTGGAGCGGGACGCGGGAGAGGAGGGGCCGGACGGGGACGTGGTGGAAGAGGAGGCAGAGGTGGAGCGAATGCGAGTGCGAATGGGCAACAGGGGGAGGTTGCGGCTAGCTAGTTCGACTCGTAAGGCGAGGAGTTATGAGGAGATGAGTGGATGGCATAGGGATGATGATTGAGATGAGTTGCTGTACGCTGGCATGTAGACATGATACATGAAATACCCGCATTTATACTGGCAACTTTTACTGTTCTCCGCGCTGCCGTGTGATAGGCGTGCGTTATGTGCTAGTGTACCAATACCAAGACGAGAGTTTTGTGTATCTGTCTAGTAATCGATGAAAAGGAAATGATAAGGAGTGAAGTCAATGGAGGTTAAGCAGTGCTAAAACTAGGGTCTTGTAGTGTACAATGCGGATCCGCCATTGTTTATGTACTAGTCTACGTGCATGCTAATACTGCTGTGTGTGTGGATGGAAAATTTCTGCAAGTCTTCCCCTTTTCAAACAATGTTTGTTACAGATTGTGTGCTGTGCAATATGCCGGTACACAAAGACCAAATGATGCAGTGGGAGCACCGACCGGTATACATTGGGAAAGATCGCTCGCTCCGTCCGTTTAAGCCGGAAGTGCCTACGACGGGATTTTGTTGTTTGGATTGTATGAGCACCACTATAAGAAGTTGAAATCAGCATCAGTAAAACCTTCCGCAATGCTGAAGTCTGATTTAGATGATTGCTGGGACAAGAGACTTACGCCACCTCCTGGGCTTCCGTCGCAATTGCCGGTAACGTGGATATTACCATTGTTCTCGTCCTCGCAGTAGCATGTGGCGGTGGAGTATGGTGCGCAGCCTGCGTCATCGCAGTTTACCAGGCCGGCGTGGATTCCTGGTACGAAGAGGAGTGCGAGGGAGGCGATGGAACAGAGGGTCTTGAGCTGCATGTTTGCTGATTAGGTTCGGGACGAGAGGGGTCTTGTGAGTTGGTCGGCTGGTGCGAAGTCCTGTTGAGGTGTTAGATGGGGTGGGAGTGAGCTTGGACTTTTCTTTTTCTTTTTTTTCCTGTAGTGAAGTGGTGGACGGAACTAGCGATGGTGTTGTGAGTGACTTGAGGAGAGCGACGTACAGGCAAATTGCTCGAGATAGACTTGGTTGGAAGTCTGAGTACTGTAAAGTGCAGACGAATCCAGATGGGTCAGCGACTGCTCTACTTATACCTTGGAAGACTGGTGTTGTCGTTTAGCTCTGCGCGCAGTGCGCCCCATACACTTGCCTCGAACAGCCACGCTATGACTTCATCAACATCTCTTTCTTCACATCACCATTGCATGGACTGGCATGTCGAGCAATGAAATAAGGTTCCGTGTGCAGAAAAATTCTTCGAACAGCCACGCTATGACTTCATCAACATCTCTTTCTTCACATCACCATTGCATGGACTGGCATGTCGAGCAATGAAATAAGGTTCCGTGTGCAGAAAAATTCTAATCTGCGAACTAAGAACAGATGCACTAAAAGAGGGTGACGTATGATACGTACCCTTGCATAGTTCGGAGCGTTATAACAAGAATGATGATGCAACTTATCCGTGCCGTAAACTACCCCTACACGCAAGCGTATGCCGCACGGCCTAGCAATAATTATAGTTTAATAATAAACTTCGTATCTATTATTAGCCGGCTAATATACGCTAACTAGCTACTCGTTTTAATACGAGAAACAAGATATGCTGCCGCTATAAGAACTTAAATTTAAGGCTTACTTTAGTATTTTTAGGAGTTAGAGTTTAATTAGTAAGGCGAGTTAGAGGTTAGAATAGGTTAGGACGGGTTCGGGTCGGGTCTAGGACCTAAATATATAGAACTATAATAGTTAGGTCGGGTCCTAGCCGGTTCCTACCTAGTTCCGGATCTATTTAATAAATATAGGTATTAGATAGGTCTAACTCGAGTCTAACGATAGGTATAAAGATAGGTCCTAATAGAAATATAAGATTCGATAGAATATAGTATAGAAAATCGAGAGTTATAAATAAATAGAAACTAGAGAAGGTAGAAAGTATAGAAAGTAACGGGTTTTAAAGATATATTTAATTTAATACGGCAAATTATACGATTTAGTATAACTATAAGTATACTAACTACGAATACTAACTATAGTAACCTCTCTACTTATAACGATTTTTACTATATATACCCTCTATAGTTATAACGATTTTCCTTATATATACTATAGAGATTTATCTCTTACTAAATATATTAATTCCTTAAGATAAGAGTAGGCTAATAATAAACTTTATATCTTTCTACTAAATAGTTACTTGCTTTACGTAAATCGTAGTAACGTTAGTACCTATAATATAGTTAATATCGATCGAATATAGAATAACTAGAAATATATATACTCGAGAAGAGGTAGACTAAAGCACTCTTAGTAGCTTCCTATAAAGTACTAAGAGCGCTTACCTACTAATAGTAACCTTCTTAAGAAATAGCTAAGCCTCTAGAAACGTCGTAGTAAACTTCGTAGACGAGGTAGTTAAAGAGTAGCTTTAGTATAAGTAGATCTATAGACTTCTAGTACTTACGGATCTTTTAGAGCGCGATAGCTAGAGTATAAGTTAGTAATACTAACTATAAATACCGACTATATAACTTACTACCTAGCTTATAGCGATAAGTCTTCTATATACTAGCTCTACGAGCTAGACCTCCTCTACTTACTACTACTATTTTAGCTAGTACTTTTCTAGCTATTCTCTTTTTAGCTAGTCTCTTTTTCGCTACTTATTTTCTACCTAGTAATCGTTTTCTACCTACTACTTCTCTAGCTACTACGTAGAGGTTAAAATAGGTCTCTAACTTTAAGTTAGTTCTAGATCTAAGTTAGTTTCTTTAGGAACCGACTTAAGACCTAAATTAATAGAGTACTCGACTTAATACGAAATTAATAGGTCGGGTCTAAATACTACTAGTTCCTATATAGGTCTTTATAGAGACCTAAGTTTAAAAAGATAGGTCTAATAACGTAGAATAAAACTAGGTCGCCGTAGGAATAATAGGATTACTCTAATACTAAATATACGTATATATAGAACTAAGCGTAGTAGTATATTAGAAGCGCTAGTTAAAGTAGCGACTATAGTTACGGAGAAAAATAAGGCTACTAACTATACTTACTAACTACGAGGTATAGAATTAAATACTATTTATAATATTAACTACGAAGTCTATTCTACTTTATAGGTATAACGTAAAAGTAAATACTTCCTTTACTAAGTACTATAGCGAAGATATATTAGTACTATATCCTCCTTATTATTACTAATCGAGTCGAAGTTACTTTATTTAGTACTTACTAACGCCTCCTAATTCGCCTCTAGCTACTTCTACTACTAACTATTACGGGCGAATAACGCGTACGTAGATAGTTCGTAGTAGTATTTAATAAGTTTAATAAGAAGGGAGACGTTTATACTAGGGCGTCCGAGAGATATTAGTTAGTACGCTAAGCCTTCGTACTAGAGAAGCTAGTACTTAGTAACTAGGGCTTCGCCCTTTATATTACTCCTCTTCTCTTCTCTAAACTACGCGCTATACGTAGTTATTCGTACGAGGTACTTTCGTAGTAACCCGAGTAGCGTTCTTATTATTATAGCTACGTAAAATGCCGTTATAAAGTCGCGAGGGTCTATAGAAAAAGACCTAGAATCCTTCGCTACTAGCGAGCGATTTATTAATAATACCGTATCGATACTATATAGTTCCTTCTACTAGAATAGCGGGGAACGCGTTACTTCTACTATTACTACCTTAACTATATTATTAGAGAGCGCGACTACTATTATCGTAGTTAGTACCTACTACTATTATTAGGTATATATTATCGTGTCTTCTTATTATTATTCGTAGAGATATAGGCGCTTCCCTCGCTCTCTTCTCTTTCTTTCTTTCTCTTCTATAGATATATATATATATATATATATATATATACGGTAGGCTTTTATAGCTTCTTTTCTAGGGTCCTTCTTATACTAACTAGCTTCTAGTACCTATATATATATATATACGCACGTACGCACGTACGTATAGTAAGCTCTTTACTATTCTTCTTATAAGTTCCTTCTTAATTCTAACTAGCCTATAGTCTACCCTTCTACGTATATATATATATATAAGGTTAGGCGTCCCGGCCGTTTCCTTCGTACTTTACGCGAGATTAACTAGAGATAGATAAATGCCTATATCGGTTCTAGTATCTACTACTACGACTACGCTAATTCTAGCGACGACTACGTACTATAGGCTATAAGCTCCTTCTAAATCTTTTCGCGCGGCTTCTACTAACCTTCTATAGTCCGCTATTATACGGGCCTACTAGGCCTACGCTAATAGGCGCCGCTCTTATATTCCTCTATATATACCCTATCCTCTACTCGAAAAGTATTACTAATCGCTTCCTTTAGTCCGCTTATAGCCTATATAGCCTACGCCGCCTAGACGCGCGCCGCTAACGCCTAAGAGTAAGTAAAATTTAGCGCTCTATTAGTTTTCTTCTAGCTAATACGCGTTTTTAGGCAGCGCGCCTATAATAACCTAAGGTAGGTCCTTAAGGCCTATAAGGCCTTAAAGCCTTTATAGGTAGCTAGCCTACTCTTTAAGTAATTTTCTCTATTCTTCTCTCTTATTTATATAAGCTAATCTCTTTTTAGCGAGGTCGCTTATAAGGTAACTATCTTAGTATCTAGAGTCGTAGCCTAGTAGAGCTAGGTATAAGTATTATTCCTTTCTATATATTATTCTCTACTAACCTACTACTATAGCCTAGGAGGCGTGCTACCTACTTTAGTTCTCGGCGCTCGGCGCTATTCTTAAGTAAGATAGTAGTTTTTTAGTAGGGCGCGTATAGTTTCTTAGAGTTTCTAGAGGTTTTTTTTTAAGGTTTTCTCCCTTTTTTTTTCCTTTTTATAGATAGATTAATCTTATTGCCGGTCTACCTCTTTATCTAGAGTAAGTAGCTTTGCTCTATTATTATATAAAAGGGAAAATTCTATAAAAAACCCCTTATCTTCCTTTTTATATTTATAATTAGTAGTTACTTCTTCTATCTTGCCTTTTTTTAAGTAAAATTAGGCTCTCTTATTGCCTTGCTCTCCTTCTTAGACTCTTCTTTATCTTCTTATTCCTCTATAGCTTCGTTCTCTCTTATTAATCTCTTTTCTAGCTAAAAAGAACTAGTTTAATAATCCCTCTTAGATTAGCTACCTAGCTATAGTATTAAGGCCTCTTAGTATTAAGTATATATCTTCTTATAAGCTAGTTCCTACTACTATAAATAGCTAATATCTATTACTCTAATAGTTTTAGTAGGATATATAAATATACTTAGTATCCTAAATATCTTAGTTATATAGGTATATTAGGATAACTCCTAGGACTCTCCTCTTTATTAGGTATACTCTAAGTCTAATATATCCTATCCTAATTAGAGTAATTATCGTGCTTATAGGCCTTAGGGCCTCCTTATAAATCTCTCTAGCCCTAAATTATCCTACTATAGCCTATACTACTAGTTGCTCCCTTATTATACCTCTCTTTTATTTAGCCTTCTCCTATTCTTAGTCCTATTTAGTAAGCTCCTACTAGTTCTTAACTCCTATCCTTATTTAAAGTAGCCTTTAGCTTAGAGTTATCTCTTAAATTTCTTATACTCTTATCTTATATTACCTACTATACTAGTTACCTCTTCTTCTTACTTTTTATTCCTTTTAAGTAATTCCTTTATATACTTATTTAATATACTAGTAGGTTAAGTTATTTACTTTATTCCTTATATATTATCTAGTAAGGTCTTAAGTATAGAGCTAGATTAGAGAGATACTTGCTTTCCTTTAAAGGACTATAGCTATAACTAACTTATATATACCTATAATATTCCTTAGAGCTTAGTTCTAGACTTGCTTAATTAGTTTAGTAAGGCCTTTATTATATTCGCTTATTCCTTCTAGGTTAGACTAGGTTTAGTATCTATATACTAGAGCTAGCTTAATAACTATAGTATAGACGTATCTTACTTTCTTAAATAATACTTCTTAGGTAGACTTATATAGCCTTTATAGGGACTAGATCTAGTATATGCCTTTCTTAGCTACCTTCTTAATATATAGGCCCTACTTAAGTTTAGTATCTACCTAAACTCCTAATAGTCTTAAGGATAGGATAGGTTTACCTCTAAAGCTAAGGATATAGACTATAGCTTAGAGGTTATAGTTCCTTCCTTTTATAAAATAGATAAGCTAATACTTCTAAGGTATAAAGGCTGCTTTATATCTTATTACTTACTTTATATATTTATTATAGGCTTTCTCTAGTTGTTTATAGTTCTCTTTTATAAATATACTATATATAAGGATATTAGAATTATTAATAAACCCTATTACTATAATATTACCTTCTTAAAGTAATAAGAGAAGTATAAATATAAAGAATAGGAATAGGATTAGTAATAGTATTAATCCTTAGGGAATTCTAGTATCTTACTTTCTCTTCTAGTTTATAAATTCTCTTAGCTTAAAGCAAGTTATCTTATCTTAAAGGAATAACTAAATAAACTTAATTAGCTAGTCTAGATAGCCCTATATTCTAATATTATAAAGTAGTCTCTAGTAGGATACTTTATTAAATGCCCTAGATATATCTAGGTAAAGTATTAAGGCTACTACTCTAGGCTTAGCTTTCTAGATTGTCTTAACTTGTTTAGTAATAAGGTTAAATACTATAATCGTAGATCTTTCTAGTCTTATACCTATTTATAATTCTAATAGTAGGCCTCTCTCTTCTACTACTTTAGATATTCTCTTTATAACTACTACTTTTAGTACTTTAGCTAAAGTATTAAGAAGTACTATTAGCTTATATACTCCTAGCTTAGTATAGTTAGGCTTTTATAGCTTCTTAATAACTATAGTAATAAAGTATTTAAATAGCTTTAGGTAGTATACTTAGCTAATATAGGCTATAAAGAGCTTAGCTAGGAATAGTATAATCTCTTATTAATATTTCTTAAGTAGTATATTCTAGATCTAGTTTAGGCTTAAAGCCTTCTTACTTAGGATCTTTTTAAGTATTATAAGGACCTCTCCTTTAAATACCTTATCTTCTATTTAAAACTAAGTTAAGAGGTCTATATTTAGAATATTTCTTAAGTCTACTTTAATTAGTAGTAAGAGGAAGTAGTTTATAAAGATTCTTACTTTATCTTCGTTTATATAATTATCTTAGTATATACTACTACTTAGTATAAGGAATTATAGTAGTATATATCCTTATTATACTTTTTCTCTTATTTATTTTATTAGCTTTTATATCCTACTTAGGTCCTTAGTAATCTTACTAACTATTTACTTTTAGGATATATTTATTACTTTCTTAACTAGCTTATTCTTCTTATAGCTAGTATTTAGGTAGTATTTATAGTTCTCTTTAGACTTTATAGCCTTTTAGGCTCTTCTTACTACTTTAGTAGCTTTAATTACTTTACTATACTCTACTAGCTATTCTGCCTTTATATATTATAATAGCTTTATATATAGGACTGCCTCTTTTACTACCTCTTAAAGAGCTTTTTAAAGAGCTTATACTACCTTATTTAGCTCTTAGTAGTTCTTAAGTAGTAGTAGCTCTAGCTTCTTTATAGCTTTTTAAAGCTTCTACCTTACCTTCTTTTACTTTACTTTTATTTATTATAGTCTTAGGCTCTAGTTTTTCTAGTATAGGTTTATAGGCTAGTTTATAATAGTTAGAATTAAGATATAGTCTAATCTAAATATATTATTAGCTATTACCTTATAGCTCTATAGTCTCTATTAAATAGCTTAGCTAGCTAGGATTAGGTTAAGTGTTTAGTAGCTAGAGTTATGTCTCTCCTATATAATAGTTCTTAGTTCTAGTAGGAGATATAGGCCTGCCTATATAGCTATCTAGATAAGGGTATCTACTATATTATATTATAACTAGACTAGGTTTCCTCCCTATAGTAAGTAATAGAGATTAAAGTCTCTAACTACTATAGTCTTACCTATAGCTGCTTCTTAGGCCTCCTAGATAGCTATTTCTAGCTATATAAGTATACCTATTATATTATAGGATTTAGGGCCTAATAGGTTATAGTAGTTATAGATAGTAATAGGTTTCCTTTAAGTTATTACTATAATAGAGAGAAGGTCTCCTAACTAGCTATTTATAATATCCTACTTTAATATATCTAGCTCTTTTAATACTAGGAATATAACTCTTAGGTACCTATTCGTTAGAAGGACTTAGTAGTAACCCTTTTTTATTTTAGTTTTCCTATTTGCTAGGTTAATTTATAGTTCTTATAGTACTATAATCTAAGTAGTTCTTAGGTCTAGGCTATTTACTAGTAGTACTTAGGTAGTAGGTATATAGTTTATATTATATTAGTAGATCTATAGGTTGTATCTATTTATCTTATTTAGTTATAATAGTCTTCTTTAGCTTAGCTCCTTCTCTTTATTAAGCTTCTTATATACTCTTAGCTTATATATATATTAAGAGCTTATTTATCTATCTTCTACTATCTATAATAGTAGAGTTAGATCCTAATAGCTTTCCTAGTAGCTTATTCTATCTTACTTAGCTACCTTATAGTACCTCCTTAGCTTAGAGCTATTCTACTAGGCTTATTAGTTTCCTCTTCTTATTAGTTACTATAGTAAATCCTTCCTTATTATAAGTTAGTTATACTAGAGTTTACTTTCTTTTAAAGAACTTTAAGAATATTCTAGCCTTAGCTATTACTACTTATTTATATTTATATATCCTTGCTTATACTAGGTAGTCTCCTTTATAGTTATAGTATTTCCTTTCTTATATAGTATAATTAGATATTTTATAGTTTATAAAGTAGGCTTTATATCTATCCTTAGCTTTTTTATAGTATATAGTAATATATTTAAACTTATTATACTTTATATACTATATAACTCTTTATTATAAGTAGTAGATTTCTATTAGGTAGAAGTTTGCTTTAATAATAAATCCTTTTTAAGCTATAGCCCTTACTATTTGCTTATCCTAGAATCTAATAACTATTATAAAGTATCTTTAGCCTTCTTTAGCTTTAGAGCTCTTTATCTATATAGCCTACTTAATTCTTATATTTAGGAACTATAAAATATTCTCCTCTTTTATTACCTTAATATATTCCTTAGCTCTAGTATCCTAGTTTGCTTTAACTTTATATATAAGTACTCTATATAGATATTTAGTAACCTAAGCTCTAGGCTAGGCTATATATATCTAATCTTAGTTCTCCTTTAGCTTTACTCTTTCTTACTCCTTATAAAGAAGTACTTTAAAGTCTCTACTAGATAGCTTTTAAACTATAGCTACTTGCTAGATTCTAAGCTTTACTCTAATTTCCTTCCTACTTATTCCTTTAATCTTATCTCTTTCTTCTTATATACCTATCTTAACTATAATTACTATAGTTACTTAAGGTATTATCTATATCGAGGTCTAGATTTAGGCTATTTTTTAGGCTTATAATTGTCCTATATTATATCTATCTAGCTTCTTCTAGAGGGTTCTTTAGATATTCTAGAGGGTAGAGGAGATAGCTTAGGTCTAGGCCTAATAGAGAAGAGCCTATTAGGCTCTTTAAAGAAAAGAAAGAAGAGAGGAGTTAAAGTAGTCGTAGGGAGAGTTAAGGGCTTTTTAGATAGTTTCTATAAGGGTTATTAGGTTCTTTTAGAGCTAGGTGCTTATTATATTAGTCTTTAGTAGTATCTTCTAGCCTTAAGAGCTAGTTTAGTAGTTTCTAATAGGTTGTCGCTATCCTTAGGTTCTAAGAGTACTAGCCTCTTCTCTCTCGGGCGCTATATCCTCTTTAAAGTTCTTCTATCGCTCTAGATAGATAGTCGCATACTATAAGGCCTTAAGGCCTCCTAGTAGCTAATTCTTCGCCTACTAGAGGTATATGTTTTTCCTTTTATTAATACTTAAACTATATTTCTCGCTATCGAGATCTTTACGAATATAAACCTATTACTATAAGTATAGAACTATAAGACCGGAGCTACTAATATTCGTAACCTAGTCGCGAATATTAACCTAATTAAAGATAATAACGAGTAGCGCGATATTATTAGCGAATATATCTACTATATTAATAAGCGTCTATTCTACTAGAACTACCTAGCCTTCGAGTTTAGTAGTACGCTCTACTCTAATAACTTTAAGAGTATAAGTAAAGAAGTAGCCTCGTACTTCTTTAAATACTCTAAGGCCTATAAGACTAGAGATAGTTAACGAGATTAAAAAGAAGAATATTATAAGATAGTTACTAGCCTCTAGAGTCTAGACTCTAGAGCGAGCTAAGTATCCTCTACTTATAAATATAATTTAATATCTAGGAATAGTAAAGTAGATATCTACCTTCGTAGGTAAGAACTCGAAGTAGAATAAGATAGCTCTAGTCCTTTATAAGGCTATTATTTAGAGACTACTATACTTAATAGCTAATAGATCTACCTTAGCCGAGGCTACTATAACCCTAAACTATATATACTCGGGTAGCTTATATTAGTATAGATAGAGTAGGTCGTAAGGCGGGTAGGTAATAGAATGCCCTACGTAGCTAGTCCTCGGATACTATCTCGTCCGGCGTACCTATTTCTAGTAAGTATACGTTAGAAGCTATCGCAACTACTTCTCTACTATCTTCTCCGTATATACGACTTCGTAAGGGAAGAAGGTTATAGCTATACGTCGTCGTTGCGTTGCTATCTATATTCGTCCTTGTTTTTCTATTCGTATTCGAACTATAGGTTATAAGTATACCTGCCTTACTAATTAAACTCCGACTCCCGAAACTACTAAAGTAAGCCCCGAATTTAAGTTCCCGTAGTAGTAGTATATCTTAATTCTCGTATTAGAATAAGTAGCTAGTTAGCGTATATTAGCTAGCTAATACTACTTAGAGCGATTTTAGTAAGATTCGTAAAGCCGGAGATAAAGTTAACCGTATAGATATTAATAGTACCGCTATATAATAGGCTCTACGAGATCGAGGCCTCTAACTTACTTAGAACTTTATTAATCCTCTATAAAGAGATATTACTACTAGACTAGCTCTATCTACGACTACTCCTCGTCTTATAACTATTAACTCGTAGTAGTAATAGGCTAGTCGTCTAGTTACTCGAACCTATAAGTAGGTACTATAGAATATATAGTTAGGGCCCGAGGCCCCGACTAGATTATAGAACCTAGAGCCTAGGGCCTCGACTAGGAATCGTCCTCTATTAAGCGTACTTATAGGACCGTATACTCGAGGACTATAGAATCGTCGTAGATTAGAGCTCTCGAATCGTAAGTAAAGTAGATAGAGTTAGGAGTTAGTAGTACGTAGCCGAGCTACCTCTATAGCCTCTTAGTAATTAGTTCTATTAGGTTCCTTATACTCTAGAATCTCGACTAGTAATACCTCGAGACTATAGAAGTAAGTTCCTCGAGCGTATAAGAACTACTTTATAGAAGATACTAAGCTTATTAGTATAGTTAATATAATTAAGAGTGCTATAATAGTATAGCTATTTAAGACTATCGTACTAATCGAATAGTACTATAAGCGAGTATAATAAGATATGCCTAACGGCCGTAAACTATTATATAGGAACTATTCTCGACGTATAGCTAGCGGAATATATAGTCTTTATATAAATATTACGAATAACTAGCTTAGAGGTCGGTTCGTAGTATATTTATATAGCGATATCGACGAGGTTAAGAGAACGAACTCTATATAGTTCTAAGGCAAGCGTCGTTCTCTTATTATAACGAACGCTTTAAGTATCTTTAGATATAGATCTACGCTAAGCTAGGATCCTCTTTCGAAATATATTACGAATACTAATACCTTAGCGGCTCTAAAAACGAGGCTAAATAAGAAAGTACTTTAAGATTTTAAGGACTTTAGTATAACTATAATTAGCCTTTTCGATTAGCTTTAGCCGATCGAGGAAGCTATTAAGCGATAGTTTAATATCTATAACGAGTACCTTTAAGAGGCTAATAGACGTAAGAATCTTAGCTAGCTATAGAATATATACTATAGTTTAACCTAATAGATCTTCCGCTAGAACTCTATATACTAGCTATATTATATAGTAATCCGACTAGACTATACGACGTACTTATATTCCTACTCTTACTATATAAAGTTCTCGTATAGAGTAATAGAGTATAGAGAAGCTAATAGTACGAGCAAGTTCTACTATATTAATATCGCCCTTAATAAGCTATAGTAGAGTACTAGTATTAACTTTATATAAGGATCCGTATCCTTTACTAATAAGAAGGAGGCTAATACTATAGTATTAGTAAGGGGCCTATATAAGAGAAATGTTTTCCGAGCTTAGTTCGAGCGTATAGAGAAGCGAGAGGTTCTAAAGAATAATAAGAGCTTATTTATTAAGGCTATTAGCCTAGACTAACTAATAGAAGAAGACTTTACCCTAATCGGTTATAGAATAAAACTATAGGTCTATAACGCGTTCTAGGCACGTATCTCGTTCCTATACCTACTATATAGTATAAAGGCCTCTAAGAAGACTCGCCGAACTATACTTCCTTAGTTTACTTAAGTTAATATTAAGAACGATAGCCTAGAAATAAGTAAAGCCTTAAGAATCTATACTAAGCTACGTAACGTATACTATAACCTCCTTTTAGGAGTTAGTACTCTATCTAGCTATTCTAATAAGTATAGTATTATACTCCTTTAGTTTTTAGCCTCTACTTACTTTATTCTATAGAGTCTTCTATCGGCCGTACTCGTAGGCTAGCTATAATAGAATAACCTAGTCGTTATTAAGAATACTTATAAGTAGATAACTTACTTTAAGGAAGACTTCTTTTCTAAGGCCTTCGACTACTACGATCGTATACTTACGGAGTATACTCGTGTCTAGCCTCTAGTATTAGAGCTAGAATAAATGTTTTTCGGAAATAATAGTTACGTACTATACTAAGCCGACTATTCTAAGCGTCCTATAGCTTAGTTCTATAAAGATATAGATATTAATAACTAGTTAAAGATCTATAGTTAATTATAGAACGAGGTATAGAAGGAAGCTAAGGCTTAGGGCCTTAGCTTAGCGAAGTTAATAGTAGTAGATAATACGAGGACGATAAGTTAGACTATAAATAATAAGTGTTTTATATAAGTACCTTTATATCTATTAGACTAGAATTTAACTAATATCGTAGGTTTAGGTTTATAATAGAGGTAGAGTATATTAGCTAGCTAATATAAGCTAACTAGCTACTTGTTTTAATACGAGAATTAAGATATACTATCGCTATAGGAACTTAAATCTAGGGCTTACTTTAGTATTTTTAGAAGTTAGGGTTTAATTAGTAAGGCGGGTATACTTATAGCTTATAGTTCGAATACGAATAGATAGATATATACTAATATAGATAGTAGCGTAACGACTACGTATAGCTATAACCTTAAACTCTTACTAAGTCGTATATTAGAAAGAGAAAATAAAGAAGTAGTTACGATAGCTTCTAACGTATACTTACTAGAAATAGGTACGCTAGACGAGATAGTATCTAAGGACTAGCTACGTAGGGCATTCTATTACTTACCTACCTTACGACCTACTCTATTTATACTAATATTAGCTACTCGGGCATATATAGTATAGAGTAACCCTAAACCTCTCTCTTATTTACGCGTTCTCTCGTATTTCTTTATACTTATAGCTATATTAGACTATCTTACTAAGAAAGAGTATATTAAAGATACTATAGAATAGCTTGCTACTACTAACGCTACTACCTCTCTAACTTAAGTAGCCTATAACTTCTAAGTTAAGTATTAGCGCCTCTATAGGCGCCTTAAGGGTATTCTAAGTCGTAGTAGATAAGAAATAGCAAACTATAAACTAGATAGTATTTAGGAAGCTATACTAATTTAGTACTTAAGGCGTTATAATAAGATTAGTATCTTAGCGCGTCTTAGAGACCTTTAAATATCCGCTAACTTAATTCTTTACTATACGTATAATAGTAATAAAGAGTAGCCTACTATTAGTTATATATAAGCCTCGAGGTAGCTTAAGAGGTATCTAGAGTAGACAAAGCGTAAGATAATAATTAATTCTAAGAAGATTATTACGTAATTCTATAGTAAGATTAAGGCTATTCGATTACGTAAACGTTTTAAGGTAATACCGCTTCTAATTAATATAATTTTAAATTCTCGTATCTACTAGTTACTTAAGCGTCTCTTAGAGGCCCTTCTATAGTAAAATATAGATAATTCTATACGCTAAAACCTCGAGAAGTTATTAAGAGATACTTAAATTTAGGCTCTTAATAGCGCTAAGGCTATCGCTAAACTTCGTAATTCTACGGCTATAGAGGTAATACGTAGGGCTCGTAACCTCTATAAATAATTAAGCCTTTAGAAGAGTAAAGTTATAATAGCTATAAAGATAGGTTCTATAGTAACTATACGTACTAAGACTAAATTATAGCGAGCTCGAAGGGTATTATAAAGAGCTAAAGAAGCTAATATTCGTAAATAAATCGCTAGGATTAATAAGTATATTAAAGGTATACTAAAGAGGCTAGCTTATAAGTAATATAGGCATTAAATTATATATAAATTCCTATAGGTTATAGACGAGTTAGTAGAGGTAATATATACTATATTTAGAGTCGAGGAAGCTTATAGCTTAGAGTTATAATTAGGGCTTAGTATAAGGGTATATATAAGAGTATACTATATAGGTACTAGTAGAATAGGCTAGCCTAGCCTATTCTTAGCTATCTAGTATCTTCTCGTATAACGTACTAAGCTTACTTAGCTTAGTAAGAAGATACTCCTCGCTACTACTCTTATACTTAAAATAATAAGCTAGATATTCGTATAGTCTTAGTCCGCCTATTACTCTTTATACTAGCCTATAGTACCGAGCTAGAAACTTTAATACGCGAATATTTCTTAAAACTATATAATAGCTTAAAGGATAGTAGGTAGAAAGACGCGCGCCGCGCTAAATAACGCTACTATTAACTAGAGTAGCGCTATAGAAGATATACTATCTAAGACGCTATAGAGAATAGGTAATAACGCTACTATAGAAGACTAAGAATATTAATTAGAGGACGAGAACGAATAAGGGCATAAACTTACGCTAGACGCGCTCGTAGAAAATACGAAGATCGTAAGTAAATAGAAGAGACTACGCCTCGCGAAACTATAGTAATAAACTCTTTAAGTCGAAGCTAATATTAGGTAACTAGAAGTAGAATTAGCTTAGCGAAGAGCTATACTAGTCTTACTAGACCTAAATAGCCTAGCCGATAGTAACTAGCTTCTAAAAGCTAAAGAACCTCTTATATTTAAAAGGAAGAGCTAGGTATAGTACGATACCTAGACTCGCGCTATAGAATAATTATTCCGTAGGCACTTAGGTTTTAATAGTTACGAGGACTAAAAGACGGATTACGCTACTAATTATATAGATAAGCTCTAGTAGGACTACTAGGAGTAAAATATAGGCTAGTTAGCGCTAAGGACTACTTTATTCTAGCTTATAATAAAGGAAGTTATAATTAACTCTATAGATTTACTATTCGAACGACGCTAGAGAGCTAATAACGCGTTAAAGACGGTTAGGTAAGGCCGGCGTATCTCTACTAAGCTTCTTAAAGAAATAAAAGAACTCTAAGAAAAAGTATAAGTAGATAAAGAAAGCTATAAGATCCTAGCTTTCTTTTCTACTCTATTACTATTACTATAATATCGAGTATAGTTATACCTAGCGCCTACTAAGTCGCTTAAGGAAGTAGAAGAATAGGCTAACTAGGCCTACTATTTTATTAGAAATAGAGTAGAAGGCGAAGAGTAGTACGAGAGTAGGTAGGCAGCTTAAAACTATAAACGTACTAGTATAAAGATCGCTACGTCTCTACTAAAAGATAAGTACGTAAATAAGTAACGCTCGCCTAGACTATTTTAAGAAAAGAAGGCGCTAGAAGAGCTTAGATTCCCTCTTATATATTATAGTTATAAATAGGTAGGCTATAAGAAGAAGTAATAATTTAACTTTAATCTTTAGAACTATAACTTAAAGAAAAGGCCTACTTCTAGAGACTATAATAGTTATAGGCTATATATAGTATACTATATAGCGAATAATAGAGACGAGCTATAGAACTAAGTAAGCTTAGAGCTTAGGTCTACTCGACGCTTATCGCTATAAGGATTACGATTACTAGACTAAATAGACCTAGAGAGGTTATAAGACTAATTAACTCTAGCGTAGTAGTAAACTTTATAGGCGCGCTACTTATAAAAGAAGTTAAGTACCCTCGATAATAGTACGCGCTTTATAGCGCTTAACGGCTAGAGTCTATAGGTTACGAGTAGTATAGAAGAGTTACTATTAGTTCGAGATAGTATAAACTAAACTCGAGAGTATAAGGCTACTATATAAGTAGGCCGTATCTATAGGTTAGTATACTATAGTTAGAGGCCCTAAGCCCGTCGATTAACTTTATAACGAAGACGATAACTTAGAAATATAAGCTATAGAAAGGATAGGCTATAGTAGTAGTAGGCGCTATACGTTTCTAGTAAGACTACGGATCGTCTTAAGGTAGTACGATCTACGCTATATTAGTCTAAGAAGTAGTAGAAAAGACTATAGAGACGTAGAACGAGATTCCTACTACCTTCTATAACTTCGCTACTATATTCTTAAAGTAAAGTATAGAAGAACTACTAGACTATAGGCTAAACGATATAGCTATTAACCTAGTAGAAGATAGTTAGGCGCCTTAGAGCCTAGTTTATTCTATATCTAAAGCGGAGCTATTATATACTCGCGACTAGTTACTACGTAGAAAGTAATTTAAAGTCGGAGTTTATATAGTATTTTATATTACTAGTAGGCGTACCTATTTTATTCGTACGTAAGGAGGATAATATAATACGACTCTATATCGACTATAGAGAGCTAATCGCGGTAACGATTAAGAACCGCTACCTTCTACCTCTAATAATAGAATCCTTAGACTAGCTAGTAGAAGCTACTATAATCTCGAAGTTAGATATTATAAATATATATTATAGAGTCTATATTCGAAAGAAGGACGAATAGAAGACGGTATTTTAGACTAGGTACGGCTACTATAAGTATACTATAATACTATTTAAACTATTAAACGTACGAGGCGTATTTTAGAAGTATATTAACTAGGCTCTTACTAGCCTTATTAACGTATTCTACGTAGTATATCTCGACGACATTCTAATTTACTTAAAGGATAAGATAGAATACGAGAACTACGTAAGGTAGGTACTAGCTTCGCTTATAATAGTATAGACTCTATACTAAACTAAGTAAGTACGAGTTCTACTAGAACTAGGTCGAGTTCCTAGGCTACGTACTTAAACGTAATAGAGTCTATATTAAGTTATTAATCTAGAAAGGATTAGAGCTATATAAGAATAGCTAATACCTAGATCTATTAAGAATATCTAGGTATTCCTAGGCTTTACTAACTACTACTATAGATTTATTAGGAGATTCTCGAGGCTAGCCGTACCTCTTAACTAGTACCTTAAAGAGAAGAAAAGTCTATCTAGATATAAGGAGGAGTTAAGACCCTTATAGCTCGATACTAGCGCCCTCGCGGCTTTTATTAAACTAAAGTAAGCGTTCTTAGTAGCGCCTATCTTATACTATTTTAACCTAGCTCTATCTATTCGAGTAGAGACTAACGTATCGAGGTTAGTAATCTCTAGTATTATAACCTAGTAGTACGATCTTAAGAGTAAGAAGTAGTAGTTTCTAGTAGTATACTTCTTATAAAAGATAGTAGCTATAAAAAGTAACTATAGGACGGAAGATAGTAAACTATTAGCTATAGTAGCGTCCTTTAAATACTTTCGCTACTACCTTAAAGGTATTTAGTACTAAGTTAAGCTCCTAATAGATTATACTAACCTCTAAGCCCTAATAATAATAAAGATACTATTAAGGCGCTAGGTAAGGTAGGTAGAATAGCTCTTACGATCGACTTCTATACGATATATTATCCCGAACTCGTAAATAAGAGTGCCGACGTATTAAGCCGTAGATATAACTATAAAAAGATTAATTACTTTAGAAAGTAGGCTACTAAAGGGGAGTTTAGCGTAAGCTAGCGTTTTCTATAAGTAGTATTAACGCTAATAAGCTAATCTACCTTAGTCTATTTCGTTACTATAGTAGAGGTAGATACTAATAGTTTAGCTAACGCCGCGTCTACTTAGAATTTAGACTATATAGTAGTATACGTAGAGGAAATATTAGGCTAGAACGATACGCCTATATAAGTTTAATAATAGTCGTTAGAAGGAGGTAGTCTATACTATAAGAGTCGAGCGTATATCTAAGAAGAGCTAGAACGACTTAAATTGCTCTAGTAATACTATAACGACCTACTAAGTAGTTATTTTAGGTTCGCTTAGACTCTAGAGTTACTATAACGAAGTCTTTACTAGCTTAAGATACGCTAGTATATTAAGGACTTTATACGAATATACGAAGTATATACTAGAGCTAAACTCTAGAGATACCTACTCTACGAGTTACTATATCTAGAAGAGCTATTATTAGGCTTATAAAAGGACTTAACGATAGACTTTATTACGGATCTGCTACCTAGCCGCCTTTAGGACCGCGTATATAACTCTATCCTCGTAGTAATTAATAGATTTACTAAGATAGCCTATTATATTCTATACTATAAGGATATTATAGTAGAAAAGCTAGAGGAACTACTATTCTAGAAGATTATACGGCTATATAGAGTGCCTTATTCTATTACCTCTAATAAGGGGCCTATCTTAACCTCTAGATACTAGAGTACGATTTACTACTACCTAGGAGTATATAGGAAGCTTAGTACCGTATAATATATTCTACTCGTAAATAGACGAGTAAACGGAGCGCTAGAACTAGACCTTAGAATAGTACCTACGTATATACTATAACTTTAAGTAAGATAACTAGGCTACGCTACTATTAACGGTAGAGTTTATATATAACGATAGCCGTTACGCGTTAATAGGATATATACTATAATATTACTATTCTAGGTAAATTACGTTCGTAACCTACGGCGTCTAAACTAGCCTAGAATACGCTAGGCCGCCGGCGAGATACTTAAAGCGGCTATATTAGCAGATTAAGTCCTTATAGTATAAAAGTAGCTGCGCTTAAGACTAGCTAGCGTACGTAAGTAGTACGTAGTAGTATATATAACTAGTACTATAAGAATATAGCCTTTTATATAGAGGATTAGGTTTACTTCTCTATAAGGAGTATTAAGTTACTATAGCCGTTAAAGAAGCTAGACTATAAATACGTAGGACCTTTCCTAGTCGATAAGGTAGTAAACTATATAAAAGCTAAGGTAATATATACTAGAGCTAGGCTAGTAGCTAGCTTAGCCTAAGATAGCGTAAAATAGTATATCCCTACTCTTATAAAGTATTTATATCTTTATTTAACTTAACCTTAGTACTCTCTAGATTAGTATTAGTATTCGCTATAGGAGTATAGCGCCTAAGCTAGCCTTAAAGAAGCGCTTACTAGCCCTATTTAGATCTATAGCGTTATAGACTATAGTAGATATAACTTTTAAGTAAGTAGAAAGGCTTAAGTTCCCCTTCTTTAAAGTAGCGCGGGGCTTAATATAATTATACTAGATTCTATAAACTTCGTACGCTTTCTAAACGTAGGTATTTTCTATTTAAGTTAGCTCGTCCTAGAATAAGCTAGCTTGCTCTAACGTACTATATTCTTAAGGAGCGCGGCTATAGAATAGTTACTCTAAGTAACCTTAGGTCTAGACTTATCTTATATATTTATACTAAGGTACGCGCTAAGGCTATTCTTACTACGAACGCTATCTTTAAGACTACTAAGGGATAAGAATAGTTAGTATAGGTTAGGATAGTATAAGAGGAGGCAACTTATAATATAATACTACTAGCCTAGATCTTAATACGGTTCTTAAGGTCCTTTAGAGCGTTAGAGTTAGAAACTACGTTATCCTCGTATATACTAGCGATTTCTATCTTAAAGGTATTATATTTTCCTTTACTCTTTTCTAGAAGCTATAAAGTTAGCTAATACTAACGTAAACTATAGTAGAATAGACTAACTTAAAGATAGTTAGTATTCTTTTTAGCTAATAGAATAGATAGTTATAAAAAAGATTAGCCGAGGCCTTCTTACTAGCAATCTAGTATAGACTATATAAATCTAGATACTTCGAAGCCTAACTAATATAAGTAAAGTAAAGATTATCGTTCTTAGAGCTAGTCTTAGCCTTCTCTAAGTACGTTTTATAGAATTTAATAGTAGTAGATAATATTATAGGTATACTAGTCTAAGTTAGTATAGTTCTAATATATTCTAGCGCTACTTAGCGCAAGTAAGTATTACTAAAATTTAGATAGGTTAGTAGTAGAGAATAGTAGAAAGAGTTAAAATAGAATAGCTAGACCCTAATGTTAATAGCTACTAGAAACGAGCTATAATTAACCGAATTTTTTAGGATAGTCTATAGGCTCCGCCGCCTCTAATTAGCTAGGCTAACTATAAATAGTCTAGCTACTAGTTTTCTTAGATACTTAGTAGTAAATTTTAAGACTATAATAGTACTACTATAAAGTAAATACGCGCTACGAATAGCGCCTATAAGTAATAGAAGGGAATAATATAAAGGTATACTATATAGATACTAGTAGAATAGGCTAGCCTAGCCTATTCTTAGCTATCTCCTCGTACGACGTACCGAGCTTACTTAGCTTAGTAAGAAGATACTCCTCGTAACTACTCTCGTACCTAGGATAATAAGGTAGATATTCGTATAGTCTTAATCTAAGCCTATTATCCTTTATGCTAGCCTATAGTACCTAGCTAGTAACCTTAATAGTGTACTATATAGGCACTAGTAGACTAGGCTAGCCTAGCCTATCCTCGGCTATCTCCTCGTACGACGTATCGAGCTTACTCGGCTTAGTAAGGAGACACTCCTCGCTACTACTCTCGTATCTAGGATAACGAGGTAGATATTCGTATAGTCTTAATCTAAGCCTGTTATCCTTTGTGCTAGCCTATAGTACCTAGCTAGTAACCTTAATAGTGCACTATATAGGCACTAGCAGAATAGGCTAGCCTAGCCTATCCTCGGCTATATCCCCGTACGACGTACCGAGCTTACTCGGCTTAGCAAGGAGACACTCCTAGCTGCTACTCTCGTACCTAGGATAACGAGGTAGATATTCGTATAGTCTTAATCTAAGCCTGTTATCCTTTGTGCTAGCCTGCAGTACCTAGCTAGTAACCTTAATAGTGCACTATATAGGCACTAGCAGAATAGGCTAGCCTAGCCTATCCTCGGCCATATCCCCGTACGACGTACCGAGCTCACTCGGCTTAGCAAGGAGACACTCCTCGCTGCTACTCTCGTACCTAGGATAACGAGGTAGATATTCGTATAGTCTTAATCTAAGCCTGTTATCCTTTGTGCTAGCCTGCAGTACCTAGCTAGTAACCTTAATAGTGCACTATGTAGGCACTAGCAGAATAGGCCAGCCTAGCCTATCCTCGGCTATATCCCCGTACGACGTACCGAGCTCACTCGGCTTAGCAAGGAGATACTCCTCGCTGCCACTCTCGCACCTAGGATAACGAGGTAGATATTCGTATAGTCTCAATCTAAGCCTGTTATCCTTTATGCTAGACTGTCGGACCCAGCTAGCAACACTGACACTTAGAGCTACTAGGGTCATCCATAGCAACAGGTGTCGAGATCCTAGATCCTAGCCCAATAAAATTTCCTTAGTATCCTAGCCTTTTCAAATTAATCGACATCACCAAGATTTATCGAGTTGCTACCCAATTAGCGGATAGTCCTTAGTCACCTACTTACAAGGCCTGTTTTGTAACTGGGAAGGCTGTTACAGCCAGTTACATGGTTGTCACGGTGACTGGCACACCACTACCCTGGTCTATACATGAGCGACAATTGCCATGGTTTTACTTGAAATTTCTCAGCAGGAGATGCTCGGGCACCGCCCTGCGCCGTTGGAATCAATTTACAGTTAACATAGTGTGTCCAGCCATTGTGGTGGCGAGCAGAACTCCAAGAATCCTTTAACCCGCGAATTGCTCAAGCGCAAATGCGTTCTTCACAATCTCGTTTGGGCCACGAGGACCATCCTGGTATTATGCTTTGGACTTGCAGCATATGTTCTTGGTTCCCGTGCCGCATTGAACGTCAGTGCTGCGCTGTTGGGAGTGCAGAGTCGAGGCTTCACCTTGCTCGACACCACTGAGCAGGTACCTGGTCCATGTGATCGAGGCTCGACACAGGATTAAACTGTTGATCTGATCTTTTGAATGCGCGTTATACCCGATTGAGTGGCGGGAATCACCAGAAGCACTCAACCGAAATGATACACTGCTCGACGTCGTGCCCGAGCGCACATTCGATGCGCGCTGCCAATGAATGCATCGGATGCGCAAGGACACGCAGAGATACGAGGATCAGCTGCGGCGTGTGAGCAAGACTCTATATAATGTTCGCATCCTCGTGAACATCGAGTACTCGCAACATTCACACTCGTAACACCCACACGATTCACCGCCTTACCACCACCCAATTTTCCTCTTTAACCAACACACTGCTCAATATGAAGACCTTCACTGCGCTCGCCTTCGCTTTTGGCCTGTCCATGGTCAATGTACTCGCATGCGATAACTATGGTACTGGAAGTGCCCTGTGCGGAAACCAAGTAAGCAAGCTCTCACTTCACTACGAACGCCTCTACGCACACGACACTGACTTCGACTTTGCAGCTTGAGTGGATTGTACGTTCCCCGCTTCAATCTCACCAGCGAGTACTTGGTCGATCTCACAGTTCAAACAGTGCAATCCTAGGGCCGAGACAGGAGGACCGCAAGGAAACAATTGCCACCAGGAGGGTCAATGCGATGGAGATACTTGCGGGTGGTGTGTAAGTACTACTGGCTTCCCTTTTCTTCATCTTGCGTACATGTGTTGTTTGGCAGTAGTTGGCTAATCCGGACAATCTTTTAGTGTGACCCGTCGGGGAACCCCCCTAAGCCCCCTAAGGCAAAGAGGACCGCAATCCCCAGAATCATGTAAAGCCTTTGAAACCACTGGTAAGTATTATACAGCTTGCGACTTCGGTGGACGCTCAATTTCTGACAGAACTTAGGATCACGATTTCAAATATCCCCTCGCGCTAATCGACAATGCGATGGAGGATATTTGAATCTCTCCTGTTAGTAGTGTCCACATTCGACTATTTAGAAGGTGCATTATAAAATGAGGTTTTACAAATTCCTTTCGACATGTGTATTGCGGTAGAAGAAACTTCTCCGGAGGTCTAGAGTCCCGAGTGTTCTTCTGCTTTCTTGCCGCTGCGCAGGCTTGTCTGAGTATTAGTAGCCGTCAGTCTTACGCCTCTTGCCTTTCTCCTCTGAGATCTGTTGTCCATGCTCTCTCTCTCTGTCTGCCTGAGCGGTTTTTGCTCTAGTCTACATGCCGCGCCGAACTTGTTGTACTTTGGGTGTGAAAGGAACAGATTGCATGAGCGTGGTGCATTCAACGCGAGTTAGCCTGGAACAACGTTCCGGTCCCCGCTCAAGGCTCCACTCTTCATCACCGTCAGTTCAAGAAGTCGGTCATCAGAGTTCTGTCCTCCTTCCTCCCTGAAAGTAGGATGTTACCACCAAGAAGTTAAGGACAAAGTGTCCAAGAAAATATACGAATAAGTATTCGCCTGAGTGCCAGTCGTAATGCACGAATACGTGAAGCTGGGCTGTTGAGTGCTCGAAGTCGGCATTGTAGGAGTTGTGGTTTCCTGGCCTTTCCAGTTGTATGGACGCGGGTCGTCTGCGATTGTGAGTGTTCGGGTGTAGATGATCGTGTTGCCGAGGGTGACAACGAGGTTGCAGGAGACGGCTGCAACGATGGAATGGAAGTCGTAGTAGAAGGTCAGGGTGTAGGGGCGGTCGAGCGCGAGGTTGTTCAGGGTTTGGGTCATGATGGGTGTGGGGTTGCTCTGGGTACCGTCGTAGTGGAGGATGCTGGGTATCGATGACAGGTTAGTCGACGGATAAATGGTTGTTTTGGGGATGGGGTAGAGGGAGAAAACTTACGCGTATATGTTTCCGGTGTGTGCTGCTGCTTGAAAGTTGTTTGGATACAACCTTCCGCCTCCGGTGTTTGGCCAGTCAATCATGGAGCCTAGGGGTCCGCTGCTGGTGATTTGTTCGAGACCTGGATTATTCAGGACGTTTGTGCCGGGAGCAAGCGGTGAGGGCTGGATGGTCACGGTCACAGCGGAAGTGACGGTGGCAGTGGTGAACTTCGTTTACCTCCGCTTGGGTCGTCAAAGTCGAGGTGATGGTGTCCAACTCGGTGGCTGTCACTGTCTCAGCTGCCTTTGTTTCCGATCGTTGCGGTCATACTGGTTTCTGGCTCTCAATGATCGCAGTCAACCGTTAACTAGCAATTAATTGATTAATCGATTGATCAATTCCAACCCAACCTAACACTATAATTAGTTGCAATTATATGCCGGAACAAGTGAATAGTTGCAACCGAGTCGTATAGTTAATTAAACGGAGGCTTAGCAACGTAGCTAAGTAAATAAATAGTTCGTAGAAGGCCTCTAGAAGGCCTCCGGTTAGCTATATTAGCCTCCTCTTCTGCATTATTAGTCTCTTATGCGTCTGCCGTTCGCAGGGGCCGCTATATAAAGTAAGGATCCTTAGGGGTAGGTTATTAGACGATGCAGGGTAACGGGTAGTTGCAGAGGCCTAAATATATAATTATTAGTAAACTTCCTAATTCGGCATCGAAATTAGTGAAATTAGCTAATTAAAACCTAGGTTCTTTATATTCTTTATGCTTATAAAGAACTATAGTTTTGCTTACTTATAATTAATCCGGCTTAATCGATTAATTAAAATAACCTCTAGTTGCAATTACTTGCCTCAGCAACTCAATTAAGGCCTTTAATTGATTGCAATCGGTTGACTGCGATCATTGCTGGCTCTAGAGTAATAGTGCTCGTCAATGTGACCGTGCTCGTGATAATTACTGCAGCCGGGGTTATGATCTCGCCAGCCACGTTGGCGATTGTTTGCACTGCTACGTGGGTAATGGTGTGATAGACTGTAGAGGTAGTTGTCATCCGAGCAGTGCCTTTCGGAGTTACAGTAGTCGTAATTGTCTTCGCTGGCACCATGCATTTACAGATGGAAGAGATCGCTTTGCGTGGATTGCTCTTCAGGCAATTCACCCACTGCTTCTTGCGAGGGTCTCCGCGCGCTACCAGGGCATTGGGGTTGTTCAGTGTCAGGTCACTGGTGGGTTCAGCGCCTGGCGCAGTGCGCTTGACCTTCGCCGCGGGAGAAGCTGTGGTTGTCTCGGTGCGAGTCGCTGTCTCGGTCTATTTTCGTGACTCCATAAGCTTCGGTCCGTGTAGATGTCAAATAAATGAATGCACACTTACAAGTGTCACTGTGGCGGTATTGGTCACGGTTTTGACTTCGGTGAGCGTGGTAAGCTCAGTGGCTGTAACACCCACGGGCGCTGGAGTTATGCTAGTCTCATCAACAAATGACAACAACCTAGACTGTTCTGTCGAACTCACGTTTCCGTGTTGGTGGTCGTAATGGTATCAGTCAAGGTAGGATCAGTGACACTGTCCTCAAGTCAGTTTGAATTGCCCTAACACGTCGATCGATTTGCGTACGTTCTAGACTCTGTTCCAGTCACAGTATTGGTCTCTGCAACGGCTGTCACTCTAGCCACTATTAGCAACGGTCTTGGCAAGTATTAATTGCACGTTCTCACGTGGAAATGGTTGACACGGTGACGACGGTTGTGGAATCTGCAGCAGTCACTCTGCAAATCGTCAGCAGTAACTCATGACGTTCGCGGGTGTACTGTCGTACGTGATCTCTTTCACGGTCACGACTGTGCTAGTCGGTTTACGAGCAGTAATAGTAGTAGTGCATGCTCGCTGTGCATGATTCTTTTGGCAGTAAGACGTCGCCAGTGGATAATAACGCAGAGCGCTAGCAATCGTGCCGTATTCGCCTGAGCAAGTGGTTTGCTGAGCAGATATGGCGACAGCATGCACCTGCTGCGCCACCAGAAGCACAGCGCTCAGAGCGATGGGTGGATGCATGGTAAAATTTTCGACGTCAGCTACGTCTGTGTAAGAAGAGAATGAGGATTAGTACATGTTGTCAATAGCAAAGGAGGAAAGACGAGGTGATGGCGGCTTCTCACATCCCTATAGCTCTACGCATGGACCGTGTGCCAGACGAAGCGGCAATAACGTACCGCTAGCTCGTGGCGTTCCGGTCGAGGCGGTCCACCGATCGAAATGGTCCGAACCCTCACAAGTGTGTGGCGTCAATGCAGTCGCGCGGGTCTGTATGATGAGATAGATGCGCTCCCGAGGATGCGAGGATTCGATAAAGGCGCCTCGTGCCTTTGAGATCTCTCAGCCCAGCCAAGTATTGCACACTGGGGCTGGACTCACATTTGTCGGCAAGGACCCATGGGATATAGGCGGGCTAGGCACGATTCAGGAATGCTGCATACCACTACCATCTCATATAGCATGCGTTGTTGGTTCCAGTGAGGTTCAGAGTGGTTGCAGAAAAGATATGGAGGTCCCTGTCGCCGCCGAACAGCGCGAGAATGCCGACCGCAGGTTATGTAACGTAAGTTAATTCCATCTCGAGCGCGCGGACAGTGCCGGCTTAGAAGTAGGGTGCGCGTGACGCACGGAACCACGTGACGCTACACTTTAATCAAAATACCCTCTAATATAATTAACTATAAAACACTTAATATGGATCTAGTATAGTAGGCAGTTAATAGAGTACTAAATAAAGAGTTTACGATAATTACTAAAGTAGCAAATTACTATTATATGCACCGTAGTACTATTAGTAAGAGGCTTAATAAGAAGGCTACTAGCTAAGCTATAAAGATTAAATTCTAGCGTATTTTAACTACTTTATAAGAGGCTAACCTTATCGCCTATATTAATACTTTAACCCTTAAAGGCCTACCTCTAACCTCTTTAATAGTTCTAAACTTTATTTATAAACTATATAGTTATAGGCCTATAGATAACTAGGTTACTAGGTTTATTAAGAGGTAGTAGGGATCTATTAACTCTTATTATCTTAACCTTATTAAATACTTAAGGTTTAAGGCTAATTTAAAGTAGTTATATAATTAGTAGTTTAAGCTTCTAAAGGCTAAGATTAATAATTATAAGATTCTGCCTAAGAATATATATAATATTAATAAGAAAGGGTTTATAGTTAGCTTTATAAATAAGACTAAAAGAGTTTATAGTAAGGAGGTATTAGAGACTAAGAAAGTACTAAGAAATATCTATAGTAGTAACTATAAATAGATTATAATACTAGTAGCAATCTATATAAATAGAATATAGCTATAACTAACTATAATATTTAAGGCTTAAACTAGTAATATTTAAGACACCTAGATATAAGATTTTAATACTAAAGTATATAATATTAGTTAGTAATCCTTAGAGACTAGCTAGACTAATAACTCTATTAGTTTTATATAGCTTAGAGATATCTTTAATAGATATACTAAGGCTAAGGCAAGGAGGTAATAGAGGCTCTTAATTCTTAATAGCTATAGCTCTTATATAACTATATAGTTTATTAACTATACCCTTAAATAGAAGATTATAGTTACTATATTTCTACTATATAGTACTTACTACCTATAGCTACTAGATATATTACTATTTAGGCCCTTATCTATTAAATATAGCTAAGAGCTTAATAAGCTTAATATAAAGTACTAAGAGTTAACTACTATAAGGAAAAGGGACTTCCTTAAGCTATTTTAGCCTATATTTACCTAAGCCTTTATATAGAAGAATATTCTAAGCTCCTTTAAGAAGACTAGTATTAATCTATATAATCTAATACGTATACTTAGTATATAGTAGCTAGTAGCTAAGGAGTTAAGACTAGCTACTTCTAGCTCTTCTAGCTCCTCTAACTCCTTTATTAGAAGTATATACCTTATAAGGAGTATATTTAAAGAGGTTTTAACTAAATTTATTACCTTTAGCTAGTAGGAATAACTCTAAGGCATATATAGCTAAATGTTTATCCTATAGTCTTAAAACCGGCTTCTTAAAGCTAAGAATACTAGCCTTCGAGAGGCTATTATAAATAAGAAGAAATATAAGACTAAGGGCAAGAGCCTTATTACTAATTAGCGTTAGTTAAACTAAGATAGTATTAGTATAGTTATTTATAGCTCTTAGAAAGTCTAAGAAGCTAAGGACTTTATAGCTAAACAAGAGGTAGCTAAGAAGGCTTAATATACTAAAAAGGAGGCTTAAAAGGAAGCTAAGAAGCTAGCTAATATTAAGGCTAATATTAAGAAGGAATAGCGTAAGTTAGATAGGCTTAGATAATATAATATTAAGCAAGAATAGGCTACTAAGGCTAAGGATTAAGTAGTACGTGCAAAGGAAGTAAAATAAGCTAATAGATAGTTCTAAGACAACCTTAATTAGTCTATTAAGGCTACTAGAAGGTTTAAATATATAGTTATTAAGGAGCTAGTATAATAACTAGTATTTAAGGAGCCTTAGAAGGTTATAGCTAGCTTATAAGCTAGCTCTTTAAGATTAGGTAGAATACGATAACTAAGCTAGAAGGCTATACTAAATTTATAGTTTAAGAACCTCTCTATATAGTAATAGTAACGTAGTTTAAATTATCTAATTCTATATAGTAATAGTTAAGAAACAATACCTTAAAGATTAAGCTAAAGTATAGCGTTACGTAGTTCCGTATAGTACGCGCACTCTACTTCTAGCGCGTAACTATACCTTATAGGTAATAGAGGTCGCTATTAACGATCTATTATCTACTATGCTACTTTTTATTATATCGTAAGCAGAGCGCTATAATACGACCCTTACTATAGTCGCTCGCGCGGAATTCTTTTAAAATAAGGCTCTCGTATTCTATCGTAAAGACGCTCTCGAATTCTATTACAAAGGGGTACTAATCGCTCCGTTACGAATCCGAACTATCCCCTTCCCCTTCGATTTATATCGTAAAGGGCCTCCGGCGGCTCTTAAGGACTCTCTAGGAGCTACTACGTAGAGCTTTTACTTTTTGCCTACGGTAGGCTTTTACTCGCTTTTTGTCGCATAGTAGTATTACTATAGTAATATCGGTCGGAAAGTATAGTTTTAGTCGCAAGGTAGATATATACGTAAGTAAGCTACGTAACCGCGTACGGATATAGTAGAAATAGAATAGACTAATAAGAGTAGACCGTACTACGTACGGATGTTTTTTTATCCGTAGTATTAACCTACGGTCGGATTAATTATCCTATAAGCTAAGGACTACCTAGACTCCGAGTATTATTATAGCTCTAAATCTAGAATATTAAACGCGAACTCTTAGTAGTAATATAACGAATAATAGTAGTTTAATATAGTAATATACTAGTTACTATAACGACTATATAAGTAGCTAATAATAGCCTCTCTAGTTATAAAATAAGCTATATAACTAGGTAACTAAGGACTATCTACTAATTAGGTAGTAACTCGATAAATTAATTTAAAAAGGCTAGGATCTTAATAAAATTTTATAGAGCTAGGATCTAGGATCTTAATACTTATTACTATAACTATCTCTAGTAGCTCTATATTCTAATCTAAACTCTAAGCTATAAGCTTTCTTAACTCTAAGCTAGTAGCTCGCGCCCTACTCTAATAGACTATAGAATACTTTATACTATCCGCTATACTTCGTCTACGTATATATAGGACTAGTAACTAAAACTATATAGTACTACGAACTATATATAAGACTTTTAGTAGTATCTAAGTAGTAATAAAAGTAGGAGATACGTACGAATCTTAGTTATACTAGTTATAAGCCGTTTATAGGGCAAAACGCTTAGTTATAGCTTAGTTACGCTATTTTACCTAATTATAAATTTATAACTATAACTAAGGCGTAATACTAGTTCGATATAAGAGTATTTATTAGAAGGAGAGATATAACCTATACGTCGTAGGCAAGCGCTAATTATTTTAGCTAGGCGTACTACTTATAGATATCTTAGCGCTCTCTTCTATCTCGTATCTCTTCTCTTTTATTATTAACCTCGCCGTCGCTAATACGCGCTAAATCGTTCGAATACGCTATCTTTTTAATTAATACCTCTCGTTATCGTACGCCTTTATTCTACTTCTAATTTACTACTACTACTATAGTACTACTACTACTAACCTCGCCGCTACTATAATAAAGTTCTTCGATTTCGATACTACTACTATTAATACTAAGACTAACGCGATTCTTAATAGAATAGATAATATAGTATTCGACGACGCGTTTAGTAAGGTACTTATATTACTATATAATATCGATATTAACGCGCTTAGTAACGATTAAGGTAAACTAGTAGAATAGTTAGCATACGCTTATCTTACGAAGGTAGTAAATTAATCGTCTTAACTGCCTTAGCTATTAGAACCGCCTTAGCTATTAGAACTACTTTAGCTATTAGAACTACCTTAGCTATTAGAACCGCCTTAATCGTCTACTGCTAAGCTATCTAATAATAACGCTATTATTAAATAGAGTAGTAGCTATAACGAGTTCGCGCCTTAATAGAGTAGTAAAGACTTCGCTAGTAGCAAGGTATTATTAATCGAAGAGACTCTAGATATTATTTACTAGCGCTAGTACCTCTTCTTAGCATAGTTTAAACTAATAGAAATAACGCCTAAATAGCGTTCGCTATATTAGCTATAGTATAATAACGTATAGACTAGTAATAGTTACGCTAAAGTAGCTAAAACTAAGTATATCTAGATATTTAGCTTTATATATCGCTATAGCCGTAAATAGTATATCTTATAGAAAGTAAAGAATTATTTATTTATTTATTATTTGTTTATTTATTCTATTAACGTACTTTAGGAGTCGAAGACTATATAGTACGAGTAGGCTTTAGTAAAGCCTAGCTAGTTATAAGAGAAAAGCCTCCTAGGCTAAAAAACTTTCTAGTCTTAGAGGTGCCTTATTTACGCTAAAATATATATTATAGGCCGATGCCTAAGAAGAACCTAGAATTCTATAGCTATGCGCCTTAGCGCTAAGCGCTAAGTACTAAGCCCTATACCTAGTAAATAAATTAGTATTTAAATTAGTAAGTAAATAGATAGGCTAGAGAAAGAGAGAGATATAGTACTATATAGTAGGTCTTCTTACTTATTCGTAGAATACCTAGGAGTCGACTCTTTTAAGTAGTAGGTTATTCTAGTCTAGAAGGGCCTACCTTTATCCTTCTATTCTAAGGCTCTATATAGTAGTTTAAATAGTTTTCTTTTCCTAGGTAGGTACTACCTCTCTACCTTCTTCTATTTATTTTCTTTCTATTTTCTTTTATTCCTCTTCTTTTACTAGGTCTAGTTTAATTTGTTCTATATCGAGTAGATAGCTCGAGGCTATAGAGTTTTAATTATCGTATACGCTCGTATAAAGAGCGAAGCTCTAGTTACTAAGTACTAGCTTCTCTAGTACGAAGGCTTAGCGTACTAACTAATATCTCTCGGATACCTTAGGATAAATATTTCTCTTCTTATCGAACTTATTAAATACTACTACGAACTATCTACGTACGCGTTATTCGCCCGTAATATTAAGTTTAATTACTCGTAGAAATAAATAGGCTATTACCTAATAATACGCTCTTAATAGTAACGCTAGAGGCCGTAGTAAACTTACCGAGGAACGTAGTTCTTCTACTAAAGATAGCTATAGTAGAGATATAACGTATCGTTAAAGAGCTCTATACTTAATAACGTAGGCTTAAGAGCGAGTTAGAAAACGCGCTCTACGATAGAGATACCTAGGAATCTACTATATAAAGGACGGACTTAAGCGCGGTAGTAGACGCTCTCTACGTACTACTAGAAAGGCTACTAGCTATATCTATACTAGAGGCCCTAGAGAACTATTAGGCCCTAGAGATTAGAAGCTACTAACCTAAGACGAACGCGTAGAAACCTTTCGCGACTACTTACTACGTCTTTAGAGTTCCTATCGCGTACGATTTATAGTAATACTAACGCTCTTCGTAGATTACTACTAGAATACTACGTACGATATACTACTATTAAGAGAAAGAGCGAGAATAAAGTATTTCTAGAAGAAAGGGAGCGTAATAGAAGATAAGGATCCCGAGGCTTTCTTTACGTAGCTCGAGTACGTTTTCGTAAATAGTAATAAGAAGACTATAGAGTAAATATTTAGCTATATATGCCTTAAAGTTATTCCTACTAGCTAGAGGTAATAAATTTAGTTAAAACCTCTTTAAATATACTCCTTATAAGGTATATACTTCTAATAGAGGAGTTAGAGGAGCTAGAAGAGCTAGAAGTAGCTAGTCTTAACTCCTTAGCTACTAGCTACTATATACTAAGTATACGTATTAGATTATATAGATTAATACTAGTCTTCTTAAAGGAGCTTAGAATACTCTTCTATATAAAGGCCTAAGTAAATATAGGCTAAAATAGCTTAAGAAAGTCCCTTTTCCTTATAGTAGTTAACTCTTAGTACTTTATATTAAGCTTATTAAGCTCTTAGCTATATTTAATAGATAAGGGCCTAAATAGTAATATATCTAGTAGCTATAGGTAGTAAGTACTATATAGTAGAAATATAGCAACTATAATCTTCTATTTAAGGGTATAGTTAATAAACTATATAGTTATATAAGAGCTATAGCTATTAAGAATTAAGAGCCTCTATTACCTCCTTGCCTTAGCCTTAGTATATCTATTAAAGATATCTCTAAGCTATATAAAACTAATAGAGTTATTAGTCTAGCTAGTCTCTAAGGATTACTAACTAATATTATATACTTTAGTATTAAAATCTTATATCTAGGTGTCTTAAATATTACTAGTTTAAGCCTTAAATATTATAGTTAGTTATAGCTATATTCTATCTATATAGATTACTACTAGTATTATAATCTATTTACGGTTACTACTATAGACATTTCTAAGTACTTTCTTAGTCTTTAATACCTCCTTACTATAAACTCTCTTAGTCTTATTTATAAAGCTAACTATAAACTCTTTCTTATTAATATTATATATATTCTTAAGTAGAATCTTATAATTATTAATCTTAGCTTTTAGAAGCTTAAACTACTAATTATATAACTACTTTAAATTAGCCTTAAACCTTAAGTATTTAATAGGGTTAAGATAACGAGAGTTAATAGATCCTTACTACCTCTTAATAAACCTAGTAACCTAGTTATCTATAGGCCTATAACTATATAGTTTATAAATAAAGTTTAGAACTATTAAAGAGGTTAGAGGTAGGCCTCTAAGGGTTAAAGTATTAATATAGGCGATAAGGTTAGCCTCTTATAAAGTAGTTAAAATACGCTAGAATTTAATCTTTATAGCTTAGCTAGTAGCCTTCTTATTAAGCCTCTTACTAATAGTACTACGGTGCACATAATAGTAATTTGCTACTTTAGTAATTATCGTAAGCTCTCTATTTAGTACTCTATTAACTGCCTGCTATACTAGATCTATGTTAAGTGTTTTATAGTTGATTGTATTAGAGGGTATTTTGATCAAAGTGTAGCGTCACGTGGTTCCGTGCGTCACGCGCACCCCACTTCTAGCTGGCCCCACCTCTCCTCCCAATAAACACTCCCGTTCGACATACTTTGGAACGACCAACTTATACCAAATTGCGCAGATCATTTGAGGTACAAGTTGTGAGTCGAACAAGTCAGGCCGCACCCGTTCTGCTTACAAAATCGAGCCCCTTCATCACTCGCCAAAACAGAAGGAGAACCTACCCGCGGCAAACAGCAAATCCAATGTGCAAATCAAAATTGGGTGCGGATGTTGCTCGACAACACCGAAGCCTGACCTGCTTAGGCCCTTGTACCTCGCGTGATTTTTGATAGCCGAACTCAGAGGACCGTGGCGCCCAATGAAGAAGCACGCGAAAGGAGACCACTCGTGACGGTGGCGTCGTGTGCTACTTGACCGGAATGGCGCAAGCCACATCGCATAATCCTGCGCATGTATGATGTGTTATCGACAGCCGGACCAGAAACGAGCCGGCCTTCGTAGAGTCGGTACAGATGCACTAATGAAAGAAAGGTACGCTTACTCATTGCTTGCTAAGCTGGGTAGTCGGTTTTCAAGAGACTAATTCCTCTAGCTGCATGCGCTCTGGCCCAAACAGGGAAGTAGAAAGGAGCAACGTCCATCGCCGGCTGCCAAACCCAATTCACAGTTCTTCCTCATCCACGACGGAGCACAGCCGACGTAATCATGAATACATCTTCCAACATTAGATGTGGGAGAAGGGCTCGTCGTACGTCTCAAGACCACGAGGAACGGAGAAGCGGATGAGTCAGGAGACAATCACTTTCATACTCATCGGAGAATGGCGCTTGTGGAAGTTGTTACGTTGAAGAGTCTAAATAACCGAATCGGCAAAGCTCCAAAGAGTTCACTGCCCACATCCACATAGCCATGTCCTCCCGCTCTGGAGTCTGGAATTCTGAATGAATCTGATCGACCGTAGCTCGCCACGCGATAATGTCAGGCGCCAAGGCAACAGCCACGGCCAGACAAAGTCGAATGACATCGCACAGGGACGTCTTGCTTCCGGCATTATTCGGTTCATAGTTGCACTGCCATGAAATCACCCACCGATCTGCTCGGGGCGATATGCAAATCTTCGGTCATCATCCGATATGCGCAGCCACGCATTGAACGTCTTTGCGGATTTATACCAACTCCACGCTCATTTGGAACTTCCCACGAAGCCTACAGAGAGAGGTAATCTGCGGTGTCTGTAAGCACGAACTCGCCTCTAACGCACTTGAGATGATGATGAGCACAATGGAAATTCCGCTAGATCCTCAGCGCCCATACATCGTATAATGGGAAGAGGCAGATATGCCGTCCACCGCGTACACCTTGCGCAAATTCTCGCTAACATAGCTTCCTCTCTACCCACTTTGCAAGCTTCACCAATGGCACATCCACGACCTTCCAGAACATGTGTGCCACCACGATTGAGAGTGTGAGCATCGTCATCCAGCCGAGTACGAGACCTCCCACCCATTTTGTGATCGAATCTGCAGCTCCTAAACCTTCGAAGATTTGCGGCTGCAACGCGAAGCCGACTCCGTGTAATAGCGGTCCATGGACGAGATAGAACGCGTAGGAGATCTTGCCAAGGTACTGAGGGATTGGAAGACAAAAAAATGTTTGTACGTAATGCAGGCGCTGGACGGACCAGAGGATGAAAGACGCTGCGAATGCATGCCAGAACATGTAAGGGCGCAATTCTCGGCCGTCGTAGGCCCTCGGCGTCATGTAGTTGAGCCAGGAGAAGCCTGGTGTTATCCACGCTTCATCGTCGGGGAACGACAAAATCCAGAGGGCCGCAACGAAGAGAATGGTCTTCAACGCTGTGCAGAGGTGTTTCTCGATCTTTCGCGTGAAGATGCCTGAGACTTTGCCTCTTCGCCACCGAGGAAGAGACGTTTTCTCGTCCATTTCAGCCATTGCGGACGCAGACATCTGCCAGAGATGGAGATCCGCAACCAACGCTCCACTCGTGAACGCTGCCGAATCCCACCTCTTGCTTGCGAAGCAGAAAACCGTCGCAAAGGCAAATACAACTGTCCGCCAAGACTGTTTCAGGCCTGCCGAACCTAACAGCAGAACGAACAGCACGATGCTGCCACGGAACTCGACAGGAATCGTCCATGTATGTGGATCGTACCAGCTGTAATAAAGCCTCCATTGGAACGGAGTCTGCCAATCCCACCACATCCACTCAAAGTCTGCGAACTGCGCGTCGAATGTAGCTCTCCTTGGAGGATGCTGTTCCCAGGACCCCGTGAGCCACTCGCTAGACTTTTGAAACTCTCGCCCAGCGTCGAAAGCCCCCGTAAAAGCAGCGAACATGACGATCAGCATGCTTATCGTCGCCGGAAGAAACAAACGCATCCACCGTCTTAGCGTCAGAGACGATAGTCTTGTCCATCTTCTCAAGCTTTCTGCATCATGTGTTCGAGTGGCTGAGAGAAAGCTGTAGCTGAGCACGTAGCCTGAGATTGCAAAGAAGAGAGTGACCATTGCTCTGCCGCGGACGAGAAGACAGAGGATGGGAAGTTGGTGGGGGTGCATCGAAACGGCATCGTCGTTGGGTCCGTGGGAAACGCCGAAGCCGTGGGTTATGGTTTTGGTGTAAGGGTATAGAAAGTGGAAGTTGAAGACTATTAGGCAGGCGACACCGCGGAGGCCATCGTAGGAGGCTGTGCGTGAAACTGGTGTTACTGTCTCTGATACTGGTGAGGTGAGAAGGTGGTACGAAGGGCCCGAACGGAATAGGAATCTTCGAATGAAGTGGAGCGGCTGGATGTTGCTGAACCTTTGCCGGACTGTTCTGCCGAGTCTGGTTCGTAGGATGGGGTGCGTTGTCTGCGTGGAATCCGAGGCGTCAGATGTGCTGGATCTGTGGACGTTACATTGAGTTCTATTCCAATGAGCAAGCTACCGGACTTACTCTATCGATACTACACTAGATGAGCGTTGACGCCGGCTCCCAGGCAGGTGTGCAGAACGAGGATCGGCCGAATTCGGTTGTCTGGTTGCATATGCAGTCATGGTGTGCAATAGAGATGAAGAATGAGAAATGATGGTAGGCGATAGTCCAGACACGTTCAAGTGAGTGACCGGACTGTAGTCCTCCATACTACGCCGTGCAGCATCAACGCGAACCCATCACAAGGACTTGGCTAGATTGTATACGTACGCGTGGCCATGCGCTTGTCATGGTAAGGGAGAATGTGAAACAATGGTATATCCTCCGCTCGGCTCGGCCTGTGGCGAGATCGATCCCATACTCCTTTTGCAGAAAGATGCATTGTCATGTGCAGAATAATGCAATGTCGTGTTGAAGTCAAGGTATAAGTCGAGGTTCGTTAAGGCATGAGTCGCGAAATTCTTGCTGCTGGAAGTACGATCTCGTCATGCATCTATTACGTTTAGCAAGCAGGAGCACATTTCGCTGTGTATATCGGTCTGGAAAAGTGCTTCCACCTATCCATACCTCGATACAGACATTGCAATTGCAGCAGTGCCTCCAGTACGCTCTGCAGTTGGGCTAACTAGTCATGCTAGCATAAAGTTCGCTGCACACTGCCCGGGCAGGTGCTGGCCACGAATCATGCCAAGTTGCCAAGATTAGCAGCAGAGTCTTGGTAATAATGACATGGACAAAGTCATTATAGCAGCGGCGTCGAGGTCTGTGTGGAAAGGAGGCTGCAAGGTGGAGTACGATTGCGCAGCGCGGAGCAGGACATAAGAAGAAGAGCAGCCCCGTGGCTTTTTCCAATACTGAGTAGGATGTTAATGCGAGTCGCTATTGACAAGCGAGCTAACATTCGTACAGATTGCATCTCAGTCTTTGCATACGTCTTTATCGGAAAGCCATTAGTTCGCGAACAGCTAAGATGAGCGGAATGACCTACATTGACCTCAATTTTGCCAACCTTTGTGCATTGGGATGCCTTCCAGAGTTGTTTCTCCCGTGAACTGATGGCCTGTCGCAGGTATTCAATGCAGTGGCTGCTAAACATGGTCAAGCTGGGCTTTGTGTGCCGACAGAAGTTCGATTTGAGGCGCCTTGCTAATTCTGCTCGAAGGAACGAATTAGAGGCGTATGATGCGTGAGTCTGCCTAGGCTACCCTCCAATGACAACTACAACAGGAGCCACTTAGTTTGCTCGCCGATGTCTGTCCATTTCTTGGAGCTTACCAGGCAATACAGCTGGTGGAACACAGCAATATAAAACGTTGGAGCCTTGAAAGCTCCTTCATGACGGCGTTTCTGCAGCCTTGCACGATCCAGCAACAGTGAACATTTGAAGGTTGACTGTGTACTATCTCAGAGAGATGTTCGCGACCTTGAAAATCTTTGAGTGAGCGAAGACACTGTGTTACAGGTAACGGTAAGCGAGCTCCATGCAGAAGACTCCTGTCAACTGTTGTTGAGTAAAGTCGCCTGAGTGTTCGAGGATCGCTCAACGCTTGACGCCTCGTAATCTACATGTACATCATCGGGTAGAGTCATCGATCGGCACCAGCTTTCACGTGCATCACAGACCCGGGCTTCCAGAACCATCGAGAGCGGTGGGTTTTGAGTTCGGCAGCACCGGCATCGCTTTATCGATGTTTCCACTTCGTTCGTAACTGCGGCAGCTCTCAAGATAGTGTTTGCACTGGCCTTCTGGCGCATGTAAACCGTCTTTGGTTTTGGCTGTAGGTCGCCGACTACTACATACTTCGCCTGGATTCTAAATCGAGCCCCAGTTCCAGTATCGAGCCCCAGCTGCTCTATCAAATTTCGACAAAATTTGATAGCCGTAATCAATAGGGGCACTGCCGCCTCTCTCGCTACTCGCCTTCGGCTCGAGCTCGTTCGTTGCCTAATAGAAATAATACTATCCTTTTAAGGGGCAGGTGCCTTACGCGCTCGGGTATCGTACATCGTCGTTCCGCTCGCAGGCTCGCACCTCCGAGTACTTACTTCGCTCGCAAGCTCGCCTCGCTTGTTTAAAGACGGTTTAAAATCCTAATTAAATTGTCGGTAAACGCCGGCATAGCTAGGGCTCGATATTGGAACTGGGGCTCGATTTAATATCCAGGCATACTTCGGCCGTGCCTCATACTACAGAGCCATGAGCAATGCGTAAGTGGCTTTGCTCTTGTCGAACAAGCCTTGTCCAGGTGGGATCAATACTGTTATTCGACAAACTCCTTCGCACGCAGTAATTCTAGGCTTTGTATTGGAGCATTTAACTATCACTAAGACCTACTACCTCTGTCTTTGCAATTCAGGGCTCAACCGGCGTGACCTGTCATGGCAGAAAAAGCAAATGCTTCCGCGTAAAAGTACCTTAGCCGCTAGCCATGGCCATCTCATTAGTATAAAAAGCTGTTATGCAGAATGTTAATCCAAAGGAATGGTCGACATTTGGAAATGGGCGTCAATACCAAGATGGAAAGTGTGCTGTGTTCTAGTGCTGTTCAGTACCCTTCGTATATTTAACCTAGAATCGTAGTCAATAGTCGAATGGGATGGCAAATGTAGCTTCATCGGTCTAATCCAAACAAACGGTCAGATGAGCTGGGCTAACAGAAGGACTGCGGGATGTGATCGGTATGGTGTGACTTAGGTGAAGCAATAAGGCAAGCTGAGAGCAAGTTTTGCCGCGAGAGCCTGTGATTAGGATGGTCATCTCGAAGAATGTAGGCGATGGAGAGGTGTTGTGATCGTTATGTTTGCTATGAAGTGATTGTAAAGGGGATCTATCGCGGATGGGTGTGCGCTGTATACTTGTGCGACCTGTCTAGGAACATGTCGCTATGTCTAAGGCTTTCTTGTCGTACGAACATCTTTTCCCATTTAGCTTGCCGCTTAAATAAGCAAATGAGAGTATTGAGTCCTCCCTAACGATACAATTGAGCGTCCCCACGGCCATACTTCCCTTTAATGTTATGACATTCCCACACGTGGGAGTTTTGCTCACCCTCAGCTCGTCCGTATTCAACTTAACAGCTTATGTGAATAGCTGGAGCACGTGCCAAGAGCAGCGTGCCTTGCAAAGGCTACTTGAGTCTGCACGATAAGCTTCGATGCATCGGTGTAACTGGCTTATTCGGCGACCCTCGGGCCTTGTAGCACACTTAGTCCAGGAGAATGCTGTTCGCATCTGAAATCCTCCCATCTCTAGTATCAAGCGACCTACTTTTCCATGCGATTACTTTAGCCTTGCTTCGGAGCGCAATCTACCACAGGTTGGTCACGCCGAATTGTACTCCATAGCAGCTTCCAGGCAACACGAAGCTGCACATCCGTTGAAATCTTCTAGAAACTGATTTCTCTGTTCAGCCAAGCTTGGCCCCGTCCTCCTCGATTTGAGGGTGGACTCAGGTCTTACTTGGAGTACGGTCCCCATTCGAACACTCCCGCTATAGCATCCATCGGATAATCCAATTATCTCCATCGACCATCCGATATAGCTGATATACCGCCCTCGTTTCCTCTGACGCTGACTCATACACCCGCGAGATCTCAGCTCGCATTGTAGCTTCTCCAATTTAACGCAGGCAGTCAATAGCTGTAGAATCGATCCCACTTTGTTGCATAGTGTTCACCAATCTTTCAGCTCCTGCGCGGATTTCCTCCTAGAGAATAATCAATCGACCGTCTAGGCATCACAACACCTTCTAGGTGGTCATACCCTCATTTTTCGAATCACCACTTCTGCTTTATCGTCCGACAGGTTCAGATCGGTGCGGTACGTACGAAGGGATCGTTGCATGGTTACAGCTTGAATCGACCAAAACGATAATAAACATAATAAAGCAAGAGAGAACACCAAATGTGACCAAGTCCCGTTCATACCTAATTCGGGAAGGACGAGTCAAACGCTCCATCCTGCTCATACCACAGTGACCCTCCCTCGGTCGGTTTGAGTGGCGCAGCAAGGTCTTCAATCTTTGTACGACATGGAGCCATAATGACGTACCCGTGCAATCATTTGAACTTCACGGCCGCGACCTCGTTTGACCGGTCGTAGAGCATAGCCAGATTTGGCCTATCTGCGCCCGTGCGTCTCGATCCCTTGGGTTGATAAGCCGAGTTAACTGCAGAATTGTGGTGCATGGGGCCCCCGGGAGTGAGCCCTTGAACCGGACTACAATATCCGTCAAGTCTCGCGTGGGTATGCGCTCCGCATGATTAGCCGGCTTCCTTTCGCCTCGTGAGAGAAAGGTCTCTCCTGCATTCTCCGCGTAAGCTGTTCAATCATCAGCACCTCAGACCGGTCAGCGCCACGATTGCATGATGCAACGCCCGGAACGCCGCAGGTGGAAGTCCAAGACGGGCTGTGTGGCACAGAGAAGGAGTTACGAAGAGGCGCCCTGGAGATGCCGCAATTCAGCTTGACTCAATCTCGCCTGCGCGTGGCGACAAAGTATTGATAATCACCAGCATCCTATACCGTGCCCCTCCCTGTAGGCGTGAAAGGGCTTGGTCCTGCACGCCACCATCACAAATGGTCATCCTCCGCTTCGAGGCGAGCTTGAAAAGCAGCTATCAATGGAAGCTCCAGGAAAACTGTCTGCACTAAAATCTTGCGTGGCCAGCCCCCATTGCCGAAACGCCTCAATGCTTGGCACGTTCCCTACGGCAATTCGTCTTGTTCGCCACGCACTTATGGCCTGCGTGTTGGGGCTCGAGAAATGCCGTTACACACTTCGAAGTGTGTCAGAATCGTTTGGTTGCCCACCTCTTTCAGACAGGAGTTCCGAACAAATCAGCTCTGGTCGTGATGTATCGCCTCGCTGCCGAGTGGATCATGTGCAATGTGGCGACATCGATGCCCTTTGATCGTCGTCTCGATCGCACAGTCAGCGATGGGGTACGTCGCATGCGTGCCAATTTTCCGAAATGGCCACAAGCTGAGTGCCTTTCTTGGTGGCTTTCACCCTATTTTCCAGCTCATGCGGAAGTTCGTGTCCATGTTCGAACATTCTAGCCTGGCAATCCAGCACGGCTCGAAGACAGAGTGGCATTTTGTACGTCTTCGCCCGTCGCCAACTCCAATATTCCTCCCATCTTCTCCAACTTATTATTATCGGTGGGGCCTCCAATCTGACTCTAGAGCTGGTTGAAGTTGCTATGTGGATCGCAGTGCGTGCTGAAAATTCTTGGCATCCATCATACTTCTTTCACAAGGCCGTAAATAACTACTAGTGACTAGATCTACCGTACGCTCTAGCCTTATTGCGTAATCGCTGCTGTTCATCGTTATTCGACTTTGAGCTTCCAGCTGAAGATGTGTACGTCTGAGAGGCTTCATTGACGTTCAGCATTAGTAGCCCGGACGCCAAGCTCTGCACGTGGTAGTCGCGCAGTTCCGCCGCTTCTCGATTGTCTTCAGCCTGCAATAAATCCTGCTCGGTCTTGGACATGTTGTGGCGGCGCAGATTGTGAATCTCGTCCAGGACATAAAGCAGTGCATCTTCATCACATCTGAGGCGTGGCGCAGCATCTTCTGTTCGCCGAACGTATCGTCGCGTGACGTCGGTGCATCCATCGGCGGAGAAGGCAATGCAATAGCTAAGTTTCTTGCCCCAGCCTAGAAAAGGTCAGCGCATTGTTGCCAGCATAGTTCGCGCTCCACGAAGCCGACTTACCCTGTGTGTAGAGGAATGGAGCGTCCCGTGATCCCTCGCAGACATCTACGTGAATCCAACGACCTCCGTATTCGCTGAAGACCCCGATCCAGACGTGGTCTTCGGCATTCCACACCCACCTTACCCTACTTCCCAGCGCTCGACAAAGCATACCGCATACCGAAGCAGTTTGCCCATTCTCCAACTCGGCCTCGGCGAGTTTGCAGAAGGACAAATGCATCGTTGTAACGTGGAAATCTCTCGAATGATTGGCAAGCCTGCTCAGTGTTAGCACACCATAACGCAGTGACTGAAAGTATACTAGGGAGCGATGTGTGCCACTTGATACCAAGAAGGCCGTAGCAGTGAAGCGAAGCAATTGGTTGGTAGTACTCACCACATTACTACATTGGTACAACTCAATCTGGGATGCACCTCGAGCATCGTACATTTTGGATTGTTCACCCACGTAAAGAAATCCCTCTTGAACCATCTCATCAAAGCTCGAATGACGGAGTCTTGATATCCCCAGTCCGGTTGCTTGACATTGTCGAGCGATAGTGTGGACTCTTCTTGTGCTTCATCATAGATTCAACTCAAGGGCACGGATTGGAGTGCTTCGTCCAGCAGTCCAGGGTTTTCTCAATTGCACGGCGTTCTGGACAGTGTCATGAGCATGTTGCGGAAGAGTAAAGATCTGGTATCGGATGGAGCACGTGGGAGTCGCGGGAAAGATGCATGAGGCAGACGATGTCCTTGCTTGAGTTGATCTATGCGCTTGGCCGACATGATCTTGCGAAAGCGCTCGGCGGTCGCGAACGCCCAATGGAGCTCCGGACGGGCTGTCTTTGGCGGAGTTTCTGCCGCATTCGCTGCAGGAGACGGATTCGAGCTTGATTCCGAACGACCCATGGCGACGGCAGTTTGAAATGACAGTGCCTTGACTGCGAAGGACTTGCAGGTCTCGAGGTGCTCACATAATCGGATGTTGCTGCTGAACCTCTCTCGCAGATCCTTCATGATTTGGTATGCTGGAATGAGCAACGCCGTTCCTGTCTCGGGACTGCCAGCAATGATGTGTCCTTCGAGTGCTTTAGTATCGGTGTTGACGACCACTGACCCACAGTCTCTCTCTGCTAGTTGGCCATTCAGACGTACAGACCACAACTCTTGAGTCTGTTTCCCAGCTGGGCAGGTCACAAATAGCGGTGTGCCAGAAATGTCTCCATGGCAAGCCTTTCGCGAGCCAGTGTACGCTATGACGAGACCGTCATGCAGCGATGCGCTAGAAACGTCCTGTGGTAGATGAGTATGATACGTACAAGCTTGCTCACCCGCAGGCGGTGGTTCCAAGATATTTGGGGCTTCTGTGGGTATTTCGACTACGCAGTAGTCCAATTGCGGATGCGGTCCTGTGGTCGATCCGAAAATGATATCTTCTGGGCGATAGTACTTGCTGTTCTCAGCATTCGCAGCAACGAAAACAAGGTGCTGTTCTGTGGGACGTCCTTGTGGGTTCCATTCGTTCACCTCGTCGGGCAATTGTTCTGTTTCATCGAGTGGCGGCCTCGAGCAGTCGCCTGTTTGGAAACCTGGATATCGCCGCATGATTTGACTGCTGTCGATCTCTTCTCGGACAGCCTGGCGCGCGGCAGCATCTCTGCTGCAGAAGAAGACTGTTGGATGCGCGGAATCCTGCGTTCGTCCGACCATGTAGCGGTCCAAGTCACCGTAGCGGATACCGTGTCTCCATGCTGTTCGAGGTGGTCCTTGATCTCGCATGCTAGACGTGAGAACTTCTCACGAGCAGGACCTCACATCTCCCAGCACTGACGCTTGCCCAGCGCTCTATGCCAGACGCCAATGGAGCTTTTCGGGTCCGGCCAGGCTGGCAGCGGCATCTTTCTGTCCGCCTTGAGGTCGACCAGCCGCGTGCGGCGGAGGTTAGGAGGTGGTTGCACTGATCGCTGACAAGCAGATTTGGCCATGGAGTAGTGCATTGAAGCTGATGATAAACGCTACCATTCTCATGCTGTAGCTGCGATGGATATCACGCACGTCGATCCTCCGTGGCTTGTTGGTGGCGGAGCCATAGATTTTGGTTCCTGATTAACTCATCAGAGGTAATCAAGTAATCAACTCTGATTTCATTTTGATTTGAGGGTGTCTGAATCAGCAGACTAATCAGACGTAATCAAGTAATCAGTTCGGCTGTCTCCATTTCAGACTGCACCTCCGAAGCGGGAAGCGATGACGTTGAGCTTTCGGAGCGGAACAATGTTAATGCGGAGCTCCTGCGTAGTTCTAGCAGTCTAAAGACAAACCGCGCGATTTGGCTAGCGCTATCGCAATACGCGAAACACGGCAATAGTCGCAACGCAAAACACGCGCCTACGCAACTACTGCTTCCTGCGACGATGCGACGACTGCGACGACTGCGATAGCGACTGCGATAACGACTGCGATAGCGACTGCGACAGCGACTACTACAATCCTTCTAAGTGCAACACGCATCTTACGAACGCTGCACTGCCTATAATATAAGGCCCTGTTTACCTCGCCGTGATTATTGTCTGATTCTTGATTCTGATTATAGTCTTGGCGATAATCAGAATTAATAATTAAGCTGTTTACCTCGGAATTAAGAATTGACTCTAATTATAATTAGATTCTTACTAAGGTTAGCCGGCATACTTAATTAGCAAGTAATATCTATAATAATTAATAATACCGGCATTATAAGTATTCTTAATTCTAATTCTTAATTATATCCGTACGTTACGGCTCGTTCTAGTATTAAACTCGCGTTCTATAATAGGCTAATTCGAGTTAATTAAGCTACTATTTGCTATATATATCGTCTATAATTAAGAGGTATGCCTCGCCTTCTAATTAGCCGTAATAGATACGCTAGAAGAGATAGAAGAGGAGGTTTTAACGGCCTACGAGATACTAGTTTACTACGTAGTAGTAGAGTAGTAGTTACTAGTAAGATTCTAGTATACTATGCCTTCGATAATATAAAGTTAGAATTCGAGGTATAATATATTATATAAATATCTTAGTAATAATTAGAATTAAAGTAAATAGCCTTAATTATTCGAAAATTACGATACTAAATTTTAGTAATAGAGATTTTCTAATTATAAGAATTAATAATTAGAGTTAAGAATTAAGAATTAGACGATAATTACGGCGAGGTAAATAGGGCCTAAGTACTACGATAACTACGACGATATATTAAGTATAAAAGAGCTAGAAGATCGTTACTAGTATATACGTACTACGAGAACTATAAATATTAAGAGCGAGGTAGTAGTTATTAGCTTTAGGCGTTTCTCTAGTATAGTAGTATCTCTATACCTACTACCTCCTACGATAGAATAGATATTAGAAGGCAATTTAGGAAGCGATTCTAATTAACCGCGTATAGTTTATTTATACGCGCAGCTTTAAAATATAGTTATTTTTATAGAGTAACGAGTTAAAGGTAGATTTATAGATTAGTTATATAGCTAGCTTAATTTATTTATACTCGATAACTTTACGCCCTTTAGTCGCGCGAGCGTATAAATTATTCTATCTATATCGCGTTCTAATTCTCTAGGAAGGCGTGTATATACGCTAGATACGCTAATATAGTTAATAGTAGTTTGTTTGTTTTATTTATTTATATATTTATTTATTCTATTAACGTACTATAGGAGTCGAAGACTATATAGTACGGGTAGGCTTTAGTAAAGCCTAGCTAGTCGTAAGAGAAAAGTCTCCTAGGCTAAAAAACTCTCTAGTCTTAAAGGTGCCTTATTCGCGCCGAAATATATATTATAGGCCGATACCTAAGAAGGAGCTAGAATCCTATAGCTATACGCCTTAGCGCTAAGCGCTAAGTGCTAAGCCCTATATATAGCAAATAAATTAGTATCTAAATTAGTAGGTAGGTAGATAGGCCGAAGAGAGAGAGATATAGTACTATATAGTAGGTCTTCTTACTTATTCGCGGGATACCTAGGAGCCGACTCTTCTAGGTAGTAGGTTATTCTAGTCTAGAAGGGCCTACTTTTATTCCTCTATTCTAAGGCTCTATATAGCGGTTAAATAGTTTTCTCTTTCTAGATAGATACTACCTCTCTACCTTCTTCTATCTATCTTCTCTTTACTTCCTCTTATTTCTTTTCTTCTACTAGGTCTAGTTTATATCGTTCTATATCGAGTAGGTAGCTCGAGGCTATAGAGTCTTATTTATCGTATATACTTAAAAGAAGGTTATCTTATATACCTTATACTTTACTAGTATACTTAAGAGTATTTATTTCTACTTACGGCCGCGTAGAGGCGTATAATAGGACTTCGTAGGCTAGTTAATAGTAGTAGAATCGACTATATAGCTATATTTAGGAGTCTATAGTATATAGCTACTACCTATCTAGCGCGTTTTATCTTTAGACGCTCTATAGAAGAGTCCTCTTATAGTAAAGATTCTCTACCTTTAAAAGTTTAACGTTATAGAAGTCTAGGGTACGAAGGAGCGTCTAAAAGAAGATAGTAGTTTAAAAGGGCGTATTGCTACGGCTAGGGGTATTCCTCGGCTCTTAGAGGCTACTATAAACTCTTTAGAGAGTCTAATTTAGTAGTAAACTACGTATAAATTAGACTTCTAAGTAAGAAATAGCTCTTAAGGTTAAGCTTAAGATATACGGCTACTAAGCTAAGGCGATTTAAACTTAAGTACTAACGCTATACTAATACGGCTACTACTACTAGAATCTACGGATAATAATAATAAGAATAGCCGTAAAATAATAGCCTTTAATAGTAGTATTTACTTTATAACGCTAGGCTTATCTAGCGTTATTACGACTAGCAATTAACGTTTTATCTACCTTCGCTATAAGCGCTAAATTAGAACGTAGTAACGTACCTTAGTCCTTTAGTTACTAGTATAGTATAGCGGATAATTAAATAGATACGTTCGTAACTTAATAGTAATACGATTCGCTATATAGAATTATTTAAGAACTAGCAGTTAATTAGAACCGCTAACATTAAGATAGACAACTATATAGTAGTTAATAGCGACGATATTTAAGCTATAGACGGCGGTATATATAGAGAGGGAATGGATACGTTATTAATGGCGGATTTGATTACTGATTACACTGATTTAACTATGATTATATAGTTAGGTTCCTGATTTGACTATAATTATGGCCGAGTTGATTTGATTATTCAGTAATCAAAATCTATGGGCGGAGCTGGAAAGACACGTCGTCAGCGAAGCGCGGCCTCTTTGCTACACAGCATGTGGGAGTCCGCATATCAGTGCTTGGATATCGACCGAGATACATTTCGACATTTGCAGCAAGAGACTCTCTCCAAACATCCGTCTTGGCGCCGCTGTCGGATGTTGCCAAGTGTCAGCTGCTACAAAAACTCTGGAACCTCGACGCTCCTCCGGAACACAGCCCACATGCATATTTCGACTACTATTCGCAACAATGCGACCTCTTCTCTGTCGAACAGGACGGCTTTGTGCTGGACGGGAAGCTTCCCGAGTCCAGAGTATCGACACATGAAGATGTAGCCGAGGTAGCTTCCACACTCATCTCAACAGATGGACATTGGGCCAACACGATAGAACGGCGACGACACAGCCAGTCTGCGGGTGAAGATACCGCATGCTCCAGCCAATTCATCGAAAACTCCCTTCTGTGGACAGCTCGATTGATGAGCATGGTGGAATCGGGAAACTGCAATACTCGCTCTCGTCCCATCGGCCGCTGATCTGTCTTCACGCCAGAGACTCCATGCGATACGCCAGTGCGGTTAGAGAAGACTTTCAACGCACTCAACATCACTCGTCTGGCCGGCACCGAGATGGAGTGGATTCATGATCTCGCCAGCCACTTGAGTCTTCGGGAGGACGACACCAAGCTACTCATCTTCCATCATGCTACATTCCTGGAGAATGTCTCCAAGTATGTCCGCGATCCCCTATTTGTAATCATGCTTGCTGACGTTTGCCTTTCTTAGCAATCTACTTCCGCCGGGACTGACTGCGGGAACATTGCAAACAATCTCCCTCTTGCTGCCATCGTCAGACCACGGCACACGTCCTTGGTTCAAAGCGCAACAAGCATGCCACAACCTGGACCGCAATGCCATCAAGTGTCGCAAGCTGCGGGCTGTGGATCGACAGATCGACAACTCCCATTAACCTGCATTCGTTCAACTGGGACCAGATAGACTCGCGCGTACTAGTTGTACTCAGGCTGAACGGCGCAGCATAGAACGCTTCAACCCGACTGACTGGGCTAGGCTTGCCGATTAAGGGAATCACCAATGAGATTGCCTACTATAACACACTCACCCCCGACAGATATGCAGCGAGTGACTACTGGACCGGCTATTACCTAGGCCTATGGGACCCCACTAGAGATCGCAAGGACTAGGCTGTCTCATCCTTTGCCGCATGCACTTTCGCACTGAATCGTTGCAATCCCGATTCGCACGCCAACAGGCAGAGCATTGCACAGCCAAATTCATAAGGAACATTGCTAAGGTGCCGGCAGCGCTAAGAAAAGGGCTCATGTCTAGTGGACTGGCAAGGGTTGAAGCACGAAACACAACAATACAATGGTGCTATTGCTCCTACTTGGCAGATTGTAGGATCGATGTACTCTGCGTCAATTTTGTCTCGCGCTGTAGACTACAGCAGGGAATTGCAGCCAGCATACCAACTACTTCGAAGCCAAGAATGTGTAGCATTCATGCAGTGCAGCCTGATGCACGCTGTATATGTCAATTCGCGCGATTCACCGTTCTCCCAGAGATCAATGTATGCCCGGATTCTTCGCACATTGGAATGATCTGCCCTACTCGCTGCTTCGTAAGCTTTGCGATACGTTCGCAATGCTTCGCAGAATCCTGGTCTGATATCTGTCCACTCAGGAAGGAGCATACGGAGCTTTTCGCTACCAACCCATTGCGAGAAACCAAACAGGAGCCCAACCACATCGAAGCCCTTTTTGTCAGCCGCTGCCTCCAGGTCCGCCTCTACGAAATCGACACCTTCCAGTTGATACTCCGCAACGATGGCGTCAGCGACCTGTTGCGCAGTCTCATATCGCAGCGCAGATATGTTGAAACATTGACTCGCAATCGCCGTCCTTGGCTCATGTTGCGCCAGTGCTATATATGCGCTGGCGACATCTGCGACATGAGTACCATGAACAATGCTGTTCGGATTCGCTGCGATTGTAAGCCGCCTCTCGCCGCTTGGTTTAGCAGCTGCCGCGGCTCCAACCTCGAATGCAGCTCCATAGTAGCTGCTGCTTCCACCAAAGAGCGTAGTTGGCCGTAAGACTACGGCATCTAATACGTCGGTGTAATTGAACAGTTTGAGTGACGACGAACAGCGAGGAGCCAGTACTGGTCCAGGCCGCAAGGGAGACTCCTCCGTGAACGGTGCAGCATGAGGATGAACTTCTCCTTTGCCATAGTCCTTGCAGCCTGAGGCGAAAAGCACCAGCGGACGGATCCCGTGCTGTTTGTTCGGCTGACACAACGCCATGAGCATTCGAAGAACATTGTCAAAATGTGGCTGGTAGTCCAAGAGGTTCTCTGTATTGCTGACTATGATGTCGAAGGCGATAGACCCATGCTTCTGCAGCTCTGGTAGCCATTGGGAAGTGTCGTCTGGAGTTCCTAAGATAGGTATGATCTCGCTCGCCGTCAGATCTTCCATCGCATCCTGCTGCCGCACCAGTCCATACGTTGTGTATCCTGCGGCGACAAACGCTTTCGCTACAGCATTGCCGATGAATCCATTGGCACCAGTGACCAGAACAGTCTTTCTCCTGATCGTTGCCATGCTTGCACCGTCTCGTAGCTATGCCAGGATTTGATTATTGCGTACTCCAGTAATACTCTAGGTGAGCTATGTGCACTACTCGGTCGACAGTTGCACTGGGCCAAGACCCACTTGCATACCGCACGGAATACCGCCAAGGCACTAGCGGGCAAGCCCAAAGCGTTACTCCGTTCGATGAATACGTAGATTCCGCCCACTACGACAAGAGACATCTACAGCGGCTCATTCTGAGCCTCACGCGTCCGGCGTGACATCATCAGATTCACTGCAGTCTTCCACAGCGTACTCGCTCACTCTATGCAGCCTTCCGCCTGGGGATTACAGCTGGATACGCAAACACCCCATTCTCGTAGTCGAGGGTCTTGGTGAACTCCTTGTACCCATATCCTAGCCCAGTACAGCCAACTAGAGAGGCTACCGCCACGCCCAGCGAGAAAGCCGTCACAGGTTGCCCACTGAGCCCGGAACTGACCATGCTCGATTTCACGATGCCGGCAACCCAGACGCAACCCACGTAGAGTATGAGCGCGGAGCTCAGGCCCGCTCCACAGGCTGCTAATTTCTTTGTTGTCAGAATGGTAGTGCCTTTCGAAGCCAATGTTTCTGCCGGCGCCGCCAATAATTTATCCTTCTCCGGCAAAACAACGTTCGATACATTCGTCTTGTTGACTGCAGAGGATTGCTGGGCAGCCTGAGAAAGCACGCCTATGCGATGTTTTTGCAGCGTTTGCATGGCTTCATCACTGTGCCCTGCGTAGTCATAGGCTTCGGAAGCATCGGTGCCCGCGCATTCGTTCAAGATATCGACGCCGCCGGGATGGTCGGGTGCGAACGCGGTGAGCTCGTAGACTATCGACTGATTTAGCTGCCGTTGTCGACATGGTGACCTTGTGATCAGCCGTTACCTGTTCCATGCACTACGAGCCACAGCGCTTCGGATGTGTTGTGTTCTGAAAGCCCTTCCACGGTGATGGTCGTCTCTCCAGACATGTTTCTTGATGGGATGTTGTTGTGGCAGGAAGCGATGCCTCAATGTTCCATCTGGACTACATGGCATCCTGTCTGTAAGACACACAAGACGTATGTGGCTGCATCCTGAACCTGATGCAGTGCGGATGGTGTCCCAAAGCGTGCTTCCGCAACCACGGATCTCGTCATAATCGGACACTATGCCCCTCTGTTTACACTTCAGGATGTGTTAGCCCAGCATGACGTTGCAGTCGAGAAAGCTCAATACAGGGGTGTTGCGTTAGTTGAAGACTGAGTAGGCTGCGGTGTATCAGAAGAGCATCTGTGAGCTTGCACTAGCAGTATGGCTGCACAAAACTTCTTTGTGGGCCATACGGCTTCTGCCCGTTGCCGTTATATCGATTTGTCAGATTTCGAGGATTTCCAACAGCTGAAGTCGTACCTGGGAAAAGTCTTCTCATTTGTGGAGCCAGAGAGTAGGTATTACCTGCGCGACTACGCCTCCGCTTCAAATTCTGACCGCACTCCAGCAATTCAACTTCGGACTGCTCAAGATGCACCACTGGATACACTGGAAGACATCAAAGCCAGCGTACATCCTGTGGAAGTCCGTGACAGCCAGGACAACTCGGTCAAGGAGCCCCCAGGCCCTCGTCCCCTGCCAGTGGTCGGCAATACATACGAATTGTACCCAGATTCGTTGGGCAACTATGATCGCCTGTTCTCTCGTTATGGTCCCATGATTCAGACCACAGTCATGGGTACCACGTTATACCATACCAACGACCCAGAGATCGCCCGCCACATCTTGCGGGAAGGCGACCATTTCACCAAAACCACTTCGGACCCGTCTCATCCATTGCATTACATGAACGAGCAAGACATGCTCTTCACATGCGACAGCGCATCGCCGGCCTTCCAGCCGAGTCATAAATTCGTGCCGCCGTCAATGTCCCCACGGGCCATCGCGACCTACACGCCACTTATCCAGCAGGCAGTGAGATCGAGCTTTCCGGTCTTTGACGAATTGGCACAAAGCGACCAGGCCTTCAACGTATACCAGTTCATGTTCAAGCTGGCGTCGCAGATCATATGGCGAGTGATCCTCAACCAAGATCTGAAGCACTTCGAGTCGATCAAGACTCCTCCTGCACTACCACTGCGTCTGTTTGGACAGTATTTGTCGCTGATGAAGGAGTCTTCATTGCGGCCACAGTGGTTCAAACACCTGCCATTCGGAGAGCCGGCTCGACTTCGCGTTGTGCGGCAGCAGATGTTCGACGAGTGCGAGAAGGCCCTGCACGAAATCGTCGATACCAAACGTCCTGCGCTAGCGTTGAAAGATCCAGAATCTGCGCAAAAAGCCAACTGTGTCGCAGACTTTCTCTACCATACCCGAGATGAGAAGGGCGAAGGTCTTGCGTATGACCTGCTCCTTGGGAATGTGGTCGTCGTACTAGGGGCTGGATTCACCACAAGTTCCTCTCTGCTGTCCTGGGCTATCTACTCGCTCGTCAGATACGCTGGGAATCAGGAGCGCATACTTCAAGAGCTCATCAATGCCGGCGCTGACGGCGAGCGAAGCTGGACATACGACGAGATCCATTCCTTGAAATTCCTGGACTGCTTCGTGAAGGAAGTTCTTCGCTTGCACAGCCCTAGTTTTCAGACAGCTCGCAATGTAAAGCAGGATGTTGTGCTCCCGGGAGGCTATCTTATTCCACGCGGCTCCATCGTGATTGCGTGCTTCCCAAGCATTCACAAACACATCGCGTACTGGGACAACCCGCAACGCTTCGATCCGGATCGATGGCTGCCGAAGGGCTTTGCTGCGCAACAGGCTCGCAAAGGCGCGTACACTCCATTTGCAGTAGGCGGAAGAGGATGCGTTGGGTTCAATTTGGCTCTGACACAGGTCAAGCTGGCGTTGATCGAACTTGTCTATCGCTATACTTTTGAAGACGCGTCGCCACGTGCAGTGGTCTATGATCCCGACTTCTTGGTGGTAAGACCGTTGAACTTCTACGCGGCTGTCAACAGACGGGGCGGAATGAAATGAAGAGGTTGGTTGAGCTTGTAGTTTGCGGCTCGAATTCCAAACATTGCAAGGCCTGCGTCACTGTTCCTTTGTCACCCGGGCCGTCGTGCATGTAGGGATGTGCTAAGGCCTTATATACATCCTTGTAAGGGCGAAATCCCCTTATAAGCCGTATATAAGCCTTATAAGGCTATAAGGCAGCCAAGGCTTAGCTTTTTTGTGCCGCCTAATTAGGGCATTAATATTTGATTTAGACTTATAAAAATATCTTACAATCCGGAGAATCCGACGAACTTTATTTCTAGCTCGTCGCTTTGCAACGCTGCATCTGTCTATATTAGAGATATATACTTTAAAATACTAGAGTATAGAGAAAAAGTACCTCTCTACTATACTTAAATATTTATAAAGCGCGGAAGATAGATCTGCGCGTATAATAGTGTCCTTATATAGCTTACAAGCGAGTTTTAGCCCTTGCAAGTACCGTAAGTTACCCATCCCTACGTGCATGACGTACTGTACTGCACCTAAGTAGTCTAACTAGTCCTACTTATAGATCCATGCTTGGCACGGAGGCATTCGTTTTGAGCTGGCGACATCACCACAGCGGTGCACATTTTGCCCGCGATGGCCTCCGCCGCTGCGTGTCCGCTTGCAAATCGAGCAGAGCAGAAGCAAAGAGGCCTTGGTCCGCGTGTATGTAGGTCTTCGCGTGCGCTGCGGTGTGATTGATCTAAGCTACTGCACTCGGACGTGTACATCCTTCACCTATCATCACACGAGATGTGTGGCTTCTCTGCCTGTGTCTGCCTTCCGTCTACGCCCACCGCCAAGAGCACTGACGATAGCAGCATCCAACAACTCAGCGACAGCAAAGGGTCAAGTCAATGCCTCAAAGCCGAGCTTGGAGCTTCCCTAGAAAGTCTCGAGCACCGCGGCCCAGAGGTCTCTGGAATATGGATCAGCGACGACGCCCAAGTTGGCCTCGCGCATTGTCGATTATCCATCAACGATCTGTCGCCGAGCGGAATACAGCCTTTTCACAGCAGTGATGGTCATGTTCATGCGATCGTCAATGGCGAACTCTACGATTTTGACCGCCTACGAGATGTCTGTTATTCCGAACATGGCTATCAATTCCAGAGCCAGAGTGATAGCGAGCTGGGGATTGCACTTTACATGATTCACGGGGCGCCGGAGTTCTTCAGTCACCTGAGAGGAGAGTTTGCTTTCGTCCTGCACGATAACCGGCCGGAAAGCAAGCGCACCATCGTTGCGAGAGATCGATATGGCATCAAGCCGTTGTTATACTCCGTCGATGCCTCTCCCGGGAAGCTCTTGATCGCATCGGAAGCGAAGGCATTCCTGAGCTTTGGCTGGAAACCAGAGTGGGACGTCAATCACTTGCGCGGGATGAATGTTCGATAATCGAACCTTGTTCAAGGGTGTGCGGAAAGTGCTGCCGGGTCAATATCTTGACATGGATGAATCTGGTGAAATACACGCACACAGCTATTGGGATGCAGAGTATGAAGATAAAGTCAGTCAAGCCGTCATGACTCGTCTATTGACAATATACTTGCTGCTTCACAGTACAAACCAGAATGCCGGTCCGAAGAGACGATGATTCAAGGAACTCGAGAACGGCTCGTGGAAGCAGTCCGACTCAGACTGCGAGCAGATTTGCCTATCGGCATTTACCTTTCTGGGGGCATAGACTCTTCAGCTATAGCAGGCATTGTCACGGACCTCATCCGCCAGCAGAATGTTCGACTAGGAAATGAGCAAGGCGCCACGAGAGTGAAGTGCTTCAGTGTTGCATTTCCAGATGCCTCAGGTTGTGATGAATCCAGTAAGTGTCTACGTGTGAAAATTCTGAAACTTCCGCCTAACCAGAGTCCCGCATAGGCATTGCACAACGCACAGCAGAGTGGCTAGGGGTTGAGGTGATCAAGAGGAACATTACCGAAGCCTCTTTGGCTCAAGACTTCGCCGATGCCGTGTACCACTGCGAACATCATCACTTCGATCTCGACACAATCGCGAAATTTGCTCTTTCGACTCTTCCTCGCGAGCACGGCGTACCTATCGTTTTGACAGGCGAAGGCGCAGATGAACACTTTGCCGGATATCCATACTTCCCTGCCGAGTACCTTCGAGAAGCCGATTACGCTCTTCCAGATTCTCACTTGGCCACGCATGACAAAGAGCGCACAGAAATGCACAAGGCCATAACGAACGAGATGAAAGCCATCTGGAGACACATCGGCGCCACTGCGTACGACGACAAGCCCGACTTCCCGTCACGCACAGGACCTGGTGCCCTCGCCATGAGCGACAATCTATTGGCATGGCATCCTGCTGCGACTCTGTTCACAGAGTCCATTCAACAACGGCTTCGTGACTACGACTACCGCAAAACAGTAATCGACTCTCACAAGCCAAAATTCCAAGCCAAAATGCGCGGAAGATGGCACCCTCTCCACACCGCCATGTACATGTGGAACAAGAACTCACTCGCCAATGTCCTTCTTTCCTGCTTAGGTGATCGCACAGAGATGGCACATTCCATCGAAGCTCGCACGCCATTCCTGGACCATCACCTCACTGAATACGTCGACCGCTTGCCTCCCAGCGTCAAGCTGCACTACAATCCCGTTTCCGACTCCGGCGAGCTTGGCCCCATTTATCGAGACAAAAAGGCTAAGCTTGCTATGCAATCTTTGACCGAGAAGTGGATCTTGAGAGAAGCTGTGAAGCCTTACATTACTCACGAGCTGTACAGTCGCAAAAAGCATCCGTTTTTAGCACCTACCAAGTGGTCGCGAGGTAGCCCTCTGCACAATATGTTCTCTGCGCTCCTCACACGCGAGAACATATCGCAGCTCGGATTTGTGGACTATAAGGCGGTCAGCGCAGCCATAGAGAAGGGTTAGGGAGATAACGCCGATCCGCAAAGCTTTAGGATGCTTGTATATGTTGGTTCGTAGGTAGTACTTAGCTAGCGTTTTGGCGTTGCGAAGGCCCTAGCCTAGATTTACGCTAGCAATGGTATGCAGTGCAGGGCACGCAAGTAGTGCTTAATAAGGAAACGTCGATCTAGGGGTCTGTAGACAGAGTGAATACACAGTGTCATTTCTTTGCAACAACTAACCGTAGATACCTTTCGATACAATCATACAGATCTCGTTGTTCCCGTGCCCACGCACGATCATAAATCAGGCGACTATTCGAATCATATTCGGGTTTGAGAACATACGAGGTCTCTACGAATACGTGATCTTAGAGATTGTTGCCTACCCCTAGCAAGTGCAGAACAGGTTTCACCCCAGCACGTTGGATGGTTAGTGACTGGCCGATTCTAGAAAGTTCAAGTAGCTGTGGCGTTAACAAGGCTCCTAGACATAGGATGACCTCTTTCGTTGCGTAGTACGTTCGCTTATTGTCGAGGGTAACCCCTCTCACTTCGAGTAGGCGACCCTTAGGAGATTCTATTAGGAGTCGCTCCACTCGCGAGTTGGCTTTAACAATTAGATTGGGACTAGCAAATGGCAAGTATGCGTTGGCGGCGTAGCTTCGGAAATTCCGCCCCGGATCGATCGTCGAAGGATAATATGCAATCCCGATAGAGTCTCCGGACAAAGGGCGCTCAATTTCGTTTACACCTTGCCGTGTGGCAGCTAAGAAGAATGCGCGTTGCTAAGGGGGGTTGACCTTGTTAATCGTCAAGTTAATCATGCCTCTCCTGCCTACATCGACTATAACACCAGCATCTAAGCGGGCTTTCTCGCTTCTTTGCATGTACTTAAGCATCGATTGCCAGTTCTAACCGGGGTTTCCCAGCTCCTCTAGCGAGTTATACTCTGCTCTAGTTGCTCGATTCTAGATCAATTGATGCATTGCAGAACTGCCTCCGAGCACTTTGCTACGCGCTTAGGGGACCTTGCGGTTCCCAGCATGTCTTTGGGGCACAGTCGTCAAGTTCCAATCCAGTGGACCACCCGCAATAGATCCTCTTAGTCCTGGCACCTCGATTGCTAGGTTTCTAGGAGCAGAAGGCCCTGCTTCACGCAATAGTATGCATTGGTTGGAAAGATGCTGGCTAAGCCGGGTTGCCACTGTGTCACTATACTATAACCCGTTATCTTACTGCTTGAAGCACAACAGAACGCCTCTGCGTCTGTCTGCTTCACTTAGTATACGCAGCCATATGCAGTAACGACACCATGAACGGTCCCTGTCAAGTGCCAGAACTGGCGGCGCCCTGACCACGGAGCCTCCCAATTTGGACGCGCCGTCTGCAGAATCCTGACTGAGAATAGTCCGCTGCACATGTCCACTCGACAGAAAGAGCACATAGCATGTATTATTAGTAAGTAGATCGAACCGCGGCACAGTGGCCAACTCCAAGCCATGAGGTCACCGGCGTCTGCGAGTGTTCTATCAACGAGGCCACCTCGCTGTGGTGGCAGCAGCGTTCACCGAACCAACTCATAATCATGGCCTTGTTCTCGACTGCAATCACGGCTCTTTGGCTGCTAAGTCACGTTCCCATTTGCGTAGCCAATGCACCATGCTCCAACAATCTGCCCGAAACGGTGGTGTGCATTCGTGGCTACGCTGCTGTGATGCCGCATCCTTTCTTACGATTTCATGCTGGTGAGCTAGGAGTCCATCCCAATGATACTTTTCCTGCCACAGACGTACCTGGCGATGACTCCTAGTCTGTGGTCGAGAATGCAACTTTCATCATTTTCAACCAACAGCTGGGACTTCCAATCCTCGGAGAGCAACCAGTGCTGGAGTACATGTTTGATCTGCCACCGGGCACGGTACGTGAGGCGCCCGTCTACGTGCCTAGCATCCACTCGATCATCTTTTCCACCTTCGACGAGGGTGTGGTGCCGCAAAGCATTATCGATCTGACCCAGGAGCCTCCTACTATCAACGACTATGTGCCAGATCCTCCAGTATATGGCATCAATGGCGGCAGATATTCCAACGGCTCTATTCACTGGGCCGCTGCCGGAGGCTTTCCGTTCCAGTCGCCGAATGGCACAACAATACAACAAGCGCCTGGTATCATTCGGGTGGACCCAGTCACCGGCAAATCGGAGACCTTACTGAACAACTATTACGGTGCGCGCTTCAACTCTCCAGACGACGTCGTTGTAGCCTCGAACGGTGATGTGTTCTCCACGGATCCATTCTATGGGTACTCGGAGAATTTGACCGGTCCTCCAATCGCCCCGCCGGCAACTTGGCGCTTTCGGCCAAGCACTGGAAAGGCTCAAGTCATTGAGACATCGATCGTGCAGCCCAATGGCATTGCCCTCTCACCAGATGAGCAAACCTTATACATCGGCGATACTGGTCTGACAGTCTTCGACCAACCTCCTGGGCGGGGCTTCAGTATCAACTCCACCTTGCCGCGCCAACTGTATGCTTTTGATCTCGTCGAAGGAAGCAGCGGCAAGTATCCAATCAACAAGAGGCCGTTGTACATGGCCCATGAGTTTGGTACCGACGGCGTTCAGATCTCCAGAGCGGGTTACATCGTTGGTGCTACAGGGTATGTTCGATGCTTCCGACCGATGATCATCATGCTGTACCTCTGCTGACTGTCCCGATTCTAGCACCGCCGTCGATGTGCTGACGGCTGATGGCGAATTGATTCTTCAGATACGGTTAGCGTGGATTGTCAACAACGTTCAATTTGTCGGTGCAGGAGACAAGAGTGATTTGTAGATTTTCGGCTATGCCGGAATCGCGCGAGTGAAGTGGGAGCTGCTCGGGATTGCGTTGAATCGTTGATGGTCGAAGCCAAGGGTTTGGAACATTGTATACAACGCGATAGCCTGCGTGGCTGTTATGTTCAGATGCACACCTTTGGAATGTCGCCGATCCGTCTTGTGCACCTCACAATCGGATGAGATATCGATGGGTTGTGGTGTAGTGATAATAGTGACGACCATCGCATCTGCATACGATTGGCCTTCATGAATAGGAGAAAAGTTGGCCATACTCGTCTAGTACAGAGACGCACATAAGCGTGAATACTTCTCAATGCAATCACCTCTCAATGCAAGCGCCTGCCACTAGACCCAATGTGGGGCGTCTTTCGACCGATAATCATAAACATAGCGGCGTCGAGACTGGGTCGGTGGTACCATCCCCTCTCCGCTACTCCATCGAAGCATTCGAGATAGGCTTAGCGACTCGCGCTTGCATTGAGAGGCAATTGCATCGGGAGGTATTCGGGGTTAATTATTACATAAGACCAACCTACTCGGGCACGACGACGACGCAGACATTAATTTTCATTACACCAGACCTCAATTGGCAAGTTCATCCTCAGGCACCTTGACCAAAGCACTCTTTGCTGCCACCTTGGTTGACACTTCCGCAAGAGGACTCGAACTCAGCAGTTCAAAGACGAAAACCTCGCTCTGCATGTCCTTGAGTACCTTGTTGCGAATTTCAACAGCTTTCAAGGAGTCTACTGCGAGGGGGTTAGTGTCAATGGCATATCAACAGGCGTTTATTGTGTTTAAGCTTACCTCCATAGTCGAACAACGGCTTTTGCGCATCGATATCTTGCACGGCAAGTCCGATGGCGTGAGCAATCACTTCTTTGATGCTCTCCTCGACCACTGATGCCGCATCTTCAATCGAATTGGCTTGGGACAGGAGCTTGGCGACGCTCTCTTTCTTCCTTCCACTGGCATCTGTCTCTTCGACATTGATGACTCGATTACAGAACTTCTTGTCTGCCTGGAAGCCCGAAGCACCCTCCTGGAGGATCAGATTAGCTCCAAGACCAAGCACGACTTGAGCGGGAATAGCGTGTCCATTGGCAGTGGAGCCTCTCATAATCGCTTGCATAGCTACGCGAAGCTCATCCAGGTTGGTACGCAATCCATGCCAGCCGTGACCATACTTTCCAAGATAATTGTCGAGATCGCCGAACTCTCCAGCTCCCGTGAAGTGCGAAGAGTCATCCACAAGGCCGACGTCGATCGAGGTTGCCGCGATGTCCAGGTGTGTTCGGGCATGCTGTCCGAGCGCATCCTCAAATGTGTTGCCCGAAGCATAATTGGCCTGTGCAGTGTTGCCAATGATACCGGTGATAGAAGAGAGCAGGATCATGAATGGCCGGTCCCGTGACCATAGATTGGCAAGCAGATTGCGAGAGCCTCGAGTTTTTGGGTTGAACGCTCGCTGCCACTGGCCATGCGACATGTTGTCGAAAATGGTGACATCCAAGACCATTGCGCATTGCATAACTCCACGAATGATACAGCCTCTGCTTCGAAGCTGTTCGAACACGGTTGCCACGCTTAATGCATCAGTCACATCACACTTGAATGCTTCCGCTTCGGTGCCTCGAGCACGTAATGCCGCGAGCTCATGTTCGTTCTTGGCCCCTCCAGAGCGCGACAGGAAAACCAAATGTCTCGCACTTTGTACAACCATTCAATCCGCAATGCCCAGACCAAGTGCGCCTAACCCGCCAGCCAAGAAGTACGTTGCATTGGGGTCGAGCTGTAGCTCAGGGGGTGCTGAGGCAGGAATGAGGATCTCTTGAGCGGGCTGGAGCGATACGGTGATAGGCTCCAGGCTGTTCTCTCTGAGTTTCTGCAGTAGTAGTAGCACTTCAGTCAGTAGTGTCAAGCCGCCGCTGGTGACTGGAAATCCGCCATGTGGCTCTTGCATGCCATGCCTGTAGGCGAGCATCCTGACCCCCAAGACTCTTGGCCCTTGGTGCGCAGAAAGGAAGAGCAGACCGTCCCTATCATGAACGCACGTTGACCAAGCGTGCTCGGTGATGAGCGCCAGGTGAGCTCGTCCAGACTCCAGCCGATGCCTGGCTGGGCATGTCGAATCACGAATCACCGGACGCAGAAACTCGATTCACTGCTGCCCTCTTATTATCGCATACCATTGTGCACTGCTGCCACGTGCTCGCCGCCGGGATGGAACAACCACAACATTGTCGATTTCGATCGTGGTGCATCGATGCGAAGGCAGAAGGCTGGAGCAGAACTAGTCAATCAAGGCCGGCTTCTGCTTTGGAACGCTCCGCCAGAGAGCTCCTCCGTTGTGGCGTCTTGATAAAGGGACGGACCTTCTGGATTGGAGCACCTGTCGCATTCGCTGGAGGACGGTCCGGTGGCCGGTACACTGAAACGGGCGATCGCCGCAGCCCTTTCTGCATCGAACGAATTTGGGAAAACACCTAATGTGACGTACTCTTGTGCCTGGAAAGTGAAGTAGGAGAGTATACAAGACAATTGCCATGTTCACCGCCGTGAGAGTGACGCGCGAGAACATCAAGACAACATCATGTCACACCTCAAGTACTTTTCTTACCCTGTGCGGGTCGGTGATTTCATAACTATATCCGGACAAGGCAGATCACCCTAACCCTACCTCGCTGGCGGTAGAGTCAGCGCTTACTAACCGTCTCGCATCGCAGGCGGCTGGAATTGCGACTCGGGCGAGATCAGCGACGATATCACGACAGAAATCGAGCAAGCGTTAGACAACGTGGATGTTGCGTTGAAAGATGCCGGCGGCAAAGGCTGGTGCGAGGTCTTTCGCATCAACCTCTACATGATGAATGTCACCGAGGAGAGCATGGTAGGCCTGAAAAGGGCAATGGAGAAATGGATGCCAGACCACAAGCCTGTCTTGACCGGTGTTGGGGTACCTTCACTCGCGGCACCTGGCATGACATGTGAAGTGGAAGTGTGGGCGCATGTCCAGCAGTAGTGTTGGAAAAAGAATGCCACCCCACGCTGCAAGGCTTCGCTCAGCAGCACGGGCCAGACCATGGCCCATGGGGGAGGACAAGACATCGTGCCATGTAAACTGTCGACAGTCTGTGAGTAGTTGCATCTAGTGGCTTGGTAGAGCAATGACCCTGTGGAGCAACGCAACTCTGTTTCCGAAGACACCGTACCTTGTCGTGCCTGTCTCAGATACATGACCGGGACTGAGAGGAGGACATGGTGATTCTCAAAGACGATAATTGATTGCGCAAAATCTTTTCGGCTGCGACGGCTTCGTTGGACTGCTATGGCGCGAACAATACAGCTCCCAACCATCATCACGCATCCAAGTATCCAAGCTCTTAGTCCGCTGCCTAGACTCTTGTAACATCCAGGTTGAGTTGGCTATCGCCATGTGCGTACATATCTCAACGCGGCTGACATTCATGCAAGCGTCTCATTTCTCAGACCCTGCATCAGTGCATCACTATTGGGTGTATCTTTCCCACGTCCCACCATTCCTGCGGCAACCCGACGCTCGTGGCTGAGTGCCTTGAGCCTTTCACTCTCAGCACGTGTCAGCCGGAAGCAGATCTCGACTCCAATGGCGTGCAATGCAAATGCGAGCCAGGTAGCCAGGCCGAAAGTCAGATTGACGCCCGTGGCTATGCCCTCGGGAAGCCCATCTGTGAGATGGACCAATGTGGAGGCATTGGTATTGGGCGCATCAACACAGGCCGGGGTTGTCGGCATCAGGCACACCCAGGAGTCTCGCGTACTGATCCCTGATGTTCTGGCATGTCTGCACCGAGTACCAACGTCCCTCGGGGTTCTCCAGCATTACGCGCATCATGCCCATGCTAATGAAACGGAGGGTGATGATGGCGCCGGTGTACACCCACATCCTGATCATCCATTCGCGATGCAGGTCAATGCGTAGTCGTTTAATGTTGTAGTAGGCCATGCCCAGACAGACGAGAGCAACAGCTCCGAGGAGGCCGAGTGCCGTGCTAGTTGACGCATCGCTGCCGCCAGAGGTCGGGATCTTAATGTACACACCCGCCTTGGAGACCAGGAACAGGGTCATGACGAGGTAGCCATTGACTCTGTGGAACATTCGACGGATCACTGGAGTGAATTGAAGCACAACCAGCATGGCGGCGAGGAATGCCCCGAAGAGATGCATTCGAATGCCAGCCTTGGTAGCACCTCGAGTGTAGTAGACCCCATCGCTTGGGTTCGTGTTTGCGAGGAATGTAGGATGGTGCAAGTACCGAAGGTGTGCGAGAGTAAAGCCAAGGAGTGTTCCAGTGAGAATAAAGTATAGGATGAAGTTGTAGCCCTTGCTGAACCCCACTGCCCGGTAGATCTTTCCCCACCATGCAGATGCAGCTAGTGATGTGGGTATACCGTATATTTAGGTTTTGGGCCTAATCTACAGTATATATTCCCATATATACCGGGTATATACAATCCCGTACTAAACCCAGGGAGGCATAGTACTATAGAGCTACTATAATCTCGTATTTTATCCCTCTATTATATATACTATCTATATTAAGCTAATTATAAGTCGTATAGCACGCCTATAGCCCTCGCTAGCGCTAACTCCTCGGCCTGCGACACTATTAGTTCGTCGTTAATTCTAGCTTAATATAGTAGCTCTATTAGTTACGTGTTATAGTAAATTAAGTCGTCGTTATCGTCGTCCGGTTATTTAATAGTAGTAGCGAACGCCTTACGTAGTAAATCCTATAGACTATTATAGAATATATCGTCGTCTAGTAGGTTATCGTTTATACGATACTTAATTCTAAGGTTCTAATAGTAGTAAACTAGTATCTTAATATACTCGTAAGTTAGTCGGTTATAGCGTAAACTATAGATAAAGCTATGCGCTAACTAGTTCCGTTCTACGGCTCTAGTTATTAGATAGATTAATAGTAATATAATAGCTAGTTTAGATAGTATAGGGTACGTAGATTAGACGTAATTCTTCTACTATTAAATAGGCGTTATAGTCTTCGTAGCGGCCTATAGAATATCGTTCTTAAATAATCTAGTATAGTTACGAAGGCGATAAAGGTCGTTTAGAAGGCGGCCGGGCCCCGGCTCGTTTATTAACCTCCGCTATAGTCTCGTTAAGCTATTATTCTTAGCGGTAGTAGTCTTAGAGGTATGGCGAGAGCTCTAATATCTCCTCGTTAGTAATAATTACGCGTTTATTCGGATGCTATCGCTCCTTAACGTCTGCTAGGTACGCGATTAGTATTAAGGGGTACTTAATTTAATTATAGCGGAGGTTAATTATCTCTTCTAGCTCCTTATTTAGTACTAGGTTATTATTAAAGAACGTATTACGGAGCTACTAGTACCTTAAGTAAATATACGAGAGTAGTAGCTTATTAGCTTCTAGCGTAATAGTTAATTAAAGGAAGGGTTCTATTAGGTAAATATAGTCCTTATATTTACCCTAGAAGTTATTATAATTAAGCCTCTAGAATATATCCTCCTATGCTCTCTTCTAATCGCTTATTACGCCTACTAGTAGGCGTTATTCGTAGGTAGTATAGAGCTCGTTAATATAGAATCGATTAAGGTATACGGCTTTAACTATATATAGCTTACCTTGCTAGCGCGTGTTTCTAGGCACTATAAACCGCCGTACTATAAGAGCGAGAGGCTAAAAGGCCGATAGGCCTATAGCCGATAGCTTAGAGGGCGTCTAAGTTAGACGCTAAAGTATCCGGCTTACGCCGTATATACCCGGCGTAAGATAAAAGTATACTAAATATATATAGAGGAATCGGCAAGAATTAGTCTCTTAATATCTCTAATAGGTATAGTTAGGGGCGCTTAATATATTACTATATACTAATCTTTATAATACTAATTCTTCTATCTTATTAAGAGTAGCGATCTATTAAGGCCTACTATACTTACGCGAGGAGCATCTATATAGCTAGGTAACCGTAGCGAACGCGCTAGGCCTACGGTACTACTATTAGGCTACGTAGAAGAGTTACTAAACTCTAAAGCTAAAGAAAACGAGGAGATAAACGATACTAATAATACGTAGGCGAGGCGTAAGCGTTTCGAATAAGAGAACGCTATACTACGCGAATAGCTCGAACTCTACGCTCTCTAAGTAGAGAATAAACGCTTAACGCGAGAAGTCGGGACGACTACTCTATTAATACGCTTAAGTATAATAGTAAGAAGCCTTAGCTTAAGGTACTCTAGTACGGCGAGTATTACTAGAGATACTAAGGATAGTACGCGTTATAGTAGCGACGAATATATGCCCTACGAATCTATTAAGCTCTGCTCTTCTAAGCTATTTAAGGGCGAGACTATTAAGGAAGCCTAGGAATACGTCTACGTATATAAAGTAAACTTTATAGCCGCGCCGAGGAAGTTTATAATAGAATACTAGAAAGTAATCGCTAGTATTATATTCCTTATAGGCGAAGCGTAAGAAGCCTAGTATAACGAGTACCCTAGTATACTTCTAGTAGAGTATACTTAAGCGTAGTTCTATAAGTTTCTATACGATATTATTAGAGATTAAGCGAACCGCTAGCTACTCGTAACCGTAGAGTACGAGATAATACGCTAAGGCGAAAATTAAAGTATATAATAATTCGTAATAGACCTCGGCAACCTCGAGGTATAGCTTAGCGACTATACTAAGGCGTAGCTAGTCCGCTAGCTCCTCGTAAAATTAAAGCTATCGCTATAGAAGAATATTATTAAGAACTATATTATCCTAGCGAAGCGCGCTAACCTCGTCGCTCTAGTACGACGCCTTAAATAGGTAGAAAGGTTAATACTACGCGATATAGGCTTACGCGACTATAAAAAGGATACGTTATACTAGTAGTTAAAGTATAAGAGGGTCGATAGTAACGCGTATACCTCTAAAGGTAGTTACGAGTTTAACTCGAAGGAGAAGAACTCTTAGAATAAGCGTAAAGATAAAGATAAGGACTAGTAACCTAGGTATTACGGTTATAACGAGGTAGGCTATATTCGTCTAAATTATTTAAATAAGAATAAGGATAGTAATAAGCTAGCGGTCCGTAAGGTAGCTATAGGTAAGTCGAAAAAAGCAGAAGCGACAGAGATATTACGTAAGTCTCTGCCGCTAAAGTAGATAGTATAGGGTACCTACCTATATAATATATACTAGTAGTACGAGTACGGGGAGAAGTTAAGTCTTAGGAGGGCTATAGGCTAGCCGAGTTCCTTCTTAATAATACTATAGATATTAATATAGTATTACGAGCCTTCGTACTCTAGTATAAGTTGCTCTTATAGCCGAACGTAGCCTTACCGCCGGCTACTACCTTTATAAGTAAACTAGGTTATTATTACGGTGCGTACTATATACGTATAAGGCTCGTAGACTCCTCGGGGATCGAGCGCGTAACTAGAGGGATCTTCTACGTATATAATATACTAGATCCTAATATTATTCTTAGCTATCTATAGCGACGTACGTAACGAGTAAGTATCGATAGTAGTATAAATAAATAGCGTTATAGTAACGATCGTTTCGGCCGATTCGAAGTCTAAGAGGCTTATAAGTTCCTTAAAGACCTCTAGAAGGCACCCGCTATATTTATAGTTAGCTTAAGTAGAATAGGCGAGGAGCCTACTTTAATACTAAAGAAGTTCTATTAGTTCGACGATGTCCTTAACTTAATAGAAGAAATATAAAGTAGACCTATCGATAGCGCTAAGTATACGATCGACCTAAAGCTAGGTACTATACTACTCTTTAGGCCTCTATACTACTAGTTAGATAGAGAGCTCGAAGAGCTTAAGAAATACTTAAAGACTAGGCTCGAGTATAATTAGATCGAGCGTTCTAATAGCGAGGTAGGTGCGCCTATTCTATTCGTACTAAAGAAGAATAGCAAGCTACGGCTATATATAGACTACCGCGAGCTAAACGAGATTATAATTAAGAATCGGTACCTACTTCTTCTTATTAGCGAAACGCTAGATAGACTTATAGGGGCTATATAGTTTACGTCGCTAGATCTTACGGACGCGTATTATCGTATCCGTATTAAACTAAGCGACCGCTAGAAGACTACGTTCCGTACGCGATATAGTTACTACTAATACCGAGTAATACCCTTTAGTTTAACGAACGCCCTAGTAATATTCTAGGCATATATTAACCGCGCGCTAGTAGAGCTAGTAGATATAAGTTACGTAGTATACCTAGATAATATCCTAATTTATAGTAAGACTCGCGAGAACTACGTACGAGACGTATACGCTATACTTAAGAGGCTTTATAAATTCGGACTCTATATATAACGCGCTAAGTATAAGTTCTTCTAAAAATAAGTTAACTTCCTTAGGTTCGTAGTTACGACTAAAGGCGTAGCGATAGACTCTAGTAGGGTAGCCGTAATTGCCTCGTAGCCGAGGCCGACTACTCTAATAGAGGTATAATCGTTTCTTAGGTTTACGAACTTCTACTACTACTTTATCTTTAGATATTTAAGGATCGTAGTACTACTAACTATACTCTTAAAAAGCGCGAAGAACGGTAGGAAGCTAGGGCCTATTAGCTAGAGCAAAGCCGAGAAGTAGGCTTTCTTAAAGTTAAAAGAACGCTTTTAGACCGCGCTACTTCTTAGGTACTTCGACTCTATATTATACCTACGAGTCGAGACTAATACGTCTAACTTTGCTATCGCTAGTATTCTAAGCTAGCTATTCGAGTCGGAATAGTACCTAATCGCGTTCTTTTCGTAGAAGATAATTAATACTAAGTATAACTACGAGGTCTATAATAAGGAACTCCTCGTAGTAGTAGAATCCTTTAAGATATAAAGACCTTACCTCGAAGGCGCTATATATAAGGTAGAGGTGCTAGTCGACTACGCTAACCTAAAGGCCTTTATAGGTATAAAGTAGTTAATAAGCTAATAAGCTAGGTAGGCTACGTTCTTAGCCTCGTATAACTTTATAATTAGTTATAGAGCAGGTAAGCTAAACGTAGCCGACGCGCTATCGAGGCGTAGCGATTATATAAAAGATACGTAGGCGATAAATAACTTATTACTATCGCTATAGTAGAAACTCTAAGTTTAGAGCGACCTCCGAGTAGGCGGACTAGTTATAAACCGTATTAAGGCCGCCTATAACTACTAGTATATAATAAACTAGAAGGTAGTAACGAAAGTAGCTAATAGGACGTAGCCCGCTAGCCCCGAACGCTACGAGCCGGGTCTATATAGATTCGCGCTACTAATATAGGTCGCTAGCGCTATTATTATAGAGGAACGGCCGTACGCTAATACCTTAGACCTAGTAATCGGGTACGTAGCTACGCTAGTCTAGCTAGACCCGATAGCAAAGGAGCTATATATATAGGTAGAGAGTAATAGAGGCGAAAGCGATAAGTATACTATTTAAGATAAGTATATATATCGCGAAGAGGTATTATACCTTCTCTACGACCTCGTATTACGAACGTAAGTAATTCGTATATACTACGACGACTTCCTAGCTAGCTATTTTAGTAAGGATAAGACTACGGAACTCGTTAAGAGAAAGTACTAGTAGCTAGAGGTTAACGAGAACGTTAGGTAATACGTCGAATCGTATAGTAGCTATTAGAAGGCGAAAGCGAGGCGCTACCGTCCCTATAGCGAGATAGTTACGCTCCTCCTACTAGAATAGCCGTAGAAAGATCTATCTATAGACTTTATTATAGACCTTCTACCGAGTAAGCGTAATAGGCGTATATTTAACGCGATTCTTATAATTATCGACCGCTATTCTAAGATAGTAACTTTTATTCGGACGATAAAGCGCTATATAAGCGTAGAGCTTATAGATATTCTACTTAATAAAGTTATACGACTTCGAGGTATATCTAGTAGTATTATCTCTAATAGAGGGTTTATATTTACTAGCTAGTTCTAGTTAGACTTCTATTTCGAGGTATATATAAAACGTAGGCTAAGTATAGTATTTTACTCGTAAACGGACGGCTAGACTAAACGCGTAAACTAGACGCTTAAGTAGTACCTACGTATCTATTATAAAGAGAACTAAGACGACTAGGTATCTATACTAGCCTCTATAGAATTCGCGTATAATAATAGCCTAAATATAATACTAAAGATATTACTATTCCGCGTTATTTATAGGTTCGACCTAGACTTAATAATAGAGACTCGTAAGAGGGACGTAATCGAATCTTAAGGCGCGATTCTATAAGAAGAAGTACTAGTAGTAAAGGACGCTATAAAAAGGTTAAAGCGGAACTATAAGGAGTTAATAAAGTACTAGTAGTAAGTAAGCGAGTCGTAGGCTAAGTATTATAACTAGAAGTATTAGCTAAAGGAATATAAGGTCGGCGATATAGTTCTTCTATTTACGGAGAACCTAAAACTAAAAATACTATTAAAGAAGCTAGTAGATAAGTTCGCTAGACTATTTAAAGTAATCGACGTAGTCGGGAAGTAGGCGTACTACCTAGCTCTTCTAACGGGATTATATATCTATAATATCTTCTACGTATCTCTTCTAGAACTCTAATATAGTAGTAAATCTTAGGAGACTAGCTTACCTCTCGTAGATAATAAGGGCGAGTAAATAGTCGAGAAAGTACTAGAAACTCGAGTCGAGAAGAGTAAGAGGAAGTAGCTAGTCTAGTAGAAAGGCTAGCTAGAAGAATATAATACGTAGGAACCGATCGAATATATCGAGGAATATAAAGCGCTCGAGGAATTTAAGGCATAAGAGTAGAGCAAGAGGAGCTTACGTAAGCTATAAAGTCGACTATCGTAGCTACCGCGCTACTAATTAACCGTCGCGACTACTATAATTTACGACGAGTACGCGCTAAGCGCTAAGGCTATAACGAAATATTATATTACGAAAATTACTAAAAGGAATAGAGGATATAAAGTAGAGAGAAATTATTTATTTATAGCGCCTATAGGCGTAGTATAAGTAGGCTATAGCGCTAGCGTAGAATAGAAGTACGAAATAAGGTAGTAGACTATATAAGTAGTATAGAAGAAGCGCGAGAAGAGAGTATAAGAAGAGCGCGCGATACGCTAGCTTACTTCTCTATACCTTCGTTAACCTTAGTACTATCCTCCTTCCTACTCTTACTAGCTATATCGTCCTTCTTTTTCTTCTTCTTCTTTACTATAAAGGCCTTATTATTAAAGACCTCCTCTACTTAGCTACTAAGGCGGTCGATATAGGCAGTATAGACCGCCGTATCGAGGGCCTTCTAAGAGGCGCCTAGTAGGCGTAGACGCTACGAAGAATATTAGTAATATATATAAGGAGTATATAACTTATAAGATATACCTTATACTTAAGCTTAAAGAGCTTAAAGGATAGAGTAATCTACTTACTAGCTATAAGTAGCTCGGCAGCGGAAGGGCCGCTACTAGCCGGCGTAGCGCTAGCTCTACCTTTCTTTAAGATCTTAAAGACTCTAGCCGACTTGCCCTTATTAGACTATAAGACCTTAAGGCTATCGGCGATTAGGGCCTATAGATTAGTAGAGCGATAGCGGAGCTACGTAGCGCGTGCGACCGGCCTGCCCTTAGCTAGCTTAGTAAGGTAGAAGCGTAAGCGCGTCGACTATATAATAATATCGGGATTAGTATAGTAGTCGTAAGAGTAGTTATCGCTATTATAGCGCTAGTAGTTCTTCTTCTTACTTAATTTTATAACTTTATTATACGGCCGAACGCTAGCTATACGTACTATATTAGTAAGGAACTCGTAGCTAATACGTACGTAGAACGCCGGACTTACCTATTACTAAATATAAGAGGTAACGATAATAGTCGTTATTCTTAGTAGTAGAGAGGTCGGTAATAGTATAGAGGTCGGCTAAGACTATAAGAGCGGAGTTCTTCTTAGGAGCTATAATACTTATAGGACGAGTACTAGGAGAATACTAGAGAGAGGCGTAGATAGTACGAGATAGGAGTAGAGCGCTTATTTAAAGTTAGTATACTAGAATAAGTATTAACGTAATTAGGCGCGAACTTATAGCCCGTACCTACCTTATAATTAACGCGTAGCCTATATAGGATCTATAATATAAAAGTCCCTTAAAGTCTAGTACGTTACTATAGTACTACTAAAAATCGCGTACGACTATAGAGCGACGCTATAACGCAACCGTAACGTAATAAGAACGTAAGCGGCCGGCTGCCGCATTAACGTAGACTCTTCTACGAGCTAAGATAGCTCTATAGAAGAGAGGAGGTAATTATAAGAGCGAGAGGCTAAAGGGCTAATAGGCCTATAGCCGATAGCTTAGAAGGCGTCTAAGTTAGACGCCGAAGCATCCGGCTTACGCCGCGTATGCCCGGCGTAAGATAAAAGTACGCTAAACGTATATAGAGGAATCGGTAAGAATTAGTCTCTTAATATCTCTAACGGGTATAGTTAGAGGCGCTTAATATATTACTATATACTAACCTTTATACGTACGCGCCCTTTACTAATATTAATAAGGAGTTTAAAGGCTAATCTAGTATTACGGAAGTAGTCTAATACGCTACGGTATAGCTAGAAGAACTTATCGAGAGTATAGTAGTCGTATAAATCGTCTATTAGAAGTTTAGTCCTATAACTAGTATAGCTAAGGTAGATAATTCGAGGGTAGCGCTCTTTAACCTACGTTATAACCCCGCGTTAGCGAGCTATTCTAGCTATCTAATTAGCTTAGAAGTTCGGGTTACCCCGGCCGATATCTATTAATAAATAAGACGAACTTATAATTCTACTAGCCGCTATTATAACTAAATAGTTATTAGATACGAACGCGACAACCTAACTCTCTACGAACTTCTTAATTTATCGAATAATACCTTCCGTATACGCCTCTACGTCGTTCCGGTTTAGTCTAGTTAATTCGGACGTTAGGAAGTACGCGGCGCGTAAACTAACTCCTAGGTAGTTAGCGATACTCTAAGACTAGCTATTCTACTACCCGTTACTAACTAGCGTTACGTACTAGTTCCGCGCGATATTAGCCTTAATATCCTTCTTTAACTTAGTATAGATACGAGGTAGATATCTATACCGTAGCTACTAGCGTATCGGTAGTATAAAGGCCGGCCGTAGTATCTTAATCTATTACTTAAACGCTATATAGTTAGTAATCGATAGCTAGTTACCGGACGAGAATATCTATTCTACTACTACCTCGTAGGTAGCGTTATAAGCCTCCTTTAATATTATATTAATATAGCGAATACTACTAATTAGAATAGTTTATTAGGGTTCCTTATCCTTTACTTTTACTTCTACCTTATTATTAGATATATATACTAGCGAGGCGCTAGACTAACTATTAGGTACCTCTATAAGTTAATAAATATACTATTATAGTAGCGGAAGTAACGGATACTAGCGGAGGTATTTAATAACTCTAACCTTCGCGTTCGAACGCTATTTAGCGTTATAATATTTATAGGTAACTACTAGATTTAGTTTACTCTCCGGCTACTTTTAATTTACTTCCTACTAATATATATATTCGACGCGTTTATACTTAGGCGGCCGCTATAACGATCGAGTAGAAGTAGCGTTATTAGACGTAAAGGAAGAGTTAGAAGACGTAGCGAGTTACTAAGAACTAGACGATATATTATCTAATATAGTAGAAGGATAACGACGAATAAGAGAGGGAATTAATTAAGGCGGAGATATATAAAATAGCTAGCGAACGTTTATATATATCCCCTTCTATAGCCCTTTAATCCTACTTCTATATCGCTACTACTACGATCGCTATACCGCTACGATTTAAGGCATTTCCTTTATATCGCCTTTATATAACCGGAGGTCTCGCTTACGGCGAAACTATAAGTAAAATGCGACCTTAGCTAATACGCTTAGCGTAGCCGTGCTACTAAGCTAGCGTAGTTTAATAACCTTCTATTTCTATACTCTCGGAGGTCTCGGTTACTATAAAATTACTAGCAAAACACGACTTAAGCGCGTATAATTAGCGAAAAACGCGTCGTAGTTTACGCGTACTTTAAGCCGATAGGTTAGGTGCTACTTAGTACTATACTATAGTTAAACTAGTACTTCCGCGGACCCTAGCCGCTGCTAATTTAGTAGTAATTACGGTCTTTTCCTATATATATAGACCTACTCTCCGGACTAGCTATATATATACGTATATATACGTATAGTATATCTATTTCTAATCTATATAACAATACTAGATATAGCTCCTATTATATATATCTCGCTCCTAGTCGTCGTTATAGTAGTACTTATCTTTCGATTAGAATAAACACTTCCTAGTAGACGCTTTACGTTAATACGAAAGCCTACTCTCGACTATTAAATGCGTCTAAATAGTATAACGTAATGCGACGCCGTAATAAAGGGTGCGATTAAACTCCGCTTCCTATACTATAGTAACGCCGAACGCGGAGTATACTTTTTAGGAACCTCCGGACTTAGTCTATTGCTACTAATTATATCTATATAAGGGCTAGAAGTAACGTAAGGCTTCGTTTACCTATTCTTTCGTAGTACTTTAAGGCGGCGTCTAGTAGCTCTATACGCCCGTTTATAAGGCCGCTAGCATGCCGTTTAGCACTTAGGCCCTATTTACTTCCCTAGATTATAGATTATAGATTATAGATTATTAGATTATATTAATCTAGAAATAATCCTTACTAAAACTTAGTATCTAATATTTCGATAATCTACGCTATTTACTTCCGAGTAATCTACGTTCTATATTATTACTAAGATAGTTAGGTAACTAGCTAAATTCGAACCTTATTATACTATTAGAGGTATTATTAATAGTAGAATCGCGTCGATTACCGTACTATTCGTCTTAATTATCTTTAATTATTCTATACTATTTCTCGAACGCTAATTCGCCGCGATATTAGTTAGCTAGAAGGCCGAGAAAGATAGTGTTTCTATAACTAATAACCTCTTTAATCGTCTCGTCGAATCGCCGGAATAGATAACCGATAACGAAGGTTTTAAGAACGCGTTTCTTAATAAGGTAGCTAGCGAGTTATCGTTAGAATAGAGGTATATAGTAATAGGGAAGAAGGTAGCGAATAAGGTAGCCGATAAGAAGCGTATTTAGCGCCTATAGAATAGTTACCTAAAATATATTAGTAGTTAGATAATAGTTAATAGTAAGGCGCCCTCGAATATAGATAATATAGAAGCTAATTACTTCCGCGCGTATAAGGAGTATAAACTATTCTACCGTATACTACCTAATTAGTTCGAATAACTCGAGAGTTTATAGGGTAACTACCTATCTATAAATAACGACGCGGAAGAGGTAGAAGATATCGCGAATTAGTTAGATAATAACGATAGCGCCGTAGATAATAAATCGTCTAATAATAAGGCGGATTCGTTACTAGCGCCTCGCGCAGAACCGTCGCTAGCGCCTCGCGCGGAACCGTCGCTAGCGCCTTACGGCGCTTAGAGTTAGTTATTAAGTCGCGGAAGGCGTAGTAGAAGTAGAAGTAGTCGCGTTTAGAAGCGCCGGCACCGAGTTAACGATTCGTCGTCGGCTATAGCGGTTAAGGCAACTAAGTTATAGTAGGTAATAGAGCGAATCGCCGCTACTAGAGTCGCCTTAAGCGACACTCTACTAATACGCGCTATAGGCTACCTCTAGTCGTTTAAGGCGTTCGAGAAGTTATCGGAAGCTAAGTAATATAAGTTTAGTTAGAAGGTATTAAAGAACGACGTCGCTAAATAAGAGATAGTAATCCGTATACCTAATAAGGCGCTAGAGTTCTAGATAAAGGTAAAGAATAAGGAGTTAAAGAAGGCTAACGAGCTGCCGCCGACGCCGCCGCCGCCTTTAGCGCTAATACTACTACTAGTAGAGTTATTACCTTCGAGCTAGCGTTATTATAGTTATTAGGAGTTATTAAACTACCCTTAAATATAGCTAGCGGCGTCGAATTATAGCGGTATATATAATAGGTAGTAGGCGTAGTTAGCGTTCTAAACGAAGTTTATTACCGGCCGTTAGCTTTACGTAACCCTATGCTACCTAGTACTTATAGTACTAAATTACTCTTAACTCGTTTCTAACCGTAATAACCTCTTAATATTGCTACTATATTACTACCGCTACCTTATTACGAAATACGCTATGCCCTTCCTTATCGCCGAGTCTATACGAATCTAAATCTACCTATTCGAGAACTAGAGAGTTAAGGATAAACCTACTATTAGTAGCGTAGCTTCTATACTAATTTATAAAGTTATAGAGTACGAATATAGCGTATATTAAACGCGTGTTACGCTTAATACTAAAGCTAACTAGCGGCCCTTCGCGGAATATATACTACCTTATCTTTATAATTCCGAATACTCTCTCGATATAGTTCTAGTACTAACTATAGCGTAGGTTAAATAGCGACGGCGCGTTCGCTAGCCGCCTCTTCGACTCTACTAACTCGCGGAGGTAGTATAGCGTTCTCTAATACGGTACTAGTACTTCCGGAACCTTCTACGAGTAACTACTATTAGTAAGATAATAACGATCCTTCGGTACCTTTAACCTCCCTTTTAGCGCCGCCTTTAATATAGTACCGTCGTTCGTACTACCTTCGTACCTAGCGAGCCTATAGACGATATTAAGATTAAAGTCGACTACTACTAATACGTTCTAAGAAACGCTACCCTTCCGATTCTAGTAGTAGTTAGAAGCCTTATTCTTAACCTTTATTAGTACGTACGTACTATTAAGCGCCCCGAGATAATCCTTTAGGAACGGGTATATCTTCGGATTCTTAATTATATTATTCGGTAAGGTAGTAACGCCTTCTACTACCTCCGAGAGGCGAACGAACTACGAGTATAGTCGATAGAGGTATTTTATTATATCCTTTATCTAGCGACTAATTAAGGCGATTAAGTAGCTATACTAGAGTCCTAGTACCCTAAAGAAAGGCCTCTAAGTAATAAACTAAAGGAATATAACTACCTTCTATCTCGTAGATATTCGGCTATCCTTAAGGCTAGCGCCGAGTAACTAGTTAATTAAGGCTATTACGGTAACCTAATTTATCCGTAATACGTAGTAATAGTACTAATTATATCTAACTAGTAGTTCTATTATTATACGTTTACCTCGATTAATATCCGCGTAAATAGCTAGAAGGCTAAGAGGGCTACGATAAACGCGCTTATTAGGGTAGTTACTCGCTACTAGCTACTACTATACTACTATATAGCAAACTACCGCCTCGCTAGCTATTAGAATCGCCTCCTCTGCCTCTTCTAAGCCGTCTATTACGGCTAATTAGAATGCTAGAAATACCTAGTAGAAACGAGAGATAATTAATAAGGCTAATAGCGTAGAAATCGCCTAAATTTACTATACTATATACGACTTTAATAGCGCGTTAGCCGCCGCGCACGGACATAATCTACTAATAATTCCTATAGTATAAGAATTATTAGATTATCTATATATACCTACCCTCTTAAGGAAGCCGGATTTACTTAGTAATAAGTAGATTATAATCTAACTAGATTATAGATTATTAAGTAAATAGCTAGATTATTACTAGATTGTCGAACTAGATTATTACTAAGCGGCTAAGAATAATCTATAATCTACTTATAATCTAGTAGAAGTAAATAGGGCCTTAGGTCGAGACTCTAGACTAACTAGCGTTACTAGAATAGTACTAATATAAGTTAAGACTATCGTAGTATTATATAAGCGACCGCTAAAACCTATATAAAGTAATAAAGACTCCTCCTCGAGCTAGTATTAATAGCCTAATATTTAACGTCCTACGCTCTAGTAAAATTTCTAGGCTTTGTCTTCTTCGCTCGTTTACTATAGAAGACGCGGCATATACTCTATACTAGTAATATACTAGTTACCGTAACAACTATATAACTAGGCTATAATAGCCTCCCTAGTTATAAAATAAGCTATATAACTAAGTAACTAAGAACTATTCGCTAATTAGGTAGTAACTCGATAAATTAATTTAAAAAGGCTAGGATCTTAATAAAGTTTTATAGGGCTAGGATCTAGGATCTCGATACTTGTTACTATAACTAACCCTAGTACCTCTATACCCTAATCTAAACTCTAAGCTATAAGCTTCCTCGACTCTAAGCTAGAAGCTTACCCTACTCTAATAGACTACGGAATACTCTATACTATCCGCTATACTTCGTCTACGTATATATAGGACTAGTAACTAAAACTATATAGTACTACGAACTATATATAAGACTTTTAGTAGTATCCGAGTAGTAACGAAAGCAGGAGATACGCACGAATCTTAGTTACACTAGTTACAAGCCGTTTACAGAGCAAAACGCTTAGTTACAGCTTAGTTACGCTATTTTACCTAGTTACGAATTTGTGGCTGTAACTAAGGCACAACACTACTCCACACAAAGCCATCTTTCCAACCTGGAACGTGACACCAGTAGTCAGGAATGCTGTGCGGACTCCAACAACGTTTGATCGTCCAAGCTCCCACTCGTTGCAGCAGCTCACATGCCGGCTCCGACGAATTGGACGAAGACGCTCACAATAGTCCGTCCCGATGAACACGATTTGGCACCACTCCGCCTTGAGCTTCGCTTCCTGCTCTCGCAATAGATGATGGTATCTGTGAACGCGGCACCAATCGCCGAATGGACAAAGCTTGGGCTAAGAACCAAGGCGATGAGTTCCGCAGCCATTCCCGCAAAGGTCCAAGGATTCTGCCAAAGGGAGATCCCTGCTGAAGTAGCCTGTAGCTCCGAAGGCAACGTTGACAAGCATTGAGACGCCGGATGCCAAACCTCGCATGTGGAAGCGAAAGCTAGCTGGGGGAAGAAGCATGCTGTGAGGACGATGGCGAGAATATTACTAGACTAAGGTTGGGGCGGGAGCCATAGAGCGAAGCCTCGACGGGACACATGACGGAGACATTGTCGCAGGGGTCATAGATGGAGATATCATGAGACGCAGGAAGCGGTTTCGCTCACCGTGTGCATGTCTTGAGTGGAGTGGCTGTCCAGAGATCGATCTTGAAGTCATGATAGGATTATTATGCGGTGGTGCTCGCATAGTGTTGACATGATGTACGAGTCTGAACTTGACAATGAGCAGAACTCCCGCTGGGCTATATGTCCGTCTCCGTGGAGGAGCAGAGAAAAAGTCTGTCCGGCGAGTGAGATGTCGCGATGTTAAGCTTCGAGGGCTTGCAAGCGCTGTGCGCTGTGCGGACAACAAGGCCTAGGACGGCATCTGCATTCACCCAGGTGTCTGGTATCCTTTGCAATGCTGAACCTTTGGCTCGATGTGGGTCTGTAATAGCTATTCTGCGGGATAGTGAAGCTTGGCCAGGACGTATGGCGTACTGGGCGTGAGTAGACTTTCATAATATATCACATAGCAGACTCGTAGATTCCGAGTGTACGAAATACGACATGGACGAGATGCAATTACGCATTTTGTAGTCCGTGCCTGATGAACAGAGCTGGCCCGGAGGAAGCTGTGATATGCTGCAGACTGCATGATGTAAGCTTGTCCATGAGCGTGAGCCGGATGAAGGTATCAACTGTATGGCATTCTCATATGTCAGATTACAGAAGTTCGAGATGCGATTGATGGTCGATGGAGTTTTATAGCACAAAGCATGTATGGCTGACTCATAGTAACCGACGAACTGACTATTACTAACTAACTTAGTAGTCTACACATACATACTATAATAGCATTAATACTATAAACATACCAGTCACGTCGCACACTGCACGCGACTGAAGTAATTATCACCCGCTTGCTGTTTGATCGGATCTGCGGCAGCACCTGTCTGGTCCGATTGCCTCACTTTACTAGCAGCCAACGTCCTCACTTGACCAACAGCGGTTGAGCAAGCAGTTTGCAGTCCATACTCAACCTGCGACGTTCGCGAAAAGAAAGACCACACAATGGCAGCCACCACGCCCACGGACAGTCGTCTGGACATCGTGAACCAGGTCCGGAAAGACGTCTTCCTGCTGGCGCAGGTCTCCAAGAAAGACGACTTCGATCCCATGAAGCGAAAGTATCGCCCGCTCTTCGAAAGCCTCAACACGCTGCTCGAGGAATTTGAGCAGGATCAAACAATGACGCCGCATCTCAAGCAAAGCTGCGTGATCGATAAGATACTCCGATTGATCCATGACGATCCACGTTACCGCTTCCCTCAGTCCTATGCGGACAGAGCCAAGGCACTGAACGAGCACTTCGAAGCTATCAACTGGGGCGGCCTCCCGGACATAGAAGAAGACTCCAGTGAAAGCGACTCGAGTAGCTCAGAAACTGCGACTCCTGCCAAACGTCGCAAGACTTCGAGCACTGAGGCTAAGCGATTGAAAGTGACAGGTGGCTACCGGGGGATCCAGCCACCTGCTGACCACCCCATCTGGGGCAAGGACGGGATCATGCACGGTCTTGCTCTGCGACTCAAGTCCGATGGCTCGTTCTCGAAAGCTCTCAACCCGCTGTATGAGAACGAGAAGAGAGATCCCAAAGTCCACAGCCACAATGGCATCGAAGTCGGACAATGGTACCCGATCCGTCTGGCTGCTGTCTTCGCTGGCGCACACGGCGCTTCGCAAGCTGGGATCTCAGGCAGCAATGGCACAGGCGCCTACTCGGTCGTTGTGAGCGGGCTATACGAGGATCTGGATAAAGATGAAGGAGACGTGGTGTACTACTCCGGAACAGCAGCTCACGACAACGAAGACCCGAATAAGCCAGCCGAATCCTCAACTGGTACGCGGATTTTGCATGCTTCTTTGCGACATCAGAGGCCTTTGAGGTTGCTGCGGACCTCGAAGGCTGTTCTGCCGTGGGCGCCGGCGGAGGGGATTCGGTATGATGGGTTGTACAAGGTCGCGGCGCTGGACACGGCGTGGAATAAAAAAGGTGGAGCGTATGAGCGCTTCAAGTTGGTGAGGCAGACGGGTCAGATCCCTTTGACTGAGTGCCAGAAGAGACCAACGAAAGAGGAGCTGAGAGACTTCAATCGTATCAATCATGGATATTCTGGCTTCGGCCAGAGCCATCTGGTCAAGTGAGTCGAAGAAGTGGTGGTGTGAAAGAATGATACGTCTCGGACGGAGATCACGAGGAGGACTCTTACGTGAAAGGTGTCAATGATGAAGAGATGCGTCAAACGTGCGAGGAGATGAAGGGTGGGCGATGTCTATGCCTCTTACAGACTGGACTTTCGAGAGTGCATTGTACATACAAAGTAGAATGCAATGGAATCATTTGTTCCTTGCCAGGTCCCACGTATTCGTCTGCAGAGACTTTACCATTGTGGCAGGAGCCTGCTGGCACCGTCCGGTGGTAATTGCACGTTGTTGACATGGAGAGGCTATGTCGTGACGCAGAACTCCTCTCCATCTCTGACGGCGACCGAGCTGCGGAGTCTTTTCCGCCCACCAAACATCCCGAACTGATCTTCCGTAGCCAATCACAGGCTTTGCAAAACAGCTTACTGCGGCCCTGGCTATACATTTACCAGCTGACCAATTCCTGCGACCTCCCAATACATTGCGTTATGTTGTTTCCCGTTTTGCTTCCATACTCTTCAACTACGAGAACAGCCTGCCAGCCTCGAAGCAACAGGCTTCAATCTCTCATCCAAAACACTATCGGAGCTCTCCAGCAACTTCCTCTCATCAATATACAAGCTCCCCGCCATCAATCCGTTAGCGCCGATCAATCAATACTGTAGCTTTCGACCATGGCGGCTGCATTCCGAAGAGCGAGTTCGCGTTTCGCGTCAACGACAAGGTCTTTCACAACGCATGCGCGAACTACTGCACAAGAGGATCGGATAGGAGCTGCTGCTGCTACGGCCTACTGGTGTACGGTTGTTGGTGCTCCACTTGGGACTGCGTTCTATGTCAGCCAGGTCGCGAGGAAGGATCAGAAGCTGGCGAATCTGTGAGTAGACGAGCAGCCCATGCAGGTATGCTGAAAGCTGTCGGATTCGAGAACTGATCAGAGAGTGCCTGTGATAGTCGTCAACTGAGCTTCCGCGACTGCCTACCCGCCTCGAGTCTCGACGATTATGCTGGGGTGTACATGAGATTGAGGAAGTAGATGCGTATACCGAAATGATCGTGATATTGGATCAGCATCATGCAAAAGGCGTTCGATCTGTTTGGGAGGATGTGATCTCCAGGATGAGGCGCATGGCTGGCGTGTGGGAGTGATTGGCATCTCCGGTCAGGAATTGCATCGATAGTACACATGAAGCATGCTGAAAGAGCTCTACTACGCCGTGTATGTTAGCCATAGCACCATCGCTATGGACTGGTTGTATAACACAAATTCATTGCCTTTCTTCAAGCGTCATGCTCTTTCTTCGCCGTGCCCATCGCTATGCACGAATCAATCATCTCCTCATGCTTTTCACTCAACAGATCGTTGCTCTTTGCCCATCCATGCTGGCTCAGCTGAATCGATCGCCTTTCCGACTCCGAAATGGCTCCTTCGCTTCGAATCTGCTTTCACTCGCGGCGTGTTTTGTCGGAGCCGGATCGCTTGCGGCTTCGTTGCTCGGACTCGGACGGTCGTCTGATACTGGCACAGCGCCTGATGTAGCGTTTGCAGACGAGTTGACTGACATCGCTCGTTCTCGTGCGACTTGCTCCTGCGCTCGGAGTCGTTCGGCTTGCTGTCTGGATTTTTCGATCGTCGCAGCTCGCTCGTCACGGTCTTTATTGATCTGCTTCTTCGCGAAGTAGTATGAGCCTCCGCCGGCCAGGATCAACACGCCCCAGCCATAGAATGTCGAGCGGATCTGTGCGTCTTAGCCAGTGTCCATTGGCGCATGTCATGAGAAGTTCATACCGTGTTCATGGTTGGACACGCTGCACTCGTGGAGCTGGGTTCTGAGGGCCTTGCGGACGATTGGACTCGGAGGTGATGGTCCGCACGACAGCTAGGTGTAAGAGAAGATGCATCAAAAAGAAGTGAACGACAAAAGTGATTGAATAGACGGCGCTCTCGGAAGAGCGATTGCAAGTAACCCCCGGCCTTCTCGCCGAATGACGGGGAAGCATTGACCACCTATCCGAACAAGCTTTCGGCAGCCTGCAAGCATGTGACCAGGGCTGGCTCCCGCGCTCAAGTCCAGTCTCCGTGATTGACGCTGCAGCCTGTCTTCATCCTCTCCTCCGCCACCACCGCCGCCGCCATCGCGCCGGAACATCACCATCAGCTATCGCACCGGACACAGCACGGTGGATACAATGCCGACGAAGCGCAAGGCTCCCCCGGGGAACGGGCGGGCGCCGAAACGAATCGCCTCGGGTGCGGCGACGCCCATTTCCATGGACGATGGCGACGAGGAGTACGACGGGACCAGCGACGACTTCGACGAGGAAGAGCGACAGGCGCCGAAGAAGTACGACAGTGAGTGGTCAACCCCTCGCACTGTCTGCTTGCAACACGCCGCTGATGGTGTGATATGTAGAAGTAGTCCAGCGGTACCAGCCTGCCACATACCAGAAATCTGCCGCCGCCGGCTCATCACACGGCGACGCTGCGAGTCACCTGTTCAAATCTTCGCGCAATTTCTTCAACGAGACTCTGAAGCCTGACCACCATCTCCGCCCCCTGTGGATCGATCCCGCCAACGGCAAGGTCGTGCTCGAGACCTTTGCGCCCAGTTTCAAACAGGCACAGAACTTCCTGATCAACATCGCCGAGCCTCAAAGCCGAACGACGAATATGCATGAATATACAATCAGTCCCCACAGTCTGTTCGCCGCAGTGTCTGTGGGTCTGACGGAGCAAGACATCATTCGCGACCTCGAGCTGTTCTCGAAGACGAAAGTGCCGAGTAATATCATCGACTTCGTGCACGAGGTCACACAGTCTTTCGGAAAGGTGCGGCTCGTGTTGAAGCACAACAAATACTTTGTGGAAAGCAATGACGCGTCTGTGTTGCAAATGTTGTTGCGGGATCCGGTCATCAGCTCGACAAGAGTAGACGAGAATGAGGATCTGCAGACGGACAAGGCCGCCAAGAAGGGCAACCTCACTATTCAGGGAACGGCCCAGGCAAGAGCGGACAAGGAGGCTATGCAGCAGGCCGAAGCTGCACAGAAGCGAGACGAAGAGGATGACGAATCGGACGATGACGAGTTTGGTGGTCGCGATGCGGAGAAGACCATGACAGAGTTCCTGCGTGAGGAAGAAGATGACGAGGAGACGGACCTCGTTCACTCTTTTGAGATTGACGGAAATCAGATTCAGAAAGTGCAGGAGCACTGCAACGTGAAGCTCAACCTGCCATTGACGGAGGAGTACGACTTCCGAGCAGATGATATCAACGCGAATCTCGATATTGATCTGCGGCCGAATGTGCAAATCAGATACTACCAAGAACATGCGCTCAGCAAGATGTTCGGAAACGGGCGTGCGCGCAGTGGTATCATCGTCCTTCCATGCGGAGCAGGTAAGACCCTGGTCGGTATCACTGCAGCCTGCACGGTCAAGAAGAGTGCAATTGTTCTGTGCACAAGTGCGATGAGTGCGGTGCAGTGGAAAGAAGAGTTCAAGAAATGGTCGAACATCAATCCCGACGACATTGCTATCTTCACCAGTGGCGAGAAGGAAAGTCTACGGGAGAAGGCAGGAGTGATTATCTGCACGTACAGCATGGTCACACAGAACACGCGTCGCGCGCACGACAGCCAAAAGGTCATGGACTTCATCACCGGGCGAGAGTGGGGGCTCATGGTTCTGGACGAAGTGCATGTGGTGCCCGCAGAGATGTTCCGACGAGTGACGGAACGCATCAAGACGCATTCGAAACTGGGACTCACGGCAACGCTGCTGCGAGAAGATGACAAGATCAAGGATCTGAACTTCCTCATCGGACCCAAATTGTACGAGGCCAATTGGCTTCAACTCAGTGAAGAGGGACATATTGCGCGTGTGCAGTGTGCAGAGGTGTGGTGTCCCATGACGACGGAATTCTACAAGGAGTACCTCGAAGCCAAGACGACAAACAAGCGCAGCTTACTTTCGACGATGAACCCTCGCAAGTATCAAGCATGTCAATTCCTGATCGACTTCCATGAGAGACGTGGCGACAAGGTCATTGTCTTCTCTGACAACGTCTACGCTTTGGAAAAGTATGCCAAAGGTATGACCAAGCCGTACATCTATGGAGACACAGGTCAGCGAGAGCGAGAGATTGTGCTGCAAAACTTCCAACAAAACGATGCAGTGTCCACCATCTTCCTGTCCAAGATTGGCGATACGTCTCTCGATTTGCCAGAAGCTACATGCCTGATCCAGATCTCCTCGCACTACGGATCCCGACGTCAAGAAGCACAGCGCCTGGGCCGTATTCTGCGAGCGAAGCGACGTAACGACGAGGGCTTCAATGCTTTCTTCTACTCCTTGGTGAGCAAAGACACCAACGAAATGTACTACTCATCCAAGCGACAAGCGTTTCTGGTGGATCAAGGCTATGCCTTCAAAGTCATCACACATCTCAATGGGATTGAGAGGATGCCCAATCTTGCTTTCAATACTCAACAAGAGCGGATGACGTTGCTCACGGATGTCCTTCTCCAGAACGACACGACCGGGGATGTCGAGGACATCAAGGACGATCTGTTTAGCGACCGGAACGTCTCGCGATCCAAGAAGAAGGGCAACGGAGTGAGAAGACAGGCGGGCACGTTGTCGTCGCTTGCCGGAGGGGATAACATGGCTTACATGGAGCACGACCGGGGCAAGAACCCGAACAAGGCGCTGGCGAAACCGAGAAATGCGTTCTTCAAGAAGAATGCGGCGGCACAGGCACGGAAAGCGAAGGCTGCGCAGGAATTTGCGGACCAAGTTTAGATGGGTGTGTTGCAAGGACAGACTGCAAGATATGGTAGTGCACCGAGTAGACTGTCTTGGGTAAGCGACCTTTTGATTGTGATGTCGTGTGGTCTGCAGGTTGGTGCTCGCATGAAAATTGTGAAGCTGACTCCGGCACGAAGGTGGGACGGAAGGACGGAGTTGCCAAGACTTGGCTCTTCCGATAGAATACACTCCGCTGGTGTTTGAGCCAGACGCGCAGCTTCCGACAGCAACATCATCCTGCTTCCGTCACTCTCATCATCACTTCTGCGCCGGCTTCAATGGCATGCGCGGCCTCATGTCCGGGTGAATGACATTCGATCCATCATCATCCACTACATCCGACGTGCAAGTTCCGACGACCACGAGCGGAAAGGACGTCGCCGCCGGAGCAGGCAGCAACCACGCTCTTCCGACGATTGCCGTTCATCATCGATCATGACCGAAGGACCGGAAGCCGAAGCCAATGGCCCCAGCGGATCCCACCCGCAGCCACCGCCAGAAAAACGCCGCCGGGCGGTACGCGTCAATGCAGCTTGTGATCTGTGCAAAACTCGCAAGGTCAAGTGCAACGGCGAGCTGCCTTGTTCGTATTGCAAGCGGAAGAATCGCGCCGCGACGTGTGTCTTTTCGCCTCCGAAGCAGAGGTCACATCCGACATCGACCACGTCTGCTGGCGACACGCCGCTTCCGAACGTCTCTACGGATGGGCAGATCGAACGGCCCGGGAATGCATGTCCGAGGCGAACGCACAGTGATGGTGGCGGGCCGAGAGAGTCGGAGAATCCTGGCATCGCTGGCTTTGGTGCATCGCTCTCTCCCGCCCACAGTCGCGACGACCAGCACGACGATACCGTAGTGCCCCTCGAAGGACGCATACTCCGAGATGCGCAAGGGAAAGTCATCTTCATCGGAGACTGTGCTCCGCTTTCATTCTTGCAAACTGTGAGGCATCTCATTGCGTCGGAAGTGGACGCGGAAGAGCTTTCGGTTGCTGCTTCCCGCGATTCCATGATTGAGGTGGCCCGTCCGAGGTCTTTGGATCAGCAGAGTAGCATGAGCATCAGCCTACGAGACGTGGAAGATCTCAGCAAGCAGTATGCCGAGGCTGTCAGCGGGCTCGCCGATCTATTCGACCACGAACAGCTGTTTCGAGATCTCAAGACCTGGGTTGGTAAGTGGAAGCGGAAGCTATTTGCGTTCAGAACGGAACACTCGACATGCGCAGACCGCTGATGTCCAACAGGTGGTTTCACCTCCCACCAGAACGATGCCACTTCGGCAGCGTACTATCTCGTGCTTGCCATTGGAGCGCAAGAGAGCCATGATGGCAAAGCCGAGTCGTGGTTCGCGCACGCCCAAGACATCCTCCTGCGACATCTCACCTCCAGCATGAACGTCTCCACCGTCCAGGGCTTCGCACTGATCGCCATCTACATGCTACGTGCTTTCCAGCCCAATGGAGCGTACCTTTACTTTTCGCTCGCAGCGAGGACTGCTTATGCCATCGGCTTGCATCGAACAGAAGTCAACGCCTCTTTCGGTGAAGCACTTCGTGCGACCCGCGACCGGATCTGGAAGAGTTTGAGAGTGGTCGACATGCTCATCAGCAATCTCCTCGGGCGTCCGCCATCCACCTCAGATGTCGATTGTACTGTCAAATACGGCAAGCATGGAGTGGCCGAGGTACCTTTCGGCGAGTCATCACATGTTATTGATGCCAGTGTGCAAATCTTCATGATCATCGAGCGTGTAGTCGTCGAAGTCTACTCTCGCAAGCGGATCTCACTGCGCATAGCAGGTTACGTGTCGCATCAGCTCAAGTCTTGGGCGTCGACGTGGCTACGACCTCTCTCGGACACGGCCACCAGATCTGCATCTCGAGAAGAAATCGTGGGTGCCTGTTCAACACTGTGCTCGTACTACTATGGCATCATGTTGCTGACCAGGCCCTTCTTGATCTACGAGTCGTACGAATATATGGGCGCATCGCTCAAAGGACCGGGAACACACAAAGAGCATCAGGAGAAGCAAAAGTATGCAGATGCTGCTCTGGACGCTGCTACATCGTTCGTAGAAACGTTGCAGACCGTCCTCCGTGCCGACTCCTTACCACGAAGGATGCCATTAGTCGTGTGAGTGCAGTGTCTCCGTCGACATACGCCCTCTGCCTCAGGCTAACACGTGTCAAACCAGGTCCTGGCTCTTCACAACTTCCCTCGTCCTCGCTGTGGGTATCCTTGGCCGGTCTGGATTGATATTTGAGGCTCATTTGAAAGCTTCCATCAGCTGCCTGGACTACTTTGCGAAGGTCGACCCTCACGCAAGGCAATACTCTCTGATATCCCAAGCCTTGCTGAAGACCACAACTTCTCACATCACGAAACGCGAGCTCCATTTGCGAAGGCGACGAAAGCAAGCTTCATCACAATTATTCGGACTGCTGCCCTCGGCCGAAAACACCGTCACCCAAGAATCAGAGACAGAACAGGAGGGAGAAACATGTTATACTGCCGGGGCTTCTGCTTCCACAGCAGCTATTGCTCAACGTCTACACCAAACTTCTAGCTCTATCATGATGTCGGACCCGCCCGCCACATCAGCGACCGAGACTGCAACTGCGGTGCCTGCGGACTGGACGATTTACGATGCCGACTTTTTTGCGATGCCTTGGCTCGGTAATGAGAATGATCAAGGACTTCAAGACTTCTTGCAGCCGGGACGCCATACGCTGGATGGAAGTAGTCTCGCTGATATCCCGCTTTTTCCGATGTACGATCAGATGAATGGGAGCTTCATGTGAAGAAGTTGAAGGTTCGGCTTTCTCTGTCTCTGCAGGCTACGATACTGCGTGCCACCACGATCATCATGTACTGTGGGCCTGTGGTGAAGGGCAGCCGCCCCGCTCGAAGCACGCGAACTGCACCTCGCAGTCAGGCGCAAGGTCGCTGCTGTGTGATCCTGACATTCCCAAGCAAAGAGCGAAAAAAAAAACTATCATCTTGCAACGACAGCCTCGCTGGTCTCGTCTCTTGAAGTTCTTAGAAACGGAATGAGCTTCGTACCTCCAGTACCAACCAGGTCTTTCGTTGTGGCGTCCACAGAAGCAAGCTTTGTCGAAGTCGATGCAATATCTCTCCGAATAATCAAGCTCTCTGGCCTCGGTTGTCGACTCGGAATGATGATATAGCGAGTGACCAGATTGATATGCAAGTTCCGGAATTCGCTCAAACTAGCCACGGCTTCGTTGAACGCTCGCACTACATGGCTGTGGCCACGAGATGCGTCCAGGTTGTCCACGTAGTGACGAATGTTCGCAACCTTCTCGACATCATCCAAGAATCGAGCATGAGGCCCCGGCATGTATCGACGCATCTTTCCGTGGAAACCACCACTCCGGTCATGATTTACTGAGAGGACCGCATCGAAGAACTGTAGTAATGAGCTTTGGCCATTGCTTCCACCTCGGTATTTCCTCCAGGAACCCTTTCCGTTCCCTTCGTCGTAGAACACGCCCCGAGGCAAGCCCGCTGTTTGCATGTTCATGCTGCCGGCCAAGAATGGACGGATGTGGTGGTAGAAGACTTGCGGGAGACATCTATCATCCATGCGCTCGAGGAGTCTTCCAATGTCGACCATACTCTGCTTAAAGTACTGCAGGCTCTCGATGATGGTTGCATTGTCCTTGCGGTCCACGGCTTCCATGGCCGATAACATTGCGCGAATGAGAGGTCCAGCGCGAGCTTCCATGGCGTTGGAAATGACGAGAAACCAGGACTCGTCGTCAGTGCCTGTCGCGGTGTGGAGGGCGATCAGGTTGTTTGGCTCTGTCAAGTCGATGCATCTTCCGCTGCCGGCGTTCCGCGGCCTCCAGTTCCAGAGGTTCAAGGCGGCGTATGTCGCGATTGGGTGGACTTCCAGATGCTCCGACGTCTGCAAGAATGGGATCGTGATTGGTGGTGGAAGACGCTGAGAGGGCTTCATGTCAGTATTCTGACGAGCTTCCAAGTCATTGCGTTCCGCATACCTCTGAAGGGTCGGGACCAGCCCAGACATAACCTTGCGCCAACACGGCGAGGAGCGAATATGCTCGTTGCCATTCGGCTTCGGTGTCGAGGTGCGATGAGTCGAGGACTGGCAAAGCATCAATCGCCTCTCGGATTTGTTGTCGCTCGATGAGTCGCGAGACCTGCGCGATTAATCTCTCCCATGGCCGATAGTAATCGTGGGGAAGGCGACTCAGTGGGGCGTCTTCTGGCAAAAAGCCATTGGAAGAAATGTTGTAGGACGCGAGAGCTTCGGGCGATGGAAGAACTGGTATCCTCGAGGGACTCATGGTAGACGCTGCAAGTGTCTGGTCACAAGCGGAACAGCGGATGAAGAAGAAGCAGAGAGCCGCTCCAACGGCAATACAGAGGCCATTTTCGCTACCGCGCGGCCTTTCTGGAGGTTATATTCTGGGGATTGCGGTGAGGATCCGCTTCCTCCGGTAACCTGATCACGTCCTGTTCGTTCGCCAGTGTCCGCCGGGATGACAAAATATGGGCGGAATGTCGGAACGGAAGCTTTGTCGGATGCATCGGAAGCGTGCAACGACCAAGGCTTGTCACCTTCCATTGTCGGACGGCTTGGCAGCTTTCGTCGGATGCCACCTTCCTGCATGAGAGCAACGTGGTGGACGCGTGGCCATTTATTAGTGAGATGTGCAAGTCTCTTCGTGTGGTTGTCATCACTCCGCCTTCTCCTCCTGGCCGCATCCCTGAAGCCCTTCCGTCGAGAAGACGTCCAAACGACTTCACTTCCACTTCCGACGCCAAGCTCTCTGCGACCACCCGATGACGGGGACAATGGACGCCACCGCTGCCATTTCTCTCCTCCAACGAGGCCAGAAAGCGTCATGGCCATCAGACGCCGCGTCTCTGGAATTTGCCGCACTTCTCGACAACCACACAGACATCCCCCAAACCTTCCGCAAAGACTTCCTCGTGCCCACCAAGTCCCAACTGAAGCGCAAAACCCTCCACGATGACGCCCAGACTTCCGCCCCAGCTTCCTCCGTCGAAGACGAGGCCATCTACTTCTGCGGCAACTCCCTCGGCCTCCAACCCAAAGCCATCGCTGAATACATGGCCGCATACCTCAAAACATGGAGCTCCATCGCCGTCGGCGGACACTTTACGAATCTCCGAGACTCCCCTCTCGTCGCATACCAAGACATGGCAGCCGACTGTGCGCGCAAAATGGTCCCCATCGTCGGCGCGAGAGACGCTCGAGAAGTCGTGGCGATGAATACTCTGACCGTCAATCTCCACCTCATGATGGCCGCCTTCTACCAACCCGACAAGCCCGCCAGAAAGACCAAAATCATGTGCGAATGGCGTCCGTTCCCGAGTGATTGGTACGCGATCGAAAGCCAAATCGAATGGCATGGGTTGGACCCCAAAGAGGAAATGCTGCTCGTCCGACCAGATGGTGAAGACAAAGGAGAGTACGACGTCTCCACGGAACAGATATGTGATCGCATCACGCGGCACAGAGATGAATTGGCGCTGATTCTCCTCCCCGGGATCCAATACTATTCGGGCCAATTACTCGACATCCCGACGATCACCGCGCACGCTCACAAATTCGACATCGTCATCGGCTGGGATCTCGCACACGCAGCGGGGAATGTGGAACTCTCGCTACACGACTGGGGCGTCGATTTCGCGTGCTGGTGTACGTACAAATATATGAACGCCGGAGCGGGCGCCATCGCGGGCGTTTTCGTGCACGAGAAACGGGGAGATTCAAAGCAGAATGTGGCGTTGAAGGGATGGTATGGTCATGATCAGAGCAGTAGGTTTCTCATGGATAACCAGTTCGTTCCCACCCCTGGGGCAGCGGGGTTTCAGCTTTCGAATCCGAGTGTGGTGGATTTGACGTGTTTGAGCGCGGCCTTGAGTGTGTTTGAGCAGACGAGTATGAAGGACCTGCGGAGGAGGGCGTTGCTGTTGACTGCTTATGCGGAGGAGTTGTTGGCGGGGATTTCGGAGAGGTATGCGACTGCGGAGGATGGGGAAGAAGCGCCATTCAAGATCATCACGCCGAGCGATCCGAGACAACGAGGGACGCAGTTGAGTGTGCTGTTCAAGGAGGAATTGATGGAAGAGATCAGTGCGGCGTTGGAAGAGAACGGCGTCATTTGCGATAAAAGGAAGCCTGGGATTATGCGAGTGGCTCCTGTGCCGCTGTACAACACTTTTGGCGATGTGGCGAGGTTCATGCAGATTGTTGAGGCGGCGTTGAAGAATAAGAACAAGGCCAGCGAGGAGTCGGAGTGAGTTCGCAAAAGAGGCTACGAGTGATGTTGCGATGAGAAATTTGATGTGCCAGAAATGCGATGAGAGTTGGCAGCGAGGAGTACAGGACATGACTGGGAAAAGAACAAGTGCATTGTGAATATTATGAGAAGGATACAGCATGTGTTACGAGCATTGACATCTTCGTGAATTCCACATACAATACATGACTCGGGCTGGATCAGCACAGAGGCTCTCCCCTTCGTCGCAGGATGGGAATTTCTCCATCTTTGCGAAACCCTTCTGTGGGCTCACATGGACTCGGTAGCTTGCAGTCGCCTCCAGGCGAACAACGACCTTTGATGCTGTTGGAGACGCGAGTGGCGGCGGTAGAGCGGTCTGCGCACAGGGTAGGAAGACATTTCGGAGTATGTCTGTCGAAATGTGGAAGTTTTCGCAGTGCTTGGAGTGTTTGGTAATGATACTGGATGCCTTGTATCGAGGTGCTAGTCGAGGTGCCACAGTAGGTACATTAGATGTTATGACACACCGAGGGGTTCGAGAGTGAAGCTGAACCTATACCGTGGATGCACTGGCACGGCGCGAGTGCTCATTCACTGCTGCCCATACACTCCTCCTCATTCACTCCTGCTCATTCACCTGTGGCACATGATCACCGCCACCTCCAACAACGACGCACGATCCGCCAAGCATAACAGAGCACAGCAACCACACAAGCAACCCAGAACAAGCTCGCAACATCCAGATCAGAAGTCCGCGAGGGCTCGAAACGATGGAGCCGATCCCCAGCCTGCCGTCCATCCACTTGGCAAATTCCACCCGCATCCCGCGTAGCCACAACAGCCGATTTCCCCAACACCTTCCCATCACTGCAACCCGCTTCAGCGTATACCTCATCGAAACATCCTTTCATCTGAAACATGGTCTCGAACCCACTCTTCTCCATCCGTCCCAATATCGTTCCCTTCCCATCTTTCCCAACAGCATAAAACCGCCAATCATCCACCTCCGTCGCCCCATTCCAGCTGACATAGCACACGAGTACCGCATCATCTCTGCTCGTGCCGAAAACAACACTTTTCAAAACCGGGGGTTCCGCAGGACGATTGCTCGTGAAATTCCCTTTCCAGGCACGATACGTGGCGAATCTTTCGCTTGTCCAGCGCGCTTCCATGAGGAGTTCTCCTTGAGCCGAGTGTTCGCTGATATGCGCGTTGTCGCTCCAGCCGGCGAAGACGTTTCCGTTTGGGAGGACTTGGAAGTTGCCGCGCTGTTGGGTGACTTCGCCACTTGGACGGGACCAGCGGGTTATGGTGCGGGCGGTCATGGTGGCCGTGTTGAGGGAGAGCAGAAGGCCTGAAGATACCGAAGATGTGGATCCGTGGTCATCGCCGCCGTTATTGAGGAAGGAAATGACCTCTTCTGTGCCGCTGGAGCTTATGAAGCGGGCGTCGTGTTGGCGAGAGATTTCGAGGTCGGGTGGAAGTTTGAAGGAAGATGATCGGCCGCCAAGAGTCCAGAGTGTTTTGCCATTTTTGCCAGAGATTTTGTATACCGCATCTGTATATCTCGCGCAAATCAAATAGTCGCCGTCGTCGTTCTTGTCGACACTGTTCATGTGTATCCAGTTCCAGCCTTGCGGGGCTTTCTGCGTGAGTCCGCTCACAACGCCAGAGCTGTCAGTCAATGGAATGTGGTCTGCTGCCCACCATTGGAAGACGACATTCTTGGTCGCCAGATCCACTTCCACGAAGCCATTGTCGACTATGCGCCCAGCTGGAGACGAAGTGCTAGACTGCTTTACACCTGTGATATCTCGTTCGATCGACCTCTTCGACAGGTGTAGAACAGTCTTGCCATTGTCAATAATGTTGAACTCGTGCATGTTCAGACTCATGCCCGAGTCGGAACTCAGCTCATAAGTAGAAGATACCTGGAAACTGTCGTCCAGAATGACTGCCCTGCTACTCTCTATCCCTTTGGGAGATTGTGAGTATAGAATCATTGATAGATAATCTCTACCATCTGCCTGAAATGGGCGGAAGTCGACTGCGTTTTGGTTCTCCAGGAGACATGCACCACTCCATACCAATTCACCGGCACCATCATAGATGAGAGGGCCGATTTGGCATGGCTGGTAGTAGTGTTGGTCCACAGGCTGTCTCACAAGAGAGACGTAGGGCGCAACGAACCAGTATCCGGGCAGAATACGCTCAAGCTTGTACTTTGTGACGTTGAACAAAGGAGCTTTGATCTCTGGGCGCTGAGAAGAGTCAGCCAGGTCCACGATAGCGGTTGAAAGAGCTTACCGTGATGAAATCTGTCAAATCAGATGCACAGCCCAGTTCGCCACTGAAAGGCTTTGGTATGCTGAAACTCCCCTGTGCTACGCACACAGAAGTGTGTGACACCGCGGCCAGCAAAGCAAGCCATGTCAGCATATCCCGAGACCTTCCAAGACAGCAAACGGTTCGTCGAAAGCATTGTCCAGTACCAAAGTACCCCACGAAGGGTTGGAACCTGAAGTGTTACGAAGGTTGCTGACTAACTGTGAAGCTTGATACTCCTGCAAAGAAAGCCGAGATACACCCGAGATGAGAGTCGTTGGTGGTGGGTGCTTCTGTTTCGCGCGCTTACGAACATTGTACGTAGTTCTCGTCTATGTACGATCAGTGATGAATTGGGAGGATCGTGAAAGCTCGTTGCTGCTCAAAAACTGGTGAATCTGATCAACATGAAGGCATTGTGCCATGGATGCTGGTTTGATCCCGAAACCGCAGCGAAAAGGCTCAGACCCAAGCTTCGTTCGAGCGCTTGCACTGTCGATATTACTGCCATGGTCCGTTCAGTCGGAGGATGCATCTCACGTCGCGGGCTACCGGTACGCGCGGCTACGTTGAAGTGATGCGTAGAGACGGCCTGGGGCCTGGTCAGCAGTAAGCCGAGCATCATCTGTTGGTGCCACCTGAGTGCTTTCCTTGTAGGCCAGCAGGAGATTCACTCAATACAACAAAGCACGTCGGGTTCTCGGCCACTACCTTGCATGTAAGCCTCCTCACATGGCGCAGTCCAGTCCAGCTGCCGCATCATCCTCGGAAGTGCCTGATTCTTGTGGGGTCTTTGATGGAAATTCAGGCAAGTCCATCTGAGCACGGTATGCGGACCAAGTCCAGGACTGCAGCTCACACGAAACCGCTCTGACCGAGAAAGCCACGTATCCCAACATGATGGAAGAACCACCACTTCCCCTTCTCGAACCTCCATCTCAGCTCACTGAGGCCTTGTATATTCACATTCTCAATGCCCGTGACCTTGCTCTGCACCCACACAATCGCCATGTTCTCTTTCTCATGCACCGCAGAAGACATGTGCGTCACAGCAAAGTGACAATCGGGATGTAGCTCTTCCACCAGCTGGCGCCAGACCACATTCTGCTCATGCCAGTTCAGGAGACCTGGCTGATTGTCGAACTTGGACTGCCAGTGTTCGGGGTCGATATGAGCCAAGAAGTCCTGCGCTTCGGGACTGGTGTACCCCCAATCGCGCCTGTTGATTGTTTCGATTCCAATTCTCGACAGGCGTTCTATCTCCGCGGCGATCTCTTGCTCGGGCGACTTCTCGGCCGGCGTGGGTGGTGGGGTGAGAGTGGCAGACATGGTGGGAGTGGAGGAGGAAGAGTCCGCAGACCCATCGGCCGGACTAGTTGAAGGAAAGTGTAAGCCGCATTCCGATGTCTTCTCACGCGCTTCCCGTGTCGCAGCCGGGGCCGGTGATATCAGCCGAGAGGATCTTCAGCTGCTCGCCGCGCTGGCAATGGACGATGCTGAGACCTGTGCCGCCACGCTGACAATCGCAGTGGTTTGTAGCGCATTGGTGATCGTTTTGGTTGGGGTTCATTGGTTTCCTCGGCGTTACACTTCAGCAAGCGAGCAATGACGTCGCTCGGCTCGGATCATGTTGACAACTGTGGATGATGACGTCCGTATCGGCAGATCCAATGCGCCTGGTGAGACCGTGGTACTGTTGCTTGTCTGCCGCCACAGCCACGGCGAGTCCATTTCGCTGGAATCTCAGTGCTGGCCACGGCCGTCAGTCACGAAGCGAGATGTTTGTCCGTAGGCCAATCGAGTCCAGTCGGCATGTGAGTGATTCCCCGTCCCCAAAGGTGAAGGCATTGGGATGTACACGAACAGCCTGCAGCAGATTGTAAGCACCTGGAGGGCTCTACTAGAACACGTTGTACTGAAGTCACCGCCTCTGAAAGTAACTTAAGTGCTCACAGCTCAAGTCTTCCGATCTCACAACTCTCCCTCCTGACATGCAATCAGCTCTCCCTCCTCATCAAAATCTCCAAAGCCGCCGATGGAGCTCGAGATCTCTCTGGCGCTCGTCTTCGTCCAATTCGTTCAGGTTCGAGGGATACTCTGGCATCTTCAGCTCTTCAGAATCGGGATCACCGTAGTTCTGAAAAGAGCTGGGGATTCCAGCGTGCAGGAACAGAGGCAAGACAGTGGTATGTTGCCAGTCGATGATGCCGCTGATTTTGCACTCGTTGTCTACAAAAATGTTGTTCGGGTTGAGGTCGGGGTGTCAAATTACTGGCTTACTGAGCCACTCTTCTTTGGGCACAAGGTACGGAGCAACTTTGAGGAAGTCCTCGAGAGTGGCGTCGTGCTTTCTCGGATCAACTTTTTCGCAGTCGAACATCTCGCAGTACTCCCGGTTAAAGGGAAATCGTGATTTGCCATATGTGCGCAACCACGCTCTTTCTTTCCTGGCTCCGTCTTCTAGGACTTGTTGGGCAGTCATGGCTATGTAATTTTACAATCAGTTCTCGATATGTGATATGCGAAGGATGTGTATCTCTCACCTGGGCCTCTCCGAATGTCGAGTTGACTTCGTGTCCCGAACCAGTGTTTGATTGATACGTCTGGGCCGATGCAAAATCGTCCAGCTTCAGTCTCCAGGTCAGCACGCCCAGTGTATTCAGGGTGATCGGCAGTATTGTAAATGCTCCCATATGTATGAAAGGCAATGTTGAACAGCTTCGCTTCCTGAGTGACGATCTCTCCTAACAACCTGACCCTTTCCTTGTCGGAAAGTTCGTACCAAATGTCACCCAGACACCGACCGGGCATCTTTTCCATGAAGATGTACTCCGAGCCAACGGAATGGTTGGTATTGGTAGAACATCCGTACACCGTCGGAGCCCGGACACCATGTTTCCGAACGAGCTCCATAGTTGCCACCTCACTCGCGGTCCCAAGTAGCTTTGGCTGACTTGAAGGGTATGGAAGACGAGCGATTACCTGGAAGCCATTTCTCATTGTCAGCTCGAAGACTCGGTTGAAGCCCCCTTCTGCTAGTTTGCGGAACGACTTGACATCGGTCTTTTGTTGATGGACCGATCTGGCTGCAGCTTCCAGGAGAGCAGGGATGTTGAATGGGAGATGTCGTCCGGCAAGTCGTTTCTTTTCGTTGTAGCTGAATCATCATCGGTTAGCTACATGTTGTCGAGGTCTTGGAGTATGCACAACGAACAGCCATCGGCCAGAAGTATAATTGAAGATGTCGTGTGGGTGGCTAAAGGCCATGCTTGAAGGACATTGTTCAGCTTGATGGGATTCGAACACAGGCGATGGAAGGTCGTGTTTCAAAGAGTTGCGCTCGTGCTCGCTGCTCATTGGTTGCTGAAGCACGGTCCGGGGCTACTGAGAAAGGAAGCACGAAACATGTGCCTGGTCATGATAATACAGTATCGATCGACTGGATGTAAAAGGCTACGTCCATTCATGCAAACCGAAGCATCTCGAATCTGCATCCCGCGCCTGTACTATGCCTATCCCCATCGACACATCTCTTACAAGTACAAGCCCTCTGGCTCACCCTCCGTCTTTGTCTTCAGCACGCTCTCTCTTGCAGCCCGGAAGTCCGCCATGTTGACTCTCATTCTTCGCTCACGCAATGCCAAAAGACCTGCTTCGGAGCAAATAGCCCGGATATCCGCACCACTCAGGTCGTCCTTTTGACTGATGAACTCGTCCAGCTCGACATCGTCAGCCAAGTTCATCTTGCCGGTGTGAAGCGTGAAGATCTTCTTCTTGGTGTTCTGATCGGGGTTCTCGAACAGGATCTTGCGATCGATACGGCCGGGACGGATCAGCGCTGGGTCGAGGGTTTCGATCTTGTTTGTAGCCATGATGACCTTCACGTCTCCTCTGTCGTCGAATCCGTCGAGCTGGTTGAGCAGTTCCAGCATCGTTCTCTGAATTTCACGTTCTCCTCCACTCGTGCTTTCGTATCGCTTTGTTCCAATGGCGTCGATTTCGTCGATGAAGACAATCGAGGGGGCGTTTTCAGCAGCAACCTGGAAGAGCTGTCGCACAAGTCGAGGGCCGTCTCCAAGGTATTTCTGAATCAATTCCGAGCCGACAATGCGCAAGAAGGTGGCAGATGTTTGGTTGGCGACGGCTTTGGCGAGGAGCGTCTTTCCTGTGCCTGGAGCACCGTACAGGATGACACCCTTGGGTGGCTTGATGCCCATCTCTTCGTACAGCTCTGGATGTAGCAGAGGCAGCTCCACGGCCTCTCGTACTTCTTGAATCTGTGTCTCGAGACCTCCAATATCCGCGTATGATTCCGTGGGCGCCTTGTCCAATTTCATCACCGAGACTGCGGGATCGGCATCATCTGTGAGTACACCGACGACTGACACGCTCTTGTGATGCAGCAGGATGGATGCGCCCGGTTCGAGGAGATCCTTGTCGACGAAGGACATGATGGAGACGTAGTATTCGGGACCGGTGGCGGACGAGACAATGGCATGGTCATCATCAATGAGCTCCTCCAAATTCCCGACGCCCATTGGTGAGCCACGCATATCATCGACACGACTCCGCTCGTCCGCGTTTCTGTCGTCGCCCTCGCCGCTCGCTGGCGCGTTCTTCTCGTTTGCCGTCTTCGCCTTTCGTATCCGCTCTTGGTTCTCGACAAACTCTTCCTCCAGCAGGAGATGGTCGTGCACACGTTGCATGCGCAAGTATCGGAGTTTGCATCGCGCGGTCGGGTAGACAGTGGGCAGTTTGGCAGCGGCGTTTGGCCCAGCCTGCTTCTTCTTCTTGCGGCCGATGCGCGTGGTGGGCTGTGGCGGCGGCTCGTACTTGGGCTTATCCTTCTTGTCTCCCTTCTTCTTGTCTCCGTCACCTGGAGGGCCTCCGGGGCCACCGAGGCCGGACTGGTTCTGACCCTATCGTCGCTGTGAGTGCGTGTTTCATCAGTCGGTGGATGTGCAGGTGGCGCATACCATTGTCGGTCAGATCCGAAGCGGTGCGTGTGTCAGTGAGGTCGTGGCGGGTGGTGTGTGACGATGGAGAGGGTATGGCGGAAGTGGGTGGAGGATGGCGATGATGTTTGTGTGATGATGGAGCTGTGATCGGAGGTGGAAGCCGGAGCACCGTGACGAAGCACGCGTGTGCCTGCCTGCCTGGTTGCCTTTGCTGAGCTCATCAGTCACGCTCCACCACCCTCACACGCACAACCGACACACTTCCACCTGTTCTTCCTCTTCCACCTCCGACACATCTTCTCCCATCCGATCGATCTGATCTGCTGCACACTCTCGCCAGTGCATACCGCCTGAGACGTGCGGCCTGAGTACTAAAGCGAGCACCTTGCCGCCTCCGCCTCCACTTCTCTCCGCCCCGCGACTCAATCTATTTCTGAGCCTCTCAAGAGGCAGTCTGTACCAACGACAAAGCTTCACGCTCTTCAGCTCCGAACCTCACCTGCGACATCCTCCTCCTTCCTCCAGAATGGCCGCCAATCGCAACCGCCGCGTGCAAAAAGAGATCAGCGACATCACCAACGACAACCATTCCGGAATCCGCCTGACCTTCCCGCAAGACGGCGATCTCACCCACTTCAAAGGCCACTTCGTCGGTCCTCCAGACACGCCCTACGAAGGCGGGAAGTTTGAAGTCGACATCCGCTTGGGCAACGAGTATCCCTTCAAGCCCCCACACATGCGCTTCATCACCAAAATCTGGCATCCGAATGTCTCTTCACAAACCGGTGCGATCTGTCTCGATACCTTGGGCTCCGCCTGGTCACCCGTTCTCACGCTCAAGAGCGCTCTGATCAGCTTGCAAAGTTTGTTGAGCTCGCCGGAACCAAAAGATCCGCAAGATGCAGAAGTAGCAAGCATGCTGCTCACGCGGCCGGACGAGTTTGCACATGTCGCGAGAGAGTGGGCGATCCGGTATGCACAGGCTCCTCCGCCCAAGCCCGGAACTGGGAAGAGTGGCGCAAGCAGTTCGAGGGATGATGACGAGGCAGAGGCGAAGAGGCGTAAGGCGTCGGAGGACAAAGAGGAGAAGCGGAAGAAGGAGGTTGCGAGGGTGGCCAGCTATCGAGGGTACAATGAGAGGCTTGTGAATCAGTTTGTGGAAATGGGGTTTGAGGTCGGACAGGTCGTTGCGGCGTTTGAATACGTGGGCATTGACAAAGCGGATGGGGAGTTCTACCAACTGGAAGAGGAGTACATGGGGGACATCACGGCGAGGTTGTTCGGAGATCCAGAGTGAGGTGGGCAAAGCGAAGGCGATGCTGCGTGCCAATCGGTCAGCGTGAGGAAAGGTCAGGGTATTGGCTCGCTATGGGCGGCTACTTGTTTCCTGAGCTAGGATGGCACAACACGACAGCCCATTACCTCTGGAGCAGCAACATCGAGTTTGCAAGGATGTTCAACACCACACGGGAGACAAGACATGCGGCGTCAATCCTCGACTCTTCACTGCGCGCCCTACTGGTCTGTTTATCCTCAAGCTGAAAGCCATCAATAATATCCTGTCCAATCGCCGTCACCCTCTTACAACTGCACAGGACCCCCCACCCAAGATACCGCACACTTTTCCCCTTCAACTCTACATAGCGAAGGCGTTTGGGACAGGAATCACTATTGTTGAAGTATGAATTATTATGAATGAGATCATGCCGAGAGACGTGGAACGAAATGGAATGAAATGGAAATGCAATGAAAAGTGTAATGAATTGGGGAAGATGATGCTTGGCAGCTGATAGGTAGCTGAGATATGTGATTAGCGAAATCATTCCCCGCGAGAGACGCTCAATCCTAATGCCGAGGACTCTTTTCCATTCTCACCCGTAGAATCTGCAAGTGAGCTGAAATTTGCTTTGGTAGATAATTGGCCACAGCTCTGGACACAGGTGTTGATCCGATGCGGTGTCGAATGACCGAGCTGACGACTTTCATCCAGGTAGCGATCTGGAAGTGTGTACAGTACGTTCATGTTGTGGAGACTGCGTTTGGTGAAGGCATCGAGAATCGAGAGGCCAAGAAGTGGCCATTTCTCGTCCCACGCTAGCTTATGTTCTCAAAAAGCGGCCTTGCACACGTTTCAAAACATGTTCCGGTCCACGCACGGAAATGTTCTCTCATGTCCGCTCTGATGAATGAGGCCACTTTGTTTCGCCGGCTCCGATGTGTCCGGCTCACAACATGCACACCACCGTCGTACGTTCTCCCAAGCTGCCGGTTATCCCGCCAACCACTGATCCATGCACGGATGGATGTCTGAGCGGGATGCGGCTGGACCAACTCTTCGTCATGCTGTCAGCGACACCCTGGAACTGTCCTCGGACAAGCGAGGCGACTCGAATGAGTACTCGGAGGTGCGAGCTAACTACCGTAAGAGCGGAACGACAACATATGATTCCCGAGCGCGTGGGGCCCCTGTCCCCTAGAACGATATCACACTCTCTGCAGAGAGGCGTTGTCGTTACTGTCCAAGACTTTAAGTATCGCCGCCGAGAGGACAGAGCCATGTGCTCGTCAGTCTACAAGGGTGCGGCCGCAATGAGTCTATAGCCGGCCAGCAATGGCTCTCGAGCATGCCGCGATATCTGACTGCGACCAGAAGGTGGCATCTTTGCGTCGGATGCGGTCACTTTCTTGTCTGTGGTCGCAAACCATGTACATTATTATTACAAGAACCACCGCCCCGCATACCGCTTATTACTGTCTTGGCCGGCCAGGTCTAGGCGTGGAATACATACGCGTGACAGGGAGGTAGCCAACAGGGATGGATCTCCATGCGAAGTCCGGCCGGGTCTAGTCGCAGCGCACGAATGACGGATGTCGTCGGAGACGTGTACCTAGCACCGCCCGTGATAAGCACAAAAGATGGAAAATGTTTATAACTCTAGCCAAGTGCGTTCTCTCAGACAGAGAATTGCCTCCTCGTCTTTCGACCAACAGAAATTCGTTACCCTCTGACGACATAACTACGTCACGATGCACCAACCGACGATCCTGCTTTTCTTCATAAGCTTTGTCTGCACTGCAACCGCCACCATTCGCTGGCACTGCGGCTATGACCCGAACGTTATAGACTGGAACAACTGCAGCGACGACGATTACTTCGCGTGCGATTCTCACGATGGATGCCGAGACAATGTAAAATTTCTGTTACAATGCATTTTGCGCGTGCTAACTTTCGTAATAGTGTGGGGCGGGTACCGCACTGTGGGCTGATACAGCCGGGTACGTGTCGCTGTCCTCTATAACTATATTAATGTTAATAATTTTTGTAGTACCAGTTGGTGCGACTGTTTTTGTGCATAGTAGTTAATAGAGATCTCTACTATGTCCTGCGGGCTGCTAGCGGACTTTTAGCATATAAAATGTCTAGAGAGAGGACTCGAAGACGGAGAACTGGCAGAGCCACAGCTACTTATGGGAGACAATGCGGACGCAGACGAGTGCAGTTCCTTCAGATTGATGAGCGGGGAGCAGCGGCTAGCAGGAAACAGATGCTATCTTATGGTTGTGAAAGACGTTGCCTTCCGTGCTTGCAGAGCTGGCAGACATCATCGAAGAATTTGCAGCCTAGTTGCAAGCATCTTCCAGCGCACAAGCCTTCTTTGGATATGACAACGCGATGCAAGCCCAACATCATGGAAGAAACCATGCGAAGCCATCGCTACTGATCTGATCTCGCAAAGACGAACTGAAAGTGATCGCAGGTCCTGAAGCGATCCTGCTCCTTCAAGAATACTCTCTCTGGTCTCGCTTTTTGCAAGAATTTATTCCAGCAACTCTTGGCCCAACTCTGACCGGCTTTCCCGCTTCCCACGCTAGCGTACGCTGCTAAGTAGCGTTCTCATACAAGCAACTCCTCGCTTTCCAAATTCGTCTGATGGATACGGAAGTCCATCAACGTTTCGATACTCCGCAGAAAGAACGGCTGGAGACATCTCATCCACAGTGGACTCCGCAGCAGCGTAAAGAGAAGAGAGCGACATAACGTCACGGCTTCAATGAGTTCTGTAGCTTGCCGTAGCGATATCCGCGCGGCCGGTCACGCTCGCTCCTTTGCTTCTCTGTGTCGACGCTGATCTATCCCGCGAGCATAGGTTTATACGTGATCACGGCTAGATATAGAGCATGCATATCAACCCAGTCGCCGGATCTTCTTGCTCCTATCTCTGAGCTTGCACCCGCTGAGTCATGCATGGATATTGGATCACAACCTTGGAAGCTGCTTCTTCGAGACTGCCTACTGGACCAGAACTATCGTGTCATCTCTGCATCGTCCGCGGCCACTTTCTTGTTATACAGTTTCGACCCACGCACAAATGAAGCGCAGCCCCAATTATCACACACCGCTCACTGTCCTGGCCGGTCAGTTTTATGGGAGTGGTGTCAGTTGGATGGCCAAGGACCCACATATATAACAAAACCCCTTGAACACTCAGGGAACATGTTTCTCTGTGATTCCATATCTAAGCACAGGTTACGAGCGGCGCCACGACAGATGTATAATAGCGAGCAGGGATTTCTCAACTTTGTGCCAGGGGTTAGAACTATAGGTGAGCCTCATCTAGGTCTCAGCGGAGAATACGAGCGACTGATGTTGTCGGAGACTCGGAGACATGTACGCAACACTGCCCACAGCACACAAGATGGTACATATAAGATCGAGCACTCCAGCCGCGTAAGCTCTCGTGCAGTCGTCTCATTGCCTTTCAGTCTTTTGCCCGGCCGAAACTTGTTACTATCTTATCACAATAAAACCTGCCTTGCGTTTGCTCAACAGCGATTGTCACGATGCACCGACCGACAATTCTTCTATGCTTCATCAGCTTCATCTATACTACAACCGCTACTGTCAAATATCATTGTAATGATTACAATGATGTCAACTACAACAATTGCGGCCGCGCCGATTCGGCCGAATGTCTGGTCGGATGCGCAAGCAATGTAATGTTTCTACTGGAGCACACATGTCGCGTATACTTATTTTTGGTATTAGTGCGGCGCGTTTCCGCAGAGCTACGCTGGCCAGGCAGCTGCGTACGTCACGCTGTTCTTTCCAATGGTGTTATTGCTAATATTATCTTAGCGATAACCAGATCTGCAACTGTTATTGTATACCCTAGTGGAATGATGGTTGAGAAACATCGCTACATCTTCTCGTTGGCTGCTGGCGCACTATGGACTACTTTGAATAGTATCCTATTTAGAAATCTGGCAACGATGACGCGGCAGAGCCGTAGGAACTATGCATTCGATGAAAGACGGAGGTACACGAGCGTAGTTCCTCCAGATTGATCAGCAGGGGACAGAGGTTACTCTATTGCTATTGGACTTTCCGAACTGCCATGTCATTCCCTCTTCCTGACACGTGAGCCTGGCACTGTACATATACGAAGAGGTGACAAACAAAGTAGTTGAATACGACTGGCGTTTCACGTGCCTTCGCTGCCATGTCACGTCCTGATGTAGATTGCGGATCCTCGGCATTTGCAAGTGTGGAACCGGCATGTCTACGCCGGTGTTGACATGGGATCGAGGGATTCGGGAAAGGCACGGAAGTCAATGTCGTAGGGAGACGGAGGGGAAAGCTCCTCAATCGAAGTGTCGTTCAGCAGTCTTGATCTAGCAATTGGAACTCGAAGTGTCTGTGCCCTACACAGCGGTCAGATCCCACCGTCTACGAAATCCGAGTGAAAGGCTGCTATTGGAGGTTTACGTCAGATTCAACAACCAAATCTGGATGAGCTTCAATCCGCGCCAAATCTCTATCGATCCTACAAGCGAAGCACAAAAATGCACTGCTTTGGGCCTCAACGTCGGCGAAACAGGTCGCTACACCCCCGACAATGAAGGTCATATGCAGGTGTTGAGATGACATTCGGGCATGACATTGTGAGAGAAAGCAAGAAATACCTACCTCGCCAGCCTTTACATGTTCTTAAACATGTTCTTGTTCTGCTCTTGCACGCTCTGATGACTCGAATCCGCTCCGGAAGACGGGGACATTGGTTGGCCAGTTTCGCTCCTACGCTAGCTCATATTCGTCAAATGCGGCGTCATGCATGTTCTGAAATATGTTCTGGTTCACGCACGTTCGAACGAAGGGTCGAGTCGAGTTTCCTTAGAAGAGCAAAGATATGTCTGTGATACATTGCGCAGTCTCTCGGGAAGATGGTGGTGCTGTCGTCGGAATTACTTCTTTAGCGCAGCGTAGACCGAGGACCTAAGACTTCAGGGGCAGATTTGGGTGAGGAGAATAGAGAATTGGGCGAACATTGGGTGTCTCTTTCTTTTCCTTCTAAGTACAACGACAGACGGAAAGAGTAATGATGTTGCAGCGTCAAAGGAGTTTTGCCACGACTGGGAAGGGTGAGATAGTTGACATTGAGAGGAGATATTCGGGCATGTTAGTGCTGAGGATAACGGAGGGGAAAGTAAGAGGGAGGGAGACTACCGTGGAGAAGTGAGTCGTATTATAGGCTTTTGATTTACGATTTGACTCAGTGTAAGCTGCAGTGGTCTCGTGCTGGTGAAAACTCGCGCCACTGCAATTCGGTCAAAGTGGCCACCTGCTTGCTCGATGTTGGTCTGCCGTAACGAAGTGCGCGAACGTCTTGTGGTCGCGTTTCGGGCACACGATAATAAGTGTATAGAAGTCGACTCCGAGCAGTTCAGAACCCAAGACCCAGGGGCGGCTTTGGGGGAGACTCAGGTGGCGAGCATACTGGGCCGAAAATGGCAATCTCGATTCAGATGCGGTGTTGTTGTGGCTGTCAATGATCGCAGTCAACCGTTAACCAGCAATTAATTAATTAATCGATTGATTAATTCCAACCTAACCTGGCACTAAAATTAGTTGCAATTATATGCCGGACAAGTAGATAGTTGCAACCGAGTCGTATAATTAATTAAACGGAGGCTTAGCAACGTAGCTAAGTAAATAAATAGTTCGTAGAAGCCCTCTAGAAGGCCTCCGGTTAGCTATATTAGCCCCCTCTTCTGCATTATTAGTCTCTTATGCGTCTGCCGTTCGCAGGGGCCGCTATATAAAGTAAGGATCCTTAGGGGTAGATTATTAGACGATATAGGGTGCTAGGTAGTTGCAGAGGCGCTCGGTTAGTAAGTAAAGGTACGGCCTAAATATATAATTAGCCTGCGAAGTCCTATTGCACACCTCTACGCGGTCGCAGGTAGAAACAGGCAGCTCCGGCTATGCTAGCAAAGTGCAGGGCGGCTAGATACCTATAAAGAGGCAGGGAGAAAGCGATAAAAAGTCTAGAATTTTAACCTAGAGAGATCTAGAGAGCTCCTAAGAATATAATAATAGAGTTAGCGCGGCTATTACTAATATAAGACGCTAATACTCGACTAAAGGATAGCCTTTTTAGGTAGTAAATACCCTTATAAGCCTAGAGGCTAAAGTAGTAACCTAGCCTTACTATAAGCTAAAGAGAAGGAGCTAAGTATACCTAAGGGGAAGCTTTAATATAAAAGAGTAAGGACGGGAGGAATAGAAGCAAAGGAATAGTAATACCCCTAGAGATACTAGGACAAATAGCTACTAGGAGCCTTTATTTAAATAAGAGACTTTAAGGTAGGATTAGTCCTCCTATTCTAGAGCCCTCTAAAACTTTAAGTCTAAAGGCAAAGCATCTAATATAAGCTATCTCTATGCTATACTTAGGGCTGCCTATAAAGATACTACTATTCTAGATACTCTAAGAAACTAGAATTTCTCTAGATATAGGTTATATAACTAGATACTAAGTAAGGTAAAATCTAAGTAGGATTTATATAGGGAGACACCTACCTTAAGAACTAGTAAGAAAGAGTTAGACATAGATTAATATAAGTACTAGTATAGAGGCAAAGGCTATATATATAGGCTAGAGCCCTTAAGCTAGTAGGTAAGAGGATAGGCTCCTTAAGTACTAAGGATATAAATACTATAAAGAAATATATAATAAGGGAATATTAGACTATTAAGACAACGTTTATCGTCCTAAGGAGCTTAGATACTATAGAAGCAGCAAGCTATATAGAGCTTACTATAAAATATATAGACATAAGGAGGTTTTTATACCGGAGTACTTTATATAAGGGCTTTTCTATCTACGAAACATATAGGGCGTGCTACTTACTCTATATAAAGAGGTAGACTAGCGTATAAGACTTATCTATCTATATAATTATTAGTAAACTTCCTAATTCGGCATTAAAATTAGTTAAATTAGCTAATTAAAACCTAGGTTCTTTATATTCTTTTTACCTATAAAGAACTATAGTTTTGCTTACTTATAATTAATCCGGCTTAATCGATTAATTAAAATAACCTCTAGTTGCAATTACTTGCCTTAGCAAATTAATTAAGGCCTTTAATTGATTGCAATCGGTTAACTGCGATTATTAGTAGCTATAGGATGTTGTGGCCGTAGGAGCTCTTATAGGAATCTTTCAAGCACCCGATTACGGCATTAAGAGTAAAACGTGCGGGCTAGAGAAGGGGGATTAGAAAGAAGGGAAGCAAATCACGATAGTAGAATAGGGGGCTTTTGAAATCCAACTTGACGCGTTCTTGGAAAATACAAAAGACTTGCGCTACTGCTTCTGTCGAGCGACCTCCTGCTTGATTGCTTGTGCTATGTCGTATTTTCGTGCATGGGCCTGTTGCAGCCCCCTTGCCCTTCAGCTTCTCCCTGCAAGAATCATGGGGTCTTGGGCTGCAGCGCTGTCTTTCTTGCTGATGAGCTGCGCTTTGTCGCTCTGCTCTGCCCCTTACTCGTGCCCTCCATCAACTGACCGCATCCTGCTCGCCCCTGGTACCAGCTTCCCACTCCTTCAAAAGCGGCGAATGTTTTCGAGCTGGAGGGTCATACGTGGGGCTTCTGCTTCGGCCGTTGTTGGATAGTTTTCAGCAGACGGGCGAAGGGTGGACGGATTACGCTTCCACATGACGGTCTGTAGCACTCCCATCAACACAGAGAATGGCTGATGGAATGGCAGCATAGAGCGAGGAGTGGCGGCGCTCTGGAGGTCTTTGGTAAGATATGGTGCCAAGTATATCAGGCGCTTGAGCTTTGTTGACCCCTTGAAAATGCCGTGAAAATCCTTGTTGACGCGCTGAAGCTGGAATAGGCAGACGCCTCCTTGCGATTCGCGCTCCGAACCGGGTGTCGGCTTGAATTTGAGCAGCTGGATCCCATCGCGGCCTCCCCGCGGCATCTGGCGAGCGGCTGCGAAATACAAGATCTGCTCGAGGACTTCTGGTATCGCGAACACTCTCATAGCAGCATCTATATCTGCCGCGCGCTGCTTGCTTCTGGTCATCACGGGCGCCTTCCTGGTCTGGGTGTGCATCGTCTTTGCCATTGTGACCCTTGCGCAGATAGCTTCGATAGTCAAGGAGAAATAGTGACTGCTTGGCTAGCGACTCGAGCTGGGAGAGGGTGAAGCGTCCGTTCTATCGACGACTCGAAGAGAGCGCGAAAAGGCGAGCAAGGATCTAGAGTGTAGCTCGGTCTGTTGATTGGGCGACGACCCCTGCTTTGTTTTAAATGAGCTGTTCAATTGCCGGAGATATGCAAGATTGAAGGTTGATGAAAAGTAGCTCGAGAGTCGAGCTACAATGATCCCCTATCAGATCTAAGCCAATCTTTCCGCATTCACCCCATTTACTTATCTACGGTCTACCTACTTACTTAATTACTCGACCCGTCCACCTCGAAGTCTCGACTTCCTAAGCCCATGCAATGCTATGACTCGGCCAAGCCTTCTGTAAAGGACCAGATCGTTAATGTTTGTTCGCGTTTAATATTGTTTTTGCTGTCGTATACAAATTTACATCTCTCTCCATCTTAGACTAGCATTGGTCGCGCATCTGGATCGCGGGTGCTAGGTGGTAGGTATTATGGCTGCGTCGTTGTCTACAAGTGTGGTCGCTCCTAGACAAAGAGACACGGAGACATAGGACGCAAGGGATGTATAAAGAGTAAGGATAAGCAAAGATAAGAGTGGGAGGGGGCTACATAAATTGTACGAGGGGCCTAGGAAGAAGCCAGATCTACATACATGCACCAGCAAATACAGCCGCAAACACAATAGCAAATCGAACCGGGGACAATTATCTAGAACCTTAAAGAAGGCACGGCCATGTTCTAGCAACGCGTGGGCCTAACTTCCCTATACTTATTAGTTGCGATTAATAATCGCAGTCAACCGATTGCAATTAATTAAAGGCCTTAATTGAGTTGCTAAGGCAAGTAATTGCAACTAGAGGTTATTTCAATTAATTAATTAAGCCGGATTAATTATAAGTAAGCAAAACTATAGTTCTTTATAGGTAAAAAGAATATAAAGAACCTAGGTTTTAATTAGCTAATTTAACTGATTTTAATGCCGAATTAGGAAGTTTACTAATAATTATATATTTAGGCCGTACCTTTACTTACTAACCGAGCGCCTCTATAACTACCCGGCACCCTATATCGTCTAATAACCTACCCCCTAAGGATTCTTACTTTATATAGCGGCCCCTACGAACGGCAGACGTAGAAGAGGAGGCTAGAGGCCTTCTACGAACTATTTATTTACTTAGCTACGTTGCTAAGCCTCCGTTTAATTAATTATACGACTCGGTTGCAACTATTTACTTGTTCCCGCACATAATTGCAACTAATTATAGTGCTAGGTTAGGTTGGAATTAATCAATCGATTAATCAATTAATTGCTGGTTGACGGTTGACTGCGATCATTGGTTGCGATGTAAGTTCGGCACGAATCTCGTACGCAAGTGCCCTGCGATGATAGTTTGCACAGCCTCCTTAACCAGCCGGGAGCAAGGGCTTTCGTGGCCTTATCATGCCGTGCTCGGAAGTATTCAGGAAAGTACTGCCCGTTTTGCAGGGTTTGGGTCTTCCAGTCACTGTGACGATGTTCGGGCAACAGTTTCTGGTAGGAATCCTCGCTCACCCTTGACAACATCTTCCCAGGCCTCCCACTTACGAATTTCCGCCTTCTGCTCCTCATCGCACTTACCTCACAACTTTTGCAGCGTGTTCATCGTGACTGGCAATGATCCCCCTCCTCTCCTTGCCCGCAGTTCCAGCATCTCTTTCGACAACTTCTCGCCTCCCTCTATCTTTGCCGCTTGCTGAACCTGTTTCATGGCTCGATAGTCCCTGATATGCTGGAACATTTGTTGCAACAGATCAAATAAATGCCTCAAGGGATCCTCGCCGTGGAGATGCTAGTGCATATCGATTCACTGGCTACGACTCTGTACATCGAAGTACGCTACAGCTCCGTTATAGATACGAATAAACAGTGGAGCTACCTTGTCCGTATTGCAGATTTTGATTTAATTCCAACTTGCTTCGGCATTAAGCAAGCCTCGAGGCAATGTTGCAGTGATTTGCTCCCAGCAGCTTGGCAGTTGAAGTTTGCTGCACGGAACGCAACTGTTATTATCCCCTTTTTATGCCAACATTCTGTCTCGACTTTCGGATATCCTATAGCCCCGATCAGCCAGCTACTACTGTTCAGATTCTCCAGGACGGCGAAGATCGGCTTATAATAAGGCTATAAATTGCACCTATTAGCAGAGAGTTCTCTAGGGTCTTGATCCTTTTGTGGCATAAGGAGCATGCGACGCTTGAGCTCTGCCGAGTCGTGGATCGTGACATGGAATTCTTTGCTCACGCACTGTAAGCTAAAAAGACGGAAGCCTGGCCAGTCGAGTTGAGGGGAATATGACACGTGATCGAACAGCAGGTTGGTAATATTATCCTTGGTCATCTGGTCAGGGATTGCGAACAACAGGATGCGCTCGAGCTGTTCAGTGATGGTGAAAACCCTCGTTGCAGCATTTTCCGGGTGAGCATCGTCGCTTCGAGTACAAGATTCCGCTTCCGCTTCTGGGGAAAGGCTGGTTCCTGGCGGCTGTGGTGTGGTAGTGTCCGCCGTCGTGTTGCCGAGCGTAGTGTCGTAGCGATGACTGAGGCGAGATTTCGAACACAAAGGAGAAGGCGAGTCATAATGCGAGCGCAGCAATCAGCCACTGGGTCTAAGAGGAAGTGGCAAAGTGTCGCCGATTGGCGAGATTGTAAAGATGCTGGGGAATGTCGCGTGGTACGAAGTCGAAATTGGAGGCCGGGTTCTGGAAGGGCGTTTGTGCATCCATCGTTTGCCCCCCTGCTCCGTTGTGTCAGTTGATTGAGCAGTCTTTTGTTTCCTCAGCAGGAAAATGGAGCAGTCGCGATAGTCCTGCGGAGATAGTATCGTCTATGTTACTCTCGGAGATTCATCAGATATATACAGCATCTCCATCGACTATGGAGCTTTAGAGAGCTGGTCTTCCCTCAGATAATAGGGTGTGAAGACGCCAAGCATGCGAAGGGCTTTGCGATTTTTCGTTGGTACATGGAAGAGAGTAGTGGCTGCAAGTGGTGAGGAACAGTAGTACAAAACTAGCGAGATTCATCACACGGCAAGACTCGGTCAAAGTCGACCGAAGGTCAAGAAAAACGATTTTGGTAATGTCGTTCATCACATTACAAGCGAAGCCCTACTGCTTCAAGCGATCTACATAGACTGTACGTCCCCCTCGTAGTTTCACAGCCGTGTCGTTCTCATCATCCTCTACCAGCTCTCGTCGGCAGTGCACGGACAGAAGGTATTTCGTCCCCAAGCAATTGTCCTCTGCACTCCATCTTGTTATTCTTTCTCCACCGCCTTGGCCTTGATCTTTGCATCTTGCTCCTGCTCAACGATGGCCTTCCACTCCTCCAGCTGGGCGGACCATTCACCCATCGCTGCTGCAACCTCCTCGGCGCGATGCGACTTTTCTTCCAGTGCAAGATGAGTGGAGAAGTCCATCTTCCGCTCCTCTCGATATACTGAGGCCCATTTGTCAGAGATCGCCTTTTTTGTTGCTGTTCGATCCTCAACGCGGAGGAGCAACTCAGAGAACAGACGAAAAAAGTCGCCCAGTGTCGCGTCCGCCGGGAAGTTCCACGACACCTCGAAGTACTCGTTGGGCGGAAAGGCGGCTCTCCACCCTCTACCCCCATTCTTGATGTTGACTGTTAGGTCAACGGCTTCCCTCGCGTTGCAGAGTTTGATCTTTTTCAAGCTTGCTTCAGTATTCCACCACGCCCTAGGCATTTCCCGCCACCATCGCTTCAGAAGACTCGTGCCAAACTTCTCAGAATCCGCCAGTACTTTGATGGTCAGAGTCACCGCTCCAGTGGCCGAGTCCGTCTGCGCCGATTGTCTGTCTCGGAAATCACCATCGCAAAATAACCTCCATGAGTCGCCCTCCAGCTCCTCCAAAAGCCCATAGAGGGGCGTATGGTACGGCAGTCCACCCCTCTTAGCAGCCGCCAACTCCTTCAAGCGCTTGTTGTCGTAAGGTGCAAGCCATATCAAACGCTTGAGTTTTGGAGATCCCAGGATGGCGTCCCGGAACGCTCGGTTTACGGACTGCAGACGGAACAGGCAGACTCCGCCACACGATGTGCGAGCTGAGCCTGGCATAGGGCTGAACTTGAGAATTTTGAGGGTAGTGTTCTCCGAATGAGGTATTTGTTCGGAGACGGCGAACAGCAGGATCTGCTCGAGGAGCTCCGGCGTGTTGAAGGCTCTAACTGCGGCGTCGCCCTTCGTGGCGTGGAGCTTGGTCTTCCTGAACGGCTGCGTCCTCAGCGGCAGGGGCGCCTTCTTTTGGGAAGCCTTTCGCGGCATGTTGGCGCTTGTTGGGATGGCGACTCGAGATGTTAGATGTAACTGAGACTCGAGTCTGCGAAACAAATCGAAGCGCGAGAACGGTGGGCGTCACGTGGCCTTCTCTTTGAACACCGCTAGACCTTGCTGTGTCTGGCAAGCGGTGGTTCGGTGTCGCGTTCGAGTAATGCGGTCGGGTGAGAAAGAGTTGAAAGTTGATCAAAGTCGGTGATGGCCTGTCTGAAATTAGTCATGTGATGCTGTTGCATTCACCCCATTCACTTGCCCCACTTGCTCGACCTTCACTAATTCAGCTCTGCATCATTTGAAGCAACACCGAGTCGTCCGAATATACAGCAAAGCGTGACGGCAGTATCACAGCCGGAGTAAGCGACCTGTCTGCCTGCAAGGAGAACAATAATAGCACAGGTATCATTGTCGCACCTCCTGACCTCCGACCGCATTTCAAGGGCAGTGAGCTTTGCGAATGTCCAGATAATAGCTCTTTCATAACATGAAATATACGAAGAGTCCCGTAAAACATAACTCATCAATGAGAGATGCATTCAAGTTGTGCGAAGGAGCAGTGGCATCTGATACAAGAAAGACCGCAATTCGGCACAAACATTAGTTCATTGTTGTTCCTGGCAAGAAAGAGGATTGGAGTCAGGAGTGTCTATTTGACAAACAATGGTCCTGCACCTCATCCAAGTGCACAACTGCAGTATAACAAAGACATGGGTAAGGGGTGGCACGAGAACGAGGCATTTGGCACTACAAGCGAATGTAACTAGGCAAGAACAGAACAGACTCAAAACCAAGAAGAAGAAGAGACGGGGTCGCGCTGGAATGATCTTGATGGTTTATGATTTCGTTGCACTGAGCTAGCCACTCAAGTCTAATATAATAACCGAGACTTGGTATCGTGAGAGCTCTATGCTGACTAGTCGTGGTGCATTCAGCTCGTCTCATAATCTGTAGCTGAGATTGCGTCGTACGTCGTGTCTACATGCAGTCTTCCTGTCTGATATCGCAGGCTCAAAACAGCTGCTCTGATACTGTGTGGTCCGTGAGGTGGAATCTTTTCTTGCTCACCCTCCCCACATACTGCCTCAGACGTGCCATAATACCTCGAGCTTCGCACGAAGATGCGGTGCCGTTGATAGCGGCTGTGAGTCCTGTTCAGCTCGCTTGTGCTGACTTCCCGTACTTGGCGACAGCCTTGAGGCGTGCGTCGAGCATCTTGGTATACTCGTCTGCCTGCTCGTCACGCTTATCGTTGTACTTCTTGATCAGTTCGTACGTCCCAATCGAAAATTCCAACTCGGCCTCTTCCGCTTCCTTCAACTCGTCGCTGGCTTTTTCCAGGTCTTCGACAGCCAAGAGGAGCTCACTGAAACAGTCAAAAACTCGCTCGAGAGTCGCATCCATGTCTAGCTCAAAGGAGATGGCGAATGGTAGAGCCTTTGCATTTTGGTGCCACCAGTAAGAGCTGTCGATGTCAAGCTTGGCTGGGAATGGGATCTTCGCATTGCACATTTTAACGCTTCGCCAGCTTGCTTCTGGGTTGTGCCAGCTCTTTGGAAATTTCTTGGTCACGATCTCGTGCGGTGCGATGTCTGCACGAAAGATCGAATCTCCGAGGTCTATCATCAATCCGCCAATGTCGCGGTGACACTGGACGCCGAACTCCAGGACGCCAAGCTCGGCCTTCGGGGCGAGCATCAGTAGCATCGAAATCAAAGGCCTGTGCAACGGGAGCCAGAATCTCCTGACCGACTCCTCGTTCGCCATCTCGTTGTGACATGGTAGCCGAATACTGCGCCATTCCTCCTCGGCCATAAGCACGGCGATCTCCCCTGGCGCCAAAAAGATGAGCTGCTTGAGCTTCATCGATCCTTGAATGGTGTAGCGAAAGTCTTTGCTAACTCGCTGGATGCTGAAGAGGCAGATGCCGCCCTTGGAGACGTTGCCACACCCCGGCATGGGGCACATCTTGAGTAAGGTCATGTCCTTCTCGGCGACTGCTTTGTCATGTTGGCTGGTGACAGCCAAGAGCAGGATGTGCTCCAGAAGCTCGGTGACGGCGAACACCCTCATGGCGGCGTCACCAGTGTACTCGGGTGGTGCTGCGTCGGATGCTGTATTGGGAGCGGCTGCGGGCGGGGACAGTGCTGTTGTCGGCTCAACATCAGGTGGCGAGGTGCTTGCCATGTTTGAACTCGATGTCAGGGGTGGGTAGGTGCGCCGAGTCAGTGATAAGAGCGAAAGACGCCGTATAATGTCGAGGCAGGTGTTGAGTCAATGCCGATAATAAGAGGTGTGGATGGTGAGAAGTGTCGATGTTGGGCGGTGTTTTGTGCACAGGAGTGGGGCGGCTTCGAGTCCTCACTCACTCCGTCGAGCCCCGCTTTTTCACGTGCGCCCTTCCTCATTTGCTCTTCACTCACATTCGAGGCTTGTGATTCCGAAGAGCATCACTCTTTCAGTGCAGGTGACAAATATCTTTTCACGTGGAATTGAAGAAGATGCAGCATCAATGTCCGTATTTGATATGTGATGCATACTGCGTTGGTGTATTCTTGCAATTGTTTGCGCTTTGTTATGGTAACATGTAAGACTGTATAGATGGATGAGTTGGATCTTCTTTCATGTAGCTGAAGGAAGAAAATCCGAAAAGAAAATTTTTCTGCTCGTGTGCGATCTTCCAAGGTCTTATTACTCCGGCTGCCCTATTCGTTTGCTGTTTGATCGCAATTGAGTTTGCATTTGACACCTCCGACGTTAAGTGTTTGCTTGACAGACACGACGGCCTTCTAGAGCAATCGAGCTAGCGCGACGCATGGTACGGCCAAACTTGCAAATCAATCGAGAGACGGAAATGGCGGCAGAATAATGCTACAATGAGGCTTCGAAGATTGCACGTGAAGTCGATAGAGAAGTTATAGGTTCCAAAAACGGTACTCCGTGATTTCTTGCACTGAGCTACTGAAGTTTTATGTTATGAGCAAGACTTCGTGTCACGAATTGCTCTATGCTGATCGTGGCGCGCTTAGCTTGTGGAATGGTTTCGGGCCGAGAATGCGTTGAGTCTGCATATAGGCGTGCTGTCCGTTATCTGATACTCAACGCTGCTACTCTCCCGCCACTTTGTTCGCGAGCCGATACCTCTTCATGCCTCGCCTTCGCGGCGCCCAAATAAAAAATTTCCGAGCTTGGGACACCGCCTCTCCTTTGGGTTTCCGTCGTGTCAGTGGCATGCCCCGCTAGATTTACTTGTGCTTGGCTTGCTTCTGCCGAAGTATGCGCTCCTTGACAACGTTGACGCGCGCATCAAGCTTTTCGTTGACTTATTTGGCCAGCTCAGCTCCCCTCTGATAATGCTGATTGAGCTGTTCTTGCTCTTCGTTCTCCAATTCGGCTTCAAGCGCTCGGCGCTTACGATTTGCAGTCTGTTTGAACCGCTTAGACATGGCAGTGCGGTCCTCTTCCATTGCTTGTTTGCCCTTTCTGTGGCTGTTGATTGCATCCAAAAGCTCCGCGAGAAGATCGAAGACATGCTCGAGCGTCTCGTTCCTATCGAGCTCCCAGGTGACGGTATTGACCGGTAGTGCATCACACTCCCACGATTCGTCGTGCTCAACGATGAGCTGGACCGAGGTCGGAATCTTTGCATTGCATATCTTGATATTTGCCCAGCTCGCCTCCGGATTGTGCCAACCTTTTGGCAACGTTCCGATAATCCTATCGTACGGCGTTGCCTCGCCCAGAGCGAGAGTGTTGTTGAGCCCAAATTTCATCGTCGCCACTTCATCGATGAATTCACTATCGTTCAAATCTAGTAAACCGATGGTCCCATCGTCCACTTTGGAATCAAAAAGCCCAATCAGGCAGTAGAGAGGCTTGTGCAGTATCAGGCGGCCTTCGCGCAGATGCGCCTCACGTATAAGCTCAGCATTGTCTCGTGGCGCAAGGTAAATTAGCTGCTTGAGTTTGGCGGACCCCTGAATAGTGTTCCGGAAGGTCTTGTTAACACGCTGGATGCGGAAGAGACAGATGCCGCCTTTAGACACATTACCGCAACCTGGCATGGGCCACATCTTGAGCATGTATAGCTCGTTTAGCTCTCTGTCCCGTGCATGCTGACTGACAACAGCCACACAGAGGATCTGCTCCAGGAGCTCAGGGATCGCGAAGACCTTTCTTGCAGCGTCGCCGTGGTATCCGACTGAGTGTTTGGAAATTGCGCCTGCAGGAGATGATTCCACTGGGCGTAGCCCTCCTTGCGCTGGTGGGCCGGCTGCCATGTTTGCACTCGAGCGTCGCTGAGGTATTGAGCTCCGATGGTGGAGGGATTTTGTGAACCCAGGGCACACGTGAAGTCAACGTGAAGTCGAAAAAGATGGTGGGTAGTCGCGGAAGCTCAGGTGGCGGGCAAAATTGTTTGCTTGTCTGTGATTGACATATGCCAAGCCTGATATTCCTCACTTTGTTCACTTCTAGATTCACAGTATGCGTGTGCGCTTGTGACGCTTTGCCCCGTGACAAGGTAAGAAATATGCGAGATAGCCCACTCCTAGACATCATAGTCAACTGAAGTCGTGGAACTAGCGACAGAAACTGCGACGGTCAATTCTTGTTCTGCGTTCCTGAATGGAATTTGAGCTTGACGATGTCCAGTATGCTTCTGGACATTACTCAGGCATCAGCGGGCAGCCCATACAAGTGCTGTAACAGTAAGAAGTGAATCTGTTCTGCTGAAGACTCCGATGGAAAACTGCTCTCAGCTGAACGACGCCGCTCAACGGCTTATGCATTTCTCCAGCATGCAAGCCTGCTTCAATGGAACGATTATTACCACCCATATCGACCCGAATAAGGCTGGAAGTATCATTGGAAGGAAATTCTCGTCATTCGTGGCTGTCTCCTGTGATTCAGGCCGCCGGGTTGTCGCACAGCTTGGAAGAGCTCATTCTGTACGTGGACTGTCCAATGAATGTAGCTTAGATTTCGACTTGGTTCTCACGGCAGCTTGTTCTTCGGAAAAAGGCGTCGCTAGGCAAGAGGTTGGTACGGAGGGCGAACTCGATGTGGAAAAGGTAAGGTCGTGCGTGACTCTCTCCTACCTCTGTGAACGTGGAAGTGGAAGTGACTCCAAAATTTGACACCCGCGCATGTTTTTTCCGAAGCGGCTGGCTGAGGAGGAGGCAGCTTTGGGGAAGACCAGTCTCAAGACATCCCCCAGCATCAAGGAGACACAATCCCGCAATGAGGAATTCCCCACATTTCATTGTCAAGAGCCCGGTCTGCTGCATAAGTCTGGTCCAGGAGCAAGTACAATTGTTGGACGATGGTCGAATACGGCTGATTCTTGTGCCCGGCCATGTCTTCTATTCTCAGCTTGCTCGAGCGCCGTGCGTAATCCCCTGCATGCTAACAGAGACTCTCTGGCTGATCTTTGAGCTGCATACTCAAAGGGACAGTTCATGCTTCTTGAAATCCCGTGACTCCGGCACCTGCTGCCCATATGTGGAGTGATGGAAGTTTCAGAGCGCTGTCTAGAACTGGTCCGAGCATTTTACACGACTGATCCGCAACAGCCGGCGTTGAGGGAACAAGGATACACCGCTTCCGAATCCGAAGTCCTCGCTAGGATTGTGCTGACGATGCCGACGAGGGAGGAGATCGTAACAGCTTTGTGGATCCACGGAAAACAGAAGATGTCCAAGTCCAAAGATATAGTCGGTGTGCGACTCTTTCTGGACAACTGTAGTTCAGAATCACATACTCATCATGATTACAGCTGAAAGAGCACTAAGCTAGACTGCTAGTTCGAGCGAAACAAGCTGATATATGTAGATTAGAAAGGGATCTCCTGCGTACGTCAGAAGCTTATTATATCTTCGTATATAGTCTTCGTATATAGTGATTGCCCCTGCTTAGTGTGCGCTGGGGCTGCGCAGTGTGGAGTTAGTAGTAGTTACTAGCGTCTAAGATTCCATGTAGACCAGGCGTAGGCATCGACCCCAGCTGTAGAGAAATGGTTTAGTGGCACGGTAAAGCGTGGTTGGAACAGGCCACAGGTCTATATATACCTGCTCCCTCCCACCGGCTCTTGTCAGTGCTTACGCACAGTCCCATCCGCGACAGATCGATTCTTCAATCACTCGACGCTTCTTACACTTCTACGTCTCGGACTCGAACTACTCTCTTCCAACACTACCTTCGCCTTCGGCTCCCAGCAACCATGCGGTTCACAGCTTTCTCCCTCCTCCTAGCGATCTGCGGCGTCGTACTTGCTGTTCAAAACTGCGTCCAAACCTGCGACTCCTGCACTACCGGCGAAGGATACCCCGGCTACTGTGAGGCGTATCCCTCAGGAGGCGGTTACTTCTGCAGCGGCTATGTGTCGGACTGTTGAAACGTAAGTCAACGCCCGATCTTCACACCGTCATCTATTGAATCTGTCTAACTTTGTCGTAGCTGGAATTTCGACTACGAGTCTAGGAAACTTCGCTCGGATGACCTAGGGACGAGGCACGAAAAGAATTGGATGACTGTGGATTTGTGTCTATGAGAAAACGAAATTCCGAGATGGTTGCAAGGATGAATGTTGCTGTACTCTCTACAATGTCCACTCCATGGTCTTGGTTCCCAGCGGAAGTGTGGACCAGGACAGAATACCTGTCGCCGGCGGTGTGTGTGTGTGTGTGTTGGTGTGGCAAAGACATAGGCCACACAACGAGCATCAAAACCACGCCGTCGAGTTCAACGCTGTACACAATGTTTCTTAGTGACCCATCCATTCGGATACCCACCCTGTCTGGCACAGAGCATTCTCTTCACAGCTATCCATGTCCCGGTCCCTAGCGATGTGATATGTTGTAGAATCTGGCGGCAATCGGGCTACGTTGCTCGTGGCACGGCCAAGGGGACGAATGTTTCGATGTTGCCCGATGGAAACTGCTCTTGATGAAACGGCCGTTACCCCACTGCCCGGGTTGATGGTAGGTGACGGGCAACGAGCAGGACATTCCAGAAGGCAGCCGGCCATCGCCCAGCTTCTCCCCTGGTTGCCCAGACAGCAGTAGGCTGCAGAGCTACGGAGGGGACAGGAAGCATGACCACAGTGCCGAATGCAGGGACTGAGCCTGATCGTGGCAGATGCCTGCAGCGTGGGAGAGCACAGGAGGAGTAGTAGAACGCGATGACGCTCCATCATCTCGGGTGTTGTCATGAGAGACGGGATGCGAGATGCAGGTCGAGAAGATGAGCCACAAGCGGCGCCTCCCGCTCCCCGCACACTTCCGCGCCGACAGCCGAGGCGGCAGGGATGCGCTGTGCAGATTGTGGAGTTGTGCATCGTTAAGCGCGCGCTCGTTATGCAAGCACTGTGTGCGGCTGCAGCACCATGCCACAATGAACATACCTCGGCCGTCCATGAAATGCATATAATATACCATCGTCAAAGCAGATGAAGAGGCGTCGTCCGCCTTGGTCGCATGTTGACCGGATGTGTCGGCGGGCTCAAAGCCAAACGCATCCCCGGTTTGATCGCTGTCGCCCATGGCAACGCGGATTCACGGCCACGCCGCCGCGACCCTTTTGCCGACGATGATGAGAATGCTCGAGCACTGCGACACTTCTACAAATCCCTCCCTCAGACTGCCCTCATCTGAAACCTCCGCAAACCTTCTCCGCCCTCTCCTCCATTCCTATCGCTTCCATCCTCGGCGCTGGCGGCCGTCAACCCTCCACGGCGGTGACATATCCGCCCGGCGGCGAGCGCAAACACCATGGCGGACGAGTATGAAATGCTCGAGGAGCTGGGCAGTGTGTCCTATCTACGAACATGCTCCGGAAAAGAACACTGACTGTCACCAGGCGGCTCCTTTGGCACCGTCTACCGCGCTCTGCACAAGCCCACCGGCGAATATGTTGCCATCAAACACATCGACCTCGAGGGCAGCGACGACGACATCCGCGAGATCCAGCTCGAAATATCGCTTCTGGCCACCTGCAGCTCCGACTTCGTCACGCGATACCGATCATCATTCGTCAGAGGCGTCAAGTTGTGGATTGTGATGGAATACCTTGGTGGAGGCTCATGTCTGGACTTGCTCAAGCCATGTCCGCGAGGTATGGAGGAGAAGTACATCTGCATCATCATTCGAGAGTTGTTGAAGGGCTTGGATTATCTACACAGCACGGGCAAGATACATCGGGATATCAAGGCGGCCAACATCCTGCTGTCCGAGTCTGGTCAGGTCAAGATTGCGGATTTTGGAGTCGCTGCACAGCTCACAAACATCAAGTCGCAGCGCCTGACCTTTGTGGGCACGCCCTTCTGGATGGCGCCCGAGGTCATCCAAGAAGCCGGCTACGACTTCAGAGCCGACATTTGGAGTTTGGGAATCACGGCCATGGAGATGGCCAATGGCGAGCCACCGCGCAGCGATGTCCATCCCATGAAGGTGCTGTTCTTGATCCCCAAAGAGAAGCCGCCGCGACTGGAAGGCAGCAAGTTCAGCCGAGAGTTCAAGGAGTTTGTGACACTCTGCCTCAACAAGGACCCCGAGAAGAGGCCTAGTGCGAAGTCATTGCTGAAACACTCCTGGATCAAGCGCGCAGGCAAGACGGAGACGCTGCAAGAGTTGGTGTGGATGGCGAAGGATTACGAACACAATGGAGGTGCACGGGAAAAGGATGTCCGCTACTACGAAGAGACACTCAAGTCGATGGAACGCGTGGAGAACGACGATGAATGGGTCTTCGACACTATCAAGCCAGTGCCCAGTCTCCGACCTAAGGTCTCATCAACACCTACGATGAAGCGTCGGAAGCTGGAGCGGATACCTTCTGGAGATGGTCCGGATATCGAGAATGCGACGTCTGCAATGGAATCTATGAGCTTGCGTGCGGCACCGTTGTCTGGCTCGATACGATCACCTTCAAAGGAGCCTAGCACTATCCGAACGCCAAAGGTGAGAGGCCAGAATCAGCACAGCAACACTTCCAGCACCCAACGCAGAGCTTCGGGACTGGTCATGCGAAATGCTTCCGGCAATACGCCCACCGCTCGACGAGTCGTCAGTCGCAATGTCTCGGGAGCAATGACACCTACCAGAAAAGCGAGTGCACAGCAAAACAAGCAGCCGCTTGGTCTGGACATGTCGTTTGGTAATGGGGCCGCCACGACGAGACAATTCAAGCGCGTCAGCTCAGGGCACCGTCCGATAACACCTGAACAGACTGCACACTCCCCACAAGACAGCGTGTTCGACAGCGATGCCGAGAATCGACCTCCTCAGGCGGAGCCAGTGCAGCAGCCACCCGTAGCTGCCACGAAAGAGGCTGTTCTTGGAAGACGAGCCTTTGCTAAGTGCTTAGACCCGGCCTTCCAAGAGACCTATGCTGCCACTGCCGAGAGAACCAAACGAGAAGCCCTCAGTGACGTCGCCGAAGCCTGGTCACGACTGGACGAACTGGACCCCGAAGGCGAGCTTCTCCTCATGAAGAGCATTCTCGATCGCATACAAGCAGACCCCAAACTCGCCAGCGCTCTGATGCCGCATCGCGTCGCCCAAGCTCAACTCGCATCCCTCCGCGTGTCCACATCAACGAAGAGCCTCCACGTCAGCGAAACCGGACTCTCCACACGAGACATGACACCTCAGTCCTCCCCTTCCAAATCCCTCCATCCGATGGACGCCTTATCTTCTTCCCAAATGCAACCGCACCGCTCTCCCAGCAAACGCGAAAGCACGGGAGGTAGTCCAAGCAAACTCGTCCTCAACGCACAAAACCCGCATCTCAAGAAAATGAAATCAAGTCAGCAGTTGCAGGCTGAGCGGGAAAAGGCTGCCATGGAAGAGAGATTGAGATTGGAAGAGAAGATGCCCGGGGCGAAACCGGCGGCGGGCATGGAGCATGTGGGGATGCTGTCGGATGTGCTGTATGGTCGGTGGACCGAGGGGTTGAGGGCGAGGTGGCCGTTGGCGTAGGAATGTCGGCGATGAGAAGTTGATCTTTTGAAGTTCAGACACGGAGGATGTGGAATTTGTACAAGAAAGAATGGACGAGCGGAATGATGATTATGGGCTGGAAAAAAAAAAACGACGCATGGCATGGCATGGTATGTATGCATACGTTCGCGAATACTCTGGTTCCAAGGAGGAGGAGAAGAAGCTTGGGATCCTACCAAGGTTACTGCAAGCAGCTAAGTTAGCTGGACTGGACTTGACTGGTTTTATGAATCCCTCGCCTGGATTGCAACAATTTTGGCAGCGACGATGGGTTGATGGCTTGCAGGTGTGTGTGTGTGTGTGTGTGTGTGTGTGTGTGTGTACGTACGGTGTGTTGCTTGCGTGTGTGTAATAAATAGACTAGATGAGAGAGAAAAAGAAAATTCGTGAATACAAACAAACAAGGAAACCAACCCGACATCGAGTCAGTCTCCAACCAACAACAGATGTGGACTATTTTCTCCTCCTCTTGACATATGTCGGATCGTGATCGAAAGGTCTTGGCAAGCTGATTCGACAAAACCAAAATTCGGCAATTCGGTACTTTCGGTGATGGACGTTGCAAACAATTCTCTCCACCCCTCCGCTCCGCCCGCCGCCGCCCGGCGGCCGTCTGACCGAAAAAACTGACTTCTTCCTTCATCATTCATCGAGATCGTCATCATTCATAAAGCCGTACCTGTCTCTGCATCTCCCGACCGCTTCGGCGAATTCGGCACACCCTCCCTCTCGCTTGCTCTCAACACGGGATCGTCGCATATATACGAACGCGATTTTCTCCTATGGCCGTTGGCGCCCCACGTGGAGCGCGGCGTCTAGCGGCCCCCACGTGTCGTATCGTGGATTCCTGCGGAGAGACATTTCGCGTTCGCTCGGAGCGGACCAGTATTTCAGTGGAAAGATGTCCGGGCTGCGTGGGCGGAGGGGGGGAACCACCACCGCTGCTGCTGCTGCTGCTGCTGCTACTGTCGTTGCTTGCTTACCTCTGCTGTCTTGTTGTTGTTGTTGTTGTTGTGGTTGTGGTTGTTGCTGCTGCTGTTGTTACATAGTTGGGACGCATTGAACGTGAAACTGAGAGGTTAGAGGTGGAGAGAGGACCGAGACGAGGTGAGTTGGTATTTCTTTCTTTCTTGGTTCTGATGAGGATGAGGATGAGGTTGGTGGGGATGATGGTGATGAGATGTTTGGAAACGTCCGTTCATATTCGCTGATCAACGGTGTTGATTTGCAGATTCTGTTGGCCTTACCAACAACTACCATATACCACAAACGACTTCCCCCTGCACGCCACACAACGATCAACGACTTCCCACTGCACGCCACAACAATGAAACCCTCCTCCCTCTCCCTCCTCACAACGAGCTTCATCCTCGCACCCATGGCTCTCGCATCTCCGATTGCTGCAGCAGCTCCTGTTCCAGCACCCAGAAGGATGAGAGTCCGGAGTCCCTCTCCCGGGGTCAACATCGCAGCGTGTCTCCGTCTCGCACCAGCGATTGCGGCGATTTGCGCGCAGACTCCGGATGAGATTACGGCGGACTGTCAGGTGGCTATGCAGAGGTGGTGTCAGTTGGCGATGTGAGTGGGACATGACTGGAGAGGTTGGTTTTGGGGAGAGATGGATGATGATGATTATGATGATGATGCGGAGTGTGGGTGGGTGAGTGGGTGGCGGGTGCCCCGAGGATGGTTTGGAAATTGGAAGGCATCGTTGGGAAGTCATATTGTATGTATGATTGATGCATTGCATGGATGGATGAGACGATGTTGTAGGAACCTCGCCTTGAATTCGGAAGGAACAGTGCAAGTAATGACATGTCGTCACAGTGTGGTTCATTTATATCACGATATGTTTCTGCCCCGCGTGGCACCGGACCATTGTCCCATATCGCCCATCGCATCCGCCAACATCATCTCGTGACATCATCTACCAGTTGTTGTCGCTAAAGTGCTCCCTCAAGTGCTGCGGTGGATCTTGCTGGCTTGGATCATACTGATCGTAGTTGTTGCCATAGTGCTGGTCGTACAAATCCTCTGCGTTCTTCTTGGCCTGGTGCTTGGCCTTCTCGCGATCAATCCAGTCCGCTCCCTTGGTCTCGGCGAGGCGGTCGATTTCCGCGCCAGCGAAGCCTCCGATAAGCTCCTTGGCGAATGCGTGGGAGACTGGCTTGCCTGGACGCATGTGAGAAGCTGCAGACTGTGAGTAGATGGCAGTACTCACCCTCGTTGCGTTGGTGGTCTTCGAACTTCTTCATGGCGTAGAAGCTGGCACCTCCGGCGAGGATCTCGTGGGAAAGCTCGGCCTTGTTGTCGTCGTGGTAGGCCTGTTGGTAGTTGTCACGTCCTTCGTCTGTGGCGGGATCAGTGGGAGGGGTGCAGCGGGCCGGATTGCTGAGTCGTACCGAATCCGAACATGGTGAGGGTGTTGTGGGAGGTAACGGGGTATGGCTTCTGTTGGGGGATGAGGGGAAGAAGCGGAGTCAGACAGCGGGCAGAGGCGGGATATATACCCCTCCATGGCACGACGGAGCAGACACGCGGCGTGACGCGGCCGGCATGCTGCTGACGATGAGGTGCTCGTGCTCGTGCTCGTCTGGTTCGGCCTCATCCAGCGCCACCGCCGTGTGCGTCATCATATGTGCCAGGCGTCGACCACTCGGAAGGTGCAGCTGTCGAAGATGGAAACGACAAGCCCCGCTAAGCCTGCGCCAAGAGAGCTTGGTGCGGAGCCCCTGGCGGCGTGGCTGTGCCGTGCGGGACTTGTGGCGACGCTGCATCGACCACACACGCTGCATCGAGCTGCTTCCCCTCCGAGACACGAACAACACATGCTTTCACGTGCACGCTGATGGGTCGTCTTCCTGCCATTGCTGACTTTCCGCAGAAGGTCACGCTCGACATCGTTCCCCGTGAGTCTATGCCCACGAAGCTCTACACCGCCACTTCTTGCTCCTCGGAAAGAAGTCTCGCCATCTGCCGGTGCCTGCCCCGCCACAATGCTGCCAACTTCACGTGGCTCCCGGAGATGCCTACCCCTCATACCGCAGATGCATCCGAGACACGCCTCCCGCATCCTCTCCTTCTGCACTGCACAACACACCAAGTACCACAGCCCGCTAACACCCCCCAGCACCCAGCAACGATGCCCCCACCAACATCCTCCTCCTCCTCCACGGCCTCGGCGACTCCCACGCCTCCTTCACCAATCTCGCCCAACAAATGAACCTCCCCGAAACCTGCTGCATCTCCATCCAAGCTCCTCAAACCCTCCTCGACCTCGGAGGCTACCACTGGGGCGACGACATCATCTTCGACAATTCCTCCGGCGGAATCGACGCAGATGGCGGCTTCACGCAAGCCTCCGCCCTCCTCCAAATTCTGATCCGAGAAATTCTCCTCGAGAAATGCGAGTTTCGGTTGCGCGAGATCCTGCTGTTGGGATTCGGGCAGGGTGGTATGGCGGCGTTGTCTACTGCTGTGGCGATTGACCAAGCACATCAAGCCAAAGATCCGACGTTGGTGGAGTTGGGTGGTGTGATGAGTATTGGAGCTGGACTGGCATCCCACGCTCCGGCTTCAATGGATCCGAAGTGCAGAACTCCCGTGCTGGTTTGTTGCGGGTCCGATGATGGAGGCTCGATTGTGACGAGGGATGCCGAGCATAAGTTGAAACGAGTGTTTCAGCATGTCGAGGTGGAGAGATATGCAAGGAGTGGTGATGCGATGCCGGGCAATCGCGAGGAAATGTTGCCGATCATGCACTTCTTGTCGAGGAGGTTGCGGAGTGTGAAAGGTGTCCCAGAGGGCGCCGTGGAGATTTCGTGAACGTGCGATAAGACGAATGGAGTGGGTGTCGTGGGTTGTTTATGATCTGCTCCTCACGATCGTGCATGGCGATTCGACACCATCTGCTCTTTGGAGTTATCATTCACGAGTGCAGCACATTTCTTCCCATCACATATCCCAAGCCATTTTCTGATCCTGCCTGCGATACGATACGGTTCTGCCGGCACCAGGGTAGAGTCCAGACTGGCGTAGAAGAAATGGTGGCCGACGACGAATGCAACTGCAATTGCCCAGGCTGCCAGCAATCGGAGCTCGATACTTGCAGAGACTTTGGCAGTGGTTCAGCAGCCTTTTCAGCCTTGTCACTTCAGTATATTAGACCAGCTGCTAAATGCTTGGAAATGCACTCCGCCTGCGCAACCGAGAGCCAGGAGTAGTAGTTGTGGCCAGGCCTCTGCTGCTCAACTTGACTTGGATTTCGGACGACTATCCAGCAGGAAAAGCCTGCCGCCTCGGCCTAAGAGGAATTTTGTCCACTGCAGAAGATGGGACAAGAAATTAAAGACGCCTAAAGGCTTGTGCGGAGCAGATTGAGACTCATTTCACATCACAGATGCTAGGGTATCCACATGTATACGCTCACTCTCGCTTTCGATCATGCCGTTCTCAGTCCACGCCCGGAGCAGGTGGCTGAGGGGTGCCCGGCTTCTCTGCATTCGCGGCCTGGCCCACCTTCGCCGGCTCTCGCTTCTTCGGTGCGAACGGGTTGCTGCCGCCCATGAGCATACTGCTCATCATATCAAACATCGGATTGCTTTGGGTGGGAATCTTGATGCCAAAGTACATCTCTCCCACCTGCAGTAAAGGCTCATCCCACGCGGGCACTTCTTTCAGGTGCGCGGCGTAGTGTTGCTTGAGCTGCTTGAAGAGATCTGAGCTGCCGCGTTGTACGGCGAGGAGGAGAAGTCCGAGGAAGTTGAGGAGCGGGAGGGAGGGGTAGATTCGAATGTCGGAGCTCGGGCTGGATATTGATTGCACGCCGAGGCCAGGATGTGAGGTGCTCAATCGAGAAGCGAAGAGCAAGAGCGCCTTGTTTGCTGCTCTCGTGTTGCCGATGAGCAGATACGGAAACACTGCACGTGCAGCGTAGTGACTGGCCGTGCTAGGCTCGTCTTCGCTGTACCAAGTGTACTCCATATCCGCGAAGATTTGAGCACTGTCGCTGGTGCCAAGTGTCAAATGTCGCTCCGCATCGTAGACCTCGCCCTCTTCTGCGTATAACGTTCCGGTGACGTGGTGTAGCTCTGGATCGCCTGCTGGGAACTCGCCATGTTTACTGGACCACTCGACAATTCCCGTGACAAACTTCTTCTTGCCGGGCTCGTTGGGTGGAAATGCCCGCAGCAATGATAGCAGCCGCGCCTTGCTTGCTGTATCCGGCTTCACCTCCGCCTTCTGGTAGACTTCGATGAGATATATGCTGAGATCGGCTCCAGACCCTCCTTCTCCGGCTTTCAGCAGCATGAGTGCTCCATTGTGAAGGATGTCGATGGCGGCAGGAGGATCGGATTTGACGTAGCGGTTGGCAACAGTTCGGAGCTGTTGGTGAGCTTCGTAGAAGTCGCCTTCCTCGATTCTGGTGATGCGTCAGCGATGGAATGGTTGAAACGCTGCTTTCGAGGCATACTTGGCCTTCTGGCGCGCGAGAACCTTTTGGATCTTGCTCGACATCTCGGCGACGAGCAGCGGGTTGGAGGGAGAGTCGAGGGACAGAATAGGCGGTGCAAACACAAAGCAAGTTCGAAAGCGGAGATGTGGTCAGCAGCCCACCGAGCGTCATTCGAGAGCGCATGAGCCACAGTGGTGGCTGTGGCTGTGGCTCTGAATTGATGCCCAAGGCATGCACGGATAATACTCTGTGACTCCGGATAAAGTCTTAGCCTGATCGAGCTCCGGACACGCCGCTGTACTCATCCTCGTACGACTCCATCAAATTGGTCTGAATCCAGGCAGACGACAAGCTTCGACAGAAGGTATCGACGCAGCATAGCAGCAGGCGAGAGTGCCAGGTTCCGCTTCACCCACTGTTTAGCGTGCGCCACATCCTGAAGGGTCGAGCTTGCACATTCACTTACAACCATGTCACTCATCTCTTCCCGCGGCCGTGAGCAGGGTCCACGTTCTGTGGGGTACGAGCAAAGTCAGATTGCAAGAGCTCTCGTGAACAAACAATGCCCTCACTGACGAGAAAAGGACTTTGGCGTGGCCGGCATTCGTATTGGTTTCCTCATCAGCCAGAGCAATCCCGAGTTCCTCAGATCGGCTAGAAGTTTCTCGTAAATTTACTTTCCCTCGTCGATCGAATTGGAATACAAATTAACAGGAAACAGGTTCTTCAACTGCCCTTCGAGCCCAGCCGACCACGTGGTAGCCCAACTCCTCGCTGACCACCATTTTCTCGACTGGTATCAGCCTGAATATCGAGCTGGGCTTCCAGGAGCTCCACCCTCCATTCCAGCACAACAAAGTGCCGGCCGAAACCGTGGAAATTGGCCCCCTTACCCCTCGAACATTTCCCCCAATACCACGGCGGTGCCCGAAAGCGCTCCCAGAATTACTGCGGAAAGGCCAAGCATGCAGGACAGGGTGTTCTCAATGTTGCAGCGCGGCGAGAATGACACTGGTACTGACATGCAGTGTGGAGGTCTCGATAAATACGCCACAAAATCATGCACTCTCTGGACCGCCATGAAGGCTTTTCGGCGGCAATCTTGAGGACGTTTTCGTTGCGACGTCGTGGTCCTGGGAGCAGTAATGGCGATTTATCATCAAGGTATTGGAGCGGACTTTGCGTTTCTCTTGTTAGCGTGGAAGGAGAGTTTGGAGTTTTACCTAGTTGTTGTTGTTGTTATAGCTTCGAGACTTGTGGCGAGAGTTCCAGCGCTGATGGGACCGCCGTGGCCCGGGTTGAGAACCAGGTGGTTGCCTACATTATTCTGTCGGGCTACCCTGGCCAAATGGGTGTTGCTGAGATTGGCCAGCCAGCTACTGCAGGCTCTTGAGACGCTTATCAGCTACTCGCCGAGATTGCTGGGCCCTGTATCCGGCACCTTTGTCTTCGCCGGTAGGGTACCAGGCGGCTTTCATGGCCATGTCGAGGGCACCGTCGCCGACAAGAGCCAGGCGCTTGTTGCTTTGATGACCTGTGAGGCCACTCGTGTCGATTGCTTCGAAGAGCAGATTGAGATCCGTGATTTCGTATCCGAACATGCCGAGGACGAAGGCCTGAGCTTGAAGTACTTTGGATGGAAATGACATTTTGCGTTCGGATTAGTTGGAGTGGAGGTATGATGGAGTTCATGCAAAGTGGGATAACGAGTCGAAGCGTCTCAGAGGGCATGCTTCGTCCTTTTGTATACGATGGTTCACCCGCCCAGGCCCCGCATTTGTATGCTGGGGTTCCCGGCCGAACAGACCCGCCGTCGATCAAAGAAGTGTTCGCCTCCGGGAGATGCTGGGACATCCATGTAGGTAACGTACATTGGCAATAAATTCACTAAATGGGAGCCCAATTGCATCCACCTTGGAAGACGAGCAATCGAAGCATGGACATGATTCTTTTGGCCCATTGTTGAATGTACAATGCAACAGCAACATTCTTGGTGTGTAGGCCATCCTCAAGGAATTATCATCAATATTCTCAGGACGATTCGGAGAGGGTCGTAGCGGCTATTCACAGATGCATCTGCTTGGATCTCGTGCGCGAGTATCGAATTGTATGTGGCTTCAGGCAGGGTGGCTAACTGACGTACGTATGCAGCTCTTCGTTCCAAGTAGGAAGAATCGAGGACCACGAGCGCTCGAACAGTCTCTTACATGCGTGCGTGAATTAATTCAAACGGTGTAGTATTCATTCCCGCTTTCCTGACTATTGTTCTGGCTTGATTTGTGTAGATTGCAGGTGACTTTGAGGAGGCCAAGGCGATGATATCCAGTCGCCATGTAGACTTTGGATACATTCACTAAACAACTCGGCATCTCTTGGCACTTTCCTTCGAGGAGCTTTTCCACCTTGCATGCCGATCCTGAGTTAGATATAGATTGTAGCATGTCATTGTGTGTGATTCGTCTTCGCATTCCTCCCCTCTCTGGGGACTACTCTTTCCCCACTCATCGTATCGGGCAGAGAGTGGAAGGAGTGATACGATCGACTAGTTAGGTGGGTCGCGGGGGTTAGGGTCGTGTGCGAAGAGGTCTGTAGCTCGTGTGAGAGTCGAAACATGGGGTCGTCGGCGTCATGGCGGACTGCGAACATACCTGAGCCTAACTGAAGCCGTCGAGTGTTTCTTTTCCATTGGTCCTTCGGATTAGGATCTTGGGGATCCTACGCGATATGAGTCTCGGCACTACATGGAAAGGAGTATTGGAAATGTACCTGCATGCTGGTCGTTCGCATGTTGAAATTTGCGCTGCTTGCCTGTCAGAATGTTGTAGTTGTAGGTGGGTGTCGAACAATGATCGATCGTTTGCCTTTGTGTGGCGTGACTGCGAGGCCTTGTATCTTTCTACACTGATCCTTTGGGTGCTGATGCAGAGAAATGTGTCGATACTCTATTGGACGCCCTCGTGGTTGCATCGCGTGGGCCGCCCGAAGCTGAGCTCCGGCTTCAGCATGCTACAACGAGAGCAACGCTGGTGGGTTACACAGCCGACATGCACAAGGCTTAGACTAGCTTCCTGCATGTGGGGCCTGAGAATGTTGTCAGGATCAAGAGCTCTACCATAAGATGATTCAGCCCTCACGATCTCACCTACTTCGTTCGCAGGTTCTGGTGGAGCAACTGAGTACGATCATGCAGCCAATTGATAAAGAAACCGCAAACTCGCTTCAAGTTCTCCCTCGCTATCAATACGAGCCACTCGACTATGATGCCAAGGAGACTCGTCTGGCCGAATTGCTTCCAGGCAGCTTTGACGACGCTATCCACATCCGCATTCATCACGTGGCACTGAGCAGCCTTGACAACATCGCATTGGAAGATGGTGGCTTCGCTCTGGAAGAGCTTCAAAGGGATCTTCCGAAGGACTGGAGAGTGCGAGAGACCGTAAACGGAAGATTTACCTTTGAGCGCGTCAAGGACTATGGCCCACAGGAGCCATATGAAACATCATATGTCCATCCAACGGCCAAGTTTGAACCCGTGGCGAATAACTACAACCTGACTCGTACAAAACCTGAGTACGAGGCATTGTCCCACGTTTGGGGCTCGTCACAAGGCACCACCACTGTTTATGTCAACCCGCTTGCTCCCATCTCTAGGGTCAATCAATCAAGTTTGAACGATCGGGATCCTGAACACAAGGATACATCACCGGATGCGCTGGGGAGGAAACGACCGATAAGTGACGATTTCCCTGAGCCTGTACCCAAGCGCCGCGGCGGAACCAGAGTCTTTGAACCTGCCGCCACCGCATCGGCTGGCACTTGTGACGTAGCCGGATCGATCGTTTCGATCTTGCCCATCAAGACGGAGCTGGCAAGTGCACTGAGGCACTTTCGATTACAAAAGAGATCTAGAATGATGTGGATTGACAGCATATGCATGAATCAGAATGATATCGAGGAAAGAAGTCGTCTAGTACGGCAGATGGGTCAGATATACCGCCTCGCGTTACGTGTCATTGTATGGCTGGGGCCAGAGCATAGTAACAGTGGACTTGCTATGCAGAACCTTGACTTGTTGGGCCGCCAGGTGGAGATCACCGACAAAGGGTCCTGGAGGGTCAATGCCCCTAACTGCCTGCACCCGACTTGGTCCAGGACGTCTGTGGGCCTGCCCTGGGATCAAGATACATGGGACGCAGTAATTTTGTTGCTGAGACGCGCTTGGTTCACAAGGCTCTGGGTATGGCAGGAGGCTAAGTTGGCCAATGACGATTCGATCATCCAGTGTGGTTTCCGAAAGATGGAGCTCTATCGGTTCGGGGCGGCAGCATGGTGTTTAGCTGCGAAGTCAAGCGGTGTCTCTGCCGAACTACAGGGTACGCTGTTCAAAGCTGGCGATGCTGTCTTGAGGCAATTCGAGTTACCGTTTCTAAATACGCTAGCGCATCTCAACGGCAAGGAGTGCTTCGATCCGAGAGACAAAATCTATGGAGCACTCGGACTCGCTCCAAAGGAAGTCGCAATGGCCATTGTACCAGATTACAACAAAGAAGTGGAGGAAGTATACATGGACGCCACCATAGCCCTCTGCCGCGCGACAGAGAGGGTCGACTTCTTGATAGCTTGTAACCTTGGAGAAAAAACATTTCAAGGACCTACATGGGTGCCTGACTGGTCTGTCATGCAAAAACGTAGTCCTCGATGGATGCTGAGTACAACACTGGCCAGTGGCGTATCAGTCTCCAATGCGACAATAATCCGCACGCCAAAACCTACACTCATTGTTCAAGGAGTCCAACTGGGCACTATCTGCCGTGTAGGCACCAGAGCCGCACCAGAAAATGAGACGTTAGAGCACATCTCCTCCGTCATCGCATCATGGGTGCCCCGCGGCACTGAGAGGGAGATTTACGACGGCGGAACCGAGTCAATGTTCGACGCTTTCGTGAGAACCTTGCATTCGAACATCCTTCGGGAGCGATGTCCTGAGGACATTAGCTTTCCCACTTTCGCAGAGGCCAGGCAAGCGATGGCAAAAGTCTTGAATATCAATGAGAATGACTCGAAGGTTGCCATAGCCGATGACCAGATAGCAACTTCGAAGCTGTACCACGACCACAGCAGGCTAGTTCACGACAGATCATTCATCGAATTGGACAACGGATTGATTGGGATGACCTCTGCCACCTGTGAAGAAACAGACATCGTGGCTGTGATCCTCGGCTGCCCTCTAGCCATAGTTCTGCGACAGCACAGCTCAGGGCGTTCTCAAGTAGTTGGTCCCGCATATATTCATGGACGCATGGACGGAGAGGGCTTCCTTGGCCCTTTGGGGCCAAATAATATCGTGCAGGTTGGCGTCGCTGCTGGCTGGTATGGCGGCTGCAGTATTCGGAATCTCAGTACGGATGAGGTATTCGAAGAGGATCCACGTCTAGGAAAGGTTCCAGCGTCCTGGGTCAGGACACAAGCTGTTCGTATGCCCGCTGATCCCCTGCATTTTGTGAGGTTCCGAGATCTGGCGACGGGCAAGACTATTAATGGCGACCCAAGGCTTCTTCCTGACGCCCTCAGAGCACGTGGTGTGCCTCTCAAGCCACTGAAACTGGTGTAGCGGATTATATCGACCTGACGTGAAGTTCCTACTATTGAGTCGACACTGTTGATCTCAGGTGGTTTCGAATACATCGAATGTGCTCTCACTTTCTGGCTCAAAGCTCGAGCGGTAAAGCTAAGGACCACAACTTCAAAAGTGGATGACATGAAGTGCACAACAGATTTCGTTCGAATGTAGACGAGAGTCCAGCGCACGTAAATTCACAGATCCGATCTCGCTAGCTCAGCGAGGCATTCTTCCTTCCTGTAGTTTTCCGTAGGCCATCCATGCTTGCCAAACAACTTACGCACGCGCTCCATCTCTGCTGCATCATACTTATGCAAAAAACGAACATCCATGTGGCTGTCTGGGAAAACGTCTAGCCTGCGAAAGTCCTCTTTCACACCGCTGATAAATTCGCTGGGACTGTCATCTACTGCAGTCCACCCAACTTGGAAGTCCACAACAATCATCTCTCGAGAGCGCACATCGCAGAACACCCAAAATCCATTGCGTCCACTGGACATTCCAATAGTCGCCAAATATCTGCCACGTCCGGTCTCCAATATTGGCCAGCCACAGCCGTCCATCATCTTCTCTAGCGGCTCAGTCCATCCAGTTCGTGGACCGGAAAAATCGTTACACACACAATTTTCCCAGAATTGGAATATATCGCGGTCTAGTCCTTGTAGGAATGGAATGTGCTTCAGCACCTTGATGACAGCCTCATCCTTTTCGTCAGGGTTGAAGTGGGCTCTGATCGTTTCTTCTGGCCATCCTTCTGCAGGTGGGATCTTCAATGCTTCCTCTGGGATGTACAGAGTGATGAGGAACTTGTACAGCGACAGCAGCTCATCGGCTCGTTCTTCGTGGAGTGGTCGCATGGTGTATGGCGTTGTTTGAAAGATGATCCAGGTTCCGGAACTTGGCCGTTGACGTGTGCTGACGGATAGATGCTGTACATGACAAGAAGACGCATTCTCATAGAATTTGTTGTTGGTTTCGTTGTTTCGTTGTCAACAAAGTCTGTTACGCGCTGCAATGCTGTGCCGCCGACGTGGAGTCCGCCAGTGCCAAGGCGCCAAGGGCGGAGACAGCTCACTCAAGAACCAATGCCTTCACCACTTCGTGTTTCAGTCTTCAACATCATCCATCATGAGTTGGCCAAAGCTGCCAGCGCGAGCTGCATACCTAAGTCTGCAAAATGAGAAGCGAAGGAATGCGCTATCGTTGGATGTGCTGCGCAGTCTTCGAGAGCAGCTGATTCGCTACAACACCTCTCCCGTGGATGGACGACTTCGAATACTGCCGCCCTTCAAGTCCACGATATGGAATGATCTCGAAGATGTATACGAAGGCCGGGCATCGACAGAGATACAGAACGAATATTCCTGGTTACTCGACGGCCAAGCTTGGCGTCGAGAACGAGAAAATCTTCCGAGTGTGATTGTTCTTCGCAGCACTGGAAGCGTCTTTTCCTCGGGTCATGATCTCAAGGAGCTTCGTACACTCTCCCACAAGGAGGTCAAAGAGACGTTTGATTTGTGTGCAGAAGTCATGCGTCTGATCAGGCGATCTCCAGCCCCGGTCATTGGCGTAATTCAAGGACTTGCAACAGCAGCCGGCTGTCAATTGGCACTGACAACAGACGTACCTATCGCCACAGCATCAACACAATTCCGGTTACCTGGAGCATCTATCGGCTTGCCTTGTACCTCACCATCGACAGCCGTGTCACGACGACTGGGTGCTCCTTTCACTTATCGCATGCTTGCATTGGCAGAACCAGTGCGAGCGGACCATCTACCAGGCGGTGCTGTAGATGTGGTCGCTGATGGCGAAGTTTTGGAGCGTCGTGTTGAAGAGGTTGTAAATAATCTCTGCCAGAATACTGGAGCGCAATCACAAGCCTTGGGGAAGTGGGCGTACTGGACACAGCTAGGTCTTCGCGGCACAGAAAGTGGTGGCGATGGGTATGAGGATGCTGTTGAGTGGGCTGGCCGGATGATGGCTCTCCATGCTCGGTCCGATGACGCCAAAGAAGGCATCTCAGCTTTCTTCGAGAAGAGGAAGCCCAATTTCAGCGGCGCAAACGTGTAGCCTTGCCAACACCTGATGTGTGTCACAGCTCTTCCATCCATCATCGCCGCTGCGTGGGTCCCTTATCGTTCCTTTACAACTTTTGGCCACAGGATTGGTTCCATCTTGCTGTGTTCAGGGTTCTTTCCCGAAACGAGGGGAGGACACTCGAATGTGTCGCCGTTGCGATCATCTCCCTTTATGATCTCGGACAAAAAATCCATGGGCGCCCGCCGTACAGATACCGTGTAGCTATCGCGCACAGAAGCCCTGTAGAGATCCGTTTTGTCGTTTTCAGCACAGAATAGACCCGATATCCATATCTGTGGTGTTGTTCCAGTGTCTTTCGTGATGAACGCCAGCCGTTGCCTCGCATTCTCTTTATCCCTTGATCCCTCGTGTCCCGTTGTGCTTCCAATGTGCGCACCACAATCATGGACCCATAATCCGCCTCGTGAATGTAGTGGGCAGTATAGCTTCTTCCTCCCATGGTCAAGACTGGAACTAGGTAGATGTGGGCTCAGGTGCGCCGGTCGTCCGTCTATTTTGTGTTGCCGTCGTTGCCTCGCGCAGGGTGATGAGCGAAAGGAGAGAAACCGGGGTCCTCAGCGCGGCTGATGGAGGCATTGTGTGGAGGTGTACTGTCCGCCTCCTAATTGTGGTATGCGTCGTAGCCTTGTCCTTCACCGTCGGGTGTTCAGCAGACTGAGGCTAGAATCACGCATATCGCTCGTTCGTATGGTGTACGTTGGCGTCGTCGCCCTCGAGGAGTGCAAGCCGCGGACGGAAAGGAGGGGAGTTTCTCGTTCCGGCTGATGGGGGCGTCGTGCAGAGGCGTGGAGGGCTTTTCGTGAAAGGTACGCTCGCAGTGGTATCGTCGTGTTCTATGGCTCGCATGAGCAATGTGTCCTCCAACCAGGGTTTCTCATGGCCAATGTCTGCGCTTTGAGGAGCCACCTGTAAGCTCGCTCGGCGAAGGCACTGGAAGGGATGAGAAGATCCCAGCGTGGTCGGCGATGCGCTTACTGTCACCGCAGACTTGCGATTGCGCGCGATCTGAAGAAGCTCGTGGTTGTCCGGCCTTCAGGGCTTACTGAAGCATTGGAGGTTGTCTCAAGCTGTATGGTAGACCAATCTCTGCGCGCCGTGAGGACTGCTGTAGGGTCGTTCAGCAGAGGCCATGGGCGCGATGTGGTGATGGTGGTCTCAGGTCCGGTAGAAGTTCAATGAGAGGCATGCGCTGGCTGTGAGCGCAACCATGCGACCGTGCGGAGTCCGACGAAGCTGGGACTTTGAGAGCTGATTAGCCTTCAAACATCGACAATGAGACTCTCAGCGGCTTGCTGAGTGCCACTTGACTGTGTAGCCAGCCAGCAACCCCCTCCTGCTGTCCGATGCTCTCATGAGCAGCGGCTGAAAGTGCCACCGACTGGCATATGAGCATCTCGTCGCCTTCTCACGGCAACCAGGTGCGCTGTATGCGCCTTTTGCATGGTAAAGCAAGTAGTCTCGCATCTGCTGCTGTCCCATGCATGTCGTGCGCGGTGCAAAAAGACATACCACGTCTCAGCCCACCGGCAGAATATGGCGGAGATGGGCAAAAAAAAGGATCCATGTTGAATGGATTTGATTCGATGCGGAATCGAACTCGTGGTGTGTTGAAGTGGGCCGTAACTATTAGACCCATGTTAGCAATCATGAACCAGGAAGAAGAAAAGCAACGCGATAAATCAAATGTAGTTACAAGAACCCAATAGCCATTGGGACACCCTCATTGGGTGAGAGCTCATGGAAACCAAATCCTATATAACTGTTAATTCCAGCCGCCCCCCGCGTCTCCAGCCTCGCACGGCTACATCTTCAGATCCAGACCAGATACAGACCTCGGAGGTGTCGGAGGTTTGAGCGACGGCTGTATGCGTCTCCAGCATCCACTTTATTTGTTCCTGCAAGCGGCGTTGCCGCCGTCGTCGTCGAGGGAGGGTGGAGCGGATGCGCAGCTGAATGAAGCTGAGCGAGCACGTGCCAGCTCCTTGGCGACATACCAGCACATCTTTTGCCATGAAAGACAGTACCAACGACCCAGGCCTCGGATGGTGTTCGAAACCACTCTAGAAAGGATGAGAGACAGTCGAAGATGCCCATCGTGTGCAGCAAGTGCCTACTCTTAGTGTGTTGTGTGGTGGTGAAGGGGTGTTGATGTTTGAAGCCCGCTTGATCGCAGCAAGCCAGCGTGTGCTTTGCCACGTTGGCAGCGCCAACGCCATAGGCCGTAGATGGTGTTCGAAACCACCATAGAAGGCACGAGAGGCATGCAAACATGCTCCTCTAGAAGTTGCACGTGCCAACTCGCAGTATGTTGAGGCGCCGTTGCAAGGGGTGTCTCTTCGTGTCGGAAGCCAGCTTCGCGGCAGGGTATTGGCAAAACTCTCGCCACCACAGCAGCACCACCCACCGAGGCCGCGAATGGTGTTCGAAACCACTACAAAGGCCACGAGAAGCATGCAAACATGTGCCTCCATGAGCAGGAAGCCCCAGTCCGCGATATTTTGCGGCGTGCAAAGGGGTGCTGGTGGTAGCAGCCAGCTGATAGAAGCCCAGCTTTGCGGCAAAAAGCTCCACGCCGCGGTCGAGCTTCGCCTGCACAATGTATTTATCATGCAAAATGCTAGCACCGTGTCTCTTATCACAAGTATGGCACCGCAATGACGCTACTGTCTGTGACATAGCATCTCGCAAAAAAGTGACCATGGCATCGAGACAGCCAGAAGATACGCAGCAGCGTATATGGCTGCTCAACACCACTGCCATACATTGAGCCTTTGACCGTGGCAAATTCAAAAGGGATTGCAAAAAATGATCATACGCTCGTGGAGCGAATTTTGCAGTACAGTCTAGAGAAGAGATGTTAGCGCAATACACAGAAAGTTAGTATGTGATGTGTGCACCGGAAGGTGCTTGGCAGAGCGGCGGCGGCATGGCATGGCAGAATCTGATTACACCAGTGCGGCAGCTGGTGGTCCAAAGACCAGTTTCGCTCATTGGCTGAGCGGCTTTGTCTTTGGACGGTGAGACTGCATTGCCCCGAGTATATATACTTCATCTGAGCTGACCTTGGCAAGGAACACCGGTTTCCTAGACAGTGCCAGATCTTTCCAACCACAGCAGATTCTGCCATGCAGACACCTGCAGGTTTGAGCGGAGATGCCATGCACCTTCAGCATCCAGTTTCACCGTGAATCAAGGCGTTATGTGCTGTGCGAGGAGCGATACACTGTACAGCCGTCCAGCGGTCATCGGTGCTGCCTTGGACTGCGACCGAAGCCAGCGGTCCGCGCACTTCTCTAATGACTCTACCCACAACACACCACGAACAGACGGCTCGCAACAGTCTTTCGCAAGAGCATGGAGCAAAGGTAAAAGGCTACAGGGCCGGAATCTGCCTTGTGCTGGTGGGACAAGCAGAATAGGGGTGGGGACACACCCCTTCCGAGCTGGGAGGCTCTCGGCGGCGAAGTTGCGTAGGAGAGGTACAAGCCGTTGGAACGAGGGCAGAGAAGAGAAGGACGAGATGCTCTTCTCGCAGGCCTTGGAACGCTGTCGAACACCATAAGTTCGTCCATGGCGGGCAGACAGAATGGCCGTATCTCTGGCGGTCGCACATGCGCACAGCGGCCAGTGACCGTGGGAGCACGGCTCCTTGGCCTACAGAGTGTCCCTGTGTATGTAGGAATGTAGCCCCAGAGATCAAAGAGCGGACAACTCAATCTATCGTGGCGCTGGACAAACGTTTGCGTGATGCTGAAGGCTTCACCCACCCCAAAGCCAGTAACTCGGCGCGGCCAGTACAATTGTCTGGACGCCTGTGCTCTGGGAAGGATCTTCTGTGCAATCTGATCAACCGCAGCGTATCTGTTCAGCTGCGTGGAGCTCCGTTTTGTGCAGGCCGTGGGACGATGCCTTGCCCTCTCAGCTCGCCAAGACTCGGGCTTTGACTGATATGATGGATGTTGCTGGCAAATACTCAACGACAATGGACGAGCAATCAGTAACCAGCATTCAGACACCGTCTTCCAGCAGTGATGCTTGTTCGGGCATCTTTTCGCCGGTGGCTTGCGCTCTACTGGCTTGACAGCATCAGCACACGATACACGGTGTACGAGCTGCAGCAACGCTTCCGTGAGAAACTCCACAGGCGCAACCAGCGACTTCGAGAACGAGCCGTACCACCACTCAACGCCACCACCGACACGAACAGCGGAGGAGACATGAGGCGCTGACTTCCCCGAGCCCGAGCGAACCGGCTGCGCGGTCCGGGCAAACAGCACCCGTCGCCCGTGGATCATACAAGCAGCAGAAGGGCTAAAACACCAGCCTCGACAGCAGAGGCTATCTCAGCGACTGAGGACGACACGACGAATCCAGCAACTTCGTGAACGAACGAGATCACCACCACCACCACCAAGGCGTACAGTTGAGGAGGGATGAGGCAGTAGCTTTCCCCGGCTGGAGAGGAAGGACTGTGCAGCGCGTGCCACAGACTCCCTCGTGCGCGAACAGAAGAGCGAGGACATCAGGCTGAGATATTGGGGTTACACCAGCGACTGAGGATACCACAATGCGGATATGCCCTCAGCAGGCTGATCTTCGTGCCAACCACGCTATCTGAGCACAATTCAGAACTCAGCCAATTCGGCGGAGAGACTGGAGCTCTCAATGGACAGTCAGGGTGGAAGCCAGCCACGAGCTTTTCGAAGACCCGAGACAAGTCCAGTGGGGAGATCGCTTTTGGGATCGAGCATCACCAATGGCGCAGCGCGAAAGGAAAAAGCCAAGATACCATTCGCATCGACTCCCAAGAACTGTCGGCCGTGACACCAGCGGAAGCATCCTGGCAGCGAAGGTGCTTCAGTAGTGCAGATGAAGCGGCCCAGAACTTGTGCACAGATCTCCAGCAACTGACATGGCCTCCTGGACACGATCTTGCCCCGTGGGACGGCCGGGAGCATGTGCAAGGCGTGGAAGTGGCCTAGAGATGGACACCGCAAGCGAGCACAACCAATCATTTGTGCAGCGGCGGGAGTAAAGGATGGATGTTACGATGCTGTGCCAGGAGCTTCATTTCCCTTGGAAGTAGACTTCAAGACATCAGACTTTCTCACTATGGGTCTCGAGAGCAACCAATCGCTGGCAGAGAACCTCGATACGCTGTGTGAGAGGGGCTGAGGAGCTTCCATATCATCTCCGGCAACCTGCAGCACTTCCCGAGAATCAAGGTCGTCCGAGGAACACTGAGACCACGATGCTTGACTTCGGATACGACCACGCTGGCCGATTGAGCCAGAACATTGGGCGACCGCAGTCCGGGCCGAGAGACTCAAGATGAACGATTCACAAATTTATCAAGTATGGGACGGCATCAGGTTCAGAAGCAAAAGCAAATATGGCCTGGAGTCGCACTTCTTTTTACGACGTCCCGCGGAAAGGTGCCACGCTGTAAGAAAGCCGAGAGACAGTATGCACCTTGCAAGAATCCGAAAAGGAACAACTCCAACGTCGGGTATGCACACTGCTCCAGCAGCAGACCAATTCACATCCTCATTCGAGCAGCCTTGTCGTGTTCGCCCTCTTTTGCAGCAATGAGATGGAGGACAAAACTGAATCGCAAGACCTCTTGGCCGAATTGCCAGACTTGCAGGAAACCAAACAATCGTCTCATCCTGCGGGAATCCGAGAAAAGATACGCCCGACGTGGAAAACCGAGCCGGCGGCACCTGCAGCCATCCCCGATCCTTTGAATCTCCCAGGCAGTCCCCTCATATTTACAGTCTGGCAGTTATGAAAGAGAGCATGACTCTCGAGCGGGGAACATTTGGGCCAAGCTCCCAACTTGGGGGTTACCGGGAGAAAGGATGCATCTTGTCGGAGTCCGAAAACGAACACCAAGCGAGCAAGATCATGACCGAGATCTCAAGCTTCAGGAGGCGGGAAAACATTGCGTCTTGCAGAATTCCAATCAAGCATAGCTCCACTGCGCCTCAGAACTTTGGTACTTCCAAGTCGTTTTCTCATGATCGCCATGTTTGGCAGCAATGCAAGGACGCGCAATATCCAAGCGAGCAAAGCCTTGTCCAAGTTCACAGCTGGAGCCTCTGATATTTTTCTCCTGATGGGATGCAACAGTCCGAGTTCTTTCATCACTTCGCGGATGATCGCCGCCTGTCTTGTCCCTCTGCCAGAGAAACGCCAGGATTGAGAGACTTCTTGGTCCCAGGTCGAAAGATGTACGTGCGAAACCATTGCCAGTTCTGGAGTTACAAGTTCTTGGCTCATTGAACGGAATCCGGAATCAGGCAACGTGCAGCTTTTCCGCCATGCGAGAAAGACCTGCTGTCAGGATTCTCAGTATCGCTTCGAAACGCTGTTCTTGAATGAACTCTGCCCAGTAGAGAAGGCAGAGAGGTAGGTGCAACATGTCTTTCCTTGCTTAGGAGACCAAAGGCCAATCTTGTCCTCTTCAACGCATACCGTCCGCATTTCCGGCACCGAAAACGATACGCGGGCATTGCAGCACTCGCGGCCTGTCAAGTTTGGTGTGTCACTCAACGACCAGCACCAGCCGGCTTTCCCGCCCCTGTTGGTCAATCTGTTTCTGGATTTTCTGATACCACCACGAATCGGATTCGCCAGCCTTGGAGACATTTCCCATCCATCGTGATGCCGCCATCTTGGAAGTGACTTGCCGACGAACTCTGGTACCACTTCTGTTCAGATGCGAGCACAGCATTGCCGCCGCACCAAAGTAGGTATCATCATGCCTTCGCGCTTCGTGCGTTATCCATCATGCTCCCATCTCTTCTCATGATGGCGGACATCGCGGCAGCGAATCACATCGGGGTTATGAGCCATCAAGCGGTGTGCGGTGAAACGTTTTCCACAATCTTTCTTTTGTCCGGTGCCACAGATACGCTGCTGCTGTAGAGCATCCTCGGCCACTGCGAGAGCTCGCTCATCTGGGAACAATGTGCTGCGTTGAGATTCCTTCAGCCGTCTCGAGAGTTGGTGTGCAGTGCTGCCGCAGGTCGTGGTGCTGACAGTCACGGTAATATTCCGCTCACGCCGTGCGGAGGATGATTGCCCATTCAGACCAAAGGTGATGGCCATGAAGCATGCGCGTACGCGGTGTGTTGTGCCGCGCCCATATTGCCTCCTCCGCGGAGTCACGGAAGTCTGCGCAGACTTTGCGCGCCTGTGTGGTGCTTGGTGGACGTTCGGGCCATGACTACTGGCCAAAAAGGCTCCATCTCAACCGTGTCTCGTCTTGCGCCCACGCTGCCTTCATTAAAGCGTTGCGGTAGCATCCTCAGTGTGATGCCTCATTTTGGCCCGTTTACACCGCGTGTACCATTCGATGCCTAGCACTCACACTGGCTCCGTCGAGGAGTCGCAGTGGAATGCCTAGGCTTTGCCCGCATGTATGGTGCTCCTGACCCATTCAGACCTGGTCTCCAAGCATACGGGTGTATCATTCCTTGCCTGGCGCCCACATGGCCTCCAACGAGGACCAGCGAGAGAATGCTCAGACTCTACACGGCCGTATGGTGCTTCATGCTGGTTTGGCCTTCTGCGCGACATGGTATGCAGCGCATGCTCTTGCTCCTCGTCCTTTCGAGCTGCCCATGAAGGTGAAGCGATCGATTTGCACCGCCTCCTACTCCACCGAGGATCGCGAGTCCGGTATGCTCGGTCGGAGGTCGAGGGCGTGCTCGAGGCAATGGTGATCGCTCGGGGTCGAGTCGGGGCTCTGGATGATGGTCGTCATCGGCGCATGGTCATCGCAGTCGTATTGTACGCATTATTGCCGTCACCATGGCCGTATTGGTGGTTGTTGTGCTCCGCTCGTGGTCGTGGTCGCTGTCGCCGCTGGATCGGGATTCCGGGCCTGCAGAAGGAAGGCTTTGTCCGCTACGCCTTCCCGTGCGTTCACCACGTTGTTCAGCATGCTGATCACGATGAGAATGTGCCTGACAGCATTACGGAGCGCTATCGCAAGTGTTACAGGCGGTGGTGCACGTTGTAGGTGCTGGCGCGCTGGTGTAGCTGCGCCGGGCCTCAGTAGTTCTATGCCACGGTCGATTTTCGCCTACGACTTCCCAACATGTCCCGCAAGTCCATGCAATGGACCACACCATTGACAACACCATTCTGACGGTGCGCCGACCGTCCTCGCCGTGTTTTGATGTTGTTGGCGCGTTGCAGGCGCTGGTGTAGCTCCGCCAGTCCTCCGGCTGCGACGGTCGATTTTCCCTCACCACCTCACAGCTTTTCCCGCACATCCCCGCAATGGTCCGGACCATTGCCAATAGCGTCCACACCATCCTCCGACCTTCCTCGTCGTGTTCCGGTGGCCATACGACCGTTTTTGCGGCATTCCGAGGCCTCCGAGCGAATTCTGGTGGGTTTCACTGCGGGCAACAACACCTCAACCTCAGGCCGGCTTCAGCTCACAGCTGACGTTCCAATAAGCTCAGTTAGCTTCATGTAACGCGGGAGCGCTACTGAAAGCTTGCAAGGGCGCGAGCTGTTGCCCTGTGCTCGCCGCTGGGAAGGCTGGGCTACGGAATGGGACAGCCGCGGGACGCGGAGGAACGTCGTTTTACAGCTGTGTAGACGCCCACGAGGTCACAGCACGCTTACGGCACGATCACGCGAGAAGACGAGGCATGGGAAGCGATACTACGATGGTGGAGATGCATGGAAGCATTCCTGATGCATCCTGGGTTTCCTGTCTGAGTGGAAGAGAGTGGAAGAGAGTGGTTCAGCCAGTCCGCGCACAGCGAGACATAAGCAGAAGGCGGACATGCCGTGAGCATACGGGGAGGCCACCGTTGGCACTCATATCATGATCAGGATGAGGCTTGCACTGCTCTGCCTCGACAGCACGCATACGCTCGGAAAGCGCTTGGACTCGGATACAGCATGGCGACGAGGCACAAAGCTAGAATGTTTGCCTGTCGATCCGAATCCGAACGCAAGAAGACAAGGACTCGTCATACTGCACGGCCCCCAATCGCCATCTTCGCAATGCAATCCGCTTCACGGGCGGCGATATCTTCCAAGACCAGGAGGAGGTAATTAAGTGAACCTTTACGGATAAGACGATACCCTACTCATCTGATGATGAAGGAATGAGCAGAATTACGTTCGCCACAAAACCCGCTCGCGAGGTATGAGAACTGAGCAGAAGCGAGCTACCTCCTTTCGCACACGGCGTCTGCTTCCACGATATTGCCTGCCGTCTCGTCGTTGCAAGAAAGGCAGCTGCATGATGACCCCAACCCCAACCTTCCCAATCAGCAATGTCTCATCGAATACATTTCCTTTGTTACGGTGGTTTCATACTAACTGAGCAGCCTCCTGAAGACCTCATTTGCGATGAGACCAGAGTTGGATTTCAACGGCTTCTAGAGTAGGTCAAAGCTACAAAATCGATTTTGGGGATGAGTCGAGTTGATTCTTCTCGCAGGAGATTTTGATATGTAGCGGTCTGATGCAATTGCGCAATCATCCGTTTCTCTTTCAATCGAATACTGGAGCTCCCGGTGGATAGTGGGGACATTACTCGTATATATAGACAACAAAGCTCAAACCTCTCCTCGAAACCACATCTCGAGGTTTGACGCACATGTATACATGATGCAAAATGTCAAATCAGCATTGCATTAATCGCGCCCATCTCGCTGCCAATCTATAACCAATCCTGCAACCCCAAACCCCTATGGCTATAATCTTCGGGCTTCAGCATCGGATATCTTTCGTCGCCGTGTCATTCTTCCCATTTCGTGCGTCAGCATAGAGAGCGTCGAATTCTTGGGCGAGTGCTTGGAGATCGCTATCGGATATCGAGAGCGAGATAGCCTCCGGCTCGACCAGGTCGTCTGCGTTTCCTTCTTCGATAACTTCATTCGGGATCGTGTGCGATTCATCGGAATCTTCCGGCTCGAAGCTCAATGTGACAGCCTCTAGCGCACCCAGCTCGTCTGCATCTTCATCTTCATCATCTTCTTGTTTTCCCTCAACAACTCCAGCCGAGTCCGTGTGCAGTTCTTCGGGAGCTTCCAGCTCGAAGCTCAATCGAGCCAGCGGTCTCTGATCCACACGCGTCGCAACATCATCAGTATTCTGCTCTCCCGAACCCTCCTCCTGCTCCTCCCGTTCATCAAGTGCTGAGAGTAAGCCTTCATCTAGCTGCTCTGACCCCAGCCGTGTCGAGTCCGTTCCAATGATTCGTGACTGAGCGTTCATCGCTTCGGTTATCTTTCGCAAGCGCTGCGTCCGCGTCTCAGACCGAGTACTGGTACTTTGCGAGCGAGCAACCAAAGTTTCAGCTGCGTGCTGCCGCGCAACTGTCAAGCTCGCTCTCCCTTGCAAAAGGCCACTGGGCGGCGTCAAGCTCCCAGAAGCAGCATTGGCCTTGCCTCGTGCACTGACGAGCGGAGTTTCCGAGGCATCAGGGACCGCCGCCACATCAGCAGGCAGCACTGGGAGAGGAGGAAGTGGCCCCAGATCCGGCACAACAATCGTGCTGTAATGACTGGCTTCCCCGAGGAGTCGCTTTGCCGACACTGAATAGGTTCTGGTGACATCTGAGTTTGGTCCCGAGAAAGGATCAGCTGGTAACTGTGGTGAGGTAGTGGGCGTGAGCAGTTTCTCCCCATGACTTCTATATCGAGCACGCTTGGGGGCACTCTTCGTCCTCTGACTCGTCTTATGTGGTTCCGACCTGAGGATGCCCGCCTTCTCAACCGGTTTGGCGTAAGTGCTGTGAACGAGATCGACATCATGACTGCCAGGCGGATTCGTGGCCTCGAGTTCTCGCAGCCGCGCCCACAGTTCGGGAGGCTCATATGCAGCGGGATCGTAGGGATTCTGAGCGCCGAGCAAGGCACCAGCCGCTTGTCTGTAAGGTCGATGAGGAGATGCCGCGAATTTTCTCCGAGCCTGCTTCTTGTCAAATTCCTCGCGGAGACGTAGCTGAGCGTTCTCGCGCTCGCCATAAATAGGAGCGAGATTGATGCCCAGCAGTCCCAATAGACAGTATGCTTGATCTTCAATACGTTCAGTCTTTCGCTGTTTCATCCAGGCTTGCACAAACTCCATCATACGAATGGTCCTGGGCGCCCATCGGCGCGAGAGATAGGCCAAGTTGATACCTGTGATCTTCTCGATCTTGGCGTTCAAGCAGGTCCCGAAGCCTTGACAGCTCAAGTCGCATTTTGGCACCTGGCATTTATGCCCGAGAACTTCCCAGTCCCGGTTGAGGAACACTACAGTGCGCGGCGCAAGCAATTCCTGTAGCGTCCAGCCTCGACGGAACCACTCGCTCTGCACAAAGTCCATGATGGCGCTCTCGTGGTTTCTCAGAGGCCCGACATCCTGCAAATAGGCGTAGCAGATTTGGGAAACAGCGTAGTAGTGGAACATGGAGTTGATGCATTCGGAGAGATCGGCGCTGCTGCTCTTATCCATGCAGGCGGTGTCGATCCAAAGCCAGTTGCAGCTTCGTTCGATGCCGAGAGTGGTCATGGCTCTGGTCGTTGGGACATTGGTGCGCTGAATGAAGCCGCAGAAGCTTTGGAGTTTCGCATAGCCCAAGGAGGTGGTATTGCGTCGCTTTTTGACATCTTTGTAGGTAGTTTCATCGGAGGACCAGCGGTGAGAGGCAATGTAATATGGCGGAATGCTGCTCTCGCCGAACTCCCTCAGCTCGAGCGTAGAAGCATTCAACAGCCGCATGTTGCAAGGCGGATGTTCGCAGGATCCTCAGACAAGTTCGCTGCGAGAGTGCGGTGGGATGCAGAAGATCCATCGTGATGGGAAGGCTGATGAGTAAGGGCGCCATCAGGCGATGCACTGTGAAGCCAACGGGCGGTGTTGTAGGTTCTGGGCTCGGTGGCTGAGCTGTGGGTGCATGATTCGCTGCCGTCGTGGGCGGCCGGCATCCTTTCATGGCCAAGGCCGGTGCACGCTTCCACAGTGATGCATTCAAACCATCTCCGCGCAGCAGCGTACCCGTCACGACCTGTGTTCGGGGGCATTGTTGCCATGAAATATTGTTTGACAGGGCTGGAGGCTCGTCGACACACTGGCCTTGCTCGGAGCGCTGAGAGGCCCCTCGCAGCTATCGGACACCGATCACACATCTGCACATTCTCCGTACGCTGGCTGAAACTGTGGTATCATTGAAGAGGTATACAAGTGGCGATCCCTTTCTCCCGCAGCGCCATGCTATGCTTCCGTGCTCATACGCCCTTCACCTGGCCATGTCATGCTTTGCCATTCTTCTCCCAGCTATTGTACACCGTCCGCCATTCGTATCTGTACAGCCGTCCCGAGCCGTCTATTGCGCGAGTGGAGAGAAGAGTCTGCGATGGGTCAGCCAGAGGCTTGAGGAGCAAGTACTATGACCGGGTGTACCTGATGAGTGTTGGGCGTGGGTTGCTTCGTGTGTAGCCCAAGTAGATGATCAATGGGAGGTAGCCGCTGTAGCGATGTCAACTCGTGTCCTTTCGTCTCTGCGAGGATGTTGTTTGGCGTACTAGTGGATGGCTACTCTGGAGAGGTCGATGACCCTCGCGATGCGCTCCTGTTCTCGTCATCAGTGTGCCTTCATCCCATCTCTTCTCCAGCCGACCACTCACCTTGCTCTCTTCCGACAATGCCAACCACGCCATATCTGCAGTGATGTCGGATCTGGTTGATGCTGCTTGCAGGCGGACGTGTTTCCCGGAGAGCATCGCAACTTCACAACAACTTCTCTCGATCGGAGCTTCGTCCCGCCGACGCACGGACTCTTGGCATGCACACACGAAACTGGCGGCCGCTATGCGACAACATCAGCGCCCGCCTTCGACCGCATTGAGCAACTCCGCCCGCAGCACATTCCGCCCATCATGTCGACGCAATACGAGAACCTGAGCAGCGACCTCATCTGGGAGGTGACCCGTACGTCCACTCTCCCATCTGCCGGAACACAGAGGACTTGGCGGGTGGACTCGAGAAAGAAAGCATGCTGATCGGTGGTCATTGGGTATACACTACAGGCAACAGCAACTCCTTCCTCGTCAAGCGCCGTCTGGGATCGGGCAAGCAGGTCGTCTTCTCCCGCGACCCGCTCAACCTCGTCAACAAGCACTCGCGCAAATATGTCGGATACGCCAACAGCCAGGTATCCCATTCTCCCATTCTTTCAGCCACAGGACTCTCTCTAACACCTGCCCCAGGCCATCGGCATCCAAGCCGATGACAACACCGTCCAATTGACCACCAAGCTCGGCTCGCGCGGCAACAAGCCCGCAAAGCAATACCAAACCTCCTCCTTCTCCGCCTCGACCCCATCCCGCAAACTCTACACCAGCGTCGTTAACTCCACCGCCAAGAAGGGCTACCGTCCAGACCTCCGCGCCGAGGCCGTGTCCCGCGCCTCCGCCATCAAGCACAGCCAGCGCGAGAACAAGAAGGAGCGTGTGAGCAAGCCACGAGGAAAGAAGGCTCAGGGTGCGCAGGGAACCCAGTTTTTGAAGTTGACTGAGGAGAAGTAGAGGATTTATCTTCCTTTGGTGAAAGAGAAGAGCGAGATCGTGCAGCGAGGGCTGGAAATGGCAGTTTTCCGTCGGCTATCAGGGTCGCCGAGATAGAGAGCTCGATGCAAACGTCAAATGAGAAATGTGCCGAGAGAAGGCGCAGAATGAATCTTGCTACTCTTTTCTCTGGGTCAATGTGTCTCTGCAGAAGCAAATTCTCGATCACAGCTTCGTTCATGTGCTCCTGCGAGGCCACGAGGCCTCCAGTGCGGAGACGAAAGCCATCCCAATTGAGTCGAAACATTGTTTTGCCATTTCCAAGCTTCTTTTTGAAATCTCGCTCCAGACACAAGTACATCTCCGGCAAACGATATCTTCACCGCCAGGGACTACTGTTCTCGCCCGGCGAAGGATTCGAGGCTAACGTTAAAATGCCATCTCTGCCGAAGTTCTTCAACGATCGTTTCTAGCGAGCTGCTCCAGTCGGTACGTCGTTCAACCACATGGACGCTCGTCGATGTGAAGTTGGGGACTTCGCTAACAACTCGAGCAGCGTCAACTTTCATTTTGTCCGATGGCGGGCAGGACCCAGCTTTGATATACCCATCCACCTCCTTGCTTTCCACCGCTCGTTTCTGGCGGATCGGGTGAGTCGATAAGTCGTCGATTGGATAGCTGATGCTCGAGACGTTGCTAGGTCCGGTCCTGTGACGAGACGAAAGGCTACGCCTCTTACTTCGCACGTTCCCAGCGCATGCATTCCTCCAGTAGCGTTTGTTTTGCTCCTCGGACGCAAAGTTTGTGCGTTGGCTGGAAGTGTTTTGCCCAAGACGCGGTATGGACACAAGTCTGCAATGCTCTTCGCTTTTGCTGACTCCTACCGCCGGCGGTCAGTCTTGATGTAGATCTTGCTCCCTTCTGCTTCAGACCGATCGTATCGGGCAAGATAGCACAGTCGGTAAGTCGTGCATCTGTGAACGCTCGACAATACTGCGAGACACATGGACCCGTCGAGCGCATCGCTGGGCTCAACTGGTTCCACGTTGGGTTCAAGACATACCAGCTCGGTACAACCAAGATACGACGAAACGAAGACGAAAAAGTTGAAACGGTGAGCTATTTTTTATTTCCAAAGTGATTGGGTATTGCGACCAACTTTTCTTTTTCTGCTCCTCGAGTTCTCGCAATACCATCCGTCTTCGTCTTCTTTCGTGTCGTGCCAACCAAAAAATGCTGATCACGAGCACAACTAATCTGTGAGCTTTCTCGCTCTCTCAAAAGCATCGATGCCATCACTTGGCAAGACTCGATACTTTCTCGCTGTGTCGCTTGCATCACCTTCTCTGAATCTTTTGCGCGGCGGTGTACCGAAATCATCGTGTCTGTCCGATGAGCCTGGGACTCTGTCTGGCTTGTGAGGAAAGCCTTGGGATACATCGCTGCGTTGATAGTCAGCGATTCCAATTCCTGGTTGTCCGCCGCCCGATGCGTTGGTTCGTGTGTTCCCAATCACAGACTGTGGCTGCCCCTGTTCTGGAAGACCTTTGGCGACAGACCCAACACTCCGATGTCCAAGCATGCGCGACCTCTCCTGCTTCAGAGTTTCGACACCAGTTGCATTAGGCAAAGATGCCGCAGGCGCCGCATATCCCACGCTGTCTTTCTTCGCTCTCCAGGCGCTCTCCGCATATTCCTAATCATGACCCGAGGGCTGCGCAGGCACAGCGGCATTCTACCTCTGCTGTCTGAAGCCTTGACCAGGAAGTCCGGCAGGAGGAGGTGGAAGACCAGGGTGGCCTGGAAGACCCATTGGAGGAGGAGGCAGACCAGCTGGCGGCGGAGCACCTTGGAAGCCTTGTTGCATGCCTGGCGCAAGTTGAGGCCCGCCGTAGCCTGCGGTGCTTGGCGGAGGTCGTGCGGGCAGGCCGGCTGCTGAAGGTGGCGCTTGCAAAGGTGACTGGTTGTAGTTTCGTGGAGGCAAGCCTTGTGGAGGCTGGTGTGGTAATGATGGAGGTGGCTGAGGCATGCCACCATTTGGCATACCATATGGAGAAGGAGGAGGCAGATTAGCTGGTGTCGGAGGTGCGTTGAAAGGTTGATACCCTCCATACGCTGGCGGTGGCTGCGGTGTAGGTCTACCTCCCATGCCATTTGGTGGACCCACAGGATATCCGTTCGCGCCAGTCATGTTTGGAGGTGCCATGTTCTGCGGTGCAGAAGGTGTCCCGCTCGGCATGACCAATGCTGCTGGTAGAGCAGGAATGGCCACTTCCACACCGTGCTTCCTCGCCTGTGCTGCCAGTGCTCGCTCCGCCGCATCACCATGTCTCTCGCCCTTGCCATCCTTCTTGTACGCGTATTGCACTGTAATCTCCTTGTTCATGAGATATTGTCCATGCATATGCTCAATCGCCTCATCTGACGCCTCAAAAGATGCATAGCTGATGAAGCCATATCCTTTGGGAAGATTCGACTCGTCTCTTGCAACCTTGGGCGCAGCCACCAGAGGCCCAAATCTGCTGAAAGTATCGTACAGCACCTTCTCATCGACCATGTTGTCCAGATTGCCAACGAAAAGCTCCGCTCCCACACCAGCGCCGCCTCCCAGTCCGCCCTCGCCATTCGGCCCTCTCTTGTCCGCCGAAGCTTTGTTGACTCGAATCGGCTTGCCGTATATTCTGATCTGGTTCATGATCTTGCACGCATAATCCGCGTCATCTTCACTACCAAACTCGACGAATCCATAGCCTTGATGCGACTGCGTGACGCGATCTTTCGGTAGGTGGACGTTAATGACGGGCCCGGCTTGGAGCATCAACTCCCAGACCAGCGCATCGGTGCAGCGCTCATCGAGGTTGCCAATGTAGAGCGTGCTGTCCTTGTCCTGCTCCCAGTGGCGCGCAGCAGACATGTTTGGCGTGCAATGTGTGCTGGAAAAGAATCAATTGCTGTCGCGAAAGTTGAAGATTGAAGGCGCGCGGAGTTTGGGTCCGTCATCGCGCCGATGATGACAGGCAGCGCTGGACAAATCCCACAACTGCTCTCGACTTGCACAACACACATATGCGCCGGCGACGATACTGAGGGCACAGCGCCCTCTGATCAACTTCTACTTCACTTCTACCACACTTCCATCTTGCTCTCCACCATTTCCTTTCACCTCCGAAAAACCCACGCACCTCAAGCGGCGCCAAAAATGGCCTACCTCTTCTATACCTTCCTCTTCGTCTTCCTCGTCCTCTCCACAGGTGAATCCCCACTGTCTTCCCTTCCACCCATAACCACACACTAACCCTCATCCTCTCCAGCCCTCTACGCAACCCGCTCCCACTGGAAACCCCACGCCCCTCCAATCCCCTACCTCACAACCCCCGGCCCAATCCCCCACTGGGCCTGGTCCCTCCACGACCGCATCGTGACCTACCTCGACCGCTGGCGCTACTCCGCCCTTCCGACCTCTTTCCAATCCTCCGCCGAACAAGGCTTCCACTCAACGACCTTCGACATCGCAGAAAACATCGAAGCCGAAGATTCACGGAGTGGACTCTCGGGGCAGCAGAAGGCGGAGATTTATGGGATTATGCGGCGGCAGGGTGTCACGTTTGATGAGGCGAGGAGGATGTTTACGGAGAGGCAGTTTGCTGCGGCGGGGATTGGGCCCGATGGGAGGCCGCTGGATCGGAAGGCTGTGGTGTTTTCTTAGCGGGTTCTTGACTTCTTTTCTTTCCTTGTCTCATGCGATTTCTTTTTGGGTGGTGATGGGAGCTGCTGCTGCTGCGACGGCTCGGCTGGGACTTTGCTGCTCTCCTGTCGCAGAGCAGCATTGGGAGAATTTGGTCAAATGTACAGTGCATATTTTCTTTACTGAGAGAGGTCACGGTGGTCAAGCAAGTCAAACGCAGCGGCACGCGTACTATTACATCCATCCCCACATCTGAGATGAGCGGACTCCTCAAGATCAACCTACCTACGATCGATCTCTTTTGGTGAACTGATCAAATCTGTCTCTGATGCCAAAATGCGGCATGCTGGGCTTCCCTCTCAAATCTTGAAAGTCCGGCATAAGCGACATTCGCTTCTCCCTCGGCGCACCCGTAGTATCCGTGTAGACTTTCTCCAGCAACTCAGCACCTTTAATCTTGTCGACTTTCTCAAAGCGAGTCTGGCTCTTGGACGAGTCAAAGAACTCTTCGCCCTTGCCTTCCGCAGCCAGCATCATCAGATCCGTGGTCTGCCGGATGGAAGAGAGACTTTCCATCAGCACCGGAGCTTCCGGAAGAGCCTGGACGAAATCGATCAGATCATCGACGTCGAGCTTGAAAGCTGTTGCGGCTTGCGGGGAGATGTGTCGCACGCTCGGGTCGAGGGGCAATCGGAGGAGAGAGTTGCTGATATGGCTCAAAGCTTCGTAATAAATGGATTTCCCGGACGAGAGATACTAGATCATATTGTCGGTTAGTAGGAAGAAGATACTGTGCTTGATTGTTATGTCGTACCTCAGGGAGACCGAGGAGAACGGAGCTCATGATGTTGGACAGGTATCTTGTCAATTCCTGAATGTACGGGCTGGCGGTATCGGGCGTGTATGTGCTTGTCCATTCGTATTCTGCTGTGTCGATGAGGTCGTCAATCTTGCTGTTGACGAGCTCGAATATGCGGTTCTCGGCACGCTTCTTCGCTGCATTAAACTCGTTGGTGGCGTTGAGCTTGATAGGGCCTGCCGCACTGCTGCTTGAACGCGCTTCGACCAAAAGACCCTCGAGATCTGTACAGGCTTGCTCGAAGTGGTCGAGGTTCGTCAAGATCTGAACAATCTGACCAGGATATTGCGAGGAAAGACGATCGACCAAGCTGCGACAGACCTTGTCGACAAGCAATTCATCCAGACTCTCTTTCAGTGTCTTATCAATGACTGTGGTGTGTCGGAAGTGGTCATCGGAGAAGAGGTAGATCTGGTTCAAGAAATTGCGGATGTCAATGCAGACCAGCGGGTACATCTGGCTGAAAGGAAGCACGCAGGGGTACGATAGTTCCTCAGCATTCTCCTGCCCAGCAGGTGGCGTGTACCAGGACACCGAGATGACCTTGGTGTACTCGTCCGCGTTGTTGATCGGCATTGGCATGTAGTCATCGGTACTGACAATCTGTGACGGCATTAGATAGAACAAGCATACAGCAGTTATCGCACTCACCTCTTGAAAGTCGTCGCTAAATCGCCTCCTCAACAGTGAGCTATACTTGTCGAATAGAGTCAACAACAGCCCGTCGAGCCTAGTGACGGAGTATCCCCAGCTATCCATCGTCTGGATGAACAGCGCAACCACGCCTTTCACCTTGAGCAGCCGCTCATCGTTGTCGACGCGATGCAATGCAGTGCTGATGAGGGATACCGTCGACTGACACATGCTCTCCCAGAGCTCGTCAATGTCGCTCTGAGAGCGGAAGTTTTCGGTTTTCTGCATCGTCGCCTTTTCGACAATGGCAAAGCCGGCGATGCCCTCGAGCAGTCCGCTGAGACTGCTGTTATCCTCCTCAAGCAGATTGATCGTCTGGGGGATCAGGAGGTCCTTTTGCCTGCGTCGAGTCGCCGCATAGTCAGCCCGGAACTTTTCCGTCTCTCCAAGCGCGTCGTGGATGTGCAGGCATTCGAAGAGGGGAGAGAAGTCAACCTGGACTTCCTCGTTGTTGAGCACGTCAAATTCCTCGTCTTCGTCAGCAACCAGCTCGACTGCCGAGTTCAGGCCAAAGAATCCAAGATACTCGTCCTTCTCGCCGCGTTCTCTCTGTCGGGCTCGCCTCATTTCCGTGTGGTAGAAGGCCACCTCGCCAAGGAACTGCGATGTCTCTCGAATACGATACAGCCAGGTGTGCAGATCTTGAGTGACTGCTTCGGCGATCATGCGTTGCGTAGCTGGCACGGAGCGTTCAATCATCTCAGCAATCTTGTACCTAGTCACTTCGCGAAGATGGACGTTCTGCAGCTCATCAAGAGCACGAAGTGCGGCGTAGTGATTCTTCTTTCCCAGCAGGTCGTGCACTTGGTTGGCCAAGCGAAGGACTTCCAAGCAGTCCTTGAGCGCTTGTGTTGCGTCGTCAATGTTTTGACGCACGCTTCGCGAGTCCACCAGCGCTTTCTTCTGCTCCGCCAGTTTCTCGGTACTGGCCTGGATACTTCGGCTCAGCTGCATGATCTCGGAAGTCAGGTTGACAGTTTCCTCCCGGACAGATTGCAGCTGGTTTACGCTGCTGATGAACTCCTGGTGATTGGAGTTGCATATTGACTCGATCTGCGTCTCTCGGTCTGCAGAGACATGGTTGAGGGCTTGGATGAGAGGGGTGACCTGGGTCTGGGTCTGTGCAGTCTCGAGCAATGGGATCAGTTGGTCCAGGTAGTCCGACTCGGAGGAGGATAGAATGATCTGGGAAAAGCACGTCAGTGGGTGAAGGGCCGTGTCGATGGAGTCAAAGCTGCACAAGGGGGCGGACTGGCCTCAGGATCGTTCTTGAGTGTGTATTGTTCCGGAGGAAGGAGTGGTACATACCTGCTGGACTGCACCAGTGAGATCGTCGTATTGATCGGCAATAAGCCCGGGCATTGTTGTTGCAGTGAGTCGCAACCTGCCAATCTTGAATTCAAGACCTCACCTCGCACACCTCACAGCGCAATCTCCGCCGCACACCTCACTGCAGGCGGCAAAGTGCAGTATACTGGTGCGAGGCCACGCAGCAGGTCCAAAGTCGCGACAAAGTCCGGAAGGTTCCACGGTTCAGCAGCAAAATCCCGTCGCAGTGAAACGGCACGCGAAAGTCCCTTGCGACAGGGCGACCAAAGTACAAGGTGGAAGACTGCAACAGCGCGGCTCGGATTCGTGCAGGTGTATACCAATATTCTACGGCGCCGCGTGAGGTGCTGAGCCGCCTTCCCAGCCAGTTCCCGCGTCGCGAATCGCGCGTCCCGCCAAGCCCGAAGAACGCCTGCTCCAAGCTTTTTAGAGACCCTGCTAGCGTGAAGCCACTCCCGACGCTAATTCGGACACGTGACCGAGTCTCTATCAAAATGCATCGAGAGCACGAAGTGAACGACAGCACTTTTTCGAGACGACTGCGTGGTCGGAAAGCAGTTGAGACGAGATGGAATTTGACGATGAGGCATTCCCATCACTGCCTACTGTTCTGCGCATCGTACGTACCGAGCTGGGCGGCGAAATCCATCGCTCGCGGCGCTGCTCGCAACCATGGACTTTGCAAGAAATGCAGGTGGGTCGCCAAAGTCTATTCGACAGGGCGAGGAAGGTGCACGCACTGCATTGCCGTGAAGCATCGTCGCCCATGGTCGTCCTGACTTGCAAAAACCGGGATGAGCCTCGGACGGCCACGGGCTGTCGAACGCGACCAATATCGACGGTGCAACGGGTCGAGACGGCGGCGGCGGCGTGACGGGGCGGTGGCATGGGCGGAGAGCGCATGCCTGCTTGCTTGCGGGAGTCGGGCAGTGTGGGGCTCCCGCCCTCTCTCTCCCGCGGCCGCACAGGTGCGAAATGCCTTTATCTTCCTCCTCCTCCGCTTCCTCTTCGCCTTCCTCTTCCTCCTCCACCGATACATCGGCTCGAATTGTTTGAACACGCCTTGCCTTGGGCTCTCGTAGACCAGCGACTCCCTCCGCTCGCCATCCTTCGCTCAGCAGACGCCTCCACAGCATCATCACCGTCGTTGGCAGCAGCCTCGCGCTCGTTGATCGCTCACTGTCCTTGGCCGCGATACCCCCTCCCATCCTTTGGGCAGCCCAGCAGAGCATCGCCAGCACCAGCACCCGCTCGCCCTTCTCCACCACCAGCCAGCGCCACCTCCGCCCGTAAGTTGCACCCGCTCACCCCTTCCTCCGCTTCACCGCGCACACAGCTGACCCCCGCGCCGCTCAGCCCGCAACAGCCACTCAGAGCCACCATGTCTGGCAACGGCACGCACAAGCCCGCCTACAAGGGCAAGGGCAAGGCCCCGGCCGTCGCCCTCCCCTTGGTGCCGTAAGTCGCCCCCACTCCTCGCTGACCGCCGGTGACTGACTCCACCCAGACGCGCCCGCGTGCCAAGCGGAGAGAGCAGCTCCAAGGGCCCCTCCGCTCCGGCCGACGGCGGCAGCAGCAGCGCCGCCCAGCCTGACCCCTTCCACCCAGCCGGCCTCGCCGCTCGCATGAGCGGCATCACGCTGAGCGGCGACGCCTCCAAGTTCGAGCCGTCCAACGTCTTCGTCAAGCACCTGCTCAACGACAGCACCCCCGACGACGCTGCCCCAGCTCCCTCCTCCTCCGCTGGCGGCGTCATCGTCACCTCGACGCCCGCCCCGCCCAAGGAGACCTCACCCATCGGCACTCGCCCCAGTGGCTACCTCCCTCGCCGTGCCCGCTTCAGCACCGACGTCGGCTCCTTCACTGCTGCCCGCTTCGTCGTCATCCGCAAGATCGAGCACCTCGCCGACTACTACGATGCCGTGGCCACCTTCAACGAAGACGTATGTTGCTGCCCTCTCCCCTCGCACCTGCATCACTCACACTGACATCGACACAGTTCGGCTGCAACCTCCGCCAGCTGCTCTACGACGTCAAGGTCTCGGAGCCAAGCAACCTGTGCAAGACCTGGACTGCTTGGCTGGCCTTTGATGATCTCGAGTCGGCCCCGGCCTTCCTCGACATCGTCAACGTCGTGCGCGGCCACTGGCAGTGCGAGTACGTCAGCCACAGTGCCTACGATGCAGCATCCGGCTCCCGCATCTACCCGGGCTGCTCACCAGCGCTGCACTACGACGGCCAGGTCGCCTTCGTCATCATCAAGACCGGCCCCGTCACCGCCGAGAGCTTCGTCGAGCTTGAGGATGGCATGCTTGAGCTGGCCAGCCACCATGGCAAGGTCTTCGCCTGCAGAGAGGAGCAGACCTTGTCGCCCGACTCCGACTGGACATACCGCTTCGAGCTCACTCGCATCACCGATGCTCACAAGCTGCTCAAGGACATCACCCGCATGAACCCTCACCACTTCAGCGTCAGTACCCCCCACCGCTCATCTGTCGTCTACATCACTGACAACAAGCAGCGTTTCTCCGTCACTACGCAGCCGTACTGCGACAACATGCGCCATGCCACAGACGATGACGACGTGCCAGTCTTGCCCGCTCCTACTGCTCGCGTCTTCACCAGCCCTACCGGCCGCACTGCTTGGGTGACGGACAACAACGGTGGTTCTGTTGCCTACCCTCCGCACTTCACACTGCCCAAGGTGGAGACTCGCCCATATGTCACGTCGGCATACGACATGAACGCTGGTGGCTCCCTCGGTCAGCATGACCCATTCGTCTCTGCCTCGACCGCTCAAGCTGGGCCAAGCAACTACGCCAACCACGCCGCCGCCAACCACGCCGTCGCATACCGTCCACCACATCTTCGCGCAGACCCCGGTACTCAAGGTCTGCCACAGCGCGGCCGCCAGCTTGACCGCCGTGACGATAACATCGCCGATACCACTGAGGGTTCGGCGGTCGTCTTGTCGCGCATCATCAACGGGCAGGACGTTCGCACCACTCTCATGTTGCGCAACATCCCCAACTCCTGGACCTTTCGCGACATGAAGAGTCGCATCGACCAAGTCGCCCAGGACCAGTACGACTTCTCCTACCTGCGCATCGACTTTGAGAAGAGCACCAACGTCGGCTACGGCTTCATCAACCTCATCAGCCCAGCTGCCGCTGCTCGCTTCGTCCAGGCCATCCAGGGCACCGAGTGGGCTCCTGGTGCTCACCCACGCAAGAACGTTCAGCTTTCGTACGCCACCGTCCAAGGCATCGATTGCATCATCGACAAGTTTCGCAACTCTTCCATCATGTCTGAGTTCTCCGACTACCGCCCGAAGCTCTGGTACTTGCCATGCGACGCTCCTCGCCCAGACGCTGTCGGCACCGAGAAGCCCTTCCCACCGGCCAACAACATGACCAAGAACCAGCGCTCCCACGACAACGCTGGCAGCATAGGCTTATACTGGGGCCGCTACAAGCACAACAACCACGGTGACCGCGCTCGCCGCTCCACCTTCGACCGTGGCACTCAGCACCAGATGCGTGAGGAGGCATCGTACAACAACAACTACACTTTCGCTCCTGTCCAGCAGCAGTACATGCCGCAACCACTGCCAGGCTACTACCACACACCCATGCAGGTGGCCCAAGTTCCTGCCTACGGTCATGCTCCGGTTGCGTGGCCACCGATGGGGCACTACTACGCTGCACCACAAATGCCCTACGGCGGCCAGTACACTCCACTACAGGCTCAGGGCTGGGCAATGCCGCCACAAGCGTACGGTGCGCCGTACCAAATGCCCCACCAAGTGCCACGTGCCTTCTCTGGGTCATACCAGCAGCCACCACCAGCTGCTGGTGGCCTGGGCACCGTCGACGAGGCCGAGACTGAGGAGACCGAGGCTGGCAGCCGCTAGAGGCAGCCGCTCTTCTAAAATTTTCTGTTCGTGCACACTCAGCTGGATGACACACTCGGCGGCGGCCATTGCCGCCAAGTGTAAGAGCTCATAAGTAACAAGAGTAGTAATGAACATCCACTTTGGCTTCGCTTTCCGTGCCTTTTCTGTTTGTCTCTTCGTGATGCCGTCGTTGATGCCATGAATCAGTCTCATCGTGTACTGTAGCCAGTTTAGAGTCAGTTGATCATGGTGGGCATTTCCAAGATCTCAATCACCTGACTGCCGCTGATGTTCCAGATGGCCTGACGCGCTACGTCGCCGCCTCGACGGAGAAAGCGTTTGATCTGGGTGGTGCTTCCGTCGATGAGAAAGCCTCTCCGCGCCAACAATGCTCCGCACCGCTCGAATTATGGTTTATCCGAATGACAGAGTCAGCATTGGGTCAGAGTATGCTTCCAATTATCAGAACATCTCGGGCGCCAACAGCGACCCGGATTGCTCCAGTCATGGTTCGTCCGAACTGCAGAGTTAGTGCTGGCTCTGAGTTTGCTTCCGCCGACGAGAAGGTCGCAGTGCCCACACTGCTGCAGATTGTCTGTTTCTCGGGCTGTTCGCAGTCTCGGAGAAAGGATGTTGCTGCTGATGATGGTGTTTCCGTTGATCAGAACGTCTCAGTGCCAACACTGTTTCGGGTTGGCTCGAAATTTGTCTCGTCGTGATTTCGGGAGGAAGCGACGGACCTTGCTGGGTGATGGTGATGTCTCCGTTGATGAGGATGTATGAATGCCAAATAATGTCCCAGGTCGCTGGCATGTGAGAGCGTCACAGTTGTGGAGTCAGTTGTGGATCTGGCTCGTTTTCTCTTCTCTGCGTGGCTATTCGATGCTGCGTTCCCTGTGCTCCGGATTTGATTGAGTTCTGGTGCATTTGCTTGCATGGAGGATCGGCGAACGCAAGCCAGAGCGTATGGAGGCCTCACGTGTCCACACGCCAGCAAGGAGTCTATGAGTGAGGTGAGCGACGATGATGATCGTCTGGCGTTCACCAGCCAGAAGAGTTGCCTTTGAGGACGGGATGGAGCGGAGCAGCTCGAGCGACTCGCATGCTTCCCGACCTCATCGAGATCCAAAACGAAAACTGCCATTTTGCTGAGACGGAGCGACAACTGGTGCCATGACAGTCATTGAGATGGGCATAGAATGCGTTGAAGATCAGCTTTGGGCTGATGCTTTTATTCGGGAATGATCCCGCAAAGGAATCCATTGTTGTTGACGTGCCGCGAAGACCTTGGGTTTTGGATGCAAAATCGGGGTTGAGCGAGACATTCTCTCCATGTCTCTGCTTTGTACTGCTGGTAAATGCTTTCACTGCTCCAGATACGTTGAATTCTTCAGTTGGTGCTGAGGCACGGGAGCACCATTCTGCGTTGGGGTGTCTGTGTCGAGATGGGAGTTGTAGGGCCAATGTTGCTGTGGATGGTTCGAGCCTTGATCCTGGTTCAATGTCTGGAATGAGAATGAAGGGGCATTTGCTGTCTCTCTGGAGTCCGGCCGGAGGATTGGGCATGGTAATTCTGTTGCTGGAGATCAAAGGTATCTGTGGCAGGCTAGAAGACAGAATGAGGAGCTTGTTCAGATGAATTCGATGGGATGAGAGGATTGTCGCTCTGAGCAGATTGGATTTGGATCTGTTTTGTTTTGGAATTGGAGTCAGCTGTGACCTTATCGGTTACCTGCGTGCTGTGAACGGATGCAGTGCTCATAAGGCGATAGATGCTTCGAATTGGTCCCGGCGTATGCAATCGAAGTATAGTTTGGGCTGGCCGTCTCTCGGTCCTGGTGCCGCTGCTGCCCCATGCGGGCTGAAAACCCGGTGGTCGGTCGTGTGGAGAGAGGATGAGTACTGCAGGCAGACCGGAGCCTTCGCCGCAATTCTGAAGAAGATGCTTTTGCTGCCAGGCTGCGTCTCGGCTGTAGGGGGCAGATACAACGTTGTTACTCCGCCAGATGGCTGAAGATCCGAGTACTGCAAAGGAGGGGACAGCGACTGGCGGTACGTGGCTCAGTCAAGCCTCAGTAAATAGGATGTTTGCAATGCCGTTGTCACTCGAAATGGGCTTGCCGGCTCGGTTTCGCGCAGTTGCTGTGCAGGAGAAAGGTATGAGTGCAGTAGATCTCCGATAGAAAGGATCGGCAGGACGCCTTTCTTGCTCCAGAAGGACCGCCTTCTACACACCACCAAGCCGAGAGAGATACATTAGATCTTCCATCAAGAACTTGCCTGCCATGCTGCGGAGCAAGACTTTGCCAGCCAGCCCGCCTCGGGAGCCAACGCCAGAGCCAGAGCCGGAACCAGAACCAATGCCGGAACCAGAACCAATGCCGGAACCAGAACCAATGCCGGAACCAGAACCAATGCCGGAACCAGCATCAGACACAGGTCGTGGTCACCGACCATTCCTGGACGGCAACAGACGTGAGAAAGGAACTTCCACATGCGCTGGACAGTTGAAGTGATTCACTGAAGCTTTTGGTGAAATGATTCATCGCATCAACCAGCCCGCAACAATGGAAGAGCTTCGAAAGATGCTCTCCAATCGCATGCGGTACAGCGTTTCCAGAGGAGAACTGAATTGCCTGGTTCCCATTGGGGTGAAGACGTTGTACTTCGGGCACAAGGTAGAGGGTCGATGGACCGTGTTAAGGTGTGGGTAAATGGTAGCCTTGCTGTCTGGCGAGACGTGATGAAGACGAGAGGACCGCCGTATCAGTGGAGTTCTCCGGCGATGGTTTTGTTTCCGGTACCGGGTCTCTCCGTCTTGCCGTCGTGGAGGCCAGGCGTGCATGAGAGTGAAGTTGGTGAGATTGGAGTGAGTGAGCATTTCGACATTTTCCAGGTCTTGTGACGCGGATCTTCTTTCTTTGCTTGCTCCTCTGACAGTACATCAGTCATGGTGTCCAGGGATCAATGAAGGTCTCTGCAAGCATTTCCAGGCGTATTGAAAAAGCTGTAACGCGAACGTCGATGTGACCATTGTCCGCAACGGCAAGACTCAAGGAGCCGAGGGACGAGGGGCCAGTGGTGTTAAAGTTTTTGAGTAGCGGTGTGGAGTTGACCGAGTCGTTGATATTCATTGCAGGGGATGTTGCTCAGTAATATCCTTTTGGTTGTTGGATATACTGAGAGCAGGAGCGGTACAAGAAGCGACCACGAGTACGAGATGAGGACCGGAGCGGTGCTCGTCGAAAGCGCAACGGTAATCGGGCCTCGAGCACTTCTTGCGAGGTTGATGGTGTTGCCGGTGTCGACGCTTCAGAAAGTCTGAAGCGCGTCGAGTTCGAAGTGGGAAGTAGCTGGGGACGCGGCAGGCATTCTACCTGTGGTCATGTGTGTGACTGCTCCGGGTGGGGGGTTCGGACAGAGCTTGCTGAGATGAAGAGACGAGGAAGTAGAGTGGTCGACTCGTGGACTCTGAATTGGCGATGTCGGCAACGAGGCTTCGCTCACCGCGGAGCAGGATGTGTGAAAGGCCTGGAAGTATCGCTCGTCTGGCGAGGTCCTTCTCAATCATGGAGTGAAGGTATCGACATTGGAGCTCCGTCTCCCTCGCGACAGTAGGATATGGTAGGAGCGGCTTGTCTCGAATGCTGTTGTGTTCTTCACCCTTCCTCTGAGGCACTGTGGACTGGTGATCGATGTGAAGGTGCAAAGGAGTAGTCAAGCTGTGAGTGAATGGTCAGCTTCTTCGCTCCTTCGAGACAGAACGAGGTCGTATGATGGGAGTGGAGTGCTGGCTGGCTGCAGGCATGTGGTGTTGCTTGAGTAGAGTCAGTGAGCAACCAAAAAGGAAGATCCTGCTGAACGAAAGAATGAGCAGGGAGGTAGGTCGTCGCTACTCGCTGAGCGATCGAGTCAGGAGTGTAAATCTCGAAGATTCCTTCACCAGGCAGCAGCAATGGTGTGATTCCCAGCGGCATGGACGGACCAGTCGGTGCAAAGGAGATTCTGAAGGAGACAACATGTGTGAGCCGATGATCGATATTGTGTCACGCTCAGCAGCATTCGCCAGCCGGGAGGATGAACAGTAAGCAGATTCCACAGAATGGAACTGTGTCCGCCACGTAGGAGGTGGTACACTTGGTCTTAGCATGGCCGATGGTTTTGCATATGCCGATCCTGCGTGCTCGGAGCATTGCGGTCCAACATGAGGCGCACAGCTGTCGGCAGTGTATGTCCATGAGTGAAGATGGCGAGTGAATCAGCGTGGCATACTCCCAAATGCGCCGTGCTCGTGTCTTCCATGTCTAACCGGACGCCACCACCACGGCCTTCGTGAGAGCAGAATCGGCGTGTCGTCGTCTTCTGCAGCCTTGCAACACGCCATGTGGCATCGGAAACGAGCTGAGGTGCCGCTGGTTGCTTTGCCGCCGGAGCCACGTCCTGGTCTCGCCGCGCCGCTTGGACTTCCGCCATATTCTACTGAGCACTTTCTCCGACACAACAATGCACAATTGCTGCAGCCTGCTCGTCACCGGCGCCGAAATGCGATGAAGCTGTCGACACACTGACCCTCACAGACACCGATCCCGCAAATGGCGCGTCCGAGTCGCGTGCAGACGGCCACGCTCACCCTCGCGAACCTGCTCCTCCCCATCGCCGTCCTCGTCTTCGCCCGCGGATTCTTCCCCTACAAACCCGTCTTGCCGGGCCTTGCGAGATTTGAACATGCACGGAATGATGGAGAAACAGGAGAGAACAATGCGGAGCAAGACTGGCGCCCAAACGCGCCGTTCGACAAGGTCATCTTCATGGTCGTAGACGCGTTGCGAAGCGACTTCGTCTACGGCCACGACAGCGCCATGGCTTTCACGCAGAGGTACACACATTGCAGACCAGCATACGAACGAACAGACTGATATCTTCCAGCCTCGTCCGCTCCGGCGCCGCAATTCCCTTCACCGCGCACGCAACTCCGCCCACCGTCACCATGCCTCGCGTCAAAGCCCTCACCACCGGCTCCGTTCCCTCCTTCCTCGATCTCATCCTCAACTTCGCCGAATCCGACACCACCTCTTCACTCGCTACGCAAGACACCTGGCTCGCCCAGATCAAATCCCGCGGCGGCAACATCGTCTTCTACGGCGACGACACCTGGCTGAAACTATTCCCTGACCACCCCGACGACCCATCTTTCTTCCTCCGCAGTGACGGAACGAGTAGCTTCTTTGTTTCGGTCAGTAGTAGCTCTTCTGCTCCTGCCCGGCCGGATAGATTCCCCTTGACTCTCCTCCCTCTCTTTCCTTCCCGTCTGCTTCGTTGTTGTTCGCAGTTCATTTCCATAGAAGTCCATAGGCTGAGTATCGAACCTTCTTCCAACGCTACAGGATTTCACCGAAGTTGACCTCAACGTGACGCGACATGTCCCCTCAGAACTCGCCCGCGCTGCAGACTGGGATGCCATGATCATGCACTATCTGGGCTTGGATCACATCGGACATAAGACTGGTCCTTTGGGGCCCAACATGCTGCCGAAGCAGGAAGAGATGGACGCGATCGTGAAGCTGATATTCGAGGCGATGGAAGACGAGGAAGGAAGCTTGCAAAATGCCATACTGGTTCTCGCGGGCGACCATGGAATGAATGCGGGAGGGAATCATGGAGGGAGTGGGCCCGGAGAGACGGAGCCTGCTTTGGTGTTTGCGAGTCCGAAGTTGAGAGACGCAGACCAGAGAAAGGAGAAGAAGAAGAGCAGGGAGTATGAGTGTCCTACTTTGCCGAAAGAGGGGACGGATTTCCATTACTATACCAAGGTCGAACAGAGCGATCTGGTGCCTACGTTGGCTGCGTTGCTGGGGTTGCCGATTTCGAGGAATAGTGTGGGAGTTAGCATCGAGGAGATGGAAGGGCTGTTTAGCGACATGGAGAAGTTGGACATCTTGAAGAGGAACGCGGAGCAGATTTTGCAGATTGTTGGCGCTACACATGGGGAGAAGAGATGGGAGGAGACGGTGAGTGTTGTTGAGGCTTTGTTCGTGACGAGCAAGAGGGAAGATCACTTGGGCACGATGGAAAAGATATGTGAAGAGTCGGATGGCGAGAAAAAGTTGGCTTGTCTTTGGGTGAATGCTCAATTGCATTCGCGAGGTGTCACGGCGCAAAGTCCCAGCGAGGATTTGCAACGTGCACAAAACGCGCTTCGGAAGTTTCTGCTGGCGGCACAGGACGAGTTGAGCGGCACGGCTTCTTCGTACAATATCCCTCGGATGGTCACTGGCATCGGACTCACGGCTTTCATCATCGGTCTCTCGGTGTCCTCTTTCCCGCAACTCTGGCCCATAACTTCCGCGGGAATCTTCTTCGCACTCATTAGCCTGCTCTACGGCATCATGATGTTCGCTTCCTCCTACGTCGAAGAAGAACAACAGTTCTGGTACTGGCTCACTCCAGCCTGGATCGCCGTTCTCACATGCACTCGACTCCCGCACTTCCCGACCCTGCCATCTCGACTCCGTCTCTCCGTCGCCGTCTGTTCCCTCCTCGCCGTACACCGACTCAGCGTCCGATGGAACCAAACGGGCCAGAAATTCTCTGGCGCCGACGACATCGTTCACTCGCTGTTCCCGGAGCACCACGTGGTCATGTGGCTCCTCATCCTGGCGGCTTACGCTTACCAAGGCTTCTTGCTCGTCACTAGAAGTTTTGCCGGCTTGACGGGGCCCGAGGTCGCGCTTCCGTTGGCTGTCGTGTGCGTTTTGCCCGGGGTGGTGTTTAAGTTGAATTTCACCCAGGCGGATGCGCCGGAGCTGGTGAGGGGTTTGGCCAGTGGGATTCGAGCGCTTACGGGGAAGGTGGATTTGGTCGTGCAGGCGCGAGTCGGGTTCGGGGTGCTCGGAGCGGGTTTGTTGGTCGTTGTGGTTTTGTCCATCATGTCGTGGAGGAGCAGTGTGAGACAGCACGATCAGGTGGGACGGTTGCCGAGTTTGGCGGAGAGGTGTCATGGTGTGTTGAGTTTGTTTCTGATGATGCAGAGCAGGGCGCCGAATGTGGTGTTGGTGCTCGGGTGGGAGATGCAGAGGGAGGCTTTGGCGTATCTTTTGATGAAGAGGCGAGAAGAGGGAAAAGGAGTTTCGCACGTCACGGCTGTTGCGACTTCGGTCCTGCTTTGCAGCCATGTCGCGTATTTCTGCGCGGGTGGAAGCAACTCGATCTCGTCGATTGATCTGAGTAACGCTTACAACGGCGTGGCGGATTACAATATTCTGGCCGTGGGCGTCTTGCTCTTCGCTTCGAATTGGACGGGAGCGGTTTGGTGGTGCAGCGCGGCGAATTTGCTTCTTTCGGCACATGAGGTGAATGCGAAGTCGTCACTATTCGCTGCTTCGAGAGCGCCGACGGTGAAGGAGAAGAAGGGACAGCACGACTGGATCGGTGCTGAACGCAAACGTCTCCACGAAGAGAGCTTGAAGACCGTCGTGGGTGCGCAGAAGTCTTCTGCTGCTCCTTCTTCTTCAAAGACTGCGACTAATACAGAAGAGGACAGCACCTGGGACTGGCAAGTCTACTTGTCCCACATTACGACTTTCATCGCCGTCTCTCTCCTCGCTGTCATGGCGAGTTGTACGGCGCTGAGGACGCACTTGTTCATTTGGACGGTGTTTAGTCCAAAGTACTTGTATGCCATGGCGTGGAGTGTGGGGTGGCATTTGATTGTTAATGTTGGGTTGGGGAGTCTTTTGCGGGGGGTGAGAGGGGTTGCGTAGATGGGTGGTAGATGTACATGTAGTATTGTACAGAACAAAACAGAAGTGAAGCGTACGTTTTTGTCTGTGTTGAGCTCTTGCGGATATCTCGCGTGGAAGCGAGAACTGAATCTCGGGTGCTTGCTGGTTGTGTTCCCAGTGAAGTGTTGGCTGCTGGTTCATTTAGCATGGATACGTGATGATTGAGCTGTTCAAGAAGCGGTATGTATCGCCGCTGTCTTTCGCAGTGTTTCGGAATTCCAAGACTCTTTTCTATTGTGCTCGAAAGCGCTCTCTCTTGCAACACATCGGTGGCATCGACACCCAACCTTCGGCTGATCAACGACAATTCAAGCGCTATATATATCTTGTCACTCGGTAACCGAACTGTTTGACGCTGCATGCATGTGCTGTGCAGTACTCGGAGTGTGCTGTCCCACCAGTTATTGCGCTTGTAACCCTAAGGGCTTGGCGGGGAAGAGGTGAACAGAAGGATACACGCAGTTCGTACAGTATGTTGTGGAGTCACTCTGGTTCTGTGTACGAATATATCTCGGGGTTGATTTCTGTGTACAGTTTCGACTGCGTGGAGTACTCGATGTGAACGCAGCAGCAGTCAGTCCTGATGTGTGAATCCCACATCATTGCCAGAGCCCATCGAGATCAGTCGTGACTGCATACCATGCGCCAGCGTACTCATTTCCGGAGGCAAATTTGAGAAGTCCGCTCGCGATGCCCATGTTCCGATGCCGTGCTGGAGGATGTTTCGAGCTCGGTCGGGGTCGGACTTGGTGATGCCCATACTGCCGTGTACTGTGCGACTGTCAGCGGACACCAGATCGGTGCAGTGTGCACGGGACACACAAGTCATTCGCTCGGTACTACTGCTATACACGCCCCGGTGGAGGATGTTGTTATTGTAGAAGACGATATCTCCTGCGGTCATGTTCACTGCCAGCTGTCCTGGCATGTTATCCTCAAATGGGTCAGCGCCGCGCTCCATGCCTGTCCGCGCTCGTCTATGTGAACCGGGCACTACGATGAGCGAGCTGTCATCGTAGAGCGCGAGATTCCATTGCGCATGTATGATGGGTTCCTGCAGATGCCGCAGCTCTTCTTCTGCGGATGCCTGCGGTCCGATGCTGTCTCGGTGCCAGCGCAGTGCGAAGTCATGATCTGGTCTGCAGAGCATGTTGTACAGTTCGAGCACCAGATCATCTCTGCGACATTCCAGCAGATGCACGACCACATCGACCACTTTCTCGTGGAAGTACGACTCGGCGAAGACGTCGCGGGCGGGCATGTCGGGATGGAGGAGGTGTTGTACTCCCCATATGCCATTCTGCGGTGCATCGTCCGCACGCCACGGCGGAAATTGCTTGGGCAGCGTCCTGACGAACGGCCACGCTCCTTTCCGGGCCTTGTCGACAATGTGCTGACACGCGCCACGGTAGCGGTGCAGCTCATCGGCAGTCAGCATGTGCGCGATGCGAACGAAGCCGTCGCGCTCCAGCGATGCGCGGAGGTCTGCGGGCGTCCCGGTTGACGCCATGCTGCGCGCTTTGTGCGATGGCGAGTCAGGTGTCGGTCCGTACGCAGAGCAGACAATGCGGCGCATGTCACCGCAGTCCGTCTGGTGTTCGGGAGAAGAGCGGCGCGGAGGCTGAGACACTCCAGCGTCACCTTTTGGGCGCTAAACGACACGACCAGCCTCGTCCACGCCAACCCATTCCCCATCATCCATCCCACGCGACTCTCTCACGCCTCGAGTGCGACACCTGCCGCAAAGACTCGACGTCTCTTGCACTTCACGCCCTATCGCCCCCCCTTCACGCCAATGTCTACCTCTGTCGCACATTCGCCAGCACACACCACAGAACAATCTCCTCACGTCCCTTGGAAGCGCGATCTCACATAGTCCCCCGATTTGCGACCACCGACCGCCTTTCCTCTTGCGACACTGGTCCAACACTCGACTTTTCCTGTAACCTTCCAACACTGCGCCATGACAGACTTGTCCTACATGAGCGACTCTCCCGCGCCGACTGCGCCCGGCGCTCAGCAAGGGCGGCAGCAGCAGACCACGCCGTCCCACGGAGCGAAGCGCAACAACCGCAATCGCAAGAGCAACCCACCCCCTCGGACCGACGGCGCTGTATCCGACGGCGCATTGATGAACCCGGCCGCGTCCCCGCGACATCGAAACAATAAGCAGCGGCAGAACAGCGGCGCAGCGCAAGGACGACAGCAGCAGGATAACATGGGCCAAGGGAATGCGCCCAGAGGGCGACCGATTTCTTATGCTGGTGGGCGCGTGCCAGCGACCCCTGCGAAAGAGCAAGCATATGCTGGACCGACATTCCAGGCTTCGCCAGCCGCTTCTGCACTGCCCATGCCCAAATTCTCGAAATCGGTGCCAAGTGCTGCAGCGCGTGGCTCTCTATCCGCAAGACTGGCGGCCGAGAAGGCTTCCGATAGCGAGCAGTCATCTCCCGAGGCCGACGTCGTTGCGCCTGTTGCGCCTCCCCAGGAGGTGCTCAATTCCCCTCTGGACTTGTTCTTCAAGGCGGACAGAGAAGAGAAAGCACGAAGCGCGAGCCAGTCACAGTCACAATCTCAGAGGCCGCATCCGTCTTTCTCAGAGCACAGGAATTCGTTCGTGCAAGCGAGTCGCAGCGCCCTCCTCGATGAGCTGAATCGTGACTCGGCGATGCCTAGTCCGCGCACTGTGCCTCCCAACAACGGTAGGCCACCGATGGGACACAGAGCAGTGTCTTCTCCTGGCGCTGCGCAACCGCATGCAGATGCAGTCGAGGAAGAGAGACGGACCAGGACGCAAAATTTGAAGGCCATGCTGTTCTCCGCTGCCATCAGACCTTCCAATCAGCCCAACAACCAGGCGCGAACACCGTCTGGATCCAACACTCCTAACAACCACTTCCACTCCCCGTCTCCCTTCAACCAACAAGGCCAATTATCGCAGCCTAGATCCAGTTCTGGCCCTACAACCCCTCAGCCGAACTACTGCGAGCAGCAGCAGCAACATGACAACTACTCGTTGCATTACGGCAACCGAAATCTCTCGCCTTTGTTCATGGCATCGCGAACGGACACGCCTCCACGACCTTCTTCATTACGTCAAGAAATGGCCAGCGAAACTTCAATCAACGCAGACTCGGCTGTCGCACTCGGCGATCCATACAGTCCCAACACGTTTGCGCGTAATTATCTCAACCATACGGCACGCACCGCGGGGCCGGCTGAGATGCCCCAACTTCCTTTCAACAATCATCCTGCGGCTTTTCACGGTCCTACTATTGGTTCTTCCACTCAGCCTGTGAATGCACAGCACGGCGTTCCGGAGCAAGCTGCCAACACGACCAGCAGCGCACCACGCAGTAACGAATTACGAGACATGAGCGCGGAGTCGGCGGAATTACGACGCATGCTCAAGATCTTTTGAAATCATCTTTTGGCATGTGACCAGGCGTTTTTGTCCATCTATTACAGAGCATAGCGAGGCGTTTCTGGCGACCTGTCTTTGTTTCCAGCATTGTGGCCTTGTGAGCCATTTCATGGGAGGTGGATGATCGGTCATGTGTGCATGACTGGCAATGGCATCTTGGTGGATGGTTCGAGCTGCATTTCTGCATGCATGCACGCGGCGCTTTGGAGGATGGGAACTAGGCACGGTCGCTCACGAGTTGATTTGATTGAAGCACGAGTCACTGGACACCCACTTACTTGGGCTCTCTCGTATGTCAATGTGGAATGAGGACTGCGTGCAGCAATTCCTCGGTGGAAACTGGAAGTAGATAGAAGACCAACTCTTGTCACTCCCTCCATCGCTTCCGCTTATTTCACGTGTATCGGTGTTGTCTCATGAGCACCAAATTCACACCATCAGCGGCTCTGGAGGAGGATCCCAATGCTGAGATGGACTCAAGTGAAGCCTCGTGCACCCACGTGCGGTCGTGATTCTGCCTGCTCGGCAATTCGGCGGCCGCTTCCGAACGTCGATTCTCGGCAGCTTCAGCAGTCAAGTCCTCCGCAACCACTTTCTCGCCGACAAACACGCTTCACATTACACCCTTTCCTCTCCTTTCCCGTCATTCCACATCTCTTTCTCTCCTATCGTACTTCTCCTCCGCCGATTGGCTGCGATCGAGAGAGCTTGTTCGAGTCCTTCCTTCGTTAGGAACCACCCCACCGCGCACGCACACGCCACTTCGGCCGGCACGTGGAGCGAGACATGCCGCAAACCGCCAATCTCAATCGCTAGTATGGACGCCGCCAGCAGCGTCGCCGTCGTGGCTCCGCCGAAGAGTATGGAGGAGGTCGAGCAGGTGAGGAGCGGCCAACTCCATTGATGGGCTTTGATGTGATGCTCGTTTTCTGACATGGTTCGCTGATCCAACTCGCACAGCTCGTCAAACGCTTCTACCAACCCGGCACCCCGAAACTCATCGCCCAAATCGACGACCAGCTCAAGCGCCTTCAGCACTCCAATGAGGGCTGGCAACTCGCCGATGCGTTGCTCGCTTCGCAGGACCAGAATGTGCGGTTTTTCGCCGCGTTGACGTTCCAGGTCAAACTCAACAATGATGGGTCAGTCTTTTCTTCTCTCGCAAAAAGGAATGGCGACCCTGAGATGAGGTGCTGTTTCTGGTCAGTGAGACATTTTGTGTCTTTTTGCTCATACGGTTTCTTCTGCTTTTTAGGGCTCGATTGGATGCTGCTACGGCGGAGAGTGTTCTGGCGAGGTTGATTTCTTGGACTGTGTGTCTTCTTCTCCTGGTTTGCGCTTACGAGGGGTTGTGTGAGGTGAGGAGTCTCTGGTCGGAGCCGATGCTGATTTTGTGCGTTGTTGCTATAGGTCCGACTTGATCGTGCGGGAGAGGGCCACATGGTGAGGAAGAAGCTGTGTGGTGCTTTAGGGACGTACTTTCTGCAGGCTCCGGTGCCATGGGCTCGGCCGTTGCTGCATCTTGCGGCCTCCATGGCGCAAGGCGACTTCGTTGATTCGGTGTGTGACATGGAGCGAATGCACGATGGAATGGACTGACTCTTGGCAGGACCAGCTTTCTGCCTCGCACGACGCGATCGCTCTCTATCTACCCCTTCTGGCTGAATCTCAGCTTGTGACCTTGCTCTGGCTGGCTGGACAATTAGCGACTGATGGCGCCAAAGTGGACAGCACGAATGCAGCATCGGACGAGGTGCATCTCCAGATGGAGACTATTGTGCAGGACGTGAGCAAAGTTGTCGACCATGCTATGAGCAGGCCGTCAGCCCCTCACTCGCAACGCGTACGGGCTGATTGCCTGTCTTGCTTCCTAAACTGGGTCAATTACGCTCAGCCCATGTGGCCCGCGAAACCTGAAGCTTTGGAATACCTTCGCCGACTGATGCCGAGCCTCACTAAACTACTTGTTGAACCCGAACTCGAGCACGATGCAATGGAGGTGTTTCGTGATGTCCTGGAAAGCTATACGACCTTCTTTCAGCCGCAGTACATGGAAATTCTTGCCAACATCGTCTTCAATCACATCCGTCCACGCCTGCTTCAAGCCCTCCAAGAGCAGGAGCCGGAAGTCATCTCCATCGCTCAACTTGTCATTGCCTATGGTGTCGCAAATGTCCAACAGATTGTGGAGCAACCCGAAAACGAAATGGGGTCCAGAGTGCCTTTATCGCTCATCATGGCCATTCTCAAAGCTCCCGGATACCCGGGAGACGACGACGAAGCCTCACTGCATAGCATCGAGTTCTGGAACACCTATATCGAGTATGTAAACGACGTCACATACTCCAGCCCCAGCATCAAGACGCCTCTGGTCTGGGTTTCTTCTGCGCGGGCCACATGTATGACCCTCACCAATTTGCTCTGGCAAAAGATGCGAACTCCCGACGCCGAGACTGCCAAAGACTGGACTGATGCCGAATCCGAAGGGTTTAAAGAGTTTCGAATGGACGCATCAGATCTCATGCTTTCCATCTACGTCTTTATGGGAGCGGAAATGCTTCAATCACTGGTCACCATCATTATCAAAGCCTTGGAACAACAACAATGGCCGGAGCTGGAGGCTGCGTTATTCTGCATCAACACTCTTGCAGACAATGTGCTCGAGGATTCAGACGCCGAAAGCATGCTAACCCCAATCTTCCGCTCGTCGCTGTATCGTGTGGTGGGTGACTTCAGTCAGTCTATGCCAACGCAAGCCCGACGAACAGCGGTCGATACACTCGGATCATATGGCGCGTACATTGAGCGACATGCAGAGTTTCTTCCTGACACACTTCGCTTCCTATTCGCTTCTCTGGAGAATCCGGGACTGTATTTGAGCGCTGCAAAGTCAATCGCCGAGCTGTGCTCAACGTGTCGGAACAGTCTCACGGGCGAGTTGGACGGCTTCTTGGCGCAGTACAACAACTTTGCTCAAGGGGAGACCATTGAGCCGTACACGAAGGAGAAGGTCATCGGGGCTATCGCGGCCATAGTACAAGCGGTGCAGCCGGAAAGCGCCAAAGCGGGTCCACTGTCGGCGTTGTTCGACATCGTCGATGGCATGGTCGCGAATGCTCGGGCAGCACCCAACCCTGAACTGGCTGAGGAGCTCTGTGTCTCTGCGGTCGATTGTCTGGCCGCTGTTGGTAAGAACATGCAGTCAGAAGATGATGCACCGATCGATCTGTATGAAGATGATGCGGCGCCAGCGACCAAGGATACGTACTGGCAGACAGCGGAAGGTGGGTCTTTTATTTGCATTTGGAATCAATGGTATACTGATCATTTTTAGGTCAAGCGATTCAGCAACGAATCTTGAGCATTTGTCAAAATGTGCTTCAAATTCTACCCCAGAACAGCGAGGTGGTCGAGGGCGTGTGCAAAGTGCTCAAGAGCGGGTTTGTCGAGACCGAGCCTGGTCCATTCGTCTTCCCGCCCAGCTACAACATCGCATTCCTCGAGCAATGCACACCTAGCACGCCGAATCTGGAATCGGTCCTGGCAATGATATGTACACTGGTGCAACAGTATTCGCGAAGCAATCATCCTCGGATCGATGAAGAGATCAACAGAATCTACAGCAGGGTGATATCGTTCGTGCAACTGCTGGGCGAGCCGAGTCGGGATCCGGGCGTGGCACAAAGCTGCATTGACGTGTTCAACAGGTTGATTGGACGCTACACGAACATTCTCATGGACGCGACGGGAAGTGGCGACATGGTGGCTCCTATTCTGGACTTTTCGCTCAAAGCGCTCGATGGGAACGATCTGATGCCGAAACGAGCTGCTTGCAATTTCTGGGCACGCTTGATCAAACCGGAAGACCGCCCGACTGACGAGGTCGTTCAGACTCGACTCGGACAAGTGGTAGCTGCGTACGGCCCCATGCTCGCGCAAGCTCTCACGAACCAAATCAGTGGGAGAGGACAGCGTTCGGAACTGGAACAGCTGTGTGAGCCTTTGAAAGCTCTGATCTCTACGCAGCCGCGCTCGAAACAGTGGATCGAGACGGCGTTGGCGAATTCTGCGGCGCTGCCGCCTGTGAGTGAGGGCTTGTCGGATGCTGATAAGAGTCGTTTTGTGGCGCAGCTTGCGGCTGCGAGGGGCGATACGAGGAGGACGCGGGAGACGGTTAAGCACTTTTATGCGGCTTGTCGGGGGACTGTGCCGAGTTATGGTGCGTAGGGGTGTGGTTCTTTTGGTGAGCTCGATGAGGAGGAAGTGAGAGGGGAGAGCTCGTTTGCGGGTAGTTATGGCGTGGAGCTGGTGCGGCATTGCTGGAGAGGAGTTGCTGAAGATCAAGAGGTGCTGGAGAAGCAGACTTGGCGAAGGGGAATGGCTGAGGAAGAGTTGCTGCGAAAGAAGAAGAGTGTTTGCGAAAGACGAAGAGATGCCGATGTGACCAGCCACACTTCTTTTATGCGGGAGCGAGTAACGATCAACGTAGTAGAGATATCCCTTCAGCGAGCGCGTTTCGGAAAAAGGTCAGAACATGATAGTTTGGGGGGGTATCACTGACTAATGATAATATATCATTTTCCAAGATGAGCCAGAGGTCTTTTTTTCTCCTTTCTCCGTGGGTATCTCGTCCTTCTCATGCAGTTCCAAGTCCCAAATGCCCTCTCCCTTCAATATCCCCAAGTCGGCCGTGTGTTTTCATGTGCTGTTGAACGCCAGTGAGCTCCAATACCACGCAATGCTCTCCCTCTCGCTCTCCATGTCACGGTTCCATCCCACTCAAGCCTGCATGCACATAATCCACTCCCTGCCATCAGTCGCTGTGGTCTATTCCGCCCGTCCGTTCCTTTCAAAAAATCCCCATCTTCCCACCCCACCCTTCCTGTCCACTCCTCTCCCCCAGCCCTCCGCCACCTATACTTCCCCCTCCACTGCCTCCTCCTGTTCCACCTCCGCTCGCCAACACCATCATCCCCTTCCCGCCCGACCCCGCGACTTTGATCTTCAAATCGTAGGGAAACGGATTACTCTCGTTCGTCGTTATCGGCGGGATATGATTCCTTTGCTGGTTTGCGATTTCGAGGACTTGCCATGTGGCTTTTTCCAATTCGTGGGTCATGAGGTGACGGGTCTGGGTGGCATTGTACTCACTTGAGGGAGTTTTGTTGTTGTTGTTGTTACTGTTATTGGGAAGAACGGTGATGTTGAGATGCCATGTTTCCCAGGGAAATTCTTCGTCGGGTTTTTGAAGGAACCAGGTTCGGCGGCGTTTGCGTTCGAGGAATTGGAGGGTTAGGGCCAGGAAGGTGGGGGAGGAGTTTTTGCTGCGAGCTGTTGAGGTGGTGGATGTGTCGAGGTGGCGGAGGAGGGTTGTGGTGCGGGATTCGATGAGGGATTCGATTTCGGGGTGGGCGACGAAGGGGAGGGTAAGGTCGAGCAGCTCGTGGGTGGAGGGGAAGATGGGCGTGAAGTAGCGGTGGAAGAAGATGGTGTGGAGGAGGCCTGGGGGAGAAGTGTTGTTAGTGGTGGTGTTGGCAACACGGAGGCGGATGAGTGTCTGTGTACCTTTCACGATGTCTCGGACGTGTGATCGGTCGGCTGTCAGGTCGAGCGTGTACTCGGGCGGTCGGCGGGAGTCCATGGCAGTGGAAAAAAAAGGCGGTGCTGCGCGTGGCAGCGGTGTTGCAACTCAAATCATTGTGGGAAGATGTGGTTAAGACATGCAAATCACGAGGTCAATAACGTCGTGGAGGATGAAAGGTGGTGGGATGCCGCCCGCCCGCCCCGCTTGCCCTTCCCGAAGCCGGCACTTCAGCCATCTACATGCTTCTGCTCAACACCACGACAGCCTCCTTCAAACTGTTCCATGCAGCCTCGGTCCAACTGGAGCTGACAGATAATATACACAAAATGATGTATTGAGCCTGATATCGAAGAAAGTCCATCCCGCCACACCTCCACCACCTCCGGCGCAAAACTTCAAGCCAACGGAGCAATTGCCGACCAAGATCAGGAGCCCAAAAAGATACCGCCGATCAAGGTTCTACGCAGAACACACTACCCACTCGAGAAATTTCCAGTGTATACTCGCCGATCCAGCAACCAACAATGTCAACAACCTCCATCCCCCAACAAACCACCCTCCCCACCCTCCACCACCTCTCCTCTGTACTCCATCTCTCCCACCACCGCAACAAGAACCAACACCGCCACTCCCTCTGGTACCGTCCCTTCAGCACTTTCCGCTCGAACCTCTCTTCTTTACTTCGGGACCTCGAAACATTATACACAATTCCACCTTCGCACGCAGGGAAAGCAAGGAAAAAAGTCACAGATCCGGTATTGATTCGTCGTATTCGAGCACGATTGGATCACTGGAGAGATTTTCTGGTACCGAAGTGGCATTTGGCGTTTTCCCAGGTTATTGCCGATCAGAGGTTTTCTGCGCTGGGCTTGTTTTTGATGGGGGCGTTGGCGGAGGTTTGTCAAGCTGTGGGTACTTCGAGAGAGTTGGAGGAGAGAGGGGATGAGGAGGTCAGGAGGGCAATTGAGGCGTTCGGAGAGGAGGAGATGGGTATAGTCATCACGAGGGCGGGGATGAATAATATCGAAGAAGACAAGGGAGAAGTTCTTGGCCGTGATGAGGTGGAGGGAGGGGAAATGGTGAAGGAGAAGACGAAAAAGAAGAAGAAGAGACAGAGGGTGGGAGGCGATGCAATTGATGACATTTTTGGTTAAATTAAAGCCGCCTTCTGCCATTTCTGTTTCGGCGCACAGCTATCTTCTGCACCCATTGTCTGCAGTGGTGGCACTGCGAGTTCGCTCAGCCCGGAGAAAGCAGGAGACGAAGGAACTAGTTGTTCGACTTCACGTGCAGTCATCCTCCACCGCGAGCGGAAAGCCGTCCTCGCCGACGTGGACTCGCGCGAAAGCAACCCTCCCTCCAGTCTGCTTGGCCTGGCTCGGGCGCTTGTCGCGGAGCAGATACGGCCTCAGAAGCTTGTTGACGTCTCTGAGAGCCTTCTTCACATCTCCGTCGTCTTCTCCGTTGTTCGTGGCGCGAGCGTGGTCACGGGCGCCGTGCACTACATTGGCAATATGGTCGGTGAGGTCAGCCCAGATGCCCATGTGGTGGGCGCTGTAACGCTCAACATTCTGCTCGTCTGATCTGCCGACCGCATCTCTGAGCTTGTTGGCTTGAGTGATGGCGTTTGGCGTCATGTTGAAGACGTTGGTATCTGTCGACGAAAGCGAACGACGTTGATCGTAGGCACGAGGTGCGCTGTTCGTCGATGAAGATCTTGGAGGATACGGGTTGGCGGGGCGGAACTGCTGCTTGCTTGCTCCATAGATGCCAAAGCCATCTGCACGACTTGGTGGCGGGCCCAGCGGAGAGGCAGTGCCATAGCCCGTCATGTGACCAGCTGGGTGCAACATAGAAGCTGGGGCAGTAGGAGCTGCGCGACCACGAGCTGGACCGCGCGGTGCATCTGGCATTGGTGGCGGAGTTGCCAAGTCTCGCTGGACACCTCCTTGCACAGCACTGCCTGGCAGACTGCAGCGATTCGGGCCGCCTAGGGGCATGGCGTTCGTACCACTCTGTGGAACTTGCTGACTCTGACTCGTCATCTTCTTCTTCTTGTGTGCTCGACGCATAGACTTAGTCTTGTTCGTCACTTCAGGGGTGGCACCGATCATGGCAAGACGCTCGGAGCTGACACCTTCCATGTTCGGCGTACCTACTGATGGACGACGTGCCGCGTTCCACAACTTCGCAGGCTCGCGACCGTCACCGTCAGTAACGACAGCCTGAGAGCTCACGTGGTCCTTCGACGAAGCACTAGGAGCTCCGAACAAGCGAAGAGTGCAGTTAGCGGGGAGGTGGCCGTCTTTGCCACACTTCAAGCAGCGCATGGGGGCAGCGAGCGGCTTCTCTGGCACGCGATGGGCATCACTGGGGACGACGGCCGGAGAGCTGGCGACCTGCTTCGGTGGAGCAGTGGATGGACTGAGGACGCGCGAGGTGGCATCGGCGGTGGCCGTGGCAGTGGCACTGGCACTGGCATCGGCACCGGCAATGACACTGGCATCGGGATCCGCGCGGGCAATGGCTCCAAGACCTGGCAAGGGAATTCGGTCGCGGGTCATGGGACAGAAGACGGCCGGGCGACCAACTCCGCAGTCCTTGCACCAGCCGATGCAGGTTGAGAAAGTATGGCCGCCAGCACCACAGTGCAGGCAACGAGTCAGTGAACCAGAAGCCAAAAGTCCCTGCGAGTTCTGCTGGTCGGTGCAAGGGCGCTTGGATGGTTGGTTCTGATGGCTCGAGGCGGCCGGCGAGCTGGGGCGCTTGTTGGGAGCTGCATCGAATCAGTGAGTGAGTGTTCGCGTCAAGAGGAGGTGTAACTCACCGCGCTCCGGGTTGGCGGCGTCGTCGACGGGGGCCATGGCGTGTCGTGGGTATTGTGGTTGATGTCGAGGAGGTGGAAGGCGGACGGTTGAAATTCGAACTTTGAAGTGCGAGGAGCGCGGAGAAGTAAACAAACGAGGAACTGAAGTGCAGGCAACAACACCGCAACGTTCGGCAGGAGCAACAGCACGCGTCTTCGGTCTCACACTTCACTTTCGGATCATCATCTACCTCGCCACCGCCTCCACGGAATACCTCTTCCTTGTTCGACTACAGGCCATTGTCCGCCTTGAATTTGTCCCACGCTTCATTCAGTGTACTGAACACTGCCGCACTGATCATCCTCTGCTCCGTCGTGGCATCCTGAGAAATCTGCCACGGAATCAGTCAGCAATATGCCATCTCACCCTCCCTGATCACAGAAGCCTTACCTTATCAGGATGCACCTTGGCAATAGCCTTCATGTAGATGATCTTCACCTTGTTCGGCAACACCAAATCACTCATTCCCACCTTCTTCCACCCTGCACCCTCCCAGAGGATGCCGTCCAAACTCTGTAACAACGCTCGTAGATTGTCTGCTTTCCCGCCCTTCCAATTCATGAGCCTTGCTTCGACTTGATCAGTCAAAGCGAACTTCTCGTCGTCTGCTTTGTCAGCTGCAGCGTTCTGAGCGCGAAGCTTGTTTACGGCGGCAGTCTCTTTGGGACCGGGCAGCGTCGGCCGTTTGACACTGTTGCCCAGAGATTTGGTCGGAGCAGCTGCTCGAGATGGTGCAGGTGTGGCCTTCTTGGGAGCCGCAGCGGTAGTAGCAGGCTTGGGCGCAGCGGACTTCTCGCAACGATCCCGACCTCTGATACTGACAGCTCCACCGATCCCACCTTCGACTGCAGTCCGCCACACGGCCGCAGCGTCACTCCACCTTTCGAGATGCTCGAGGGCCTCTGCTTTGCGCATTAGAGCTTTGCCGTAGAACTCTCGCATGTCTTTTGTTCCCTCGCCTCCGCCGAGATCGATTGTCTCACCCACGCCTTGGTTAGCGCCAATCACCTCAAGCGCCTGAACGGCGTCTGAAATGGCCATTTTAGGGTCTCCAGTCTTGAGCGCCGTCAGTGATCTGTTGCTGAGAACAATGATCGTAAGAGGGTGCTGCGCTGGAAGCGGACGCAACGCTGCTGCATATGAATCGTGCGCCGAAGCATAGTCGCCACGCTTGAAAGCCTCTCCACCAGCTTTGCGATGTTGGGTTGAAGTCGAAAGCGCCGATGGAGATATGCTTGGCACATTTCGAGGTGGCGCGTTCGGTCGTCTGGGAATCGGCGATGGGGTTGGACGGGAGGCAGGCGCTGAGGATGCTGGCTTAGGTGCAGCGGCCTGTGCTGGCGCCGGACTGAAGAGGTCCACCTCGGGCTCAGGTTGTGGTTCTGGCTTCGGTGGAGCTTTCCTTCGGCGAGCGGAGCTGACATATGCCTGGGCAGCTTGATCTTCGACGTCCTGTCGCGTCAGTTTCGTAGGAGGTCGCTGCGGTTGCGCTGGTGCCGGCTGATTCATGAATCTCGGCTGTGCTGCAGGCCTTTGCGGAACGGGCTCCTCCGGGTCGCGATAGCTTGAGGATGGCTGTGCAGGTCTTTCTGCTGCAGATGGTCGCTGAGGCTTCTGAGGTCTATCACGAGGGGCATCGAGCATTGCAGCTTCATCAGTAGCCTCGATCTTACGCTGCTTTTGTCGAACGGCATCTTGTCTACGCTGACTGCTAGACCTGCTCGAATCAGCAGAGGCATCCTGCATCCACTTTGGCTGACTTGGGTCTCGTTCCTGCTGGAAGTCTGCCACGGTCTTCGCCATTTGCTTCTGACTGGCTTTCCACAGAGAAGTAGCGCCTTTCAAGAACTTCGAACCGTACTCCTGTGCCACTGCTGCCGCATCCTTCTCGCCATTCGCTGGTGACCGACTGTCTTGCCGACGCCCATTAGCTGATCCTGAACGTGACTCCCGTCGCATCCAAGCCGGTACGTTCTCTTGCTCGCGAGGTCTTCGTTGCGGACTCCTACCAGAAGTTGATGGACTGCGCCTCGTCTCACCAGCCTCAGCTCGAGCCTTTTGCTTTGACTCCTCGTGCGCCTGCTGCAATAGCCATCCAACTGCTCCTTGCACGTCACCTCCATTCTCAGCAAGTGCTAGCTTGGCGTTGTCTGTGGGAAAGCCCATGTCCACCAACTCTGCCAATGCCTTGTCATCTGTTTGCTCATGTCCCCAGCTTTCTGCTGCCTCTTGTCTCTGTGGCGGTCGTGCTGACTCTGCTGGCTTCGCAGGACGTGCCGCGACTGGCTTGCCCAAGTCGCCCAGAATGTCATCGTCGTCTGCATTACTCCGAAATGTTGGCGCTGCGGTGGTGGCACCACTTCGCTGCGGAACAGATCCCAAGCCGAAGGGATCATCGTCCTCATCGAATCCTCCATTGCTCGCCGGCGCTTTGGCTGGCTGGAACGCGGGAGTGCTTCGACCACTTTCCATGGCAGCGCTAGGCGGAGGAAAATGGCTAGACTTATCCACAGGCGCATCCTTGTTGAAAGCAGCCATAATGTCATCCTCTTCCTCCTGCTGTTTCTGTGGAATGCCAGGCGATGGTCCTCGTACCTCGGGCGTCCCTCTTCCACTGCCCAATGTATCCCATTGCGACGCTTGTTGTTCTTGCTGCCTTCGCTTCTCTTCAATTAATTGTCTCTGTCTTTCCTGAATAGACAAGTTGTTTCCCGTGGGCTTCTTCGAACCCAGCAGATTCCCAAATGCATCGCCCCCTGTTGGTTTTGCAGTGCTGTTGCTGCCATTGACGGCGCTCGTGGGACGACTGATGTTCGGCGATGTGGTTCTCGACGGCGTCGAAGCAGGGTTTGCTCGTAAGCTGCTATAGCTCGATGCGAAGGTGCTTGAACTCAAGGGAGCGGAATTGGAGGTATTGGTCGTTGTTGGCTTTGCTGGCTTCTGCCAATCCTCGCCCAGAAGGTCGTCCATAGTCAATTACACACGGCGTAGGAGAGTTATCGCAGTATCATTGTAGGTGAGTTCTATGTACGGTGCAGACATGTCATGCGACTCCATCATGCTTGTTGAGGTCGCTGTCGTGTCCTCCCAAGTACCGACGCGTTGTGGCCTGAGGCAGAAGTCTCGCCAAACTCTTCTCCTTTCCAGCCCCGGGTCTGCCAGCGACAAACATTGTCAAGCTTTGCGATAACTTCTAGCTCCAAAGACCTCAGCGGAGATGACTGTTAATCGGAATACGAACCTCAGGCCTAGTGTCGGCCTGTCGTGCTATCTCATGGTGGCAGGCGACTTTGGCGAGTAAGATGTGAGCAGCAGATGAAAGACGTTTGTGCCCGATACAAGCTTTCTTTTGGCTGCTCTAGACTATCGACTGACTTCTCGTTCGCTTCATCTATGTCGCTAGCATGCAGTGCTTCCGGCCAGCAAAGTCGACATGACATTCCGCGAAGTCATCGATGCATATGCTCTCGTCCTTCATCTCATCATGAAACATATTCCCGTTCCCGTTCCCGTTCCTGCATCTATGCGACAAAGTTGTTGTCTATGAGCGCTTCTCCTCAGCAACGGCCTTTGGTCGCGAAACGACTTCTCCTTCAGCTGGGAGTTGTGGCTTGCCACCACCTTTCTTCTGATCAGCGACACCCTTGGCCTTGAGCGAAGTGGAATCCTTAGGCAGTTCCTTGACGTATGGCAAGAATTCTGGCTGGCCTGGGATGTACTTCCGCAGAACTTCGGGCACTTCGATTCCGTCTTCACGCTGGTAGTTCTCCAATACGCAGCACAGTGCACGCTCAGTAGCACAGAGTGTGGAGTTGAGTGCGTGAACGTAAGACTTTTGGAAGCTGGCGTCGGTTTGCTTCTTTTGGCCAAATCGCACTTCGAGCTCACGTGTCTGGTAGTCGGTGCAGTTGGAGCACGAGACGAGCTCCTTGTACTCGCCTTGAAAGGGGAACCAGGCCTCGAGATCGAACTTCTTCGAAGCGGCATTATTGAGTGCGCCAGAAACGATAGCGACGACTTGGTAGGGGATCTTGAGAGATTTGTAGAACTCTTCGGAAGTGTTGATCATCTCGTCGAAGTGCTCCCACGACTTCTCGGGGTTGCAGAAGATGAACTGTTCGATCTTTTCGAATTGGTGCACACGGAAAATGCCCCATGCGTCTTTCCCATGAGAGCCAGCTTCTTTGCGGAAGCAAGTCGAGTACCCGGCGTATTTGATTGGGAGATCGGTCGGGTTGAGCCACTCGCCCTCATGAAGAGCGGAGATAGGCTGTTCCGAGGTTGCAATGAGATACTTGTCTGTGGCAGGGTCGTTCTCTTTCTCTGTCACCTTGTACAGCTCCTCATCGAATTGCTCAAGCTGCGCAGTCTTGGCCATAGCTTCACGCAGCATGAAGAATGGTGGCTGGTTGGGCTTGTAGCCTTTGTTGAAGAGAAACTCGAGGCCGTAGTTGATTAGAGCCAGGTTGAGGAAGAGACCATAACCAGTCAAGCAGTAGCCCCGATGTCCGACAATCTTCACACCACGCTCTGGATCGTAGCCATCTATCCGCGTAAGAACCTCGTGATGCGACATGCAATCCTTCTTTCCAACCTCGACACCTTCAGGTGCCCACGTGCGGATAACCGTGTTGTTGTCTTCATTGTCGGAGATGGGCACGCTGTCATGAACATAGTTGCCGATGCTCTTGGCCTTTTTTAGCAGCTCCTTCTGCTTCTCTGCCGCCTGTTTCTCGAGCTCGGCCTTCTCCTTAGCTAAGTCCTCCTTCTGCTTCACCAGCGCCTTGAACTCTTCTGGGTCGCCTTTTGCTTTCTTGTTTGCGCCCATGGCTTTTTGTACGGCGTTAATCTTGGCGCCCATCTCCGTCCCTGCTGCATATTGCGTCTTCCTGTGATCCTCGAACAGGGCAATGACTTCGTCGACCACATCTTCGGGAGCATGCCGTCTCCTCTGTGACTCTTTGATCTTTTCTGGGTTTCCGCCGCGGTCCTTGATGAAATCGTTGATGTCCAACATGGTCGCGGATTCTCGAAGTTCGTCGCCGTGAGTGTGTTGGGGTTTGCGAGCCACAGGTATGAGCAAGCGGCTCTGTGTGACTCTGTCTGGCTCTCCAATGCTGGCGGGACAAATGTAATGGTGGGGCAGGCGTCGGACCTGACTGCGTCCGCTTCTGATCGGCTTTCCGGCCCTCTTTGTTGTTCACTCCGACGCGCTCCATCACGCGGTCACGCGTCGCCACTTCCCTTGCTTCCTTCGTCTCCATCGCACTTGGACGTTCCTCAGACTCACTTGGATGGATAATTAGCTCTGTCGGAGCCTCACACTCATTATGATTGCGCAGCAATCTTCGAACACTACGGTCTCTCCTTCCACGGCAAAGCAATCAGCGTCTTATCAAACATGACATTTCCATTCAAAGAAGTATGCGTATTATTGGATCGGCTGGAGCACGTTGAGTTGCAGGAGAAGCTGCTCTCTTCCGAGAAGCCTGCACGATATGGAGAGCTTGCCAGCCGCTGGTTTGCTGCTCATCGCCGTCAAATAAATGATCTTGACGTGGAGAGCTCTTGCGGTCTTCTCTCGACTCTCTTGCCGCACTGGAGAACAGATCGCGTATACGGACTCCAGGCAGATCGACTGTGCAGAACTCTAGGTCGGGCGTTGGGGTTTTCAATAGCACGAAAAAAGCTTCTTGCGGCTTATAGCGAACCTGGAGCCGGCGACCTCGCAAAGTGCTTCGAAAGAGTACATGCAGAAGGAGGGCCACCAGCGATCCCTGCTCTGACTGTCGACGATGTTGATTCCATGCTCCAATCACTGGCCGGCCACTCCGCCTTCTCCGGTCCGACCGTCCCCAGACTGCCGCCTGGCTCTTCCGAAACTCGAGACAAACTTCTCAGCAATGTCTTCAATCGTGCGAGTCCTGCAGAGAGCAAGTGGCTGGTTCGATTGATTCTCAAGGACTTCAGGCCGGTGCAGTGCGATGACAGAGTCTTCCTCAAAGCATTCCATTTCTTGTTGCCAGATCTGCTCCGCTTTCAATGTGACTTTGTGGCCGCAATGAGACTGCTGAAAACCGCATTGAAGAAGTATCCGGATGCACCAGATTGGAGATCCGAAGCACTCCACCGCAAGAGTATCGCCGATGCTCAAACCATCAAGCCTGTGGTGGGTACAAAGATTAGTAGACCTCATTTCTACAAAGGGCGAAGCATTGATTCTTGCCTGAAGATGGCGGGATCCAAGCCATGGGTGCTCGAACGCAAGTACGACGGCGAGTATTGCGAGATTCATGTCGACCTGCGGAGGTCCACAAACCCTTTGCACTGCATCAAGATCTTCTCCAAAAGTGGCAAGGACTCGACACGGGATCGAATTGGTATACACGAGACTTTGATACAGTCACTGCGGCTGGGGAAGCCTGACTGTAGGTTCAAGAAGCACGCGATCCTGCTCGGCGAGCTTGTCGTCTTCTCGGACCAGCAGAATTGCATCATGGCATTTGATGAGATTCGAAAGCACGTTCTGCGATCTGGTGTCGCCATTGGTACCGACCAAGACTCACTCCCCAAAGCGCATGAGCACCTCGCTATTGTTCTTTTCGATTTGCTCTTGCTTGATGACGAAGTCGTAATGAACAGATCGGTGGATGAGCGAAGAATTTGGCTAAGAGAGACGTACAGAAAGATGCCCGGGCGAGCGATTGGTGCCGATTGGACGAAGATCGACTTCGCGCAGCCAGAGACGGCCAAAAATCAGCTGCTGCAACAGTTCTCAATGGCCAATGCGAAGCGGTGCGAAGGTGTGGTCCTGAAGCCTTGCGGAGTACCATATTTCTCTATCGAAGTAAATCCTGCCGGTTACAGTCGCAGCTACATCAAGCTAAAGAAAGACTATATCGCGGGCGCTGGAGACGAAGAAGACTTCGCGGTGATTGGGGCAAGTTATAGCGCGCAGCAAGCCGCAACAGCTGGCGGCAAGGCCTTTATCAAATGGACAGCCTTTCACCTTGGCTGTCTGCTGAACAAGGAGGATGTCCAGATGTATAGGGCGAGGCCAACCTTTAAGCACGTTTGCACAATTGAGCAGGAGAGATGTATACCACAAGCAATCTTGGAGACTGCTAACATTCTAGGGAATCTTTCAGCAATCGAGCCCAAATCTGCCGATCATGCAACAGACTTCGAGATCGATGCATCCAGCGCACTGAGAATGTCCGTGGTATTCAGGAAACCACTCGTCTTCGAGGTTCTTGGATCTGGATACGAGAAGCCGTCAAATTGCGATTACCTCATGCTTCGTCATCCTCGAGTCAAGAAGTTGCACGAAGATCGTGACTGGATGGACTGTCTGACTTTTCAGGACTTGCAGCAGAAGGGCAGAGCATCTCGAGCTGCACCGTCGGATTCCGAGTCACAAGAGATTCAACGGTGGATCGAAAAGTTGGAGCGTTGCTGCAAAAAGAAGCTTGAGAGGGATAGCCTGTCTACGCCTACCAGATCAATTGCGTCTCCGGCTTCGAGGACACTCGGTAGGCCAGAGACTTCGGCACTGGATCCATCACTTCTCGGCTTGAGCTCCGTCAACACTGGAACCCTATCGACAGAAGTATCGGCACCAACGATCAAGCGTCGTCCTGAAATGCGGTACAATGCCCCGCCTGCTCGCCCAACCCTGCCAAAGACCCACAGAAAAAGGGCGTCGTCAGATACAACAACCTTGAGCAGCCCGATCAAGCGGGTTCGCCTGGAGAAACCGAAGTCAATCTTGCAGTCGGGATCAAACCGAGTGCCATCGTCGCCTTTGAGCGAGATTACTAACATAGCAAATGCTACTGGACAACAACAACCTTTAGGCAAGGCGCGACTTCCCTCTGCGAAGCCTGCGCTCTTCACCGGCGCAGTTGCGATGACTGCTGCTCCCGTCTCTCGTCCTCTAGCCGAGCCGGATTCTCAGCACTCACAGGCCGACCGCGATCGCTCACGATCAAGATGTGCGCGAAGCAGCAATTGCGCGTTCCGAGATGCTGTGGTCTTCATCACGCCGTGCATCGAAGCGACACCATACATCGTGGACAACTTGCTCGGCTCGCATCACGTCACAACCATTCCCGCTCTGGCACACTGGGATCGCAACTCTTTCTCCCACGCAGCGCTCACACAGATTGTGTCCGAAAGCCAGTCACATCAAGATATGCGCAAAATTGTCCTTGTGGAGAGTAAGCGGGCGCGAGCTACGAAGGAAGTTCTGGAACAAATTCGAACACTAAACGATGGGAAGTTCAAGGAAAGAATTGAAGTCTATGATTGGAGGGTTCTGGAACTTTGCGAGGGACATGATCGAGGAGCGGAAAAGTTGAAGTTGCACTTTCTTGGAGCGACCTTGTTTGATGATACCCGGGAGCGTGCTTTGTTTGTTGGGGAAAGAGAGTGGGCCGGTGCCACATTGCGTTAGCGATGAATTAGGTATCTAAGTACAACATATTGGCGGAAGTACGAGACATCATCTACGCTGGTTTGGAACGAGCTACACGACATCCTTTGCTGGGGTCAAGACGGAATGACGATGTGCGACTAGAGGACGATGCAGAGTCGCTGCGGCTCGGCAAGTTATATGCACAATACCAGCGGTTTATATGCGCGCTCGATGGGCTACCGTGACCCAAGGTGCAAAGAAAGAGATGGGATAGTCAGTGGCGGCAGGCTTGCTGACGTCGACCTGCTCGCTCATTCACCTACGGATGTGCGGCACTCCGGTCTGACCCGAAAGTTCTAGTATCTCAGGCGCAACTCCAACGACACACCTGGAGTCAAGCCACGATATCGCAAGAGTCTGAGCGCAAGCCACAAACCCGAGCACGTTCGCTGTCCAACACAATCCATTCTGCTACCTGCAAGGAGCGACGCTGCGACGCTTGCGCCTCGGCAACCATCGAGTCCGCCAAGCACAACATTCACTCGCGCATGTGGGCACTTGTGACTGGTCCGAACCTTATGGGGGTTGCTGGTCACTCGACTTGCATCTTTCCCTTAACTTGCGCTTCCCACTGCACTTGCACTCCATCTACTTGTACTTCCATCGCCGACCTCACATCAAGCTACTCCTTCTTCTGGCTTCGAGTACTCGGTGCAGGACTGGGCAGGCGGCGCCATCTACTTAAGCATCCTCCTTTTAGCTCGTCGCGACACTCTCGGCAACCCGTCCTTCAACAAAACACCGTGACGCTACTCAGCCGCCGTTAACCGGAGTCCATCGAGTCCATTATACCGGATCGCGCGAGGCCTGATCGACCGGTTCTCCGCAAGAGCAGAACTATGGCGAAGAATGGGCGCGAGGGTCCTGTTACCCCAGAGGCACTTCACGGCAATGCTGTTGTCGCCGCTGTCTCTTCTTCGGCAACTCTCGAGCGCCTTAGATTTGAGCCTACTGGTACACTGCGTCCTCTGAAGGATGAGGTGATGGACAAGATTTATCACTATCACTTGGGCGTGAGCCGACCGCCATTTACTGTCGGCCAAATGATCGTTATGGTTCTCGTGGTAGGCGATCTGAAACCACAGACTCTCAAGAGCATCAACTACAACATCTACGACCGATTCAGGCACCACGCCGATCCGAATCTACACGGCTCCACACGATCGCTCTGGCGTCGAGAACGCAGCCTCCGTTACCTAGGAACTTCTGCCGATCATGTTACAACTGTTCCTGTCATCATTGGTCTTTATGAAGCCGCGAGCGACTTTGATATCCCGTTAAGCAGTGTTTAGGCCGTAGATGCAACGATAGGACAGCCTAGAGGTTCCGAGGAACAATTTACGATTTCAGCTGCTGCTGCACGGGTCTACTTGCGCGACATATTCGAGCCACCCCGGAAGGGCGTTTTTGACTTCATGGCACTGCCTGCAGAACTTCGAGTAAAGATTTACAAGATGCTACTAGTCTTCCCAAAGCCTGGTCTTATCCTCGAGACAAATGATCCGTAGAGCAAAGACCTCAAGCTCGGTGTGCAATCACGAGATAACGTGCAGACTTCCACAGACGGGCCACGCTCCGCTCGCTCGGACATCAACTTCAAGGTAAAGAGCCTGAGTCAGACACTCTTCATCCTAAGGGTCTCGAAGCAGGTTCGTGCCGAGGCACTGCCGGTGTTCTATGGGCACAATACGTGGCAGGTCTCGTCACTCGAATGCCTATATCAGACTCTTCGCATAATGTCCAATGAGGCTATTCGACATATCAAAGACCTTCGCGTTGGTTTGCAATATCAGAGATTGACCTGGCACGGCGGCGATTCGATGCCGGGACTTGGCAGCCTCCTCTCTGAGCTGTCTCCGCGCGAGCTTGTGCTGCTGATTACCCACGTCGAGTTTTTTCCGTCATTGGCATTCTCGTACGGGAACATTCGCACAACTGCGGCTCGAAAGGCGGATGCAATGAGCAGTCTCGATCGGGTCAAAGGCCTGGACGCTCTCGTGGCGATGGCGAACCGAGCGAAGAATCTGGAGATTTTAGGTGATGACTTCCCGGCCGATTGGTTGCGTACGAAGCTTGCAGAGGAAGCAGAAACTGAAGATGAGGAGGGAACGGTCGATGTGAAGACTGGAGGCACGGACGTGGCAGCTGGTTCGTCCTCGAATTGAGATGGGACGCGATGCTTAAGATGGCAGAAGAACCTCCTTGGTCTTTAAGTACTGGGGAGCAGTCATGGCACCGAGAGCCGAGGCGACTGCGCTGTGTATGGAGACGAAAGCACGTAGACAACCGAGTTCGCTGCTTGATCGCGATGGCTGGCAGGTCACATCGTATGCTCAGATTCGTAACCCATTCACTCTACAATGATCGTGTAAACCGAATTTGGTAGCTTCTCGGCACGTAACGTTCCACTCGGGAAGTTCACTTTGTCTCCCAACTTTGCTTCTATGCAACGTTCTCTCGAGTCGCAGCGACCTTGTCGTTTTCCCGCGCCTCCACAAGCCATCATAGCATCTTTTCTGGAGCTTCACATCATCTGCCGCGATCGAAACCATCACTGCCGCGCAATCTCAGCCGACTCCTCTGCTATATCAGCTAACGCCACAACCTCGAGCTTTGAGAGACGAGATTCTGGAGCTGATCGAGCCGTGGTGAAGCAGCTCGGAGCCGCCACCGTTCAGCAAGGGGGAGTTGTTTGTCATAGCTCTCGTTCTGCTCGATGAGAGCCCAGTGCCACTCGGGTGTGTTCAACATAAGATGTACAGAACTTTTGACTATTACTGCGATCAAACTCTGTATGCCTATGTGGATGGGTCTTCGCGCAGCTCAAATTCCTGGTACTCGTCGGCAGGAGCAATTCACTCCTCGCGAAGCAACGGAAGACTTTGATCTTCTCGACGAGCGCTCGGTAAAGGGAATACAGGTTCTCTTCAGACTGGTACCAAATGCTGCTCGGGTGTACTTGCGACGCGGGCTCGAACCTTCGAGGAAGAGCTATTTCGACTTTATGGGCCTACCTGCGGAGCTTCGTATCAAGATTTACAGGATGCTAGTAGTGTTTCCTGATTCAGTCCTGAAATGTACGAAGGCTTGCAGAATCAGGGATCTGCTTGACGACACCCACTAAGCTGCTGAGAAGTTCTCCGACACATGTGCAATCTTGTGGGACTGTAAAGCGACCCGCTACGAGGCACTGTCAGTCTTCTACAACAACAACGTCCTGGAGTTCGATTCTGTGCACTCGCTTCTCAAGTCGCTCAAGCGTATGTCGCGCAGGACCGCTTGGGAACTTCGAAGGTAGGTCGTTGTCATCAGAGCAATCGACGCCGATTGCGATCGGACGCGAGGTGCCCTGCCGGAGATTCTTCTGGACGAACTTTACATCCACCCAGCCGATCAGGTGCTTGGAGATCTTGGACTTGACTACTGGAATCGAGTTTACAAACTGGATGCAGCACCTGCGTTGAACTGGGCTCTTGATGTCGCGAAGCGTGCAGCGATTGTGCACGTCTTGGGTACTAGTGCTCTGAGCGACTGGCTGGACGAGAAGATCGACGCACATTCCGATGCAGAGGGGGAATCGCAAACGTTTGGAGATGGCTATGAATGGAAACACTTGTGAGGATATTGGTAGAACGATCGGTCCTTTGACTGAACGCTGGGTCGTCCGCACAAGGGTAGAATGGCGGTGCTTGATGATTATGGCCATTGGCTGCTCAATGTTGCTATGAACGCGTGCAATAATTCCGCGATGTGGCTCTAAACTCCACATTTTATTTCTGAAGCCCGAGCCGATCAATAAACTGTCATCGGGAGAATGATAGCAAGCATAAAACTTTGTTGTCAGCATTGTCAGCAGTTTCATAGCTGCAGTGTTGCCCCTATGCGAAGGAGCTGTAATGAATCTGATGCAGCGGCACTCTGTACTTTAAGCAGAGTTATTGCAATTGACGTATTCAGAGGCCTGACTGCTCGCGATGCCTAGCTGTTCTTGGTCTGACTGGTATCGCCCACATTGGGGAAGCTTAGCGTACAGACACACGTAGCTCCAGAGGCACGGAATTGCCGCAAGGGAGAGAAGCGAACTGAAGATACGAAGGTTTGCTCTACACGTTCCCAGTAGCTACGCGCAAGACCCGGTCCGAGATTGTCTTTAGTTCGTTCTGCGCCCTCATCCAGCCCATTTGTCTGTGAGCAATCTCTGTGGTCGTAGTCGAGCCATCTGCGCAGGGCCATGGGCGACAGGTTGAACGAGTGAAACGAATGGGCCATTCTGTCGCTCGGCGTCAATTGGAAGGGCCTGGCTGCAACGGTAAAGCATCACGCATCCGCGCGACTCAAACGTTACATTAACCCAGCCTTTATCGAGACCGGCAATCTGGGACTGCCCATACGATGGCTGAGCAGAAGATTGACATTCTTGCCACTACAGCGGCGAGTGCTACTGCGGGAGTGCCGACTACTGGACAGTCTTTGCCGACAACTCTGCTGTTTCATCCGACGGCGCAGCTCCAGTCACTGGTAGATGAGGTACACGAGCTGATCGAGCCTTGGCTTGGCAGTTCAGAGAGGCCGCCTTTTACAGCCGTGGAATTGATACTGGTCATCATATTGGCGCAACCTGGAGCAGCCGAATTCTAGGCCCTCGAGGATACCTATATAAAGATTCTCCTAACTTTCAAGTACTACAATCAGAATGCTATACGAGCGGGGGCCCACAGGCGTTATCTCATTGCGGACCGATATTATGACTAGGAGGTCGAAGATTTCATTCCTGGCTTCTACGAGGCCGTGAAAGAGTTCAAGCACCCATCGTGCATTGCGAACTTCGAAAAATACGATATCAGATCGCCCATGGAAATTTCTCAAGCCAAGTTCGGCGCTTCCCTTGCTGCTACACGTCTGTACCTGTGTGGTCATCTCGAAGGCCCAAGGGAAGGTAAATTCGACTTAATGGGGCTTCTAGCAGAGATTCGCGAGAAGATCTACAAGATGCTCCTAATGTACCCAAAGTTGGGACTGACACTAGCTAAATGCAGTCTCGACGACAGATTGCCGGAGCATAATCGACTCGGCGTCTTAACCCTCGATGAAGACATGGAGAGTGAGACTGTGGCTTATGGAATCAAGAAAGGCCCTCAGAGATAACTGTATTGCAACCGACAGTGCAGTCGACATCCTCATGATTTTACGGGTTTCGAAGCAGACTCGACCCGAAGCGCTGCCAGTGTTCTATGGCCGCAATACCGTCCAGTTTGGCTCTCTATAGTTACTGCAAGACGCAATGCGGGTGATTACTGAAGATACTGCCCAGCAGGTTCTGACTCTTCGCATTGCTCTGGACCATCCGGATCCGGGCAGGCGTAACAATCCTTTGCAAGGCCTTGAGAAGTTGCTCCTCAGGGTTTGCCCGAAAAAAGCTTACGCTTACAGTGCCACGGGGGTCCGAATTCTGGGTATTTTGTGGTGGCAGTCGATACGAGAATGAGGTTGCAACCCGCCCAACCCCACGGAAAATGTATAGGCTTAGCGGCATAGAAGCACTGGATGGTATCGTTGCCTTGGCCAAGTGTGTTGAAAATGTGGAGATTGAAGGCGAAGGCTTTATGGGACCTTGGCTTCGCAAGAGGGTCACGGAGCTGAAGAAGGAGTCGGGTGGCATGTGGCGAAAATGAGAGATTTTGCTCGCCGCTAAATTTGGAGAAACGGAGGGAGGTCTAGTAATTACAGACAAAGCGACATTGTCTTCGCATTATGGCCTACGCAGGCTGGCAGATGCGAGGTCAAACTGCTTTGTGTTTCAATTCTTTGTTTCTAAATGTTTTAAAAGATCTAGATTATTGCGGAGGAATAGCAGACCACAAAGATATAATGGCACTTGCATACTTGCTACGATCTAGTCTGCTAAAGAAGAAAGGACACAATGTTACCTTCCACTTTTACTGGTTTAGTAGTGAATCGACAGCTTGTTAGGTTCTGACCGAGTCATTATTCACTCCTGCAACACGTGCCGAGATACTACCCGAAGCAGTGCGCATTCACTAAGTGGTTTACTCGCGTCAACTCTATTTAAGGCAGCACTTGATCTTGTAGTCTAACAACTCTAATCCTCGATCGAAAGCCGACAGTACAAGCACACCTGGACCACCACCTCGACTACCTCGACTACCTCAACTCCGTCGACTAACTTAACTCCGTCGACTACCTCGAGTGCCGACGACGTCTTCGACTCGATAATCGAACGTATACTCTCGCCTTGTCATAATGGCGACACTCAATCACGACGCATCAAAGTCGATCGAGTCGGAAGCCACTGATGCGAGCACGTCTTCCATCGCTTCTACTTCCACCAGTCTGCGACTCCAGCCAACCCCCGAGCTTCGCCCCCTTAAAGAAGAGCTCTTGGAGCTAATCGGTCAGTGGCGGGATAACACTGATACTGAGCCACCGTTTACGGCTGGGGAGTTGATTGTCATTGTGCTAGTGCTCAATGACTTGGAGTCCCAGTCCCGCAGCAAGATCTATCGCGAAATCCTGTCGACCTTCAAGTACTATGGGGTCGCAGCTTGGCGAGCTTACGCCAACGCACTTAGCGCCCAAGAAGACATGGGCGACTCCGACAGCCCCCACCTCGAGGACGCTGTCGGTGGCTTTCACGATTCCATGAGGGACTTTGAGCTCCCTATGACGTCCGTTATGCAGGATGGTGGAGAGGTCTATACCATCGATGGACCTGCGGCTCGCGTTTATCTGCGCAAGCACCTGGAGCCTCCGCGGCAGGGCGTCTTCAATTTCATGGGTCTGCCTGCGGAGCTTCGCGAGAGTGTATTGAAGATGCTTCTGGTTTTCCCGAAACCTGCCCTCACTCTCGACCATGGTTTTGGTGATTTGTCGCAAGTGGCCAAGCTCGGTCTGCTGTCGCGCGAGGACAAGGCGGATCCGACATACGGGACGGTATCGAGGCCCTCACACACCAAGATTCTGGCAGAGCCTCTTGAGAAGACACTTGCAGTCTTGGGGGTTTCGAATCAGATGCGTGACGAAGCGTTGCCCATTTTCTATGGCCAGAACGCTTTCCGCTTCGGTTCGCTCGAGCATCTTCGTACAGCCGTCAAGAAGATGACTGGTGAGACTTTGGAGCAAATTCAAGATCTTCGTATCGTCATGGACGATCACTCTGTTACTCGCCGCTCGTTGAAGGCCTATCGACTGCTGTCCCCGAAGAAACTCGTTCTGGCCTTGCCGGCCGACAGCTCTTTCTGGATTGGCTGTTGTGGAGGATTTCGTCCCGAGTCTCTCGCCACTGCAGACGACTTCGCGAGGCTCGACGTCCTTGCGGAACTGTGGGACATTGTCGCTCTCGCCAAGCGTGCTGAGCACTTTGAAATGCAGGGAACGGGCTTCCTTGGGAGGTGGCTACGAGAGAAGGTTGACAGCACTGCGGGCGCGCCATACTTTGCTGAAGATGATGGAAGAGATGATTGAGTGGCACGAGTGGCGGGAATCCCGGAGCAGATGGCTCCAACGCTTGCAATGCGGTGCGATTGGCGCTCGAGAGGGAGCATCTTGCGCTTCACGTGCGCTTCACGTGCGCTGTCACTTGCAGCATGAGACTACACGCTAGAACAGCCGTGGCAAGCTGGCGCCCAGGTTGGTGGAGATAATGTCAAGCGCGATGGGTCAAGTAGAAGGTAGTGCTCCAATCGAAGTACTTTGATAACAAATTGCCATGAGCGCTTTACTGTGTCACCACTTGCTGTAGTATCTAGAGAGGTGGGGTGGATGATTGGAAGGTTAAATCTTGGCATAGCTGCACCTGCCGGAAGATTGCACCTTGGTAGGTGTATGGCGGATTTTTAGTACCGAGTGTGCAAAAACCCAAAAATAGGTTCTAGCGTCGTGCGGGACGCAGAAAGCGTAGTAATAAACGTAGAATCCTCCTTTCCTACTGTCGCCTTCCGTACGTCGTCGCCGTCGCGATTCTACCTCGTCGTTATTATAATTCTACCTCGTTCTCGTTACGATTCTACCTCGTCGTCGTCGCGATTCTATATCGTCGTTATCGCGAATAATTCTATTCTACTATCGTCCTTATAGAAGTAGGGTACGCGTGCCGCACGGAACTACGTAACGCTATACTTTAATTAAAATACCCTCTAATATAATTAACTATAAAACACTTAATATAGATCTAGTATAGTAGGTAGTTAATAGAGTACTAAATAGAGAGTTTATAATAATTACTAAAGTAATAAATTACTATTATATATACCGTAGTACTATTAGTAAGAGGCTTAATAAGAAGGCTACTAGCTAAGCTATAAAGATTAAATTCTAGCGTATTTTAACTACTCTATAAGAGGCTAACCTTATCGCCTAAATTAATACTTTAACTCTTAGAAGCCTACTTCTAACCCCTTTAATAGTTCTAAACTTTATCTATAAACTATATAGTTATAGGCCTATAAATAACTAGATTACTAGGTTTATTAAGAGATAGTAAGGATCTATTAACTCTCGTTATCTTAACTCTATTAAATACTTAAGGTTTAAAGCTAATTTAAAGTAGTTATATAATTAGTAGTTTAAGCTTCTAAAGGCTAAGATTAATAATTATAAGATTCTACCTAAGAATATATATAATATTAATAAGAAAAGGTTTATAGTTAGCTTTATAAATAAGACTAAAAGAGTTTATAGTAAGAAGGTATTAAAGACTAAGAAAGTACTTAGAAATGTCTATAGTAGCAACCGTAAATAGATTATAATACTAGTAGTAATCTATATAGATAGAATATAGCTATAACTAACTATAATATTTAAGACTTAAACTAGTAATATTTAAGGCACCTAGATATAAGATTTTAATACTAAAGTATATAATATTAGTTAGTAATCCTTAGAGACTAGCTAGACTAATAACTCTATTAGTTTTATATAGCTTAGAGATATCTTTAATAGATATACTAAGGCTAAGGTAAGGAGGTAATAGAGGCTCTTAATTCTTAATAGCTATAGCTCTTATATAACTATATAGTTTATTAACTATTATAGACTTAAACCTATATATACTAAAATCGGTAGCTTATTATACGTACGCTAGTTCTAGTAAGGGTAGCGGTATTATACGATACCCGCTCTTATATTTTATTATCTCCTCGATATAAGAGATACTTAAAAGACTATCGAGGACGCTAAGACTTTATCCTATGTCTAGAAACTCTAATTTCTAATCTAATAGTAAGGTAAACCTCTCGGTACGCTATATTATAATATTAGGTCTTATACGGTCGACTTTCTAATTCTTTCTAATCTTAAAATTATAAGATTTAGATAGTAGATAGTTAAGATAGAGGCTAAAAGGTATAGGTATTCTATTATCGTAAGTAAAAGAAGGAATCGTTATACTAGAAGTCTTTAATAGTACGATAAGCGATAGGTAAAGTATAAAGGTTAGTATATAGTAATATATTAAGCGCCCTTAACTATACCTATTAGAGATATTAAGAGACTAATTCTTACCGATTCCTTTATATACGTTTAGCGTGCTTTTATTCTACGCTAAGTATACGTAGTATAAGCTAAATACTTTAGCGGCTAACTTAGACGCCCTCTAAGCGATTAGCTCTTAAGCCTCTTACTCTTATAACTATCTCCTCCCTTCTATAGAGCTACCTTAGCTCGTAGGAGGGTTTATATTAATACGGTAGCTAGCCGCTTACGTTCTTATTACGTTACGGTTACGTTACGACGCCGCTCTATAGTTATACGCGATCTTTAGTAGTACTATAGTAATATACTAGACTTTAAGAGACTTTTATATTATAGACTCTATATAGGCTACGCGTTAATTATAGAGTAGGCGTAGGGTATAAGTATATACCTAATTACGTTAATACTTATTCTAGTATACTAACTTTAGATAAGCGCCCTACTTCTATCTTATACTATTTCCGTATTCTCCTAGTAATTCTCTAGTACCTAAACTATAAGTATTATAGCTTCTAAGAAAGGCTTTACTTCTATAATCTTAGCCGATCTCTATACTATTACTAACCTCTTTACTATCGAGGACGACGACTATTATTATTATCTCTTATATTTAGCGACTAGTAAGTCTAGCGTTCTACGTACGTATTAGCTACGGGTTACTTACTAATATAATACGTATAGCCGGCGTTCGGCCGTATAATAAAGTTCTAAAATTAAGTAAAAAGAAGAACTACTAGCGCTATAATAACGATAACTACTTCTACGACTACTATACCGACCTAAATATTATTACGTAGGCGAAGCGCTTACGCTTCTACCTCGCTAAGCTAGCTAAGAGTAGGCCGGCCGTACGCTCTAAGTAGCTCCGCCGCTACTCTACTAATCTATAAGCTCTAATCGCTAATAGCCTTAAGGTCCTATAGTCTAATAAGAGTAAGCCGGCTAGGGTCTTTAAGACTTTAAAGAAGGGCGGAGCTAGCGCTATACTAGCTAGTAGCGGTCCTTTCGCTACTAAGCTACTTATAGCTAGTAAGTAGATTACTTTATTCTTTAAGCTCTTTAAGCTTAAGTACGAGGTATATCTTACGAGTTATATACTTCTTATATACGTTACTAATATTCTTCGTAGCGTCTATATCTACTTAGTACCTTCTAGAAGGCTCTCGATATAGTAGTCTATACTACTTACGCCGACTATCTTAGTAGCTAAGTAGAGAAGGTCTTCGACGATAAGGCCTTTATAGTAGAAAAAAAGAAGAAGAAGAAGAATAAGAAGGACGAGGCTAGTAAGGCTAGTAAGAGTAAAGAAGAGGATAGTACTAAGGTTAATAATAGTATAGAGAAGTAAGCTAGCGTATCGCGCGCTCTTCTTCTACTCTCTTCTCGCGCTTCTTCTATACTACTTATATAGTCTACTACTTTATTTCGTACTTCTATTCTACGCCGGCGCTACGGCCTATTTACGTAGCGCGCTACGCCTACGGGCGCTATAAATAAATAATTTCTCTCTACTTTATATTCTCTATTCCTCTTAGTAATTTTCGCGACCTTCTTATAGTAACGTAACGTTTTACTATAGCCTTAGCGCTTAGCGCGTACTCGTCGCGAAATATAGTAGTCGCGACGGTTAATTAGTAGCGTAGTAGCTACGATAATCGACTTTATAGCTTACGTAAGCTCCTCTTACTCCGCTCTTATATCTTAAATTCCTCGAGCGCTTTATATTCTCTAATATACTCGATCGGTTCCTATATATTATATTTCTCTAGCTAGCCTTTCTATCGAACTAGCTACTTTCTCTTATCTTTCTTAACTTAAGTTTCTAGTACTTTCTCGACTATCTACTCGCTTTTATTATCTACGAGAGGCAAGCTAGTTTCCTATAATTTACTACTATACTAGAGTTCTAAGAGAAATATATAGAAGATATTATAGATACGTAATCTCGTTAGAAGAGCTAGGTAGTACGCTTACTTCTTAACTACGTTAATTACTTTAAATAGTCTAGCGAACTTATCTACTAGCTTCTTTAACGGCACCTTTAGTTTTAAGTTCTTCGTAGATAGAAGGACTATATTACTAACCTTATATTTCTTTAGCTAATACTTCTAGTTATAATACTTAGTAAGTTAGCCTACGACTCGCTTACTTACTACTAGCGCTTTATTAACTCCTTATAATTCCGCTTTAACCTCTTTATAGCGTCTTTTACTACTAGGTCGAACTCGTAGATAACGTAGAAGAGCGATATCTTTAATATTATATTTAGGCTATTATTATACGCGAATTCTATAGAGGCTAGTATAGACGCCTAGTCGTCTTAGTTCTCTTTATAATAGATATATAGGTACTACTTAAGCGTCTAGTTTACGCGTTTAGTCTAGCTATTTATTGTTTATTTGTTTGTTTGTTTGTTCTATTAACGTGCTATAGGAGTCGAAGACTATGTAGCACGGGTAGGCCTAATGCCTAACCGGTCGTAGGAGAGAGAAAAGCCTCCTAGGCTGAAAAACTCTCGGTCGTAGGGGTGTCTTATTCGCGCTAAAAACGGATATTGTAGGCCGATGCCTAGGGAAACCAGAATTTCGCTTAGTGCGCCTTGGCGCCAAGCGCCAAGCCCCACACACAGAATTTCAGCATCCAAAATCAGTTCTAGCAGCAGATATAGCTAGTGCAGTGCATCGAGTCGGTGCAGAGGCCTCTATTTCTATTCGTCTCGGACCTAGAGGGTCGTCTCTAGGAACATATATTCCAGGTAGGAAGGGTCTGCCTTTCTCCCCTCCTTCTGTAGCCCTTTTTAGCAGGTAAATAGCTAATCTCTTGCCTAGCAGCTGCCTCCTCTCTCTGTTCCTGTCCTGCCTGTTCTGTTCTGTCCTCTCTTTTCTGCCTCTTCTGCGGTAGGGTTCTGCCTTGGTTCGTTAGGTGGTCTTAGGGTTGTCTTGGGGTAGTTCTTGTCTTGGTTCTTGTCTTGTCGGGTATGCGGCTGGCGGCAGCGAAGTAGGATTGTCTTGTATGCCCTTATACTTAGCTAGCATGCTCGAGAGCATCTGTTTCCACCTGCGGCCGCGTGGAGGCGTATAATAGGACTTCGCAGGCAGTCTAGCTATTTATTTATAAGTAAAATACTATACTTAGCCTACGTTTTACGTATACCTCGAAATAGAAGTCTAACTAGAACTAGCTAGTAAATATAGACCCTCTATCTAAGATAATACTACTAGGTATACCTCGAAGCTATATAACTTCGTTAAGTAGGATATCTATAAGCTCTACGCTTATATAGCGCTTTATCGTCCGAACGAAAGTTACTATCTTAAAATAGCGGTCGATAATTATAAGGATCGCGTTAAATATACGACTATTACGCTTACTCGATAGAAGGTCTATAATAAAGTTTATAGATAGATCTTTCTATAGCCGTTCTAGTAGAGGAAGCGTAACTATCTCGCTATAAGAACGATAGCGCCTCGCTTTCGCCTTCTAATAGCTACTATACGATTCGACGTATTACCTAATATTCTCGTTAATCTCTAGCTACTAATACTTCCTTTTAACGAGTTCTATAGTCTTATTCTTATCGAAGTAGCTAGCTAGGACGTCGTCGTAGTATATACGAATTACTTACGTTTATAATATAAGATCGTAAGGTAGGTATAACGCCTCTTTATAGTATATATATCTATCTCGAATAGTATTAATAAGCGGAACCTATATAACTTAGTAGGGTAGGAGCCTATAAAAACTCGTTATCTAGTAGCTCTTCGTAAAGTAATATACCTCTACGATACGTTTTATACCCTTTTTAATTGCTATAGTTCCGTTTCTTAAAGAGCTAGCACGCGTATACGAGTAGCGGTTTAGCTAGCAACTATATAACTAGGTATAGGTATTTAATAGATTACTAACGCTATAGGTACGGTTATATCTATCGATTCTAGAGCGATTTAGTTCTAGCTACGCGTAGATAGCACCTCGGAGTAGTATATTATTCGCTTATTAAAATAGAGCCGAAGGTAGAGCTATATAATAACTTCTATAAATAAGATTATCGATAATAAGAAGAAGATATTATTCGTAGCTTAAGGCGCGAACCGCGGCAGACGAAGAAATTAAGCTACTAAGATAATAAGCTATTATACGAGCGTAATACTATATAGGCTATAGCAAGCGCTAGTAAGCTCGAAGGCAAGTATATCTTCTATACGAGGAGCTGCTAGAACTCCGAAAAGTCTAAGAACCCTTAATCTATTACGACTTAGAACGCACTAGTTATATAACCGTATATTAGTATAGAAAGGAATAGTACTATAGTATTAGACTAATCTCGGCCGTTAAGGAATCGCTTAGGGTTACTATACTTATATAGAGGGATTACCTAGGCTTTTAAGCTAAAAATAGTAATAATACGAGCTATAGGAGATAATAGGAACGAACTAACTACGCGGAAGTCCTATATTAGCCCTCTCTCTCTAGAAACGCTAGTAATAGCTCTATATAGCAAATTGCTATTTGCTCTCGTTACTATAGTATTAACTACTTCGAACTAGTAAAGCTAATACTAAGCCCCTCGCTAATAGAGTTAAGAAAGAGAAGATCCTCGCTCTCTCGTATTAGTTCGCTTAAAAGGTCTAGGATTAGTTACTTAAGAAATAGCGCGCTATTAGAATAAGATAAAAGACTACGATATAAGCCTAGAGTGCCCTTATATCGTCCCTATTACTCTAAATTAGAAGGAAACCTACTCGCTAGAAGAGGAGAAGCTATCTAAATATAGGCTCGTTACTTACCTCGAAGATATATAGGACTAACCTTCCCTACTATAAATATCTAGAGGATACGACTCCGCTAATAACGCTTAACGATTATACGATTTTCTTTATTTATTATAGTTCTTCTTTTATTCTTTTTATACTAATTTATAAGTAGTTAATAACCGGAATACGAAATAATAATAAAATATCTAACTTTTAATTAAACTAACTAGTTTAATTACTAAGTCCGAACATCGGCCGAATAATATCCGCTATACTAGATAATAAAAGAGCCTTCGGGGCCTTCTATATAATAGGCATCGATAGTCTAGAAGTACTAGAGGTTATTTACGCTAATAATAACTCCGATTACTCCCTACTCTACTTCTTTATTTCTATCTTCTTTATTTTAGTAGAAACCGACGACTCTAAAGAGGATAGCGAGAATACTAACGATTCTAGTAACTCCGAGACAAAACCGGATAGTTAGAACGAAGCTATCCGCCGATAGGAAACTTAGTTCGAATCTACTTAAGAACTAGTAGCTAGACCCTTATAGCTAGCTACTATACCGAACCCTATTAACTATACTACTTAAGTAGTTCGAACTTTAGCTAGTTTTATCTAAATACTAGAAGGCGATACTAGCGACTATATAGCGTTACTATCGTTCTAGAATTTCCTCGAAGAAGTAGGCCTAACTCTATTCTTAATTCTAGGACTAGTCTTTAGCTTACGTAACGAAGTAGTACTATTCGGAGTTAAAAATAGGTATGCTACGGCCGTTGCTAAGAAGCTCGAACTAGAAATATAAACTAAGTTCTAACCGGCATATATACCTCGACGCTCTATATATATTTATAACTATAATACGGGTTATAAACTAGTTCGAGATCCCTTCTTAGCTTATATAAAAGGAAGAGGTAGAACCTTCGGACTATAAGTGCCTATTAACCTAACCTACTTAAATATATAACCGAGCTTACTAGCCGAAGCGAATAACGTTAGAATTAGCTTAAACTAGCTAAACTAAATTCTTAGGATAATCCGTCTAAATATACTAGTTCTAGGTATAGATAAGGTTAAGTAGTTCTAAGGTAAGGACGTAACCGAATTCCTTAATCGCTTCGATACTATATATCGTAGCTATAGTTTAACTAAAGAAACTAGAGTAACCGACCGAGAGCGATTAGACCGATTATTAGACTATATCTACCTTAATTATAAAGAATCGGTTCGTCGTCTTCTAGGCTTCTATATAAGGAACTAGGTGCTGTTCCATATAAGCTTATATAAGGAATTCCGTAACTTCGATAGTTATAGACTCTTTTAAAATAGATTATATCTCGCTAAGTTATTAGAGTAGTATTATAAAGGCAATAAGGAGCTAAATAACTACGTAAGGTTATTCGAGATCTTATCTAACTAGATTAAGGAAATGTAGCTTAATTATATTACTAGAACCTAGTATTTACTAAAACTATTCCTCGAAAATCTACGTCGCTAGATTTAGAAACGAGCTCGTCTTAATAGAGATAAACTAGATACCTTCTACGACTTTAAGAATATTCTATAAGTTACTAAAGAAGTCCTCCGTTACGAGAAGAGTTATATCGATATCTTTAAAGAAGGATTAGCTAAACCCGTAGAGACCCTTACTAAAGCTATAAAAGGATCTAGTCTAAAGCTAGAACCTACTTCTATAGTATCTAAGACCGGCAAGTCGGATATTAATAAGATAATAGAACAAATAGTAGTAATAGTAATAATATTTAGTAAGAAATAAGAAGCTAAATATAGTCTACTAAAGAACCTAAAGTATAAGTAAGATCTTAAGGAGAAAGCTACGATCGCTACGTATACCGCTATCGATATTAAGATAGGCGAGAACTACTAGATATACGACTAGCGAGGCTATATCTCGTCCGGCTACTAGGACTTTAAGTAGCTAGAAGCTAATAAGTTCCTCTACTAAGATAAAGACTAGAGAATCTACTATAGCGAGGCAGGTAAGGGTCGCTCTAAAATTATCCGATACGTATAGAATAAGCGCTCTATAAAACTCGGAGCTATTATTCTAGTCCTTAAGGAGCGCCTTAGGCCTATTAATATAAGTATATAGCCGAGCCTATAGAGGTTTAAGGCAATACTAGAGGTTAGAGCGTATAATATAACCTTCGTTAGTATTAAAGCAGGAAGTTTTAATATTAGTATAGACGCGAATAGAGGTTAGAATAGGTCCTCGACTTTAAGTCGGTTCCGGGTCTAGGTCGGTTCCTAAGGGAACTAACCTAAGACCTAAATCGATAGAGTCCCTAATCTAATATAAAATCGATAGGTCGGGTCTAAATACTACCGGTTCCTATATAGGTCTTTATAGGGACCTAAGTTTAGAAAGATAGGTCTAATACTAGAGAATAAGACTAAGTCGCCGTAGGGATAATAGAATTACTCTAATACTAAATATACGTATATATAGAACTAAGCGTTATAGTATATTAGAAGCGCTAGTTAAACTAGCGACTATAGTTACGGAGAAAAATAAGGATACCGACTATACTTACTAACTATACTTACCGACTACGAGATATCGGAATTAAATACTATTTATAATATCGACTACGAAGTCTATTCTACTCTATAGGTATAATATAAAAGTAAATACTTCCTTTACTAAGTACTATAGTAAAGATATATTAGTGCTATATCCTTCTCGTTATTACTAATCGAGTCGAAGTTGCTCTATATAGTAGTTGCTAACGTCTCCTAATCTACCTCGAGCTACTTCTACTACTAATTTACTATATTATTTAAAGGCTCGAACGTAGTTAATATTAGTAGCGCCTCCTCTATAAGCGAATCCCGAGCCTATTACTACGCGTTACGCTCTCGAGAACAATAGTATATAATATTACTAAACATCGAGAGATCGTAGGACCGATTATATCGGCTCTAATAACGCGCTATACTAAAGTCGCGCTTATAACTAGTTCTAGCTACTAGAATAGAGAGGATGTCCCGGGCTATTAGCGCGTAACCTAGATATTCTAATACGATTATCTTCTATAACCGGAGCGGATACTCTATAAAATAGGTAGCCGAGTCCTTAAATCTAGCGTAGCGATAACGAGATACCTTGTCTAAATTAGCTAAAGGCTATACGGTCTACCGCGGCCGTCTAAATACCTTTTAATTAGAGTCGGAGTTATTACTATTTAATCTACTATAGAGACCTATTACGAATAATATCGCAGAGTAGTATAAGGCCTTTTTTAGCCTAGACTAGGACGTAGCTACGAGAGGCTTATATCGCGCGTATTCGACCTAGAATTTTAACTAGTAGTAATCCTCGAAGGAGGAATCGAGCTCCTCGCTAGAGAAGGCCTCGCAGTCCTAGAACGCCCGTTTTATTACTAGATTAAGAAGAATCGCAATGCTATATATATTACTAAATCGCTCCTAGGTAGTAGTATAGTACTTCTCGAGCTTTATTTATATAGCCTATAGAGTAGAATAAATCTCCTTTTACTAGAGTTATATTTTATATTTAAGTTTCTTATCTATAATATCTAGTATATCGAATAAGGTATTATAGTAGCTAAGAACGAGGTAGATTATTAGCCCCTTTATTATACTAATTCGTATTATAGCCTCTACGAAAGGAGTAGTAAGGTTAATAATATATTTAACTCTCTTCTATTCTATAGTAGTTAGCTTTAGTTTAGGCTAACCCTTATTCTTAATATACTCGTCGATAATACCTTATAGTTAAGAACTATATATTAGTATAATCGTAGTTAAGCTCTAATAGGTCTTTATATCTTATATTAGGCGTAAAACCCTTTAAAGCGTCTTCTTCTATCGTTTATACCGTTTCGGGTATAGATATAGATCTGCGATCCTCTTTTACTATAGTACTATAAAACTCTCGAAGCGTTAAGTACTAGAGTTTACCTTAACTATAAGTTTCTAGAACTTTATAAGGAGCGGTTATTAGTATAGCTTCTACTAACTACGTTTACTAACTATATATACTTCGTAGGGAGAATAAATAGTATCTTTATTAGAACCGTAGCTAGACTTCCTACTTTAAGCCGACGTAACGCGTTCGTATCTATCTCCTCGTCCTATCGTTCCTATATCTTATTTCTTAGCTCGATCTTAAGAGTAGCGAAGAACTTCCTTAAGAAGAGCTAGATTATATATATAAAGTATAGGAACTATTCTAGACGGGAGAACTCGTAGTCTTTAGTATCTAATATCTCTTCTATATCCTCGTCTATTTCTTAAAGAGGAAGTTATTTAATCGAGACTAATAGCTTCGCTATATATATACGCTCGTAGGAGTAAATATCGATAGCCTCGACGCTAGAACTCGTTAGTTAGAAGGTATATATATAGTAAGAATACGTATATAGCTATATATAGTATATTATTATTAGAAGTATTATCCGCTATTAGCGCTATAAGCCTATCTAAGATCTTAAAACGGGTAAGTACGTCGAATAGTAGGTCCGCTAGGACTTCGCTCGTATAACGGCCCGAAATATATAGAAAGGCTAGTATAGCCTTATACTAGGCCTACTCGCTATCGATCTAGTAGCCTCGTATTATAAGGAATAATACTCGGAGCACCCTAGCGTACTAACCGTCGAGGGCGATAGCTACCTAGAAGGTTCTAGATAGCTAACGTTTTAGATTATCCTTAGAGTAATCGACCGCGTCCTAGATATATAACTTAATCGTAGTAGCGCTCTTAAAGTTAATAGATCTAGTCTTCTCTAATAGATATTTATAGATACGCTAAACTATAGAACTTTCGAAGAAGTTTAAAAGTAAGCCTAGCTAGGAGACTATAAGCCTATATAACTCTAGAAACTTTAATCGTTCTAGGTACTCTATTCTAATAAAACTTTTCTTAAGCCGTTCCTATAAATAAAGGCCGTTAGTATATCTACGTTATATGTCTCCGTAAAGCATAGTCGGCGAACGTAGTCGGCAAGCGTAGTTAGTACCTTATTCCCGTATTAATAAATACTAAACTTATAGATTAATCTTTAGTAGCCTTAATAACTTCTCTAGTAACTCTACGCTCCTAGGAGGCTTCTTCGTAGCCTACTAAATCGAGGTGCTTTTAGAGAGCTTTTGTTCCGTTACCTAGTCCTAGGTATTTAATAACTCTATTATATCCCCTATATATAACTCTCGGGGCGTACGTTTCCTAGTTTATACCTTTAACGAAAAATCTCTAAGCTTATAACATTTACGTATTCGAGTTCTATTTTATAGAGTTCGAAGATATTCTACTATACTTATCGTAATACCTCGCCTCTTCGAGCTACTAATAGTAGTAGTAAAAGCCCTCGAACGACTAGGTATACTCCTACTACTATATCTATACGCTATTAGTTTCGACCTAGTCCTTAGAATCCTCTAGCGGCTTAGTAAGGTTAGTTAAAGATAGTATCCTATCTTATATACTAGCTCGACTACTCGAGGTATTCGTAATCGAATAGTATTCCTTCCTCTACTATTATACTACCTTCTTAATCGGACTAGAGTCGACGAGAGATAGCTGCGATTCGGAGTTAGTCTATCGTTTATAAAGCTATATACTTATACGTCTCGAGAAAGAAGGAAGTATAGTACTACTATATCGTATTAGAGTCGTAGGATATACTAGTAATACTATAATATAAAGTATATAGTACTAAGAAGGAATCGTAGAACTAGAGAGTAAAAGCTAGTAGAGTAATAGAGGTAAATAATATTTACTAGGGCGATTAAGTTTTATTAGTATAAGTACTAGCGAGGTATCTCTATTATAGGCCGACGGCCTATTCTAGTAGCGTTATAGAGACGGGCACCTCTAGTACTCTTATTAAGCTCGTAATAGTCGCGACTAATAAACGTACTAACTACTCTTTAATTATAGTAACGCTATAGTCGCCTTCGAGGGCAAGTATCTTACTAGCGTAAGAGGCTAGTAGCGTTAATAAAGCTTAAGTCGAAAAAGTAGAGTTAGACTTAGCCTAAGTAGATAAACCTATCGTAAAGAGAATTTAGAAACTACTTAAAGACTACGTAAAGCGATATAATACTATATAGTAGAAGGCTAGAAATAATACTAAGAGTAAGAAGAGGAAAAAGAATATAGCGAGCTAGAAGTTTAAGGTATAGCTAGAGCTCCTAGATCTAGTACTAGCTCTAAAGACAAAGTAGTAGTATATCTCCGGAGGCGTAACTACTATATAAGAGAATAAGGCTAGTATTAAATATACTTAGCTATCGAAGGTAAGACTTAAGCTATCTATAAGAATTATAAAGGAGAATTATATATTTAGTAAGCTACTATAGAGCGAGAGGTAGAGATAAGAGATATAAGTTAAAGAGGGCCGGCTAGTACTACGATATAAACTATAGACTAATATACTATCGGCGGCTGCAACTAATCTTAACTTACGAGATATATCCGTATTCTATCTAGCCTAAGAGGAGTTATAGAGCTTCTATATAAACCTTATCTCTAGCGACTAGAATTTGCGTATAAAGGTCTTAAAGATAGCGAGCTTATCCGTAGACGTACCTAGAAGCTACTCGACGATATCCTAAAAGCTAAGTCCTCCTTCCTACTTAAAATCGAGCTATATTTCCTATAGAAGCTCTCTATATACCGACTCCTTTATATCGAACTTATAAGCGTATAACTAGAACGCTAGCCTATTTCGCTTAGCCTACGCTTTAGACGTAACTAGCTTCTAGAACCTATTACTATCCTAATCGTATCCTAATAGGATAAGCTAATCTAGGACTTCTAGAGTCTAAGTAAAGCGATTAGCTATATTAAACTTAAAGGACTTCTAGGAGAGATAGTTGCGATATACTACGTAGTAATAGGGCAGGAAAATTTCCGTTATAGTTAGAAGACGGCCTTCTACTATTAGCTCCTACTACTAGTTAGTATATAGTCGGTAGGCGTAGTCGGTACTAATTTACCTTCGCTTTCGCTATAGATACTAATATGCGGACTAATTTTATAAGCTCTATATAAGGCTCTACGGAGCGTAGAGTATACTTCTAGTCTAATCGGAGGTACTCGAATACGTCCTAAAGAAGCTATTAGTTCTAGCGGCGATATACTCTTAATAAGAGCTACTTACGTCCGCTCTAGATACTTAGAATATATATCTTCTCTTATTCCTAGATTATAGCCTCTCGATAAGGTCTATTTCTTACTATAAGGAACTCGGCCTCTCCTTTATTAGTTATACGATAAACTCGGCTTAACTCCTATATTACGCGCGTAGTATCGTAAGCGTATATACCTTCTTCTTAAACTATCGAATAGCCTTATTCTAAAAGGCGTAGACGGCGTAGCTCCTCTATACGGCCTACTCGCTCTTAATAGCGACTCGAAGGCAAAGATTAGTTATTTTATAGCTAGTACTAGCCGACCTTACTAGTAATACGTAGGGTACCTCTAGACCCGACTTAGACTAATTAGTATTATACTAGTAGTTATAGTTATAGTACGGGTCGTTCGCGCCCTTCTCCTTCTTAATATTAAAATAGAAGCTTTCCTTATCTCGGTTTACTACCTATATAGTAGGCCTATCTCGCGCGCGCTTACGTTTCTTATCGTCTCTATTATACGTTAGTACTACTAACTATATTAGCCGACTATATAGATTATTACTTACGCTATCCGGTCGTACTAAGCGTAGTGCTCCTCTCTTTAGGCCTTAATCTTCTTCTACTACTACTTCTTTAATAGGGAGCTCTATATATTATTAGAGCTAATTAAAAGCTTCTTCTACTAAGTAAAGGACTTATTTCTAGCTTTGCGCTACTTATCTACTATAGCTCTCTTAGGCGATATATCTACGCGCTAGCTACGCTTATAAAGAGTATTAGGATTAGAAGAGTAGGTATCTATATCTTTCCTTATAGCGCCTAGTCGTATCTAAAGTATAGAAGTACTTATACTATTTAAATCCTTATTTACAAGGCGGGAACGCTTCTATAAACTATTAGAGGGCGCGGTACTTATCGGACGTCGCTTTTATCGCGCTATTATTATAAGTTCGGTCGCTAAGAAGAGATAAGTATCGCGAGGTATATAGTAAATATACGCTTAAAATTCGATAGTAATACGAGTATAGTAGTAGTTAAGGTAGTAGTTATTATAGTAGGAGCTAAGTACGACGAATTCTAGCTTTAGGTGCGCTAGAAGCTTAGTACGCGGCTATTTCTACCTAGCCGCTAGCTTACCTCTATATATAGAGTTTAGCTTCCTATACCGTAGTCGGCTACTATAGTCGGCGATATTATATAATATATCGCTTACCTAATATAGCGTATACTAATATATACGACTATATATAAATAGCGACAGCTATAGACGTACTCTAGAGCTAGAATCTATCGTATATATTACTTAGATTAACTTTACTATCGCCGGCCGAAAAGAGTAACTACTATATACTTATACCCTCGACGACTACTCGTCTACTCGTCGCTAATAGTTACTTCTTAGCTTATACTATCGATAACTACTTATCTCCTTAGCGTAGATAGCTGCTTCTTAGCTTATATTATCGACGACTACTCGTCTTCTTAGCGCGGACGATTGCTTTTTAGTTTATACTATCGACGACTACTAGTCTCCTCGGCGCTAACGGTTGCTTCTTAGCTTATACTATCGATAACCGCTCCTCTTCTTAGTATTAAAGTAGTATCGATAATTATTTCTTCTCTTCTACTATTATAACGACTCGGTTCCTCGATATAAAAGTAGGCTAGAGAGTCTATTTTTCTATTCTACTACTATATTACGACTACTTAACTAGTAATACTATAGAGTACTAGTAAGTCTAGCTCTTTCTCTTCTATAGTCTTTTATATATTCGTAAAGAACTTCTAATAACGAAATATATATACTATAGTCGATATTATCTATATAATACCCGGATATAATCTATACTATAGTAAATATTTGCGTCTATTACTATATTCTATAGAGTAGCGAAAGCGATTATAGCGTTCGCGTAACTATAACTTCTACTAGATAAAGATCGGTAGGGGTATCCTAATATAGTAGTAGAATGCGATATAGTTCTACTATATAGCGCTATTAAACTCTAACCCCCCCCCCCTATAGGCCCGCGTATTCTAGCGGTCGTATACGATTTTCTAGTACTCCTATCTGCTCTAGCTCTTCTCTCTTATTCCTCTACCTATCCGCTCCTTTTAACTCTTTAATATCTCTATCTATACTACTCGATGCCTTCTCTTATTTCCTAAGCGGACTCTAATATAGAGTTTAACTTAAGCCCTCCTCTACGAGTATATCCTAATATAGATACTAATATACCGCCGTTAGTACTACCTCTACGCGTAGGAAACAAGGCTACTAAGTAGTAGCAAATATAGCTACTAAAGGCTATAGTACTAGACGACGAGTCTCGTAGGAAGGTAGTAGTTCTATAGAAAAAAATAATAGCTATAAGAACGATATAGCGACGAACGAGAGCTAGTAAGTCTAGTATCTCGAAAAGGTAGTTAAAGCTAGGGATAGTAGCCTTACGAGAGATTCGTAAGCTTTAGCGAACGATAGCTTTATATATCTAGAGGGTCCCTTTCTAGCGCATTATCCGCGAGATTATAATAGATAGAAGTAGTAGTAATATTATTAGAATTTAGGTAGTAGTACTTAAATACTTATAGGAAGCGGCGGAGGCATTTCTCGTTATAGAGTTCGAGATTTCTAACCTTCTAGCAATCTATACGAAGCGCGTTACTCTATAAGCGAAGAATATATACCTATATAGTTATCTATACTACTAGTTTACTAGCTAGGATAGAGGAGGGAATAATAATATAGGTATATAATACTAGGTTACCGACTATAATTGCCGACTATAAAGAGCCTAGCATACGTTACTATACTTAGAAGCTTAGAATTAATATATACGGCGCGGGTAAAGCTATAGCTAGCGCGCTAGCAAGCCTAACGTCTACCTTAGCTAACCTATATACCCTTACCGAACTATTAGTAATACTACTACCTCTACCTTCTTAGAACTTGTCGGCGGTCGCGCTTTATTAGCCTATTATTATCGCCTTCCTTTTTTATACCTCCTAACGAATTTTCGTATCGCGCGTACGAAGAATACTACTATATATATTAATCGTAGCTTAACTAACTACTTTTCTTTCGCCCTTCTACGTAAGCTTAATCGACTGCTTTTCTCTCGCCCCTCTACGTATTTATAATAGCTTAACTTCCTACTAATAAGCCTAGCTAGTTCGCCGAGTAATAGTTCTCTAGCCGAGATACGGCCTCTACTCCTCCTTTATCTAGAAACTCTCCCTTACTCGAAAACCCTCCTATAGATAATAGTAATATCGACCCTAGACTTCTTAGTAACTAGGCGCCCTCTTTCGTCTAACGTAGCGCTTCTACTCCTCCTCTCTTAGTTTCTAATCCCTCCGCTTATAATAGTAACGACTAAGGAGCTACTAGTAGAAACGACTAGAATAGTTCTCGTAGAAACGCGAATAGCGACAATAGAAATAACGAAGATAATAGCTCCGTTATTAATATCGACGATAGTAATAGCGACGAGAGTATTATACTACCTACCCCTCTCTCTTAGCTTTCTAGGAAGGCTCTATAGAAAACTATACTAGGCGGTCGGCCTCGTCTTAATAAGTAGAAGCTCGCTTACTAAATAGCCTATAAGTAATAGATCGAGAGGGATAATATAGTAATAGTAGTAGTAGTAGTAGTAGTAGCTAGAAATATAGTAGATAGAGACGTAGTAGATAGAGATATAGTAAATAATAGTATAAATAGTAGCGTAGTAGCTAGAGGAGCAGCAGGTAGAAAACGATTACTAGGTAGAAAACGAGTAGCGAAAAAGAGACTAGCTAGAAAGAGAACGGCTAGAAAAGCACTAGCTAAAATAGTAGTAGTAAGTAGAGGAGGTCTAGCTTATAGAGCTAGTATATAGAAGACTTATTGCTATAAGCTAGGTAGTAAGTTATATAGTCGGCATTTATAGTTAGTATTACTAACTTATACTCTAGCTATCGCGCTCTAAGAGATCCGTAAGTACTAGAAGTCTATAGATCTACTTATACTAAAGCTACCCTTTAGCTACCTTATTCGCGAAGTTTACTACGACGTTTCTAGAGGCTTAGCTATTTCTTAAGGAGGTTACTATTAGTAGGCGAGCGCCCTTAGTACTCTATAGGAAGCCGCTAAGAGTGCTCTAGTCTACCTCTTCTCGAGTATATATATTCCTAGTTATTCTATATTCGATCGATATTAACTATATTATAGGTACTAACGTTGCCGTAATTTATATAAAGCGAGTAACTATTTAGTAGAGGGATATAAAGTTTATTATTAGCCTGCTCTCGTCTTAGGGAATTAATATATTTAGTAAGAGATAAATCTCTACGGCATATATAGGGAAAATCGTTATAACTATAGAGAGTATATATAGTAAAAATCGTTATAAGTAGAGAGGTTGCCGTAGTTAGTAGTCGTAGTCGGCATATATATAGTTATACTAAATCGTATAATTTGCCGTATTAAATTAAATATACCTTTAAAATCCGTCGCTTTCTATACTTTCTACTTACTCCGGTTTCTATCTATTTATAACCCTTAATTTTCTATACTATATTTTATCGAATCTTATATTTCTATTAGGACCTATCTTTAGACCTATCGTTAGACCCGAGTCGGACCTATCTAATACCTATATTTATTAGATAGGTCTAAAACTAGGAAGGAACTAGCTAGGACCCGACCTAACTATTATAGTTCTATATATTTAGGTCCTAGACCCGACCCGGACCCGTCCCGACCTATTCTAACCTCTAGACGCGAAGAGAGAAGAAGGACTTACTAGAGCATATACTACCTTCTAGCTAGTTACGTCCTTCTCGCGAAAAGGTAAAGCGCTAGAGAACCCTTCCTATCTATAAGCTAAAGTTATAAAAGCTACGAAGTAGAAAGCTAAGAAGTAAGTAGATACTACCTATACCTACTAATCTATCGCGAGATTCGAGTAGGATATTATCGATAATATAGTAGGAAGCTAAGTAGCGTAACCTATAGAAAGTTAAACTTAAGGTCGAACTTAGGTAACGAACGTAACTATAGAAGACAAAGCGCTAGGACCGGTGGCGCTACTACGTATAAAGGCTAAAGGGACGCGTAGTTCTATAAAAAGCCTACGTCTAGATAATTATTTAAAGTAGGCTACTACTAAGAAGAAATAGGAAGCGTTCTAGGCTAAGAAGATTCTTAATCTAACCCTACTAATCGAAATTAGTAAGCTATAGCTCTTTAGTTAGAAAGAAGCACTAAACCGTTTTATTTATAGGCGAAAATTAACGACTCCTACTTACTACCTTACTCTTTCTCGATACTACGTATCTAAGCAACCTATTAAACCGACTACTATAGCTATAGTAAATTTCGAAGAAATTAGTACTAGGCTAGAAGCGGCGGCGTAAGACTATTCTAATAAAGAAGATACTAAGGAAGATACGAAGAGTAATATAGGATCCTATAAGTAAGATAGCGATAACGATAATTATTATAGATAAGATAAGCAGCTAGCCGGATAGGGGTTATAGGCCGAAGGCTAAGGCTACGGGCCCGTAGATAAGACAAGTAGCTAGCCGGATAGGGGTTATAGGCCGAAGGCTAAGGCTATAGGCCCGGCCGCCGGGCAAGTACTTTAGTATATAGATAGCTAGATAGTAATAACATAGACGTTACTAACTTAACTCGGCTAGGCCTAGCCTAGACCCTAATAATTAGTAGCTCGAAGTAAGTTAATACGATCTAGCTAGTCCTACGGACCTAAATATCTAAAGGACGGCCTACCGACTACGATCTTCTACCGATTATTTAGCGACTTTCCGCGACTAGCGCGTCTGGCCTACCGGCCGCTAATCGCCTACCTTTTCGCCTAACCTAGCTCTCGGCCGCTAACTAAGCCGCGAGGGACTTATATTACCTAGCTACTAGAAGCTACCTACTCTACTTCCTACTAGCTACGGCCCGCTACTATCTCTCTAGTCTAGCCTTAGGCCTTTATTTACTCTATTATACCTAGTTTAGGAAGGAGTTTACCGCTTCGCTAGTAACTACTATATCGCGAGCGGTACTTTCCTTATATAGTAGAGAGCGCCTTTAGTCTAGTTAATACCCTATTTCTCGTCGTATTCTAACCGACGACTAACTATTAACTATTAACTATTAACTATTAACTATTAACTAGACGAGACGATAGAACAACTACTTAGAGTAGCAGAACGCTATAAACTAGCCGAACCTATAGCGGCGTAGACCTCTATACCGTTAGAAGCTTATTAGCGTTCTTAGCGCTACTTATCTTCCGAGTACGCCGCATATAGCTAATCTAGCTCCTAAACTTCCCGAGGTTAACGCCCTTACGCTTACTTACGCTTTCTTATTCTCGATCTTCTTCGAGAATTTTAACCTATCTAGGAGAATTAAGCGCTTAAGACTAGCTCTTTAACCCTTAGTTTAGTTCCTAGTCTAGTACTACCCTTAGCTATAGGAATACTCGCCTCCCGGATAGATAGGTAAGGGAGTAGCTACCTTAGGATACCTACTAGATTAGCTAATAAATATATCGGTAGTAATAGAGGCCGCTAAGTAGGTTCTCTATTTGCGGCTAGTAATTAAACTACTCTACTAGTTCGCGAGTTCTCTAGAAATACGGCCTAAACCTCGGCCGTAGCTAATTCCGTAGGAATAGCTAGTACGACCTAAACTAGGAATCTAGCCGGACGAGTAGGTATAGCGCCTAGTCTAGAGGCATCGGCCGATCCGCTTACTTAACGCGATCCGCCGACGAGTAGTAGCCTAGCGTCCTCTACGCGTCCGTCCGTATACCTAGCCGCCGAGGACTCTATCGCCTAGGACTCCTCTACGTAAGCTATTTGCCTAGCCTCTAGCTCTATAACGTTAGATATCTAGTTCGGAAGCTAGCTTCTAGTACTCTCTACTATTATTACTAGTAGGCCTTATATAGTCTAACCTACCGAGTTTAGAGCCTCGGCCTATATAAAAGGTAGAAATAGATAATTAGGAATATATTCCCGAGTAGAGACGTTATAGTTACCGCGCGCATTTACTTAGTCCTCGGCTATAGTAGCGCGAAAATCTAGAGGATATTAACCTAGTACTAGCTTATCCTAGCCTGCCTTAATACCCTAGCCTATAATAATAATAGCCGCTACTACCGTATACTAAGATAGAGCTAGAAGAGGAATAAGCTTAGGAGTAGGTATAACGTTATAGTTTCTATATTCGTCCTCCTAGGTAGCTACTACTCCTAGGTTTACGCGAATTCCTATAGTAAGGCCTACGGGCACCTCTACTAGTAGCCGAGGATCGGCCGGCTACTAAGGAGCGTAGGTAGTATCGACGTAAACTAGCTCTATAGCTAGTACTAGAAGGGCTAATAGACTAGATTCGTAGGGTCCTAGCTAAATAAACTACTATCTAGCTCTATCGTATCGATTAGTTAAGAGACTAGTAGAACGAGAGAGTAGTATAGTTAGAGAACGGCGTAATAGCCCGTCTTCTAGTATTAGAATAGCGCCCTTTAGCTAATGCTCTCCCTCTAGGTCCGGCTTCTATAGTTATTAACCTAGAACTAGATAATCGCGCTAGACGAGCCTAGCGTAATTTAGACGATAGCTGCTAATAACGCCTATAGCGTACTAGTCTAGTTTTAGGCAAAGGTTAACGACGCGCGGATAGCGTACGGCTACGCCGTAATTAGAACCCCGACGGTAGTCCTCCGCCGCTAGATAATAGTAATTCCTAGCCGAGATATAATAGTAGGCGTAATCGCGACCGGAATAGCCGCGGCCGTAATAGGCGTCGTTATCGTCGTCGATTATCTTTATCCTCGCCTTCCTCGTCTAGAGGCGATTACTATAGGAATAGTAGTTAGGAACTATTACGCTCCCTACGCTATAGCTTATATCGAACTACTTAGTTTAAGGCTAAGGAAATTAGCTATTTCTATCTAGACGCCTCGGCTACTAACCTACTAGAGAGTAATATTATAGATAGGGGTAGAAAGATATACTACCGCTCGGTCTATCTATTCTTAGACGCAGCTAAGGACTATATAGTACTTAATAGTAGCAAGTTTACGAAGACCTACCTAACTAAGTATTTTCGAGGGAATGCCTTATAGTAGCTTATAGGCGAACTAACTAAGGCAGACCGCCGCACCCTACGTAGTAGTAGTAGGATTAATCGTTAGAATAAGGCTTTAAGGGATAAGTTTTAGTTACCGCCGGCAGAGGCGTTAGCTAAGCTAGAACTAGAATATTACGACTAGAGTAATATCTAGGCTAACCGTCTACTAGGGGATTTCGTCCTAAATATAGTCCGATAGGCTAGAGAGGCTAGGATAACGGACCGATAGGCTTAACTTACCCTTGCCTAGATAAAGCTCTACGAAGAGTTAAGAATAAATATCGACTACCCGACTCCTAGTACTACGGTCGACTAGTTTACTACGCACCTAAAGACCTAGCTATTTAGTTAGAGATAGCTATCTAAGGGCCGCCCTATAGGTAAGTATTCGCGCTCGATATAGTAGGAGCTATAGCGCTTAGATATAACGAGATCCGGGTAGTATAGAGATATTAGACGCGTAAGCGGCCGTAACTTCGAGCCTAGAAACTAACGTAGACCTAGCTATAGCCGCAATAATCTATAACCTAATAGATACTAATAGAATTATAACGAACGCGAGCGCCTAAACGATAACGGTCGACGTTACTAGCCCCGCGAAAACGACTATATTAAGCAAGAGCCTAGCCCTAAGATAAAGATTAAGAACGAGCCTAGTATCTATAATAGGGCCTACTATAACTACGGAGAGCGCGGCTACTATTCGAGGGAGTGTCCGAAACCGCGATAAGACTATAGACGTCGACTATAGAACTACTATCTTAAGGACTTATCTCGTAGTCTAGGAGGGTATCGCCGCCTCTCGCCCTCTTAGTCCTATAGCTATAGTTATAGTCGTATAACCCGTAGTCGTAAGGATAGTAGACCTAATATGCTTTAGTTCTTTAATAATATTATAGACTACGTAGATTTAGAGGATAATAGAGCGTTAGACCCTCTTCCGGGCCCGTTTAACTTTATAGTCCGTACTTTAAATAGCTCCTCCTCTAGTCTTAAACTATTCTTATCGCGAGGAATAGCCTAGGGCTACTACTATCCTATTTGCCGAGCCGATTTCCCTTTAGTAGCCGTACTAAAGGCCTACTACTATATCTACGAGGTAGCTCCCCTTAGTACTTAGATTAATAATATTCTAGAATCTAAAGCCGCCTTTATTCCTAAGGCTGGTTTCGCTTTCCGTATAGCCTTCTATCTACGGATTTGCCTCCGTCTAGTAGTAGACGGGGTGGATTACGCGGTATACCTAGATATAGGCGCTATATTATCCGTAATCGATATAGGTTTCTTAGCTAGCTAACTACCTAACTACCTCCGGAAGAAGTTAGCGCAGCTATTATAGGTATCTAGCCTAGCTACGAGCACCTATACTTCCGAATATATAGAACTAGACATATAGGTACCCGCTCTCTACGATAGGAAGCGTATCCTAGTCTATATATAGTATAAGGTTTACGTAGTAGAATCCCTATCGCCTAAGGTCCTAGTAGCTATAGATATTATTAGGCCGTAGGGTATAAAAATAGACCCGGGCCGCAAACTAGTTACTTTAGGAGCTGCGAGCAATGCCTGCGCCCTATTACTAGTTAAGCGTAGAGATCGCCTAGCTTTCCGTACTATCCTATCTACCTAGTAGCCGGCATTAATTCCGGCTAGATCGGTAGCTAGAGTAGCCGTCGAACTATAGGAAGCTATGCCTATAAGTAGAGACTTCTAGTTTACCCTCGAGCCTAGTAACTTAGGTAGCCTTTAGCGAGAGCTAGCTCTATATTTAGCTATTATAGACTCCGATACCGACTTTATCTTTATTCGTAATAATATAGACCGGCTAGCTACGCTTACTAAGGGCACACGTATAGGAAGTATATTTAATATTAGCTACTAGGGAGCGTACTATTTAGATCCGGGCTAGTATAAGCTAGCCGCCCTTCCTAATTATTAGCCTAAACTAGCTAGTTTATCGGATTTTTATAGGTAGAACCCCTTAGTTCGTAAGTCTACTACGACGAGTCTAGTATCCTTACCGAAACTAGAGATACTAGACGATACTCTTAAGTAGAAATTAGCTAATAGGGCGACTATCTACGGCACCTCTAGATAGAGGGCCGAATATTAATAGGTTATAGCTAAGCATAATCGACTATTCTAGGACAAGGGGACTATGGTCAAAGTCCTAGACTCTAAGTATATGCCCGTAACCTTATTACTTAGTAGTAAATTATACTACATGCCTACTATTACTTATCCTTTATCCGTACTAGACCGCGCGGTAGTAGATAAAGCTTTTAACGCCCTCTATTAATAGGGGAAGATAGCCTACTCTACCTAGCCGACGCCCTTTAGTTTCCTTATATTTATAGTCTAGAAGACTATAGAGGTCGGTAGCTAACCTATCCGTAAAGGACGAGCGGTAGTTAATATCCGCGGCCTTAATAAACTAGTAGTAAAGGACTCCTACCCGTTACCTAGGCAAGAGGACATTATAACGGCTCTAAAGGGAAGCCGTTTTATTATAACTATCGATATAGTTTCCTTCTTTTATTAGTAGTAAGTAGCTAAAGCCGACCGCTATAAGTTTACTATTAATAGCTACCGAGGTTAAGAACAACTAGGTGTAGCTATTATAGGTTTCGCTAATAGCGTATAATACGTCTAGAGACAACTAGACCGTATCTTAAAAAAGTTTAACTACTACTCGCGTACCTATATCGACGATATTATTATTTTCTCTAGGACTTTCGATAATTATCTCTACGACCTAGACAGGGTCTTCTAGGCGCTAGACGAAGTCGATATTAGCATCGCCCTAGCTAAGACCTTTATAGGTTTCCCTTCGATAAAGCTTCTTAGCTAGCGTATTAGTAGGCTAGGTTATACGACCTACGAGAAGAAAGTTAAGGCTATCTTAGACCTACCGTTTCTACGCTCTCTAAAAGATCTAGAATTCTATATAGGGATTATAGAGTAGCAGCGCTACTATATCCTATACTTCTCTTAGCTAATCGTACCGTTTAAGAACTAGAAGAAGCACCTCCTATAACTAGCCTCTTCTAATAAAGGAAACCCTCGTAAACGATTCGTAGCTAAGATACTAGCCTAGAATAAGGTAGAGAATCTCGATTATTAGTACTATACCTATAATATACTATAAGAGCTTTACTATTACGCTACTTTTCTCTATTACGTAGATATCGACCGACTACTATATATAGATCTAGACTCTAGTCGTTATAGCTACGTAGCGGTAATCTATATAGTATAGGAGGACCCGATACCTAATCTAGCGATACTACTACGGTTTACGCCGACAGCCGTCTAACTAGTCCTCTTTCTTAGTAAGACGCTCTCCGAAGTAGAATCTAGATACCCGGCTACCGAGCTAGAAGTCTCTAGCCTTCTTTAGACGGCCCGTAAGGCTAGGTATATCCTCTAGGCCTATCGCTAGCGGATCTACGTGTTTACTAACTATACCGCCGCGCTTAATATTACGACGGCTAGTTCGATTACTACTATAACTTCTATAGATAAGCTAAATTTGCGACTAATTAGGGCCGGGCAGTACTTGTCTTAATTCTACGGTCTCTAAGTTATTTACTATCCTAGCCGCTTATACGCCGTCCTAGACGCGCTAAGCCGGTTTATCTCTAATACCTACCGAGACCTAGGTGCGGACAACTTAGACCCGCTAGCGTATAACGATAAAGACCTAGCCCGGGACACGATCTAGATACTAGATAACCCGACGTGCCTCTAGTCCTATAGCTACGCCGACGGCTACTATTTCTACGCAACCTTATCCGACGAGCGAACGAGTAGGCTATTTACTTCTATAGACGCATTAATCTTCTATTCGGTCTTAGTAGAGTTATTCGATAAGTTTAAAGCCGACCTTCGCCGTAGGTACGAAGCCGATCCCTAGTAGGCCGGTCGGATATAGTAGCTTATACGTATAGAATAGCGTAGATAAGCCGCGGTAGATACGAATACGCTATAAGGCGAGGACGCCGTCGATCCTAAGATAGGGGAGCCTAAGGCTACGCCGTTAGGCCTATAATTCTTTCTAAGGAACGACCTAATTTACTTTAAGGATAATTCGGATAGCCGCGAGCATCTATATATTCCCCGGCTCTTATATAAGGAGATTTTTAAGATAGCTTATAATAATTACTACTATTCTAGCTTCTATCGGTCCTATACTAGGGTCTTCGCCTCCTTTTATATCTAGTATTTAGCTAAGGAGCTACGGAAGTATATTAAGTTCTACCCGAACTATCTTCTAAACTAAACCTACCGCTATAGGCCTAATAGGGAACTATAGCCGATTTAGGCCGTCGCCGTTCCGGACTATACGGTAACGGCTAACTAGGTCTTTAGCCTACTTATAGACAAGGGCGGTTTTAATAGTTTCTTAACCGAGACCTATAAATTTACTAAACGAGTAATATTAACGAAGTCTAAATCTACTTAGACTACGGCCGACTATAGGGCGGCCTAGATTTATAGCTATGTAGCTAACGAGCGGTCCCTGCCCTCTATTATAATTAGAGATCGGGACTCGATTTAGATATCTAAGTTTATATAGGTAGTATTCTATAAGCTTAGTACGCGATTCCTAGCTACTACTACCTACTACCTATAGGCCGATAGCTAGAGTAAGCGCACGAATTAGACTATAGAAATCGCGTTACGCTTCTTTATTATATCCTTCCTAAACACCTCTTAAGTAGAGGCGCTACTCTATATTTAAGCCGACCTTAATAATAGCCGGAACGCGTCTATAGAGAAGGTCCCTAACGTACTAATATAGGGTTTTAAGAACAACTTAGATATATTAATCCCGTTGTCCGAGCTACCTACTATAGACTATACTACTCTTAGATAGGAAGCCTACGATAAGGCCGCCGACTCGATAGCCTAGGTAGCTACTATTATAAAGGACTAGTACGATACTATCTATCGGCTTATTATATTTCGTTATAGCTAACTAGTTCTCCTCCGCCTATATAAGAGATACCGCCCGGCCGGCATTATATATTATAAATTCTTATACTAGAGAGTTAGACCTTTCGAGATCGAAGACTAGGTAAGCCGACTAGCCTATCGTTTAGCTATTCCCCTAGTTTAGCGGATCTACTTAGTAGTGTCCGTAGTATAACTCGAACCTTACCTAGCTAGTAATAACTCGTACGACCGCTAGGTTCTAGAGCCCGGCTCTATAGAGGCCGACGATAATAACCCGGCCCCCTATTACGAGATTAAGAGATTAATAGGTAGACGTAAGGTCCGTAGTAGGAGGTAATACCTAGTTAAATAGTTCAACTATAGCTATACCTATAACGTTTAGTATAAGGCGGAAGACCTTCGCGATATAGTAGACCTAGTCTAGGAATATAACCGTACGCACCTAGTAGACCGCCGTCGAGGCTACGACCGCACCTAAGTTCGAGCTAGGATTCTACGAGACTATTCCCCTATTCTATAAGCTAAGATTCTATATTCTCCTATCTATTAAGAGGACGCTATCGTAGCCCGCGATAGGCGGGTAGCAGCTAGGTACCGCTCTTAATTCCCCTCCCTTACTTAGTAGAACATTTTAGGTAGCAATAACGCGATATTATATTTTAGGCAGCATCTAGTATAGTTTAGGTAGCATTCGATAACTAAAGTTGCCGAATAATAGCATACGGACTATTTCCTTCCGTTATCGAATAATAGCGCACGGACTATTCCTTCCGGTTTGCTAAACTATTAGAATTATACTACTAATAGTTTTTAATAATAATACTATAATACTACCGCCGTAACCTTCGTATCGCGCACCTACCTTCTACTATATCTTTATACGCTCGACCGCTATAATTAGTAATAAGAGAGCAGCCGCTTACTAATAAACCGCCGGCGCGTGCTCTCCCGCCGCTTCGAACGATATATTTATATCCGCGATATACTATTATTCGCGCGCTTCTAATTACGCTATCGCGTTTGCGCTACGTTACCCTACTCTACTAAGATAGATAATCTTTATCCTCGCGCGAGAAATAGCGAGATCGCTAGCTAGTACGCCGTCTAGAACTAGCTTACTTCTAAGTATAATAAGAAGGATCTTCTTAATTCTAGCTATAACGAGGCTAAGCTCTAGTTAGCCGTAAAGGGCTTAACCGATGTTTTAGGACATAGGGGCCCTCTACTAGCTAGTATTACGTATGCCGACATAGCTACGGTAGTAGCTATTATCCTAATATATATAGAAAAGTACCGTATAGGAGTACTAGATCTACTCTTTAATTAGACTCGCGAAGTAGTCCGTGCTAATCTCGACTTAGCCTGCGCTATAGTACTAGTATATTACTAGTATAACTAGAATAAGGCCCGGGAAGTCCTTAAATTTTAGCCGCTAGATACGGAATAGCAGTTAGATATTACCTAGGCTATATTTAATTAGGAGGCTACGCGCAAGGCTACTACGGCTACTAATAAGGATTACGAGGACCTCCTAGCTACGTAGTAGTTCGAGAAAGATAACTATACTAAAGTTAGGAAGCAGATAGTAGCCCGGTATAAGGACTAGACGGACTTCGATCGCGACGAGGTACTATTCGAGGACTTCGTCCCTCTCGCCTCCTCGGCTATAACCGCGCTAGCGTAGATTGCCCTATAGATATAGTCTTATATCTAGTCCCTATATACGAAGGCGCTAGAGGCTACCGCAAGTGCTTACTATACGGCTAACTCGTTAGTATAGAAGTTTCTACTTAACCTAGATATAGCCTATAAGGTCGAAGCGGACTAACTTAAGATTCTTAGCGACGCTAACGCTATAGCTAAGGCTATAGGCATCGACCTCGGCCGTTTCTAGGCCCTAGGATTCCCTAGCCGCTCCTAAGAACTATATGTCTAGCACCTTACTAATATAACTACTATATAGATAATATTATATCCGTCCGCTAATAGATAGCTAAAAGGCCTATTAGAGATCCTAGCCCGTATAAGATACTATAATATAGGCCGGCTAGCCCTATTATTCGATATTTATAGAAATAGGAAAGAATAGGTTTCGTTATTAATACTATTTATAGGCGCTAATGCTAGTGTTTAGCGGCTATCTAAGGAAATACCCTAGCCGTATATAGTTCCTTAGATTATAGATTACGTCTATTAGAAGATCCGCTAACTAGAGCTATAGGACGAACCGGCTAATACTCGCCTTAAGGCCTATAGGCCGTCCGCCCTTATCGCTATATATATTCCGGATAACCTACGCTTAGCTAATAACCTTCCGCCTATCGTTCTAAACGAGCCGCTACTTAAGACTACTATATAAATTATCGCTAACTAGAAAGCTACTAGCTAGTAGTACGCTAACTTTAAGGCCTAGGTAGTACGACTTTAGTAGGAAAAGGAGGATAAGATAGCCCGGGCATAAGCAACTAAGGCTACATAGGAAGCTAGAGCCGCCGTAGAAGCATAGGTAGCTAAAGACGCATAAGTAGCAAAGATTATATAGGAAGCTAGAGCTACTATAGAAGCGTAGGTAGCTAAGGACGTATAAGTAGCTAAGGACGTATAAGTAGCTAAGGACGTATAAGCTATATAAGATGTTTAGATAGCTAATACGCCGGGCAGCGGCCGATCTAAGTTCTAAGATTGCCTAAAGGCCTTACGTACGTAGTAGGCGACTAAGAAGTTAAAGACTATCGAGTCTAAAGATAATAGCGATACTACCTAGGGTTAGACGATGCCGCCTCCGGCTACGATACCTATACTACTACCGCCCTAAGCTCCTAGTAGTGCGAGCTTCCTAAGCCTAACTACGCTACTATAAGCTCCCTAGCGCGGCTAGGTAATACCGCCCCTAGACCCTTATACTTTAAGTATAATAGCTAGCTAGATACTTAACCCGCGCTTATTCGCCTAGGGTTTCGGCGGCCCTAGATATAACTTCTAGCCTAACGCCTAGGTATAGTAGTTTTTCCCGAACTAGCTATTTCTAACTAGCCTACTTCCGACTAGCCTACTATTCTTACCTAATTATAATACGCGAGCTAGTTCGATAGAATAGTCCGTTAGTAGCCCCTTAGGCATGCGTACCGCCTCGATTAGATAGCCTAGCCTACTTATACCCGCTAAGCGCGTAGCTAAGGACGTAGTAGAGGAGGCGGCTAGAAAGAAGGGCGTCCTCCGGACGCCTACCGAGGCGGAGATGCTCGACTATATATAATAAAAGTAGGCCTCCCCTCGCGCCGACTATAACGATAATAGTAGGGCACTACTACCTAGCGGCCTCTAGTATCTAGGTATAAAGATTAACGTTAAGGCCGCTACTTAGAATATTAATAAGTATACCTATATAAAGGCCGGCCTAGAGCGTACTAATCGGTTGCTACTATACTGCGCCCTTAGCCGCATTTTACTAAGTAATCTACTACCTATAGGCGTCCGACTAGACGACTATATAGTCGGAGCCTTACTAGATCTTAAGGACTATAGTACCTTTAACCGCGACGACTTAATAAAGATATAGCCTACTAACTTCGGGTTTAAAGACTTTATACGAATATAGCGCGAGCCGGCCGGCCGCCCTTATATCGTAGAAAAGAATAATAACGCCTTCTACGTTATTGCTTATACTACTCGTATTTTATATAAGGCCGGCTAGCCCGGCATCTAGGCCGAGATTAACGGCAACAAGCGCTAGGCCTCTAGCAAGTAGATTCGGGCATCTAAAGTTCTAGCGATAGAGGGTATAATTTAATAGGCTATAGTAGTAGACCTATACGGCTTCTTAGGATCTATACGTAAGGGCATCGATGCCGCTACGGCTACCGACTAGGCCGTCTAGCATCTACGAGATACTCTAGCCTATCTCGACGAGGTCGAAGATAATAGCTAGCGTAAGGAGACCTCTCTCTAGCTCTTCGATAGTTAGGCTCGGCCGCTACTCTAGAAGGACATCGATTAAGTTAGCTAGCTATACGCTATAGCTATATTAATACTAGCTATCGCTAACTAATACTAGCGTCTCCGTATCTCTAAGCGCCTTAACCCTACTTACTATTTACTACCTCTAACGAGATTATACTTACGGCTAGCCCTAGTAGGTAATCCGACGACTAAGAGCAAAGGCAAGGCTAAGAAGAAAGGCCCTAAGACTTTAGAAGTTATAGTAATAGTTACGTTATTAGAAGATAAGGAACTCGAGAAGACTACTAGAAAGAAGAAGGCTCTAACTAAGAAGAAGGCTAAGAAGAAGTTAGATACTACGTTAGAGGAAGATAGGCCTGCGGCTCTAAAAAAGATAAAGAAGAGACTAGACGCTATAAAGCCTACGGTTTAGGCCGACTCGGACTTTAACCTAAAGACTAAATAAGGGACGGGCGGCTAATAGATATAGCTAGGGATAGCTATCGGACTTAAAATAGCGCGGGCGGGTAACTATTATAGATAAGACAAGCAGCTAGCCGGACAGGGGTTATAGGCCGAAGGCTAAGGCTACGGGCCCGTAGATAAGATAAGTAGCTAGCCGGATAGAGGTTATAGGCCGAAGGCTAAGGCTGCGGGCCCGGCCGCCGGGTAAGTACTTTAGTATATAGATAGCTAGATAGTAATAACATAGACGTTACTAACTTGACTCGGCTAGGCCTAGCCTAGACCCTAATAATAATAAGGACTAACTACTACTATAGAGAGGCCTTTTCTATATAGGCGCTCTTAGAAGAGCCGATTAGGACTTAGACTTAGTTAGAAAAGCTATAATAGCTACAAGCAAGCTCTACTAGGATCCTAGTAGTATTAATCTAGATTTCCGTATTCTATATACGCTAGTTCCTAGCGTTACTATCGTCGGAAGATTCGGTAACTACTAGGTTAAGTATAAGGCCTTAATCGACGAAGGAGTAGAATATATTATTATAAGTATCGCTAGCGCTTAAGCTATATACTTACCTATCGAATATAGGAGCTTTACGAGGATATATAGTATTTTAGGACTAGTAGCTTTTTCCGGGATCTATAAAGATATTCGCGTCGAAGTTTATAGTATAGTAGTTAGAACTCTAGTTTTTATTACCTCTATCCTAGATATACTACTACTTCTAGGAAGACCCTAGATACGTTAGGTCCGCCTAGCGGTTTAAAATTATAATAATAGTTTATAGAAGAGATCCCTAGCTAATAAGAAGAGCAACTAGGTATTCTTCTATAGTACCTAAGGAAATACTAGATACCTAACGCTAGAAGACGTTTTCTAACGCTCGAAAAAAGAGCGCGCGCTAAGAGATACTATCTAGGCTAGTCTCTAAGCGCGACTATACCTATAGCCTACTATTAGCGAAATAATACTAGAACTATAACTATCGTAAGAGCATTTCCTACTCTCGATACGACTATATTTTTATAACTCGTTAGCGAGTTACGCTAAACCGATCTAGACTAGTTTAGAGATTCTACGTAAGAGAACCTACTAAATAGTCCTCTTTTCTTCTCTAAAGACTTACTAGAGTATAACTTTCTCTACCTATACTATATCTTATTCTTTAAAGATCCGATACTAGAAGACCTTATATTTAAAAACCCTATATAGTACGAGCTCTTTCTATTCTACTATATAGACTCTTTAAGCTAGGACCGCTCTAATAAAATAAGAGAAAATCTAGGCTTATAACGCCGATTTGCCTTATAGCTACTCCTAGCTTCGGAACTATTAGTTAAGCCCTAGAACTCGTAGTATCGGGCTTAGTAGTTTAAGTATACGTAGAATCTAGACTTAATATTACGTCTTCTAGAGACATACCCTCGAGAACTAGTATATACCGACTAAAGCAACTATATACGTAGTATTAGGCTCTTACTAGAGGAAGTACCTATTAGATCTAGAGACGAATAGAGTTAGAATAAGGTCGGGAAGATACTAATAGCCTTAAGGGAGTATTAGCTAGACTAGAAAGAGAGCTCGGGATTAGGCGTACTAATTATAGACGAAGCTAGAGAAACTAGCTAGGATACTACTAGGATAGCTAGGAGAATAGCTACGCTAGATAAAGAGCTAGCTAAGAAGATAGCTAGGTAAGCGAGGGAGTATACTAGGACACCTATAGGAATAGCTTAGGCGGCTATTAGGCAGGTCTAGAACGTATATATAAATACGAGTAAACGAGAAATTAAGGAACCGGAACCTCGAGCCGGACTAAATAAACTAATTAGTTTATTCGGTTAATTACGTAATCGCTTATATAACCTTACCTTCCTAGTATATAGAAATTAGCTAGAGTAGCTAACGGAGCAGGCCGGGATTAGTAGCCTAACTCTAGATCCTAATAATCGAGAGATTTCTAAATACCTCTAGGTACCTAGATAGGTAATTTTAGAGATAGCTACTATAAAACCGAATATATCCTTAGTAGAAACTATCGAAACCGACCTAGAATAGTAGGAAAATCTAGTATATTTGTTTATAGTACGGAATAATTAAATAATCGAAGAGGAATATAAGAAGTAGGACTAGAGGCGTATAGATCCCCCTCTAATTATACTCGAGCGTATCTAAGAGTTCCCGGAACTATTACTAGAGATTAGAGCATTTACTCTATATAAGAGAGTAGCTAATAAGATTAGGCCGGTAGATATAGATATTATAATAATAGATAGATTTATACTTAGAGAGGATCCTAGCTAGAGAGATAAGGCGCTCGTACGAGAAGTATCTATACCTCTAGGGACGGGACTATTTAACTAAAAATATCTAATTAAAAAGTTCTTAAATATACCTCGAGGATCTCGATTAACTCTAGAAATTCTAGGTTAGATCGATACTAGAATCGAGCTATTATCTAGAGAAAGGGAGCTTATACTAGAGATAGCTTTTAATCGAGAGAAGGTCTTTACTAATAGCTAGTCCTACGTTAGAGGAATCCTACTAGAAGTCTTTCTACTATAGAAGATCCTTACTATTCTATATAAGCTATAGTAAGCGAGACTATTTTATCTTCTACCCTCGTTAATATAGGAAGTTAAATAGATAATTCGAGAGCGAGAAGATACCGGCACGCTAGAAAGATATTATAGATCGTACCGTAATCTATACTTCTTAGTTAGAAAGAAGACGAAGCCTAGAAAGAAGTAGAAATTCCGACTTATTAACGCTACGTAACGGATTAACGAGGTTACTATCCGTAATACTAATTTGCTACTAGATACGGATAGATTTTCGGAAGCATTTATAGGATGCGTAATTGCGTCGCTAGTAGATATCTTTTCTAGCTACGACTAAATTCTACTTAACTCGAGCTATAGGGACCTAACTAGTTTCGATATACCTCTAGGACTCTACTACTAAACTACGCTACTATAAAGAGCGACGAACTCTCTAGCCTAGTTTATAAGAGCGATATATACGGTCCTATATAAGTAGATCTCGTATACTACGAAACTCTTTATAGATAATATTAGAATCCTTAGACCTAAGATACGATATAATAATAAAGAAGTAGAACCTAGCATCCGTCGCTTTGTCTAAGAGCATCTAATAAACCTAGATAACGTTCTAGTAGATCTTAAACGAGCTAGATTAATAGTTTATACGCGAAAGCTTTAGATTTACTACTCGCGGATTAAGATTATTAGCTATATTACGGACGCTAATAGTAGATACCTAGATACTCTACGAGTAATTAAGATCGTAGAATAGCTTAAACCTAAGGATTAGAAAGGCGTTTACGTATTCGTTAGTATAGTAGTTTACTACTAGATCTAGATTAACGAATTTATAGTTATCCTTTAACTCCTATTTAAGTTACTAAAGAAGAATACGGAATTTAAATAGACTAAAGAATATAGATAAGCAAAGTAAAAAGTTACGGAAATACTCGTTAGCGCTCTAGCGCTAATCTCTATTAACTATTCGTATAGTTATCGCCTAATTATTATAGTAATTAATACTAGCGGAGAAGGTTAAAGAGCTATACTATTCTAAATTAAAGCAGATAGACTTCGTTATCCTACCCGATTTAAGTCTAGGCTATTCTTAGTATACGAGCGCAAATATAACGCTAGTAAGCGCGAAATACTTAAAGTATTAAAAGTATTAAAGAAGTGCCGACTATAGCTATTTAAAGTTTTCTTCTAGCTAGAGGTCGACGCTAATACGCTCGTATACTAACTTAGTAGCGCTACGTTAGACCTACCTAACGTAGTAACTACCTAGTAGCTAGCGTAGATTCGGCTATTCGATTTTAATATAGTCTACGTTCTAGGAAAGTACTATACTAGCTTAGACGCATTATCTCGCAAGCTACTAACCGACTATAATTTAGAGGAGCTTTAAAGTAAATCGAATATCGACAATCTAGTCGATAGCGCCTTCTTTACTTACTTAGCTATAGTCGAGCTAGATGCCTTTCTAGCTAGAGTAGATTAAGATAAGGAAATACTAACTAGAACGTATTCGGACGATTTAAAGAATATTACTTATTTCCTTATATATCTTCGGAAACCTTAAGGAATAAGCGATACGTAGTACTAGTCTCTAAGGAAACGTACTCGTTTCTTTTATATTAGCGACGAAGGTTAGCTAATATAGTAGCTAATACTAGAAGCAATCCTCTAGAGAGTAGTAGACGATCTAGAGTATTAGGATCGAATTATTAAAGCCTACTACGACTTCTACGGCTACCCTAGCCTAGAACGTACGTTTCGTATAGTACGAAAGCGGTAGTAGTAGAACGGTATATATACGTCTATTTACTAGTAGTATAAAGGATATCCGTAATACTTATACTAGAATAGTACTCGCCGGCCTAGACTACTATTCCTACTAGAAAAATAGTTCTTAGAAGAACGTTAGTATTAGCCGGCTAATATACGTTAACTAGCTACTTATTCTAATACGAGAATTAAGATATGCTACTACTACGGGAACTTAAATTCGGGGCTTACTTTAGTAGTTTCGGGAGTCGGAGTTTAATTAGTAAGGCGGGTATACTTATAGCCTATAGTTCGAACACGAATAAAACATAAGGACTAATATAGATAGTAATAAAACGACGACGTGTAGCTATAACCTTCTTCCCTTATAAAGTCGTATATATAAAGGAGATAGTAGAGAAGTAGTTGCGATAGCTTCTAACGTGCACTTACTAGAAATAAGTACGTCGGACGAGATAGAGTCCGAGGACTAGCTACGTAGGGCATTCTATTACCTACCCGCCTTACGACCTACTCTATCTATACTAATATAAGCTACCCGAGTATATATAGTTTAGGGTTATATTAGTATATCGATACTATCTAGCTATACGAGCGCTTAATCTTAATTAATACGAAAGAAGCTATTTCCCGATAGCTAGAAGTACGAGTAGTATAAGTCTAACTAAACTATAAGGTTTCTACTACGTAGTATATAAGGTTTATCTATAAAGAACTTTTCTACCGATAGGAAGTAATAGCTAAGATCGTAATAGATAGCGGCCTAGAAAATAAGAAGGAAGTTCTACCTTTACTAGTATTATATAGAGTATAGAATATTAAGATTTCGACGTATTATCTATAATTAAATAGGATAATCGAGCGTAGCTATTAGACGATACTTATAGCGCTTTCGAAGCTAACGAATAGTAGATTATAGAACGCTCGATCTTATATCCTAGCGTTACTATAAGCTATTCGGACGATAGTAGTATAGGTAATAGGGCTAACGCTCGTAGAGATTATAATTAGAAGGGATGCCGTTCTTCTATTAGAACTAGAGTTTCGGACGTATTCTATTACTAATTAGGGAAAAGTTAGAGACTAGCCTTCTCTACTCGCTATAAGAGCTAAGTTAATAGCGAGGATAAATACGACCTTAGAGGAAGCTCGTTCTAGATAGAAGAAGCTATAGGAGTATAATGCCGAATATTTCTTTAACTATATACGTATAGATTAGCGAGTATTAAAGCCGGGCGATATAGTTATAGTTTTCCGTTTAGAGTTAAAAACTAGCTTTACTAATAAGCTTAACTATCGGTAGAGAGGGCCGTACCTAGTATACGCTATAGTCTAGAAGGGTAAGAGCTATAAGCTCTAGGAACTTAACGAGATAGTATTATAATATACCTTCCTTAGGTTTAATCTTAAGCCTATACTATACTAGAGAGATCTAGAGGAGCGGCCGCTAAAGAATACTATTCTAGAGAGCGAAGAATACGTTTATCTATAAGTATATATTAGTAAGCTATTAGGTATAACTTAAGAAGAAAGGGAGGAATATATCCGATAGCTACCTACGAACCTAGAGTAGAATTAGAGGAAAATTTAAAAATTTAGACTTTATAGAAAACCTAGTAATAGAGAACTAGTACGGGCAATACTTACTCTAAACCGGCTAGTAGCTACCTAAATAGGACCGGAGTTAAGACGAAATTACGTTACCTTAATAATTTCCGATAAATAAACTAATTAGTTTATTCGTCTAATTACGTAATTATCCGGACTTTACTTTAGATAAAGGCGTATAACGCCCCTACCTTAGTAATATAGAGGAGGTAGTATAAAATTAGTAGACTTTGAACCTCTTTAACTAATCTATTAAACTCCTCTAATAACTAATAAAGAACCTAGTTACTATAGTAACTACTTTAAAGAACTCTACCTAAACGGCGACGTTACTAGGATAGCGCGTCTATTTATTTACTATAATAAGCTTAAATAAGCGCGTCGTCCTAGGCTACCTACGAATAACTAGCTAGCACCTTACTAAAAATACGAACTACGCGTATATAAAGACCTTTTTAGTATAATAGTTCTCGCTTCGCCTAGCTATTATAGCGCCCCTTTTTAGTACCCGCCCGCTCTCGCTCCTCTAAATATAAGAACTCCGCCTAGTAAAGATAGCTACTCTTAGTAAGGTTATTAAGCTAAAGATCCTATCGGCGAGACTAGCTTATATACTATCTAACTACTCTACTCGCCCGCCTTCTTCTTCTTTACTTACTTACCTTCTTAAACCTATACTCGCTATTACGCAACTATATACTAAGAATATCTAGACTACTAATAACGCTCTCGATACTTACTACTCGTTATATATACCGCTCCTCCGCCGTAGCTTTACCGCCGCACCGACCGCAGACCTTAAATATATACTACGCGACCCGCCGTATTATTAGCTCTCTTTTAAGCTACCGAACGCCTCGCCGGCCCCTAAACTCGTAGAGAAATCACCCTATCCTCCTATAGTACTATACTATATTGCGCCCGAGGAAATTTCTGCTGCGGGCGGCCCGCTAGCCCGGCCCGTGCCTTGCCGCTAAGCCTTAGGCCTAGCTAGAGCTATAATACTACTAACAACTACGCTAACTTTATAAAGCTACTACTCTACGAGACGATACCCGTATTAAAATCCGAGTAGGCTATTCGAAAGAGCTTGCCCCCTTCTATAAAAGACCTACTAAGGTCGGAACGGTAATACTAATACTAACGCCGCTATAGCAGCAGAAAAAGCACGACCTTATAAACTAATAAAACCTCTCTCTCTCGTTATATACTCTATACTAGGGCGACCTAGAGTCTATAATAGATTTAGATTCGAGTAGATTAGTAAAGGAATAAAGGATTTATAGGCGATACTTGCACTTCTCTACTAGTAGGCTACTCTACCTCTACTTTAAGTAGAGTACTAGTCGTAGAGACCTAGTACTTCTAGAGAGTAAGGGTCTATATTTCGCTCCTATTTATACTAGGTTACCTACGTAAAGCCCCCTAAACTATTATATAGATAAAACGTCGCCGCAGGCCCGAATACTTCTACTTAAAGTATACCTTCTCTTATAAAATAAGTAGAAGAGTGCCCTAGTATCGTAAGTAGGCTAGGACCCGAACGCGATTAGAAATAGAGTATATAGGCAGCCCTCTCGGCGTAAGACTACTATACGACCCTTCTATAAACTAATTAATAGCAAAACGGTTAAATACCGAACCTCTACTAGAATAGAAGTAGAATACGGATCTCTATAGGACGCAGCGCCTATATCTGCATAGTAGGCCGGGCTAAGTACCCTACCTAACCGTACCTCTAGTTAGAGGGAATAGGGGAACCGAGAATACTAGAAAACCCTAAAAAAGCACCTGAACGGGGCCCCCCCCAGACATAGTACTAAATAATCCCCCCCCCCCTCTCGACGACTCTCCGAGCTACTAGCTCCGAGAAATAATAGAACTAGATACGAACGAAGCCTCTAAACGCTAGAAGAAGACCCTAGTCCCCCTTATCCCGCTTCTCTTCTAGAAACGACCTCTCTCGCTAACAAATAATAAATATATTATATAGGACCGCCTAATAGGCAACCGAGCAGCGCCGGACCCCTTTGCTAAGGTAGTATAGCGTAAGAAGATTATAGAGAAACTCTAGGAAGCCCGCTCGCTACTAGTCGAAGTAGTAGGACTCGTAATAGACCTCTTAGAGGAAATAGAACTCCTTAACCTAATCGAGATCTTCTAGGACTATACCGAGAGCTATAGACTCCCGGCTAGACTAGCCGACGCTATCGTAAGGCAGGTCGCCTCCCTTAAATAAGCGACGAAATTAGTAGTCTATACTACTACCCGCCTACCTTAACTACCTTAAAAAACTACTTAGCTAGGAGAGGAACAATAGGAACAACGGCCTATATACGCTACTATAGCTAAGGCAAACACTTCGACTAATCCTATACTATCTAGTAGTATACCCCCTTAAAGTACGAAGACTACGCTAGACGTAGAAACCTAGATTATAGTACTAGAAAGGATAAAAACATCTTAGAAGGCTAACTAGATCTACCGCCTAATCTTCCGGCATACCGAAGGTGCCTAGATCGACTCTCTATAGATTTAAGAGACGATAAACACCTCGTTCTAGAAGGCGAGACACCGAGACTTCCTAATTATAGAAGTTAACTAAACGTTAAGGGGTAACCTAGTCCTATACTTCCGAGACTAGAAGTCTAAGAATATAGTACTCGAGAACCTACTACTACTCTTCCTAAATATACTAATCCTCTTACTTCTCGACGATACTACCTAGTATAAAGTAGTAGTTTATAGCGTCTCTACCTACGACTTCGATACTTTCTATAGCTTAGATAAGGTTAAAAAGGATATTAAGGAATATAACCTAGGCCTACGAATCTAGAATAGGCCTATTTAGCTTATGCTAGCCGACCGACGTAAGGAACTAATAGGGGCTTTAATACTTATCGCGTTCTATATACGCGAAGAAGCGTCTAAGGCTATCTAGAACTACTTATTCGTAGGAGGAGTAAGCTATAGAGTATCCTATATAAAAGACAGACCGAAAACGATTATACCTCCGAAGGAATATTAGAGATACTACTATATATCCTTTAAGGTAACGTAAACCGAAGCGCTTAAGCCCTAGAATCCCTACTCGAGATAGGTATACGCGAGAAGGCCGATATTATTCTAGTATAAGAACTATAGATTCTTATATAAGAAGACTAAGGCCCCCTACGACTAATTCTATACGCTAGCTATACCCCTATACTCCTAGACCTATAGGTAGGACAACGACCGCAGACCTATATTTATACGAGGAGGATACTAGAAGTAGAGGCAAGCCCCGATCCTCTTAGCGACCCCGATATCTAGTTAATCCGCCTCCGAGACGCTAATAGCAACGAAACCTAAGTACTAAACGTCTATAACGAAAGGGATAATAATAGGACTTAGACCGTAGAATAGAGCCTTTATAGTATACGTCTAGACCGAGACGTTCTACTCGCTAGAGATTTTAATATCTAGCACCTAAGCTAGGATATAAACGGACAAGATACGAGCCCTAGGGCCCTCCGCTTCCTTAAGTAGCTTAAGGAATCCGACCTACTCCTTAAGAATATAATAGGCGTCCTAATATTCTATAGGTTAAATCTCCGGGTACTAAGTACCCTAGATTTTACCTTTACGAAAGGCAGCCTATCCCGAGTAGAAACTAGCTAGAATATACTCGAATTTAGCTCGGACTATTTAGCTATAATAACCCGGATACTAGGACGTAGTAGTCTTAACTAGTAACTCCCGAATCCGTATATAGTATACGATACGAAAGACGCGAACTAGAAAGAATTCTAAGACTATCTAGCGACCCGTAAAAACGAGCTAGAAGTCGGGGAGGACCTAGAAAAGGCTGCGGAAAAACTCTCGAACCTAGTATAAAGAGCCTACGAGCATACGCTCTAATAACGCTATTCTAGCTCTAAGTCTAAGCTATAGTAGAAACCCGAGCTTCGAGACCTCCGACGGATAATATAGCATACGTATACTCGTATCTTCGGCAATAGCCGAGTCCCTACGGCCGAATAGAAAGTAGCGTACCTTTAAACTAAGAATACGTACTTCCTAGCTATTAAGAGAGCAAAACGCGAGTACTAAAACAAATTTCTAAAGGGTACCGATTCGAAGACAATCTTTAAAGTAATGTCGTATACGAAGCCTAGGACTTAAGGCCTAGTACTAACGATCTAAGGAGAGACGTTATTCGTAGGAAAATATAAGGCATTCTAGAACGGACTTTTTCCGAGACCCCCCCTCGATAGAGGACTCCGAGCACGATAGAGCTCCTACTAGGTCGGAGACTAGGACTAGGAACTATTATTAGAAGAGGAACTACGACTAGTATACTCTACGATAAGAGTTAAAGGCAAGACTCCCGGACCGGATAGTATAACTTAAGAGATTATTAGCTACGTATACGCCGCTATTCTAGAAGCATTCCTCGCTCTATTCTAAGCACTTCTTAGCTGCGGCTACTACCCTAAGTACTAGAGGAAGGCGATAGGCGTTACTCTTACGAAACCGAACAAACTAGACTACTCTGTCCCTAAGGTATACTAGATTATCTTACTCCTAAGCTACCTAGGTAAAATTAGCGAGAGGATACTTATATAGAGACTCGGAAAGTACGTAGAGACCGGCCTGCTCCTATATAACTCCTAGATAGGAGGATATAAGAAACGGTTAGTAGTAGATATAGCTATACTTCTTACGAACTACGTTAAAAAGAGTAAGGCTAGAGGCCTTAAAACCTTAGTCGTATTCCTTAACGTTAAAGGAGCGTTTAACTACGTATCTAAGGGACGACTTCTATAGACGATAGTTAAATTATAGCTCCTATATATAATTATTAAATAGACGAAATCGTTCCTAGAATATAGGATAGTTTAGCTCTCTTTCGACGGCTAAATTAAGGTAGAAACCGAAATCGACATAGGAGTACTATAAGGCAGCCCTATCTCCCCGATACTCTTCCTTATATATATAAGAGACCTCTTTACGGACCTATAGGACGTCTACCCTCTCTTATATATCGATAATATAGGGATAGCTACCGTATTAACGAGCCTCTAGAAGAACGTAAGAATGCTATAACGCGAAGTTAGAAAGCTTATAAGGGAAGGGGCCCTCTAGGAAGTCGAATTCGACCTAGCGAAGATAGAACTCCTTTACTTCTCTAAAGGGAAAGGCGTAGAAGCTACGATTACCCTCCCGAGCGGCGATATAGTATAACTAGTAAAGAAAGCTATCCGCTAGCTAGGAATCTAGTTCGATACGTACCTATCGTTTAAAGAATATATCGCTTTCTAGGTAGTAAAGACAGAAGCGGCGTTTAACCGTATACTACGCCTCGCTAATATAGAGAACGGCCTTATAGTAAGATCTCTACGACAAATCTATACGGTATATATTACTATAATAGCAGACTACGGGTTACTAGTCTAGTAGTAGTTAAAGAGGTCTATCTAATCTCTAGAAGCAATCTAAGTAAGAGCCGCGAAACGGATCCTAGGTATATTCTATACGTCCCCTACGGTCTCGGCCGAACTCGAGGCGAACCTCCTACCGCCGAAGATTAGGCTTAAGAAATAGACAATCCTATATAGCTATAGAGCCGACAACCTGCCGCTTAGTTCCCTAATAGTAGTAGTACTCTAAGAGATAGATATTCGCCCGATAAGACGCTAGATACTAACTAGTATCGAGATCGTATAGTAGAAGTATAAGGAGAGATTATAGATAATTAAAGCGTTCGCGGAACACTTCTATAACCTAGAGAAACTAAAGGCTAAATAAGATATCTAGGAGTACGTCTAGAACCGATAGAAATAATACTTCGAAAGCTAGAAGGCCCGGAAAATATAGAGACTAGGGAGCTACTTTAACTACTTTAAGTAGAACCCTACGCCCGAGATTCTAAAAGATCGGAGGGAGATAACGAGCGCGTACTACTCTTTAAGACTAGGATACGGATACTTCCGGAGCTGCCTTAAGTATATCGGGAAAGCTATAGACGATCGATGCTAATGCGGATCCTAAGAAACCCTAGAACACCTCCTATTCGCATACTAGTTCTACTAGAATAGACGCCCGAACTAGCTAGTAAAAGCGAGATTACTAGAGGAAGTACTAAAAGATAAGATACTATAAGGGCTAGTACTAGCCTTTATAGAAGATATAGGCATAGGAACGAGGAGATAGCACCTTTATAAAGGCGAGGAAGAGGAAAGGGACGAACTAACTCCTTAACCCGAATAGCCGGGGGCGACCCTACCTTTCCCCCTAAACCTAATACTCTAGAGGCGACCCTGCCGTTTTTAGAAAACTCGAGACTATTAAGCGACGACGTCCCCTAATAGAACGACACTTAGAACCTACCCTTCTACGACCCCTCCCCTATATACTCTTAAGTCTAAATAGAATCGGCTAAGAAATAACCTCGCTATCGCTAACTAATAAAGTATTAAGTCCTAACCTAATAGCTAACTAAGCGACCTAATAGCTAACTAAGCGACCTAATAGCTAACTAAGCGACCTAACACCTAGGGGCGACCCTACCGTTTCTTTAGAAAACTCCTAATCTCTAGGCAATAACGTCCTCTAGTAGAATACTAGTTAGAACCTACCCTCTTTCGACTCTTCTCCTATATACCCTAAAGTTTAAGTAGGATCGGCTAAGGACGACCTTACTACCGCCGCCTAACGGGGTACTAGGTCCTAACCTAATACTCTAAGGGCGACTATACCGTCCTTCGAAGTTCGGGAACACCTTCTTTCTATAGTTATTTCCTTTTATACGCTCCTTTAAGTACCTCCTCTAGGTATCGGCCTATAATATCTATCTTTAGCGCGAATAAGAAACCCCTATAATAGAATACGATCGGTAGCTACTAGTAGCTCCCGTCCTATATAGTCTTCGACTCCTATAGGACGTAAATAGAACAAATAAACAAATAAATAAATAATAACGCTCTCGACGTAGTCGGCTAAGAAGAAGCTCTCGCTTATAAGAGATTTAAGGGCGCAAGTAGTATAGAAGAAATTATTCGTAGAATCGGCGCTCTCGCGCCCGAGGCCTAGTTAGAGGCTATTAAATAATTCTATACTAATATCGAAACTACTATAAATTAAGTCGCGTTAAAAGTATATAACCTAAGTAATAAGCTAGAGGAATTCGTTAATAAAAAAGAATACGATCGAATTCTCGGCAAGAATAATATAGTAAAGAAGCTCTAGAAGAATAGTAAAGAATAGTTAAGAAACCGCGTCTCGATTAAAGATACGCTAGATAGTCGCTTTAGTAATAAGAGCGCTTTTACCTATTACGATATATTCTTTAAAACTCGCTCGCTTACGAAGAAGGCGTTACTATAGCTTCGCTACTTTAATATTCTTAAACCGTAAGATAATCTCGTCTATATTAGGCTTATATTAGCGAAGGCTATTTATTTTCGGTATCTTAAAAACGAAGGAGGCTAGAAGCGACTAGATATAAGACCTACGTAGGTAGAGATAACCGTACGCTTCTAGAAGAAAGATAGATAGTTGGTCGCGTATAAGATTATATAGATCGACATATAGGATAATAAGTGCGTATAGTTATATAAGGAATCGAGGACGCTCTTTAACGTATATTACTTCTTAGTAGACGATAGTATTAACGATCCGGAGAATAAAAGTAGTATACTTAAAGACTATAAGCTTAGCTATAACTTTATAGGAAAAATTAAAGCAAGTATAGAAGCTTTCGTCGCGCTTTATAATAGAGGTCTATAATAGCTTAAGAAGTAGCTAGGAACTAAAACTAATAAAGAGGATCCTATATATATTATATATATCTACTAGAAGATACGCTAGTTATACTTTAAGGACCTTATCGCCTAAGATTAAAAGAAAAGTAAAGGACTTACGAAGCGTACTTAGAAATAGCTCGCTACGCCTACTAAGCTAAGAGGCGGAATTACTACTCCCTCTACTCTCGCTTCTTTTATATATAAAAAGGATATCCTCTATGCTAGCTATAGCTATAGTACTAAGCCTCTCCCGACCTTATTAGTATACGAGGACGGAGATTACGATACTACGGAGCTATACTAGGTAATACTAGCAATTCCGTATTATTAGCTACTAGAGAGATGCGCTAAATTAGGTCTCTACGAGCTAGAGGATCTCGCGCTAGCTAATCTATCGTTAGAAGTTTTAGAGCCTTCTCTCTACTATTCTTATATAACTTAATTAGTAGGAATTCTAGGCGTTCTCTATAACTCTAATAAAAGGACGGCTACGGAGAGACTAGAAGATTCTTAGGATATATCTAAGGCTATTTACGCGCTCGGTGCCTCTCGTAGAGAGAATAAAATAAAGAAGCGTATACTAGGAGATCGGGTCTTAGGTCCTTCTCGATTTAAGCCTTCTATAATAGACGACTTAATCCCTAGTTAGCGTTCGAAGATAATCGCTCTCTGCTCGCGCGACCCGAAGCTACTACCTAAGCCTACTAGTATTAAGAAGAATATATCGCCTAAAAAGCTATAGCTAAAGACGCTAAAGAAGAAGTCTAAAACTAAGCCGCGCCTCTAGTCTAATAAAGAATAGGCTTAGGAAGAAGAGTAGAATAAGAATAATAACGCTAAAATAAGTAATATCGGAGACGACTTAGAGTATAAATCGGACGTCTCGCTATCTAGTAAGAAGAATATTTTTACTAGTTCTCGTTTTAGGTATATTACTTCTACTTACCGACTCTCTAATACTAAGCGAGGCGAACTACGCGAACGCTAGCTAGGCTCCTCTATTCCTCTAATATATATAGGTATATAGCTCGTTCCTAAAGCGCGCGACTAGCTATAGGATCCCGTAGAAGTTAGAATAGGTCCCCGACTTTAGGTCGGTTCCGGGTCTAGGTCGGTTCCTAAGGGAACTAACTTAAGACCTAAATCGATAGGGTCCCCGACCTAATACGAAATCGATAGGTCGGGTCTAAATACTACTAGTTCCTATATAGGTCTTTATAGAGACCTAAGTTTAGAAAGATAGGTCTAATACCGGAGAATAAGACTAAGTCGCCGCGGGGATAATAGAATTGCTCTAATACTAAATATACGTATATATAGAACTAAGCGTTATAGTATATTAGAAGCGCTAGTTAAACTAGCAACTATAGTTATAGAGAAAAATAAGGATACTAACTATACTTGCCGACTATACTTGCCGACTACGAGATATCGGAATTAAATACTATTTATAATATCGACTACGAAGTCTATTCTACTCTACGAGTATAACGTAAAAGCAAATACTTCCTTTATTAAGTACTATAGCGAAGATATATTAGTACTATATCCTCCTCGTTATTACTAATCGAGTCGAAGTTACTCTATATAGTAGTTACTAACGTCTCCTAATCCGCCTCGAGCTACTCCTACTACTAATTTACTATATTATTCGAAGGCTCGAACGTAGTTAATATTAGTAGCGCCTCCTCTATAAGCGAATCCCGAGCCTATTACTACGCGTTACGCTCTCGAGAACGATAGTATATAATATTACTAAACGTCGAGAGATCGTAGGACCGATTATATCGGCTCTAATAACGCGCTATACTAAAGTCGCGCTTATAACTAGTTCTAGCTACTAGGATAGAGAGGATGTTCTAGGCTATTAGCGCGTAACCTAGATATTCTAATGCGATTATCGTCTATAACCGGAGTAGATACTTTATAGAATAGGTAGCCGAGTCCTTAAATCTAGCGTAGCGATAACGAGATACCTCGTCCGAATTAGCTAAAGGCTATACGGTCTGCCGCGGCTATCTAGATACCTTTTAATTAGAGTCGGAGTTATTACTATCTAATCTACTATAGAGACCTATTACGAATAATATCGCGGAGCGGTATAAGGCCTTTTTTAGCCTAGACTAGGACGTAGCTACGAGAGGCTTATATTGCGCGTATTCGACCTAGAATTTTAACTAGTAGTAATCCTCGAAGAAGGAATCGAGCCTCTCGCTAGAGAAGGCCTCGCGGTCCTAGAACGCCCGTTTTATTACTAGATTAAGAAGAATCGTAATACTATATATATTACTAAATCGCTCCTAGGTAGTAGTATAGTACTTCTTAAGCTTTGTCTATATAGCCTATAGGGTAGAATAAATCTTCTTTTACTAGGGTTATATTTTATATTTAAGTTTCTTATCTATAATATCTAGAATATCGAATAAGGTATTATAGTAGCTAAGAACGAGGTAGATTATTAGCCTCTTTATCGTACTAATCCGTATTATAGCTTCTACGAAAGGAGTAGTAAGGTTAATAATATATTTAACCCTCTTCTATTCTATAGTAGTTAGCTTTAGTTCGAGCTAACCCTTATTCTTAATATACTCGTCGATAATATCTCGTAGTTAAGAACTACGTATTAGTATAATCGTAGTTAAGCTCTAACGGGTCTTTATATCTTATATTAGGCGTAAAACTCTTTAAAGCATCTTCTTCTACTATTTATACTATTTCGAGTATAGATATAGATCTACGATCCTCTTTTGCTATAGTACTATAAAACTCTCGAAGCGTTAAGTACTAGAGTTTACCTTAACTATAAGTTTCTAGAACTTTATAGAGAGCGGTTATTAGTATAGCTTCTACCGACTATATTTACTAACTACGTATACTTCGTAGGAAGAATAAATAGTACCTTTATTAGAACTATAGCTAGACTTCCTACTTTAAGCTAATATAACGCGTTCGTATCTATCTCCTTATCCTATCGTTCCTATCTCTCGTTTCTTAGCTCGATCTTAAAAGTAGCGAAGAACTTCCTTAAGGAGAGCTAGATTATATATATAAAGTATAGGAACTATTCTAGACGGGAGAACTCGTAGTCTTTAGTATCTAATATCTCTCTTATATCCTCGTCTATTTCTTAAAGAGGAAGTTATTTAATCGAGACTAATAGCTTCGCTATACGTATACGCTCGTAGAAGCAAATATCGATAGCCTTAACGTTAGACCTCGTTAGTTAGAAGGTATATATATAGTAAGGATACGTATATAGCTATATATAGTATATTATTATTAGAAGTATTATCCGCTATTAGCGCTATAAGCCTATTTAAGATCTCGAAACGAGTAAGTACGTCGAATAGTAGGTCCGCTAGGACTTCGCTCGTATAACGGCCCGAAATATATAGAAAGGCTAGTATAGCCTTATACTAGGCCTACTCGCTATCGATCTAGTAGCCTCGTATCGTAAGGAATAATACTCGGAGCACCCCGGCGTACTAACCGTCGAGGGCGATAGCTACCTAGAAGGTTCTAGATAGCTAACGTTTTAGATTGTCCTCGGAGTAATCGACCGCGTCCTAGATATATAACTTAATCGTAGCGGCGCTCTTAAAGTCGATAGATCTAGTCTTCTCTAATAGATATTCGTAGATATACTAAACTATAAGACTTTCGAAGAAGTTTAAAGGTAAGCCTAGCTAGGAGACTATAAGCCTATATAACTCTAGAAACTTTAATCGTTCTAGGTACTCTATTCTAGTAAAACTTTTCTTAAGCCGTTCCTATAAATAAGAGCTATTAGTATATCTACGTTATATATCTCTATAAAGCGTAGTCGGCAAGCGTAGTCGGTAAGCGTAGTTAGTAAGCGTAGTCGGCACCTTATTCCCGTATTAATAAATACTAAACTTATAGATTAATCTTTAGTAGCCTTAATAACTTCTCTAGTAACTCTACGCTCCTAGGAGGCTCCTTTATAGCCTACTAAATCGAGGTGCTTTTAGAGAGCTTTTATTCCGTTACCTAGTCCTAGGTATTTAATAACTCTATTATATCCTCTATATATAACTCTTAGGGCGTAATATCCTAGTCTATACCTTTAACGAAAAATCTCTAGGCCTATAACGTTCGCGTATTCGAGTTCTATTTTATAGGATTCGAAGATATTCTACTATACTTATCGTAATACCTCGCCTCTTCGAGCTACTAATAGTAGTAGTAAAAGCCCTCGAACGACTAGGTATACTCCTACTACTATATCTATACGCTATTAGTTTTAACCTAGTTCTTAGAATCCTCTAGCGGCTTAGTAAGGTTAGCTAGAGGTAGTATCCTATCTCGCGTACTAGCTCGACTACTCGAGGTATTCGTAATCGGATAGCGTCCCTTCCTCTACTATTATACTACCTTCTTAATCGGACTAGAGTCGACGAGAGACGGCTGCGATTCGGAGTTAGTCTATCGTTCGCGAAGCTATATACTTATACGTCTTAAGGAAGAAGGAAGTATAGTACTACTACGTCGTATTAGAGTCGTAGGATATACTAGTAATACTATAATATAAAGTATATAGTACTAAGAAGGAATCGTAGAACTAGAGAGTAAAAGCTAGTAGAGTAATAGAGATAAATAATATTTATAGTAATAAGCGAACAATATACTACTCCGAGGTGCTATCTACGCGTAGCTAGAACTAAATCGCTCTAGAATCGATAGGTATAACCGTACCTATAGCGTTAGTAATCTATTAAATACCTATACCTAGTTATATAGTTACTAGCTAAACCGCTACTCGTATACGCGTGCTAGCTCTTTAAGAAACGGAACTATAGTAATAGAAATAGGTATAAAACGTATCGTAGAGGTATAATACTCTACGAAGAGCTACTAGATAAAGAGTTTTTATAGGCCCCTACCCTACTAAGTTATATAGGTTCCGCTTATTAATCCTCCCTTTCTTAGTATCTAACTAGATACTCTCTATATTAATTAAAGTAGACAAATAGTTAAAACTAGTTAGAATTTATAAAATCCTACTCTAACTTTTATAAGTTTTATCCGTTATTTTCTTAAAGTTAGGCCTACGTACGGACCCGAATAAACTAACTAGTTTATTTACTATACTTTATCTCTACGCTAATCGAACTCGCGTAGAACGCCTATATCTTCTTTAGACCGGTTCTATAATTCCTACTTAAAGGACGTAGTAGCGTCTTTCTACGTAATACGCTCTTTAATAGTAAAGAAGCTATCCTCCTTAAAGACTTCTTTCTTAGTAGCTTAGACTTAAGCCTAGGTCGTCTTAAGCTTCTTTTTAGCCGCCTCGGTCTAGTCCTAGTAAGTCTAGAGGAACTTATTATAGGATAAGTATAGCAAGCGTCGAGCCTCTATTTATACCTATTTTTCTAACTAGTCTCGAACTCTAACGATAGTATTAGATATAATATTAATATAGTAGATACGGTACTTCTATAGGAGAATCTAACTATAGATAGTATAGTCGAGTTCGCGCCTAGTAAAGGAAAACGCTAGAGGTTCGTAAGAGGCGTATATAGCTTTAACTTCTTTTAGCCGATCCTTGTTACTAATAAGTAGCTAGCCTTTCTCGACCTTTATTAGCGTAGGTAGGACGATACGACAGACTCTTAAGCTTAGTCTATTACTATAGAAAAGCGTAGAGTATAGGAAGAGCGCATCTCTAATCTAAACGCTAAATCCTTGAAGAAAAACCGTCTTAGCATTTCTTAGTTCTTCTTTTACTACTCTTAGTATATAAAGTAGCCTAATATTAGTACTCGGTTCGTCGCCTATTAGATCGACCTAAGTCTTAAAAACGTATCTTAAGTAGTCGCGTAGGTCGGTTATATCGTAGCTACTAGGTTTCCTCGGTACTAATCTAAGCGTATCGCTAGTCTTATTATTATCTAGAGTAATAGTCGAGATAAGAAGGTTTAGGCGAGATTAAAGCAAGCGAGCGACGTCCGTACGTAAAAATAGAGAACTAAGGCCTATATTACTATTAAGTTATAGCTCCTAGTTGTCGCTATAGTATACGATTTAAAATTTCCCTAGGTCGGTAATAGTAGGTAGCTATTAGAAAGGATATTAGCGACTAGATAGTATTTCTAGAGTCGCTATCCTATAGAACGATATTATATAACTATAGTATAATGTCCTAACGTAATAGCTACTAGGTTAACGAGAAGAATATATTCTATAGGTTGCTATAGGCGGAGCTAGTACGGTTATTATAGTAATAGTAAAGCTCGAACTCTATCCGTATAATTTCTAGGATCTCGGGATCCTATAGCTAGTCGCGTGCTTCTAAGACGAGCTATATACCTATATATATTAGAGGAATAGAAGAGCCTAACTAGCGTTCGCGTAGTTTATCTCGCTTAGTATTAGAAAGCTAGTAAGTAGAGGCAATATACCTAAAACGAGAACTAGTAAAAATGTTCTTTTTTCCGGGTAGTAAGGCGTCTAATTTATGCTTTAATTCGTCTCCGATATTGCCTATCTTAGTATTATTATTCTTATCCTACTCCTCTAGAGCTTATTCTTTATTTACTTAAGGGCGCGGCTTAGTCTTAGACTTCTTCTTTAGCGTTTTTAGCTATAGCTTCTTAGGTAATACGTTCTTCTTAATACTAGTAGGCTTAAGCTTAGGGTCGCGTAGGTAAAGAGCGATTATCTTCGAACGCTAACTAGAAATAAGGTCGTCTATTATAGAAGGCTTAAATCGAGAAGGACTAAAGACCCGATCTTCTAGTATACGCTTCTTTATTTTATCTTCTCTATAAGAGGTACTAAGCGCGTAGATAGCCTTAGATATATCTTAAGAATCTTCTAGTCTCTTTATAGCTATCTTTTTATTAAGGTCGTAGAGAACGCCTAGAATTCCTACTAATTAAGTTATATAAGAACGGTAGAAAGGAGGCTTTAAAACTTCCGATAATAGATTAGCTAGCGCGAGATCCTCTAGCTCGTAGAGACCTAATTTAGCGCGTCTCTCTAGTAGCTAATAATATAGAATTACTAGTATTACCTAGCGTAGCTTCGTAGTATTATAGTCTCTATCCTCGTATACTAATAAGGTCGGGAGAGGCTTAGCGCTATAGCTATAGCTAGCGTAAAGGATGTCCTCTTTAAGTATAAGAGAAGCGAGGGTAGAGGGAGTAGTAATTCCGCCTCTTAGCTTAGTAGGCGTAGCGAGCTATTTCCGAGTACGCTTTATAGGTCCTTTGCCTTTCTCTTAATCTTAGGCGATAAGGTCCTTAAAGTATAACTAGCGTATTTTCTAGTAGATATACGTAATATATATAGGATCCTCTTTATTAGTCTTAGTTCTTAGCTACTTCTTAAGCTATTATAGACCTTTATCGTAAAGCGCGACGAAAGCTTCTATACCTACTTTAATTTTTCTTATAAAGTTATAGCCGAGCTTATAGTCTTTAAGTATACTACTTTTATCCTCTAGATCGTAGATACTATTATCTACTAAGAAGTAATACGTATTAAAGCGCGTCCTTAATTCCTTACGTAACTATACGTACTTATTATCCTATATATTAATCTATATAATCTTATACGCGACCGACTATCTATCTTTCTTCTAGAAGCGTATAGTTATCTCCGCCTACGTAGGTCTTATATCTAGCCGCTTCCGGCCTCCTTCGTTCTTAAGATACCGAAAATAAATAGCCTTCGCCGATATAAGCCTAATATAGATAAGATTATCTTATAGTTCGAGAATATTAAAGCGGCGAAGCTATAGCAACGCCTTCTTCGTAAGCGAGTAAGTTTTAAAGAATATATCGCGATAGGTAAAAGCGCTCTTATTACTAAAGCGACTATCTAGCGTATCTTTAATCGAGACGCGGTTTCTTAACTATTCTTTACTATTCTTCTAGAGCTCCTTTACTATATTATTCTTACTAAGAATTCGATCGTATTCTTCTTTACTAACGAATTCCTCTAGCTTACTATCTAGGTTATATACTTTTAACGCGACTTAATTTATAGTAGTCTCGATATTAGTATAGAATTATTTAATAGCCTCTAACTAAGCCTTAGGCGCGAGAGCGCTAATTCTACGAATAATTTCTTCTATACTACTTACGCCCTTAAATCTCTTATAGGCGAGGGCTTCTTCCTAGCCGACTATATCGAGAGCGTTATTAGCGGTCTAGACATTCTTAGTACGCAGTTATATAATAGCGAGCATAGGTTCTAAAAGGCGAGTAAGTAAAGAAGGAGGAGGCGGGTAAGTAGAGTAGTTAGATAGCGTATAAGCTAGTCTCGCCGACGGGATCTTTAGCTTAATAACCTTACTAGGAGTAGCTATCTTTTACTAGGCGGAGTTCTTATATTTAAGGAAGCGAGAGCGGGCGGGTACTAAAAAGAGGCGCTATAATAGCTAGGCGAAGCGAGAACTATTATACTAAAAAGGTCTTTATATACGCGCGGTTAGTATTTTTAGCAAGGTACTAGCTAGTTATTCGTAGGTAGCCTAGGACGACGCGCTTATCTAAGCTTATTATAGTAAATAAATAGACGCGCTATCTTAGTAACGTCGCTATTTAGGTAGAGTTCTTTAAAGCGGTTACTATAGTAACTAGGTTCTTTTATTAGTTATTAGAGGAGTTTAATAGATTAGTTAGAGAGGTTCGAAGTCTGCTATTCTTATACTACCTCCTCTATATTACTAAGGTAGGGGCGTTATATGCCTTTATTTAAAGTAAAGTCCGGATAATTACGTAATTAGACGAATAAACTAATTAGTTTATTTATCGGAAATTATTAAGGTAACGTAATTTCGTCTTAACTCTAGCCTCCTTTAGGCGGCTATTAGTCGCTTTAGAGTAAGTATTGCCCGTGCTAGTACTCTATTACTAGGGTTCTTATAAAGTCTAAATTTTTAAATTTTCCTCTAATTCTACTCTAGGTTCGTAGGTAGCTATCGGATATATTCCTCTCTTTCTTCTTAAGTTATACCTAATAGCTTACTAATATATACTTATAGATAGACGTATTCTTCGCTCTCTAGAATAGTATTCTCTAGCGGCCGCTCCTCTAGATCCCTCTAGTATAGTATAGGCTTAAGATTAAACCTAGGAAAGGTATATTATAATACCGACCCGTTAAGTTCCTAGAGTTTATAGCTCTTACCCTCTCGGACTATAGCGTATACTAGGTACGGCTCTCTCTACTAGTAGTTAAGCTTATTAGTAAAGCTAGTTCTTAACTCTAAACGGAAAACTACGACTATATCGCCCGGCTTTAATATTCGCTAATCCGCACGTATATAGTTAAAGAAATATTCGGCATTATACTTCTATAGTCTCTTCTACCTAGAACGAGCTTCCTCTAAGGTCGTATTTATCCTCGCTACTAACTTAGCTCTTATAGCGAGTAGAGAAGGCTAGTCTCGGACTTTTCCCTAATTAGTAATAGAATGCGTCCGAAACTCTAGTTCTAATAGAAGAACGACATCTCTTCTAATTATAATCTCTACGAGCGTTAGCCCTATTACCTATACTACTATCGTCCGAATAGCCTATAGTAACGCTAGTATATAAGATCGAGCGTTCTATAATCTACTATTCGTTAGCTTCGAAAGCGCTATAAGCATCGTCTAATAGCTCCGCTCGATTATCCTATTTAATTATAAATAATACATCGAAATCTTAATATTCCGTACTCTATACGAGGCTAGTAAAGGTAGAACTTCCTTCTTATTTTCTAGGCCGCTATCTATTACGATCTTAGCTATTACTCCCTATTAGTAGAAAAGTTCTTTATAGATAAACCTTATATACTACGTAGTAGAAACCTTATAGTTTAGTTAGACTTATACTACTCGTACTTCTAGCTATCGGGAAATAGCTTCTTTCGTATTAATTAAGATTAAGCGCTCGTATAGCTAGATAGTATCGATATACTAATATTCTCCTAAGAACCGTTTTTCTAGTAGGAATAGCGGTCTAGGCCGGCGAGTACTATTCTAGTATAAGTATTACGGACATCCTTTATACTACTAGTAAATAGACGTATATATACCGTCCTACTACTACTACTTTCGTACTATATAAAACGTACGTTCTAGGCTAAGGTAGCCGTAGAAGTCGTAGTAGGCTTTAATAATTAACTCTAATACTCCGAATCGTTTACTACTCTCTAGAGGATTGCTCCTAGTATTAGCTATTATATTAGCTAACCTTCGTTACTAATATAAAAGAAACGAGTACGTCTTCTTAAAGACTAGTACTACGTATCGCTTATTCCTTAAAGTTTATAAAGATATATAAGGAAGTAAGTAATATTCTTTAAATCGTCCGAATATGTTCTAGTTAGTATTTCCTTATCTTAATCTACTTTAGCTAGAAAGGCATCTAGCTCGACTATAGCTAAGTAGGTAAAGAAGGTACTATCGACTAGATTATCGACATCTAATTTACTTTAAAGCTCCTCTAAATTATAGTTAGTTAGTAGCTTGCGAGACAATATATCTAGGCTAGTATAGTACTTCCTTAGAATATAGACTATATTAAAATCGAATAGCCGAATCTACGCTAGCTACTAGGTAGTCGCTACGTTAGGTAGGTCTAACGTAGCGCTATTAAGTTAGTATACGAGCGTATTAGCGTCGACCTCTAGCTAGAAGAAAACTCTAAATAGCTACGGTCGGCACTTCTTTAATACTTTTAATACTCTAAGCATTTCGCGCTTACTAGCGTCGTATTTGCGCTCGTATACTAAGAATAGCCTAGACTTAAATCGGGCAGGATAACGAAGTCTATCCGCTTCGATTTAGGATAGTATAGCTCCCTAACCTTCTCTACTAGTATTAATTGCTATAATAATTAGGTAATAACCGTACGAATAGTTAATAGAGATTAGCGCTAGAGCGCTAACGAGCATTTCTATAACTTTTTGCTTTGCTTATCTATATTCTTTAGTCTATTTAAATTCCGTATCCTTCTTTAGTAACTTAAATAGAGGTTAAAAGATAACTATAAATTCGTTAATCTAGATCCGGTAGTAAACTACTATACTAACGAACACGCGAACGCCTTTCTAATCCTTAGGTTTAGGCTATTCTACGATCTTAATTACTCGTAGAGCATCTAGGTATCTGCTATTAGCGTCTATAATATAGCTAATAATCTTAATCCGCGGATAGTAAATCTAAAGCTTTCGCGTATAAACTATTAATCTAGCTCGCTTAAGATCCGCTAGAACGTTATCTAGGTTTATTAGATGCTCTTAGACAAAGCGACGGATGCTAGGTTCTACTTCTTTATTATTATATCGTGTCTTAGGTCTAAGGATTCTAATATTATCTATAAAGGGTTTCGTAGTATATAAGATCTACTTATATAGGACCGTGCATATCGCTCTTATAAACTAGGCTAGAGAGTTCGTCGCTCCCTATAGTAGTATAGTTTAGTAGTAGAGTCCTAAAGGTATATCGAAACTAGTTAGGTCCCTATAGCTTAGATTAAGTAGAATTTAGTCGTAGCTAGAAAAGATATCTACTAGCGACGCAATTACGTATCCTATAAATGCTTCCGAAAATCTATCTATATCTAGTAGCAAATTAGTATTATAGATAGTAACCTCGTTAATCTATTATATAGCGTTAATAAGTCGGAATTTCTACTTCTTTCTAGGCTCCGTCTTCTTTCTAACTAAGAAGTACGGATTATAGTACGATCTATAATATCTTTCTAGCGTGCCGGCATCTTCTCGCTCTCGGATTATCTATTTAACTTCCTATATTAACGAGAGCGGAAGATAAAACGGTCTCGCTTATTATAGCTTATATAGAATAGTAAGGATCTTCTATAGTAAGAAGACTTCTAGTAGGATTCCTCTAACGTAGGACTAGCTATTAGTAAAGACCTTCTCTCGATTAAAAGCTATCTCTAGTATAAGCTCCTTTTCTTTAAGTAATAGCTCGATTCCGGTATCGATCTAATATAGAATTTTTAGAGTTAATCGAGATCCTCGAGGTATATTTAAAAACTTTTTAATTAGATATTTTTAGTTAAACGGTCCTGTCCCTAGAGATATAGATGCTTCTCGTGCGAGCGCCTTATCCCTCTAGCTAGGATCCTCTCTAAGTATAGATCTATCTATTATCGTAATATCTATATCTACTAGCCTAATCTTATTAGCTACTCTCTTATATAGAGTAAATGCTCCTATCTCTAGTAATAGTTCTAGGAACTTCTAGATTCGTTCGAGTATAATTAGAGGGGGATCCGTACGCCTTTAGTCCTACTTCTTATATTCTTCTTCGATTATTTAATTATTCCGTACTATAAATAAATATGCTAGATTTTCCTACTATTCTAGGTCGTTTTCGATAGTTTCTACTAAGAGTATATTTAGTTTTATAGTAGCTATCCCTAAAATTACCTACCTAGGTACCTAGGAGTATTTAAGAATCTCTCGATTATTAGGATCTAGAGTTAGGCTACTAATCCCGGCCTGCCCCGTTAGCTACTCTAGCTAATTTCTATATACTAAGAAGGTAAGGTTATATAAGCGATTACGTAATTAACCGAATAAACTAATTAGTTTATTCGGTCCGGCCTAAGGGTCTAGTTCCTTAATTTCTCGTTTACTTATATTTATATATACGTTCTAGTCCTACCTAACCGCCGCCTAAGCTATTCCTATAGGCGTCCCGGCGTGCTCCCTCGCTAGCTCTCTATCTAGCGTAGCTATTCTCCTAGCTATTCTAGTAGTATCCTAGCTAGTTTCTCTAGCTTCGTCTATAATTAGCACGCCTAATCCCGAGCTCTCTTTTTAGTCTAGCTAATACTCCCTTAAGGCTATTAGTATCTTCCCGACCTTATTCTAACTCTATTCGTCTCTAGATCTAGTAGGTACTTCCTCTAGTAAGAGCCTAATACTACGTACGTAGTTGCTTTAGTCGGTATATACTAGTTCTCGAGGGTATATCTCTAGAAGACGCAATATTAAGTCTAGATTCTACGTATACTTAAACTACTAAGCCCGATACTACGGGTTCTAGAGCTTAACTAACGGTTCTAAAGCTAGGAGTAGCTATAAGGCAAACCGGCGTTATAAGCCTAGATTTTCTCTTATTTTATCGGAGCGGTCTTAGCTTAAAGAATCTATATAGTAGAACAGAAAGAGCTCGTACTATATAGGGTTTTTAAATACGAGGTCTTCTAGTATCGGATCTCTAAAAAACGAGATATAGTATAAGTAGAGAAAGTTATACTCTAGTAAGTCTTTAGAGAAGAAAAGAGGACTATTTAGTAGGTTCTCTTACGTAGAATCTCTAAACTAGTCTAGGTCGGTTTAGCGTAACTCGCTAACGAGTTATAAAAATATAGTCGTATCGAGAGTAGGAAATACTCTTACGATAGTTACGGTTCTAGCGTTATTCTACTAATAGTAGGCTATAGATATAGTCGCGCTTAGAGACTAGCCTAGATAGTATCTCTTAGCGCGCGCTCTTTTTTCGAGCGTTAGAAAACGTCTTCTAGTATTAAGTATCTAGTATTCCCTTAGGTACTATAGAAGAATACCTAGTTGCCCTTCTTATTAGCTAGAGATCCCTCCTATAAACTATTATCGCAATTTTAAACTACTAGGCGGACCTAGCGTGTCTAGGGTCTTCCTAGAAGTAGTAGTATATCTAGGATAGAGGTAATAAAAACTAGAGTCCTAACTACTATACTATAAACTTCGACGCGAACATCTTTATAGATCCTAGAAAAGGCTACTAGTCCTAAAATACTACGTATCCTCGTAAAGCTCCCGTATTTAATAGGTAAGCGTATAGCTTAAGCGCTAGCGATACTTATAATAAGCCTACGAAGTCCTATTATACGCCTCTACGCGGCCGTAGATAGAAATAGATGCTCTCGAGCATACTAGCAAAGTATAAGAGCATATAAGACAATCCTACTTCGCTACTACTAGCCGTATACCTAATAAAATAAGAACTACTATAAGATAACCCTAAGACTACCTAACGAACTAAGGCAGAACCCTACTATAGAAGAGGTAGAAAAGAGAGGATAGAATAGAATAGGTAGGATAGGAATAGAGAGAGGAGGTAGCTACTAGGCAAGAGATTAGCTATTTACCTACTAAAAAGAGCTATAGAAGGAAGGGAGAAAGGCAGACCCTTCCTACCTAGAATATATATTCCTAGAGACGACCCTCTAGGTCCGAGATCGAATAGAAATAGAGGCCTCTATACTAACTCGATATACTATACTAGCTATATCTACTACTAGAACTAATTTTAGATATTAAAATTCTATATGTAGGGGCTTGGCACTTAGTAGCTTGGCGCTTGGCGCCAAGCTACACTAAGTAAAATTCTAGTTCCCCTAGGCATCGGCCTATAATATCTGTTTTTAGCGCGAATAAGGCACCTCTACTACGAGAGTTTTTTAGCCTAGGAGGCTTTTCTCTCTCTTCTACGACCGGTTAGGCATTAGGCCTACCCGTACTATATAGTCTTCGACTCCTATAGCACGTTAATAGAATAAACAAACAAATAAACAAACAACGATACTTATAATAATATATTCTACTTCTTTATTAATTAAGACCTTATACTTAACCTAGTAGTTACCGAACCTTCCGACGATAGTAACGCTAGAAACTAGCGTATACGGAATACGGAAATCTAGATTAATACTACTAGGATCCTAGTAGAGCTTACTTGCGGCTATTATAGCTTTTCTAACTAAGTCTAAGTCCTAATCGGCTCTTCTAAGAGCGCCTATATAGAAAAGGCCTCCCTATAGTAGTAGTTAGTCCTTATTATCGTTATCGCTATCTTGCTTATAGGATCCTATATTACTCTCTATATCTTCCTTAGTATCTTCTTTATTAGAATAATCTTGCGCCGCTACTTCTAGCCTAGTACTAATTTCTTCGAAATTTACTATAGCTATAGTAGTTAGTTTAATAGGTCGCTTAGATACGTAGTATCGAGAAAGAGTAAGGTAGTAAGTAGGAGTCGTTAATTTTCGGCTATAAATAAAACGGTTTAGTGCTCCTTTCTAACTAAAGAGCTATAGCTTACTAATTTCGATTAGTAGAGTTAGATTAAGAATCTTTTCTACCTAAAAGGCTTCCTATTCCTCCTTAGTAGTAGCCTACTTTAAATAATTATCTAGACGTAGGCTTTTTATAGGACTACGCGTCTCTTTAGCCTTTATATATAGTAGCGCTACTAGTCCTAGCGTATTGTCTTTTATAGTTACGTCCGTCGCCTAAGTTCGACCTTAAGTCTAACTCTCTACTAGCTACGATACTTAACGTCCTACTATATTATCGATAATATCCTACTCGAATCTCGTAATAAATTAGTAGGTACGAGTAGTATCTACTTGCTTTTTAGCTTTTTGCTCCGTAGCTTTTATAACTTTAGCTTATAGGTAGGAAGGGTTCTCTAGCGCTTTACTCTTTCGTAAGAAGGAAGTAACTAGCTAGGAGGTAGTATATACCCTAGTAAGTCCTTCCTCTTTCTCTAAGTCTATACTAATATTAAAACTTCCCGCTTTAATACTAACGAAGGTTATATTATACGCTCTAACCTCTAGTATCGCCTTAAACCTCTATAGGCTCGGCTATATACTTATATTAATAGGCCTAAAGCGCTCCTTAAGGGCTAGAATAATAGCCCCGAGTTTCGTAGAGCGCTTATCTTATACGTATCGGATAATTTTAGAGCGACCCTTATCTGCCTCGCTATAGTAGATCCTTTAGTCTTTATTCTAGTAGAGGAACTTATTAGCTTCTAGCTACTTAAAGTCCTAGTAGCTAGACGAGATATAGCCTCGCTAGTCGTATATCTAGCAATTCTCGCCTATCTTAATATCGATAGCGGCATACGCGGCGATCGTAGCTTTCTCCTTAAGATCTTACTTATACTTTAGGTTCTTTAGTAGACTATATTTAGCTTCCTATTTCTTACTAAATATTATTGCTATTACTACTATTTATTCTATTATCTTATTAATATTAGACTTGCTAGTCTTAGATACTATAGAAGTAGGTTCTAGCTTTAGACCGGATCCTTTTATAGCTTTAGTAAGGGTCTCTATAGGTTTAGCTAATCCTTTTTTAAAGATATCGATATAACTCTTCTCGCGACGAAGGACTTCTTTAGTAACTCGTAGAATGTTCTTAAAGTCGTAGAAGGTATCTAGTCTATCTCTATTAAGGCGAGCTCGTTTCTAAATCTAGCGACGTAGATTTTCGGGGAACGGTTTTAGTAAATACTAGGTTCTAGTAATATAATTAAGCTACATTTCCTTAATCTAGTTAGATAAGATCTCGAACAACCTTACGTAGTTATTTAGCTCCTTATTGCCTTTATAATGCTGCTCTAATAACTTAGCGAGGAACGACCTATCTTAAAGAAGCTTATAACTATCGAAGTTATAGAATTCCTTATATAAGCTTATATAGAATAGCGCCTAGTTCCTAGTATAGAAGCCTAGGAGACGACGAACCGATTCTTTATAATTAAGGTAGATATAGTCTAATAATTAGTCTAATCGCTCTCGGTCGGTTACTCTAGTTTCTCTAGTTAATCTATAGCTATAATATATAGTATCGAAGCGATTAAGGAATTTAGTTACGTCCTTGCCTTAGAACTACTTAACCTTATCTATGCCTAGAACCGGTATATTTAGACGGATTATCCTAAGAATTTAGTTTAGCTAGTTTAGGCTAATTCTAGCGTTATTCGCTTCGGCTAGTAAGCTCGGTTATATATTTAAGTAGGTCGGGTTAATAGGTACTTATAGTCCGAAGGTTCTACCTCTTCCTTTTATATAAGCTAAGAAGGGATCTCGAACTAGTTTATAACCCGTATTATAGTTATAAATACGTATAGAGCGTCGAGGTATATATACTAGTCGGAACTTAGTTTATATTTCTAGTTCGAGCTTCTTAGCAACGGCCGTAGCATACTTGTTTTTAACTCTAAATAGTACTACTTCGTTACGTAAGCTAAAGACTAGTTCTAGAATTAAGGATAGAGTTAGGCCTACTTCTTCGAGGAAATCCTAGAACGATAGCAACGCCGTATAGTCGCTAGTATTACCTTCTAGCGTTTAGATAAAACTAGCTAAAGTCCGAACTACTTAAGTAGTACGGTTAATAGAGTTCGGTGCCGTAGCTAGCTATAAGGGTCCCGCTACTAGTTCCTAAGTAGATTCGAACCGAGTTTCCTATCGGCGAATAGCTTTGTTCTAACTATCTAGTTTTGTCTCGGAGTTACTAGAATCGTTAGTATTCTCGCTATTACCTTTAAGGTCGTTAGTTTCTACTAAAATAAAGAAGATAGAAATAGAAGAGTAGAGTAGGGAGTAATCGATATTATTATTAGCGTAAATAACCTCTAGTACTTCTAGACTATCGATGCCTATTATATAGAAGGCCTCGAAGGCTCTTCTATTATCTAGTATAGCGGATATTATTCGGCCGATATTCGGACTTAGTAATTAAACTAGTTAGTTTAATTAAAAGTTAGATATTTTATTATTATTTCGTGTTCCGGTTATTAACTACTTATAAATTAATATAAAAAGAATAAAAGAAGAACTATAATAAATAAAGAAAATCGTATAATCGTTAAGCGTTATTAGTAGAGTCGCATCCTCTAAATATTTATAGTAGAGAAGGTTAGTCTTATATATCTTTAGGGTAAGTAACGAGCCTATATTTAGATAGCTTCTCCTCTTCTAGTAAGTAGGTTTCCTTCTAATCTAGAGTAATAAGGACGATATAAGGGCACTCTAGGCTTATACCGTAGTCTTTTATCTTATTCTAATAGCGCGCTATTCCTTAGGTAACTAATCCTAGACCTTTTAAGCGAACTAATACGAGAGAGCAAGGATCTCCTCTTTCTCGACTTTATTAGTAGGAGGCTTAGTATTAGCTTTACTAGTTCGGGGTAGTTAATACTATAGTAACGAGGGCAAATAGTAATTTGCTATATAGGGCTATTACTAGCGTTTCTAGGAAGAGAGGGCTAATATAGGACTTCCGCGTAGTTAGTTCGTTCCTATTATCTCCTATAGCTCGTATTATTACTATTTTTAGCCTAAAAGCCTAAGTAATCCCTCTATATAAGTATAGTAACTCTAAGCGAGTCCTTAACGGCCGAGATTAGTCTAATGCCGTAGTACTATTCTATTCCGTACTAATATACGGTTATATAACTAGTATATTCTAAGTCGTAATAGATTAAGGGTTCTTAGACTTTTCGGGGTTCTAGTAGCTCCTCGTATAGAAGGTATACTTGCCTTCGAGCTTACTAGCGCTTGCTATAGCCTATATAGTATTGCGCCCGTATAATAGCTTATTGTCTTAGTAGCTTAATTTCTTCGTCTGCTACGGTTCGCGCCTTAAGCTACGAATAATATCTTCTTTTTATTATCGATAATCTTATCTATAGAAGTTATTATATAGCCCTACCTTCGGCTCTATTTTAATAAGCGAACAATATACTACTCCGAGGTACTATCTACGCGTAGCTAGAACTAAATCGCTCTAGAATCGATAGGTATAACCGTGCCTATAGCGTTAGTAATCTATTAAATACCTATACTCGGTTATATAGTTACTAGCTAAACCGCTACTCGTATACGCGTGCTAGCTCTTTAAGAAACGGAACTATAGTAATAGAAATAGGTATAAAACGTACTATAGAGGTATAATACTCTACGAAGAGCTACTAGATAAAGAGTTTTTATAGGCCCCTGCCCTACTAAGTTATATAGGTTCCGCTTATTAGTAGCCGTAGTCGATCTAAAGATAGCTACTTTAAGCCGAAGGAAGTAGGTTTCTTCTACTTAGCCGCTACGACTACCGAGCTCCTAGTAAGGAATATAGCTAACTAGGAAGGCAAAACCTTTTATAGGTTAGTCTACTTATTCTTAGACTCGGCTAAAGATTACGCGATAACTATAGGGTTCTAGACGACCCGATAATAGCTAGTTAAATGCCTCTGTAGCTCGGTAATAACCTAGTTCTTCTCGGAGCTTATAGAAGACGACTACTATAGAATCTATAGTAGGAAGGGTATCGAGCGTTAGAAGAAGGCCCTTCGCGATAAGTTCTCTCTTTACCTAGCTAAAGCCTTAGTACGACTAGCTAACGAGCGCCTACGAAGTCCTATTATACGCCTCTACGCGGCCGTAGGTAGAAATAGATGCTCTCGAGTATACTAGTAAAGTATAAGGGCATATAAGATAATTCTACTTCGCTACTACTAGCCGTATACTTAATAAGATAAGAACTACTCGAAGATAACCCTAAGACTACCTAACTCGAACTAAGGCAGAACCCTATCGTAGAAGAGATAGAAAAGAGAGGATAGAATAGAAGTAGGTAGAATAGAAGTAGAGAGAGGAGGTAGCTACTAGATAAGAGATTAGCTATTTACCTACTAAAAAGAGCTATAGAAGGAAGGGAGAAAGGCAGACCCTTCCTACCTAGAATATATATTCCTAGAGACGACTCTCTAAGTCCGAGACGAATAGAAATAAAGGCCTCTATACCGACTCGATATACTATACTAGCTATATCTGCTACTAGAACTAATTTTAGATGCTAAAATTCTATATATAGGGCTTGGCGCTTAGCGCCAAGGCGCACTAAGCGAAATTCTAGTTCCCCTAGGCATCGGCCTATAATATACGTTTTTAGCGCGAATAAGACACCCCTACTACTAAGAGTTTTTTAGCCTAGAAGGCTTTTCTCTCTCTTCTACGACCGGTTAGGCATTAGGCCTACCCGTGCTATATAGTCTTCGACTCCTATAGCACGTTAATAGAACAAATAAACAAATAAATAAACTAGCTAACGAGTATTTCGGCTAGGAGGAGGTCGCTACTAACTATCTGCCGGCCGAGTTCGTCTTAAATATAGTTCGCTAGATAAGAGAGGCTAAGACGATTAACTAGACCGCCTAGTTAAACGCGGCGTAGATAAAAATCTATTCGGACCTCTAGCTTAATATAGACCCGCCTACGAATAGAACGACTATCGACGCCTTTATAAAAAGTATAGAAATACGAATATTCTTCTAGCGCTATCTTAACTCTAAGGCGAGAATAGGTAAGTACTACGCCGAACGTATTAATAGGAAGAATAGGCGCTACTAATAGGATGCCTCTTACGAGTATAACTATACTTATAGATAATACTCGGATAGGCTCTAGTAGTATAACGACCGTCCGCGTTAGAATAATTAAAACGCTACTAACGATAGACTTTAGCGCTACGAGAGACGAGACGACCGCCGAAGCGGACGTAATTAAGATCGCTAGGACTACTATCTAAAAGAAGATACGCCTAGTAATACTTAGGCTAAGGCTCCTAACCTAGACCTAGTAAAGCGAGAGCCCGTATACTATAACTATAATAAGTCCGGCTACTACTTCTACGAATATAAGGAACCGAGACGTTAGCGCTTTTATAGTAAAGATCTATTTTATAGAAGGAAGGATAATAATACGTACGTCGCCTAAGGCGATTAGTTAGTATTACGCGATAGCGACTATACTATCGTCTTACGGCCGTCTAGCCCTAGCTATAGCCTCTTACTCGTCGACACGTACGCTAGACTAGTATAGATAGTAGACTTTATAGATACGGGTACCGAACTCGTAGCGACCTCTACCTTTATTTATACGTCCGATATAGTCTTCTTCTTAGGTCCTTTTATACTAGCCCTATTATTACGCGTATACGAATGCCTCGCTTACGACGAGACCTTCCTCTTTATAAAAGTACTATCTACCTATAGGAATAGTATATATCCTAGTAGCTATAAGCTAAACCCGGACCCGTCTCGCGTAGTTAACTCGTCCGCTATACTTAGCTACTTACCGGGTCCTCCTATCCGTTCCTTTTAGTATTTACGTCTAGCTCTACGTACGAGTATCGACGGCCCCGATTTCGAGATTACGCTTAATACGAGCGCCGGCTACTCTATCGTTAATCTTTACTTTCTAACGAAGTACTACCCGGACGTATAGCTTCGTTCTCTAAGCCGGCCGTTTAAGATTAGCGGGATCTTTAGCTCTTAAGAGTATACCTAATATATAGTAGTAGATATATAGGCCCTAGCTCTAATTAACGGCGACTACGTCCTAGTATACTTCTACTACGCTACGTACGTCGTCGCGGATCTTCTAGTTAAGATTCTCCTCGGTATAGATATAATCGTAATAGAGCGTATTCTTATTAACGTTCCTCGATAGTAAGCTACTCTCGCTTCGTATAAAGGCGCTAAGGTACTCCTTCTAGTCGCTAGGAAGGTATAGACGCCGTTCTATACTATACTAACTATAAGAGACGCCTTTACTATCCCTCTATATACTAAGTCTAAGGTCCCTATTATTCTATAGTACTCGCTACTAAACGACCGCGACTTTAACTTTATACTAGAACCTTAGTACCTCGGCGGCCTTTAGAAGAGTTTAGACGTCTATTACTCCCTAGTAGACTTATAAACAACCTACGTTTTAATCGCTAACTAGATAAATATAGAGATTATCCTGCCGCTAGCTACGCGTCTTAGTATAGTAGGCGAGGCTACGTTCGAGGGCGCCTTCGCGACGACTCTAACGCCTAACTAAGAAGATCTAGCTATAATATCGGATTTTCTATAGTAGAGTTTAAACTAGCTCGTAAGCCCGAGACCCCTATACTAGTACTACTCGCTACGCCTCTATTAGATATAGAAAAGAGGATAGTAGAAGGCTATATACTATATAGTATAGCGGATAGGTAGGCTACGTACGCCGCCTTTATATAGAGGTAGTAACGCTTATAGGTCGATAAAGGCATAGTAGTCCGAGTCCTAGAAACTAACTATATACCTATCCTACTACTACCTAGTAGCGATGCCTATCGCCTCTCTACTATAGTCTACCTATTATTTAAACCTAACTAAGAGGTCGTCGATAAGGCCTTCGATAGCTTATATTAATAGAGTAAAATATTATTTACTACTAAGCCTACTCTATTCGGCTTTCTAGTCTTTATAGTCTAGAAGACGGTACTATTAAACGGCTAGTTAGTACGAAAAGGTAGGGCTATAGTTAATATCCGCGGCTTAAATAAAATAGCTATTAAGGACTCCTACTCGCTACTACGATAAGACGAAATCGTAGACGTACTAAGAGGCGCTAAGTATATTACTACTATAGATATAGTTTCTTTCTTTTACTAGTAGGTAGTCGTAAAGGCTAACTAGTATAAGCTCGCTATTAACTCCTACTAGGAATAGGAATTAATATACGTCGCTACTATAGGCTATTCGGGTAGTATATAATACGTATAGAGATAGCTAGATAGAATCTTAAAGCCGTATAGATCCTACTACTATATATATATCGACGATATTATAATCTTCTCCTATACGTTTAACGACTACCTACTATATCTCGACTAGCTATTTTAGCTACTCGACTCGTACGATATTAGTATCTCTCTCTAGAAGACGTTTATTAGTTACTTATCCGCGACCCTACTTAGTTAGCGCGTTAGTAGCCTAGGCTATACTACGTATAAGGAAAAAGTTAAGGCTATCCTTAACCTTCCCTTCTCTTAGACTCTAAAAGACCTCGAATTCTACGTCGGCCTAACGAGTTAGTAGCGATACTATATCCTATACTTCTCGTAGATCGTCGCCCTATTCGAGAAGCGTAAGAAATAGCTCCTTCGTCGGGCTCTTACCTATAGTAATTCTAGAAAGAAGTTCGCTATAAGAATATAGGTATAGAACGAGGACGATAACTTAGTAAGATAGTATTGTAGTTACGATATCCTACGCGAGATATATAGAATAGCCGATTTCCTATACTATCTAGATCTAGATCGTCCGCTATATATCGATCTAGATTTAAGTGCTCTTAACTATACTATCGTCGCGTATATAGTCTAGGGCGATCCTACTCTAATAGACGGCGGCAAAGCCGTCTAATTCCCCGCTACTAAGGTCTAGCTAGTAATATACCTTAGTAAGACCTTATCCGACGTAGAATCCCGATACCTCGCTATGGAATTAAAGGTTTTAGGGCTCTTATAGACGGTATAGAAGCTCCGTTATATCCTATAGACGGCTAGGAGGCCGGTCTTTATATTTACCGACTATATAGCCGTCTTAGATATAATTAGGTCGGACTTATTAACGTCTACTACGTCCTTAGATAAGATAAACCTTCGCCTCGTCCGAGCTAGTTAGTATCTTTCGTAGTTCCTCGAGTTAGTAGCCTTCTACTACCTCGGACGGCTATACGGTATACCTAACGCTCTTAGTCGCCTTATTAATAACTCTAGAAAGAGTAATACGGATACTCTAGATCCGCTCGTATATAATAACCTTAACTAGACTAGGGACATAATCGATAATCTCGTCTACTTCTACTTAAGGGTTTACGAGAACGCTTAATACTTTCCGGCGTCCTTAATTAATAAGTATAGCGGCCGCCTTTTTACGTCCTTAGAAGCGCTCGTCTTCTATTCTCTACTCGTTAAGCTATTATCTAAGTTTAAGGCCGATTTAGTATAGAGCTACTAAGACGACCCCGCTTAGTTATAGCGGCTATAGTAACTAAAAGCCGCGGAGGATCGACGCGTTCGTAAGTTAGAAGAGGACGACGATAATCGAGACTAAGACGAACCTAAGGCCGTACTATTAGGCTTATAGTTTTTCTTAAGGGACGGTTTAATTTACTTTAAGGACGATATAGACGGTCGCGAACGCCTATATATTCCTATAGGTATATATAAGGAGGTTTTTAAGATAGCGTACGACGACTACTACTATTTAGGCTTCTACTACGCCTACGCCCGCGTTTTTACGTCGTTCTATATCTACTAGCTTTCGAGGAAACTCCGCCGTTATATTAAATATTACCTAGACTACCTACTTAACTAAACTTATTAGTATAAGCCTTATAGCGAATTAAACCCGATCTATACGGTCGCCGTGCCTAACTATATAGTTACTATAGACTAGGTCTATAGCTTACTACCTATTAGCGATTACGACGGCTTTCTTACTAAGACATATAAGTTCTTTAAGAGAGTAATCCTTACTAAGGTTTAGTCTACTTAGACCGCCGTAGAATATAGCGCGGCTTAGATCTATAGCTACGTAGTATCCGAACGGTTCCTTCCGTCTATTATAATTAGAGACCGCGACTCGAATTCGATCTAGATATTAGACTTTATAAAGGCGGCCTTTTAGAAGCTAGGTACTTAGTTCCTCGCTACTACTATCTACTACTTCTAGGCCGACGGCTAGAGTAAACGGACGAACTAGACCGTAGAGATCGCGCTACGCTACTTTATTACGTTCTTCCTAGACGCTAAGTAGCTCGACGCGCTTCCGTTTATCTAGGCCGAGCTAAATAACTTTAGAAATACCTTCTTAGGCGAGATCCTAAACGTTATTCTATAGGGTTTTAAAAATAACCTAGACGCGTTACTTCCTTTAGTAGAGCTACTAATAGCCGACTATATCGCCTTATAGTAGAAGGCTAGGGACTAAGTAGCGAACGTCTTAAAGTAGGTAGCTACCGCGATAAAGAATAGGTACGACGCGATATACTACTTTATTCGCTTCCGTCCTAGCTAACGAGTACTACTTCGCCTATATAAGAGATACTAGAACGCTAGCTAGACTAACCGGAAATTCGGTTACTAGCGCTCTAGCTCCTATATAATCGACTACTTAGTAGGACGGTTAGCGTACCGACTCTACCTGCCGCTAGTAATAAAAATATACTCTATTATCTCCGTAGTATAGTTAGAACCCTAGCTAGAGAGCTAAGACCTATACGACTAATAGCTACTAGAGCTCGGCCCGGTCGAGACTAGTATAGACGCTAACGACGAGGCGCCCTTATACGAGATCGAGCGACTACTTAACCGCTATATATCTCGCGGTCGTCTATAGTACCTCGTTAAGTATAGAGACTAGTATTACGGCTATAACGTCTAGTATAATATTAATAACCTTAGGGACGTAGCCGACTTAATTATAGCTTACGACCGCGCCTATCCTTTTCTCTTACTATATCGGCGCTATAGCCGTAGATAACGTCGTAGCCCTTTTTTAGATCGTTAGTTAGCGTTACTATCGCCGCCTCGATCCCTACTAGTAGACGCGAACGTCGCGCGTTACGTACGCGCGGAACGCTAGCTACGCTATTAACTCTTCTATTTACTTCCTCTACTTCGGTATTAGTTTTACGGTACGCTAAGCGAATAAATAGTCTACCTATTACTTTCTAGTAATATAGTTCTCTCTATACCTTACCTCTTCTATCTCTATATCTTCCTACTACTATTACTACTAATAGTACCGCCTATATAGCTACTAAATATAGCGCTACCGATACTATCGCTACTACTACTCCTAACGACGCTACTACTACTACTACTTATCGCGCCGCCGCGCAAATCGCCGTAGGTATATCTAGTAGCTATTTCGATAGCTGCGATATTATTCTTAGTAAATCTACTACTTCGGTAGAGTCTAATAACTACTAGCGCTACGTCCTCGCCTCGCGTAACGATAGTACCTAGTAATACGACCTATCCTATAAACGCGACTCTAAACGTACTCTAGCTATAGCGACGACGGACTATACTAGCGCCCTAGCGCGAATACGCGTCGAGATCTATAGTAAGTTCGACGCTAGCTAGGCCGCGATTATCGATATCGTAGCCCTACTATACGTCTCTATCGTCGCTTAGCTAGTACTATAAGTCGACTCTTTAATAGCTAGCTATACGTCGACGTATACTATCGAATTTATATACTTTATTAAGATCGTAGAGATTAAGGGCTAGTAGATATAGTAGTCGCGCGACGCGGTATACCCCCCTCTAGTTATGCCCTATATACCGCCGAATCTAATAATAGTACTACTACTAGAGACGGAGGAGTTCCTCGATATAGTTACTATCGTACTAGCGTCTAGTCGTAGCGACGTCGTTCTAGCGTACGCCTATATACTAAAGGAAGCCTAGGTACTCGCCCGCCGCTCCCTTAGTACTTAGACCCTCCCCTTCTTCTAGTACGAGCCGCGTAACTTCTTCTACCTATAGGAGGTTTCGGACGCCTCGCTCGTTCTCTCTTATCCGCTATCTAAGGCTTTATTTGCCGGCCGCGACCGTATCTCTCTAATAACGACCTCTTATATACGTAACGCGGTTATATACGGCCTAGTTATACTACTTCTAGAGATATAAGCGACGAAACTAGATACGACGACGTTCCCTTTCTAACTATAAGACCTTATACTACTAATAACTAGTATCTTATAGGCGCTTCCGCTCTAGCTAATAGACGACGGTATACTTAACGACGTAGTCGTACTAATAGTATTCTTTAACTATAGCGCTAACTTCGTCTTCCTCTCTCGTACGCGGCTTATATTAGTACCGAAGCTACGTATTTATCTTCTAACTATATAGGAAATTTAAATAGTCGTCGATACGCGAGATAGTTATACCTACGTCTTCTATTATAACCCGTAACTCGCGCTCTAGTTCCTCTCTTACCTACGACTTCGCTATACTTAGACGGCTCGACTATTAGCCGATATACTTATCTTCGGCTTTAACTTTACCTCCTTCGTAGTCTACTATCTATTAGCGCTAATTCTTATCGACTCGACTTAGGACCTCGACCTTATCGCTATAGACGACGCGGTCGACTAGGTCGCTATAGTCGCCTATATAAAAGGCTACGACTTCGGCGAGTTAGTAGACGAACTATAAGCCCCTAGGGCAGCCCTACTCTTCTACTAGCTTAGAACCTTCGCCTTCGGCGATATACGAGCCTTCTAGGTCGCGGCTAAGACGGCCGTTTACTAGGCACGTATCGATAGGCTACTAAAGTAGAACTCTTTTACTAACTCCTTACTTTAGTAGACTCTACTACTAGTATAAACTAACGCTACTAGATTTAACGAGGTATTTCGATATTATACTACGCGGACGACGGTTTATAACGACTATAAGCTTACCCGTAAGGTTAGCAAAGACGGCGTCCTAGACTAGTTAATTAGTAATAGAGAAGGCTAGAGCGATTAGGAACTTATAGACGCTATAGGCCCCGCTACTAACGAGGCCTTACTCCTACTACTAACGAGTAAGAGCAAGAGTAAGAATAAGACCTCGATAACTAAGAATAAGGCCGTTATAAGACTACTCTCGCCGCTAACGAGTAAGGCTAAAGCTCTAACTAATAAAAATAAGGCCGCGATAGGACTACCTCTACTACTAATAAGTAAGAATAAGACTCTAATAGGTCTACTACTAATACTACTACTACCGCCTCTATTAACCGACCTGCCCGCTCGCTACCCTATTAATAATACTATAGGATAGGAATTTAACTAGGCGTCCTTCGACGAGGCAAACCTATAGCCTACCGACGATATAGCTTAGCGAACGGCGCTAATTGCTATAGATATCCTTCGCGGCTAAATAGTTATACTATCCCGGACGCTATAATATAGTACGGTAGCTAAGGGTCTAGTAGACCTCCTTAACGCTCTCTAGACCGTCTAGCTTACTATATATCTATACGTATTAACCGGCTAGGCGCTCCTTCGCGATAGCGACTACCTTCTAACCTTTATTTTACTTAAGTTTTTATAGCCGTACGAGCGGACTACTAGCTACGACGAGAACTAGCTAATAGACTACGTTATAGACGCTATAAAGCGATATATAAAGTAGGAGAGGGCGGCCTACTAGGCTACTAACGATAGTATAGCCGAGCGATATAACTACGAGATCGTAGTACTCCGCGCTCGATACGCGCGTAAGCGCGATAGTACTATCCCTCTTTAGGCTATAAACGAGGATAGCTTTTTCGACCTTCTCTACTAATAATTTTATACGAGCGTCTAGGCTAACGCCGATAGCTAGGTAGCGGTATAAGTCGCGACGTCTTACCTTTTATAATTAACGTAGGCGGCCGTCTAGAATAGCGATTCCTAGCTTAGTATACTAGCCGGCCTTAACCGTATCGCTAACGATCTTAAGTTCGATATCGGCGACGTCTATTCGATAGGTTTCTAATTCTAGACCCGCCCGTATATAATCGACTCCGTTATTTAGTACGTTATAGATAAACTCTAAGTCTTACTCTTCGAGTCTTACTAGAGTAAGCTAGTAGGAGCGCGATCCTTACTCTATCGCCTTAATACTTATACTACTAGCGACCTAGTTAATCTCGTTAATAGTAACTAGCCTACGTAGTACGTACGTTAGCTTTACTATACGCGACGGAGCAGCCCGTCGCCTAATAGAGAACTCGTCTCTAGAGGTAGTACTATTACGCCTCCTAGCCGAGAATAGTAGTAGACGTTAGGTAGTCCGTAATAACTTCTTCTAGATATTATCCGACGACGATAGTATATAAGGTAGAGATAGCCTAGTAAAGCCCTCCGATCTACTAGGCTACGAGAATAATATCTATAATTCTACGTCTATAGTCTTTAATACCCTCGCTTTGCCCTTAAGTAGCGACCTACTATCCGATAGCTAAGCCGTTACGCCTACTCTTAACGCTACCGACGACGCCGCTAGCGAAGCCTCGGCTTCCTCTAACGCGTCTAATAAGTCGGACGACCTCTTCTACTAATACTAGGAAGACTTTATCTAGTATAAGGACATCGAGCTATAGTAGCGCTTTAGTTAGGATATCGATAATTCCTACTACGTTTTCGACTATATTATCTATTTTAAGGCTTTAGAGCTTACCTATATAGATATACTACTGCTAGACGGCCTATAAATAGAGAACTATTACGTCGGTCGCGTCTACGAGCTACTCTAGAGTAAGTATATTTCCGTAGATTCTATATATAAGATATAGCCCGCCGTTTTCGACTTTAAGGGAGGCGTATTAGACGCCCGCCTACCTATAAGGCGCCTCTACGTACTTAACGAGTACTACGCTATAGTATATAGCCGTCGTATCCTCTACGGTAGCGCTAAATTCTAGAAGCTCTACGACCGTAGCGCTAACTAGGACTACTTTATTCTTAAGAACGGCTACTTCTTTAACTATAAGTTCGCCGATACTATAAAAGGCGCCTAACGTATCGGACTATCTACGTTCCCGGCCGCTAGCGACTCTATTAATTAGCCTATCTATATTAACTATATAAGGATCTCCTCTAACGTCCTTAATAACCTTCGTCGGTAGCTAATAATACTAGTACTAAAGTACTTCCTTAGTACTATCTACGTCCTAGACGCTATAGTAGACGCCTACGAGCTACCGAGGCGTAGTAAGTTAGCGGAGCTCGGTATTAACTCCTATAATTTTAACTATAACGCGGGCTCCGACCCTAACTCTCTTAGTCTATTCGCTCGTTCTATTCGTAGTTATTACTAGGCCCTAACGCCTAAGTAACGCGACGACCTCGCCTTAAGTATCTATCTCGAGCTCTATTCTAGTACGTATAGTAGTAGACGAGAGACTCTAAGTAGTAGGTAAGAATTAGATAGCGAGGACCTACTAGGCGACCTCGAGCGCGCTACTATACTAGGCGACGACGATACCGTAGAGCGTACTACTATAGGCGACGACGATACTATAACTAGCCTTCTTATTAATAATAGCGATAACGGCGACGCGTAGAAGAAAGCTCCTCCGCTAAAGAGAAAAGCTACGGCTAACGCTACTATACTCGAGAGGAAGAAGGCTAAGCCGTCGTCGGCTATACCTAAGGCGAAGAATATACTAGTACTACGCGGCGTACGTAGTACCCCGAAAACTACTAGAACTCCGAGGACGACTAGGGCTACTAGTATTAATAAGCGGAACCTATATAACTTAGTAGGGCAGGGGCCTATAAAAACTCGTTATCTAGTAGCTCTTCGTAGAATAATATACCTCTACGATACGTTTTATACCTATTTTAATTACTATAGTTCCGTTTCTTAAAGAGCTAGTACGCGTATACGAGTAGCGGTTTAGCTAGTAACTATATAACTAGGTATAGGTATTTAATAGATTACTAACGCTATAGGTACGGTTATACCTATCGATTCTAGAGCGATTTAGTTCTAGCTACGCGTAGATAGCACCTTAGAGTAGTATGTTATTCGCTTAGCAAAATAGAGCCGAAGGTAGGGCTATATAATAACTTCTATAGATAAGATTATCGATAATAAGAAGAAGATATTATTCGTAGCTAAAGGCGCGAACCGCGGCAGACGAAGAAATTAAGCTACTAAGATAATAAGCTATTATACGGGCGCAATACTATATAGGCTATAGCAAGCGCTAGTAAGCTCGAAGGCAAGTATACCTTCTATACGAGGAGCTACTAGAACCCCGAAAAGTCTAAGAACCCTTAATCTATTACGACTTAGAACGTACTAGTTATATAACCGTATATTAGTACGTAAAGGAATAGTACTACGGTATTAGACTAATCCCGGCCGTTAAGGAATCGCTTAGAGTTACTATACTTATATAAAGAGATTACCTAGGCTTTTAGGCTAAAAACGGTAATAATATAAGCTATAGGAGATAATAGGAACGAACTAACCGCGCGGAAGTCCTATATTAGCTCTCTCTCCCTAAAAACGCTAGTAATAGCCCTATATAATAAATTACTATTTGCCCTCGTTACTATAGTATTAACTGCTCCGAACTAGCGAAGCTAATACTAAGCCCTCTATTAATAAAGCCGAGAAAAGGGAGATCCTCGCTCTCTTATATTAGTTCGCTTAAAAGGTCTAGGATTAGCTACCTAAGGAATAGCGCGCTATTAGAATAAGAGGAAAGACTACGATATAAGCCTAGAGTACCCTTATATCGTCCCTATTACTCTAGATTAGAAGGAAACCTACTCGCTAAAAGAGGAGAAGCTATCTAAATATAGGCTCGTTACTTACTCTAAAGATATATAGGACCGACCTTCCCTACTATAAATATCTAGAGGATACGACTTCGTAAATAACGCTTAATAATAATACGAATCTCCTATATTTATTACTATTCTTCCTTTATTCCTTTTATACTAATTTATAAGTAGTTAATAACTAGAATACGAAATAATAATAAAACATCTAACTTTTAATTAAACTAACTAGTTTAATTACTAAGTCTAAATATTAGCCGAATAATATCCGCTATAATAGATAATAAAAGAGCCTTCGGGGCCTTCTATATAATAGGCATCGATAGTCTAGAAGGACTAGAAGTTATTTACGCTAATAATAACCTCGATTACTCTCTACTCTACTCCTCTATCCTTACCTTTCTTATTTTAGTAGAAACTAACGACCTTAAAGAGGATAGTAAGAATACTAACGATTCTAGTAACTCCGAGGCAAAACCGAATAGTTAGAACGAATCTATCTACCGATAGGAAACTTAGTTCGAATCTACTTAAGAACTAGTAGCTAGACTCTTATAGCTAGCTACTATACCGAACCCTATTAACCGTACTACTTAAGTAGTTTAGACTTTAGCTAGTTTTATCTAAACCCTAGAAGGCGATACTAGCGACTATATAGCGTTGCTATCGTTCTAGGATTTCCTCTAAGAAGTAGGCCTAACTCTATCCTTAATTCTAGGATTAGTCTTTAGCTTACGTAACGAAGTAGTACTATTCGGAGTTAAAAACAGGTATGCTACGGCCGTTACTAAGAAGCTCGAACTAGAAATATAAACTAAGTTCCGACTAGTATATATACCTCGACGCTCTATACGTATCTATAACTATAATACTAGTTATAAACTAGTTCGTAAGCCCTTTTCTACTCGTACTAAAGGAAAGAGTAGAACCTTCGGACTATAAGTACCTATTAACCTAACCTACTTAAACATATAACTAAGTTTGCCGGCCGAAGCAAATAATGCTAGAATTAGCCTAAACTAGCTAAACTAAATTCTTAGAATAATCCGCCTAAGTATACTAGTTCTAGGTATAGATAAGGTTAAGTAGTTCTAAGGTAAGGACGTAACCGAATTCCTTAATCGCTTCGATACTATATATCGTAGCTATAGTTTAACTAGAGAAACTAGAGTAACCGACTAAGAGCGATTAGACCGATTATTAGACTATATCTACCTTAATTATAAAGAATCGGTTCGTCGTCTCCTAGGCTTCTATACTAGGAACTAGGCGCTATTCTATATAAGCTTATATAAGGAATTCTATAACTTCGATAGTTATAGGCTTCTTTAAGATAGGTCGTACCTCGCTAAGTTATTAGAATAGTATTATAAAGGTAATAAGGAGCTAAATAACTACGTAAGGTTGTTCGAGATCTTATCTAACTAGATTAAGGAAATAGAGCTTAATTATATTACTAGAACCTAGTATTTATTAAAACTATTCCCTAAGAACCTACGACGCTAGATCTAGAAGCGAGCTCGTCTTAATAAAGATAGGCCCGATACCTTCTACGACTTTAAGAATATTCTACGAGTTACTAAAGAAGTTCTCCGTTACGAGAAGAGTTATATCGACGTCTTTAAAGAAGGATCGGCTAAGCCTATAGAAACCCTTACTAAAGCTATAAAAGAATTAGGCCTAAGGTTAGAACCTACTTCTATAATATCGAAGACTAGTAAGTTAGATATCGATAAGATTATAAAGTAGATAGTAGCCTTAGTAATAATATTTAGCAAGAAACGGGAAGCTAAATATAGCTCGCTAAAGAATCTAAAGCACGAGTAAGAACTCGAGGAGAAGGCTATAATCGCTACGTATGCTGCTATCGATATTAAAATAAGCGAAAATTACTAGATATACGATTAGCGTAGCTATATCTCGTCTAGCTACTAGGACTTTAAGTAGCTAGAAGCTAATAAGTTCCTCTACTAAGATAAAGACTAGAGGATCTACTATAGCGAGGTAGGTAAGGGTCGCTCTAAAATTATCTAATACGTATAGGATAAGCGCTCTACGAAACTCGAGGCTATTATTCTAGTCCTTAAGGAACGCTTTAAGCCTATTAATATAAGTATATAGCCGAGCCTATAGAGGTTTAAGGCGATACTAGAGGTAGGAGCGTATAATATAACCTTTATTAGTATTAAAGTAGGAAGTTTTAATATTAGTATAGACGTAGAAGGAGAGGAAGGACTTACTAGGGCATACGCTACCTCCTAGCTAGTTACGTCCTCCTCGCGAAAGAGTAAAGCGCTAGAGAACTCTTCCTACCTATAAGCTAAAGTTATAAAAGCTATAGAGTAGAAAGCTAAGAAGTAAGTAGATACTACTCGTACCTACTAATCTATCGCGAGATTCGAGTAGGACATTATCGATAATATAGTAGGAAGCTAAGTAATATAACTTATAAAGAGTTAAACTTAAGGTCGAACTCGGGCGACGGACGTAACTATAGAAGATAAAGCGCTAAGACTAGTAGCGCTACTATATATAAAGGCTAGGGAGGCGCGTAGTCCTATAAAAAGCCTACGTCTAGATAATTATTTAAAGTAGGCTACTACTAAGGAGGAATAGGAAGCGTTCTAGGCTAAGAAGATTCTTAATCTAACTCTACTAATCGAAATTAGTAAGCTATAGCTTTTTAGTTAGAAAGGAGCACTAAACCGTTTTATTTATAGCCGAAAATTAACGACTCCTACTTACTATCTTACTCTTTCTCGATACTATATATCTAAGCGACCTATTAAACCGACTACTATAGCTATAGTAAATTTCGAAGAAATTAGTACTAGGTTAGAAGCAGCGGCGCAAGATTATTCTAATAAAGAAGATACTAAGAAAGATACGGAGAGTAATATAGGATCCTATAAGCAAGATAGCAATAACGATAATAAGGACTAACTACTACTATAAGAAGGTCTTTTCTATATAGGCGCCCTTAAAAGAGCCGATTAGGACTTAGACTTAGTTAGAAAAGCTATAATAGTAGCAAGCGAGCTCTACTAGGATCCTAGTAGTATTAATCTAGATTTCCGTATTCCGTATACGCTAGTTCCTAGCGTTACTATCGTCGGAAGATTTAGTAACTACTAGGTTAAGTATAAGGCCTTAATCGACGAAGGAGTAGAATTTATTATTATAAGTATCGCTAGCGCTTAAGCTATACGCTTACCTATTAAATATAGGAGCTTTACGAGGATGCGTAGTATTTTAGAACTAGTAGCCTTTTCTAGGATCTATAAAGATATTCGCGTCGAAGTTTATAGTATAGTAGTTAGGACTCTAGTTTTTATTACCTCTATCCCGGACATACTACTACTTCTAAGAAGACCCTAGATATGTTAGGTCTGCCTAGCGGTTTAAAATTACGATAATAGTTTATAGGAGGGATCCCTAGCTAATAAGAAGGGCAACTAAGTATTCTTTTATAGTACCTAAGGAAATACTAGATACCTAATATTAGAAGACGTTTACTAACGCTCGAAAAAAGAGCGCGCGCTAAGAGATACTATCCGGGCTAGTCTCTAAGCGCGTCTAAGCCTATAGCCTACCGTTAGCGAAATAATACTAAAAGTATAATAATCGTAGGAGTGTTCTTTACTCTAGACGCGACTATATTTTTATAACTTATTAGCGAGGTACGCTAAACCGATCTAGATCGGTTTAGAGATTCTACGTAAGAAAACCTACCGAATAGTTCTCTTTTCTTCTTTAAAGACTTACTAGAGTATAACTTTCTTTACCTATACTATATCTCGTTTTTTAGAGATCCGATACTAGAAGACCTCGTATTTAAAAACCCTATATAGTACGAGCTCTTTCTATTCTACTATATAGACCCTTTAAGCTAGGACCGCTCCGATAAAATAAGAGAAAATCTAGGCTTATAACGCCGATTTGCCTTATAGCTACTCCTAGCTTTAGAACTATTAGTTAAGCCCTAGAACCTATAGTATCGGGCTTAGTAGTTTAAGTATACGTAGAATCTAGACTTAATACTACGACTTCTAGAGACATACCCTCGAGAACTAGTATATACTAACCGAAGCAACTACGTACGTAGTATTAGGCTATCGCTAGAGGAAGTACCTACTAGAGCTAGAAACGAATAGAGTTAGAATAAGGTCGGGAAGATACTAATAGCCTTAAGGGAGTATTAGATAGACTAGGAAGAACGCTCGGGATTAGACGCGCTAGCTATAGACGGAGCTAGAGAAACTAGCTAGGATGCTACTAGGCTAGCTAGAGAAATAGCTAGGTAAGCTAAGGAGCATACTAGGACGCCTATAGGAATAGCTTAGGCGGCAGTTAGGCAGGTCCGGAACGCATATACAAATATAAGTAAACGAGAATTTAAGGAACTAGAACCTCGGGCTAGACTAAATAAACTAATTAGTTTATTCGGTCGATTACGTAACTACTTATATAACCTTACCTTCTTAGTATATAGAAATTAGCTAGAGTAGCTAATAGGGCACGCTAGGATTAGTAGCCTAACTCTAGATCCTAATAATCGAGAGATTCCTAAATACTCCTAGGTATCTAGATAAGTAATTTTAGGGACGGCTACTACTAAACCGACTATACCCTTAGTAGAAACTATCGAAAACGACCTAAAATAGTAGAAAAATCTAGCATATTTATTTATAGCATAGAATAATTAAATAATCGAAGAGGAATATAAGAAGTAGGACCGGAGGCGTATAGATTCCTCTCTAATTATACCCGAACGAATTTAGAAGTTCCTAGAACTATCGCTAGAGATTAGAGCATTTACTCTATATAAGAGAGTAGCTAATAAGATTAGGCTAGTAGATATAGATATTACGATAATAGATAAATCTATACTTAGAGAGGATCCTAGCTAGAGGGATAAGGCGCACGCACGAGAAGTATCTATACCTCTAGGGACGGGACTATTTAACTAAAAATATCTAATTAAGAAGTTCTCGAATATATCCCGAGGATCTCGATTAACTCCGGAAATTCTAGGTTAGATCGATACTAGAATCGAGCTATTACCTAAAGAAAAGGAGCTTATACTAGAGATAGCTTTTAATCGAGAGAAGGTCTTTACTAATAGCTAGTCCTACGTTAGAGGAATCCTACTAGAAGTCTTTCTACTATAGAAGATTCTTACTATTCTATATAAGCTATAGCAAGCGAGACCGTTTCATCTCCCGCTCTTATTAATATAGGAAGTTAAATAGATAATTCGAGAGCGAGAAGATACTAGCACGCTAGAAAGATATTATAGATCGTACCGCAATCCGTACTTCTTAGTTAGAAAGAAGATAGAGCTAGGAAAGAAGTAGAAATTCCGACTTATTAACGTTACGTAACAGATTAACGAGGTTACTATCCGTAATACTAATTTGCTACCGGATACGGATAGATTTTTAGAAGCATTTATAGGATGCGTAATTACGTCGCTAGTAGATATTTTTTCTAGCTACGACTAAATTCTACTTAACTCGAGCTATAGGGACCTAACTAGTTTCGATATACCTCTAGGACTCTACCGCTAAACTACGCTACTATAGGGAGCAACGAACTCTCTAGCCTAGTTTATAAGGGCGATATATACGGTCCTATATAAGTAGATCTCGTATACTACGAAACTCTTTATAGATAATATTAGAATCCTTAGACCTAAGATACGATATAATAATAAGGAAGTAGAACCTAGCATCCGCTACTTTGTTTAAGAGCATCTAATAAACCTAGATAACGTTCTAGCGGATCTTAAACGAGCTAGATTAACGGTTTATACGCGAAACTTTAGATTTACTACCCGTAGATTAAGATTATTAGCTATATTACGGACGCTAATAGCAGATACCTAGATGCTCTACGAGTAATTAAGATCGTAGAATAACCTAAACATAAGGATTAAAAAGGCGTTCGCGTATTCGTTAGTATAGTAGTTTACTACTAGATCTAGATTAACGAATTTATAGTTATCCTTTAGCTCTTATTTAAGTTACTAAAGAAGGATACGGAATTTAAATAGACTATAGAATGTAGATAAGCAAAGTAAAAGGTTACGGAAATGCTCGTTAGTACTCTAGTACTAATCTCTATTAACTATTCGTATAGTTATCGCCTAATTATTATAGTAATTAATACTAGCGAAGAAGGTTAGGGAGCTATACTATCCTAAATCGAAGCGGATAAACTTCGTTATCCTACCTAATTTAAGTCTAGGCTATTCTTAGTATACGAGCGAAAATACGACGCTAGTAAGCGCGAAATGCTTAGAGTATTAAAAGTATTAAAGAAGTGCTAACCGTAGCTATTTAGAGTTTTCTTCTAGCTAGAAGTCGACGCTAATACGCTCGTGCACTAGCTTAATAGCGCTGCCTTAGACCTACCTAACGTAGCGACGACCTAGTAGCTAGTATAGATTCGGCTATTTAATTTTAATATAGTCTACGTTCTAGGGAAGTATTATACTAGCCTAGACGTATTGTCTCGCAAGCTACTAACCGACTATAATTTAGAGGAGCTTTAAGGTAAATCGAATGTCGACGATCTAGTTAATAGCGCTTTCTTTACCTACTTAGCTATAGTCGAGCTAGATACCTTTCTAGCTAGAGTAGATTAAGATAAGGAAATACTAACTAGAACGTATTCCGACGATTTAAAGAACATTACTTATTTCCTTATATACCTTCGGAAACCTTAAGGAATAAGTAATACGTAGTACTAGTCTTTAAGGAAACGTGCTCGTTTCTTTTATATTAGTAATAAAGGTTAGCTAATATAGTAGCTAATACTAGGAGCAATTCCCTAGAGAGTACTAGACGATCCGGAGCATTAGGATCGAATTATTAAAGCCTACTACGACTTCTACGGCTACCCTAGCCTAGAACGCACGTTTCGTATAGTGCGAAAGTAGTAGTTTATTTATTTATTTATTTGTTTATTCTATTAACGTACTATAGGAGTCGAAGACTATATAGCACGGGTAGGCCTAATGCCTAACTAGTCGTATAAGAGAGAAAAGCCTCCTAGGCTAAAAAACTCTCGGTCGTAGGAGTGTCTTATTCGCGCTAAAAACATATATTATAGGCTAATGCCTAGGGGAACTAGAATTTTACTTAGTATAGCGCTAAGCGCTAAGCTACTAAGTACTAAGCCCTATATATAGAATTTTAATATCTAAAATTAGTTCTAGTAGCAGATATAGCTAGTATAGTATATCGAGTCGGTATAGAGGCCTCTATTTCTATTCGTCTCGGACCTAGAGAGTCGTCTCTAGGAATATATATTCTAGGTAGGAAGGGTCTGCCTTTCTCCCTTCCTTCTATAGCTCTTTTTAGTAGGTAAATAGCTAATCTCTTACCTAGTAGCTACCTCCTCTCTCTACTCCTATCCTATCTACTTCTATTCTATCCTCTCTTTTCTACTTCTTCTATAGTAGGGTTCTACCTTAGTTCGTTAGGTAGTCTTAGGGTAGTCTTAGGGTTATCTTAGATAGTTCTTATCTTATCGAGTATACGGCTAGTAGTAGCGAAGTAGGATTATCTTATATGCCCTTATACTTTACTAGTATACTCGAGAGTATCTATTTCTACCTACGGCCGCGTAGAGGCGTATAATAGGACTTCGTAGGCGCGAAAGTAGTAGTAGTAGGACGGCGTATATACGTCCGTTTACTAGTAGTATAAAGAATATCTATAATACTTATACCGGAATAGTACTCGCCGGCCTAGACTACTATTCCTACTAGAAAAGTAGTTCTTAGAAGAACGTTAGTACGTCGATACTATCTAGCTATACGAGCGCTTAATCTTAATTAATACGAGAGAAGCTATTTCCCGATAGCCGGAAGTACGAGTAGTCTAGATCTAACTAAACTATAAGGTTTCTACTACGTAGTATATAAGGTTTATCTATAAGGAGCTTTTCTACTAATAGGGAGTAATAGCTAAGATCGTAATAGACGGCAGCCTAGAAAACAAGAAAGAAGTTCTACCTTTGCTAGCCTTATATAGAGTACGGAATATTAAGATTTCGACGTATTATCCGCAATTAAATAAGATAATAGAGCGTAGCTATTAGACGATACTCGTAGCGCTTTCGAAGCTAACGAATAGTAGATTATAGAACGCTCGATCTTATATCCTAATATTACTATAAGCTATTCGGACGATAGTAGTATAGATAACGAGGCTAACGCCCGTAGAGATTATAATTAGAAGGGATGCCGTTCTCCTATTAGAACTAGAGTTCTAGACGTATTCTATAGCCGACTAGGGAAAGGTTAGAGATAAACCCTCCTTACTTATAATAAGAGCGGAATTAGTAGCGAGGATAAATACGACCTTAGAGGAAGCTCGTTCTAGGTAGAAGAGACTATAGGAACATAATACTAAATACTTCTTTAACTATATACGTACGGATTAATAGGTATTAAGGCTAGGCGATATAGTCGTAGTTTTCTATTCTAAATTAAAAATAAGCTTTACTAATAAGCTTAATTACTAGTAAAGAGAACCGTACTTAGTATACGTAGTAGTTAAGGAAGGTAAGAGCTATAAGCTCCGGGAGCTTAATAGAGTAGTATTATAGTATACCTTCCTTAGGTTTAATCTTAAGCCTATACTATACTAGAGAGATTTAGAGGAGTAGCCGCTAGAGAATATAGTCTTAGAAGGCGAGGAGTACGTCTATCCGCAAGTATATATTAGTAAGCTATTAGGTATAACTTAAGAAGAAAGGGAGGAATATATCCGGTAGCTACCTACGAGCCTAGAATAGAATTAGAGGAAAATTTAAAAATTTAGATATTATAGAAAGCCTAGTAATAGAGAACTAATACGGGCAATACTTACTCTAAACTAGCTAATAGCTACCTAAATAGGGCTAGAGTTAAGACGAAATTACGTTACCTTAATAATTTCCGATAAATAAACTAATTAGTTTATTCGTCTAATTACGTAATTTTCTAGACTTTACTTTAGATAAAGGCGTACGACGCGCCTACCTTAGTAATACGAACGAAGTAGTATAAGAATAGCAGATTTCGAACCTCTTTAACTAATCTATTAAACTCCTCTAATAACTAATAAAGAACCTAGTTACTATAGTAACCGCTTTAAAGAACTCTACTTAAACGGCGACGTTACTAGGATAGCGCGTCTATTTGTTTACTATAATAAGCTTAAATAAGCGCGTCGTCCTAGGCTACCTATAAACAACTAGCTAGCATCTTACTAAAAACACTAACTACGCGTATATAAAGAATTTTTTAGTATAATAGTTCTCGCTTTGCCTAGCTATTATAGCGCTCCTTTTTAGCCCCCGCCCGCTCTCGCTCCTCTAAATATAAGAACTCCGCCTAGTAAGATAGCTACTCCTAGTAAGGTTATTAAGCTAAAGATCCTATTAGTAAGACTAGCTTATATATAGTCTAGCTACTCTGCTCGCCTACCTTTTCCTCTACCTACTCGCCTTCCCGAACCTATACTCGCCGTTACGTAACTACGTACTAAGAATATCTAGACTACTAACGACGCTCTCGACGTAGTCGGCTAGGAAGAAGCCCTTATCTATAAGAGATTTAAGGGCGTAAGTAGTATAGAAGAAATTATTCGTAGAATTAGCGCTCTTACGCCCGAGGCCTAGTCGGAGGCTATTAAACAATTCTATACTAATATCGAGACTACTATAAATTAAGTCGCGTTAAAAGTATATAACCTAGGTAATAAGCTAGAGGAATTCGTTAGTAAAGAAGAATATAATCGAATCCTCGGTAAGAATAATATAGTAAAGGAGCTCTAGAAGAATAGAAAAGAATAGTTAAGAAACCGCGTCTCGATTAAAGATACGCTAGATAGTCGCTTTAGTAATAAGAGCGCTTTTACCTATCGCGATATATTCTTTAAAACTCGCTCGCTTATATAGAAGGCGTTGCTATAGCTTCGCTACTTTAATATTCTCGAACCGTAAGACAATCTCGTCTATATTAGGCTTATATCGGCGAAGGCTATTTATTTTTAGTATCTTAAGAATAAAGGAGGCTAGAAGCGGCTAGATATAAGACCTACGTAGGCGGAGATAACTATACGCTTCTAGAAGAAAGATAGATAGTCGGTCGCGTATAAGATTATATAGATTAATATATAGGATAATAAGTACGTATAGTTACGTAAGGAATTAAGGATACGCTTTAATACGTATTACTTCTTAGTAGATAATAGTATCTACGATCTAGAGGATAAAAGTAGTATACTTAAAGACTATAAGCTCGGCTATAACTTTATAAGAAAAATTAAAGTAGGTATAGAAGCTTTCGTCGCGCTTTACGATAGAGGTCTATAATAGCTTAAGAAGTAGCTAGGAACTAAGACTAATAAAGAGGATCCTATATATATTACGTATATCTACTAGAAAATACGCTAGTTATACTTTAAGGACCTTATCGCCTAAGATTAAAAGAAAGGCAAAGGACCTATAAAGTATACTCGGAAATAGCTCGCTACGCCTACTAAGCTAAGAGGCGGAATTGCTACTCCCTCTACTCTCGCTTCTCTTATACTTAAAGAGGACATCCTCTATACTAGCTATAGCTATAGCGCTAAGCCTCTCCCGACCTTATTAGTATACGAGGATAGAGACTATAATACTACGAAGCTACGCTAGGTAATACTAGTAATTCCGTATTATTAGCTACTAGAGAGACGCGCTAAATTAGGTCTCTACGAGCTAGAGGATCTCGCGCTAGCTAATCTATCGTTAGAAGTTTTAGAGCCTCCTTTCTACCGTTCTTATATAACTTAATTAGTAGGAATTCTAGGCGTTCTCTACGACCCTAATAAAAAGATAGCTATAGAGAGACTAGAAGATTCTTAGGATATATCTAAGGCTATCTACGCGCTTAGTACCTCTCGTAAAGAGGATAAAATAAAGAAGCGTATACTAGGAGATCGGGTCTTTAGTCCTTCTCGATTTAAGCCTTCTATAATAGACGACCTTATTCCTAGTTAGTATTCGAAGATAATCGCTCTCTACCTACGCGACCTTAAGCCTAAGCCTACTAGTATTAAGAAGAACGTATCGCTTAAGAAGCTATAGCTAAAGACGCCGAAGAAGAAGTCTAAGACTAAGCCGCGCCTTTAGGCAAATAAAGAATAAGCTCTAGAAGAGTAGGATAAGAATAATAACGCTAAGATAGGTAATATCGGAGACGAATTAAAGTATAAATTAGATGCCTCGCTACCTAGAAAAAAGAATATTTTTACTAGTTCTCGTTTTAGGTATATTACCTCTACTTACTAGCTCTTTAATACTAAGCGAGATAAACTACGCGAACGCTAGTTAGGCTCTTCTATTCCTTTAATATATATAGGTATATAGCTCGTCCTAGAAGCACGCGACTAGCTATAGGATCCCGAGATCCTAGAAATTATATAGATAGAGTTCGAGCTTTACTATTACTATAATAACCGTACTAGCTCTACCTATAGCAACCTATAGAATATATTCTTCTCGTTAATCTAGTAGCTATTACGTTAGGACATTATACTATAGTTGCATAATGTCGTTCTATAGAATAGCGACTCTAGAAATACTATTTAGTCGCTAATATCCTTTCTAATAGCTACCTACTATTACCGACCTAGGGAAATTTTAAATCGTATACTATAGCGACAACTAGGAGCTGCAACTTAATAGTAATATAGGCCTTAGTTCTCTATTTTTGCGTATAGACGTCGCTCGCTTGCTTTAATCTCGCCTAAACCTTCTTATCTCGACTATTACTCTAGATAATAATAAGACTAGCGATACGCTTAGATTAGTACTAAGGAAACCTAGTAGCTACGACGTAACTAACCTATGCGACTACTTAGGACACGTTTTTAAGACTTAGGTCGATCTAATAAGCGACGAACCGAGTACTAATATTAGGCTACTCTATATACTAAGAGTAGTAAAAGAAGAACTAAGAAATGCTAAGATAGTTTTTCTTCGAGGATTTAGCGTTTAGATTAGAGATACGCTCTTCCTATATCCTACGCTTTTCTATAGTAATAGACTAAGCTTAAGAGTCCGTTATATCGTCCTACCTACGCTAATAAAGGTCGAGAAAGGCTAGCTACTTATTAGTAACAAGGATCGGCTAAAAGAAGTTAAAGCTATATACGCCTCTTACGAACCTCTAGCGTTTTCCTTTACTAGGCGCGAACTCGACTATACCGTCTACGGTTAGATTCTCCTATAGAAGCACTATATCTACTATATTAATATTATATCTAATACTATCGTTAGAGTTCGAGACTAGTTAGAAAAATAGGTATAAATAGAGGCTCGACGCCTGCTATACTTATCCTATAATAAGTTCCTCTAGACTTACTAAGACTAGACCGAGGCGGCTAAAAAGAAGCTTAAGACGACCTAGGCTTAAGTCTAAGCTACTAAGAAAGAAGCCTTTAAGGAGGATAGCTTCTTTACTATTAAAGAGCGTATTACGTAGGAAGACGCTACTACGTCCTTTAAGTAGGAATTATAGAACCGGTCTAAAGAAGATATAGGCGTTCTACGCGAGTTCGATTAGCGTAGAGATAAAGTATAGTAAATAAACTAGTTAGTTTATTCGGGTCCGTACGTAGGCCTAACTTTAAGAAAATAATAGATAAAACTTACGAAAGTTAGAGTAGGATTTTATAAATTCTAACTAGTTTTAGCTATTTGTTTGCTTTAATTAATATAGAGAGTATCTAGTTAGATACTAAGAAAGGGAGGATTAATAAGCGGAACCTATATTACTTAGTAGGGTAGGGGCCTATAAAAACTCGTTATCTAGTAGCTCTTCGTAGAATAACATACCTCTACGATACGTTTTATACCTATTTTAATTGCTATAGTTCCGTTTCTTAAAGAGCTAGCACGCGTATACGAGTAGCGGTTTAGCTAGTAACTATATAACCGGGTATAGGTATTTAATAGATTACTAACGCTATAGGCACGGTTATACCTATCGATTCTAGAGCGATTTAGTTCTAGCTACGCGTAGATAGCACCTCGGAGTAGTATGTTGTTCGCTTATTAGTATACTAAAGAAGGATAGTAGGAAGGTAAAGAGCGCGACTATTACCGGCTCTATCGCCGAGAGGCGGTTATCTCGCTTAAACTAAAATACGAAGAGAGTTTAAGAAGAGTTCGGAAGGATTGCTAGAAAATAGTAAGAAAAGCGGTTAAGACACGGATTAGTATAAATTAAGAAAGTAATTAAGATATAGATTAATATAGATTAAGAAAGGGGGCTTTACGTCGCGGACGACGCCTTTTTTCTAGACGGACTAGAGGAGATTATTATAGTCTAGCTAGGCCTATACGGACGGCTTAGTACTTAGTATATAGACGCTTCCTTCGATAGACGTAAATAAATAGATATTAACCTTTAGTATACCTAGTCGTCCGATATAGACGTAATATCGAACTAATAGAACTTCTCTAGTATTAAAGTAGGCTGCTCGCCTATTCTACTTAAGCTAACTATAAATATAGTAGGCGCCTTCTAAAGGTCTTTAAGGAACTTATAGGCCTCTCGAACTTCGAACTAGCCGAAATAATCGTTACTATAACGCTACTTATTCGTACTACTATTAATACTTACTCGTTATATACGTCGCTATAGACGGCTAAGAATAATATCGGGATCTAGTATATTATATACGTAAAAGATCTCTCCGGTTACGCGCTCGGTCTCCGAGGAGTCTACGAGCCTTATACGTACGTAGTACGTACTATAATAATAGCCTAGTTTACTCGTAAAGGTAGTAGCTAGTAGTAAGGCCGCGTTTAGCCGTAAGGGCAATTTATACTAGAGTATAAAGGCTCGTAATACTATATTAATATCTATAGTATTATTAAGAAGGAACTCGGCTAGCCTACGGCCCTTCTAAGACTTAACTTCTTCTTATACTCGTATCGCTAGTACGTATTATATAGGTAGGTACCCTATGCTATCTACTTTAGTAGCGGAGACTTACGTAATAACTCTATCGCTTCTACTTTTTTCGACTTGCCTATAGTTACCTTATAGACTATTAGCTTATTACTATTCTTATCCTTATTTAGATAGTTTAGACGAATATAGCCTATCTCGTTATAACTATACTACCTAGGTTACTAATCCTTATCTTTACTTTTACGCTTATTCTAAAAGTTCTTCTTCTTCGAGTTAGACCTATTACTATCTTTTAAGGTATATACGTTACTATCGACCCTCTTATACTTTAACTACTAGTACGACGCGTCCTTATTATAGTCGCGTAAACCTAAATCGCGTAGTATTAACCTTTCTACTTATTTAAAGCGTTATACTAAAGCGATAAGGTTAGCGCGCTTCGCTAAGATAATATAGTTCTTAATAATATTCTTTTATAGCGACGGCTTTAACTTTATAAGGAGCTAGCGAACTAGCTACGCCTCGGTATAGTCGCTAAGCTATACCTCGAGATTACTAAGGTCTATTACGAATTATTATATACTCTAATTTTCGCCTTAGCGTATTATTTTATATTCGATAGTTATAAGAAGCTAGTAGTTTACTTAACTCCTAACGATATTATATAGGAACTTATAGAACTACGCTTAAGTATACCTCGCTATAAGTACGCTAGAGTACTTATTATACTAGGCCTCTTACGCTTTACCTATAAGGAATATAATACTAGCGATTACTTTCTAGTATTCTATTATAAACTTCCTTAGCGCGGCTATAAAGTTTACTTTATATACGCGGACGTATTCTTAGGTCTCCTTAATAGCCTCGCTCTTAAACGGCTTAGAAGAGCAGAGCTTAATAGACTCGTAGAGCGTATATTCGTCGCTACTATAGCGCGTACTATCCTTAGTATCTCTAGTGATACTTATTATACTAGAGCACCTCGAGCCGAGACTTTATACTATTATACTTAAGTATATAAGTAGGATAGTCGTTCTAACTTCTCGTATTAAGCGTTTATTTTCTACCTAGAGGGCGTAGAGTTTAAGCTATTCGCGTAGCGTAGTATTCTCTCGTTTAAGGCGCTCGCGCCTCGCTTATATATTATTAGCGTCGTTTATCTCCTTATCTTCTTCTTCTTTAGCTTTAAAGTTTAGTAACTCTTCTACGTAGCCTAGTAGTAGCGCGCTAGAGTTAGTATACCTATTATAGTTACTTAGCTATACTAATACTTCTCGCGTAAGTATCGTAGGCCTTAATAGATCGCTACTCTCGATAAGGTAGAAGAATTAGTATTATAAAAGATTAGTATATAGTAATATATTAAGCGCCTCTAACTATACTCGTTAGAGATATTAAGAGACTAATTCTTACCGATTCCTCTATATATATTTAGCGTACTTTTATCCTACGCTAAGTATACGTAGTATAAGCTAAATACTTCGGTAGCTAACTTAGACGCCCTCTAAGCTATTAGCTCTTAGCCTCTCGCTCTTATAATAAATAACTACCTTCTTCTTAACTATAGAAGTAATACTATATAAGGGACTAATAGGCTAGGGAAACATATACCTCTAGTAGGCGAAGAATTAACTACTAGGAGGCCTTAAGGCCTTATAGTATACGACTATCTATCTAGAGCGATAGAAGAACCTTAGAGGGGGAATAGCGCCCGAGAGAGAAGAGGCTAGTACTCTTAGAACCTAAGGATAGTAACAACCCCTTAGAAACTACTAAACTAGCTCTTAGGGCTAGAAGATACTACTAGAGACTAATATAGTAAGCACCTAGCTCTAAAAGAACCTAATATCCCTTATAGAAACTATTAAAAAAGCCCTTAACTCTCCCTACGACTACTCTAACTCCTCTCTTCTTTCCCTCCTCTAAAGAGCTTAATAGGCCCTTCTCTATTAGGCCTAGACCTAGGCTATCTCCTCTACTCTCTAGAATATCTAGAGAACCCTTTAGAAGAAGCTAGATAGCTATAATATAAGATAATTATAGGCCTAAAAGGCAGCCTAAATCTAGACTTTAATATAAATAATACCTTAGGTAACTATAGTAATTATAGTTAAGATAAGCATATAAGAAGAAAGAAATAAGATTAGAGGAATAAGTAGAAAGGAAATTAAAGCAAAGCTTAGAATCTAGCAAGTAGCTATAGTCTAGAAGCTATCTAGTAGGGACTTTAAAGTACTCTTCTATAAGAAGTAAGAAAGAGTAAAGCTAGAGGAGAACTAGGATTAGATATATATAGCCTAGCTTAGAGCCTAGGTTACTAAATATCTATATAGAGTACTTATATATAGAGTTAGAGCAAACTAGAACACTAGAGCTAAGGATTATATTAAGGTAATAAAGGAGGAGAATATCTTATAGTTCCTAAATATAAGGATTAAGTAAGCTATATAAATAAAAAGCTCTAAAGCTAGAGAAGGCTAGAGACACTCTATAATAGTTATTAGGTTCTAGGATAAGCAAATAGTAAGAGCTATAGCTTAGAAAGGATTTATTATTAAAGCAAACTTCTACCTAATAGAAATCTACTACCTATAATAAAGAGTTATATAGTATATAAAGTGCAATAAGTTTAGATATATTACTATATACTATAGGGAAGCTAAGGACAGATATAGAGCCTGCTCTATAAACTATAAAACATCTAATTATACTATATAAGTAAGGAAATACTATAACTATAGAGGAGACTACCTAGTATAAGCAAGGATATATAAATATAAATAAGTAGTAATAGCTAAGGCTAGAATATTCTTAAAGTTCTTTAGAGGAAAGCAAACTCTAGTATAACTAACTTATAATAAAGAAGGATTTACTATAGTAACTAATAAGAAGAGGAAACTAATAAGCCTAGTAGAATAGCTCTAAGCTAAGGAGGTACTATAAGGTAGCTAAGCAAGATAGAACAAGCTACTAGGAAAGCTATTAGGATCTAACTCTACTATTATAAATAGTAGGAGGCAGACAAATAAGCTCCTAATATATATATAAGCTAAGAGTATATAAGAGGCCTAATAGAGAGAGGAAGCTAAGCTAGAGGAGACTATTATAACTAGATAAGATAAATAAACACAACCTATAGATCTACTAATATAACGTAAACTATATATATACTACCTAAGTACTACTAGTAGATAGCCTAGACCTAAGAACTACCTAGATTATAGCACTATAAGAACTATAAATTAATTTAGCAAATAGGAAAACTAAAATAAAAAAGGGTTACTACTAAGTCCTTCTAACGAATAGGTACCTAAGAGTTGCATTCCTAGTATTAGAAGAGCTAGATATATTAAAGTAGGACATTATAGATAGCTAGTTAGGAGACCTTCTCTCTATTATAGTAATAACCTAAGGGAAACCTATTACTATCTATAACTACTACAACCTATTAGGCTCTAAATCCTATAATATAATAGGTATACTTATATAGCTAGAAATAGCTATCTAGGAGGCCTAGGAAGTAGCTATAGGTAAGACTATAGTAGTTAGAGACTTTAATCTCTATTACCTACTATAGGGAGGAAACCTAGTCTAGTTATAACATAATATAGTAGATACCCTTATCTAGATAGCTATATAGGTAGGCCTATATCTCCTACTAGAACTAGGAACTATTATATAGAAGAGATATAACTCTAGCTACTAAACACTTAACCTAATCTTAGCTAGCTAAGCTATCTAATAGAGACTATAGAGCTATAAAGCAATAGCTAATAATATATTTAGATTAGACTATATCCTAATTCTAACTATTATAGACTAGCCTATAAATCTATACTAGAAAAACTAGAGCTTAAGACTATAATAAATAAAAGTAAAGTAAGAGAAGGTAAAGTAGAAGGTTTAAAAAGCTATAGAGAAGCTAGAGCTACTACTACTTAAGAACTACTAGGAGCTAGATAAGGCAGTATAAGCTCTCTAGAAAGCCCTTTAAGAGGTAGTAAAGGAGGCAGTCCTATATATAAAGCTATTATAATATATAAAGGCAGAATAGCTAGTAAAGTATAGTAAAGCAATTAAGGATACTAGGGTAGTAAGAAGAGCCTAAAAGGCTATAAAGTCTAAAGAGAACTATAAATACTACCTAAATACTAGCTATAAGAAGAATAAGCTAGTTAGGAAGGTAATAAATATATCCTAAAGGTAAATAGTTAGTAAGATTACTAAGGACCTAAGTAGGATATAGAAGCTAGTAAGATAAGTAAGAGAAAAAGTATAATAAGGATATATACTACTATAATTTCCTATACTAAGTAGTAGCATATACTAAGATAGTTATATAAACGAAGGTAAAGCAAGAATCCTTATAGACTACTTCCTCCTACTACTAGTTAAAGCAGACCTAAGAGATATCCTAAATATAGACCTCCTAGCCTAGTTCTAGATAGAAGAAAAGGTATCTAAGGGAGAGGTCTTTATAATACTTAAAAAGATCTTAAATAAGAAGGCTCTAGGCCTAAACTAGATCTAGAACATACTGCTTAAGAAATATTAATAGGAGATTATACTATTCCTAGCTAAGCTCTTTATAGCCTATATTAGCTAAGCATACTACCTAAAGTTATTTAAATACTCTATTACTATAGTTATTAGGAAGCTATAGAAGCCTAACTATACTAAGCTAGGAGTATATAGGCTAATAGTACTTCTTAATACTCTAGCTAAGGTACTAGAAGTAGTAGTTATAAAGAGAATATCTAAAGTAATAGAAGAAAGAGGCCTACTACTAGAATTATAGATAGGTATAAGACTAAGAAGATCTACGATTATAGCACTTAACCTTATTACTAAACAAGTTAGGACAATCTAGAAAGCTAAGCCTAGAGTAGTAGCCTTAATACTCTACCTAGATATATCTAGAGTATTTAATAAAGTATCCTACTAGAGACTTCTTTATAATATTAGGATATAGGGCTATCTAGACTAGCTAATTAGGTTTATCTAGTTATTCCTCTAAGATAGAATAACTTGCCTTAAGCTAGGAGAATTTATAAACTAGAAGAGAAAGCAAGATACTAGAATCCTCTAAGGATTAATACTATTACTAATCCTATTCCTATTCTTTATATCTATACTTCTCCTATTACTCTAAGAAGGTAATACTATAGTAATAGGGTTTATTAATAATTCTAATATCCTTATATATAGTATATCTATAAAGGAGAACTATAAATAACTAGAGAAAGCCTATAATAAATATATAAAGTAGGCAACAAGATATAGAGCAGCCTTTATACTATAGAAGTATTAGCTTATCTACTTTATAAGAGGAAGGAACTATAACCTTAGGGCTATAGTCTAGATCCCTAGCTTTAGAAGTAAACCTATCCTATCTCTAAGACTATTAGGAGTTTAGATAGATACTAAACTTAAGTAGGGCCTATATATTAAGAAGGTAGCTAAGAAAGGCATATACTAGATCTAGTCCCTATAAAGGCTATATAAGTCTACCTAAGGAGCATTATTTAAAAAAGCAAGACATATCTATACTATAGTTATTAGGCTAGCCCTAGTATATAGATACTAATCCTAGTCTAACCTAGAAGGAATAAGTAAATATAATAAAGGCCTTACTAAACTAATTAAGCAAGTCTAGAACTAAGCTCTAAGGAATATTATAGATATATATAAGTTAGTTATAGCTATAGTCCTTTAAAGGGAAGCAAGCATCTCTCTAATCTAGCTTTATACTTAAGACCTTACTAGATAATATATAGGGAATAAAGTAGGCAACTTAACCTACTAGTATATTAAGTAAGTATATAAAGGAATTACCTAAAGAGAATAAAGAGTAAGGAGAAGAGGCAACTAGCATAGTAGGTAATATAAGATAAGAGTATAGAAAATTTAGGAGATAACTCTAAGCTAAAGGCTACCCTAAATAAGGATAGGAGTTAAGAACTAGTAGGAGCTTACTAGATAGGACTAAGAATAGGAGAAGGCTAGATAAAAGAGGGGTATAATAAGGGAGCAACTAGTAGTATAGGCTATAGTAGGACAATTTAGAGCTAAAGAGATTTATAAGGAGGCCCTAAGGCCTATAAGTACGATAATTACCCTAATTAGGACAGGATATATTAGACTTAGGGCATACCTAATAAAGAGAAGAGTCTTAGGAGTTATCCTAATATGCCTATATAACTAAGGTATCTAGGATACTAAGTATATTTATATATCCTACTAAAACTATTAGAGTAATAGATATTAGCTATTTATAGTAGTAGGAACTAGCTTATAGGAAGACATATACTTAATACTAAGAGGCCTTAATACTATAGCTAGGTAGCTAATCTAAAAGGGATTATTAGACTAGTTCTTCCTAGCTAGGGAAGAGATTAATAAGGGAGAACGAAGCTATAGAGAGATAAGGAGATAAAGAGGAGTCTAAGAAGGAGAGCAAGGTAATAAAAGAGCCTAATTTTACTTAAGGAAAGGCAAGATAGAAGAAGTAACTACTAACTATAAACATAAAGAGGAAGATAAGGGGTTTTTTATAGAATTTTCCCTTTTATATAATACTAGAGCAAAGCTACTTACTCTAGATAAAGAGGTAGACCGGCAATAAGATTAATCTATCTATATAAGGGACTAACTAGACTAGAAAGTATAATAGTTATACTTCTTAGAACTAAGTATATTAGAATAAGATAATATTTTATAAAGAGAGGAGTTCTAGAATATATACCTAACTACGAATATAAATAAGGATACGAAATACTAAAGTATATATATATATTCTACTCTAAAAGAATAGAGACTAAATACTACCTTTTCTAAGAAAAAGGCACCTTAAACTAGAAGGACCTAGCTAATATAAAAAGAGGGCTATATACTATAGCTAAGTAGCTTATTTAAGAAGGTATTCTAGAATAATTCTTACTTATAAGAGAAGAAGTATAGAAGAATAGAAGAATAGAGTAAAAGAGAGAAAGAGCTTAATAAGAAGAGGACTTACTAGTTATTTAGTATTATTTAAAGGAAAATAGGAGCGAAGGAAGCGGCTACGCGAGCTATAAAACTAAAAGATATATAAGGGTTTTTCGATAGCTTTTTCTTTAACCGAATTATATAGAGCGTACTACTTACTCTAGATTAAAAGAGGTAGAATAGCGTATAAGATTTATCTATCTATCTATTTAATTTTACTTACTTTAATTATTAATACTATCTAAAATATAAAATTACGCTATTACTACCTAAAATATCTTACTAATACGCGAATTATTTATTTGTTTATTATTTTTTTATTCTATTAACGTACTATAGGAGTCGAAGACTATATAGTACGAGTAGGCTTTAGTAAAGCCTAGCTAGTCGTAAGAGAAAAGCCTCCTAAGCTAAAAAACTCTTAAGTCTTAGAAGTGCCTTATTCGCGCTAAAATATATATTATAGGCCGATATCTAAGAAGAAGCTAGAATTCTATAGCTATACGCCTTAGCGCTAAGCGCTAAGTACTACTAAGCCCTATATATAGTAAATAAATTAGTATTTAAATTAGTAGGTAGATATATAAACTAGAGAGAAAGAGAGAGATATAGTACTATATAGTAGGTCTTCTTATCTATTCTCTTAATACCTAGGAGCTAAGTCTCTTAGATAGTAGGTTATTCTAGTCTAGAAGAGCCTATCTTTATTCCTCTATTCTAAAGCTCTATATAGTAGTTTAAATAGTTTTCTCTTTCTAGGTAGATACTACCTCTATCTACCTTATTCTATCTATCTTCTCTCTACCTTCTTTTATTTCTTTTCTTCTACTAGATCTAGTTTATATCGTTTTATATCGAGTAGGTAGCTCGAGGCTATAGAGTCTTATTTATTATATACGCTCGAAAGGAGGTTATCTTATATACCTTATACTTTACTAGTATAGACCTAAACCTATATATACTAAAATCGGTAGCTTATTATACGTACGCTAGTTCTAGTAAGGATAGCGGTATTATACGATATCCGCCCTTATATTTTATCGTCTCCTTAATACTAGAGACTCTTAAAAGACTATTATTAATACCGGGATCTTATTCTATATCTAGAAAACGCTAATTCCTAACCTAATAGTAAGGTAAACTTCTTAGTATATTATATTCTAATACTAAGTCTTATACGCTCGTCTTTCTAATTCTTTCTAATCTTAAAATTATAAGATTTAGATAGCGGATAGTCGAGATAGAGGCCGAGAGGTAAAGGTATTCTATCGTCGTAAATAAAAGGAGGACTCGTTACGTTAGAGGTCTTTAATAGTACGGCGGTAGTAAATAGAAAGAGGTAAATCGCTTTCTAAAAGTATCTAGTCGTAGAAGAAAAGTCGTAAAGAGTATAGATAAAGTAGTAAGGTATCTAATATCGTCGAGTTACCTAAAGGCTCGTCGTTAATATCTTCTTACCTTCCTTTTTATTCGATATCTCTTTTCTCCCTTTATTTTATATTCTAAGTACTCTTAGCTTTTTAGAACCCCTATTAGAACCGTAGTAGGCTACTAGTTAATATATCTCTCCCTTACTTAAATATCTCTTTAAAAATATAGCGCGGATCGCGAGCAACGATATAGTTCCTATCTCTACTAGCTATATTAGCTTCGAACGATAACGTATACTCTTTAAAGAGTTCGAGGTAACTTAAGGAAATGCTACTACGCCTTCTTCCGCGCGCCTAGAACTAGTTTAGAAGCTATTAGAATCCTTAGAATTCTTTACTTGTCTAATTTTTATAATTTTATTTACTTCTAGAAAGTTATAGTTTATTAGAAGACTACGGAAGCCTACTACCTAGCCGGTAGCTAATTAGAACGTCGCTAATTCTAGAATTAAACTCTTAGAACGCGTTATATGTTTGCTATCCTATAATAAACGCTTATAATAATTAGAAAACCTTAATTATATACTAGTAAGTCTATTATAAAGGCAGCTCTTCGCTTTCGACTTTCTCTTAAATATTTACTTCCGAATAATAACTTTAATAACCTCTTCTAGCTTTTAGAACTCTCTAGACCTAATAGTACTCCTTTTAGAAGACTTTAGAAAGCTTTCTTAATACTCGTAGCAGCTTATAGTAAGATTTCTCCGTACGTAAACTCTTTCTCGAGTATAACTAATAGCTTATTAGAATTGTCGGCTAAGATAACTACTACTTCGCGTCGGTCCTAGCGCGTAGGCGGATCGTCTAGTAGGAAACTTACCGGTCTAAGCCTCGGTTCTAGCTCTAGTAGTAGCGGCGATCCTCTAAAGAAACTAAACTAGAGCTCGCGCGCTTCTACGTATAGCTCGAGTTAGATAGAAAATCTACTAAATATACTCTAGGAAAAGTAGTTCCGCGCTTCGTTAATTAAATTTCTAAACTAAAAAGATCTACGCTCCTTTCTAGAGAAGATAGTCCTTCTAATCTAAAGAGGTATATATTAGGGCGATTTCTAGGAAATAATCTACGGCTTTCTCGGTAGTACTAGTAGAAAGATATACTATAGTATTAATAACTTCTTCGATCCGAATTTTCGTCTTATCGATCTAGACTAGCTACCGAGACTAATCTTTCCTCTAGATTAGGAAATAAATCTAAGATTAATAGAGTATTAACTTCCTACTCTTATTAGTTCGTATAATATAGATTTAGAGTATATATTAGACGATAATATCTATATATACTACGAAAAGGAGTCTAGTAAGGCTAAGATTTATATTCGCGTTCTAGACTAGTCGTATAATCTAAAAGTCCCGGCTTCTTCGACTAATTAGCCGTATCTCTAGAATAGTACTTATACGAACTGCCTACGAAGTCCTATTATACGCCTCTACGCGGCCGTAGGTAGAAACAGATGCTCTCGAGTATACTAGTAAAGTATAAGGGCATATAAGATAATCCTACTTCGCTACTACTAGCTATATATCTAATAAAATAAGAACTAAGATAAGAACTACCCTAAGACAACTCTAAGACCACCTAACGAACTAAGGTAGAACTCTACTATAGAAGAGGTAGAAAAGAGAGGATAAAATAGAAGTAGGTAGGATAGGAGTAGAGAGAGGAGGTAGCTACTAGGCAAGAGATTAGCTATTTACTACTAAAAAGAGCTATAGAAGGAAGGGAGAAAGGCAGACCCTTTCTACCTAGAATATATATTCCTAGAGACGACCCTTTAGGTCCGAGACGAATAGAAATAGAGGCCTCTATACCGACTCGATATACTATACCGGCTATATCTACTAGAACTAATTTTAGATGCTAAAATTCTATATATAGGGCTTGGCACTTAATAGCTTGGCGCTTGGCGCCAAGCCACACCAAGTGAAATTCTAGTTCCCCTAGGCATCGGCCTATAATATATATTTTTAGCGCGAATAAGATACCTCTACGACCGAGAGTTTTTTAGCCTAGGAGGCTTTTCTCTCTTATACGACTAGTTAGGCATTAGGCCTACCCGTACTATATAGTCTTCGACTCCTATAGCACGTTTATAGAATAAATAAACAAATAAATAAATATACTTATATAAACTACGTTTATAATAGTAAGACTACGTATAATACGAAGGCAAAATCCGGCTATTCTCTTTCTAGTCGAGCGCCGATACGCTAGTACGGCGCTAATCGCTAGAATCTACCGCTCTAGAGCGCTACTACCTTTATGCCTCCGACTTCTAGTTAGAGGTTAGAATAGGTCCCCGACTTTAGGTCGGTTCTAGGTCTAGGTCGGTTCCTAAGGGAACCGACCTAAGACCTAAATCGATAGGGTCCCTAACCTAATACGAAATCGATAGGTCGGGTCTAAATACTACTAGTTCCTATATAGGTCTTTATAGGGACCTAAGTTTAGAAAGATAGGTCTAATACTAGAGAATAAGACTAAGTCGCCGCGGGGATAATAGAATTACTCTAATACTAAATATACGTATATATAGAACTAAGCGTTATAGTATATTAGAAGCGCCGGTTAAACTAGCGACTATAGTTACGAAGAAAAATAAGGATACCGACTATACTTGCTAACTATACTTGCTAACTACGAGATATTAGAATTAAATACTATTTATAATATCGACTACGAAGTCTGCTCTACTCTATAGGTATAACGTAAAAGCAAATGCTTCCTTTACTAAGCACTATAGCGAAGATATATTAGTACTATATCCTCCTCGTTATTACTAATCGAGTCGAAGTTGCTCTATATAGTAGTTACTAACGTCTCCTAATCTGCCTCGAGCTGCTCCTACTACTAATTTACTATATTATTCGAAGGCTCGAACGTAGTTAATATCGGCGGCGCCTCCTCTATAAGCGAATCCCGAGCCTATTACTACGCGTTACGCTCTTAGGAATAATAGTATATAATATTACTAAACGTCGAGGGATCGTAGGACCGATTATATCGGCTCTAATAACGCGCTATACTAAAGTCGCGCTTATAACTAGTTCTAACTACTAGGATAGAGAGGATGTCCCGGGCTATTAGCGCGCAACCTAGATATTCTAATGCGATTATCTTCTATAACTAGAGCGGATACTCTATAGAATAGGCAGCCGAGTCCTTAAATCTAGCGTAGCGATAACGAGATACCTCGTCCGAATTAGCTAAAGGCTATGCGGTCTACCGCGGCCATCTAGATACCCTTTAATTAGAGTCGGAGTTATTACTATCTAATCTACTATAGAGACCTATTGCGAATAATATCGCGGAGCGGTATAAGGCCTTTTTCGGCCTAGACTAGGACGTAGCTACGAGAGGCTTATATCGCGCGTATTCGACCCGGAATTTTAACTAGTAGTAATCCTCGAAGGAGGAATCGAGCTCCTCGCTAGAGAAGGCCTTACGGTCTTAGAACGCCTGTTTTATTACTAGATTAAGAAGAATCGCAATACTATATATATTATCGAATCGCTTCTAGGTAGTAGTATAGTACTTCTCGAGCTTTGTCTATATAGCTTATAAAGTAGAATAAATCTCCTTTTGCTAGAGTTATATTTTATATTTAAGTTTCTTATCTATAATATCTAAGATATCGAATAAGGTATTATAGTAGCTAAGAACGAGGTAGATTATTAGCCTCTTTATCGTACTAATCTATATCGTAGCCTCTACGAAAGGAGTAGTAAGGTTAATAATATATTTAACCCTCTTCTATTCTATAGCGGTTAGCTTTAGTTCGGGCTAACTCTTATTCTTAATATACTCGTCGATAATATCTTATAGTTAAGAACTATATATTAGTATAATCGTAGTTAAGCTCTAATAGGTCTTTATATCTTATATTAAGCGTAAAACCCTTTAAAGCGTCTTCTTCTACTATTTATACTATTTCGGGTACGAATATAGATCTGCGATCCTCTTTCGCTATAGTACTATAAAACTCTCGAAGTATTAAGTACTAGAGTTTACCTTAACTATAAGTTTCTAGAACTTTATAAGGAGCAGTTATTAGTATAGCTTCTACCGACTACGTTTGCTAACTATATATACTTCGTAGGGAGAATAAATAGTACCTTTATTAGAATCGTAGCTAGACTTTCTACTTTAAGCCGACGTAACGCATTCGTATCTATCTCCTCGTCCTATCGTTCCTATCTCTCGTTTCTTAGCTCGATCTTAAGAGTAGCGAAGAACTTCCTTAAGAAGAGCTAAATTATATATATAAAGCACGGGAACTATTCTAGACGGGAGAACTCGTAGTCTTTAGTATCTAATATCTCTCCTATATCCCTATCTATTCCTTAGAGAGGAAGTTATTTAATCGAGACTAATAGCTTCGCTATATACGTACGCTCGTAGGAGCAAATATCGATAGCCTCGACGCTAGAACTCGTTAGTTAAAAGGTATATATATAGCAAGGATACGTATATAGCTGCATATAGTATATTATTATTAGAAGCATTATCCGCTATTAGTGCTATAAGCCTATTAGAGATCTCGAAACGGGTAAGTATATCGAATAGTAGGTCCGCTAGGACTTCGCCTATATAATAGCCTAAAATATATAGAAAGGCTAGTATAGCCTTATACTAGGCCTACTCGCTATCGATCTAGTAGCCTTATATCGTAAGGAATAATACTCGGAGCACCCCGGCGTACTAACTATTAAGGGCGATAGCTACCTAGAAGGTTCTAAATAGCTAACGTTTTAGATTGTCCTCGGAGTAATCGACCGCGTCCTAGATATATAACTTAATCGTAGTAGCGCTCTTAAAGTCGATAGATCTAGTCTCCTCTAATAGATATTCGTAGGTACGCTAAACTATAGGACTTTCGAAGAAGTTTAAGAGTAAGCCTAGCTAAGAAACTATAAGCCTATATAACTCTAGAAACTTTAATCGTTCTAGGTGCTCTGTTCTAGTAAAACTTTTCTTAAGCCGTTCCTATAAATAAGAGCCGTTAGTATATCTACGTTATATATCTCTATAAAGTATAGTCGGCGAGCGTAGTTAGCAAGCGTAGTTGGCAAGCGTAGTCGGCACCTTATTCCTATATTAACGAATACTAAACTTATAGATTAATCTTTAGTAGCCTTAATAACTTCTCTAGTAACTCTACGCTCCTAAGAGGCTCCTTCGTAGCCTACTAAATCGAGGTGCTTTTAGAGAGCTTTTATTCTATTACCTAGTCCTAGGTATTTAATAACTCTATTATATCCTCTATATATAACTCTCGGGGCGTACGTTTCCTAGTCTATACCTTTAACGAAAAATCTCTAGGCCTATAACGTTCGCGTATTCGAGTTTTATTTTATAAGGTTCGAAGATATTCTACTATACTTATTATAATACCTCGCCTCTTCGAGCTACTAATAGTAGTAGTAAAAGCCCTCGAACGACTAGGTATACTCCTACTACTATATCTATACGCTATTAGTTTCGACCTAGTCCTTAGAATCCTCTAGTAGCTTAGTAAGGTTAGCTAGAGGTAGTATTCTATCTCGCGTACTAGCTCGACTACTCGAGGTATTCGTAATTAGATAGCGTCCCTTCCTCTGCTATTATACTACCTTCTTAATTAAACTAAAGTTAACGAGAGACAGCTGCGATTCGGAGTTAGTCTATCGTTTGCGAAGCTATATACTTATATATCTCGAGGAAGAAGGAAGTATAGTACTACTACGTCGTATTAGAGTTATAGGATATACTAGTAATACTATAATATAAAGTATATAGTACTAAGAAGGAATCGTAGAACTAGAGAGTAAAAGCTAGCGGAGTAATAGAAGTAAATAATATTTATAGGAGCGATTAAGTTTTATTAGTATAAGTACTAGCGAGGTGTCTCTATTATAGGCTAACGGCCTATCCTAGTAGCGTTATAGAGACGGGCACCTCTAGTACTCTTATTAAGCTTATAATAGTCGCGACTAATAAACGTACTAAGTACTCTTTAATTATAGTAACGCTATAGTCGCCTTCGAAGGCAAGTATCTTACTAGTATAAGAGGCTAGTAGTATTAATAAAGCTTAAGTCGAAAAAGCAGAGTTAGACTTAGCTTAAGTAGATAAACCTATTATAAAGAGAATTTAGAAACTACCTAAAGACTATATAAAGCGATATAATACTATATAATAGAAGGCTAAAAATAATACTAAGAGTAAGAAGAGGAAAAAGAATATAGCGAGCTAGAAGTTTAAGGTATAGCTAGAGCTCCTAGATCTAGTACTAGCTTTAAAGACAAAGTAGTAATATATCTCTAAAGGCGTAACTACTACGTAAGAGAATAAGGCTAGTATTAAATATACTTAGCTATCGAAGGTAAGACTTAAGCTATCTATAAGAATTATAAAGGAGAATTATATATTCGGCAAGCTACTATAGAGCGAGAAGTAAAGATAAGAGATATAAGTTAAAGAGGGCCGGCTAGTACTACGACGCAAACTATAGACTAATATATTATATACTATCGGCAGCTATAACTAATCTTAACTTACGAGATATATCCGTATTCTACCTAGCCTAAGAGGAGTTATAGAGCTTCTATATAAACCCTATCTCTAGCGACTAGAATTTGCGTATAAAGGTCTTAAAGATAGCGAGCTTATCCGTAGACGTATCTAGAAGCTACTCGACGATATCCTAAAAGCTAAGTCCTCCTTTCTACTTAGAATCGAGCTATATTTCCTATAGAAGCTCTTTATATACTAACTTCTTTATATCGAACTTATAAGCGTATAACTAGAACACTAGCCTATTTCGCTTAGCCTACGCTTTAGACGTAACTAGCTTCTAGAACCTATTACTATTCTAATCGTATCCTAACGAGATAAGCTAATCTAGGACTTCTAGAGTCTAAGTAAAGCGATTAGCTATATTAAACTTAGAGGACTTCTAGGAGAGATAGTTGCGATATACTACGTAGTAATAGGGTAGGAAAATTTCCGTTATAGTTAGAAGACGGCCTTCTACTATTAGCTCCTACTATTAGTTAGTATATAGTTAGTAGGCGTAGTCGGCACTAATTTACCTTCGCTTTCGCTATAGATACTAATATGCGGACTAATTTTATAAGCCCTCTATAAGGCTTCGCGGAGCGTAGAGTATACTTCTAGTCTAATCGGAGGTACTCGAATACGTTCTAAAGAAGCTATTAGTTCTAGTAGCGATATACTCTTAATAAGAGCTACTTACGTCCGCTCTAGATACTTAAAATACGTATCTCCTCTTATTCCTAGATTATAGCCTCTCGATAAGGTCTATTTCTTACTACGAGGAACTCGGCCTCTTCTTAATTAGTTATACGATAAACTTAGCTTAACTTCTATATTACGCGCGTAGTATCGCAAGCGTATATACCTTCTTCTTAAACTATCGAATAGCCTTATTCTAAAAGGCGTAGATAGCGTAGCTCCTCTATACGGCCTACTCGCTCTTAGTAGCGACTCGAAGGTAGAGGTTAGTTATTTTATAGCTAGTACCGGCCGACCTTACCGGCAATACGTAGGGTACCTCTAGACCCGACTTAGACTAATTAGTATTATACTAGTAGTTATAGTTATAGTGCGGGTCGTCCGCGCCCTTCTCTTTCTTGATATTAAAATAGAAGCTTTCCTTATTCTAGTTCGCTACTTATATAGTAGGCCTATTACGCGCGCGCTTACGTTTCTTATCGTCCCTATTATATATTAGTACTACTAACTATATTAGCCGACTATATAGATTATTACTTACGCTATCCGGTCGTACTAAGCGTAGTACTCCTCTCTTTAGGCCTTAATCTTCTTCTACTACTACTTCTTCGATAGGGAGCTCTATATATTATTAGAGCTAATTAAAAGCTTCTTCTACTAAGTAAAGGACTTATTTCTAGCTTTGCGCTACTTATCTACTATAGCTCTCTTAGGCGATATATCTACGCGCTAGCTACGCTCGCGAAGGGTATTAGGATTAGAAGAGTAGGTATCTATATCTTTTCTTATAGCGCCTAGTCGTATTTAAAGTATAGAAGTACTTATACTATTTAAATCCTTATCTACGAGGCGGGGACGCTTCTATAGACTATTAAAGGGCGTAGTACTTATTAGACGTCGCTTTTATCGTACTATTATTATAAGTTCGGTCGCTAAGAAGAGATAAGTATCGCGAGGTATATAGTAAATATACGCTTAAAATTCGGTAGCAATGCGAGTATAGTAGTAGTTAAGGTAGTAGTTATTATAGTAGGAGCTAAGTACGACGAATTCTAGCTTTAGGTACGCTAGAAGCTTAGTACGCGGCTGTTTCTACCTAGCCGCTAGCTTACCTCTATATATAGAGTTTAGCTTCCTATGCTATAGTCGGCTACTATAGTCGGCGATATTATATAATATATTACTTACCTAATATAGCGTATACTAATATATACGACTATATATAGATAGCGACAGCTATAGACGTACTCTAGAGCTAGAATCTATCGTATATATTACTTAGATTAACTTTACTATCGCCGGCCGAAAAGAGTAACTACTATATACTTATACCCTCGACGACTACTCGTCTACTCGTCGCTAATAGTTACTTCTTAGCTTATACTATCGACGACTACTTATCTCCTTAGCGTAGATAGCTACTTCTTAGCTTATATTATCGACGACTACTCGTCTCTTCGGCGCGGACGATTGCTTTTTAGTTTATACTATCGACGACTATTAGTCTCCTTAGCGCCGACGGTTGCTTCTTAGCTTATACTATCGATAACTACTTCTCTCCTCGGTATCGAAGTAGTATTAATAATTATTTCTTCTCTTCTACTATTATAACGACTCGGTTCCTCGATATAAAGGTAAGCTAAAGAGTCTATTTTTCTATTCTACTACTATATTACGACTACTTAACTAGTAATACTATAGAGTACTAGTAAGTCTAGCTCTTTCCCTTCTATAGTATTTTATATATTCGTAGAGAACTTCGAATAACGAAATATATATACTATAGTCGATATTATCTATATAATACCCGGATATAATCTATACTATAGTAAATATTTGCGTCTATTACTAACTTACTATATTCTATAGAGTAGCGAAAGCGATTATAGCATTCGCGTAACTATAACTTCTACTAGGTAAAGATTAGTAGGGGTGTCCTAATATAGTAGTAGAATGCGATATAGTTCTACTATATAGCGCTATCGAACTCTAACTCCCCCTCTATAGGCCCGCGTATTCCGGCGGTCGTGCACGATTTTCTAGTACTCCTATCTGCCCTAGCCCTTCTTTCTTATACCTCTACCTATCTGCTCCTTCTAACTCTTCGATATCTCTATCTATACTACTTAATACCTTCTCTTATTTCTTAAGCAGACTCTAATATAGAGTTTAACTCGAGCCCTCCTCTACGAGTATATCCTAATATAGATACTAATATACTACTATTAGTACTACCTCTACGCGTAGAAAATAAGGCTACTAAGTAGCGGCGAATATAGCTACTAAAGGCTATAGTACTAAACGACGAGTCTCGTAGGAAGGTAGTAGTTCTACGGAAAAAAGCGATAGCTATAAGAACGATATAGCGACGAACGAGAGCTAGTAAGTCTAGTATCTTAAAAAGGTAGTTAATACTAGAAATAGTAGCCTTACGAGAGATTTATAAGCTTTAGCGAACGATAGCTTTATATATCCGGAGGGTCTCTTTTTAGCGTATTATCTACGAGATTATAATAGATAAAGGTAGTAGCGATATTATTAGAATTTAGGCGGTAGCACTTAAATGCTTATAGGAAGCGGCGGAGGCATTTCTCGTTATAGAGTTCGAGATTTCTAACCTTCTAGCGATCTACGCGAAGCGCGTTACCCTATAAGTAAAGGATATATACCTATATAGTTATTTACGCCGCTAGTTTACTAGCTAGAATAGAGGAGGGAATAATAATATAGGTATATAATACTAGGTTGCCGACTACAATTGCCGACTATAAAGAGCCTAGTATACGTTGCTATACTTAGAAGCTTAGAATTAATATATATAGCGCGGGTAAAGCTATAGCTAGCGCGCTAGCGAGCCTAATGTCCGCCTTAGCTAACCTATATACCCTTACTAAACTATTAGTAATACTACTACCTCTACTACCTTAGAACTTGTCGGCGGTCGCGCTTTATTAGCCTATTATTATCGCCTTCCTTTTTTATACCTCTTAACGAATTTTCGTATCGCGCGTACGAAGGATACTACTACGTATATTAATCGTAGCTTAATCGACTACTTTTCTCTTAGCCCTCCGCGTATTTATAATAGCTTAACTTCCTACTAATAAGCCTAGCTAGTTCGCTAAGTAATACTTCTCTAGCCGAGATATAGCGTCCGCTCCTTCTTTATTTAGAAACTCTCCTCTACCTAAAAACCCTCTTATAAATAATAGTAATATCGACCCTAGACTTCTTAGTAACTAGGCGCCCTCTTCTAGCTAACGTAGCGCTTCTGCCCCTCCTCTCTTAATTTCTAACCTCTCCGCTTATAATAGTAACGACTAATAGGCTACTAGTAGAAACGACTAGAATAGTTCTTATAGAAACGCGAACGGCGATAATAGAAATAACGAAGACAACGTCTCTATTATTATTATCGACGATAGTAATAGCGAGGAGAGTAATAGCGACGAGAGTAATAGCGACGAGAGTATTATACTACCTACTCCTCTCTCTTAGCTTTTTAAGAAGGCTCTATAGAAAACTATACTAGGCGGTCGGCCTCGTCTTAATAAGCAGAAGCTCGCTTACTAAATAGCTTATAAGAGATAGATCGAGAGGGATAATATAGTAATAGTAGCGGTAGTAGTAGTAGCTAGAGGAGCAGTAGGTAGAAAACGATTACTAGCTAGAAAACGAGTAGCGAAAAAGAAACTAGCTAGAAAGAGAACGGCTAGAAAAGCACCGGCTAAAATAGTAGTAGTAAGTAGAGGAGGTCTAGCTCGTAGAGCTAGTATACGGAAGACTTATTACTATAAGCTAGGTAGTAAGTTATATAGTCGGCATTTATAGTCGGTATTACTAACTTATACTCTAGCTATCGCGCTCCGAGAGATCCGTAAGTATTAGAAGTCTATAGATCTACTTATACTAAAGCTACTCTTTAGCTACCTCGTCTACGAAGTTTACTATAACGTTTCTAGAGGCTTAGCTGTTTCTTAAGAAGGTTACCGTTAGTAGGCGAGCGCCCTTAGTGCTCTATAGGAAGCCGCCGAGAGTGCTTTAGTCTACCTCTTCTCGAGTATATATACTCCTAGTCGTTCTATATTCGATCGATATTAACTATATTATAAGTACTAACGTTGCCGCGATTTACGTAAAGCGAGTAACTATTTAGTAGAGGGATATAAAGTTTATTATTAGCCTACTCTCGTCTTAGGGAATTAATATGTTTAGTAAGAGATAAATCTCTATAGTATATATAGGGAAAATCGTTATAACTATAGAGGGCATATATAGTAAAAATCGGTATAAGTAGAGAGGTTGCCGTAGTCGGCATTCGTAGTTAGTATACCTATAGTTGCCCTAAAACGTATAATTTGCCGTATTAAATTAAATATGCCTTTAAAACCCGTCGCTTTCTATACTTTCTACTTCCTCCGGTTTCTATCTATTTATAACCCTCGATTTTCTATACTATATTCTATCGAATCTTATATTTCTATTAGGACCTATCTTTAGACCTATCGTTAGACCCGAGTCGGACCTATCTAATACCTATATTTGTTAGATAGGTCCGGAACTAGGTAGGAACCGGCTAGGACCCGACCTAACTATTATAGTTCTATATATTTAGGTCCTAGACCCGACCCGGACCCGTCCCGACCTATTCTAACCTCTACTTCTAGTACTTCTCGGAATCTTTAGAATAATCCGCCTACTAGAAGAGCTTTTCTAATATTAGCTTCTAACCTTCTAACGGAGCTATAAGGTATAGCGCTAAATAATATAAGTAACGCCGCGTAGAATCTTTATTAGGAGCTTCGTTCTATAATTAATATACTTAATCCTATTCCTAGAAGTCTTAAGGATTAAACTAGTTCGGCGTTTTAATACGTTCCGACCGCTATTCCTCTAGTTCTACTAGCCGAGGCCGTAATAATCCCGATTATTATCCGCGTACCCTATAACCTAGGTTCTAATAGTATCTTACGTATTCTTTAAAGAATAGTAATTATAATAGAAGAGGCGTTTAAGGCTATTTTAGACATCTATTTAGAGGCCTTCGTAGAGAGTAGTATATCGAATTCTAGTAGTAAAGCTATCGATAGATATAGTAACGTAATCGAAAGAGGTTTAAGTACCGAGTTAGAGTATAACTCTAGTAACGAGAATAGCGATATCTAGTAGAGAAAACGGTTTCTCTAGTTTAGTCCTAATTAGATCTAATACCTTCTAATTCTAAAAGTTTTTAGAGAAGGGTCTTTCGGCGTTCTACTTTCTTATTTTCTACTTATTCTAAGGAGATTAGAATATAGGCACGGCTCTTTTCTACTATAAGTAGATAAAGGGAGGTTTTCGCCTAGATCTAGTAATAGAAAAGGTTTCCTCTCTACTTCTAGTATTATTTCTTATCTTAGATTCGCTCTAGAACTACTAGAAAGGTCTAGATACTCTAGAAGTTCCTAAGGTCTAGGTTACTTAAGTTAGGTAGCCTTAGCTTTTTAAGCTTCGCCGACTAAATACTAAGTAGCTAGCTAACTTCTACTACTTTAAAATTTAGAAACCTTTATCTTCTACCTACTTTCCTTCCTTTTAGCTATCCTCTACTACCTCTAAACTCTATACTCTACTTTTAAATAGTACTAATAAAGTCTATTTAGAAGCTAAAGGCTAAGGTTTAGATCTTATTAAAGAGCTTAAAGGCCTTAGGTGCCTTACTCTTTCTAAAGGATATTATTAAGATAAACCCTAAATGCTAGATCTTTAGGAAGGACAAGTAGGCTAGAAAGCTATTAAAGAAGGTCTAGAAGAAGTAGTATTCTAAGGAGGTCTAGAGCTAGTAGGATAAGACTATACTTTCTAATTAGGATATCTAGGAAAGGGCTAGTTATTTCTTAAACCTATTTAGATTGCTAGGTGTTCTAGATATATTTCCTAGGCTATTCCTAAATTCCTATAGGAATAGAAGGCTATACTTAAGTATTAGAGGAATCCTAGGTCTAGAATACTAGCTTCTTTCTAAGACAAAGCTATCTAAAGGTTCCTAGATAAGAGTTAGAGAGCATAGGCCTTATAGTTCCCCTTATAGAGTAGTATCTATTATTACTTATTTTCTAGAGTAAGCTAAGGATTCTAAAGGCCCTTATAACTATTATAAAAAGAGCAAAACTACTCTATTTCTAGCTTATAGAAGAGTACTAAGACTTAGCTAGGAAGATCTAGATAATAAGTAGCTCTTTAGAGGTACTTATACTAACTACCTATATAATAGCTAGTATAACTAATCTTCCTCTTCTAGATATAGTCTAAGCACCTAGCTAAAAGTAGTTAGAGGACCTAAAGTTATTTAGAAAGAGGTTCTTTCTAATATAACTTATAATAGATTAACTAGATCTAAGCTAATAGTCTAAGTCTTAAGATTAGAGGCCTAGGCTAATAGGATTATTCTAGATGCTACTAGATACTATATAGCCTTTACTAGATTTTAGAAATTTCTAGACTTAGAGAACCTACTAAATCCTACTAGTTTAGATTATATTCTAAGAATAGGCCCTTTGCCTCTATACTAGTTTTATTATACTAAGTAGAATTATTTAGATAGTATAGCCTTTAGTTCTAGCTATCTAACCTTCCTCTTTCTAGTTAATTAGAAGGTTTCTAAGGAAGAGAATTTGCTTAGTCTTAGTACTTCCTTAGTAAAGTTAGCTAATTAGGTTACTAGAGCTACTAGTTCCTAGTTCTTAGGTTAATTCTCTTTTAAACTTAGGAAGAAGAAAGTAGTATAAGCTAGCTCTATACTAGAGCTGTCTTCTAGTATAGTTCTTATAGCTTCTAATATAAAAAGGATACCTAAGAGGAACCTAGAGGTTAAGGTTATTAGAGACTCTAATACCTAATCTAAAAATAGTTTATATACTAATTCTAATTCTAATTCTAATTCTAACTTAGATCCTAATAACTAAGCTAAGGATTAAGTAATAGAAGAGGCTAGAGAAGGTAATTCTAAAGAAGGCTAAGAAAAAGAAACTAAAGCCTAAGTAGAAGAGAGCTAGGGATCTAGGCTTTAGGCTCGTAGATTTAGAAGGCATGCCTAGGTATATAGTCTTAGAATAAAAACAGATTCTTAATACTAGTCTAGTCCTAAAGGGTTTTCTTATTATAAGTATCCGAGTAGTTAAATCTTAAAAGAGTTAAGAAGTAAGTCTAGAGAGTTATTTAGGTCGTTAGATATTCGTAAAAAGATAGAAAACAAAGGTCTAATTATTTTAGAAAGAGAAAGCTAAGAATACTATATAGTATTTTATATTTTTATCTATAGTTTTAAGTCTTTATAGATACGTATACTACCTAGGCGTTATATTCGGCATTATCGAGTTATATTATTTCCGGGAGACTAAATCTAAGTTCTAGAAACTTAAAACCGGTTAAGGTTTTTAGTCTTCTTTATATAAGACTTAGTTTAACGTCGTCTTAGACTCTAGTTAATATATTTTCTAAAAAGAGCGGAACTTCTAATTACTTCTAAAGACTATCGTCTAGTTATATCGCTAGTTTTACGTTATCTCGGACGTAAGTCGATATATTTTTCTTTTTTAGTTTCTTTAGTTTAATATTTTTCTAGACGAGTATCGCGGGTCCTTCCTTTAGTTTAACGTCGTTCTAGACGAGTATCGCGGGTCCTTTCTTTAGTTTAATATCGTTCTGAATAATAGTCGATATATTTTTCTTTTTCGAGTTTTTCTTTAGTTTAACGTCGTTCTAAATAAATATTACGTAATCTTTCTTTTTATTTTCCTTTAGTTTAACGTTATTCTAGACGATAGTTAATATATTTTCTAAAAAGAGCGGAACTTCTAATTACTTCTAAAGACTATTATCTAGTTATATCGCTAGTTTTACGTCGTCTTAGACGTAAGTCGATATATTTTTCTTTTTCGGGTTTTTCTTTAGTTTAATATTATTCTAGACGAGTATTACGAGTTCTTCCTTTAGTTTAATATTGTTCTAAATAAGTATCGCGAGTTCTTCCTTTAGTTTAACGTTATTCTAGACGAGTATCGCGAGTCCTTTCTTTAGTTTAATATTATTTTAGATAAGTATCGCGGGTTCTTCCTTTAGTTTAACGTCGTTCTAGACGAGTATCGCGAGTCCTTCCTTTAGTTTAACGTCGTTCTAAACGAGTATCGCGGGTCCTTCCTTTAGTTTAACGTCGTTCTAGACGAGTATCGTAGGTCCTTTCTTTAGTTTAATATTATTCTAGACAAGTATCGATATAGCTTAGAGCTTCTAATCGTTTCTAAAGACTAATAAACGCTAGATTCTACCTATTCCTCCTTATTAAATACTAAAATAAAGGTTTTTATATTCTTTCGTATTCGTATAGTTCTTCTTCTAGAATATATCGGAGTTATACTATTATAAGATACTATTCTTCTTCGTATTCGACTTCCTTAACTATATCCTCTTTACTTAAGATTTCGTAGACTTCTTCTAGAATTAGTTTAATCTTATCCTCGCTTTCTAGATTTTAAGACGCCTCCCTTACTTATTATCTTACTAGGTCTTCCTACTCGTAGAATAGAAGGATAGCTCTTAGATTACGCTTATTAATTATCCCGTTAATTTTAGCGCTATTAAGCTATTCTAGATAGTAAGTAGAATAGTTTCTTATATAACCTAATACTTAGTAAAGGCCTTTCTACTAGAAAGAAAGCTTCTAGGAACGTAAATCTTTTATATCTCCTCTTTAGAGAATAATAAGCTATCCTTTCGTAAAGACTATATTCGTTACGTTCCTTTTATTATCTATATAAAAAGAGGCTTATTCTTAAAGTCGTTCCTCGCGAGCTAGCGCTTCTACCTTTATAACGTCTATAGCTTCTAGAGCTTCTACTCTCTTCTAAAGGAGGTCTTTATACGTTCTAACTCCTCTCTAATCTAGAAGACTAAAGGTCGTAATAGATAGCTCGATTAGAAGGACCGCTTCTCGGTCGTATATAAGTATAAATAGAGTTTAGCTAGTCGTGCTATAGATAGTAGTCCTCTCGGCCTAGAGTATAGCCGGAATATACTTTATCTAGCTCTTCTAAGTGCTATCTAATATCTTTATAAGAGCTAAAAGAATAGGACGATATCTAACTTTAACGCGGCTATTTAATTCTAGGTTATAAGGCGAGATCTTAGTACGTCTAACGCCGTACGAGCTTAGAAGGTCTTTAACTTCTTTTAGATAGGCCTAAGCGCTGTCTAGAACTATTCTATATAGTAGACTCTATCGATAGAAGATCTAGCGTTAAATAAAGTTTGCGATCTACTTAGCTATTAAGTTCTTTACTATATAGGAAAACGTTTCGCCTTCGACCTATTAGCTAAGATCTTCGTAGGCAAGAAAGAGATAGCCTTTCTTAACTCTAGTTCTCGAGATATCGCCTATATAGTAGACTATATTATAATACTAGACTTCTCCGATAGTTTAAATCTATTACGGGACTATTTATATAAGATAGCGCCGACTATCTCTTAGATTATAAGGTCGGTATCTTCGGATATAATTAGAAATATCCTTATATATTCTAGACTACTAGTATATCCGCCTATTACGGGCGAATAACGCGTACGTAGAAGATTCGTAGTAGTATTTAATAAGTTTAATAGAGAGGGAGATGTTTATACTAGAGTATCCGAGCGATATTAGTCGGTACGCTAAGCCTTTATACTAGAGAAGCTAGTACTTAGTAACTAGGGCTTCGCTCTTTATATTACTTCCCTCCTTCTCTCTAAACTACGCGCGTCGCGTAGTTATTCGTATAGCGTACTTTCGTAATAACCTAGGAAACGTTCTTATTATCGTAGCTACGTAAAGTGCCGTCGCAAAGTCGTAGAGTTCTATAGAAAAAGACCCGGAATCCCTCGCTACTAGCGAGCGATTTATTAGTAATACCGTATCGATACTATATAGTTCCTTCTACTATAATAGCGCGGAACGCGTTACTTCTACTATTACTACCTTAACTATATTATTAGGGAGCGCGACTACTATTATCGCGGTTAGTACCTACTACTATTATTAGATATATATTATCGTGCCTTCTTATTATTATTCGTAGAGATATAGGCGCTTCCCTCGCTCTCTTCTCTTTCTTCCTTTCTCTTTTATAGATATATATACGTATATATATATACGGTAGGCTTTTATAGCTTCTTTTCTAAGGTTCTCCTTATACTAACTAGTTTCTAGTACCTATATATATATATATATATATATAAGGTTAGGCGTCCCGGCTGTTTTTTTTTCGTACTCCGCGCGAGATTAACTAGAGATAGATAAATACTAATATCGGTTCTAGTATCTACTACTACGACTATACTAATTCTAGCGACGACTACGTACTATAGGCCGTACGTTCTCTCCGATTCTTTTCGCGTAGAATCCGCTAACCTTCTATAGTCTACCGCCGCGCGCGCCTACTAGAGCTACGCTAATAGGCGCCGCTCCTACGTTCCTCTATATATACCTCGTCCTCCGCTTAAAAGATATTACTTATCGCTTTCTTTAGTCCGCTTATAGCCTATATAGCCTACGCTGCCTAGACGCGCGCCGCCGACGCCTAAGTATAAGTAATATTTAGCGCTCCTTTAGTTTTCTTCTAGCTAACGCGCGTTTTTAGGTAGCGCGCCTACGATAATCTAAGGCAGGTCCTTAAGGCCTATAAGGCCTTAAAGCCTTTATAGGCGGCCGGCCTACTCTCTAAGTAATTTCCTCCGTTCTTTCCTCTTATTTATACGAGCTAATTCCTTTTTAGTAAGGTCGCTTATAAGGTAACCGCCTCGGTATCTAGAGTTATAGCCTAGTAGGGCTAGGCGTACGTATTGTTTCTTTCTATACGTTTTTCTCTACTAACTCGCTACTATAGCCCGGGGGGCGTGCCGCCTGCTCTAGTCCTCGGCGCTCGGCGCTATTCTTAAGTAGAGGTAGTAGTTATTTATTAGGATGCGCGCGTTTTCTTAGGGTCTCCTAGAGGTTTTTTTTAGGGTTTTCTCTTTTTTTTTTCCTTTTTATAGATATATAAACTACTGCTCGTCGGCTATCTCCCTAACTATATCTCTTATCTTCTTCGTTTCTCTACTATTCTCTAGTTACTTTCTACTATATTTCGCTTTCTTCCTCTACGAATATTCTTATATAGGTCTATCGTTAGTATTAGTATCGCCGAATCTTTCTTTAAACGTATCTAACGCGGCGGTATCTACTAACTCCTCTAAGAGTAGAGGTTAGAATAGGTCCTCGACTTTAAGTCGGTTCTAGGTCTAGGTCGGTTCCTAAGAGAACTAACCTAAGACCTAAATCGATAGAGTCTCCGACCTAATACGAAATCGATAGGTCGGGTCTAAATACTACTAGTTCCTATATAGGTCTTTATAGGGACCTAAGTTTAGAAAGATAGGTCTAATACTAGAGAATAAGACTAAGTCGCTACGAGGATAATAGAATTACTCTAATACTAAATATACGTATATATAAAACTAAGCGTTATAGTATATTAGAAGCGCTAGTTAAACTAGCGACTATAGTTATAGAGAAAAATAAGGATACCGACTATACTTACTAACTATACTTGCCGACTACGAGATATCGGAATTAAATACTATTTATAATATCGACTACGAAGTCTATTCTACTCTACGAGTATAACGTAAAAGCAAATACTTCCTTTACTAAGTACTATAGCGAAGATATATTAGTACTATATCCTCCTCGTTATTACTAATCGAGTCGAAGTTACTCTATATAGTAGTTACTATCGTCTTCTAATCCGCCTCGAGCTACTCCTACTACTAATTTACTATATTATTCGAAGGCTCGAACGTAGTTAATATTAGTAGCGCCTCCTTTATAAGCGAATCCCGAGCCTATTACTACGTATTACGCTCTTAGGAACGATAGTATATAATATTACTAAACGTCGAGGGATCGTAGAACCGATTATATCGGCTCTAATAACGCGCTATACTAAAGTCGCGCTTATAACTAGTTCTAACTACTAGGATAGAGAGGATGTCCTAGGCTATTAGCGCGTAACCTAGATATTCTAATACGATTATCTTCTATAACCAGAGCGGATACTCTATAGAATAGGCAGCCGAGTCCTTAAATCTAGCGTAGCGATAACGAGATACCTCGTCCGAATTAGCTAAAGGCTATACGGTCTACTATAGCCGTCTAGATACTCTTTAATTAAAGTCGGAGTTATTACTATCTAATCTACTATAGAGACCTATTGCGAATAATATCGTAGAGTAGTATAAGGCCTTTTTCGGCCTAGACTAGGACGTAGCTACGAGAGGCTTATATCGCGCGTATTCGACCTAGAATTTTAACTAGTAGTAATCCTTAAAGAAGGAATCGAGCTCCTCGCTAGAGAAGGCCTCGCGGTCCTAGAACGCCTATTTTATTACTAGATTAAGAAGAATCGCAATGCTATATATATTACCAAATCGCTCTTAGGTAGTAGTATAGTACTTCTCGAGCTTTATCTATATAGCTTATAAGGTAGAATAAATCTCCTTTTACTAAAGTTATATTTTATATTTAAGTTTCTTATCTATAATATCTAGGATATCGAATAAGGTATTATAGTAGCTAAGAATGAGGTAGATTATTAGCCTCTTTATTATACTAATCTATATCGTAGCCTCCGCGAAAGGAGTAGTAAGGTTAATAATATATTTAACTCTCTTCTATTCTATAGTAGTTAGCTTTAGTTTAGGCTAACCCTTATTCTTAATATACTCGTTAATAATATCTCGTAGTTAAGAACTATATATTAGTATAATCGTAGTTAAGCTCTAATAGGTCTTTATATCTTATATTAGGCGTAAAACCCTTTAAAGCGTCTTCTTCTACTATTTATACCGTTTCGGGTATAGATATAGATCTGCGATCCTCTTTCGCTATAGTACTATAAAACTCTCGAAGCGTTAAGTACTAGAGTTTACTTTAACTATAAGTTTCTAGAACTTTATAGGAAGCGGTTATTAGTATAGCTTCTACCGACTACGTTTACTAACTATATATACTTTATAAGAAGAATAAATAGTATCTTTATTAGAACTATAGCTAGACTTCCTACTTTAAGCCGACGTAACACGTTCGTATCTATCTTCTCGTCCTATTATTTCTATCTTTTATTTCTTAGCTCGATTTTAAGAGTAGCGAAGAACTTCTTTAAGGAGAGCTAGATTATATATATAAAGTATAGGAACTGTTTCGGATAGGAGAACTCGTAGTCTTTAGTATTTAATATCTCTTCTATATCTCTATCTATTCCTTAGAGAGGAAGTTATTTAATTAAGACTAATAGCTTCGCTATATATATACGCTCGTAGGAGTAAATATCGATAGCCTCGACGCTAGAACTCGTTAGTTAGAAGGTATATATATAGTAAGGATACGTATATAGCTATATATAGTATATTATTATTAGAAGTATTATCCGCTATTAGCGCTATAAGCCTATCTAAGATCTCGAAACGAGTAAGTACGTCGAATAGTAGGTCCGCTAGAACTTTGCCTATATAACGGCCCGAAATATATAGAAAGGCTAGTATAGCCTTATACTAGACCTACTCGCTATCGATCTAGTAGCCTTATATCGTAAGGAATAATACTCGGAGTACCCTAGCGTACTAACTATTAAGGGCGATAGCTATTTAGAAGGTTCTAGATAGCTAACGTTTTAGATTGTCCTCGGAGTAATCGACCACGTCCTAGATATATAACTTAATTATAGTAGTGCTCTTAAAGTCGATAGATCTAGTCTTCTCTAATAGATATTCGTAGGTACGCCGAACTATAAGACTTTCGAAGAAGTTTAAGAGTAAGCCTAGCTAGGAGACTATAAGCCTATATAACTCTAGAAACTTTAATCGTTCTAGGTACTCTATTCTAGTAAAACTTTTCTTAAGCCGTTCCTATAAATAAGAGCTATTAGTATATCTACGTTATATATCTTTATAAAGCGTAGTCGGCGAGCGTAGTTAGTAAGCGTAGTCTATAAGCGTAGTCGGCACCTTATTCCCGTATTAATAAATACTAAACTTATAGATTAATCTTTAGTAGCCTTAATAACTTCTCTAGTAACTCTACGCTCCTAGGAGGCTCCTTCGTAGCCTACTAAATCGAGGTGCTTTTAGAGAGCTTTTATTCTGTTACTTAGTCTTAAGTATTTAATAACTCTATTATATCCCTTATATATAACCCTCGGGGCGTACGTTTCCTAGTTTATACCTTTAACGAAAAATCTTTAGGCTTATAACGTTCGCGTATTCGAGTTCTATTTTATAAGGTTCGAAGATATTCTACTATACTTATCGTAATACTTCGCCTCTTCGAGCTACTAATAGTAGTAGTAAAAGCCCTCGAACGACTAAGTATACTCCTACTACTATATCTATATACTATTAGTTTCGACTTAGTCTTTAGAATCCTCTAGCGGCTTAGTAAGGTTAGCTAGAAGTAGTATCCTATCTCGCGTACTAGCTTAACTACTCGAGGTATTCGTAATCGGATAGCGTCTCTTCCTCTACTATTATACTACCTTCTTAATCGGACTAAAGTCGACGAGAGATAGCTGCGATTCGAAGTTAGTCTATTATTTACGAAGCTATATACTTATATATCTCGAGAAAGAAGGAAGTATAGTACTACTATATTATATCGAAGTCGTAGGATATACTAGTAATACTATAATATAAAGTATATAGTACTAAGAAGGAATCGTAGAACTAGAAAGTAAAAGCTAGTAGAGTAATAGAGGTAAATAATATTTATAGAAGCGATTAAGTTTTATTAGTATAAGTACTAGCGAGGTATCTCTATTATAGGCCGACGGCCTATTCTAGTAGCGTTATAGAGACGGGCACCTCTAGTACTCTTATTAAGCTTATAATAGTCGCGACTAATAAACGTACTAACTACTCTTTAATTATAGTAACGCTATAGTCGCCTTCGAGGGCAAGTATCTTACTAGTATAAGAGGCTAGTAGCGTTAATAAAGCTTAAGTCGAAAAAGCAGAGTTAGACTTAGCCTAAGTAGATAAACCTATCGTAAAGAGAATTTAGAAACTACCTAAAGACTATATAAAGCGATATAATACTATATAATAAAAGGCTAAAAATAATACTAAGAGTAAGAAGAGGAAAAAGAATATAGCGAGCTAGAAGTTTAAGGTATAGCTAGAGCTCCTAGATCTAGTACTAGCTTTAAAGACAAAGTAGTAATATATCTCTAAAAGCGTAACTACTACGTAAGAGAATAAGGCTAGTATTAAATATACTTAGCTATCGAAGGTAAGACTTAAGCTATCTATAAGAATTATAAAGGAGAATTATATATTTAGTAAGCTACTATAGAGCGAGAGGTAGAGATAAGAGATATAAGTTAAAGAGAGCCGGCTAGTACTACGACGTAAACTATAGACTAATATACCGTCGGCGGCTATAACTAATCTTAACTTACGAGATATATCCGTATCCTACCTAGCTTAAGAGGAGTTATAGAGCTTCTATATAAACCCTATCTCTAGCGACTAGAATTTACGTATAAAGGTCTCGGAGATAGCAAGCTTATCCGTAGACGTACCTAGAAGCTACTCGACGATATTCTAAAAGCTAAGTCCTCCTTTCTACTTAGAATCGAGCTATATTTCCTATAGAAGCTCTTCGTATACCGACTCCTTTATATCGAACTTATAAGCGTATAACTAGAACGCTAGCCTATTTCGCTTAGCCTATACTTTAGACGTAACTAGCTTCTAGAACCTATTACTATCCTAATCGTATTCTAACGAGATAAGCTAATCTAGGACTTCTATAGTCTAAGTAAAGCGATTAGCTATATTAAACTTAAAGGACTTCTAGGAGAGATAGTTGCGATATACTACGTAGTAATAGAGTAGGAAAATTTCCGTTATAGTTAGAAGACGGCCTTCTACTATTAGCTCCTACTACTAGTTAGTATATAGTCGGTAGGCGTAGTCGGCACTAATTTACCTTCGCTTTCGCTATAGATACTAATATACGGACTAATTTTATAAGCTCTATATAAGGCTCCGCGGACTATAGAGTATACTTCTAGTCTAATCGGAGGTACTCGAATGCGTTCTAAAGAAGCTATTAGTTCTAGCGGCGATATACTCTTAATAAGAGCTACTTACGTCCGCTCTAGATACTTAGAACACGTATCTCCTCTTATTCCTAGATTATAACCTCTCGATAAGGTCTATTTCTTACTACGAGGAACTCGGCCTCTCCTTTATTAGTTATACGATAAACTCGGCTTAACTCCTATATTACGCGCGTAGTATCGCAAGCGTATATACCTTCTTCTTAAACTATTAAATAGCCTTATTCTAAAAGGCGTAGACGGCGTAGCTCCTCTATACGGCCTACTCGCTCTTAGTAGCGACTCGAAGGTAGAGGTTAGTTATTTTATAGCTAGTACCGGCCGACCTTACTAGTAATACGTAGGGTGCCTCCGGACCCGACTTAGACTAATTAGTATTATACTAGTAGTTATAGTTATAGTGCGGGTCGTCCGCGCCCTTCTCCTTCTCGATATTAAAATAGAAGCTTTCCTTATCTTAGTTCGCTACCTATATAGTAGGCCTATTACGCGCGCGCTTGCGTTTCTTATCGTCCCTATTATATATTAGTACTACCGACTATATTAGCTAACTATATAGATTATTACTTACGCTATTCGGTCGTACTAAGTATAGTACTTCTCTTTTTAGGCCTTAATCTTCTTCTACTACTACTCCTTCGATAGAGAGCTCTATATATTATTAAAGCCGATTAAAAGCTTCTTCTATCGAGTAAAGGACTTATTTCTAGCTTTACGCTACTTATTTACTATAGCTCTCTTAGGCGATATATCTATACGCTAGCTACGCTTATAAAGAGTATTAGGATTAGAAGAGTAGGTATCTATATCTTTCCTTATAGCGCCTAGTTATATCTAAAGTATAGAAGTACTTATACTATCTAAATCCTTATCTATAAGGCGAGGACGCTTCTATAAACTATTAGAAGGCGCGGCACTTATTAGATATTACTTTTATCGCGCTATCGTCGTAAGTTTAGTTACTAGAAAGAGATAAGTATCGCGAGGTATATAGTAAATATATACTTAAAATTCGGCGGCAATACGAGTATAGTAGCGGTTAAGGTAGTAGTTATTATAGTAGGAGCTAAGTACGACAAATTCTAGCTTTAGGTACGCTAGAAGCTTAGTACGCGGCTATTCCTACCTAGCTACTAGCTTACCTCTATACGTAGAGTTTAGCTTCCTATACTATAGTTAGCTACTATAGTCGGCGATATTATATAATATATCGCTTGCCTAATATAGCGTATACTAATATATACGACTATATATAGATAGCGACAGCTATAGACGTACTCTAGAGCTAGAATCCGTCGTATATATTACTTAGATTAACTTTACTATCGCTAGCTAAAAAGAGTAACTACTATATACTTATACTCTCGACGACCGCTCGTCTACTCGTCGCTAATAGTTACTTCTTAGCTTATACTATCGACGACTACTTATCTCCTTAGTATAGATAGCTACTTCTTAGCTTATATTATCGACGACTACTTGTCTTCTTAGCGCGGACGATTACTTTTTAGTTTATACTATCGACGACTACTAGTCTCCTCGGCGCTAATAGTTACTTCTTAGCTTATACTATCGATAACTGCTTCTCTTCTTAGTATTAAAGTAGTATCGATAATTATTTCTTCTCTTCTACTATTATAACGACTTAGTTCCTTAATATAAAAGTAGGCTAGAGAGTCTATTTTTCTATTATACTACTATATTACGACTACTTAACTAGTAATACTATAGAGTACTACCTACGAAGTCCTATTATACGCCTCTACGCGGCTATAGGTAGAAATAGATACTCTCGAGCATACTAGTAAAGTATAAGGGCATATAAGATAATTCTACTTCGCTGCCGCTAGCCGCATACTCGATAAGATAAGAACTAAGATAAGAACTACTCTAAGATAACCCTAAGACTATCTAATAAACTAAGGCAGAACCCTACTATAAAAGAAGTAGAAAAGAGAGGATAGAATAGAAATAAGTAGGATAGGAGTAGAGAGAGAAGGTAGCTACTAGGTAAGAGATTAGCTATTTACCTACTAAAAAGAGCTATAGAAAAAAGAGAGAAAGGTAGACTCTTCCTACCTAGAATATATATTTCTAGAGACGACTCTCTAGGTCCGAGACGAATAGAAATAGAGGCCTCTATACCGACTCGATATACTATACTAGCTATATCTGCTACTAGAACTAATTTTAGATATTAAAATTCTATATATAGGGCTTGGCGCTTGGCTTAGCGCCAAGGCGCACTAAGCGAAATTCTAGTTCCCCTAGGCATCGGCCTATAATGTCTATTTTTAGCGCGAATAAGACACTCTAACGACTAAAGAGTTTTTATAGCCTAGGAGGCTTTTTCTCTTACGACTAGATAGGCCTCGGCCTACCCGTACTATATAGTCTTCGACTCCTATAGCACGTTAATAGAATAAATAAATAAATAAACAAATAAATAAACAAACTATAGAGTACTAGTAAGTCTAGCTCTTTCTCTTCTATAGTCTTTTATATATTTATAGAGAACTTCGAATAACGAAATATATATACTATAGTCGATATTATCTATATAATACTCGGATATAATCTATACTATAGTAAATATTTGCGTCTATTACTATATTCTATAGAGTAGCGAAAGCGATTATAGCGTTCGCGTAACCGTAACTTCTACTAAGTAAAGATTAGTAGGGGTATCCTAATATAGTAGTAGAATACGATATAGTTCTACTATATAGCGCTATTAAACTCTAACCCCCTCTCTATAGGCCCGCGTATTCTAGCGGTCGTATATAATTTTCTAGTACTCCTATCTACTCTAGCTCTTCTCTCTTATACCTCTACCTATCTGCTCCTTCTAACTCTTCGATATCTTTATCTATACTACTCGATACCTTCTCTTATTTCCTAAGCGGACTCTAATATAGAGTTTAACTTAAGCCCTCCTCTACGAGTATATCCTAATATAGATACTAATATACCGCCGTTAGTACTACCTCTACGCGTAGGAAATAAGGCTACTAAGTAGCGGCGAATATAGCTACTAAAGGCTACGGTACTAGACGACGAGTCTCGTAGGAAAGTAGTAGTTCTATAAAAAAAAGCGATAGCTATAAGGACGATATAGTAACGAACGAGAGCTAGTAAGTCTAGTATCTCGAAAAGGTAGTTAAAGCTAAGGATAGTAGCCTTACGAGAGATTCGTAAGCTTTAGCGAACGATAGCTTTATATATTCGGAGGGTCTCTTTTTAGCGCGTTATTCGCGAGATTATAATAAATAAAGGTAGTAGCGATATTATTAGAATTTAGGCGGTAGCACTTAAATGCTTATAGGAAGTAGCGGAGGTATTTCTTATTATAGAGTTCGAGATTTCTAACCTTCTAGCGATCTACGCGAAGCGCGTTACTCTATAAGTAAAGAATATATATCTATATAGTTATCTACGCTACTAGTTTACTAGCTAGGAGAGAGGAGGGAATAATAATATAGGTATATAATACTAGGTTGCCGACTATAATTGCCGACTATAAAGAGCCTAGTATACGTTACTATACTTAGAAGCTTAGAATTAATATATGCGGCGTAGGTAAAGCTATATCTAGCGCGCTAGCAAGCCTAACGTCTACCTTAGCTAACCTATATACTCTTACCGAACTATTAGTAATACTACTACCTCTACCTTCTTAGAACTTATTAGCGGTCGCGCTTTATTAGCCTATTATTATCGCCTTCCTTTTTTATACCTTCTAACGAATTTTCGTATCGCGCGTACGAAGAATACTACTACGTATATTAATTGTAGCTTAACTAACTACTTTTCTCTCGCCTCTTCGCGTAAGCTTAATCGACTACTTTTCTCTCGCCTCTCTACGTATTTATAATAGCTTAACTTCCTACTAATAAGCCTAGCTAGTTCGCCGAATAATACTTCTTTAGCCGAGATATAGCCTTTACTCCTCCTCTATCTAGAAACTCTTCTTTACTCGAAAACCCTCCTACGAATAATAGTAATATCGACTCTAGACTTCTTAGTAACTAGGCGCCCTCTTCTATCTAACGTAGCGCTTCTACCCCTCCTTTCTTAGTTTCTAACTCCTTCGCTTATAATAGTAACGACTAAGAGGCTACTAGCGGAAACGACTAGAATAGTTCTCGTAGAAACGCGAATAGCGATAATAGAAATAACAAAGATAATAGCTCCGTTATTAATATCGACGATAGTAATAGCGACGAGAGTATTATATCGCCTACCCCTCTCTCTTAGCTTTCTAGGAAGGCTTTATAGAAAACTATACTAGGCGGTCGGCCTCGTCTCGATAAGTAGAAGCTCGCTTACTAAATAGCTCGTAAGAGATAGATCTAGAGGGATAATATAGTAATAGTAGTAGTAGTAGTAGTAGTAGCTAGAAATATAGTAGATAGAGACGTAGTAAATAGAGATATAGTAAATAATAGTATAAATAGTAGCGTAGTAGCTAGAGAAGTAGTAGGTAGAAAACGATTACTAGGTAGAAAACGAGTAGCGAAAAAGAGACTAGCTAGAAAGAGAATAGCTAGAAAAGCACTAGCTAAAATAGTAGTAGTAAGTAGAGGAGGTCTAGCTCGTAGAGCTAATATACGGAAGACTTATTACTATAAGCTAGGTAGTAAGTTATATAGTTAGCATTTATAGTTAGTATTACTAACTTATACTCTAGCTATCGCGCTCTAAGAGATCCGTAAGTACTAGAAGTCTACGGATCTACTTATACTAAAGCTGCCCTTTAGCTACCTCGTCTACGAAGTTTACTATAATGTTTCTAGAGGCTTAGCTATTTCTAAAGGAGGTTACTATTAGTAGGCGAGCGCTCTTAGTACTTTATAGGAAGCCGCCGAGAGTGCTCTAGTCTACCTCTTCTCGAGTATATATGTTCCTAGTTATTCTATATTCGATTAATATTAACTATATTATAGGTACTAACGTTGCCGCGATTTACGTAAAGCGAGTAACTATTTAGTAGAGAGATATAAAGTTTATTATTAGCCTACTCTTATCTTAGGGAATTAATATATTTAGTAAGAGATAAATCTCTACGGTATATATAAGGAAAATCGTTATAACTATAAAGAGTATATATAGTAAAAATTGTTATAAGTAGAGAGGTTACCGTAGTCGGTAGTCGTAGTCGGTATATATATAGTTATACTAAATCGTATAATTTGCTATATTAAATTAAATATGCCTTTAAAACCCGTCGCTTTCTATACTTTCTACTTACTCCGGTTTCTATCTATTTATAACCCTCGATTTTCTATACTATATTTTATCGAATCTTATATTTCTATTAGGACCTATCTTTAGACCTATTATTAGACCCGAGTCGGACCTATCTAATACCTATATTTATTAAATAGGTCCGGAACTAGGGAGGAACTAGCTAGGACCCGACCTAACTATTATAGTTCTATATATTTAGGTCCTAGACCCGACCCGGACCCGTCCCGACCTATTCTAACCTCTAGGCTTTAAGTTAGAGATTAGAATAGATCCTCGACTTTAGGTCGGTTCTAAGTCTAGGTCGATTCCTTTAGAAACTAACTTAAGACCTAAATTAATAGAGTATCTAACCTAATACGAAATTAATAGGTTAGGTCTAAATACTACTAGTTTCTATATAGATCTTTATAGAGACCTTAGTTTAAAAAGATAGGTTTAATAACGTAGAATAAAACTAGGTCGCTACGGGAATAATAGGATTACTCTAATACTAAATATACGTATATATAGAACTAAGCGTTATAGTATATTAGAAGCGCTAGTTAAACTAGCGACTATAGTTATAGAGAAAAATAAGAATACTAACTATACTTACTAGCTACGAGATATTAGAATTTAATACTATTTAGAATATCGACTATAAAGTCTATTCTACTCTACGAGTATAACGTAAAAGTAAATACTTTCTTTACTAAATACTATAGCAAAGATATAGTAGTACTATATCCTCCTTATTATTATTAATTAAGTTAAAGTTACTCTATTTAGTACTTGCTAACGCCTTCTAATCTACCTCGAGCTACTTCTACTACTAATTAACTATATTGTTCGAAGGCTTAAACGTAGTTAATATTAGTAGCGCCTTCTTTATAAGCGAATCTCGAGCCTATTACTACGCGTTACGCTCTTAGAAATAATAGTATATTATATTACTAAGCGTCGAGGGATTGTAGAACCGATTATATTAGCTCTAATAACGCGCTATATAAAAGTCGCGCTTATAACTAGTTCTAGCTACTAGAATAGAGAGGATATTCCGAGCTATTAGCGCGTAACCTAGATATTCTAATACGATTATCTTTTATAACTAGAGCGGATACTCTATCGAATAAGTAGCTAAGTCCTTAAATCTAGCGTAGTAATAACGAGATACCTCGTCTAAATTAGCTAATAGCTATATAGTCTACCGCGGCTATCTAGATACTCTTTAATTAGAGTCGGAGTTATTACTATCTAATCTACTATAGAGATTTATTACGAAAAATATTACGGAGTAGTATAAGGCCTTTTTTAGCCTAGACTAGGACGTAGCTATAAGAGACTTATATCGCGCGTATTCGAGCTAGAATTTTAACTAGTAGTAATTCTTAAAAGAGGAATTAAGCTTCTTACTAAAGAAGGCCTTATAGTTCTAGAACGCCTATTTTATTACTAGATTAAGAAGAATCGTAATACTATATATATTACTAAATTGCTTCTAGATAGTAGTATAGTACTTCTCGAGCTTTATCTATATAGCTTATAAAGCGAAATAAATCTCCTTTTACTAGAGTTATATTTTTTCTTTAAGTTTCTTATTCGTAATATCTAGGATATTAAATAAAGTATTATAGTAGCTAAGAACGAGGTAGATTATTAGCTTCTTTATTATACCGATTTATATCGTAGCCTTAGTAAAAGAAGTAGTAAGGTTAATAATATATTTAACTCTCTTCTACTTTATAGTAGTTAGCTTAAGTTCGAGCTACTTCTCGTTCTTAATATACTCGTCGATAATATCTCGTAGTTAAGAACTACGTATTAGTATAATCGTAGTTAAGCTCTAATAGGTCTTTATATTTTATATTAGGCGTAAAACTCTATTAAGCGTCTTCTTCTACTATTTATAATATTTTAGATATAGAAGTAGATCTACGATCCTCTTTTACTATAGTACTATAAAAGTCTCGAAGCGTTAAGTACTAGAATTTACTCTAACTATAAGTTTATAGAACTTTATAGAAAGCGGTTTTTAGTATATCTTCTACTAACTACGTTTGCCGACTACGTATACTAGAGTTCGTAAAGAGAATTAATAGTACCTTTATAAGAACTATAGCTAGACTTCCTACTTTAAGCTAATATAAGGCGTTCGTATCTATCTTCTCGTTCTATTATTTCTATTTCTCGTTCCTTAGCTCGATCTTAAAAGTAGCGAAGAACTTCTTTAAGAAGAGCTAAATTATATATATAAAGTATAGGAACTATTCTAGACCGAAGAACTCGTAGTCTTTAGTATCTAATATCTCTTCTATATCTATATCTATTTCTTAGAAAGATAGTTCTTTAATCGAGACTAATAGCTTTACTATACGTATACGCTCGTAGAAGTAAATATCGATAGCCTTAACGCTAGAACTTATTAGTAAAGACGTTTAGATATAGGAAGGATACGTATATAGCTATATATAGTATATTATTAATAGAAGTATTATCCGCTATTAGCGCTATAAGCCTATTAGAGATTTTATAACGAGTAAGTACGTCGAATAGTAGGTCGGCTAGAACTTCGCCTATATAACGGCCTAAAATATATAGAAAGGCTAGTAAAGCCTTATACTAGGTATACTCGCTATAGATCTAGTAACCTTATATTATAAGGAATAATACTCGAGTTACTCTAGTATACTAACTATTAAGTATAATAGCTACCTAGAAGGTTCTAGATAGCTAAAGTTTTAGCTTCTTCTTAGAGTAATTAACTACGTTCTAGATATATAACTTAATCGTAGCGGCGCTCTTAAAGTTAATAGATCTAGTCTTCTCTAATAGATATTTATAGATACGCTAAACTATAAGACTTTCGAAGAAGTTTAAGAGTAAGTCTAGCTAGGAAACTATAAGCCTATATAACTCTAGAAACTTTAACCGGTCTAGGTACTCTATTCTAGTATAACTTTTCTTAAGCTATTTCTATAAATAAGGACCGTTAGTATATCTACGTTATATGTCCCTATAAAGCGTAGTTAGTAAGCGTAGTCGGCACCTTCTTTCCGTAAAAATAAATATAAAACTTATAGATTAATCTTTAGTAGCCTTAGTAACTTCTTTAGTAACTCTACGCTCCTAAGAGGCATCTTCGTAGTTAGCTAAATCGAGATGCTTTTATAGAGCTTTTATTCTATTACCTAGTTCTAGGTATTTAATAACTCTATTATATTCTTTATAAATAACTCTTAGAGCGTACGTTTTCTAGTCTATACCTTTAACGAAGAATCTCTAAGCCTATAACGTTTACGTATTCGAGTTATTACGAGTAAATAACGCGTACGTAGATAGTTCGTAGTAGTATTTAATAAGTTTAATAAGAAGGGAGATATTTATTCTAAGGTATCTAAGAGATATTAGTCGATACGCTAAGCCTTTATACTAGAGAAGCTAGTACTTAGTAACTAGGGCTTCGCTCTTTATATTACTCTCTCTCTTCTCTTCGAACTACGCGCGACGCGTAGTTATTCGTACGAAGTACTCTTATAGTAACTTAAGAAATATTCTTATCGTCGTAGCTACGTAAAGTACTATCGTAAAGTCGCGAGGATTCTTAGAAAAAGACTCGGAATCCCTCGCTACTAGCGAGCGATTTATTAATAATACTATATCGATATTATATAGTTCCTTTCGCTATAATAGCGTAGAACGCGTTACTTCTACTATTACTACCTTAACTATATTATTAGAAAGCGCGACTACTATTATTATAGTTAGTATCTACTACTATTATTAGATATATATTATTATACCTTCTTATTATTATCCGTAGAGATATAGGCGCTTCTATCGCTCTCTTCTCTTTCTTCTTTTTTCTTTTATAGATATATATACGTATATATATATATATATATAATAGGCTTTTATAGCTTCTCTTCTAAGGTCCTTTTTATATTAACTAGCTTCTAGTATATTATTAACTAGTAGCCTACTACGGTTCTAATAGGGGTTCTAAAAACTTAAGAGTACTTAGAATATAGAATAAAGAGAGAAAAAGGAGATCGAATAAGAAGAAAGGAAAGAAGATATTAACGACGAGCCTTCGAGTAACTCGACGATATTAGATACCTTACTACTTTATCTATACTCTTTATAACTTTTCTTCTATACTTAAATACTTTTAGAAAGCGATTTGCCTCTTTTTATTTACTATCGCTATACTATTAAAGACCTCTAGTATAACGAGTTCTCCTCCTATTTATAATAATAGAATACCTTTACCTCTCGGCCTCTATCTCGACTATTAGCTATCTAAATCTTATAATTTTAAGATTAGAAAGAATTAGAAAGATAGGCGTATAAGACTTAGTATTAGAATATAATATACCGAGAAGTTTACCTTACTATTAAGTTAAGAATTAGCGTTTTCTAGATATAGGATAAGATCCTAGTATCGACGATAGTCTTTTAGAAGTCTCTAGTATTAAGGAGACGATAAAATATAAGGGCGGATATCGTATAATACCGCTACTCTTACTAGAACTAGCGTACGTATAATAAGCTACCGATTTCGGTATATATAAGTTTAGGTCTATATTTTTAGAGCCGAAGGTAGGGCCTAACTAACGCAAACGCCTACTTTACTTTAAAGGATCTTCTAGAAGAACGATATTTATTTCTAATACCTACGAACCTACTTTCTAAACGATAACGACCTTAGAAAACTATAGAGAAGCCGGACTTCTCTCGAGCTCTATAGTAGGTATACGAAAGACTCTAACGAGCGTAATAGCTCGCTACTATCTAATTCTAGAAGCTATACCTAAGCGGAAAATCGTACGACTTTATACGAATACGAATATTTCTAGCGACCTTTTCTTTTAAGAAGAGCTAAGAGACGTAGAGTAGAGAGCGTTTAACCTCGCTACTCTCTACTCTTAGCCGATTACTTCTAAAGACTCGATTCTAAAAAGTAGGGCAGAGAGCGTTTAATATTACTACTATCTAGGATCGACGAATTACCTTTCTAAACTTATTTAGACTATAGGATAGAGAGCGTTTAATATCGCTACTATCTAAGACTACTAGATTACTTTTCTAGACTCGGCTAAACTAACTTTACTTTACGACTACGACGATATAGCCCCTCTCGAGTACTAAATATAGTATCTCGAGAAGGGAAAACGAAAATCTTACTTATATAGCTTTCTTTCGTCGAATTCCGAGGCTTCTAATACTTTCTAGATAACTAGGCGATAGCGCTAGATCCCTTAGATATAATTAGAGACCTTAGGATCGAAACTAAACCTTTTAGCTTCTAACGACTTTTTTCTACTTCTAAAGGTATACTATACTAAGTAGTAGCTTTTAGAAGTAGCGTTCTAGTAAGATGTCCTACGATATAGGTATAAAGGCCTATATATATACTCGATACGAGCCTACTAGCGTTTATTAGCTTCTAAACGAACTTCTTTAACTTCTAGACGTATAACGGGTAGTAGAGTATTCTCTAAGGACCTAACTAGTCTCTTAAGGACTAGGGAGCTTCCTACTCTTATTAGAGGAACTTAGACCACGTACTACTACCTTCTAGTAACTTATATACCTTCCTAACCTTTTAATTAATCGCGATAGCAAGTCTTATAAATATGCTTATAGCTTTAAAGATAGGAAGAAGAGTATAAAATAGGCGATCTCTTATACTCTTCTAACGAAAAACAATTAGGCTCTCGTATTAGCTTCTAGGCTTCTTACTTTTAGTACTAGACCTCTTAGTATTAACGAACTTAATTACTTCTTCTTACTTAACTAATAGCTTACTTACTACTCTTCCTTTTTTAGTTTTAAATACTTTTAGAGGCTAGTAGGCTTCTAATTGTTTCTAAAATTAATCTTTTCTCCTTCTATCTTATAAAATAACGACGACTCTCTACTTTACTAGACTCCTTCTTATAGCTCTCGTAGTCTAACTATATCTTTAGAAAAACTTCTAATTCTTTAATCGAGCTAGGAATCTTCTTTTATCTTCTTTCTTCTTTCTTTTTTATATCTACGTACTACTAGATACGATCTATTCTTTAGATAGATTAGTAAATAAACTTACTAATTCGTTTAAAGAAAGTAGATTTAAATTTATCCGATTCTAGTACTACTAAACTTAATCTATAAAATCTTCCTTTATTAGAATTACTTTCTTTAGAAGACGCTTAGCTCCGCGAGACCTCCGAGATAAGTGCTTCTACTATAAATATATCGGACTCTTAAAATAATTACGATTAGCTAACCTTAGCTAAAGATAGACGTACTATAGCTCTTACGTAATCTCTTATTAAAGCTCTATATAACTCGCTTAAGAATCTAAGACCTAATATTATAAAGGGCCTAGTAGAAAATCTTAAGGCTTTATTAGCTCGATCTTTAAAGAAGGATATACCTAGAAATCTAAGTTTTTTAGGCGCTAGCATATTAGAATAGCTTTCTAGAATAGATAAGTTTACTAAAGACTATTAACTAAACTAAGAGGATTCTACTAGAATTAAACGTCTTCTAGATAACTATAACTATATTATTAAAATCGAGATTAAGACTCTAGACGGATACTTAAATAATAACTATCCTTTCTTATATAAATTAATTCTAGATAGGTAGGCTAAGTTTAATACTTAGATACTCTTCTAGATACGCGCTAGCCTCGAGACCTTATTAAAAAGAGCTTAAGCGAAAGGAAAAGATACGAATATACTCGAGTACTATAAGTAGTTTAAGCTAATTTAATCCGCGATTCCTATAGAAGAGCTAGATAACTATATAAGGTATTAGCTTTTTCTTTCTAGACTCCTAGATTAGATTATAAAGAAGGTCTTTAACTATCTTCGGATTAATTATACTAGAAAGCTTTCTAAACCTTTTACCGAGGTTTATAAAGAAGCTTATAAGATTGCGACTAGAAATAATAGCTTTAAAAAGTTTCGGACTAGATAAGGATCTATACTCGAAAAGATTTAAGAAGTTATTAACTAGAAGCGGCTAACCTTTACGCTAAAATTTAATATAGAAATAAGACCCTCGCTACTAGTCTCTAAGCTTACTAAACTCTTTAAGAGTCTAGCGATAAACTAAGCTTCTCTCTAGGCGTAAATTAATTAGAAAATAGCCGCGGCTATACCTATTAACCCTCCTAGGCTTAACTTATACTATACTTCCCTTTAGAACTAATTAGAAGGCTAGACGACTAACTAGAATAAAGTATACCTTAGTTTCTACGCTACTAGTTTTTAGAAAAGAAAGGTCGACTCTTCTATCGAGAGAAAATACTATATATATAGCGAGGGCTCTTACTTTTAAGAGGAATATAGTCCTACTCTCGACTTAATTAATAGAGGCTATATATATAAAGGCGATCGAAATATCTTATACTTCGGACGCGTAAATACTAGCTATCTAGAAAAGATTATCTTTAGCTAGGACTAGAAGACGCTAAAGCTAAAATTTATTACTATACGGATTTAAGAACGAATTAGAAGTCCTATCGAGTAGACTTATCCTAATAAGATTTAAAGAATTATAGGAAACTAGCCGTCGCTACGAGATATATCTTATTACTAGACTACGCCTTAGAATCTAGGATACTAGATTCCTACTAGAAAGCTTAACTATTCTAATAGTAAGCTACTAATTATTCTTTAGTAACCTTAAGAATTAGAACTAAAGCCTTTAGCCTCGGTAACGAGCTATTACTAGACTTTATAGTTTAGAGATTCGCTAATTTCCCTCGTTTCCTCTACTACTTAAATAAGAAGCCGTATATTACCTAAACCTAGTATAAGCTCTACTAGGGTAGCTATCTCTAAGAGAGATCGAAAAATAATATAAGAAAAGCTCTAAGAGTAGAGCCGTACTACGAAAGTAAAAGGAAAGCGTCTTAAGGCAATTATACGTAGTATTAAAACCTCGATAATTCTAGAAGCTATAGAAGAGCTACTAGAAGAGCTTAAAAGCTAGACTTAAAGCCGAGAAACTACGAAGACTCCTTTATTTATTTAAGAATTTCTAGACGATATCGAAGATATAAATATAGTCGAAAGTAAAAAGAACGAGCCTAGACCTATTAATCTACCGAAGCGAAAGGTTCCTAAGAAGCATTCGCTTAAGAACTATCTTTAAGATCGAGCTAGAAAGATTAACGAGAATATAAGCTATAATATCGGCGAAGTTCGGACTCTAAGTAAGCTTATATAAGTAAAGGTCGAGTTCTCGGTCGGTAAACTACTAGCCTACTATAATATACTTTCTAGACTTCTCTAGAAGAGAGTAACTAACGATTAGAAGCTTCTATAGAGACTCTATATAATAGACGTCCGGAATACCGATATTTTTAAGAGTCTAGAAGTTCTTAAAAGATATAAACTATCCGCGAATATAAATCTAATTAACGTATTAAGCCTTCTAAGTCGGGAATCGGCTCTCTTTACTAAGAATCTTTACGATCCTAGCGAAGAAATCGATTTATCTACTATCTTCGAAGATTTCGTTCTAAATACTATATTATTATAGATTATTTTACGAAGTAGTATAAGTTAGTAATTATTCCTTAGAAGTAGAGTATTACTATATATAGTACTATCGGGAATATATAGGTCGTTAGCCTTACCGAAGACGTTTAAATAAACGTTTATAACGTTATTATTAAACTTTCTTATATCGTCGTATAAGGAGAGGTAGATACGGCAATCTAGCTTATCCTTAGACGGTCCTAGACTCGTAGAACCCGACTTACTAGTAGAAACTACGACGACGGCTTCTAAGAAGAAACTATTACTACCGTAAGAGGTAAACTTATTACCTTTACTACTCTAGACGGCAACGACGGCTATATAACTCTCGACTAGCTATTAAGAAAAGTAAAGGGCCGAGAATTAAAGCTATAACGATCTTTATAGCCCTACTTCCCTTAGCGGAAAATAGATTTTATTAGAAGTTATTAGAAGGCTAGCGCTACTACTATCTCTAGTACCTAGAAGAGCTTAAGTAACTAAGTACTCTAGAGAGGGGGGACCTCGCTTAATAACTTCGAATTCTTATAATATATAATTCTAGAAGAGTACTTACGCGCGCCTACGTAAACGACGAGGACGAACTAGTCGAAGAAAACCTTTTTAACTTAGTCTCTAACGTCGATAACCTCTACTACTAAGATTAGGAAGAGTCGACTTTCTAGTCTACTTTCTACCTTATTAAACTCGCTCGAAGGGCCTAGTAGCTAATAAGAAAGGTTCTCTATAATATACTCTATAAAAGAGTAGCTAATAAGATTAAACTAGTTAACGTAGATATCTTAATAATAGATAGTAAGGCTCTAGAAGTAAATCTAAAGTAGAAATAAAAATACCTCGACCGCGAATCCCTTCTACTTAAAGGTTCTAGACTATTCGATTAGAAGTATATCGTTTAGAAGTTTTCGACGATAGAAAGAGGTAGCTAGTTAACGCTATAAGTCCTATTTACTCTCGACCTCGGTATAGAACTTTTAGAAAACGAATTATATCTACTCTATAAGATACTCTTTAACCGAGAAGCTATTTTTGCTCTAGACTTTTAATATCTCGGACGCCTAAATCTAGAAGTAGCGCTACCTTAAAAGATTAGAATAGTACTTTATTCGCTATAGTAGTACCTAGGTTTTCGGCTTAATCTAGCTCTAAAAGAAACGATAGAAGAAATAATTAAGTAGCGCTTAGACGCCGGCACGCTCGAGTTCTACTTTAGATCTTATAGCAATCCTTACTTTCTAGTCTATAAAGTAGATACGAATAAGTATCGTCTAATAAACGCTACTTAGAAGATTAACGAGGTTACTATTCGAGATATAAATATGCTACTAGATATAGATAGCTTTTTAAAATAGATAGCTAGCTATATAGTCTCGAGCCTTACTAATATCTTCTCTAGATATTATTAAATTCCTCTAGATAAAGGAAGCTATAATCTAATAGGTTTTATAACGCCTCTAGGATTAGTTCGATAGACGACTCTACTTTAAGGAGCTACGAATTTAGTTGCCTAGTTCTACCGAATTATAGCTATTATACTATACGACTATTTCTCGTATATAGCTATTCCCTTCCTTAATAATATTACGATTAAAGAGCTAAAAAGTCGCTATAGCGACGAAGAAATTAAACTAGAAATCCGCTAGTTTATTATAGAAGCGGTTATTATACTTAATTCTATTCTTACGGATCTAGAGCGAGCTAGTCTAACGGTAGCATTTAAGAAGTTTAAAGTCTTTTATGAATAGCTAGAAGTCGTCGAGTATATTAGCGAGCCTAAAGGATAGTAGCTAAATATACGACGGGTATAGAAGATCTTAAACTAGCTAGACCCTACCTATTAGAAAGATATTCGAGTATATCTCGGGCTTCTAGTCTACTTTAAGTTTATAATCGAGATATATAGCTTAATTACGGCGCCTCTCTATAAGCTCCTCCTAAAGAATACTAAGTTTATCTAGAATAAAGCCTATTAGAAAGTAAAGGCAGCCCTCGGATACGCTCTAGTTAACTATTCTTAGCTTATTTCTATCGACTATAGACCTAATAGCGGCGAAGTTATTCTAGCTATAGATATAAGTAGAGATAGATACGGCTATATCCTTATATAAGTTATTAATAGCCGTCGCTATCCTATACGTTTCGAAAGTAGCCTCTAGAATAATATAGAAAGAAGATACGATATAGGAAAACTTAAATGCCTCGCGGTTCTAAAAAGTCTAAAAAAGCTAAAGCCTTAGCTCTTTAGCGTCTACTTTACTCTAGAAGTAGATATAAAGACTCTAGCTTACTAGCTTAGTCGCTCTACTTCTAATCTCTTAAATTCTACGATAGTACGATAGGTAGCCTAGATACGACTCTTTATATTTACTATCCGATACGTTCTAAGTCTAAAGTATACTAGACTAGAGACCTTATCTTAACGACTACTAAATTCCGATATAGATATAGAATCTAAGAGTAAATATAAGTCGATAATTAATAACGACTTATTCTAAGACTAGGAACTAATTTCTATAGTAGCTACCTTTAAAGAACTCGATCTAATAAGTTCTACTAATCTTCTAGAGAAATATAATAGTTCTATACTAGATAAAGAATAGTTCTACGACTCTCTAGTCTACGCTTATATTCTTTCTAAAGGTCGGAGAATCTCTACGGTTAGCTACGAAAAATAGCGTACTTATATTCGAGAATTACGCCGTTTTTTTATTTAAGAATAATATCTTTAAAGATAAGAACGTCTAAATTTACTAGTTATTCGAGTCGTTAATAATCCTTAGAAGCGATTAGAGATTATATAAGAAATCTACGATATTTCTAGGTATAGAAGTACGGATTCCTACTAGTAAATAATTAGGTAGATATACTAGTAGTCTAGAATATATAAGGATATTTCTAATTATATCCGAAGATACCGACCTTATAATCTAAGAGATAGTCGGCGCCGTCCTATATAAATAGTCTCGTAATAGATTTAAACTATCGGAGAAGTCTAGTATTATAATATAGTCTACTATATAAGTAATATCTCGAGAACTAGAGTTAAGAAAAGCTATCTCTTTCTTACCTACGAAGGTCTTAGCTAATAGGTCGAAGGCGAAACGTTTTCCTATATAGTAAAGGACTTAATAGCTAAGTAGATCGTAAACTTTATTTAACGCTAGATCTTCTATCGATAGAGTCTACTATATAGAATAGTTCTAGACGGCGCTTAGGCCTATCTAAAAGAAGTTAAAGACCTTCTAAGCTCGTACGGCGTTAGACGTACTAAGATCTCGCCTTATAACCTAGAATTAAATAGCCGCGTTAAAGTTAAATATCGTTCTATTCTTTTAGCTCTTATAAAGATATTAGATAGTACTTAGAAGGGCTAGATAAAGTATATTCCGGCTATACTCTAGGCCGAGAGAACTACTATCTATAGCACGACTAGCTAAACTCTATTTATACTTATATACGGCCGAGAAGCGGTTCTTCTAATCGAGCTATCTATTACGACCTTTAGTCTTCTAGATTAGAGAGAGGTTAGAACGTACGAAGACCTTCTTTAGAAGAGAGTAGAAGCTCTAGAAGCTATAGACGTTATAAAGGTAGAAGCGCTAGCTCGCGAAGAACGACTTTAGAAATAAGCCTCTCTTTATATAAATAATAAAAGGAATATAACGAATATAGTCTTTACGAAAGGATAGCTTATCGTTCTCTAGAGAGAAGATATAAAAGATTTACGTTCCTAGAAGCTTTCTTTCTAATAGAAAGGGCCTTACTAAGTATTAGATTATACGAGAAACTATTCTACTTACTATTTAGAAGAGCTTAATAGCGCTAAAATTAACGAGATAATTAATAAGCGTAATCTAAGAGCTATCTTTCTATTTTATAAGTAAGAAGACCTAGTAAGATAATAAGTAAGGGAGGCGTCTTAAAATCTAGAAAGTAAAGATAAGATCGAACTAGTCTTAGAAGAAGCCTACGAAATCTCGAGTAAAGAGAATATAGTCGAGGAAGTTAAATACGAAGAAGAATAGTATCTTACTATAGTATAACTCCGATATATTCTAGAAGAAGAACTATACGAATACGAAAGAATATAAAAACCCTTATTTTAGCGTTTAGTAAAGATAAATAAGTAGTATCCGGCGTTTAATAGTTTTTAGAAACGATTAGAAGCTCCGACCTTTCTAAAGAAAAAGATACTTATTCGGAAAGACGTTAAACTATTATATGCACGCGATAGTATTACTTAAGTAGGTCCGGTAAAATTAATTTTTTTAATTTTTTAGAAGAATTTAAATAGGAAAATTTACTTTCTTCTATTTTTCTAGTATACTATTCGTAGTTCTCTACCTAGGAAAAATAAAAATAACTTAAAAGAATAAATATTATAACTAGGAAAAATAGAACTACTTTAAAGATTCTAGTATTTTATTTTTAGAGTTACTTTCTAGATTTTTTAGAGCGTAACTTTTATTTTTCCTAGCTTATATTAATCTAGTAGAATCTAGGAAAAATAAAAGCTAATTAATAGAAAATCTATAAGCGAAGATAAAACTCTCTAAAGTTTAGTTAAAATTAGTTAAGACCTCTAAGTAAATTGTCTAAGTAATTCTTTAACGAATTTTTTCTACTTCTATAGATTTTTCTTAGACTAACTTTTATTTTTCTTACTATAAGTAGACCTAGAATAGTATAGGAAAAATAGAAACTAGTCTATAAAAAATCTAGAAGCGAAAATAAAACTCTCTAAACTTTACTTAAAACTTAGTAAAGACCTCTAAGTAAATTATCTAAGTAAATCTTTAACGAATTTTTTCTACTTCTATAGATTTTTCTTAGACTAACTTTTATTTTTCTTACTATAAGTAGCTCTAGAATAGTATAGGAAAAATAGAAACTAGTTAATAAAAACTTTAGAGGCGAAGTAAAAAATTAGTAAAGCTTAGTTAGAATTTAGTTAAGGTCTTTAAGTAAACTTTAGTCGTAAATTGTTAGTAATTTTCTTAGCTTCTATAGATTTTTTCTCGATCTACTTTTTTTTTCTTAGCCTTTATAGGTCTTATAGAGTCTAGGAAAAATAGAAACTAAACTCTAAAAAATCTAGAAGTAAAGAAATAAATCGGTAAAGTTTAGTTAGCCTTAGTTAATATAGTTAAGTAAATTTTTTAAGTAAATCTTTAGTAATTTTCTTAGCTTCTATAGATTATTCTTAGATTAACTTCTATTTTTCCTAGCTTATATATATTTAATAGAATATAGAAAAAGTAGAAATAAGTAAATAAAAAATCTAGAAGCTAGAAGAAAAATTACTTAAGTATAATATAAATTATTTAAGTAAGTATACTAAGTAAATGTCTTATAGTTTTTTTAAGTTTTATCTACTTTCTAATTATTACTAGTACTTTATTTACTAGAGTAAAATAAATATATAGCTAAGAAATATATAATAGCTCTAAAAATAATTCTAAAAATTAAATTAAATAGAAATTTCTAGTAATATTTATTATTTCTTTAGCTATAACTAAATAGAGTAAAAGTATACTATAAATAGTATAAGAAAAAAAATATAAGTATTACTAAAATAAAGAAAAAAGAATATTTAAAAAGTTATTAATTTTAGGATAGTCTAAGTATATTAAAAAAATATTAAGTATTAGTATACTAGATATTAATTTAAAAGTAAGTAATAGACTAAATTATATTATTTCTATTTATTTCTAGTATATAATAGATATAAATATAAATATAAATATAGTAGTATACTAGTAAATAGAGTTAAATACTTTAATAAAACTTAATTTAAATAAAAGTAATACTATACTTCTTAGCTTTTTTATTATAAATTACTCTACTTCTTAATAGGTAATTATTCTAAACTATACTAAGTTTAAAGTAAATAAAGAAATAGAAAAATAAGTATATACTTAAATATAGTATAAATATTTCTTTTAAAAAAATTTATTTACTTTAATACTAAACTACGAGACTAATTTATTAGAGCTTAGAAAAGACTCTACTACTCTATTACTATTTTTCCTAAACCCTAATAAGTATATAGAATAAAAGAAAAATAAAAATAAACTAATAAGTAAGTTAATAGAATAAGAAAATAATTATAAAGTAAATATTTAATATAGCTCTATATAAATCTATATACTTATAGTAATACTATTTAAATAGATAGCCTAGAGTAGGAAATAGTATACTAAAGTATAATAATCTACTTTAACTAAAATTAAGAGCTTACTATTATAATAAGTATATATACTTTTCTTACTAGTAAAAAACTAATAAAACTATTTCTTTCTAGGTCGACCTCTAGAGTTAAATCTTATTTTCTTAGGTCGGCCGCGCTTATTTTATTTAATAGATATATTATCTTCTAGATCTAATATACTATCTTCTACTAGAGTATTATTTTCTATATCTAATATAGTATTTTCTACTATAGTATTATTCTCTATTATAGTAGCCTCTTCTATATTATTATAAGCTCTATTAGAAATACTATCTATATTACTATATAAACGTTTACTTTTAGTAGAACTAGTAGGTAGTATAGTACTAGAGTCTAAAGCTAGAGTTCTAATATTTTTATTTAAAGTCTTATTAGACTTAGTAGTATTATTTTTATTTTTACTACTATTACTATTAGAAGAGTAGATCGACTCTTCTATACGACTAGGATTACTATTAGAAATAGTATCTTCTAAACTAAATAAAGTATTTAGATTTAAATTAGATTCTATAAAGTTATTAGAATAGTTACTAGTATTTTACTTAATACTAGTATCTAGAGTATTAATATAGTTCGTAACTATAGTTTATTTAGAAGGACTTATAGTAGTAGCTTCTAAAGTACTTAAGTTATTAGAAGTTAAACTATTTTAAATAGTATTTAGTTTAGTTTTATTTTCTAAACTTTTTCTAATAGAATAACTATTATTACTCGAGCTATTATTTTCTTCTCGAGGAAGATCGATTATAATACTACTATTCTCGTCTATAATACTACTAGAAGAAGTCGAGTTTATAATAATAGATTCTAGAATAGAATTTTTATTTTTATTTTTATTTTCTAAAGTAGTATTTCGTTTAGACTTATTAGTATATAAACTAGAGCTTCGAGTACTATTAGAACTCGAGTTATAATCTTCTTTTATTATAGTACTAATAGATTTATCTTCTAATAAATTAAAGTAGTTAAAATATAGCTTACTATATTCTAAGCTTCTAGTAATAGTATCTCTAGTTTTATTACTAAAGTAGTTTACTTCTCTCGCGTAATATTTATTAGCTATACTAGTAGAATGCCTAGCTAATATAGCGTCTATATTCGAGCTAGTTTTATTACTAAATCTATTAGTAAACTTATTAGCTTTAGGACTTAGTAGTTCTAAATTATTTACTAGTATTTTTTCTTTTATAATATATATTATTAAATGTCTATAGTCTTTAATAGTTATAGCTTCTTTAAAGTATCGTTTTATTAAAAGTTTTAAGTTCTCTCTAATACTAGAAGTATTAATATTACTATTACTATAAAAATTATAAAATAGTTTATATTCTAGAGTATTAACTTCTAGATAGTTAATTTTAAAGTATTCTACTAGAGGTATAGTTAAAGTAATATAGTATACTACTATTCTACTAAGTCGTTTAGGTAGAAATCTTATATTAGAAGTATTAGATAGAGTAGAATCTCTATTTTTATCTATATTAGTAGTATTAATAGTTATTAATCTAGTTTCTTTATCTAGAAATAAATCCCGTAGGCTACTAAGAGTAGTATTTCTAAATTTTAATAGAGTAATTACTAAAGCTCTTAAAGGACTACTAGATAATAAATAGATAGCTAGAGCTAATAAGTTTAAAAAGATTCGAATTTTCTTAAAGTATTCTAGTATATTAGCTTCTAAAGAAGAAGCTTTAGTAAGACTATTATATAATAGAGTATTCTTATTCTTAAATCGTTCTATTAGAATAGTTTTATAATTATTTAAATAAGTAGAACTAGTAAGATCTTCTAAAGCTTTATTATTACTTTTATTATCTATTATTTTAGTAAGATCTATATCTATTATAGAATCTTCTTTATTATTCGAAAAGTAAAGTATTTCTTTATAAAAGTAGTTTTCTAGTTTAGAAAGTATATTTAAGAATAAATATCTAAGAGTATTAATATCTACTACTATATTATTAATAGCTATAGTAGTACTATCTATATTAGTTATAGGCTTATAACTACTTATTAGGCTTAGATTATAGTATTTTAATTTAATTCTAAGAGTATAGAATTCTTTAAAGTAGTTATTACTATTAAAAGTTAAACGTTCTTCTATAAAATTAGAAGCTAAATTAGAATCTAAAGTACTACTATTTATTAAATAAGTAAGATAGTCTAAAGTATATAGTCTCGTACTATAAATTAGGTTAGATAGTAGATTCTATAAAAAAGAAGTACTTTTAAATATAATAGTATTCTTATTTTTAAAAGTTTCGATTTTTTTAATATCTAAACTAGAAATTATAAAATAAGTTATTAGAGGATTATTAAAGCTACTATTAGACGTAAAGTCTATATCTAAAGGCTTACTAAGTATATTATCTATTACTTCTAGAACTTTAATAGATAGATTAATCTTATTGCTAGTCTACCTCTTTATCTAGAGTAAGTAGCTTTGCTCTAGTATTATATAAAAGGGAAAATTCTATAAAAAAACCCCTTATCTTCCTCTTTATTTTTATAGTTAGTAGTTACTTCTTCTATCTTGCCTTTCTTTAAGTAAAATTAGGCTCTCTTATTGCCTTACTCTCCTTCTTAGGCTTCTCTTTATCTCCTTATCTCTTTATAGCTTCGTTCTCTCTTATTAATCTCTTCTTTAGCTAGGGAGAACTAGTCTAATACTCCCTCTTAGATTAGCTACCTAGCTATAGTATTAAGGCCTCTTAGTATTAAGTATATATCTTCCTATAAGCTAGTTCCTACTACTATAAATAGCTAATATCTATTACTTTAATAGTTTTAGTAGGATATATAAATATACTTAGTATTCTAGATACCTTAGTTATATAGATATATTAGGATAACTCCTAGGACTCTCCTCTTTATTAGGTATACTCTAAGTCTAATATATCCTGTCCTAATTAGAGTAATTATCGTGCTTATAGGCCTTAGGGCCTCCTTATAAATCTCTTTAGCTCTAAATTATCCTACTATAGCCTATACTACTAGTTGCTCTCTTATTATACTTCTCTTTTATCTAGCCTTCTCCTATTCTTAGTTCTATCTAGTAAGCTCCTACTAGTTCTTAACTCCTATCCTTATTTAAGGTAGCCTCTAGCTTAGAGTTATCTTCTAAATTTCCTATACTCTTATCTTATATTGCCTGCTATACTAGTTACCTCTTCTCCTTGCTCTTTATTTCCTTTAGGTAATTCTCTTATATACTTACTTAATATACTAGTAGGTTAAGTTGTTTGCTTTGTTCTTTATATATTATCTAGTAAAGTCTTAAGTATAGAGCTAGATTAGAGAGATGCTTGCTTCCCTTTAAAGGACTATAGCTATAACTAACTTATATATACCTATAATATTCCTTAGAGCTTAGTTCTAGACTTGCTTAATTAGTTTAGTAAGGCCTTTATTATATTTACTTGTTCCTTCTAGGTTAGACTAGGTTTAGTATCTATATACTAGGGCTAGCTTAATAACTATAGTATAGATATATCTTGCTTTCTTAAATAATACTCCCTAGGTAGACTTATATAGCCTTTATAGAGACTAGATCTAGTATATACCTTTCTTAGCTACCTTCTTAATATATAGGCCCTACTTAAGTTTAGTATCTACCTAAACTCCTAATAGTCTTAGGGATAGGATAGGTTTACTTCTAAAGCTAGAGATCTAGACTATAGCTCTAAGGTTATAGTTCCTTCCTCTTATAAAGTAGATAAGCTAATACTTCTATAGTATAAAGGCTGCTCTATATCTTATTACCTACTCTATATATTTATTATAGGCTTTCTTTAATTGTTTATAGTTCTCCTTTATAGATATACTATATATAAGGATATTAGAATTATTAATAAACTCTATTACTATAGTATTACCTTCTTAGAGTAATAGGAGAGGTATAAATATAAAGAATAGGAATAGGATTAGTAATAGTATTAATCCTTAAGGGATTCTAGTATCTTGCTTTCTCTTTTAGTTTATAAATTCTCCTAGCTTAAAGTAAGTTATCCTATCTTAGAGGAATAACTAGATAAACTTAATTAGCTAGTCTAGATAGCTCTATATCCTAATATTATAAAGGAGTCTCTAGTAGGATACTTTATTAAATACCTTAGATATATCTAGGTAGAGTATTAAGGCTACTACTTTAGGCTTAGCTTTCTAGATTGTCCTAACTTATTTAGTAATAAGGTTAAGTACTATAATCGTAGATCTTCCTAGTCTTATACCTATCTATAATTCTAGTAGTAGGCCTCTCTCTTCTACTACTTTAGATATTCTCTTTATAACTACTACTTCTAGCACCTTAGTAGAGGTTAGAATAGGTCCCCGACTTTAGGTCGGTTCCGGGTCTAGGTTAGTTCCTAAGAGAACCGACCTAAGACCTAAATCGATAGGGTCCCTAACCTAATACGAAATCGATAGGTTAGGTCTAAATACTACTAGTTCCTATATAGGTCTTTATAGGGACCTAAGTTTAGAAAGATAGGTCTAATACCGGAGAATAAGACTAAGTCGCCGCGGGGATAATAGAATTGCTCTAATACTAAATATACGTATATATAGAACTAAGCGTTATAGTATATTAGAAGCGCTAGTTAAACTAGCGACTATAGTTATAGAGAAAAATAAGGATACCGACTATACTTGCTAACTATACTTATTAACTACGAGATATTAGAATTAAATACTATTTATAATATCGACTACGAAGTCTACTCTACTCTATAGGTATAACGTAAAAGTAAATACTTCCTTTACTAAGTACTATAGCAAAGATATATTAGTGCTATATCCTCCTCGTTATTACTAATCGAGTCGAAGTTGCTCTATATAGTAGTTACTAACGTCTCCTAATCTGCCTCGAGCTACTCCTACTACTAATTTACTATATTATTCGAAGGCTCGAACGTAGTTAATATTAGCAGCGCCTCCTCTATAAGCGAATCCCGAGCTTATTACTACGTATTACGCTCTTAGGAATAATAGTATATAATATTACTAAACGTCGAGGGATCGTAGGACCGATTATATCGGCTCTAATAACGCGCTATACTAAAGTCGCGCTTATAACTAGTTCTAGCTACTAGGATAGAGAGGATGTCCCGGGCTATTAGCGCGTAACCTAGATATTCTAATACGATTATCTTCTATAACTAGAGCGGATACTCTATAGAATAGGCAGCCGAGTCCTTAAATCTAGCGTAGCGATAACGAGATACCTCGTCCGAATTAGCTAAAGGCTATATAGTCTGCCGCGGCCGTCTAGATACTCTTTAATTAAAGTCGGAGTTATTACTATCTAATCTACTATAGAGACCTATTACGAATAATATCGCGGAGCGGTATAAGGCCTTTTTCGGCCTAGACTAGGACGTAGCTATAAGAGGCTTATATCGTGCGTATTCGACCTAGAATTTTAACTAGTAGTAATCCTCGAAGGAGGAATCGAGCCTCTCGCTAGAGAAGGCCTCGCGGTCTTAGAACGCCCGTTTTATTACTAGATTAAGAAGAATCGCAATGCTATATATATTACTAAATCGCTCTTAGGTAGTAGTATAGTACTTCTCGAGCTTTATCTATATAGCCTATAGGGTAGAATAAATCTCCTTTTACTAGGGTTATGTTTTATATTTAAGTTTCTTATCTATAATATTTAGGATATCGAATAAGGTATTATAGTAGCTAAGAACGAGGTAGATTATTAGCCTCTTTATCGTACCGATCCGTATTATAGCCTCTATAAAAGGAATAGTAAGGTTAATAATATATTTAACCCTCTTCTATTCTATAGCGGTTAGCTTTAGTTCGGGCTAACCCTTATTCTTAATATACTCGTTAATAATATCTTATAGTTAAGAACTACGTATTAGTATAATTATAGTTAAGCTCTAATAGGTCTTTATATCTTATATTAGGCGTAAAACCCTTTAAAGCGTCTTCTTCTACTATTTATACTATTTTAGGTATAGATATAGATCTGCAATCCTCTTTCGCTATAGTACTATAAAACTCTCGAAGCGTTAAGTACTAGAGTTTACCTTAACTATAAGTTTCTAGAACTTTATAGGGAGCGGTTATTAGTATAGCTTCTACTAACTATGTTTACTAACTATATATACTTCGTAAGGAGAATAAATAGTACCTTTATTAGAACCGTAGCTAGACTTCTTACTTTAAGCTAACGTAACGCGTTCGTATCTATCTCCTCGTCCTATCGTTTCTATCTCTCGTTTCTTAGCTCGATCTTAAAAGTAGCGAAGAACTTCCTTAAGGAGAGCTAGATTATATATATAAAGTATAGGAACTATTCTAGACGGGAGAACTCGTAGTCTTTAGTATTTAATATCTCTTCTATATCCTTATCTATTCCTTAGAGAGGAAGTTATTTAATCGAGACTAATAGCTTCGCTATATGCGTACGCTCGTAAGAGTAAATATTAATAGCCTCGACGCTAGAACTTATTAGTTAGAAGGTATATATATAGTAAGGATACGTATATAGCTATATATAGTATATTATTATTAGAAGCATTGTCTACTATTAGCGCTATAAGCCTATTAGAGATCTCGAAATAGGTAAGTACGTCGAATAGTAGGTCTACTAGGACTTCGCTTATATAACGGCCCGAAATATATAGAAAGGCTAGCATAGCCTTATGCTAGGCCTACTCGCTATCGATCTAGTAGCCTTATATAATAAGGAATAATACTCGGAGCACCCTAGTATACTAACTATTAAGGGCGATAGCTACCTAGAAGGTTCTAGATAGCTAACGTTTTAGATTATCCTCGGAGTAATCGACTACGTCTTAGATATATAACTTAATTATAGCGGCGCTCTTAAAGTCGATAGATCTAGTCTTCTCTAATAGATATTCGTAGGTACGCTAAACTATAAGACTTTCGAAGAAGTTTAAGAGTAAGTCTAGCTAGGAGACTATAAGCCTATATAACTCTAGAAACTTTAATCGTTCTAGGTGCTCTATTCTAGTAAAACTTTTCTTAAGCTATTCCTATAAATAAGAGCTGTTAGTATATCTACGTTATATGTCTCTATAAAGTATAGTCGGCGAGCGTAGTTAGTAAGCGTAGTCGGTAAGCGTAGTCGGTACCTTATTCCTATATTAACGAATACTAAACTTATAGATTAATCTTTAGTAGCCTTAATAACTTCTCTAGTAACTCTATACTCCTAGGAGGCTCCTTCGTAGCCTACTAAATCGAGGTACTTTTAGAGAGCTTTTATTCTATTACTTAGTCCTAGGTGTTTAATAACTCTATTATATCCTTTATATATAACCCTCGGGGTATACGTTTCCTAGTTTATACCTTTAACGAAAAATCTCTAGGCCTATAACGTTCGCGTATTCGAGTTCTATTTTATAGAGTTCGAAGATATTCTACTATACTTATCGTAATGCCTTGCCTCTTCGAGCTACTAATAGTAGTAGTAAAAGCCCTCGAACGACTAGGTATACTCCTGCCGCTATATCTATATACTATTAGTTTCGACCTAGTCCTTAGAATTCTCTAGTAGCTTAGTAAGGTTAGCTAGAGATAGTATCCTATCTCGTATACTAGCTTAACTATTTAAGGTATTCGTAATCGGATAGCGTTCCTTTCTCTACTATTATACTACCTTCTTAATCGGACTAGAGTCGACGAGAGACAGCTACGATTCGGAGTTAGTCTATCGTTTACGAAGCTATATACTTATATATCTCGAGGAAGAAGAAAGTATAGTACTACTACGTCGTATCGGAGTTATAGAATATACTAGTAATACTATAATATAAAGTATATAGTACTAAGAAGGAATCGTAGAACTAGAAAGTAAAAGCTAGTAGAGTAATAGAGGTAAATAATATTTATAAGAGCGATTAAGTTTTATTAGTATAAGTACTAGCGAGGTGTCTCTATTATAGGCCGACGGCCTATCCTAGTAGCGTTATAGAGATAGGCACCTCTAGTACTCTTATTAAGCTTATAATAGTCGCGACTAATAAACGTACTAAGTACTCTTTAATTATAGTAACGCTATAGTTACCTTCGAGGGCAAGCATCTTACTAGCGTAAGAGGCTAGTAGCGTTAATAAAGCTTAAGTCGAAAAAGTAGAGTTAGACTTAGCTTAAGTAGATAAACTTATCGTAGAGAGAATTTAGAAACTACTTAAAGACTACGTAAAGCGATATAATACTATATAGTAGAAGGCTAGAAATAATACTAAGAGTAAGAAGGGGAAAAAGAATATAGTAAGCTAGAAGTTTAAGGTATAGCTAGAGCTCCTAAATCTAGTACTAGCTCTAAAGACAAAGTAGTAATATGTCTCCGAAGGCGTAACTACTAGCTCGCTATATTCTTTTTCCCTTTCTTACTCTTAGTATTATTTCTAGCCTTCTACTATATAGTATTATATCGCTTTACGTAGTCTTTAGGTAGTTTCTAAATTCTCTCTACGATAGGTTAGAGGGCCGGCTAGTACTACGATGCAAACCGTAGACTAATATATTATATACCGTCGGCGGCTATAACTAATCTTAACTTACGAGATATATTCGTATTCTACCTAGCCTAAGAGGAGTTATAGAGCTTCTATATAAACTCTATCTCTAGCGACTAGAATTTACGTATAAAGGTCTTAAAGATAGCGAGCTTATCCGTAGACGTACCTAGAAGCTACTCGACGATGTCCTAAAAGCTAAGTCCTCCTTCCTACTTAGAATCGAGCTATATTTCCTATAGAAGCTCTTCGTATACCGACTCCTTTATATTAAACTTATAAGCGTATAACTAGAACGCTAGCCTATTTCGCTTAGCCTATGCTTTAGACGTAACTAGCTTCTAGAACCTATTACTATTCTAATCGTATCTTAACGAGATAAGCTAATCTAGGACTTCTAGAGTCTAAGTAAAGCGATTAGCTATATTAAACTTAGAGGACTTCTAGGAGAGATAGTTACGATATACTATATAGTAATAGGGTAGGAAAATTTCCGTTATAGTTAGAAGACGGCCTTCTACTATTAGCTCCTACTACTAGTTAGTATATAGTCGGCAGGCGTAGTCGGCACTAATTTACCTTCGCTTTCGCTATAGATACTAATATACGGACTAATTTTATAAGCCCTCTATAAGGCTCTATAGAGCGTAGAGTATACTTCTAGTCTAATCGGAGGTACTCGAATGCGTCCTAAAGAAGCTATTAGTTCTAGTAGCGATATACTCTTAATAAGAGCTACTTATGTCCGCTCTAGACACTTAGAATACGTATCTCCTCTTATTCTTAGATTATAGCCTCTCGATAAGGTCTATTTCTTACTACGAGGAACTTAGCCTCTCCTTAATTAGTTATACGATAAACTCGGCTTAACTCCTATATTACGCGCGTAGTATCGCAAGCGTATATACCTTCTTCTTAAACTATCGAATAGCTTTATTCTAAAAGGTATAGACAGCGTAGCTTCTCTATACGGCCTACTTACTCTCGGTAGCGACTCGAAGGTAAAGATTAGTTATTTTATAGCTAGTACCGGCCGACCTTACTAGTAATACGTAAGGTGCCTCTAGACCCGACTTAGACTAATTAGTATTATACTAGTAGTTATAGTTATAGTGCGGGTCGTCCGCGCCCTTCTTCTTCTTAATATTAAAATAGAAGCTTTTCTTATTCTAGTTCGCTACTTATATAGTAGGCCTATCCCGCGCGCGCTTATGTTTCTTATCGTCCCTATTATACGTTAGTACTACCGACTATATTAGCTAACTATATAGATTATTACTTACGCTATCCGGTCGTACTAAGCGTAGTGCTCCTCTCTTTAGGCCTTAATCTTCTTCTACTACTACTCCTTCGATAGGGAGCTCTATATATTATTAGAGCCGATTAAAAGCTTCTTCTACTAAGTAAAAGACTTATTTCTAGCTTTGCGCTACTTATTTACTATAGCTCTCTTAGGCGATATATCTACGCGCTAGCTACGCTTACGAAGAATATTAGAATTAGAAGAGTAGGTATCTATATCTTTCCTTATAGCGCCTAGTCGTATCTAAAGTATAGAAGTACTTATACTATCTAAATCCTTATTTATAAAGTAGGGACGCTTCTATAGACTATTAGAGGGCGCGGTACTTATTAGACGTCGCTTTTATCGCGCTATTATTATAAGTTTAGTTGCTAGAAAGAGATAAGTATCGCGAGGTATATAGTAAATATACGCTTAAAATTCGGCGGCAATATAGGTATAGTAGCGGTTAAGGTAGTAGTTATTATAGTAGGAGCTAAGTGCGACGAATTCTAGCTTTAGGTGCGCTAGAAGCTTAGTACGTAGCTGTTCCTACCTAGCTACTAGCTTACCTTTATACGTAGAGATTAGCTTCTTATACTATAGTCGGCTACTATAGTCGGCGATATTATATAATATATCGCTTGCCTAATATAGCGTATACTAATATATACGACTATATATAGATAGCGATAGCTATAGACGTACTCTAGAGCTAGAATCCGTTATATATATTAATTAGATTAACCTTACTATCGCTAGCTAAAAAGAGTAACTACTATATACTTATACCCTCGACGACCGCTTGTCTACTCGTCGCTAATAGTTACTTCTTAGCTTATACTATTAATAACTACTTATCTTCTTAGCGTAGACGGCTACTTCTTAGCTTATATTATCGACGACCGCTCGTCTTCTTAGCGCGGACGATTGCTTTTTAGTTTATACTATCGACGACTACTAGTCTCCTTAGCGCTAACGGTTACTTCTTAGCTTATACTATCGATAACTACTTCTCTTCTTAGTATCGAAGTAGTATTAATAATTATTTCTTCTCTTCTACTATTATAACGACTCGGTTCCTCGATATAAAGGTAGGCTAGAGAGTCTATTTTTCTATTCTACTACTATATTACGACTACTTAACTAGTAATACTATAGAGTACTAGTAAGTCTAGCTCTTTCCCTTTTATAGTATTTTATATATTTATAAAGAACTTCGAATAACGAAATATATATACTATAGTCGATATTGTTTATATAATACCCGGATATAATCTATACTATAGTAAATATTTGCGTCTATTACTAACTTGCTATATTCTATAAAGTAGCGAAAGCAATTATAGCGTTCGCGTAACTATAACTTCTACTAGGTAAAGATCGGTAGGGGTATCCTAATATAGTAGTAGAATGCGATATAGTTCTACTATATAGCGCTATTAAACTCTAACCCTCCCTCTATAGGCCCGCGTATTCCGGCGGTCGTATACGATTTTCTAGTACTCCTATCTGCCCTAGCCCTTCTCTCTCGTACCTCTACCTATCTGCTCCTTCTAACTCTTTAATATCTCTATCTATACTACTCGATACCTTCTTTTATTTCCTAAGTAGACTCTAATATAGAGTTTAACTCGAGCCCTCCTCTACGAGTATATTCTAATATAGATACTAATATACCGCTATTAGTACTACCTCTACGCGTAGGAAATAAGGCTACTAAGTAGCGGCGAATACGGCTACTAAAGGCTATAGTACTAGACGACGAGTCTCGTAGGAAGGTAGTAGTTCTATAGAAAAAAGCGATAGCTATAAGGACGATATAGCGACGAACGAGAGCTAATAAGTCTAGTATCTCGAAAAGGTAGTTAATACTAGGGACGGCAGCCTTATAAGAGATTCGTAAGCTTTAGCGAACGATAGCTTTATATATCTAGAAGGTCCCTTTTTAGCGTATTATCTATAAGATTATAATAGATAGAGGTAGTAGCGATATTATTAGAATTTAGGTAGTAGTACTTAAATGCTTATAGGAAGTAGCGGAGGCATTTCTCGTTATAGAGTTCGAGATTTCTAACCTTCTAGCGATCTACGCGAAGCGCGTTACTCTATAAGTAAAGGATATATACCTATATAGTTATCTACGCTACTAGTTTACTAGCTAGAACGAAGGAGGGAATAATAATATAGGTATATAATACTAGGTTACTAACTATAATTACCGACTATAAAGAGCCTAGTATACGTTGCTATACTTAGAAGCTTAGAATTAATATATATAGCGCGAGTAAAGCCGTAGCTAGCGCGCTAGCGAGCCTAACGTCTACCTTAGCTAACCTATATACCCTTACTAAACTATTAGTAACACTACTACCTCTACTACCTTAGAACTTGTCGGCAGTCGCGCTTTATTAGCCTATTATTATCGCCTTCCTTTTTTATACCTCCTAACGAATTTTCGTATCGCGCGTATAAAGAATACTACTACGTACGTTAATTATAGCTTAATCGACCGCTTTTCTCTCGGCCCTCTACGTATTTATAATAGCTTAACTTCCTACTAATAAGCCTAGCTAGTTCGCTAAGTAATACTTCTTTAGCCGAGATATAGCGTCTACTTCTCCTTTATTTAAAAACTTCTCTCTATCTAAAAACCCTTCTATAGATAATAGTAATATCGACCCTAGACTTCTTAGTAACTAGGCGCCCTCTTCTAGCTAACGTAGCGCTTCTACCCCTCCTCCCTTAATTTCTAACTCCTCTACTTATAATAGTAACGACTAAGGAGCTACTAGTAGAAACGACTAGAATAGTTCTTATAGAAACGCGAACGGCAATAATAGAAATAACGAAGATAACGTCTCTATTATTATTATCGACGATAGTAATAGCGAGGAGAGTAATAGCGACGAGAGTAATAGCGACGAGAGTATTATACTACCTACTTCTCCCTCTTAGCTTTCTAGGAAGGCTCTATAGAAAACTATACTAGGCGGTCGGCCTCGTCTTAATAAGTAGAAGCTCGCTTACTAAATAGCTCGTAAGAGATAGATTAAGAGGGATAATATAGTAATAGTAGCGGTAGTAGTAGTAGCTAGAGGAGTAGTAGGTAGAAAACGATTACTAGATAGAAAACGAGTAGCGAAAAAGAGACTAGCTAGAAAGAGAACGGCTAGAAAAGCACCGGCTAAAATAGTAGTAGTAGGTAGAGGAGGTCTAGCTCGTAGAGCTAGTATATAGAAGACTTATCGCTATAAGCTAGGTAGTAAGTTATATAGTCGGCATTTATAGTTAGTATTACTAACTTATACTCTAGCTATCGCGCTCCGAGAGATCCGCAAGTACTAGAAGTCTACGGATCTACTTATACTAAAGCTACTCTTTAGCTACCTCGTCTACGAAGTTTACTACGATGTTTCTAGAGGCTTAGCTATTTCTTAAAGAGGTTACTATTAGTAGGCGAGCGCCCTTAGTACTCTATAGGAAGCCGCCGAGAGTGCTCTAGTCTACCTCTTCTCGAGTATATATGCTCCTAGTCGTTCTATATTCGATCGATATTAACTATATTATAGGTACTAATATTGCTACGATTTACGTAAAGCGAGTAACTATTTAGTAGAGGGATATAAAGTTTATTATTAGTCTACTCTCGTCTTAGGGAATTAATATATTTAGTAAGAGATAAATCTCTATAGTATATATAGGGAAAATCGTTATAACTATAGAGGGTATATATAGTAAAAATCGGTATAAGTAGAGAGGTTACTATAGTTAGCATTCGTAGTCGGTATGCCTATAGTTGCCCTAAAACGTATAATTTGCCGCATTAAATTAAATATGCCTTTAAAACCTATCGCTTTCTATACTTTCTACTTCCTTTAGTTTCTATCTATTTATAACCCTCGATTTTCTATACTATATTCTATCGAATCTTATATTTCTATTAAGACCTATCTTTAGACCTATTATTAGACCCGAGTCGGACCTATCTAATACCTATATTTGTTAGATAGGTCCGGAACTAGGTAGGAACCGGCTAGAACCCGACCTAACTATTATAGTTCTATATATTTAGGTCCTAGACCCGACCCGGACCCGTTCCGACCTATTCTAACCTCTATATTAGCCTATATACTCCTAGCTTAGTATAGTTAAGCTTCTATAGCTTCTTAATAACTATAGTAATAGAGTATTTAAATAGCTTTAGATAGTATACTTAGCTAATATAGGCTATAAAGAGCTTAGCTAGAAATAGTATAATCTCCTATTAATATTTCTTAAGTAGTATATTCTAGATCTAGTTTAGGCCTAGAGCCTTCTTACTCGAGATCTTTTTAAGTATTATAAAGACCTCTCCTTTAGATACCTTTTCTTCTATTTAGAACTAAGCTAGGAGGTCTATATTTAGGATATCTCCTAGGTCTACTTTAACTAGTAGTAGGAGAAAGTAGTCTATAAGGATTCTTACTTTACCTTCGTTTATATAACTATCTTAGTATATACTACTACTTAGTATAAGAAATTATAGTAGTATATATCCTTATTATACTTTTTCTCTTACTTATCTTACTAGCTTCTATATCCTACTTAGGTCCTTAGTAATCTTACTTACTATTTGCCTCTAAGATATATTTATTACCTTCCTAACTAGCTTATTCTTTCTATAGCTAGTATCTAGGTAGTATTTATAGTTCTCTTTAGACTTTATAGCCTTTTAGGCTCTTCTTGCTACTTTAGTAGCTTTAATTACTTTACTATACTCTACTAGCTATTCTGCCTTTATATATTATAATAGCTTTATATATAGGACTGCCTACTTTACTACCTTCTAAAGAGCTTTCTAAAGAGCTTATACTACCTTATCTAGCTCCTAGTAGTTCTTAAGTAGTAGTAGCTCTAGCTTCTTTATTACTTTTTAAACCTTCTACCTTACCTTCTCCTATTTTACTTTTATTTATTATAGTCTTAGGCTCTAGTTTTTCTAGTATAGGTTTATAAGCTAGTCTATAATAGTTAGAATTAAGATATAGTCTAATCTAAATATATTATTAGCTATTGCCTTGCAGCTCTATAGTCTCTATTAGATAGTTTAGCTAGCTAAGATTAGGTTAAGTATTTAGTAGCTAGAGTTATATCTCTCCTATATAATAGTTCTTAGTTCTAGTAGGAGATATAGGCCTACCTATATAGCTATCTAGATAAGGGTATCTGCTATATTATATTATAACTAGACTAGGTTTCCTCTTTATAGTAGGTAATAGAGATTAAAGTCTCTAACTACTATAGTCTTACCTGCGGCTGCTTCCTAGGCCTTCTAGATAGCTATTTCTAGCTATATAAGTATACCTATTATATTATAGGATTTAGGGCCTAATAGGTTATAGTAGTTATAGATAGTAATAGGTTTCCCTTAGGTTATTACTATAATAGAGAGAAGGTCTCCTAACTAGCTATTTATAATGTCCTACTTTAATATATCTAGCTCTTCTAATATTAGGAATATAACTCTTAGGTACCTATTCGTTAGAAGGACTTAGTAGTAACCCTTTTTTATTTTAGTTTTCCTATTTACTAGGTTAATCTATAGTTCTTATAGTGCTATAATCTAGGTAGTTCTTAGGTCTAGGCTATCTACTAGTAGTACTTAGGTAGTATATATATAGTTTATATTATATTAGTAGATCTATAGGTTATATCTATTTATCTTATCTAGTTATAATAGTCTCCTCTAGCTTAGCTCCCTTTTTCTATTAAGCCTCTTATATACTCTTAGCTTATATATATATTAGGAGCTTATTTGTCTGCCTCCTACTATTTATAATAGTAGAGTTAGATCCTAATAGCTTTCCTAGTAGCTTATTCTATCTTGCCTAGCTGCCTTATAGTACCTCCTTAGCTTAGAGCTATTCTACTAGGCTTATTAGTTTCCTCTTCTTATTAGTTACTATAGTAAATCCTTCTTTATTATAAGTTAGTTATACTAGAGTTTACTTTCCTTTAAAGAGCTCTAAGAATATTCTAGCCTTAGCTATTACTACTTATTTATATTTATATATCCTTGCCTATACTAGGTAGTCTCCTTTATAGTTATAGTATTTCCTCTTTTATATAGTATAATTAGATGTTTTATAGTTTATAGAGTAGGCTCTATATCTATCCTTAGCTTCTCTATAGTATATAGTAATATATCTAAACTTATTATACTTTATATACTATATAACTCTTTATTATAGATAGTAGATTTCTATTAGGTAGAAGTTTGCTTTAATAATAAATCCTTTCTAAGCTATAGCTCTTACTATTTGCTTATCCTAGAACTTAATAACTATTATAAAGTGTCTCTAGCCTTCTCTAGCTTTAGAGCTCTTTATCTATTATAACCTTAAACTATATATACTCGGGTAGCTTATATTAGTATAGATAGAGTAGGTCGTAAGGCGGGTAGGTAATAGAATGCCCTACGTAGCTAGTCCTCGGACACTATCTCGTCCGGCGTACCTATTTCTAGTAAGTATACGTTAGAAGCTATCGTAACTACTTCTCTACTATCTCCTCCGTATATACGACTTCGTAAGGGAAGAAGGTTATAGCTACACGTTATCGTTATGTTTCTATCTATATTAGTTTTTCTTTTTTGTTCGTGTTCGAACTATAGGCTATAAGTATACCCGCCTTACTAATTAAACTCCGACTCCCGAAACTACTAAAGTAAGCCCCGAATTTAAGTTCCCGTAGTAGTAGTATATCTTAATTCTCGTATTAGAATAAGTAGCTAGTTAACGTATATTAGCCGGCTAATATACTCTACCCCTATTATAAACTTAAACCTACGATATTAGTTAAATTCTAGTCTAGTAGAAGTAAAGGTACTTATAGGAAACACTTATCGTTTATAGTCTAACTTATCTCCTACGTATTATCTACTACCGTTAACTTCGCTAAGCCGGGGCTCCGGGCCTTAGCTTCCTCCTATACCTCGTTCTATATCTAATTATAGATCTCCGATTAGTCGTTAATATCCGCGTCTTCGTAAAACTAAGCTATAGGCCGCTTCGAATAGTCGGCTTAGTATAGTATATAACTATTATTTCCGAAAAACATTTGTTCTAGTTCTAATACTAAAGGCTAGACACGAGTATACTCTATAAGCACGCGGTAGTAGTAGTCGGAGGCCTTAGAAAAGAAGTCTTCCTTAGAGCAAGTTATCTACTTATAGGCGTCCTTAATAACGGCCGGATTATCCTATCGTAGCTAGCCTACGAGTACGGCCGATAGAGGACTCTATAGAGTAAAATAGGTAGAGGCTAGAAACTAGAAGGGCATAATACTATACTTATTCGGATAACCGGATAGCGTACTAACTCCTAGAAGGAGGTTATAGTATACGTTGCGTAGTTTAGTATAGGTTCCTAAAGCTTTACCTATTTCTAGGCTATTATTCTTAATATCGACTCGAGTAAACTAAGGAAGTATAGTTCGGCGAGTCTTCTTAGAGGCCTTCGTACTATATAGTAGATATAGCGACGAGATACGTACTTAGAAAGCGTTATAGACCTATAGTTTTATCCTATAACTAATTAGGGTATAATCTTCTTCCGTTAGTTAGTTAGGGCCGATAGCCTCGATAAATAGGCCCTTATTATTCTTTAGAACCCCTCGCTTCTCTATACGCTCGAACTAAGCCTAGAAAATATCTCTCTTATATAGGCCTCTTACTAATATAGTAGTATTAGCCTCGTCCTCGTTAGTAAGGGATATGCTTTCTTAGATAAGGTTAATACTAGTACCTTAGTATAGCTTATTAAGGGCGATGTCGATATAGTAGAACTTACTTATACTATTCGCTTCCCTATATCCTACGGCTCTATATAAGAACTTCGCGTAGTATAAGTAGGAATATAGGTGCGTCGTATAGTCTAGTCGGATCGCTATATAATATAGCTAGTATATAGGGTCCTAGTAGAAAATCTACTAGGTTAAGCTATAGTATATATTCTATAACTAACTAAGATTCTTACGCCTATTAGCCTCTCGAAGGTACTAGTCGTAGATATCGAACTCTTGCTTAATAGCTTCCTCGACTAGCCGAAGCTAATTAAAAAAGGTAATTACGGTCGTACTAAAGTCCTTAAAATCTTAAAGTACCTTCTTGTTTAGCCTCGTTTTTAGGGCCGCTAAGGCGTTAGTATTCGTAATATATTCCGGTAGAGGATCCTAGCTTAGAGTAGGTCTATATCTAAAGATACCTAAGGCGTCTACTATAATAGGAGGGCGACGCTTGCCTTAAAACTACGTAGGGTTTGTTCTCTTAACCTCGTCGATATTACTATATAGGTATACTACGAAACGACCTCTAAGCTAGTTATCCGCAATATTCGTATAAAGGCTATATATTCTACTACTCGCGCGTCGAGAATAGTTCCTATATAGCGGCCTACGGCCGTTAGGCATATCCTATCGTGCTCGCTTATAGTGCTATTTAATTAGCACGACGGTCTCGGATAGCTACGCTACTATAGTACTCTTAATTATATTAACTATACCTATAAGCTTAGTGTCCTCCGTAGGGCAATCCTTATACGCTCGGGGAACTTACTTCTATAGTTTCGGGGTATTGCCGGTCGAGATTCTAGAGTATAAGGAACCTAATAGAACTAATTACTAAGAGGCTATAGAGGTAGCTCGGCTACGTATAGTTAACTTCTAACTCTAACTACTCTACCTATAACTTAGGGGCTCTAATCTACGACGATCCTATAGTCCTCGAGTATGCGGCCCTATAAGTACGCTTAATAGAGAACGATTCCTAGTCGGAGCCCCGGGCCCTAGCTTCTATAACCTAGTCGGGGCCCCGGGCCCTAACTATATACTCTATAGTACCTACTTATAGGATCGAGTAACTAGACGACTAGTCTATTACTACTATAGGTTAATAGTTATAGAACGAGGAGCGGGCGCTAATAGAGTTAGTCTAGTAGTAATATCTCTCTATAGAGGACTAATAAAGTTTAGAGTAAGTTATAGGCCTCGATCTCGTAGGGCCTATTATATAGCGGCGCTATTAATATTTATACGGTTTACTTCTTCCTTAGCTTTACGAATCTTATCGAAATTACTCTAAGTAGCCTCGGCTAAGGTAGATCTATTAGCTATTAGGTAGAGTAACCTCTAGATAATAGCCTTATAGAGAACTAGAGCGGCCTTATCCTACTTCGAGTTCTTGCCTATAAAGGCAGATATCTACTTTGCTATTCCTAGGTACTAAATCGTATTTACGAGCAGAGGATATTTAGCTCGTTCTAGCCTCTAGAGACTAGTAACTATCTTACGACATCCCTCTCTCTAATCTCGCTAACTCTCTCTAGCCTTATAGGCCTTAGAGTATTTAGGGAAGTGCGAGGCTACTCCTTTAGTTATACTCTTAAAGTCGTTAGGGCAGAGCGTACTACTAAACTCGAAGGCTAGGTCGTTCTAATAGAATAAGCGCTTATCGATATAGTAGATATATTCGCTAATAATATTACGCTACTTATTATTATCTTTAATTAGGTTAATATTCGCGACTAGGTCGCGAATATTAGCGGCTCTATTCTTATAGCTCTACGCTTGCGGGAATAGGTTCGTATTCGTAAAGATCTCGATAGCGAGAGATATAGTTTAGGTATTAAAAAAGAGAAGGAGGAGGGCGAGGAGGGGAAGGTAGATTAGTAAGGAAAGAAGAGAAGGTTTCTAAGGAAAGAACGGCCGCTTTTATAGTAAAGGTATAGCCGCCGCTAAGACTAGTAAATAGTAAACTAAGTAAATATTAGGTTTGCTAACTATAATTATAAGTACGCTTAACCTCTATATATACTAAGGCTAAGATATACGCGTAACTAGTTCGTAACTAATTACTTTCGTTATATACTAAATTATAAGCGCTTTAGGCTTATACGGTTCTATATACTAGTTAGGGATATTCTATCTAGTTCTTCGAGCTCGTAATATAACGCCTTAGGCGTATACGCGGCTACCTAGTATAGTCTGCGCTACTAGTATACGAGTTTATCCGATCGCGAATATTCGAGTTAAGTATAATAGATTATTACTATATCCCCTACGCGAAAGTCTTACTAGTCGACGTTCTAGACTATATTAAAGTACTTCTTTACCTGCTTATAGAACCGCTTGTTCCTATTCTTTACTTCTTCTATTATTTCCTATATATTCTCGAGCGCGAGTAACTGTATATATAGGAGATCTTCTCGAGTCTAAACCGATCCCTAATCTACTATCCTATACGTTCGTATATCTAGTTTAATTAGTAGTACTACTTCTCTTCCGATTATAAGGGCAGCCGGTATCTAGCTAGTAGAAGATACTATAGTCGTTCGATCGGCCTATAATACTAATAGAACGTACGGAATCTAAGGTTTAGAACCTCCTTCTAAGTACTTAGATAAGGCGGCTAGTATTAGTTTATAACCTACCTCGACTAAGCTATTAGATTCCGGATAATACGGAGACACCCGTAGTCGTCTAACTATATAGCTCTCGAGAAGATTAGTAATATCCTTAAGGTTAGCCTTAGTATTATCTATAATAACCTCCTATAGAGCGCCCTATCGGTAGAAGATATCCTTATAGATAAATTTAGTAATCTATAGCGAGGTAATTTCTTTCGCGGTCTTATATACGACCTTAGCCTCGATCTACCGAGAGAGTCCTTCTCTAGCTACGATTAAGGATCCTCTCTTATCTATATATATAGGATCTAGGTACTACTTCTCGCCTACGCTTTAAACCTAGACTTCCCGTATAGAAGCAGGCCGCCGTACTCTATTCCGGAAGCTATATTAAGGACACTTCCTATAGTATATAGTATATTCCGAGTATATTCTATCCTACTAGTATAGGCGGGATAGTATTTAGTATATGCCTTCTATACTACGATACTTATTCCGCTCGTATATTAACTAAAGGATCTCTATACGAGCGTAGTCCTAATCTACTACCCTTTATAATAGTATATCTATATATCTCTAGCGATATAGCTTCCGATCTACGACTACGAACTTCTAGCTAAGTTTAAGGTACCTCCTATATTCTAATAGAGTTATCTCTTCCGTACGCTTTCTACGAAGAAGTACGAAGGTAATAGACTTAGTCGTATGCTTATAGTCGTCTAGAGTACTTACTAGTTTATCTAGGAAGATAAAGTCTAGAGATTTAGAGGAGTCGGAGCCCCGAGCCCTAGCTTAGCGAACTCGCTTTATAAATATATCGAAGAAGGTATAGTCGATTATATTATTATCTTCGCGATCCGGAACTATATTAGCCGTCTACCCTAGTTCTCTACGTTTAGGAGGGGTCTGCGGTCGCCTTAATAGCGCGTCTAGCTCCTAATATTTCGTTCTAGGTACGTATTAGACTTCGAAGTCGAATAGTCGAATCTAGGCGATCTATTTAGTTATAGTCGCATTAGGAAGGTCGGTTAAGGCCTTGCTAAGCTAATAAACTAATATATTAGTATCGATCTCGAGTACGAAGTATACCTCGAAGAGCTATAGTTTAAACTTCTTTAGTACTTAGAGTATAGTAAGATATTCTCGCTTTCTAGCGTCGTACTTCCTCTACTATTTATTTTATATTCTACTCTCGTACCTAGACGGACATCTCTTATCGTCGACTATCTATATAAGTATAGCTCCCTATTCTTTAATACTAGTATCTACTACGACGTAGATAACTCCTATCTTAGGGCCGTATCGTATAGTAACTAATATAGGGGCGGTAATTAGTAACTATACGTAGTGCTCCTTAGCTCTCTTATAGATAATCGTCTATTTAAAAATAGTATCCTTATATAGGAGCTAATATAGAGGTTTAGCGATAATAGCGAAACGAGGAATCTAGATCCGGAAGTATACGACGATCCTAACGAATATACGTACCTCCTTCTAGTTAATTAGCTATAGCTACCTTAGGAGCTTAGCTATACGAACCGCGTTAGGGTGTCTACCGTCTTAATCTATTACGTACTCTATAACCTTAATCTTAGTTTAGAGGATCTATAACTTCTTAATAGCAACCGTTATCCTAGCTCGCTCGATATCCGCGAGAACTTAATCTAAGTCTTAAATATATTCGATAATATACTACCTTATCCCTAGCTCGATCTCTTCGTTTCTATACGTAGTATATAGTCCCTTTACCTCGAAATTATCGATAAAGGGACTAGCTCTATAGAAGAGGTAATCGTATAGGACTATATTTACGATCCTCGCGAACTAAGATACTAAGTTCGTCGCTCCTTATAGTAACGTAGTTATTCTTAAAAGACTAAATAGAGGGCCGTCGAAACTAGTTAGGTCTCTACTCTCCTTAGCTAGAGGAACCTAATCGTATCTCGAGAAGAGGTCGAGAAGGCTAGCTACGACATAACCTACGAATTATTCTAAGAAGGAATCCGTATCTAGAGGTAAGAAGGTATCCTTAATTATAACCTAGTTAATCTCTATAGCTGCATTAATTAATCTATACTTTCCCGTATCCCTTTTTAAAACTAAGAAGTAGGGGTTTCTATACGTAGTATAGCTATATTCTAAGGTTCCGGCTTCTATACGGATTCGTAAAATCCCTTCGACCTATACCTTCTATAATAGGCTTATATAGAATCCTAGGTGCTACTATAGCGTATATAGTATAGTATAGATAACTTATAGTAGGGCTACTCTTAGGTAAATATAACCTAAGTATTCGAAAGACGAAGCGAGTACTTTCTTATAGTTAAATAGTATATAGATTAGTAGTTCCTTCTCCTTCGGCTAGAGCTTAATCCCGACCCTATCTAGTATTAGGGTAAGTATTTCTACTATTAGCCTACTTCCTTACTTAATATCGGATAACTTCTTAATTAAATATCGTCTATTATATAGGCCCGTCCCGGGAGGCGTTAAGGCTTCCTCTCTTAGATACTTCTCTTTCTATTTTAGTATTCCTCCTAGACCTTCTCTAGAAGTCTTATATACGCTAGCAAGTATAGGTAGTACTTTATTAGCCTTCCTCTTATAGAGAGTATATACTTAGATAATAGTAGAAGACCGAGGTAACTCCTTCTATCTCTTCTATATTATCGTAGAAGCCGATAGTATCGTCTAGATTAGGATCGTTTCCGGATCCTTAAATTCCTCTTCGGCTAAGTAGGAACCTCTATTAGCCTAAGTATCTAGTTCTATATTCTAATATAAGCTAAGGCCTTAGGCCCCGACTCTCTTTTTACTAAAATCCGATAGTATTATAGCTACTTACTTTCTAGCGGTTATCGTTATAGCTACGAAACTACGTACTAGTTTCCTAAAGCTAGTTTCTAAAGGTAGTCCTAGACTAAAAGGCATCCCTTAGATCCTTTCGGCCTAGTAAAGGTAACCGATTTACCTTTCGTATTACTAATAGTTCCTTCCTACGTTCTATCGTTATAGTTTCTTTCTATAAGTCTTACCTTACGTGCCTAAGTTCGTCCTAGAAGTAAAGGTATAGGTGCAGCTCCTATAACTAGTCTAGAGACGAAAACTAGTACTTTAATTTCGATACTAAAGACGCTAGTAACTAATCTCCTACTAATTCCTAAGATAGTAACCGGCCCTCCTATAGTAATTATTTTACTTTCTAGGATATTCTAGATTAAGGCAATTCCTATTTCTTATACCTAGTTCTAATCGACGATATAAGAATTCGTACTCTTATTAACTAATACTTAAACTTCTAGGCTTAGATTCTTGCTCGTTCTAACTATATATAGAACCTAGATAAGGGGAGCTACGATGAAATCGTCTATTACTACCGATAGGTCTATACTAAATAAAGTCTCGTATAGTTCCTCGATAGTTTATACTTTAGACCGCGTAACTACATAAGCGCGATACGTATTAATCCCTTCCTTCTAAAATAGTTCCTTAGAAAGAGCCTCTCTAGTATAGAGATCCTAGTCTTAGAAAGCTTTATAAAGGAATTTACTAACTTAATCCTTACTAATATCGTCTAATTCCCCGGCCTACTATATATTCTCTACTAGCTAGTTAATATTTATAGGCTCGGTTTAGAGTGCGTTATATAGTTTATTATCGTTAGTACGGATCCTATCCTATAGTAACTTAATCGCTAGCTTAGAACTTCTAAGGAGGATAAATTCCCCGAAGGTAATTAGAATCTTATAGTAGATTAACCTCCTAAGCAACCTAGTCTCTAGTTTCTTAGTAAGTAGTAAGTTCTCCTCGTTCTTCTTTTCTTTCGCTCTTATATAATTATCGAACTACTATCTCTCCGGAGGGTTCCTAGCCTTCCTTATCGGAGGGTTAATAGGTCTAGCGATTAGAATATCCTCTATATCTTCGTCCGCTATATCTTTATCTATATAGCCGAATATCTCTTAGCTTTATAATCTCGAAGGTCTAGAGCGAAAATTATCTCGCTTATCTTCTTAGGAAGCCTAGGTTTATAATACTTAGTTAGAGATCTTCGCTCGTAGCTATCTTGTCTTTGCGGCCCCCTTCTATTTCTTAATCCTATTCTTAGCTATATAAGCTAACTACTTGTCCCGGCTTAGGATTACTATACTACTAACCTTGTCCTTACTCTTTCTCTTAGTACTTACGACCGTAGTAGTAGCTACGTTAAGGCCTCTTCTAAGCTCTTCTTCTATAATATCCTCGATCTATCCTCCGCTATAGTCGTAATTATCCTCCTCTTTAACGCTAGCTTGTCTAAACTAGTATATAGCTACTCTAAAAATAGTAGGCGTAGGTGCGAAACCGAAATATATACCTCCGATAACCTAAGAAGGCACGGTCGTAGTAGTATATATAGGTTCGGGTATTAGAGGAGTTAGAATCGTAGTCGGGGCCCCGGGCCCTAACTAAATATCTTTAGGTATATATAATAGTTTCTCGTATAGTATCTAATATCCTAGGTTCGAGATACTTCTAGGCGCTATATTAGTTATATCCCTTCGTATCTAGAGTACTAATAACTAATTCGCCCTTAATAGGTAAGCTAGCTATAGAACGCAACTATACGGAGGGAATAACCTCTATACTACTAGGTATATCTAAGCTATTCGTAGTATCTAGCTATCCTACTTTAGTATACTAATTAGCTAATAGTTTCTAGTAGGAGGACTATAGTACTATCTCCTCCGTTTATTCTACTAGATATACTTACTTCCCTAGAGCTAGGCTATAATCGGATATTCCCTTACGTAGTAGTCTTAGTCTCTATAGTTAAAACACTTGTTCTATATCGTTAGGTATACTAGGATCTACGTCGCGAAGGTTCTAACTATGCCTACGTACGCGAGTAGTTTATTTCCTAAGCTTATAGCGTTTACCTAATAGGCTTGCTACGTTCCTATCCTTATTAGAGGGTTTATAGGCACGGGGCTAGTTCCGGTCCGCGGAGTAAGTCTATATAGGATCGATATCTTCGCGAACTTATAAGTAAAGTCGTCGTTAATAAGGGTATTACCTATAGGTACCGCTAGAGCTCTTTCCGGATAGCTAGCCGAGATAGAGTTCTATAACGAGGTTATCTATTATTTATCTCTATTTTTAGCAAGCCTAAACCCTTTAGATCCTTTAACTATTTCTTCTACCGACTTTAGAATCTTATTAAACGGTCGGAAGGACTCTAGCTTCCGGGGATATAGGCTATGCTTCCTATAGATCCTTCTACTAATACTATCTAGTAAAGCTTTTAGTAGTAGTATAGATCGTTCTCTATTACTTAAGTCTTCGGAATCGATATAGTTAGAAGCTAATCGAAACTATCGTAAGAATTTATTTAGATTATCGCTTTCTAACTATTAAGTCTTATAGTACGACGTAAGATACGATACTAATTTAATAATATAATACGTATTACTATTAGCGAAGTAGTCTATTAGGGACTTCCTAAATTTAGTCTAGTTATGTTTAGGCACGCCCTTTAACCGCTTTAGTTCCGGTCGTAGGATAATCTTAGTATTAGCGATAACGCTATTAATCTTTTCCTAGTTACTACGCCCTTCTAGATCGAACTACTTCTAGAGACTATCGAACTATTCGAGGAACTTAGTAGCATTCTATCCTCTAAAGAACAGGTTCGCTTTAGTTCTAGGTAATAGTAGCTTTAGCTTATAGGTATCTAGTATACTCCTTAGGACTTCCTATAAAGTTAGAAGCTACGTTATATCTATCGCGGTAGGCGACTATAAGGAGGGTCCTTAATTAGGTATATTACTAATAGTGCCTATTATAGCGGCGGTAAAGTCCGCTAGTCGGTTCCTTATATCGAACTCCTAGGTACTATAATAGATCCTATCCTCCTCGGTACTAGAAACTATAGTAGTTAGCCTAGGTTCCGTATAATCGTCTTAATTACCTAGTATAGTAGCTCTCTCGGTTCTTAAGTAGTTATATCTTAGCGGATTCCTTCCCTCTTTTATCTATCTAAGCTAAGGCCCTAGGCCCTAGCTTTAACTTCCTTACCTAATAGATACCTATCTTACTAGGAAATAATTTATTATATGTTCCTAGGTTGCCTTTACCTATTCCGCGTCCGGATTAGGTTAGACTACCTAGTCTCTACTTACTACTCTTCTATAGTAGCTTCTCGTCTCGTACTACTTATAGCGTATACTTAGTTCGTCTATACGCTATTATCCCTTATCGCGAACTATGTTTATAAGAACGGAGCGTAGTCTTCTTTTATTTTTAGGGTATAGGCAATGCCTACGCTGCCTATATTCTAGTACTAGTCTCGTCCGCGACTCCTAAACGCGTACTATATTAGATTCTAAGTCTATATTGTCCGCGACTTCTAAACGCGTACTATACCTAATCCTAAACGCTATATATATAGTAGAAGTAGCTAACTTCCCGCGAACTATATACGTGTGCGTATGCAAATCAAATCTAAGTCTTATTTATAGTGCCTCTTTTAGTAACGTAGTATCTTTTTAGTCGTAGTCGAGCCCTACCTTCGGCTCTAGAATATAACCTTAAACTATATATACTCGAGTAGCTTATATTAGTATAGATAGAGTAGGTCGTAAGGCGGGTAGGTAATAGAATGCCCTACGTAGCTAGTCCTCGGATACTATCTCGTCTAGCGTATCTATTTCTAGTAAGTATATATTAGAAGCTATCGTAACTACTTCTCTACTATCTCCTCCGTATATACGACTTCGTAAGGGAAGAAGGTTATAGCTATACGTCGTCGTTATATTTCTATCTATATTAGTTTTTCTTTTTTATTCGTATTCGAACTATAGGCTATAAGTATACCCGCCTTACTAATTAAACTCCGACTCCCGAAACTACTAAAGTAAGCCCCGAATTTAAGTTCCTATAGTAGTAGCATGTCTTAATTCTCGTATTAGAATAAGTAGCTAGTTAACGTATATTAGCTAGCTAATACTATATAGCCTACTAAATCCTTATATTTAGGAACTATAAGATATTCTCCTCCTCTATTACCTTAATATATTCCTTAGCTCTAGTATCCTAGTTTGCTTTAACTTTATATATAAGTACTCTATATAGATATTTAGTAACCTAGGCTCTAAGCTAGGCTATATATATCTAATCTTAGTTCTCTTTTAGCTTTACTCTTTCTTACTCTTTATAAAGGAGTACTCTAAAGTCCCTACTAGATAGCTTCTAGACTATAGCTACCTACTAGATTCTAAGCTTTACTCTAATTTCCTTCCTACTTATTCCTCTAATCTTATCTCTTTCTTCCTATATGCCTATCTTAATTATAATTACTATAGTTACCTAAGGTATTATCTATATCGGGGTCTAGATTTAGGCTGCCTTTTAGGCCTATAATTATCCTATATTATAACTATCTAGCTTCTTCTAGAGGGTTCTCTAGATATTCTAAAGAGTAGAGGAGATAGCCTAGGTCTAAGCCTAATAGAGAAGGGCCTATTAGGCTCTTTAAAGGAAGGAAAGGAGAGAGGAGTTAGAGTAGTCGTAGGGAGAGTTAAGGGCTTTTTAGATAGTTTCTATAAGGGTTATTAGGTTCTTTTAGAGCTAGGTGCTTACTATATTAGTCTCTAGTAGTATCTTCTAGCCCTAAGAGCTAGTTTAGTAGTTTCTAAGAGATTATCGCTATCCTTAGGTTCTAAGAGTACTAGCCTCTTCTCTCTTAGGCGCTATAACCTCTCTAAGGTTCTTCTATTGCTCTAGATAGATAGTTATATACTATAAGGCCTTAAGGCCTCCTAGTAGCTAATTCTTCGCCTACTAGAGGTATATGTTTTAAAGGTACTATCCTAGAACTTTAATAATTAATTCTTCGGTAGCTTTTTCTTTATTAATAATATAATAGTCTTCTAATTTTTTAATTTCTATTAAAAGATTTTCTAAACTAGTAGTAATTAAACTATTCTTATCTTCTAAAGTAAGAGTTTCTTCTTTATAAATAGTATAAATATAGACTATAAATATACTAATAGATTTAAAATAGTCTCTTCTACTAGCTATATTTAATTCTTTAAAAGGTTTTACTTCTATATTATTCTTATTAGTATAGTAAGTATTAATAGCTATTCTAGTACTTAAAGATAAGTCTTTAATAAGTAGAGAATATTCTAGACCTAGATTTAAAGTAGTATTATATAAGAATTTTAAAAAAGAATCTTCTCGAATAGTATTAAGATTTAAAGTAGTATAAAGTTTAACTAGATCTTTATTTTCTAAATATCTATAGTACTTCGTAGTTCTATTAAAGTAATCCTTATCTTTATTTATATTAGAGTAGTTAGGAAGCTTAGAAATAGCCTACGAAGTCCTATTATACGCCTCTACGCGGCCGTAGATAGAAATAGATACTCTCGAGCATACTAGTAAAGTATAAGGGCATATAAGATAATCCTACTTCGCTACTACTAGCTATATACCCGATAAGATAAGAACTACTTAAAGATAACCCTAAGATTACCTAACTCGAACTAAGGCAGAACTCTACTATAGAAGAGGTAGAAAAGAGAGGATAGAATAGAAGTAAGTAGAATAGGAGCAAAGAGAGGAGGTAGCTACTAGGTAAGAGATTAGCTATTTACCTACTAAAAAGAGCTATAGAAAGAAGAGAGAAAGGTAGACCCTTTCTACCTAGAATATATATTCCTAGAGACAACTCTCTAGGTCCGAGACGAATAGAAATAAAGGCCTCTATACCGACTCGATATACTATACTAGCTATATCTACTACTAGAACTAATTTTAGATACTAAAATTCTATATATAGAGCTTAGCGCTTAGCGCTAAGGCGTACTAAGCGAAATTCTAGTTCCCCTAGGTATCGGCCTATAATATACGTTTTTAGCGCGAATAAGACACCCCTACTACTAAGAGTTTTTTAGCCTAGGAGGCTTTTCTTTCTCTTACGACTAGTTAAGTATTAGGCCTACCCGTACTATATAGTCTTCGACTCCTATAGCACGTTAATAGAATAAATAAACAAATAAATAAATAAACAAATAGAAGCTTAGAAATAGTACTAGCTTTAATAGAGTTATAAGTATTATTATAATTAGAAATACTACTTTTATTAGAAGAGTTATTATTTAAAATACTATTAGAACTCCTAGAAGAGAGCCTACTCTTAATAAAACCTCGAGGTATAAAGTAGTACTTATTATTTTTAAAAAAACCTTTAATAATAAAGATAGGAATATCTTCTATTATATTAATATTTTTTATATTAGAACTTTTATAGTTATGTTTTTCTATTAAGTGCTTAGTATTTAGATATTTGTTTTCTACTAGGTCTAATATAATTATAAAGTCGGCAATTAAAAGGTTCTAAATTTAATTCTAAATTAGAATAAAAATAAGTATTATAAAGTATATAATTTAAACTAAAATAATTACTACTATTCAATATATCTTTAGAGCTTAGAAATAGTTCTAGTTTATTCTTAAATTCTTTACTATTATAGTACTTCTTATCTTCTTTAGTATATAAATGTTTCTATAAAAGTATATTAGTAAATTAGTTAAATATTTCTTAAAAAATACTTACTCTTAAATGTTCTACTATAGTAGTAGTACTATTAGCTATACTAGTAGAGCACTTAGAGCGAACTAGTAGTTTAATATCCTTATTATAATCTAAACTAGTATTTTCTAGAGTTTCTATAGTATTAGATTTAATATCTTTAAAGTCTCTACTAGTATAAGGTTTATTATTCTCTAAAAGCTTATTAAACTCTTCTAGAGTATAATTACTAAGTCTATTATAGTTACTAGTAGTAGATAAAGGCATTTTAAAGTAGTTCGAGTAATATACTATAGTAGTAGAAACTAAATAGTTTAGTATTTATATATAAAAGGTTAGTATATAGCAATATATTAAGCGCCTCTAACTATACCCGTTAGAGATATTAAGAGACTAATTCTTACCGATTCCTCTATATACGTTTAGCGTGCTTTTGTCTTGCGCCGAGTATACGCGGCGTAAGCCGGATACTTCGGCGTCTAACTTAGACGCCCTCTAAGCTATTAGCCCCCTAAGCTATCGCTCTTATAATTATCTCCTCTCCTCTATAGAGCTGCCTTAGCTCGTAGGAAAGTCTATATTAATACGGCAGCCGGCCGCTTACGTTCTTATTACGTTACGGTTACGTTGCTCTACTACCTTATAGTCGTACGCGATTTTTAGCGGTACTATAGTAATATACTAGATCTTAAGGGACTTTTATATTATAGACCCTATATAGGCCGCGCGTTAATTGCGGGGCGAGTGCGGGCTATAAGTTCGTGCCTAACTATATTAATACTTGTTCTAGTATACTATCTTTAGATAAGCGCTCCGCTCCTACCTCGTACTATCTATATATCTCCCTAGCTATTTCCTAGTATCCGTTCCGTAAGTATTATACCTTCTAAGAAGGTCTTCGCTCCTATAATCTTAGCCGATCCCTATACTACTACCGACCTCTCTACTATAAAGGACGACGACTATTATCGTTACTTCTTATATTTAGTAATAGGTAAGTCTAGCGTTCTATATACGTGTTAGCTACGAGTTCCTTACTAATATAGTACGTATAGCTAGCGTTTAGCTATGCGATAAGGTTATAAAACTAGGTAAGAAGAAGAATTATTAGCGCTATAATAATAATAACTACTCCTACGAGCGCTATACCGATCCGGACATTATTACGTAGTCGAAGCGCTTGCGCTTCTACCTCGCTAAGCTAGCCGAGGGTAGGCTAGCCGTACGCGCTACGTAGCTCCGCTACTACTATACTAATCTATAGGCCCTAATCGCCGATAGCCTTAAGGTCCTATAGTCTAATAAGAGTAAGTCGGCTAGGGTCTTTAAGACCCTAAAGAAGAGTAGGGCTAGCATATTACTAGCTAGTAGCGGTCCTTCTACTACTAAGCTACTTATAGCTAGTAAGTAGATCGCTCTATCCTCTAGGCTCTTTAAGCTTAAGTACGAGGTATGTCTTATAAGTTATATACTTCTCGTACGCGTTACTAATATTCTTCGTAGCGTCTACGCCTACTCGGCGCCTCGAAAGAGGCGCTTAATATAGCGGTCTATACTACCTACGCCGACTACCTCGCTAGCTAGGTAGAGAAGGTCTCTAATAACGAGGCCTCTATAAAGAAGAAGGAGGAGAATAATAATAAGAATAAGGAGAATAAGGAGGAGGAGAAGGACGAGAGTATAGAGGAGTAAGCTAGCGTATCGCGCGCTCTCCTTATACTCTCTCCTCGCGCTCCTCCTATACTACTTATATAGTCTACTACCTTATTTTATCCTTCTATTCTACGCTAGCGCTGCGGCCCGTTTGCGCTACGCCTATAGGCGCTATAAATAAATAATTTCTCTCTACTCTATATCCTCTATTCCCTTTAGTAGCTTTTCGTAATATAACGTTTTATCGTAGTCTTAGCGCTTAGCGTATACTTATCGCAAATTATAGTAGTCGCGACGGTTAATTAGTAGCGTAGTAGCTGCGATAGTCGACTTTATAGCTTATATAAGCTCCTCTTACTCTACTCTTACGCCTTAAATTCCTCGAGCGCTTTATATTCCCTAATATATTTAATTAGTTCCTACGTATCGTATTCTTCTAGCTAGCCTTTCTACTAGACTAGCTACTTCCTCTTACTCTTCTCGACTTAGGTTTCTAGTACTTTCTCGACTATTTACTCGCCCTTATTATCTACGAGAGGCAAGCTAGTCTCCTAAGATTCGCTACTATACTAGAGTTCTAGGAGGAATATATAAAAGATATTATAGATACGTAATCCTATTAGAAGGGCTAGGCGATACGCCTGCTTCCCGACTACGTCGATTACTTTAAATAGTCTAGCGAACTTATCCGCTAGCTTCTTTAATAGCACCTTTAGTTTTAGGTTCTTTATAGATAGGAGGACTATATCGCCGACCTTATATTTCTTTAGCTAATACTTCTAGTTATAATACTTAGCCTACGACTCGCTTACTTACTACTAGCGCTTTATTAACTCCTTATAATTCTACTTTAACCTTTCTATAGCGTCCTTTGCTACTAGTACTTCTTCTTATAGAATCGCGTTCTAAGATTCGATTACGTTCCTCTTACGAGTCTCTATTATTAGGTCCGGGTCGAACTCGTAGATAACGCGGAATAGCGATATCTTTAGTATTATATTTAGGCTATTATTATACGCGAATTCTATAGAGGCTAGTATAGACGCCTAGTCGTCTTAGTTCTCTTTATAATAGATACGTAGGTACTACTTAAGCGTCTAGTTTACGCGTTTAGTCTAGCCGTCCGTTTATAGGTAAAATGCTATACTTAGCTTATATTTTACGTATACCTCGAAATAGAAGTCTAACTAGAACTAGCTAGTAAATATAGACCCTCTATTAGAGATAATACTACTAAGTATACCTCGAAGTCGTATAACTTTATTAAGTAGGATGTCTATAAGCTCTACGCTTATATAGCGCTTTATCGTTCGAACGAAAGTTACTATCTTAGAATAGCGGTTAATAATTATAAGGATCGCGTTAAATATACGACTATTACGCTTACTCGGTAGAAGGTCTATAATAAAGTCTATAGATAGATCTTTCTACGGCCGTTCTAGTAGAGGGAGCGTAACTATCTCGCTATAGGGATAGTAGCGCCTCGCTTTCGCCTTCTAATAGCTACTATACGATTCGACGTATTACTTAACGTCCTCGTTAACCTCTAGCTACTAGTACTTTCTCTTAACGAGTTCCGTAGTCTTATCCTTACCGAAATAACTAGCTAGGAAGTCGTTATAATATATACGAATTACTTGCGTTCGTAATACGAGGTCGTAGAGAAGGTATAATACCCTATCGCGATATATATACCTATCTTAAATAGTATACTTATCGCCTTCGCCTCTATTACTCTCTACCTATATATATAGCTCCTTCGCTATTAGGTCTAGCTAGACTAGCGTAGCTACGTACCCGATTACTAGGTCTAAGGTATTAGCGTACGGCCGTTCCTCTATAATAATAGCGCTAGCGACCTATATTAGTAGCGCGAATCTATACGGGCCCGGCTCGTAGCGTTCGGGGCTAGTAGACTACGTCCTATTAGCTACTATCGTTACTACCCTCTAGTTTATTATATGCTAGCGGTTATAGGCGGCCTTAATACGGTTTATAACTAGTCTACCTACTTAGAGGTCGCTTTAAACTTAGAGTTTCTACTATAGCGATAGTAATATATTATTTATCGCCTACGTATCTTTTATATAATCGCTACGCCTCGATAGCGCGTTAGCTACGTTTAGCTTACCCGCTCTATAACTAATTATAAAGTTATATAGGGCTAAGAACGTAGCCTACCTAGCCTATCGGCCCGTTAACTACTTTATACCTATAAAGGCCTTTAGGTTAGTATAGTCGACTAGCACCTCTATCTTATACGTAGCGCCTTCGAGGTAAGGCCTCTATACCTTAAAGGATTCTACTACTATAAGGAGTTCCTTATTATAGACCTCGTAGTTATACTCGGTATTAATTATCTTTTATAAGAAGAACGCGATTAGGTACTATTCTGCCTCGAATAGCTAGCTTAGAATACTAGTAATAGCGAAGTTAGACGTATCGGTCTCGACTCGTAGGCGTAACGTAGGGTTAAAGTATCTAAGGAGCGGCGTAGTCTAGAAGCGTTCTTTTAGCTTTAGGAAAGCCTACTCCTTAGCTTCGCCTTAACTAATAGGCCTAGGCTTCCTACTATTCTTCGCGTCTTTTAAGAGTATAGTTAGTAGTACTACGACCCTCGAATATCCGAAGATAAAGTAGTAGTAAAAGTTCGCGAACTTAAGGAACGATTAAACCTCTATTAGAGTAGTCGGCCTCGGCTACGAGGCGATTACGGCTACCTTACTAGGGTCTATCGCTACGCCTTTAGTTATAACTACGAACCTAAGGAAGTTAACTTGTTTTTAGAAGAACTTATACTTAGCGCGTTATACGTAGAGTCCGAATTTATAGAGCCTCTTAAGTATAGCGTATACGTCTCGTATATAGTCCTCGCGAGTCTTACTATAGATTAGGATATTATCTAGATATACTACGTAGCTTATATCTACTAGCCCTACTAGCGCGCAGTTAATATACGCCTAGAACGTTACTAAGGCGTTCGTTAAACTAAAGGGCATTACCTAGTATTAGTAGTAACCGTATCGCGTATAGAATATAGTCTTCTAGCGGTCGCTTAGTTTAATATAGATGCGATAATACGCGTCTATAAGATCTAGCGACGTAAACTACGTAGCTCCTATAAGTCTATCTAGCGTTTCGCTAATAAGAGATAGTAGGTACTAATTCTTAATCGTAATCTCGTTTAGCCCGCGGTAGTTTATATATAACTATAGCTTACTATTCTTCTTTAGTACGAATAGGATAGGCGCACTCGCCTCGCTATCGGAACGCTCGATCTAATTATACTCGAGCCTAGTCTTTAGGTACTTCTTAAGCTCTTCGAGCTCTCTACCTAACTAGTAGTATAGCGGCCTAAAGGGTAGTATAGTACTTAGCTTTAGGTCGATCGTATACTTAGCGCTATTAATAGGTCTACTTCGTATTTCCTCTATTAGGTTAAGGACGTCGTTAAACTAATAGAACTCCTCTAGTATTAGAGTAGGCTCCTCGCCTGTCCTACTTAAGCTAACTATAAATATAGTAGGTGCCTTCTAGAGGTCTTTAAGGAACTTATAGGCCTCTCGGACTTCGAATCGGCCGAAACGATCGTTACTATAACGCTATTTATTTATACTACTATCGATACTTACTTATTATATACGTCGCTATAGACGGCTAAGAATAATATCGGGATCTAGTATATTATATACGTAGAAGATCCCTCTAGTTACGCGCTCGATCCCTAAGGAGTCCGCGAGCCTTATACGTATATAGTGCGTACTATAATAATAACCTAGTTTACTCGTAAAGGTAGTAGCCGGCGGCAAGGCCGCGTTCGGCCGTAAGAGCAACTTATACTAAAGCACGAAGGCTCGTAATACTATATTAATATTCGTAGTATTATCGAGAAGGAACTTAGCTAGCCTACGGCCCTTCTAAGATTTAACTTCTCCTCGTACTCGTACTACTAGTACGTATTATATAGGCAGGTACCCTATGCTATCTACTTTAGCGGCGGGGACTTACGTAATATCTAGAGGTTAGAATAGGTCCCCGACTTTAGGTCGGTTCCGGGTCTAGGTCGGTTCCTAAGGGAACTAACTTAAGACCTAAATCGATAGGGTCCCCGACCTAATACGAAATCGATAGGTTAGGTCTAAATACTACCGGTTCCTATATAGGTCTTTATAGGGACCTAAGTTTAGAAAGATAGGTCTAATACTAGAGAATAAGACTAAGTCGCCGCGGGAATAATAGAATTGCTCTAATACTAAATATACGTATATATAGAACTAAGCGTTATAGTATATTAGAAGCGCTAGTTAAACTAGCGACTATAGTTATAGAGAAAAATAAGGATGCCGACTATACTTGCCGACTATACTTGCCGACTACGAGATATCGGAATTAAATACTATTTATAATATCGACTATAAAGTCTACTCTACTCTATAGGTATAACGTAAAAGTAAATGCTTCCTTTACTAAGTACTATAGTAAAGATATATTAGTACTATATCCTTCTCGTTATCGCTAATCGAGTCGAAGTTACTTTATATAGTAGTTGCTAACGTCTTCTAATCTACCTCGAGCTACTCCTACTACTAATTTACTATATTATTCGAAGGCTCGAACGTAGTTAATATTAGCGGCGCCTTCTCTATAAGCGAATCCCGAGCCTATTACTACGCGTTACGCTCTTAGGAACGATAGTATATAATATTACTAAACGTCGAGGGATCGTAGGACCGATTATATCGGCTTTAATAACGCGCTATACTAAAGTCGCGCTTATAACTAGTTCTAGCTATTAGGATAGAGAGGATGTCCCGGGCTATTAGCGCGTAACCTAGATATTCTAATGCGATTATCTTCTATAACCGGAGCGGATACTCTATAGAATAGGCAGCCGAGTCCTTAAATCTAGCGTAGTAATAACGAGATACCTCGTCCGAATTAGCTAAAGGCTATACGGTCTACCGCGGCCGTCTAGATACCCTTTAATTAAAGTTAGAGTTATTACTATCTAATCTACTATAGAGACCTATTGCGAATAATATCGTAGAGCGGTATAAGGCCTTTTTCGGCTTAGACTAGAATATAGCTACGAGAGGCTTATATCGCGCGTATTCGACCTAGAATTTTAACTAGTAGTAATCCTCGAAGGAGGAATCGAGCCCCTCGCTAGAGAAGGCCTCGCGGTCCTAGAACGCCCGTTTTATTACTAGATTAAGAAGAATCGCAATACTATATATATTACCGAATTGCTCTTAAGTAGTAGTATAGTACTTCTCGAGCTTTATCTATATAGCCTATAGGGCAGAATAAATCTCCTTTTACTAGAGTTATATTTTATATTTAAGTTTCTTATCTATAATATCTAGGATATCGAATAAGGTATTATAGTAGCTAAGAACGAGGTAGATTATTAGCCTCTTTATCGTACCGATCTATATTATAGCCTCTACGAAAGGAGTAGTAAGGTTAATAATATATTTAACTCTCTTCTATTCTATAGCAGTTAGCTTTAGTTCGAGCTAACCCTTATTCTTAATATACTCGTTAATAATATCTCGTAGTTAAGAACTACGTATTAGTATAATCGTAGTTAAGCTCTAACGGGTCTTTATATCTTATATTAGGTATAAAACTCTTTAAAGCGTCTTCTTCTACTATTTATACCGTTTCGAGTATAGATATAGATCTACGATCCTCTTTCGCTATAGTACTATAAAACTCTCGAAGCGTTAAGTACTAGAGTTTACCTTAACTATAAGTTTCTAGAACTTTATAGGGAGCGGTTATTAGTATAGCTTCTACCGACTACGTTTACTAACTATATATACTTCGTAGAGAGAATAAATAGTACCTTTATTAGAACTATAGCTAGACTTCCTACTTTAAGCTAACGTAACGCGTTCGTATCTATCTCCTCGTCTTATCGTTTCTATTTCTCGTTTCTTAGCTCGATCTTAAGAGTAGCGAAGAACTTCTCTAAGGAGAGCTAGATTATATATATAAAGTATAGGAACTATTCCGGACGGGAGAACTCGTAGTCTTTAGTATTTAATATCTCTCCTATATTCCTATCTATTCCTTAGAAAGGAAGTTATTTAATCGAGACTAATAGCTTCGCTATATACATATACTCGTAGAAGCAAATATCGATAGCCTCGATGCTAGAACTCGTTAGTTAGAAGGTATATATATAGTAAGGATATATATATAGCTATATATAGTATATTATTATTAGAAGCATTATCCGCTATTAGCGCTATAAGCCTATTAGAGATCTCGAAACGGGTAAGTACGTCGAATAGTAGGTCTACTAGGACTTCGCTCGTATAACGGCTCGAAATATATAGAAAGGCTAGTATAGCCTTATGCTAGGCCTACTCGCTATCGATCTAGTAGCCTTATATTATAAGGAATAATACTCGGAGCACTCTAGTATACTAACTATCGAGGGCGATAGCTACTTAGAAGGTTCTAGATAGCTAACGTTTTAGATTGTCCTCGGAGTAATCGACTACGTCCTAGATATATAACTTAATCGTAGCGGCGCTCTTAAAGTCGATAGATCTAGTCTCCTCTAATAGATATTCGTAGGTATATTAAACTATAGGACTTTCGAAGAAGTTTAAGAGTAAGCCTAGCTAGGAAACTATAAGTCTATATAACTCTAGAAACTTTAATCGTTCTAGGTACTCTATTCTAGTAAAACTTTTCTTAAGCCGTTCCTATAAATAAGAGCTGTTAGTATATCTACGTTATATGTCTTTATAAAGCGTAGTCGGTAAGCGTAGTCGGTAAGCGTAGTCGGCAAGCGTAGTCGGCACCTTATTCCTATATTAACGAATACTAAACTTATAGATTAATCTTTAGTAGCCTTAATAACTTCTCTAGTAACTCTACGCTCCTAGGAGGCTCCTTCGTAGCCTACTAAATCGAGGTGCTTTTAGAGAGCTTTTATTCTATTACCTAGTCCTAGGTATTTAATAACTCTATTATATCCTCTATATATAACTCTTAGGGCGTACGTTTCCTAGTCTATACCTTTAACGAAAAATCTCTAAGCTTATAACGTTCGTATATTCGAGTTTTATTTTATAGAGTTCGAAGATATTCTACTATACTTATCGTAATACCTCGCCTCTTCGAGCTACTAATAGTAGTAGTAAAAGCTCTCGAACGACTAGATATACTCCTACTACTATATCTATACGCTATTAGTTTCGACCTAGTTCTTAGAATCCTCTAGCGGCTTAGTAAGGTTAGCTAGAGGTAGTATCTTATCTTGCGTACTAGCTCGACTACTCGAGGTATTTATAATCGGATAGCGTCCCTTCCTCTACTATTATACTACCTTCTTAATTAGACTAGAGTCGACGAGAGATAGCTACGATTCGGAGTTAGTCTATTATTCGCGAAGCTATATACTTATACGTCTCGAGGAAGAAGAAAGTATAGTACTACTACGTCGTATTAGAGTCGTAAGATATACTAGTAATACTATAATATAAAGTATATAGTACTAAGAAGGAATCGTAGAACTAGAGAGTAAAAGCTAGTAGAGTAATAGAGGTAAATAATATTTATAGGGGCGATTAAGTTTTATTAGTATAAGTACTAGCGAGGTGTCTCTATTATAGGCTAATAGCCTATCCTAGTAGCGTTATAGAGACGGGCACCTCTAGTACTCTTATTAAGCTCGTAATAGTTACGACTAATAAATGTACTAAGTACTCTTTAATTATAGTAACGCTATAGTCGCCTTCGAGGGCAAGTATCTTACTAGCGTAAGAGGCTAGTAGCGTTAATAAAGCTTAAGTCGAAAAAGTAGAGTTAGACTTAGCCTAAGTAGATAAACCTATCGTAGAAAGAATTTAGAAACTACTTAAAGACTACGTAAAGCGATATAATACTATATAGTAGAAGGCTAGAAATAATACTAAGAGTAAGAAGAGGAAAAAGAATATAGCGAGCTAGCGGTTACGCCTTTAGAGACATATTACTACTTTGTCTTTAGAGCTAGTACTAGATCTAGGAGCTCTAGCTATACCTTAAACTTCTAGCTCGCTATATTCTTTTTCCTTTTCTTACCCTTAGTATTATTTCTAGCCTTCTACTATATAGTATTATATCGCTTTGCGTAGTCTTTAAGTAGTTTCTAAATTCTCTCTATAATAGGTTAGAGGGCCGGCTAGTACTACGACGCAAACCGTAGACTAATATATTATATACCGTCGGCGGCTATAACTAATCTTAACTTACGAGATATATCCGTATTCTACCTAGCCTAAGAGGAGTTATAGAGCTTCTATATAAACCCTATTTCTAGCGACTAGAATTTGCGTATAAAGGTCTCGGAGATAGCGAGCTTATCCGTAGACGTATCTAGAAGCTACTCGACGATGTCCTAAAAGCTAAGTTCTCCTTCCTACTTAGAATCGAGCTATATTTCCTATAGAAGCTCTTCGTATACCGACTTCTTTATATCGAACTTATAAGCGTATAACTAGAACGCTAGCCTATTTTACTTAGCCTACGCTTTAGACGTAACTAACTTCCGGAACCTATTACTATCCTAATCGTATCCTAATAGGATAAGCTAATCTAGGACTTCTAGAGTCTAAGTAAAGCGATTAGCTATATTAAACTTAAAGGACTTCTAGGAGAGATAGTTGCGATATACTACGTAGTAATAGGGTAGGAAAATTTCTATTATAGTTAGAAGACGGCCTTCTACTATTAGCTCCTACTACTAGTTAGTATATAGTCGGTAGGCGTAGTCGGCACTAATTTACCTTCGCTTTCGCTATAGATACTAATATACGGACTAATTTTATAAGCCCTTTATAAGGCTCTATAGAGCGTAGAGTATACTTCTAGTCTAATTAGAGGTACTCGAATACGTCCTAAAGAAGCTATTAGTTCTAGTAGCGATATACTCTTAATAAGAGCTACTTACGTCCGCTCTAGATACTTAGAATACGTATCTCCTCTTATTCCTAGATTATAGCCTCTCGATAAGGTCTATTTCTTACTACGAGGAACTTAGCCTCTCCTTAATTAGTTATACGATAAACTCGGCTTAACTCCTATATTACGCGCGTAGTATCGTAAGTATATATACCTTCTTCTTAAACTATCGAATAGCCTTATTCTAAAAGGCGTAGACGGCGTAGCTCCTCTATACGGCCTACTTACTCTTAGTAGTAACTCGAAGATAGAGGTTAGTTATTTTATAGCTAGTACTAGCCGACCTTACTAGTAATATATAGGGTGCCTCTAGACCCGACTTAGACTAATTAGTATTATACTAGTAGTTATAGTTATAGTACGAGTCGTCCGCCCTCTTCTCCTTCTCGATATTAAAATAGAAGCTTTCCTTATCTCGGTTTACTACTTATATAGTAGGCCTATCCTACGCGCGCTTGCGTTTCTTATCGTCCCTATTATACGTTAGTACTACTAACTATATTAGCCGACTATATAGATTATTACTTATACTATCCGGTCGTACTAAGCGTAGTACTCCTCTCTTTAGGCCTTAATCTTCTTCTACTACTACTTCTTCGATAGGGAGCTCTATATATTATTAGAGCTAATTAAAAGCTTCTTCTACTAAGTAAAGGACTTATTTCTAGCTTTACGCTACTTATCTATTATAGCTCTCTTAGGCGATATATCTGCGCGCTAGCTACGCTCGCGAAGGGTATTAGAATTAGAAGAGTAGGTATCTATATCTTTCCTTATAGCGCCTAGTCGTATCTAAAGTATAGAAGTACTTATACTATCTAAATCCTTATCTATAAGGTAGAGACGCTTCTATAGACTATTAAAGGGCGCGGTACTTATCGGACGTCGCTTTTATTACGCTATCGTCGTAAGTTTAGTCGCTAGGAAGAGATAAGTATCGCGAGGTATATAGTAAATATACGCTTAAAATTCGGCGGTAATATAGGTATAGCGGCGGTTAAGGTAGTAGTTATTATAGTAGAAGCTAAGTGCGACGAATTCTAGCTTTAGGTACGCTAGAAGCTTAGTATACGGCTGTTCCTACCTAGCCGCTAGCTTACTTCTATACGTAGAGATTAGCTTCCTATACTATAGTCGGCTACTATAGTTAGCGATATTATATAATATATCGCTTACCTAATATAGCGTATACTAATATATACGACTATATATAGATAGCGATAGCTATAGACGTACTCTAGAGCTAGAATTCGTCGTATACGTTACTTAGATTAACCTTACTATTACTAGCTAAAAAGAGTAACTACTATATACTTATACCCTCGACGACTACTCGTCTACTCGTTACTAATAGTTACTTCTTAGCTTATACTATCGACGACTACTTATCTTCTTAGCGTAGACGGCTGCTTCTTAGCTTATATTATCGACGACCGCTCGTCTTCTTAGCGTAGACGATTGCTTTTTAGTTTATACTATCGACGACTACTAGTCTCCTCGGCGCTAACGGTTACTTCTTAGCTTATACTATCGATAACTACTCCTCTTCTTAGTATCGAAGTAGTATTAAGAATTATTTCTTCTCTTCTACTATTATAACGACTCGGTTCCTCGATATAAAGGTAGGCTAGAGAGTCTATTTTTCTATTCTACTACTATATTACGACTACTTAACTAGTAATACTATAGAGTACTAGTAAGTCTAGCTCTTTCCCTTCTATAGTATTTTATATATTCGTAAAGAACTTCGAATAACGAAATATATATACTATAGTCGATGTTGTTTATATAATACCCGGATATAATCTATACTATAGTAAATATTTGCGTCTATTACTAACTTACTATATTCTATAGAGTAGCGAAAGCGATTATAGCGTTCGCGTAACCGTAACTTCTACTAGGTAAAGATCGGTAGGAGTATTCTAATATAGTAGTAGAATGCGATATAGTTCTACTATATAGCGCTATCGAACTCTAACCTCCTCCCTATAGGCCCGCGTATTCTAGTAGTCGTATACGATTTTCTAGTACTCCTATCTACTCTAGCTCTTCTCTCTCGTACCTCTACCTATCCGCTCCTTCTAACTCTTCGATATCTCTATCTATACTACTCGATGCCTTCTTTTATTTCTTAAGCGGACTCTAATATAGAGTTTAACTCGAGCCCTCCTCTACGAGTATATCCTAATATAGATACTAATATACTACTATTAGTACTACCTCTATACGTAGGAAATAAGGCTACTAAGTAGTAGCGAATATAGCTACTAAAGGCTACGGTGCTAGACGACGAGTCTCGTAGAAAGGTAGTAGTTCTATAGAAAAAAGCGATAGCTATAAGGACGATATAGTAATAAACGAGAGCTAGTAAGTCTAGTATCTCGAAAAGGTAGTTAATACTAGAGATAGTAGCCTTACGAGAGATTCGTAAGCTTTAGTAAACGATAGCTTTATATATCTAGAGGGTCCCTTTTTAGCGCGTTATCCGCGAGATTATAATAGATAGAGATAGTAGCGATATTATTAGAATTTAGGTAGTAGTACTTAAATACTTATAGGAAGTAGCGGAGGCATTTCTCGTTATAAAGTTCGAGATTTCTAACCTTCTAGCGATCTACGCGAAGCGCGTTACCTTATAAGTAAAGGATATATATCTATATAGTTATCTACGCTACTAGTTTACTAGCTAGAATAGAGGAGGGAATAATAATATAGGTATATAATACTAGGTTACCGACTATAATTGCCGACTATAAAGAGCCTAGTATACGTTACTATACTTAGAAGCTTAGAATTAATATATATAGCGCGGGTAAAGCCGTAGCTAGCGCGCTAGCGAGCCTAACCTCTACCTTAGCTAACCTATATACCCTTACTAAACTATTAGTAACACTACTACCTCTACTACCTTAGAACTTGTCGGCGGTCGCGCTTTATTAGCCTATTATTATTGCCTTCCTTTTTTATACCTCCTAACGAATTTTCGTATTATATATACGAAGGATACTACTACGTACGTTAATCGTAGCTTAATTAACTACTTTTCTCTTAGCCCTCCGCGTATTTATAATAGCTTAACTTCCTACTAATAAGCCTAGCTAGTTCGCCGAGTAATACTTCTCTAGCTAAGATATAGCGTCTACTTCTCCTTTATCTAGAAACTCTCCTCTACTTAAAAACTCTTCTATAGATAATAGTAATATCGACCCTAGACTTCTTAGTAACTAGGCGCCCTCTTCTAGCTAATATAGCGCTTCTACCCCTCCTCTTTTAATTTCTAACTCCTCTACTTATAATAGTAACGACTAAGAGGCTACTAGTAGAAACGACTAGAATAGTTCTCGTAAAAACGCGAATAGCAATAATAGAAATAACGAAGACAACGTCTCTATTATTATTATCGACGATAGTAATAGCGAAGAGAGTAATAGCGACGAGAGTAATAGCGACGAGAGTATTATACTATCTACCTCTCTCTCTTAGCTTTCTAGGAAGGCTTTATAGAAAACTATACTAGGCGGTCGGCCTCGTCTTAATAAGCAGAAGCTCGCTTACTAAATAGCTTATAAGAGATAGATCGAGAAGGATAATATAGTAATAGTAGCGGTAGTAGTAGTAGCTAGAGGAGTAGTAGGTAGAAAACGATTACTAGGTAGAAAACGAGTAGCGAAAAAGGAACTAGCTAGAAAGAGAACGGCTAGAAAAGCACCGGCTAAAATAGTAGTAGTAGGTAGAGGAGGTCTAGCTCGTAGAGCTAGTATATAGAAGACTTATTACTATAAGCTAGGTAGTAAGTTATATAGTTAGTATTTATAGTCGGTATTACTAACTTATACTCTAGCTATTACGCTCCGAGAGATCCGTAAGTACTAGAAGTCTACGGATCTACTTATACTAAAGCTACTCTTTAGCTACCTCGTTCGCGAAGTTTACTATAATATTTCTAGAGGCTTAGCTATTTCTTAAGGAGGTTACTATTAGTAGGCGAGCGCCCTTAGTACTCTATAGAAAGCCGCCGAGAGTGCTCTAGTCTACCTCTTCTCGAGTATATATACTCCTAGTCGTTCTATATTCGATCGATATTAACTATATTATAGGCACTAATATTACCGCGATTTATATAAAGTAAGTAACTATTTAGTAGAGGGATATAAAGTTTATTATTAGCCTACTCTCGTCTTAGGGAATTAATATATTTAGTAAGAGATAAATCTCTATAGTATATATAAGGAAAATCGTTATAACTATAGAGAGTATATATAGTAAAAATTAGTATAAGTAGAGAGGTTATAGTAGTTAGTATTCGTAGTTAGTATACCTATAGTTGCCCTAAAACATATAATTTGCCGCATTAAATTAAATATACCTTTAAAACCCGTCGCTTTCTATACTTTCTACTTCCTCTAGTTTCTATCTATTTATAACCCTCGATTTTCTATATCGTATTCTATCGAATCTTATATTTCTATTAGGACCTATCTTTAGACCTATCGTTAGACCCGAGTCGGATCTATCTAATACTTATATTTATTAGATAGGTCTAGAACTAGGTAGGAACCGGCTAGGACCCGACCTAACTATTATAGTTCTATATATTTAGGTCCTAGACCCGACTCGGACCCGTCCCGACCTATTCTAACCTCTAGTAATATCTCTATCGCTTCTACTTTTTTCGACTTACCTACGGCTACCTTATAGACCGCCGGCTTATTACTATCCTTATTCTTATTTAGATAATCTAGATAGATATAGCCTACCTCGTTATAACTATAATACCTAGGTTACTAGTCCTTATCTTTACCTTTACGCTTATCCTAAGAGTTCTTCTTCTTCGAGCTAGACCTATAACTACCTTTAGAGATATATACGTTACTATCGACCCTCTTACGCTTTAACTACTAGTACGACGCGTCCTTATTACGGTCGCGTAAGCCTATATCGCGTAGTATTAACCTTTCTACCTATTTAAGGCGTCGTACTAGAGCGACGAGGTTAGCGCGCTTCGCTAGGATAATATAGTTCTTAATAATATCCTTCTATAGCAATAGCTTTAACTTTACGAGAAGCTAGCGAACTAACTGCGCCTCGGTATAGTCGCCGAGCTATACCTCGAGGTTACTAAGGTCTATTACGAATTATTATATACTCTAATTTTCGCCTTAGCGTATTATCTCGTATTTAATAGTTACGAGTAGCTAGTAGTTCGCTTAATCCCTAATAATATCGTATAGGAACTTATAGAACTACGCCTAAGTATATCCTACTAGAAGTATACTAGGGTACTCGTTATACTAGGCTTCTTACGCTTCGCCTACGAGGAATATAATACTAGCGATTACTTTCTAGTATTCTATTATAAACTTTCTTAGCGCGGCTATAAAGTTTACTTTATATATATAGACGTATTCCTAGGCTTCCTTAATAGTCTTATTCTTAAATAGCTTAGAAGAGTAGAGCTTAATAGATTCGTAGGGCGTATATTCGTCGCTACTATAACGTATACTATCTTTAGTATCTCTAGTAATACTCGCTATACTAGAGTACTCCGAGCCGAGGCTTCTTACCGTTATACTTAAGTATATTAGTAGGGTAGTCGTTCTAACTTCTCGTATTAAGCGTTTATTCTTTATCTAGAGGGTATAGAGTTCGAGCTATTCGCGTAGCGTAGCGTTCTCTTACTCGAGACGCTCGCGCCTCGCCTATATATTATTAGCGTCGTTTATCTCCTTGTCTTCTTTAGCTTTAGAGTCTAGTAACTCTCCTATATAGCCTAATAGTAGTACTACGGACCTAGTATGTTCGCTACGATTACCTAGCTATATAGATACTCCTTGCGTAAGTATAGTAGGCCTTAATAGATCGCTATCCTTAATAAGGTAAAAGAATTAGTATTATAAAAGAGTAGTATATAGCAATATATTAAGCGCCCCTAACTATATTTATTAGAGATATTAAGAGACTAATTCTTATCGATTCCTCTATATATATTTAGCGTGCTTTTGTCTTACGCTAAGTATACGTAGCGTAAGCTAGATACTTTAGCGTCTAACTTAGACGCCCTCTAAGCTATTAGCTCCCTAAGCTATTACTCTTATATTATATCTAAAATAGATATAGAAATATAACTATAAGAAAGAAAAAAGTTAGGAAAGAATTAAAGTATTATATATTCTTAGACTCTTCTAGTACTCTTACTAAGCTTAGAGAGTTCTTTAAAGTAATAAGAAACTATTTTAGTTTTTATTTATTATATAACTCTTATTTAACTTAAAGAGTTTTCTAAAGTAATAAGAAATAAAATAAAATAATAGAAAGTTTTATTAGAGTAGAAGTATAGTATATTATTAGACTATAATTAGTAAGTATATAACTAAAATAGATTTAAGTATTCTATTTAAGGAAAAGAATACTAAAGTAGATTTAAATATTCTACTTTAATAGAAAAATATTAAAGTAGAAATCTACTATACTAAAATAGAAGAAAATATTATTAAAATAGAAGAGTATTAAAATAGAAAGAGTTTTAGTATTTAGAGTCGTACGTAAGAATATAGTAGGCTTAAGAATTTTTTAAATCTAATAAGAAATAAGTAAGATATCTATATATTTAGTTAATTCTTACTTACTTTTAGTAAAGAAGACTAAGTAAACTTAGAATAGCGTCGTATCTTAGTATAATAGATATACTATTAGATAGAACTAGCTTATACTAGAAGTATATTAAACTTAAAACTATATAAATTAGTTAAGAAATAATAGAGATTTTAATTTCTTTCTAATTTTTAGAAGTTATATAGGTCGCTGTTACCTAATACTCCTAGAATAATATTTTTTTCTAACTTTTAGGTTCTCGTTATATTTAAAGACTAGTTTAGTATAGAGCTATATTTAAGAGCTAGAGTAGAAAACAATTATATCTAAAGTATAGAATAGACTTAGTAGATATATAGAAGAGATATAGTATAGGTATATTTACTAATATAAGTATACTTAAGGTAAAATAAATCTTAGAGTAATAAGTTAATAAGAATAAATATATATTAGAAGTAGAACTAGAAATAGAAGTATACCTACTATTTATTTTTAATATAACTTTATATAGATCTTCTATATTAGGGTTTAAATAGAAATAAAGTATAGAATACTATATAGTCTAAGAAAAAAGCTTAGAGTATAATTAAAAATTAGTTAAAATAAAGAACTTATTCCTTTACTCTAAATATATAAGCTTAGAGTTATAGTATAAAGCTTAGACTTAGAGTATAAGATTCTAAAGTAGAAGAATATTAAAGTAAAGTATAGAGTATAATATAAAAAGTAGAGAGTAGTAGAAGTAAATACTTAGATCTAAGTAAAGAAGCTATTCTAAAAACTATAAAGTATATAGTACTAAGATCTAGGTTTATATAGCTTTTATCCTATCTACTTATATCTAGAGAAGTATATAAAAGCTTAGAGTAGTAAAAAATCTTAGAGTTAAAGAGTTTAGTATAATAAGCTTAGAATTAGAAGCTACTATTTATTTATATTAAGCTTAGAAGATTTTTATAGAAGATAGACCGGCAATTAAATTTAGCTATCTATTCTTCTATATCTAAAGAAGTATAAAAGCCTAGAGTAGTATAAAGTTTAGAAGGTAAAGAGTTAAGTCTAATAAGCTTAGAGCTAAAAGCTACTATTAATTTATATTAAGCTTAAAAGATTTCTTTCTACTTCTTCTTTTTCTTCTTTAGTTAAAGTATCTTTTACTTTAAATAAATAGTCTCTAGGATCCTTAAGATTAATATCTCTATCTAAAATAAAATTAGTAATAATAAAATAAAACTAAAATAGTTTTACTTACTAATATAGTAGTTCTTAATATAAGAATTTAGAACTGCTTCTCTAAGTCTTACTAGACTAGTATAGACTTCTTTATTTTCTTTATACTTTTCTAGTAGCTTATCTAGTAGCTCTATAAAAGAACTACTAGTAGGAATAGCTACTAGAGTATAATTAGACATTTTTAGTATTTATTAGCTTAAAGTCTTAGTAGAATAGAATTACTTACTTACTTTAATAGTAGTATTAAGTACTAGAATATATTTCTTCTTATAGAAAATAAACTAAAATAATATTAGTTAAAATCTTAATTAGATAATAGTTTAGTACTTACTTTTATTATATTAAAAATTAATTTTAATTAGTATTATTCTAACTAACTAGAACCTAGTAGAAAATTAGTATAGAAAGCTAGTATACTAAAGTAGATACTTACTTAAATATTCCTTAAAATCTTCTAAAGTAGTAATACTTTAGATTTATATTAGTAAAAGTAGAAGATAGTAGTAGAGGAAAGGAAGAGAAACTAAGAAGAAAAGAAGAGAGTATATATATATCTTAGAACTATACTATTTTAGATATAATAGTACTATAGTATAGACCTAAAATAGTAGAGGTTTTAATTTAATAAACTACTATTCTATTAAAATATTATTTTAGTTAGCTTAGAAAGAACTTAGTAATCTTTCTAAGTATATAACCTCTCTACTTTTCTCTCTTCTCTTAGACTCTTTAAGTATCTTCTTACTTACTACTTAAGTTATATTTACTACTACCTACTACTTTATCTAACTACTTTATTTATTAAAGTAAAAATATCTACTATAAACTCTACTACTTCTAACTATATTAATAGCTACTTTAAGAATAATAGAGCTCTTACTAGTAACGACTTTAAGGATACTAATTTAGTTCCTTATACTAAAACTAATAAAATAGAAGATACTATTCTAGTTTATAACTTAGACCTAGGTATTATATTCTACTCTATTTGTCGTACTAACCTTACTATTAGTAACTATCTTATATATCTTACTACTAAGTATAAGGAACTCTATAAGTCTTATAAGAATAATAATATATTAAGTACTTTAGAATCTAAGATAAATACTTTAGAGCTATCTACTCTAGAAGAATTAGAAAATAAAATAGCTAATAATAAGTTCTTATTTAAAGAGTTAGTTATATCTCTTAATAATTATAAATGTCTCGAGTATAATTATATTAGTATAACTTCTAAATAAATTAGAAAATACTATAGTAAAAAACATAGTACTAGTACTATAAAAACTAATTTAAAAGCTCCTTATATTATAGAGAATATACCTCTATAAGTACTAGAAGGCTTTAAGTATAATATTAAAATCTATTTTATTCCTAAACTACCTAATTTAGAAATAGAAAATAATAATAGTACTATAAATAATATTTTAGAAAATAGAACTAGATCTCTATCTAGTAGTAGTAATAGTAGCAGCTCTAGAAGCTCTAGTACTTCTAGTAGTACTAGAGTAGAAGTATTAGAGGATTTAAATCCTAATATAAAAGATACTATACTTAATAATTATAAATAAGAAATAAATATCTTAGAAAATACTACTATTAGTTCTACTAATATAGATTCTAATACTAAACTACTAAATACATTTATTAAAAAATCGAATATACTTACTTATCTAAAAGATAAGAATAGAGAGCTTTTAGTAGAGCTAGAATATAGTAATATAGATTCTACTACTAATTTTATAGAAGCTAATATTACTAGTCTAGACTTAGAATTATTAGAAGATCTTATATTAGAATACTTAGACTTTATAAGTTCTAAAATTAATAGCGCTCCTTTAATATTAAAATAAAGACTAAAGAGTAGTAATTATAATTCTAAAGAGAGAGAATATAAATACTTTATACCTCTAGAAAATAAAGCTACTTATAGTACTTATTTTAAAGTATTTTCGCAGCTTCTAATATTTATTATTAAAGTATACTACTATTCTAGCCGCTTTTAAAATAGTAACGATCCCGAAGAGATTAACTTCTATAATATAGTAGAGAATATTAATATTAGTACTACTTTAAAATCCTATCTTAGAAAAATTATTACTTTTAACTATTCTACTTTAAATATAGACGAGAATAAAATAGAACTATTTTATATCTTTAGTAGTACTTATATCGAACTACTTAAGATCGAAAATACTATAAAAGTAAATATAGATACTACTTTAAATAATATAGTAATAATTTTCTATTATATAAGAAGTATTAATAGTTATACTAAAGAGATTATAGATCTAGAAGCTATAGGTAAACTAACTAGTATTATACTATATAATTCGCGTCTTATTACTTTAGGCTACTACTATTATAAAGAAATCCTAGAAGATACTATAATAGAAGAAAACGAAATTACTTTAGACTATAGTTTTAATATAGAAGATTTTATTTTAAAGTATCTAACTAATATAAGTAGAAACTACTTCGGCTTTATTAATACTCTTAGTTCTTATCTTCTAGCTCTTAATAAAGAATTAGTAACTACTAAAGGTCTTATAGGAGAACTTAAGTAAGATTTAATACTTTATAATAATTTAGAATATCCTATAAGTAAAATAAAAGAGCTTTTTAATAATATTTATACTAAACTAGAAGATATTCTACTAATAAAGCTTTTAAATATTAATAGTATAGAAGAATTAAACCTAGACTTTAATCTAATAAACGATAATACTTTATTAAATAGAGTAGGTTCTAGTATTTTAAATATAAACGAGCTTTATAAATATAAAGAGAGTCCTTATTTCTTAAATTAAATTTTAACTAAGAATAGTTACTATAATAGAAAGCTACTAAAAGGAATTAAAAATAATAGACTTATTTTTAATCCTTAAAAAATCGAATAATTTAATAGTTATATTAATAACTTTACTCTCTATTTAAGTATAGCTATCTATTTATTTAGTAGAGGCTTTCTTAGAGGAACCGAGCTTACTAATAGTATCTTCGCCGGACCTAGTTAACTAGGTCCGGTAAAAATCTAGTAGTAGGTCCGCTAGAGAGTAATCTTTAAATATACGGCGGACCTACTAGACTTATTATTATTCTAAGACTAGATTTAGATTCCTTAGGGTCGAATTAGCCTAGAAAAGTACTTTCTATAATTTTAGAGCTATTATAATTAATTATTTAGAGTAGGCTTAAGATTTCTTAGTATAGGGTTAGAAGAAAATTAATTATAAGGGCTAGGGTAGTAAACAATTATATCTAAAGTATAGAATCTACTTAATAGATATATAGAATAAATATAGAATATATATATTTATATATATAAGTATATTTAAAGTAAAATAAATTTTAGAGTAAAGATAAATATATCCTTAGGATAACGCTAGGTCTTAAAGTATATATACTCTATATTCTTAAATATAACTTTAAATCTAAGTTCCTAGGCTCTAATATAAAGATAAATAAGTAATAGAATAGAGTATAGTCTAAGAAAAGAGCTAAATATAATATTAAGAACTAGTTAAAAAGTAAGAGTCTTATTATTATATTCTAAGTATATAAGTTTAAAGTTATAGTATTAAACTTAGAGTATAGGATTATATAGTAGAAGAGTATTAAAGTAAAGTATAGATAATAATATAAAAAGTAGAAAGTAGTAGAAATAAATACTTAGATATAAGTAAAAAAGTTATTCTTAAAAAATATAAAGTATATAGTAATAAGATCTATATTTATATCGCTTAGATTCTATCTACTTATATCTAAAGAAATATATAATAGCTTAGAGTAATAAAAAGTCTAATAGTTAAAGAGTTAAGTCTAGTAAGCTTAGAATTAAAAGCTACTATTAATTTATATTAAGCTTAGAAGATTTCTTTCTACTTCTTCTTTTTCGTCTTTAATAAGGGTATCTTTTACTTTAAATAAATAGTCCCTAGGATCCTTAAGATTAATATCTCTATCTAAAATAATATTAGTAATAATAAAATAAAACTAGAATAGTATTACTTACTAATATAGTAGTCCTTAATATAAGAATTTAGAACTGCTTCTTTAAGTCTTACTAGACTAGTATAGACTTCTTTATTTTCTTTATACTTTTCTAGTAGCTTATCTAGTAGCTCTATAAAAGAACTACTAGTAGGAATAGCTACTAGAGTATAATTAGACATTTCTAGTATTTATTAGTTTAAGGTCTTAGTAGAATAGAATAACTTACTTACCTTAATAGTAGTATTAAGTACTAGAATATATTTCTTCTTATAGAAAATATACTAAACTTATATTAGTTAAAATCTAAATTAGATAATAGTTAAGTACTTACTTTTATTATATTAAGAGTTAACCTTAATTAGTATTATTCTAACTAACTAGAACCTAATAGAATATTAGTATAGAAAGCTAGAATACTAAAGTAAATACTTACTTAAATATTTCTTAAAATCTTCTAAAGTAGTAATACTTTAGATTTATATTAGCGAAAGTAGAAGATAGTAGTAGAAGAAAGAAAGAGAAAGTAAGAAGAAAAGAAGAGAGTATATATACCCTAAACGTATACTATTCTAGATAAAATACTACTATAGTATAGAACTAAAATAGTAAATATTTATTCTAATAAAATATTATTTTAGACCCTTTAGAAAGTACTTAGTAATACTTCTAAGTATATAATCTCTCTTCTTTTCTTTCTTCTCTTAGACTCTTAAAGTATCTTTTTACTTACTACTTTAGTTATATCTACTCCTATTTACTACTACCTAACTACTTTATTTATTAAAGTAAAAATGTCTACTATTAACTCTACTACTTCTAACTATATTAATAGCTACTTTAAGAATAATAGAGCTCTTACTAGTAACGACTTTAAGAATACTAATTTAGTTACTTATACTAAAACTAATAAAATAGAAGATACTATTCTAGTTTATAATTTAGATTTAGGTATTATATTCTGCTCTATTTGTCGTACTAACCTTACTATTAGTAACTATCTTATATATCTTAGTACTAAGTATAAGGAACTCTATAAGTCTTATAAGAATAATAATATATTAAGTACTTTAGAATCTAAGATAAATACTTTAGAACTATCTACTCTAGAAGAATTAGAAAACAAAATAGCTAATAATAAGTTCTTATTTAAAGAGTTAGATATATCTCTTAATAATTATAAATGTCTCGAGTGTAATTATACTAGTATAACTTCTAAACAAATTAGAAAACACTATAGTAAGAAACATAGTACTAGTACTATAAAAACTAATTTAAAAGCTCCTTATATTATAGAGAATATACCTCTACAAGTACTAAAAGGCTTTAAATATAACATTAAAATCTATTTTATTCCTAAACTACCTAATTTAGAAGTAGAGAATTATAATAGTACTAGAAATAATACTTTAGAAAATAGAACGAGATCTCTATCTAGTAGTAGTAATAGTAGTAGCTCTAGAAGCTCTAGTTCCTCTAGTACTTCTAGTAGTACTAGAGTAGAAGTATTAGAGGATTTAAATCCTAATATAAAAGATACTATACTTAATAACTATAAACAAGAAATATATATTTTAGAAAATACTACTATTAGTTCTAGTAATATAGATTCTAATACTAAATTACTAAATACTTTTATTAAAAAGTCAAATATACTTACTTATTTAAAAGATAAGAATAGAGATAATCTAGTAGAGCTAGGGTATAGTAATATAGATCCTACTACTAATTTTATAAAATCTAATATTAATAGTCTAGACTTAGAATTATTAGAAGATCTTATATTAGAATACTTAGACTTTATAAGTTCTAAAATTAATAGCGCTCCTTTAATCTTAAGACAAAGACTAAAGAGTAGTAATTATAATTCTAAAGAGAGAGAATATAAAGACTTTATACCTCTAGAAAATAAAGCTACTCGTAGTACTTATTTTAAA